>CM053784.1:175608520-177048520 GCA_028749045.1 Cupressus sempervirens | reverse complement strand
CCTTAACTCTTATCCTAACACCATCTATTATACATCCTTTAAACAATAGGACCATAATAAATATCCAAAACCTAAATATAATTCTAATTAAAACCATAATCCTAGGTAAGTTCCCTAACAATAAAGGACCATAATCATTATAATAATCTTAAGCTTAGCCATCATGAAAACAATAAACATAACAAAATTGTAAACCATAACCTTGCCATAATCTTAACTTTTTTTGATCCTGAGATGAACATATAATCCATAATGAGAATATAATGCCCTAGTGTCACAAAATAAGTGTAGATGAAATAAAAATTAGCTAGGTGGCTCTTTTTTTAAGAAAAGAAACCTTGAACTAACCTAGATATAGTTTTCTGGAGTATTATTTTATGATTAGACTTAAATTCAGTATTTAATGTTCAATTTGACTAAAGTGTTTAACTTTATTTATTTAATTGATATTTTAGATTTAAATTATGTTCAATAGTAATTTTGTCATTTTTTATGTTGTTTAAACATATATGAAGATTATATTTGATGGACCCGTCGCGACCCGCTCCCCCTCCCACACCTACTTCCACCCCCTCCATCTTCACCTCCACCTCCACATCCACCTCCACCCCCACCTCCACCACCCACCCTAGATAAGCTCCATGAGAGCATGAGACATAACCTTAAAAACATCATGTGTGATATAGAAGTTATTCAATGTGAGACCCACCCCCCTCCTCACTTACTATGTCTTGCAGATAGCATGCAAGGCATGATTCACTCCATACATCATTTAGATTCTAACATTGATTCATTTAGATCATGGAGGGAAAGCATGCATGCCTTCTATTCTGATGGCTTATCATACAGACAGGTTCATAACCTCGATATAGGTAAAGGGAATTTTAAAAGTTATTTTTTAAACCCTAAGACAAGTGAGGAAATTAATGAGAAGAAGGCTCACATTTCTATTAGGTGGTGTGCACATCCACATATAGTGGCACATTTTTGGGAGCAGTGGTGGATGGTATTTGACCATCCACCACACGCTAACCATGAGGTGCCCATGTACTTTGTTAGGAAGCTATGCGTTGAGTTTGAATTGGGTTTGAAACCCAATTATTTTGATATGAAAGCATTTTAGGGGGTTGGCGGAGGGATGCCTCAAGATAGGCCTGGGGCAAAGTTGAGTGATAGAACAAGAAATTGTAGGTGAGATCAGCCCCTTGTACCTCTTCCAATGCCTATTGTTCTTGCTCCTCACCATCATTGAGCAGTTTCATCTACTCTTACCCATTTGAGTGCCTTTTCAGGCAACTTAGTACAATAGTGGATGTAGGCAAAACTTGTTCCTCCACTTGGACATATTTGTACTAGCTATGGAGGCATATGCACAGGCCCCCAGAGCGATGTTGATGCGACACATGATGACCATTATGTTGAGGGTGCTGATTTTGGTGATGATGTATACGCTGCCCATGGTGATGGTAGTGACGAGATAGATGTGTCATCATTTGTTGACCTCATGTAGCAGGGAGAGCCTGGAGAGAGTCAAGAGTAGCAAGTAAAATTTTAATTTTAATTTAAATGTAAAGTACACATAATTATTTACTTTCTACATACATGTGTAATTTTATTAACCATATTAATTTGTACTTTTGAAATAATAGAGGATGGATGATACTATTCCTCCTAGGAGGCAGTATAGGCTTTTTCTGAGACCTATAGACATTGGCATCCCTTATACGGTATGCTCTTTGAATTACACTATAAAAATGTACATTCGAACTCAAATTTAATAACATGTGTGCTTACTTTCTTTTTGTCTGATTTTGTAGGGATTGTCCATAGCTACACAGTTTGATGTTAGTACAAGTCCTACTCTAGTTACCACTGAGGCATAGCTTCAAATACATACAATATGATCTTTTGACTAAAGACAAATAATTTGTACTATTTTTATGTATGTACATTTTTATTAACTTATAATCTGAACAATTTTGACTCACATGTACATATATATTTTATGTTTTTTGATTTTATGAACAAGAACCATATCGTACTCATCCATACAGGCCTTGATATAGTCTATTATCAACTCCATCTTATGATCATCGTGCTAGCATACCTATAGGCACATCAGTGACATTGGCTACTACTTAAGTATGATATATATACATGTTAAATTTATAGTATGTTAAAAATGTAGTGTACAAATTATGTACTTTTTAGTTTGCATACTTTGTAATTATTCATGTATTTATAATTTTGACTAAACATTTATGTATCAATAATTTTAGGACTATGTCACCATGAGTGTTGCCAAGAGCATAGGACTTAGCTAGATGGAGGTACCTAAATCATCCTTTGAGGTCAATATTGTGACTTATGTACATAATGTATAGTTCATTATGCTCTAAAATCAAATTTTAAAAATGTATGTATTGTAAATTACAGGACCTCACCACTACTACATTTGGCAGTTCTCATAGTATGCCTCCTCTTGTTGCTGCGGGATGCCCATCTCATGTGGTATTTATTTTATTATGTAGTGAATAGTTAATTTATTTAGAAGCTAGATTTTGAAACCCATTTCAATTAAGCATGTACATGATGAGACATGCCTCATGTTACACAAGGTGATCCATCTACCTCACAGGGTGTCCCACACGATGAGATGACTCATATTACACATGATGATCCATCTGAGTCCTCTTTGCGTGGAATAAAGAGGACATTCGGTCAGATAGATTAAGTCTTGTTGGCACCTGTAGATTTTGTTTTTATGATGTATACACTTTGTGTTAGGACACTTAAAACTATATTATATATGTATTTTTTAACTTCAAAGATCATGTTATGATGTATGTTAGACCATGTACTATTTGTTAAGACTTCTTATCATGGTTGTATATGTAGTATATATTATTATGTTTCATGATGTTTTAAGTATTCAAACCATTTTCTTTATTCTGACATATTTTATTCATGAACATATGACACATTTTGTAATTATATATGCTAGATGAACAATAATTTTAACTATTTATAGAGCATTAGTACTGATATAAAAAATATTATTGGATACATATCACATCAAATTTATGCATTGAGATTCATACAAACAAAATTGACCTACTAGATTAAAAAATGTATGGATAACATACCTAAAAATGTATCATAAGTGATCTTAATGTGTTGTTTGGTAATGTAAGACTCATTATTACCTAGCAATATCTATCATAACCTATAATAGACATAATGACCTATTAGGACTTCTATGTCCCCTTAAAACACACATGTATGGATAATGTACCTAAAAATGTATCATAAGTGATCTAAATGTGTTGTTTGGTAATGTAAGACTCATTATTAACTAACAATACCTATTATGTGCTAGTAATTATATCAATACCTATTATAACCTATAATAGACATAATGAACTGGTAGGACTCCCTAGTTCCCCTTAACATATATGTGGATAAAAATACCTAGAAATGTATCATAAGAGGTCCTTATGTGTCATTTGGTAATGTAAGACTCATTATTACCTAATAAGGCCTTTTCACCCCACTAAGATATATTAAGACCTATTATTTAACCTATAACACATATTATGACTTAGTAGGACTCCCTATCTCCCCTTTACACCTGTTAGGAACCCTTATAATCCATCAAAATCCCTTAGAAACCTCTTGGAAATCCCTTGGACTTTCTCACTCTCTTCATCCTTCCCTCCCCCTCACTTAACATGGTTAACATGGTTAAACATACATGTCAATTATCAACATAACAATAACATATAATCAATACAATGAGTAATGATCTTTAAATTATCATGTACAAGTGACTTATTTTTAATATTAAAATGAATAGTAATTTGAAACTTCAAACAAACATTAATTTAAACATGCTTGAATGTAAAAGTAATGGAACAAAATAGGAGGTCATTACTTAAATTGAAAATTAATTTATAATTTATCAAGTGCATACCTTTAACTTTCAAATAGAAGTAAACTCTCATTTTTAAATTAGTGTGTACAACATATTTCACAATATATGTAAGACAATGTCAATGATATATTTATAGAAGTGAACTCAAAATATAAAATTGGTTCAACAAACCTCTTCAAAAGAGGGCTTGTAAAATAAAATTGTAAAACAAAAACACATGTTAATAAACACAAATTAATCTGAGGTATCTGAACTATGTAAATATATGTGTAATTTATATATACTTGCTATGTGAAATTGCATAAGATGTTGATGTTTGATCCACTTTAACATTTAAATTTGCATAAATTGTAATTGAGTCCTGAATAAGAGGTATATATAAGTTTTCTAAATTGGTATTGACAACACAAACATACATGTGTTTGATTTAAATGTAGTCATCCCACTGTACCATCTGCATCTACTCTCTTTTGCAATGCATCTATGATTGTCTCGTGCTCATCCATTGAAATTTTCCATAATACCTTATTGACGGGACTCCCTTTGTATCTTTCTAATTTGATATTTGTTGCCACAACCAAATGAGAATAGTGTAAAATCTTCTTCTCGGTTTGGTAGTCTTCAAATGCTAGCAAACCATTTCTTCTTGTTAGGTATCTATGTAGCCAGGTGCCAGCTACAATGATAGACCCAATTTGATACTCAAAACCATCATCGTCTACTTGATGACATGTCAATTTTTTCTTAGGTTCTATACATCTAGCTAGCCAATACTTAGTATGTTCATCATTATCACTAGGCACAATAACAACATAAACATGTCCTACAAGATAAGATAAAGTACAGAAACACTTTAATCACATGAGTGTACATATGCATATTATATAAATTGAAGCATGATATCACAAAAAAATCTAATTAAATTGTGCATACCAGGTTGTATGAGGTCTAAAATACGACCATAGTCTTCTGATGCAAAAGTAACATTTTGGCCCTCATTTACTATATCATCTTGAAAATGTGTGTCAATAGGTGTTAATGAATTTTTTTTCCAATCTTCAACCCATTCTTTATTCTCACATTCTTCCCATTCACCTGCAAGACAAAATTGACAAAAACAAACAAGTTCTCTAGTCTATACAGTCCAAGTGTTAGAATCTAAACTCTTAAATGAATTCCATTTAGCTAACCCACTAATTGTATCATAATCATATCTCGAAAGGATATTCTTCTCTTCAACTAGGTAGAAAAAACATTTGATTGTAGAGTTCTCACTTGATCCTATGTATAAATATTTTTTACACCATTCGACAATCTCATGTGCATTTTTGAATTTGGCTTTTTTCTCAAATTTTAATTGCTCTCTACTAAGGGCTCTCTCCACACATGCACCAGCACCATCATGTTCTCCTTTACCATGTCCAGCCTCAATAAAACTCCACACATGTTGGATATTAGTTTTCCTACGTGTCCTACTCAACTAATAGAACATTCTAGCATTCTTGAATTGTCCTATACAATTATCTGACTATATCCAATTTTGTGTCATTTGAATTTGTCTCTCTTTTAAATTATCATAAAAGACCTTGAAAAAATATTGGACAAACTCAGATGAATGAATTTTATCATCACTCATATAGAAATGGTACTCTCTCAATATTTTTTGATCCTCCTATATACTATCAGGTGCATGCTTATAAACTATATGAACATAAATTGTTACTTGCACTAAATTGTAATATTGTGGTTGTATCGCATCTTGCGATGCAATGGTGTAGTTCTCTACAAATTCAACTACTGAAAGTATAGTACCAATTGGAAATGTATTCTTGCATATGTGAAATTGTCCATCAAGCCATCTAGCATATTGAGAGTGTTTAATATATTTTGGTATGATCACACTCTTAAAATCATCCATAAATGCATGAAAACTAAATTTATCTGTAACTAGATCACATCTTCTTCTAGTCTTCTCATCCTTCAATAGATATTCAATAGTTTTGAATCTTTTTAAATCAACTAATTCTTGTCCAAAAGTAGTCAAAGCATTTTCATGCAAGCATTCATCTAACAAAGAAAGATTGTTGCACATATCACATGTACCAAAAAGACATGCATTAGAAAGAAAGTTTTGATCATTAGGTGGTTTACAAAAAAAACATGATATGAAATCCTTTATAGTTTGAGGTGGTATTTTTATACCACATTCCTACAACATTTCTTTACTATGCATGGTACCACGTATAGAGTGAAATACATCATAATGGTAACAACATTGAACATGGGTTTTACAACAACATGTGATTCTTTCTTTGTTAATCCTTACATACCATGGTTTACACTTTTCAAAAGATCTTTGACTAATGGCAATAGTTAATAGCTTACCATCTACAAAAATTTTAAACAATTCAGTTTGAGTCATGTCCAAAAGGTGTTTAGGATGTGGATCGTGTATTTCTAACCCAACTCTCAATTTAAGAACATCTCTTGAATCAGGTGATACTCTTCTATTATCATGCCAAAAAATTTCAACCAGACTTTTGACTTCACTAGTAAGTTTCATATCACATCTCGGGAGTCTACCACTAGAAGTTCACAAAATATTTGTTGCATCACAGTCAAAGTTAACCCTTCTCTTTACAGCTCTTTCTAAAGTCTTATGATTGACATTAAGATATACACTTATGTTGCTAATCAATCTTTTCTCAGTTGTTGATTTGTTAACTAAAGCTATCGTTATTGCTCGTCGTGTCACATTCTTATCTTTAGAGTGACTTCTGTTTCCAATAACATCAAAGGCACTAGCAACAGTGGATACAACTTGTTTTAAAGACTCATTTTTATTTTTTGGTTTTGCATACATTCCTAACCTTCTCATTACTTTTCGCATTTTAGACATTTTAATTAGTTGCAACATCAACCGCCATTGAAACCCAAATTTCTTATTATAGAAAAAATGTCTATATAATCTGTTCACATTTTTCCTAATTTGTCTCCATGAAACCAATCCGTCAAGATTATCTAACACATCATTAGGAAAATGAAAATTATGCTCAGACACTTTACTATCATTCTAATATATTTGTTCAGTAGTTGGTGTTTCTATGTTTACATTCATGCAATTTTTATTTTCAACTAATATTTCATTTTCAGTAATATTTGAGATTTCAATTTCATTTTCAAACTTTCTTGGTATTTCTTTTGGAGCATGCATTTCAATTGAATTTTGTTGTGTTGACAAATTATTCTCATGAAGAAAATGTAAATCATTTGAATCATAACTTGCTTCTAAAAAATCACCAATTTCAATGAGAAAAAATTTGAGAGTTTGGAGACACACCTGTATTGAGTGTTTGATTAAAATGTGCACCTCAATTTCCCTTGCATTGGGTTCTCTTCTTCAGCCTCTTCATCCATCATGATATCTTCAATGTCTTTCTCCTTTGAAACATTGTTCAAGTCTTTAATTCTTTGTCTTCTCTCTCATTGACGTTGTGCTTCATTCTCTTTATTTGTTACAATCTCCTCATCTTTTAGAACTTTCATTTTCTTCTTTCTTTATTGTTTTGATCCCATGTTTGCACCTATTTTGAATTTGAATCAATCACTTACAAATTGCAAAAGAGGACAAGAAAATGGAATAAGTGTGACAGAAGTCATTGCTGCAAATCTGAAATGTTTATTCAATCATTTTAATCATTGAAAGTTAGCCTGTGGGGTAGCTTTTGGGGCCCAATGGGTACATTAGAAATGGGTACCTGATTGCTTAAAAATTGGGTACCCAATTTTTAAAGAATTGGGTACCTGATTTTTAAGCAATCGGATACCCATTTTATAAAAAATCAAGTAATGGTTATTAGCAATCGGGTGCCCAATTTGTGAGAGATGAGTGAGAATTTGGAATTGTTGCGTGTTTTGCATCGACTTTTTCCTTGGGAAAGGCATGGCATAGGCTTGGTCCCACCAAGCCATGCCTTTGTGAACCATTTTTTTTCGACCAAGGCATTTAATCGACAATTTCAAAGATTGTCGTAATTTTTATAGGGTTGTCCCCATTGGATTTTTTGATGAAACAAATACCCATTATAGGTCTTACTGTTTTGATTTCAAAAATATAAATTTTATAGTGTTATTAGTTTATTTTCTATTTTTCTATTATTTATTAAACAAAACTATCTCTTAAACGTTAAAAAGTGACATTTAGTAAAACTTTAATAACTTTTTAATTTTATAATTTTTCTTAAAGTAATCTATATGTCATCAATCTACATACAATTCTTTTGAGCTTTTAAAAAAAAATTGAAAAAAAAAAAAAATTGATCAAATTATGGTGTCCGTGCACGAGAAGTTTTAAAATTTTCCTTTATAGCCCATTAATAATTAATAATAATAAAATTATTCAATAAAAAATTAAGGAAAAATATTTTTATCAATCTTAGGTGTATTAAGTAACTACCTTTAAAATGATTTATGAAAATTCATTTATTTGTCTCAAATTTTGGTGTTCGTACACGAGTGTGGTATGATCCTGAAACAGGCATTTTGAAAAAGTGGTTTTTAAAGATATGTAAAAAAAAAAATCTATCATATGGGTACACAAATAAATTACATATTCAAAAACTAGATTTCGAACCCTAAAATTTTTATTTCTAGATTTTTTATATTCATTCTATAAATGCCTCAAATTTTGACATCAATTGACAAAAAATTACAAAAATAGAAAAAACACTTCCACTTTTTAGCCAAAAGTCAGACCCAACTTCTTGCACTGACCCATAGGTTCCTTGCCTTTTAAATGAATTGCATTGTCATCCACTTGCACTTCAACCTTAGGTTCTGGCTATTCTACTTGATTTGACTATTGCTCGGGTCCTTCAGACTTGGTAGGCATTGGCTCAATAGCATCTGAATGTGAGTCGGGTTTATGTAGCTCTGTTTGAACTTCTTGCAACTCAGTTACTAAAGACTCAGGAGTAGAAAATTTCTTATTGATAGGTGTATCTGGCACCGTATCAGGTTCAATGAAAAAAAATCTTATGTAATCTTCTGGTTCCTTTTCTCTTTCTTCTTTAGTCCTTTCTGCAAACTCATCAACTTTCACATGTGCACTTTCTATGACGTTTTGAGTAGACAAATTCAAACATCTATATGCTTCATTCTTGCAAGAATATCCCAAAAATATTCCTTCATCACCCTTCACATTAAATTTACCTTTTTTAGATTCTTTCAGAATATAACATTTACTTCCAAATACTTTTAGGTAACTTACATTAGCTTTATAGCCATACCATAACTCATAGGTGGTTTTGAATGAGTCCTTCTTCAGCTGTACTCGGTTCAAGGTATGAACTACAGTACTGATAGCTTCTTTCCAGTATTTGATAGCAATGTTCTTTTCAATCATTAAAGTTCTCGCACAATCCATGATAGATCTATTCCTCCTTTCAGCTATTCCATTTTTCTCAGGTGTTCCAGGTGCTAATACCTATATTTTCATTCCCCTTTCAATGCAAAAGTTATTGAACTCATGGGAAATGAACTCACTACCTTTGTCTAACCCGAAGCATTTTAGTCTTTTCCCTATTTCCTTCTCTGGCCAAATACCATTTGAACTTCTCAAATGCTTCTGATTTCTCTTTCAAATACATGACAATCATCATTCTAGAGTAATCATGAAAAAAAAAGAATGAAGAACTTTTCTCCAGTATAGCTTTCAATTCCAATAGGTCCACACAAATTAGTATGCACAATTTCCAAAACTTCTTCAAACTGGTAGTTCTTACTTTTAAAGCTAGTCTTTCCCATCTTACCAATCTGACAATTCTTTCATAGACCAACATCAGGTTTCTTTATACTAGGAATGCCTCTTACTTTCTTGAATTTTCTTATTTTCACTAGATTATCAAAGTTTACATGATGTAACCTTCTGTGCCATAACCAACTTTCTTCAACTTAAGCAATAAAGCATGAACATTCACCAAGTTAAAGATAGAAGAAGTTACCTTTAGTTTGTATGCTTGATCCAATCAACTTTCCATTGTCATCTAGCAGTCTTACTTTTCCATGCATGAATTCCACTTTGAATCCAACCATACACAACAAATTTTGTTTTAGACCTTCAACCCAATAGACATTATCACAACAAGTTCTTTGGTTAGTGAGGTTCTTCCTCTTCCTTTTATGCAACAAGGTTCATTATTACTAATTCTCACACTACCACCATCATAGTTTTCAAATTGTTCAAACTTAGTTTTGTCACCAGTCACATGATGAGAACAATTGTTGTCTATGATCCATGTATCATTTTTTCTCACATGAGAGATAAGTTCCATTTTATCTTCCTCATCATTATTAGATTTATCTTTCACAACAATATAAACAATTTCATCTTCACCATGATTAGAATCATTAGAATCCTTAGCCATGAAACTTTTTTTCTTACCTTTGTCCTTGAATGATTTGAAGTCTTTCTTGCCATTGCTCTTATGACCTTTCTTCTCATCCTTGTTTTTCTTGTTTGGGCACCTAGCAGCAATATCTCCAATTTCCTCACATAAAAAATAGACCAAAGGAACCTTACCTTTGTATTTTCCTTTGTCTCTAGAATATCTCCTTGCTAGTAGAACTTTGACCACCTCAAGATCACTGTCAGAACTCTATTATGATTCTTCTTCACTTTCTGACTGAGATTTCTTTATCTTCTTTCCCTTTTCTTTAAGTGAAATCTTGGCTTCAAATGTTGATTCAATGTTCTTTGAAGCTGGAACATAGTTGTCATAGTTATCTAGCTCAAATGTAGTCAATCTTCCTACTATTGTTTCTAAATTTATCTTATGATTTGCTTCACATCTTCTTTCTTGAATTGTAGAAAATCTAATTGCATAAATGGAAAGTAATGTTTTAAGAACTTTACTTACAACTGTTTCCTCTTCAATATCTCCTCTAGAAGCCTTGATTGCACTGACGATTACTTTGACTCTTTCAACATATTTGGCAATGTTTTCATCCTCTCTCATCCTCATCTAATCAAATTTTCCTCTTAGACTTTCTACTTTGGCTCTTCTCACATTATCATCACCTCCATAGATATCTTTTAGCTTGTTCCACATCTCAAAGGAGGTTTTGTAGTCCTTGACATCATCAAATTCTTCATAGCTTAGGGCAGATGCAATGTCTATCATCATGGTGTTATGAGTCTTCTTCTCAGCAATGTCATTGACAGATAGTGTACTAGAAGGGGTCACATATTCTTCACCAAGATATTTCAATCTTGTATCTCCAATGGAAG
The DNA here is from genome assembly GCA_028749045.1 of Cupressus sempervirens. Lineage (NCBI taxonomy): Eukaryota > Viridiplantae > Streptophyta > Pinopsida > Cupressales > Cupressaceae > Cupressus > Cupressus sempervirens. The sequence goes on along the minus strand of CM053784.1, from coordinate 177,037,298 downwards.
CTAGATGGAGTCTCATGAGACCTTGCCATGTGCAGAAAAGTTGTCCCTGTTAAACTTTGGAATTTCCTTCTTGTAAGACATCCTGATCTTTAGCTTAGCTCCCTGAAATCCTTCCTGTAAGCACAAAAATCTCTAATACCAATTGTTGGAAATATAGATGGAGTAATTGAGAGGTGGGGATGAATCAGTTATCATAAAAACAAATCCACAGATCCCTTAGATGTCTTAAAAACTTAGTTACTTCTATCACTCTATAGCCACATAGAAAAATGTTGTAACTTGGTAGATGTTAACTTATTACTGATTCTTTAAGCATTCATAGAAATTTAACATGCATGCATAAAATAAATAACATCAACACAAGAGACACCAGATTTAACATGGAAACCCAATATGGGAAAAACCACCAAGTAACTAGCTACCAATTTTCACTCTTTTGAAGTGGGTCCTATTAGGAGCCAACCTTGTTAAAGTTTACAAAACACACTGTTAGGTGTGGCCTTATTAGAGGATTTAATCACCCTGCTAGGAGTAGCCTTGCTAGAGGACTTTAGAACAATTCAATAGAAATATCCACCTTGTTAGAGGATCTACAAAAATGGTTGGTAAACCAACTCTGTTAAGAAATTTAAGAATCACTGCTACAATGATGAAAAAGTAACAATGAAGTGACCCGAATGAGAGCACAACTGAACTTTGTTGTTACAGATCTCTATTCTATTTCACTAGATTCTCTTTGATTGAATAGACCTTTGCTACTCCTTAAGGATATTTGATCCTTCTTCGAAATTCGCTCACACCTTCCTAATTAACTCACTTGCATGCTTGCTCATTCATTCATCCATTCATCATGCACACTTTAGAATTCACGACTAGACCTTTTGTTTATACCTTAAAAATTGTCTAGTTAGCTCATTTATAAGTTACAATTACCAATAATTATTAAATCAGTCGACCACAAACTTTACATGAAACAATTAAACTTTATTTCCCAAAATAATGAAATCTTTTATTGGCCGACCCTGCTCAGTAAACACTGCTCCAGAAATGATTTCCAGTGTTAACCAACTGAAGCTCGGTAAGCACTAAGAACTCTGCAAAATCCTTTGGAGATAGAGTGAACTCGGTAAACACTAACTTTCCTTCACTAACCTTGTGAGCTTGGTAGAAACTAACTTCTACCACAAAATCCTTCAATGCTCGAGTGAGCTCGGTAGAAACTATCTCCACAGTGTAATATTCAAGAATGCTCGATAGACTCTATAATTCACTTTGCTGACCATCTGAGCTCAATAGACTCTGTCTAATAACTAATATGACATTTGTGTAACATCAAAGACAACACACAATTGAACACTTGTATCCAACATATTTCATAAGTTCTTTAAAGTACTTCATTTCTTCCTTTGGTTTGTTGTATTTTTCCATAGATTCCTCCTCATTTTTCAATTCATTCTTCAATATCTCATTGTGTGATTTCAGATTTGCAATGTCCATGTCCTTGGGACCAAGAACATGCTTTTGAATGATAGGCAAAAATTGGATTGAGGGACCCTACCCTATTGCTAGAGTGGATCCTTTCAATCATTGGTTTGAGCCATCGTTCCTGCTCTCATTCACTACTCAAACTAGCATTGTCTCTTGTATCTAATTTGATTTCTTTATTTACTCATTGAAATTTTATTATTTTTTAATTATTTAAAATAGCATACTAAATATTATTTCATTAATAATATAGATTAAATAATAATAATTTCCTAGTTTTATATTTTAGTATTAGTTTTAATATAACTTTATTATCATTATTTATTTAATAACATTTTATTATCTAATTATTATTAAAATTCTATGTAAAATGGTGATATCACGACAGCTACTTAGAAGTATGAAAGAGTAAATCATTGAACCTGTAATACTTTATTGTGATAGTACAAGTACTATAAATATATCAAAGAATCATGTGATGCACACAAAGACTAAGAACATTGTAATCAAGTATCATTACTTAAGATAATTAGTTCAAGATAAAAAGGTGGAGATGGAATATGTTAACACAAAAGAGCAAATAGTTGATATCTTCACAAAAGCATTACCTATGGATGCTCATGAGTATCTAAGAGGTAAATGAGGAGTGATATCTCTATCAAAGGCTATCTAATATGCATGAGGAGTGTCCTGTGTCAAACAAGTTGATTGACATATGTTGCACATTGATGCAGTGGATCTTACTTTAAGAGTTGTCTAAAGTAATCAAAGAGATGGAACTATAAATCAGTCACAAGCAAGGTGATAGAGGGAGAAACTATAAATATTTATATCGGCATATGAAGATGACACTTGTTTGGCATTTTTTTCAAAGAGGAAGAAATATTGTTGTCAAGAATAGTATACTGAGTTTAGGAAATCATAGAGGGATAAATGTAGATATAGAAGATACAAAGTGTACAAGTGTACCTACTAATTACATCTACCTAGTAAGAGGGAGATAATTTTTACGGAATCATAAGGATGAGTTGATTGATTATCTATTGAACATAACAAAATTTTGTAACCTATTTAGAAGATGGAAGTTGTTAATAGAGGGAGATATTTCAATACAAGGAATTATTATGTTTTTGGTATTTTATTGGTCATATTGATTAATTCTAGTTAGTTTGGTTTTCTATCAATGCCAAAGAGGGAGATTGTTGAAAATGGATGGATACAAGTATGATAAATGTGTTTCAATCATTGTTTTGTCACTAATGTCAAACCTGCTACTTACTGGTAAGACAATTGCTTATATGATTTAAGTACTATCATTTGTTTGATTGATGAAGAGGATTTGATCAAATGAGATAACAATAGCACCTAGAGGAAAGGTTGAGTTATGGTATGAAAAGGAGTACAAGAATTAGTTAAGATACTGATATTATAGTGTATTGATAATTTACTTAAGGTTACAATGGTTGCTTACGCTAAGTAAGTTTAGAAGAACAAGTTAAATGAAGTTTGTCTCTCAAGCTTGACCAAGTAGACAATAGGTTCCGAGAAAAGTTCATGCAAGCTAAGAAAAAAATCAGTTGGATCCAAGAATAGTGAATTTTAGTGTAAGCCAAGCAAAACAGTATAATCCGAGTAAAGTTTAGTTGATGCTGAGAAAACAATAAACTTTAGTTCATGTCGAGCATTTTGATAGAGGATGCCAAGCAACGTAATATGTGCCGAGCATCATAAACCAATTAATGCTAAGTGTCAGCATTGTGAGAAAGATCAATAATTTGATGAATCTAAGCTAACAAGTTTGATTTCTTGGATTGTGTGATTCGTGTGAAAGATAAAATTGATGAGTTGGTGGCACAGAATTCAAGATGAATAGTTTTGAGGAAAATTCAAAGAGAATTGAAGGAGAAGACTCTGGAAGGGAATGAAATGAAATGAGGGGTAGATTCATTGAATCCTACCTAAGATGACAGATGATGAATGACAAAAGATCTTAATTCTCTATTTATAGAGATGGTCAAAAGCAAAGGTTTTCATGTGCAAGAACCTATGAAAGACAAGGAGTATAGGGTATTGCTTCATTTAGTGACCTAAGAGAAGAGTCTGCATTGGAAAAAAAATCAAGAAGGATTAAGGGTATGGATGCTTGAAGGGTGAACAAGCTATCAGAAATAACATGTATGAAAGTGAAGAAAAATGGATGACTGTAACAAAGATTTGTAATCTACAAGTGTGGTGTAAGTTTTTATCAGATCAAGCCTTACTGTTACTCTCTAATCATTGTATCAGTCTAGGGTAAATCCTTTGGACTAAGGTTGACCTAATAGTCATTTGTAAATCCTTCCACTAAGTGACATTCCAAGTGAATGATCTAAAGTCCTCTAACAAGGCTCACTCCTAATAGGGTGATTGAAATCTTTTAACTAGGTCGCATTTAATAGTGTGCATTGTAACCTTTAATAGGGTTTCCCTTTCACAGGGAATCACTTCAAAAGAGTTAGAATGAGTAGCGTGTTACTAGTAGTTTTTCCCAAATTTGGTTTCCATGTTAAATCATTGTGCCAAATGTGTTATTGAATCTATTATGTTTCTTGTTTACATTTTTACAAATTGATTTGATACTAACCTACAAGTTTAAGTGATTGCATAATCTAATGGATGCATACATGATGAAAATATTTTATGGATATGGGTTCACCAAGCTATAAAAAGTTTTATTTTTACATCGGGACCTTGGATAATTGATTCACCCCCCCTCTAAATTATTCTAAAGAATTCCAACAAACATGTCATAATACAATGAAATTTAGAGAAAAATAAAAATAAGGATAATATCCTTCATTTGATTTTGATTCTCATCCATGAGAACTCCTTCTATTAGTGTGAGCTCCCTCTGATACCAATCTCTCCCTCCAGAATGATTTTTTGATTACTCTTATTGTAGTTTCTCCCTCTGTCAAAAAACTCTTCCTCTTTGACATCTCAATCATTCACAAAATTTCTCTAAATATGACAACATAAACTCTCATCTTTGACATCTCATGCCAAAGAAAAAATTCAATGGACTTCCATGTACCTGATGTATTGATTCATATGCAATCTTCTCGGACAATATTGCATCAATTCTAACTAATCTTTAAATGCTTGGTTGATGCATCACTAAACTCTGTTTAGTGAGCTTCAAATAGGGGAGTAACCCCTAGCTTACCTCTTAGATACAAGAAGGCATCCTTAGGCAATGGCTTGGTGAATATGTCTATAATTTTTTCCTTTGTATTCACATATTCCAATCTCACCTCTTTGTCTTGCACCAATTCTCTCAAAAAGTGATATTTTATTGTAATGTATTTAGTCTTGGTATACGTCACTAGATTCTTGGAAATGTTAGTTGCATTGGTGTTATCACACAAAAAAACTACTGGATCCTTGATTTCTTCCTTCCTACCTGACAATAGTTGTTTGAACCAAACAATGTTAGAATAATTGAGTGCTACTGCAACATATTTTATTTCTATTATAGAATGAGAGATGCATTTTTTCTTCTTTTTTGTCCAAGACCATAGCCTCTTTTCAAGAAAGAATGCTCCACCACTAGTGCTCTTCCTATCATCAATACTTCCTACCCAATCAGCATTAGTGAAGGCTTTCAATTCAATGTAGCCTCCTTTCTTATACCACAAACCATAATCTTCAGTACCTTTTAGATATCTCATGATTCTTTTAACTTCCATCATATAATTTTATTTTGGATTAGTAGAAAATTTTGCCACCATACCAACTGCTAGTGCAATATAAGGTCTTGTATGCACTACATATTAAAGCTTTCTAATCATAGATCTATATGTACTCTAATCTACCTATTTGAGATCATCATTCTTAGGAATCTTATGTCTAGTAGACATAGGTGTTCCAATTGGTCTAGAATCCTCCATTCCAAATTTCTTCAATGTCTCCTTGATGTACTTTAATTGAGTGATGTAGATAATATCCTTCTTCTATTGAATCTATAGGCCAACAAAGAATTTGATCTCTCTGAACATTGACATTTCAAATTCCTTTCTCATTTCTTTAGAAAAGGATTTGGACAAGTTATCATGTCTAGTAAATAATATATCATATACAAAATTTTCTTCCAACAATATCTTCTTTTCTAGTCCTTCCTTGATGTATAGAGTATTGTTGTCATTTTTCTTTTAAAAACTAATCTTTACCAAATAATTATACAATATTTCATACCAAGCTCTAGGGGCTTTTTTGAGACTATAAAGCATTGTGTAATCTGTAAACTATATTCTTTTTGCTAGGATCAATGAAACCTTCTAGCTACTCAATGTAGACTTCTTCTTCTAGGATTCCATTCAAGAAAGTTGACTTTACATCCATCTAATATACTTTGAATCTATTGTGTGTAGCATAGGCAAGTAGTGTTCCATCACTTTCTAGTCTAGCAATAGGAGAAAAAGTTTCTAGATAGTCAATACCTTCCTCTTGAGCATAACCATTGCATACTAGTCTTGTTTTATTCTTTAACACTTCTCCATTTACATTCAACTTATATCTAAATACCCATTTTGTGCCAATTGCATTTTTATCATTGGGTCTAGGAAAAAGAGACAAAGTCTTGTTTCTTTCAATTTGTTCAATCTCTTCATTCATGGTCTCAATCCAACTTTCATTGTCTAATGCATCTTTAATAGTCCTAAGTTCAAATTCTGTAAGCAAACATGTAGCTTTTAGTTTTTTCCTTGTCATTGTACCTTTTGACTAATCTCCAATGATTTCTTAAGTGCATGATGCCTTCTGACATATCTAGAAAGCACATGTATCTTCTCCTTGGATTTTGGACTTGAATGACTCAGTTAACCATGCTCAAAATGATATTCTAAATCATGTTTGGGTCCCACTATCTATGACTCAAGTCCTTTAGACTATGACTTGGTTTCCACTAGCTGATACTTGGGTCCTTTTGACATAGATTCGAGTCCTTCTGATTATAACTCAAGTTACACTGGTTGTAACTTGGGTTGAACTAAGGATTTTGGGGACTCGGGTGGTGAAGACTGTTGATTCCTAATTGCATTTGGTAGAGTATCAAGTTCATAGTAAATAAAGTTTATATAGTTTTTAGGTTCTTTGTTGCTTTGTTCTTCACTCTTTTTTGAAAACTCATCAATCTTGACATGTGCACTTTCTATAACCTTGTAAGATTCAGAAATTTATATTCTTTTCTTTTTTTGGAGTTTTCCAAAAATATGCCTTCATCACTTTTCACATAAAATTTTACTTTCCTTGTCTCTTTTAATATATAAAAATTTACTTCCAAATATTTTTAAATAATAGACATTAGGTTTATAGCCATACCATAATTCATAAGGTCTTTGGTCTAAATCTTTCTTCAGCTAAACTTGGTTCAAGGCTTTTGTGCTGATTTGTTTCCTTCTAGTATTTGGTTGTAATCTTTTTCGCTGTCATCAGTGTCCTTGCACAATCCATAATAGATTTATTTCTTCTTTCTAAGTAGGTTAAGAAAAATAGATAATTTTTAATATTTGATTGTTCAATTGGTACTTATGGACCTTGAGTAACTAATTCACCCCCTTCCCCCCTCCTAGTTATTCTAAACATTCTAACATTATGAAGGAGGTGATGGAGATGAAGTTGCAGAAGCACAATGAGTATTCAAATAGCTATTTCAACTACAATGGAGATTAAGGAGATATTGAATAGTCATGTTGGAAAAAGTACAAGGAACAAAACTTATGAAGAATACCTAGTCAAATGGGAAAGGAGGCCAGTAGAATATTGATAATGGCTTGTAAGGGCGGAGGTTAACCATCTTGGTTTTTCTCTAAATACCTAAGATGTGATGGGGTCACTTCTCAAATTACCTTGGTTGTTTGATGTAGGAGCATCCTAGGTGTAAGAGAAATCTTGCATCACCCAAAAATATTTCCCTTTTGTTTTCTTGAATAAGGGTTGTCTCAATGTAGATTTATTATTTTTTGAGGCTTTCTACTTAGTAAGTTAGTCATACGAGCTTGGAATGTCCTAATTTTAGAGGTGAATGTTCATCTTGAATATATTGGCCTACCAATTGAGGCCCAGTGTCATATCATGCATATTCATGGATTCATTGCAGCTTTTTGGTGTGCAATTTTGGTATTAAAATTTTAGGCTCACAATTGAATGCCTAAATGTGTCTGGATGAGGCCCAAAAACTCAACAGATGGGTGTTTGCATGTATTTAATCATGTAGATCAAAAGCTAAGGATTCTAAAAAGTGATTATAATAGCCAGTTAGAGAAAATGGTTTTAAAGTTATGACCTTCCAAAGTTTTTCTAACCAAAACTTCCATAATAAAAGTCAAAGGTGTATTTGGTCAATTCTATATGTATTGTTAGGGCCTGTCAGCCTTAGGTATTAAGTTTGAGTGTCTAGAACCTTCTCGAGTGGCATAAAATTGCCTATTTAAGAAATGCTCATACATTGTCTGAGACAACTCTGGGTGGTAGTTCAAATTTTTTTTTTCTTGTTGAATACTATAATGAAGGCACCCATGTGATCTAAATATTGCAATCTTGAATTTTTTAATTTTGCATTTACAGTGATAATAAGAAGCCCATATTTTATTCTCACAATTTTTTTGTTATTTCTTTGTTTATATTATGTGTTTAAGGTATTAAGGGAGTACCTTTCGTCATACATTTTTTATTTATGTCAATGTGTGTGTTTCAAAGAGAGAGAGAGAGAGAGAGAGAGAGAGAGAGAGTATCACGTGAAAAACATCAAGAGATTATTCTTCTATTAGAAATAATAGTCCACCAAGAAAACTGAGCAGGGAGGCTAGATGAATCAGTTATCCAACAATTAATACATTTATCTTCCTTAAATAAACTTAGCCATTCAACAAAAGTAAATAACAACCATAATAAGATGCACATAGACAATTACACCAAATATGTTAATTAGGTTGATTAGCAGGAAAACCCTAGTCGGAATGATACCCACAAGACGATGTACTAATATAAATATACCTTGTTAGAGGATGGACCCTATTAGGAGTCTATCAAAACATTTAGTACATATGAGTCCCTATTAGGAGACTTTGAATCCCTATTAAGAGATTGCAACTCTTTTAGAAGTTGTGCCAACCTTGTCAAGAGTTATAGTACAATGTATGCAAGAAGAGCTCACTACCCAAACATGCAATTTCAACTACAAGAAGAGCTAACTGCTCAAACATGTAATTTACTAAATTATATTCCTCTTTTCTTTGTTTTTTCAATCAAACCAATCACTGTCAGACATTGTAGACTAGGTCACAAACCTTGGATCCAAATACCAAACCTTGGGTCACACAATAGAACCTTGGTAATAAAGGTTTCCTTCACTTCCACTCTACTCTACTCAACTTTGCATTACACTCTCTCTACTTCTTACAATCACTTCTAATCGATACAATTCTATATCATACATGATAAACAAAAATGCCCTTCCTTTATACTAAGTCCATAAAATAATTCCCTAAGTTGGTTGTTAGACCTTCTTAATTAATCATTATATGAGCACATTAAGAACATGTTACACTTAGTGATAACATTAATCTTCTGCCTTGCAACTTGAACATCTTTCCATCCATGTAATATTATGACAAGAAAGCTTAACCACATCATCACCAACATGTTTACTAGAACAACTATTTTAAGAGATATAACAAGTTTACTAGAACATGCCTCTATAAACTCTATCTCAGAACATAGATCACCAAAACTCACATAACTTCTTCCAGACTTATCATTTTTTCATCCAATGTCAACTACATATACTAGATACTTAGAAGTATCCCTCATAACCTAGGATAGTGAGAATACCCAACTAGCTGTCTGAACCAACTTGATCTTTTCAATGTTCTTCTATCAGATACCACAGAAGACTACTATGTTGACATCAATGACAAACTGATTCATGAATGTAACATATCATCATAGTAACATATCTATAATACTCCCCCATAGGAATATCATTGGCATTCATGCTCCCAACATCTTTATGGGGAAGAGTAGTGCATTGATTGATATATGGGAGAGACTAACATCTTATATGTGCATATTGGTTACTCTGTATATTTACATTCATGGGCAGCATGAATGGGGGAGTAAGAAGAAGATGAGGATGAAATATATTTGGTATTCATGGAACTTAGATGTTTTCTCATCTATGTTGCCATCAATGCCAAAGGGGGAAATTATTAGCCTAAATGTTAATGGTATTCCTATGGGGAGTATGTTATAATTGTTGAAGACCTAACTTAATGGTTATATGTTTCATTCATAGTAGTTTTTGTCAACATACTTGTTATTTTGTGACAACTAGCAGAGTTACAAAGAAAGAAGTATTTGGCTTGGTCCAAAAATTGAAGATCAAATTATGCTCACTTGAGGATATGTTATACAACATTTCTAGATGCTACAAATAAGAGCACACAGGAAAACATGAAGACTACTTTGAGTTACGAAGGATTTACTAAAGGAAACTTTTAGATAGTGTTTAAGGAAAGTGGTTTTTGTTGTTTTGATTCTATCTCCTCACAAGGATGGAATTAACTTAAGTGGATTGAAATAGTTTATTGTTTGGTCAATTGGCATACCTCCAAATAGGGTTGGAATCTCCTAACAAGGATTTAAATTCTCTTAACAATGACTCATATGTACTAATTTTTTTCATTGACTCTTAGATATGTGCAAGATCATGGTCAACCAAACTATGGCCTTAAGTGGTAGTGAAAAACTGGCAAATAAGAGTTACAGATGATTTTAAAGTGGTTCTAAACTTTATATCAAAAATTTGTAAGAAAATAATCGATAGGAAATTGAATCTAGTTTCTAAACTACTAAGCCTTACATAGAGCAAAATTTATTTGATTGGTCAAAAATTTGGATTTTAATGCAGTACTACAAAAATTTCAAGGTGAAAATAAAAGTAGGTGTATGTCTGACCACCTTAATCAAAATCAAATGATAATTTTTTTTATATAATTATAGATATAAAAAGTAGACTCATGCTCGGAAGTGACACATATTTTTAGGAATTTTTATTCCAAACAAATAATTAGTTATGAATTTTCTATTATACTATTTTTAGAATTAAAAAACTCCAATGTTTGACCACCTTAACTAGTTCAAAAAAATTCAAAATTATTTTTTTCTTTTTTTCTTATACTATTCAAAGCATAGAATGTGACGTATCTTTTGGAATTCACAAATCTTATACGGTTTGAAAGTTATAGCTATTTTACAATCAGTATGTCAATCAACACTTTGTAGCTAATTCCATTAGAAAATAAGTAATAATTACTTACTTAATTCATAATTTGACAGACATTATATTGATGGAAAGCTGAGAACATTCTCAAGAAACCCTTTTTGTTTAATCAAATTTGGATGAAAAAAATGTCATCAGCTATATTGTCGAAGTCAGAAACACACAACACAAACCAAAAACATGTTTTTGGGATTTTTTACCATTGACCATGGAGGGTTACCATCCAAAGAAAAACCAAGCCTAATCGAGTACCTATTCCCAAATCGAGTATCCATTCCCAAATAAGATACCCATTCTCAAATTAGATACCCATTTTTTTTTTCAATTTTTTTTAAATTTTAATTTTTTAAAATCCTTTTATAATAGTATAACCCCTATTTAGGATACTTAATATATTCTTTAAAGGCTTTAGGACCCTTAACCATATATATAATGGTTCCACAGGGTCAAAAGGGGTCATAGGGTACCTTTTGACACTCTTTAACCCTCAATCACAACATGTGTGCTTATGGTTCCTAGGACCCCAAACCACATAAATGATGTGATCTAATAACTCAAAATTTTCTTAGGATATCCTACGACCCTTTTTGATCCATTCGATGACATTAAGTGTGCTTAGGGGTCATAAGATACTCTATTACACCTTTTAACTCATTCATACACATAATATATATTCCTAGGGCCCCTAAGAATGTGTTTTCTTATTTAATGAGTTAGAAGGGGTCATAGGAAACTTTATAATCCCATTCAACCCATTCAAACACATAATGTATGTCCCTAGGGATCCTAGGATCCCTTTTGACCCATATAAATGATTATAATACATCCTTAAGGGTCATAGGTCCCCTAGAGACATATGTTGTCATGAGATGTGTCTAAGGGGGTCATAGGATATCTGATGGCCCCTTTCGACCCATATAAATGATTATAATATGTTCCTAGGGGTCTTCGAACCCCTAGAGACATATGTTGTAATGAAATGTGTCGAAAGAGATCATAGGTTATCCTATGACACCCTTTGACCCATATAAATGATTATAATATGTCCCTAGGGTCATGGGAAACTTATAAACATATGTTGTAATGAAATGTGTTGAAAGGGGTCATAGGTTATCTCATGACCACTTTCAACCCATATAATGATTATAATATGTTCCTAGGAGTTCTAGGACCCCTAGGGACATATGTTGTTATGGAACATGTTGAAAGGGGTCATAAGGTTATCCTCTAACTCCTTTCAACCCATATAAATGATTATAATATGTCCTTAGGGGTCCTAAGACCCCTACAAACATATGTTGTAATGAAATGTGTCGAAAGGGGTCATAGGTTATACCATGACCCCTTTCAAACCATAGAAATGATTATAATATGTCCCTAGGGATCCTATGACCTCTAGAGACATGTTGTAACGAAATATGTCGAAAGGGGTCATAGTTTATCCTATGACCCATTTCAACCCATATAAAAAAATTTAATATGTCCCTAGGGGTCCTAGGACTCCTAGAGACATATGTTGTAATGAAATGTGTCAAAAGGGGTTGTAGATTTTTTGATGAACCTTTTTGACCCATATAAATGATTATAATATGTCCCAAGGGGTCCTGGGATCCATAAAGACATATGTTGTCATGAAATATGTCAAAAGGGGGCATAAGTTATCCTATAATCTATTTTGACCCATATAAATAATTATAATATGTCCCTAGGGGTCTTAGGACCCCTAATGACATATGTTGTAATGAAATGTGTCGAAAGAGGTCATAGGACATCCTTTGGCCAATTTCAAAACATATAAATGATTATAATATGTCCCTAGGGATCCTATGACCCTTGGAGACATATGTTGTAATGAAATGTGTCAAAAGGGGTCATAGCTAATCCTATGACCCCTTTCCATCCATATAAATGATTATAATATGTCCCTAGGGGTCTTGGGACCCCTAGAGACATATGTTGTAATGAAATGTGTTAAAAGGGGTCATAAGTTATTCGATGATCCCTTTCAATCCATATAAATAATTCTAATATGCCCCTAGGGGTCCTAGGAACCCTAGAGACATATTTTGTCATGAAACGTGTTGAAAGGGATCATAGCTTATCCTATGACCCATTTTGATCCATATAAATTATTATAATATGTTCATACGAGTCCTAGGACTACTAGGGACATATGTTGTCATAAAACATGTCAAAAGGTGTTGTAAGTTATCCTATAATCCCTTTCGACCCATATAGATGATTATAATATGTCTGTAGGGGTCTTGGGACCCCTGGAGACATATGTTGTATTGAAATGTGTTGAAAGGGGTTGTATCTTTTCTGATGACCCCTTTGGACCCATATAAATTATTATAATATGTCCTTAGGGGTCCTGGGACCCCTAGAGACATATATTGTAATGAAATGTGTCGAAAGGGGTCATATGATTTTATATCACCCCTTTTGACCCATATAAATGGTTCTAATATGTCCCTAGGGGTCCTAGGACTGTTAGAGACATATGCTATCATCAAATGTGTGGAAAGTGGTCATAGGTTACCTTATGACCCCTTTTGACCTATGATCCCTTTCAACCCATAAAAATGATTATAATATATCTCTATGGGTCCTCAGACCCCTTGAGACATATGTTGTAATGAAATGTGTCAAAAAGGGTCATAGGTTATAGTATGACCCCTTTGAAACCATAGAAATGATTATAATATGTTTGTGAGGGTCTTATGACCCCTAGCAACATGTGTTATAATGAAATATGTTGAAAGGGGTCATAGGTTATGCTATGACACATTTCAACCTATATAAACGATTCTAATATGTCACTAGGGGTCTTGGGACCCCTACAGACATATGTTGTAATGAAATGTGTCGAAAGGGGTCATAGGTTTTTTGATGACCACTTTCGACCTATATAAATAATTATAATATGTCCATAGGGGTCTTGGGACCCCTAGAGATGTATGTTGTCATGAAATGTGTTGAAAGGGGTCATTAGTTATCCTATGACCACTTTTAACCCATATAAACAATTACAATATGTCCTTAAGCATCTTAAGACCCCTAGAGACATATGTTGTAATGAAATGTGTCCAAGGGGTCATAGGACATCCTATGGCCCATTTTGACACAAATAAATGATTATAATATGTCCCTAGGGGTCCTACAACCCTTGGAGACATATGTTGTAATGACGTGTTGAAAGGGGTCATAGGTTTTCCTATGACCCCTTTCCACCCATATAAACGATTATAATATATCCCTAGGGGTCTTGGGAATCCAAAAGATAAATGTTGCAATAACATGTGTCGAAAGGGGTCATAGGTTATCTGATGACCCCTTTCGACCCATATAAATGATTCTAATATGTCCCAAGGGGTCTTAGGACCTCTAGAGACATATGTTGTCATGAAATGTGTCGAAAGGGGCCATAGGTTATTTTATGACCCCTTTTGACCCATAGAAAAGATTATAATATGTCCCTAGGGGTCCGAAGACCCCTAGAGACATATATTGTAATGAAATCTGTCGAAAGGGGTCATAGGTCATCCTATTAGCCCTTTCAACCCATATAAATGATAATATTATGTTCTTAGGGCCCTAAGATCCTTTGTGTCATATGTTATCGTAAAATGTATCAAAAGAAGTCAAACATTATCCTATGACCACTTTTGACCCATATAAATAACTATAATATGTCCCTAGGGGTCTTGGGACCCCTAAAGACATATGTTGTATTGAAATGTGTCAAAAGGGCTCATAGCTTTTCTAATGGCCCCTTTCGAGCCATATAAATGATTATAATATATCCCTAGGGATTGTAGGACCGTTACAGACATATGTTGTCATGAAATATCCTATGACCCCTTTTGACCCATATAAATGATTATAATATGTCCCTAGGTGTCCTAGAACCCCTAGAGACATATGTTGTAATGAAATGCGTTGAAATGGGTCATATGTTATCCTATAACCCCTTTTGACCCATATAAATGATTCTAATATGTCCCTAAGGGTCTTGAGACCCCTAGAGACATATGTTATCATGAGATGTATCGAAAGGGGTCATAGGTTATCCTATGACCCCTTTTGACCCATATAAATTATTCTGATATGTCCCTAAGGGTCCTGGGACCCCTAGAGACATATATTATCATGAAATGTGTCGAAAGGGTTCATAGTTTATCCTATGACCCCTTTCGACTCATATAAATGATTATAATATGTCTCTAGGGGTCCTAGGACCCCTAGAGACATATGTTGTAATCGAATGTGTCAAAAGGGGTCATAGGTCATCCTATGTTTCCTTTCGACCCATATAAATGATTATAATATGTTCTTAGGGGTTATAGGTTATCCTATGACCCTGTTTGACCCATATAAATGATTATAATATGTCCCTAGGGGTCTTGGGACCCTTAGAGATATATATTGTATTGAAATGTGTCGAAAGGGGTCATAGCTTTTCCAATGACCCCTTTCAACCCATATAAATGATTATAATATGTCCCGAGACATATATTGTAATGAAATATGTTGAAAGTGGTCATAAGTTTTCCTATGACTCCTTTCGACCCATATAAATGATTATAATATATTCTTAGGAGTTTGAGGACCCCTAGGGACATATATTGTAATGAAACATGTGAAAAAGGGTCATAAGGTTATCTTATGACCCCTTTCAACTCATATAAATGAATATAATATATTCCTAGGGTTCCTAGGACCCGTAGAGACATATGTTGTAATGAAATGTGTAGGAAGGGGTCATAGGTTATCCTATGACCCCTTTCGACCCATATAAATGATTGTAATATGTCCCTAGGGGTCCTAGGACCCCTAGAGACATATGTTGTTATGTTGATAGGGGTCCTATAACCCCATAGGAAAATATATCATGTGTTCAAATGAATTGAAAGGGGTCATAAAGTACCCCATGACCCCTTTCAACACATTATATGGCAATATATGTTATTAGGGGTCCTAGAACTCCTAGGGACATAAATCATGTGTTTAAATGGGTTGAACCCTATGACCCCTTTCAACCCATGTAAATGATTAAAATATGTCCCTAGGGGTCCTAGGACCCCTAGAGATATGTTGACATTTAATGAGTCAAAATAGGTCATAGGTTACCTTATGACCCCTTTCAACTCATTTAAACACATGATTTATGTCCCTAGGGGTTCCAGGACCCCTAATAACATATATTTCCATATAATGTGTTGAAAGGGGTCATGGGGTACTCTATGACCACTTTCAATTCATTTGAACACATGATATATTTTCATATGGGGTTATAGGACCCCTATCGACATATGTTATCATTTAATAGGTCAAAATGGGTCATGGGGAACCCTATGACCTCTTTCAACCCATTCAAACACATGATGTATTTTTCTAGGGGACCTAGGACCCCTAGGGACATACATGTTATGTTCCAATGGGTTGAGTAGGGTTAAATGATATCCTATGATCCATTTTGAACCTTTACATGACAAAATATGTTCTTGTGTGTCCTAAGACCTCTAGGGACAAGCATGTTGTGTTGAAATGGGTTGAAAGGAGTCATAGGATAACCTATGAGCCATTTCAATCAAATACATGGCAAGTTATGTTTCTAGGGATCTTAGTGCCGCTAGGGACATATATGTTTTGTTCCAATTGATATAACCCCTAGGGACATACCTCTTATATTTCGATGGGTAGAAAGGGGTCATAGGTTATTCTATGACCCCTTTTGACACATTACACGAGAACATATGTTGCTAGGTGTCCTAGGACCCTTATCATCATGTGTGTTGTGCTCCTATGGGTCAAATTTTGATCCATTACATGATAAAATATCTTCCTAAGGCCATACATGTTGTGTTCCAATGGGTCAAATGGGGTCATGAGATACCCTATGACCCTTTTTAGCCCATTACATAACAACATATGTTCCTAGGGGTCAGATGACCCCTAATAACATATGTTATCATGTATTAGGTCAAAAGGGGTCTTAGGATACTCCATAACTCCTTTCTACCCATTAAAATACAAGATATATTTCCCTAGGCATCCTTTGACCCTTAGGAAGATATGTTGTCATATAATGGATCAAAATTGGGTCATAGGGTACCCCATGACCCATTTGGACTCATTGGAACACATGTATGTCTATAGGGGGACCCCTAGGAACATACATCATGATATAGTTTATTAACTTACGTTAGTAACATTTATAATATATAATAATAATATAATATTCAATATAATTAAATATTATATTAAAAAATTATATAATAAATAATATTTTTATATATAATAAGTAATAACTATATATAAAATAATTATATAACAAATAATAATAATAATTTAATACTGTATAATAAATTTTAGTAACTATATATAATAATTGCTCCTCCCCCCCCCCCCCATTCTATAACTATATTATAATAGGACTTGATACAACTTAAAAATTGGTCCCCATTCCATTTACTTTTGAATTTGGTGCCATAATTTGGGAACATAAATTGGATACCCGTTCCCAAATCGGATACTCATTCTCAAAGTGGATATCCATTCTCAAATCGAAAACCTGAATAGGAAAGGTATTACATTTTTGGTTTGGTACCAGGATGGGTGGGAAAAATTTCAAAGCGCATTTTGAAATGCTTTTAGGTGTTTCAAAACTACATGTTTTTCACATTGCCACTTTTTGGCACACCATGATCCTGCACATACCCTCTTAACAATGTCTATCCTTTCATAAGGAACTTTTATATTAGTACATCATTTTGTGGGCATCATTCCCACAAGGGTTTTCCCTCTAATCAAGGGTTTCCATACTTAACATATATGGTGTTATTATGTATGGTTATCTTTCTATGGTTTTAACATCTACTGTTTACATGTTTTGGAATTAATAAAGATATTGAGAGTTGTTTTAAGCATACAACTGATTCAACCTCTCATTTATCTTGGTGGACTTTAATTTTTTACAACAACCCATCAAGCAACAACTGAGCATCGCCAACAACTACCAAGATACTTAGTGAGAGAATACCTAAACAAAGCTCAAACACACCCACCAAATGCAATATCACCCAATCTGAACCTCCACTAAGGTGCATGTTTACTGAACATAAGTTCCACCAACCAAGCCAAACATCAACTGAGCATGATTTCATCAACTGAGCACGTTCACTAAGCATAAACACCAACCATGCTCCACAAAGGTCAATAAGTCCATTCAACCCCTAAGTTCATTGGTGAAGTCACTCATGTTCCAACCGAGAATCACTAAGAGATGATCGAGAAGCATCAACTCTCATCACCAAGAGCCATAAACCAAACTCCACCATGCAATATTGTCAACTTCCCTAGGTTGCTCTTGCATCAATATTGTAAGAAGTTTTAGTGGTCTCTTTTAAAGAAGTTTTAAGGATTTCATCCTCAAGTATTTGGAAATATTTTCATCATATTAAAGTTTTGCCAATCCATGTTTTGTTTTTTTGTCTTTGGTTATGAGCTAGTAAGGGTGGTGGGTCGTTAATCATTTAAATAGAAAAGAGAAAATCAAATGGAGAGGCATGCCTCTATTTTAGCTCTACTAAATGCATAAGATAATATATTATTAGATACATTATTTTAAATTTGTTTTCCATTATTAAATACTATATTTCTCTACATACACAAATATATTTATAAGTTAGAAATGTTTCTTATCTTCAACTTATTTTTCAATGTTAAAATAAGAGGCCTATACATTTTGGGGATTTTTATCCTAGATATTGCGATGTGTACTTATAAAAATGAGTTGTTGCCAATGAGATATTTTAAAATATGCAATCAATTTTGATCTCTATAAATTAACAAATGTCATATTCATAAAGTCTAATGATGATATTTTAAGGTCTTTTCATTTTTATATATTTACATTAACAAATGTCATATTCATGAAGTCTAATGTCCATAGGCTAGTTATAGATGATATTTTAATGTATTTTCTTTTTTATATATTTCTTGCACTATCTAAATGCACTTGAACCTAAATTTGATGATTGATCTCAAACCATTGTATTTATATAAATAATAATGGTTGCTAATGCATTTTAGAAGTTAAAAATGATCTTCAATTTACTTTCCAATTTCATAATGAGAGGCTTAAACATTTGGTTTCTTTCATTACAAGTATTAAAATGTAAATTTAAAAAAAAAAATGTTGTGCATATGCATTTAAAAAAAATAAAAAATTCTTTTGATCTTTATAAAATAATAAATGTCATTTTCACAAAGTCTAATGTTTAGCTCATTTTTATTGATGATATTTTAAGATATTTTTATTTTTATTACTATATTTGCACTTTAACTTGAAACTACAATTGACCTTAGTTATTTCCTAATAGTTTTTTTTTTTCAAATTATTACTTTTATATATCTAATTACACAAATTTGAGCAAGCATACATATAAGCTACAAGCCTCCTTCCACTACTTTTTCATATAGCTAATTAAAAAAAATTGAGTAGGCTTACATCTTGAACTACATGCCTCAAATTTATCTAGGGCCAAAATTTACTCAAATACACCTTTTGGGATTTGAACCTTGGTAGATGACTTCTATAACACATACCATCTTCAAGAAGGGAGTAATAAGTTAGGTATTATTTTTTGGTACTTCAATTATTTTTAAAGTTTTAATTACTTATTTATAAATTTATATAGTATAAAAATTATGTGATTGGCTAATAGGAGCCCTTTTTTAGAGACTCTTATATTCCAATTTGTTTTTTGGTAGATTCACCGAAGAGTTATTTACAAGTTATATTATTATTATTAAAGTTATATTTTCATCATATTAAAGTTTTGCCAATCCATGCTTTGTTTTTTTGTCTTTGGTTATGAGCTAGTAAGGGTGGTGGGTCGTTAATCATTTAAATAGAAAAGAGAAAATCAAATGGAGAGGTGTGCCTCTATTTTAGCTCTACTAAATGCATAAGATAATATATTATTATATACATTTATTTTTAAAAAATTCCATTAGTAAATACTATATTTCTCTACATACACAAATATATTTATAAGTTAGAAATGTTCCTTATCTTCAACTTATTTTTCAATGTTAAAAATAAGAGGCCTATACATTTTGGGGGTTTTTATCCTAGATATTGGGATATATACTTATAAAAATGAGTTGTTGAAAATACAATATTTTAAAATATGCAATCAATTTTGATCTCTATAAATTAACAAATGTCATATTCATAAAGTCTAATGATGATATTTTAAGGTCTTTTCATTTTTATATATTTACATTAACAAATGTCATATTCATGAAGTCTAATGTCCATAGGCTAGTTATAGATGATATTTTAATGTATTTTCTTTTTTATATATTTCTTGCACTATCTAAATGCACTTGAACCTAAATTTGATGATTGATCTCAAACCATTATATTTATATAAATAATAATGATTGCTAATGCATTTTAGAAGTTAAAAATGATCTTCAATTTACTTTCTAATTTCGTAATGAGAGGTTTAAACATTTGGTTTCTTTCATTACAAATATTAAAATGTAAATTTTTAAAAAAAGTGTTGTGCATATGCATTTAAAAAAAATAAAAAATTCTTTTAATCTTTATAAAATAATATATGTCATTTTCACACAGTCTAATGTTTAGCTCATTTTTATTGATGATATTTTAAGATGTTTTTATTTTTATTACTATGTTTGCAATTTAACTTGAAACTACAATTGACCTTAGTTGTTTCCTAATAGATTATTTTTTCAAATTATTACTTTTATATATCTAATTACACAAATTTGAGCAAGCATACATATAAGCTACAAGCCTCCTTCCACTACTTTTTCATATAGCTAATTAAAAAAAATTGAGTAGGCTTACATCTTGAACTACATGCCTCAAATTTATCTAGGGCCAAAATTTACTCAAATACACCTTTTGGGATTTGAACCTTGGTAGATGACTTCTATAACACATACCATCTTCAAGAAGGGAGTAATAAGTTAGGTATTATTTTTTGGTACTTCAATTATTTTTAAAGTTTTAATTACTTATTTATAAATTTATATAGTATAAAAATTATGTGATTGGCTAATAGGAGCCCTTTTTTAGAGACTCTTATATTCCAATTTGTTTTTTGGTAGATTCACCGAAGAGTTATTTACAAGTTATATTATTATTATTAAAGTTATATTTTCATCATATTAAAGTTTTGCCAATCCATGCTTTGTTTTTTTGTCTTTGGTTATGAGCTAGTAAGGGTGGTGGGTCGTTAATCATTTAAATAGAAAAGAGAAAATCAAATGGAGAGGTGTGCCTCTATTTTAGCTCTACTAAATGCATAAGATAATATATTATTATATACATTTATTTTTAAAAAATTCCATTAGTAAATACTATATTTCTCTACATACACAAATATATTTATAAGTTAGAAATGTTCCTTATCTTCAACTTATTTTTCAATGTTAAAAATAAGAGGCCTATACATTTTGGGGGTTTTTATCCTAGATATTGGGATATATACTTATAAAAATGAGTTGTTGAAAATACAATATTTTAAAATATGCAATCAATTTTGATCTCTATAAATTAACAAATGTCATATTCATAAAGTCTAATGATGATATTTTAAGGTCTTTTCATTTTTATATATTTACATTAACAAATGTCATATTCATGAAGTCTAATGTCCATAGGCTAGTTATAGATGATATTTTAATGTATTTTCTTTTTTATATATTTCTTGCACTATCTAAATGCACTTGAACCTAAATTTGATGATTGATCTCAAACCATTATATTTATATAAATAATAATGATTGCTAATGCATTTTAGAAGTTAAAAATGATCTTCAATTTACTTTCTAATTTCGTAATGAGAGGTTTAAACATTTGGTTTCTTTCATTACAAATATTAAAATGTAAATTTTTAAAAAAAGTGTTGTGCATATGCATTTAAAAAAAATAAAAAATTCTTTTAATCTTTATAAAATAATATATGTCATTTTCACACAGTCTAATGTTTAGCTCATTTTTATTGATGATATTTTAAGATGTTTTTATTTTTATTACTATGTTTGCAATTTAACTTGAAACTACAATTGACCTTAGTTGTTTCCTAATAGATTATTTTTTCAAATTATTACTTTTATATATCTAATTACACAAATTTGAGCAAGCATACATATAAGCTACAAGCCTCCTTCCACTACTTTTTCATATAGCTAATTAAAAAAAATTGAGTAGGCTTACATCTTGAACTACATGCCTCAAATTTACTAAGGGCCAAAATTTACTCAAATACACTTTTTGGGATTTGAACCTTGGTAGATGACTTCTATAACACATACCATCTTCAAGAAGGGAGTAATAAGTTAGGTATTATTTTTTGGTACTTCAATTATTTCTAGCATTTTAATTACTTATTTATAAATTTATATAGTATAAAAATTATGTGATTGGCTAATAGGAGCCCTTTTTTAGAGACTTTTATATTCCATTTTTTTTTTTTTTTTGCTAGATTCACCTAAGAGTTATTTACAAGTTATATTATTATTATTAAAGTTATATTTTCATTATATTAAAGTTTTTTCAATCCATGCTTTGTTTTTTTGTCTTTGGTTATGAGCTAGTAAGGGTGGTGGGTCGGTAATCATTTAAATAGAAAAGAGAAAATCAAATGGAGAGGTGTACCTCTATTTTAGCTCTACTAAATGCATAAGATAATATATTATTATATACATTATTTTAAATTTGTTTTCCATTATTAAATACTATATTTCTCTACATACACAAATATATTTATAAGTTAGAAATGTTCCTTATCTTCAACTTATTTTTCAATGTTAAAATAAGAGGCCTATACATTTTGGGGTTTTTATCCTAGATATTGGGATATGTACTTATAAAAATGAGTTGTTGCTAATACAATATTATAAAATATGCAATCAATTTTGATCTCTATAAATTAACAAATGTCATATTCATAAAGTCTAATGATGATATTTTAAGGTCTTTTCATTTTTATATATTTACATTAACAAATGTCATATTCATGAAGTCTAATGTCCATAGGCTAGTTATAGATGATATTTTAATGTATTTTCTTTTTTATATATTTCTTGCACTATCTAAATGCACTTGAACCTAAATTTGACAATTGATCTCAAACCAATATATTTATATAAATAATAATGGTTGCTAATGCATTTTAGAAGTTAAAAATGATCTTCAATTTACTTTCCAAATTCGTAATGTGAGGCTTAAACATTTGGTTTCTTTCATTACAAATATTAAAATGTAAATTTTAAAAAAAATGTTGTGCATATGCATTTAAAAAAAATAAAAATTCTTTTGATCTTTATAAAATAATAAATGTCATTTTCACAAAGTCTAATGTTTAGCTCATTTTTATTGATGATATTTTAAGATGTTTTTATTTTTATTACTATATTTGCACTTTAACTTGAAACTAAAATTGACCTTAGTTGTTTCCTAATAGATTATTTTTTCAAATTATTACTTTTATATATCTAATTACACAAATTTGAGCAAGCATACATATAAGCTACAAGCCTCCTTCCACTACTATTTCATATAGCTAATTAAAAAAAATTGAGTAGGCTTACATCTTGAACTACATGCCTCAAATTTATTAAGGGCCAAAATTTACTCAAATACACCTTTTGAGATTTGAACCTTGGTATGTGATTGGCTAATAGGAGCCCTTTTTTGGAGACTCTTATATTATTATTATTATTATTATTATTATTATTTTAAAGAGGGGTAAATGCTTTGACCTGGAGGTATGAACCAGTGAGACCACAAATAGGGGACCTCATCCCCATGAGATTTGAACCTTGATGGCTACGATAACAAGGCAACAACTTAACCATCACAACATGCTACTATTGACACAAGTTATATTATTTAAACACATTTCATAATGTGATTATTTTAATAGAAATATGCTTTAAATTTATTTTATAATTTTTGTTTTTCACTCTCCACAATAATTTTTCAACTACACATTTAGATTTAGCAAAATAACATAATTATTTATTAAGATAAGATTTGAATCATATTATATTAAATTTATCAAAAATATATACTAATTAATTATTTATATACATAATGTCAATACAATTATGATTGTAACAACAAATATATGTCAGTAAGTGACATTTGTTATACTTGCTGTAAGTAATATAGAATTATTCCATATTTCATGTTTTTGATGAAGTATTTATTAAATGTTATATATAAGCTATTTACAATTGACAAATATATAATTCAATTTAATTAAAAATTTTATCTTCAAAAAAAAATTAGATAGTAATATTTATATTTAAATATTTGTTGTAAAGTCTTTAATTATATATTTTTAAGGAAATAACACTTTGAGAGACAGAATGATGTAATAAGATAACTATTTATCAATAAAAATACTTTTATATTTTTTATTGTGATTTTTCTTATTTTTGTAAAATTAATATTTATTTATTATATATTTAAAAAAATTTAAATTCTAGTTATATATGAGTTAGCTATATATAAAGTTTAAATTATTGATTTTGCCTCTATCAATATGTTCCAAATAGGTTTCAAACATACTCTTTTTATTATTTAAGTTATATCATAAATTTTTTATAGATGTAATAAAAGGGTTTAGATATAAATTTATATAAATATTTATAAATTATTTTGATAACTTTATTCTTATATAATACATTTTTTATTAGATTTAAATATTTATGAAATTAAGACATTTTACTATAATCTACATGCACAATGTACATTTCTGGATTCTTATCCTCAAAAAACATCCAACATCGACACTATTTTAGGTCTTGAAATTACTTGTAACATACAATCCGTAATAACCAATGGATAGTTTCTTTTCAAAGAAGGTAGAATTTGATCTCTCCATTTATTTAAATACACTCATTGCTATCCATCCATATGGATCATTACATAGTTAATTCTCCCTCCTCTCTTCCCCTAAAGTATCTTTCTGTCATATGATAGGTTGCATCTATTATCTATGGGTATGATATTTTGCAACTAGTTTAAGAAGAAAATAATATTTTACATTTTTTTGGATCAACAGAGATTTAAGGTGGTCAACCATAATCCTTACCTATTACATTATAGTCATCCTAACATTTTAATAATATTAAATATTCATCTAGATCACATACATTCTCGTCTATTGTAGTCAACCAATTAAACTATAATATTTATGAAAAAAAATAAAAAATTCTTACATTTAAATTAATTAAAAACATAATTGCAACAATAAGAAACTCACAGCTTAAAAATTTGAACCTTTACAACAAATTAAACTACAAGTTCATATTTGGGAAAAACCATAAAAAACAGAGACTAATACTAACATTTTAAAAAGATACGGTCAAGCGCGCCTGCTCTATGGCGGAAAATAAAAAATAGTATTTTTAAGGCAAGGGGAGAGGTTTATAAATAGCAGTTCATTCTTTCACGGCAGAAAGCATCAGTACACGCAGTTCATTCTTTCATGGCAGAAATCATGGAAGTGTCAGAGGTTCGGGAGAATCGGGATTTGACGAAAACTATGATGGACGTGATGGGCATCTGCTGCCCTTCGGAAGTGGTCGTGATACAGAAACTCCTGGAGCCTCTGCCTGGAGTCCACAAGGTTTCCGTGAATGTGCCTTCCAAATCAGTCGTTGTTCTGCACGATGCGCTTTCAATTCAGCCTTCACAATTAGGTACAACATATTTATATGCAAGTTTTGTAAATGGATGGCCGAATTGATTTTATTTTTTGTGCTGTGCAGTTAATGTTTTGAATGGGGCGAGATTAGATGCGAGTTTAAGGGTTGTTGGGCAAGTAAGAAGTGGGAAGAAATGGCCCAGTCCCTATACTCTGGCCTCCGGATTCTTTCTCGCGATTGCCTTGTTCGGTTATTATTATCGTCCCTTGCGCTTTGTTGCTCTGGCAGCCATAGCTGTAGGTCTTCCCCCAATACTGTTGAGGAGTTTGGCGGCCGTTCGAGGTTTAATTCTGGACATAAATGTTCTCATGCTTATTGCAGGTGATTAGGGGAAAAAATGAAATTATTTTCGTATTACCTAGCTTAAGAACTTTTTGATGGAAAGGGATTTCTTGACATATGCTTTTTTTCAATTGTCAGTATTGATCGTCCGATAATTTATTCAATTTTACCCGATGAATGGGGTTGCGATTACGCAAATTTGTTCCTTAATTTTTTATGTGCTGAAATTATTTTCTCTCTCGAAAAGGTATCTTTAACAAGCAAGAACGAAATATCCTTGATTAATCATTGTTTTGTTTTGGCGATTTTAAAGTAAGCAGCCGTGGGCAGAACTAGGTACAATCGACATGTAGAATGGCTGGTTTTCAGGTACGATTTTAATGAACATCTGTTGTTTCAAACAGTGGGAGGCGCGATTGCCTTGCGGGACTATATAGAAGGAGCTACCATTGTCTTTCTCTTTACATTGGCTGAATGGCTTGAATCTAAATCCGCCGACAGGGTTCAGATTTTTTTTTTTGAATTTCCATTTGTTTTTGGATTTGAGCTTTTTTGAATTTAGAGATTTAGGGTTAAATATCTGGCTGGTTCAGGCTCGAATGGCTATATCGGCTGTGATGAATCTGGTGCCTCAAACAGCCGTGGTCGAGGAAACAGGGGAAAAAATACCTGCCGAGAATGTGGAAATTAACACCGTCTTGGCTGTGAAAGCCGGTGAAAGCATTCCCGTAGATGGCGTTGTGATAGCTGGTACAAGCTCTGTAGATGAGAGTAGCTTGACAGGTGAATCAGTGCCTGTGGAAAAAGAAGTGGGAAAGCCGGTGTGGGGTGGCACCATGAATCTTACAGGTAACCTTAAACTACCTGAATAATTAGCATTAGTTTTAGTTTAGTTTTTTTGAGAACTTACTGATATAAGGTTTTCCTCTAATAGCTACATTAGGAAAATGCTTTTTTAAGAAGATCTGTCACAACCTTAAACAATCTGAAGGAACGAACTTTAGTTTTAGTTTAGTTCTTTGAATACCTGGATAATGAGCATTAGTTTTAGTTTAGTTCTGAATGTTCAGAGTTACAAGGTTGTCCACTATTAGATACAATGAAAAAAAGCTTCTTGAAAAGATCTGTCATTATTATTTTTGAACTGTAGGGTATTTAAGTGTAAAGGCTGTAGCCAAGGCAGAGGACTCTAGAGTGGCCAAGATGGTAAAGCTTGTGGAGGAAGCTCAAAACCAACAGTCCCGCACAGAGGAGTTTGTACAGCGATTTGCCAAGTACTATACCCCAGGTATGCTGTTGAAACAAAACCCGGATAAATTTTTGTTGAGTTTTAATTATATCCTTATCTGAAGAAACCAAGCCCTAACCCAAAGCTTGATATGGCATTAGATCACCCTAGTATACTGAGCATAGTCATATGAAGAACGTCTGAAGAGTTAGCTGGTCTGTTGAAATAACAACCTTTATTTGGTTGTGCCTTAGTTTTTACATTGAAAATAAGTTATAACCATCTTCATCCTATATATTCAGTGGTTGTATTAGCCGCAATAGCAGTAGCAATAGTGCCATTTATCAAGCGGTCGTTGGGTACTCATGAATACATATACAAAGCGCTTGTTATTCTTGTATCTGCTTGTCCTTGTGCTCTTGTCATCTCTACCCCAGTTGCTACTGCTTGTGGGTTGGCTACTGCTGCAAGGCTTGGACTTCTCATTGAAGGTGGAGGGATTCTAGAAGCCCTGGGAAAGCTCAAAGCGGTAGCCTTTGACAAGACAGGGACTCTCACAGAAGGGCAATTTAGAATGGTGGACATCAAGTTTTTGGATTCGGAGGCTACAAATAGAGAAAATTTGCTGCTTTGGTATGTAGAAATTTCCTGTAGTAGGTCTTGCAGAAACATATTGTTTTCATCGTATATGTGTAAAGTAATAAGGGATCAACAATCAAAAGCATATATACAGGATGTCAAGCCTGGAGAGTAAATCGGCACATCCTATGGCCATGGCAGTGGTAGCATACTGTAGGCAAGAGAGCATTGAGCCTTCTGCCGAGGTGAAAGATTTCAGTATATTGCAAGGAGAGGGCATCTGTGGGGTAATTGATGGCCAGAATATTTCCATTGGCAACAGCCGTTTGAAAACTCGGCTTTCCTGGGGCCAAGGTACAATTTGCCCCCGCAACATTAATCAGTTTTTCTTGTTACATTTTTTAGGTTGCTAATAGTTTGCCAGTCGTTGATTATAGATGTACCAGACACATGGAATATGGAAGGTTCCACAGTAGCATATGTTGGAATAGTTACAAAATTTGTAAGGGCATTTACTGTCGCAGACTGCATCCGGCCACAAGCACCAAAAGCAGTTAACAAAATAAAGGTTGGCAGTTAATGCTTTTATTCTCACAATGGATTCAGTTTTTCCAATTTTGGGATCTAGGTCATAATTTTTTTTTTTTTCCTTTTTTCTGGGTTTGATTGTGTAAAGTTCTTTTTAGCATTTACGTTTCGGATCACACTATATGATCCATCACTAGGATGCAATAAAAGAGAAGATGATGGATCATGTAGCGTGATCCGAACCAATGATGCTAAAAAAAACTTACACAATCGAACCAAGGAAAAAAACGCATTTACATAGATTGTGGAAATCTGATATATTTCATTATATTTTATTTTATGTTTTCATAGATTACTTTTTCCTTCCTCGTGAATTTCAGAAATTAGGAATCAAAGTGGTCATGCTCACAGGTGATACTATTGCTTCAGCTACAGAAGTTGAAAAAGAGGTACGTACCTTGATTGGCTAATTTGAGTAGGCAATGCTATTATTGCTTTTCTAATTGATGGAGCCACCCTGGTGATGGTATGTAGGTAGGAGAAATTGAAGGTCATGCCCAATTACTCCCAGAGGATAAGTTGAGATTTATTGGAGAGCTAAAGCAGGAGGGCATGACTGCCATGGTTGGTGATGGAATTAATGATGCTCCAGCTTTAGCAGCAGCAGATGTGGGGATAGCTATGGGCGTGGAAGGCTCTGCGGTTGCCATGGAATCTGCAGACATAGCTCTCATGTCTAATGACATAAGGAAGATTGCTGGTGCAGTGAAAATAGGACGAAGATCACTGAGGACAATATACATAAATATCATATTCTCCCTATTGACTAAGGTTGCCTTAGTGGTACTTACTTTCATGGGTTATATCCACCTGTGGATGGCTATGCTAGCAGACACAGGCACTTGCCTGATCGTAACATTCCATAGCATGCTTCTCTTGAGAGGAGAGAAAACTCGCCACGCTAATCGTATTTGTGATGATGATGGATGCTGCAAAGCTTCAGATGTGAATGGCCATGCAGATCATCTCCACAATAAAAGTCAGTGTTGCAACACTTCAGATGTGAATCACAATGCATGTCATCTTGAAGATCATGATAATCATGATGGTATTTGCAAAAAGAGCCATGATCATGATAATCATGACGGTATATGCAAAAAGAGCCATGATCATGATAATCATGATGGTATTTGCAAAGAGAGCCATGATCATGAGCATAGTTACAATCATGAGCATAACCCTCACCATGTTTGTGATCATGAAAATCGTCATGACCATAACCACAATCATAGTACTAGCCATGAGCATGAGCATTTCAATGTAGTGAAATGTAGTGCATGCATCCATCATGCAAAGATTTACAAGGGGTGTGGTTGCCTCAAGCCTAGGAATCGACCATGTTGCACTGATATAGAAGCACCATAAGGTTCACAATCAATCAGCATTTTAAAAAAAATTCGTCTTACAAGCACCGTAAGGTTCACAATCAATCAACATTCAAAAAATGTTTTGTTTTTAGATTTTTAAATTGTCTCTAGGAGGTTTGTTTTAGATTTTTTATTTTGTTTGTAGGAGGTTGTTGTGGTTACAAGAAGGCCTATTTTTGATGGAAATAAGAATCATCAATTGTTTTGCATTGTTTTATTTCGAATGTATAGTAAAAGTTCTTCCAAGTGGTTGAGTTGGTGTCATCGGACTTACTTAAAGATGATCTTACAAGTATTTGAGGACATCTATTGATGTTAAAAGGGCGGTTTCCAAGAACAAGATGTTTTTTTGGTTGTATATTGGCACATTAATCATTTTATCATCAAATAAGGTTGCCCCTTGCCTTTTGTGTCTAGGCTGAATCTCATTTGCCTTCTAGTTGAAATATAAATATGTACATGAACTCTTTGTTACCTTCTCTTGTGTATTTTCTTTTAAAAGTTGTATTGGATTTGTCTAACCTGCTCCAATGCTTACACCATGCACCAGTGAAGTCTTGATATTGCAATGAAGACTAATTGCCCTTCAAATCAAGCCCTCAACTAAAAGAAAGTTCCCAATAAGGTTACTTCTTAAATTGATAAAGATTGATTTAACTAGTAAGTATTAAATATGTCTACTTATTCTACCATTTATTTAAGAATAATACACACTTGAAAATTGATGTTAAATATTGTAAAGCCTTTAAAAGCTCTAAATGAAAAAGCGGATAAGCAAGCATTAATCTGAAAATCTGATATATATATATATATATATATATAAACTAACTCAATCCAATGCAATAAGTTATGTTTACAAGTTATTTATAGATGATATTTTAAGATGTTTTTATTTTTGAATGCAAAACTAATATCTATGATCATAAGATGAATAAAATGATTGCATGAATTAGTAATAAGAAATAAATCAACAAGCCATTTAAATGTGATTTTTTTGGAAATGGAACACTTTAGAAAAAGTTCTATATGAAAAAGACAACAAACACACATTATTACAAAACTATGAAATGTATCTATAAATTAACACTTTCCAATGTAAGAACTTATGTTGAGAAGTTACTTATAGATGATATTTTAAGATGTTTTTATTTTTGTATTTTTCTAGTATATTCTTTGCACTTCAATCTAAATTCAATTTAACCTCAAAATTGACTTCTATATAACTATTGTAGCATAAATGTTAAGATAAATATAATTGTAAATTTAGATTCTAAAGACTACAAATCTTTTTACTTGTGTTAGTAAACAGATTTGTCCTTCCAAAATTAAATAAAAAGAATCACTCAAAATGCCTGAATAGAAGAACAATTGCCACTAACAATTGAAAATACTATCATGAGATTGATCGCTTTCATCTGAATTGAGAGGTACAACTCCCTCTTAGAAAGATATACAAAGAATTTAAATAGTTGGTTATGTCTTTTACCAGAAGGCAAAGGCTTTTTAGCATTTATCCATCACTATGGGAGAAATACAATTATAAGATTTATATACTGGACAATGAGGAAAGAAAAATGAACAAACAGTCATATGACCATCTATCCAGTCTTTCATATCACAGGGGAATTGCAAAGAAACATTATTTTATTCTGCTAACTATGAATGGCAATGCAGAACTGCACCTAAAACATGAAAGAAATGATTATATAACCATTTTCAATCCAAGAAAATCGTATTCAGACTTTAAAATCTGATATATGAAACTTTTTTTTATTTCAGATGCATAACAAAATAATAATACTATAATTTTATCTCTGTCATTACAGTCAAGTTGCAGAAAAATATAAATAAAACTTCTATGTCTCCTCCCTGTTACAATCACTACACATAAAAATGTATTCTCACACTCCCTGTAGCTGCAAAACTTCTGGTGAAGAGAAGAACCCCCATTACATAGAAATCTTCACAATAAATAACAGTTTTCACTTGCACTTCAATTCTAGTAACCGTTTTTTGAAATTATTTTAATCATTCTCATGAATAATCTTCTTCTTATCACTTTAGAATATTTAATAGTTGAGCCATTTTAAAGTTTCATAAAACATTAAAAATCTATTTACCAAATTTAAAATGAATCCCATGTGCATTTTTGGATAGGTGGCATATGCTAGTAACAAATTACTGTCATGATCCTGTGACTGTCATTGGTAGTTTATACATTGCTGCACTTAGATAGTCATAAATTTTGATCCATAATGAATTTTACAAAATGACTTTGAGAGAATTTAGATAAATAGGTTTCCTCAAACATATCCAAAATTTAGCTCAATCCAACGATCAGATTGAAACCTATGACCCCCGCAACATGATTGCTTTTCTGATTGCAGCACATTTGTATTTGTTGGTATGTTGATAGACCCACATACAGTCCATTAGAACTTTTGACCTTGGCTAAATTTGAAGATCATTCCAGTGAAGATTTTAAAAACATGATTTTGGACAACATATCCAAAATTCAATAAGATCCAATTGTGGAGTTGAGAGTTATGCCCTCTACATTGTGACTATTTTTTTTATGCTAATAGAAATTTGTGCTTACAGGTTGTATTAAAACTATAACAACATATAAAAAAATACCTACACATGAATCACATGTTGGAGTTTTCCTAATGTACATCTCATTATCTACCATCACCTTCTAACCTTAGATCTTGGAGTTTTGAGCAACTTATAACTTTGAATTGAACTGTGCACTTTGCATTGACGATCTTTGGGATTTTGAACTTGAACTGACCCAAAGGTTCAACTTCAACTTCAACTTTCCCATATGCAAATAAGAACGCTGACGATTAGGAGAATGACTGGCCTACTTTTAACATTCTATGCTAGTGACAAAACTTGAACTAACCCAAAGGTTCAACTTCAACTTCAACTTAGGCACTCCCAAGACTTAAACAATTGACTTTAAGGATGAAGAAAAATAAAAGAGTAACAACTTGAAATCAAAATGATTTCTAATATAAAATAAGTATAATTAAGATTTTTTGGATCTACTAACATTTGCACCATGATTCCAATAAAATGACTAAAAATTCATTTAAATCTAAATCACTAAAATATATCAACAAACTAGAATGTCTATTAGGGATATAATTGTAATGTCCCATGTGAGGGCCTTAATTTATAGAATATTTATTTATTAAATTTTGGATTGTAATGCCATTATAGGTTTAGTCATGCATCTCATTAGTTTAAATTTGTCTTTAACACTCACATCCAACCTTATTCAAAGATGAAATCAGTTGATGTTTCCAAGTTGCCTAGACATCACTATCAATGGATTCTCTCACTTATGTCTTCCCTTCTTAGCCAACTAGTAATAGGATTGAATATATTTTTAGTATATCATTATAAATATTTATTTGCATGTTTAAGTATATTCATCAATTATTTAACAATGGTCACCCCGCACCCCCCCCCACCGCCCCTCTATAATGGTACCTATAATAAAGCTCTATCTCTAATGTTGCTCAATTACTATATTCCTTAATATTAATTTAGGTGTACATATTCACTACCCCTGTCACTTATGGTTTTTTTATTTGGAGATGATTCCCAAAAAAAACCCGTTTTCATGCATTGAAGCAAATATCATGTGAATTGTCAATCATGATGCAGAAAGCAACATGTTACATGCGAAAAAAGACAAAATGACATTCCTTCACATGTATGAACATTCAATGTGCATCCATTAGGTTTGGAGTCCAACAATGATTCGGTCAAACACGTTTTAACAAACACAAACTACATTCGTTAATGGAGATGGGAGGGGCCCTCGGAAAAAAGAATAGTTAACTACCAAAAAAGAAAAGGTTACACTTTGTAGTTTAGAAGAAAAGGTGGGAATAGTCTAATTTTTACCATTTTGTCTGTGTTAGAACCTTAATCTCATGTTTAGTGTATCTATTAATTAACTCTTTCCAATGTAAGAACTTATGTTCAGAAATTATTTATAGATGATACTTTAAGATGTTTTTTATTTTTGTATTTTTCTAGCATATTCTTTGCACTTCAAACTCAATTTGAGTTAACGTCCAATTGACTTTTGTATAACCATCATAGCATAAAATTTAAGATAAATATAATTGTAAATTTAGATATTAAAGAATACAATCTTTAGTGAAATTTTTTTAGTTGAAATTATAATTTTTTTTAATATAGAATGTGTATCCTTAATTTTGTAAGAGTTGTGGATCTACCAACATTTGCACCATGATCACAATAAAACAAATAAAAATTCATTTCAATCCAAATCACTCAAATATATTAGCAAACTAGATTGTCTACTTGCGATATAACTATAATATAGTATATTTATTGATTAGGGCTTGGATTGTAATATCATGATAGGTTTAGTCACGCATCTCAGTAGTTTTAAGTCTTCTTTAACCCTCACATCGAATTGTATCCAAGGATGGAACCAGTCAATGCTTCCAAGTTTCCTAGACACCACTATCAATGGATTCCCTCAAAGTTTCCAAGCCCAAATTTGTATCATGAAGGCTTACAAAACACTAATCCCTACCCTATTGTGGTACAAAAATCCATTTCTTTGATTTATACAAGCCCCTCTTTGGTAACACTTCAATCTTACCTTCTTAGCCAAATAGTAATAAGATTGAATATATTTTCAATATATAAATATAAATATTTATTTGTATATCATCAATTATTTAACAATGGTTTCCTCTCTCTCTCTCTCTCTCTCTCTCTCTCTCTTGCTCGCTATATATATATATATATATATATATATATATATATATATATATATATATATATATATATATATATATATATATATATATATATATATATATATCCTATAATAAAGATCCATCTCTAATGTTGCTCAAAGACTATAATCCTTGATATTAATTTAGATGTATATATCTGCTACCCCTTTCACTCATGGTGCATTTTGACGTGGTTTTTGTATTTGGAGATGATTCCTAAACAAACCCATTTTCATGCCTTGATGCAAATATCATGTGAGCCATCTATTCTGATGCATAAAGCAACATGTTACATGGGGAAAAAGAAAAAGTAGCATGCCTTGACAGGTATGACCATGCAATGTGCCACCGTTGGGTGTGGGGTCCAACAACGATGACCTCTACTTTTGGTCAAACATAGTTTAACAAACATAAATAACATTTGTTAATGCAGGTGGGAGGGGTCGCCGAAACAAAGAATAGTTAACTACCAAAAAAGAAAAGGTTACACCATGTAGTTTGGAAGAAAGGGAAGGAATGGTTTAATTTTAATTGTGTTGTCTGCTTAGAACTCTAATCGTGTGTTTAGTGTATATATAAATTAACTCTTTCCAATATAAGAACTTATGTTGAGAAGTTCTTTATATATGATATTTTAAGATGTTTTTATTTTGTATTTTTTCTACCATATTCTTTGAGCTTCAATCTAAATTCGAGTTAACCTTGGATTGACTTCTATATAACCATCATAGCATAAAAATTTAAATAAACATAATTGTAAATTTAGATATTAATTACTACAAATATTTAGTGAAAGTATTTTACTTGAAGTCAGAATGATTTCTAATATAGAATGTGTATCCTTAATTTTGTAAGAGTTTGTGGATCTACCATCATTTACACCATAATTCGGATAAATGACCAAAAATTCATTTCAATCAAAATCACTTCAATATAATAGCAAACTAGAATGTCTAGTATGGATATACCTGTAGTGTCCCATGTGGGGGCTTTCATTTATAGTATATTTATTGATTACAATTTGGATTATAATGTCATGATAGGTTTAGTAATACATCTCATTAGTTTTAAGTTGTCTTTAACCCTCACATCCAACCTTATTCAAAAATAGAATCTGTCAATATTTCCAAGTTGCCTAGACACTACTATCAATGGATTCCCTCAAAGTTTCAAGCCCAAGATTTGTATCATGAAGGCGTATGAAACACTAACCCCTACCCTATTGTGGGACAAAGATCCATTGCTTGGATTTGTACAAGCCCCTCTTTGGTAACACTTCAGCCCGCCCTTCTTAGCAAAATAGTAATAAAATTAAATATATTTTCAATATATAATTATAAATATCTATTAGTATGTTTAAGTATATTCATCAGTTATTTAACAAGCTCTCTCTCTCTCTCTCTCTCTCTCTCTCTCTCTCTCTCTCTCTCTCTCTCTATATATATATATATATATATATATATATATATATATATAAGCCCGCCCTTCTTAGCAAAATAGTAATAAAATTAAATATATTTTCAATATATAATTATAAATATCTATTAGTATGTTTAAGTATATTCATCAGTTATTTAACAAGCTCTCTCTCTCTCTCTCTCTCTCTCTCTCTCTCTCTCTCTCTCTCTCTATATATATATATATATATATATATATATATATATATATATATATATATATATATATATATATATATATATATATATATATATATATATATATATATATATATATATATATAATGGTATCTACTATAAAGCTCCATCTCTAATGTTGCTCAAAGACTATATTCCTTAATATTAATTTAGATGTATACATTTGCTACCCCTATCACTTATGCTACATTTTGATGTGGTTTTTGTATTTGGAGATGATTCTCAAACAAAAATATTTTTCATGCCTTGAAGAAAATATCATGGAAGCCATCTATCTTGATGTAGAAAGAAACATGTTACATGGGGAAAAATAAAAAATGACATGCATTGACATGTATGGCCATAAAACATGCATCCATTGGTGTGGGGTCCAATAATGACGGCCTCTCATTTCTGTCAAACACAATTTAATGGATACAAATGACATTTGTTAATGGAGGCAGGAGGGGTCACCATAAAGAAAAATAGTTAACTCCCATAAAAGAAGAGGTTACACCATGTAGCTTGGATGAAAGAGCGGAAATGGTTGAATTTTAATCTTGTTGTCTACATTAGAACCCTAATGCCCCGCTTGGGAAACCAAGAGAAATAAACCTAACATGTTACAATGTTTACCGAACTTTTTTCTACAGTTTAAACAATATCAAAGTAATAATAATGTAGAAGCAATATATACATACACATTAAGAACATGTAATCAATTACAAATGTAGTTTCAATTCCTCAAGGGTTCCTTCACATTGAGTCACATTTTTAAAAAAATTATTTATAAGTTTGAGTCTCAATTACATTGTCCATAATCATAAAATGAATAAGCAATACCTAGTCATATAAGAAAATACATAAGTACAACTAATTATATGAAAGCACATCTAATGAATAACATCTGCTGCACATGTCATAGTGTATATGAAAATAGATATAAGTACATCAATATACAATACAATATCCCATAGAATCTCAAAATGTATGATACATAGATACATGAAATGAATAGATGTCTTCAAGATAAAAGAAAGAATGAAAATGGTACGATTGTATCAAGGATCATCTAACATCTATCAATCTGAGGGGGACCTAAATGGTAAGAATACACTACCTCCTGACCGCATGGTCACCTAATTAGGCTCTCACTCCTACCGTGTAGGAAAGATAATGTATGATCCACACACATATAATCAAATCATAAAATAATCTTAGGAAATGAATCCTGATAGCAAAAACTACCTCAAAGGTAACACTCACTAATCAAGAAGATAAGATACTCCAAAAGGAAGAACACTGAATCTAATACCAACATCACACATATACCAAGAATAGATCAAATCACCAAAATCATAAGATAAAGTCAATGAAAGATATCCACCTTAAGACAAAAGCCACATGCCAAAAGTACATCAACCATAAATCACCAATCACCATCAATGAAAGTAAATAACCATATTAAATACATCCAAAAACAAGTACACCACCAATAACAACACCACTAGAGGCAAATACAAAAAAGAACTACAGAGGAGACTCAGGCTACATTCTAGGGAGTGTCATCACATGGTCAAACTACTTGAGTTACCCTTGACTGATCTCTCAATAGATCCAAGACCCTCAAGTGTTGAGTTACCCTAGACTCATTACTCTGAACCCTAGACCCTCAACGTGACACATGCAAAACCAAAAACCCTCTCAAGAAAATGAGGCAAACCAGTCATACTATTATCCCATTCCCATCCTTAGTCTATTCAAGAAATCGAGGCATGGGCCTTGGAAAACTATCTCTAACTTATCTTTTTAGTGTGTTTCCCCAAAATATTAATTACTAGATTATCACTTATTACATAACTTACAATAGGTCACCCTGGCACTGACCACTTTGGGTTCTAGACCCCTACTGTAAGCCACTCCCAAAGGTATATACCTAGACAAACTCCTCAAAATCACAAACCACAATAGTATCCCATACCACAAGAGTAATATTGATCAAATTTAGTTTCTTAATGGGCAACCCAAAAATAACATTTGTTATCAAAACCCAAGTTCTCATAAATGCTCAATAGCATAAAGCTCATAAAACATAAATCTCAATTCAAATCATAAAGTTCATCATTACATCTCGTCAAATAATCATAAAATAAATCTCAAAAATGCCTTTAGTTCACATCCTTACTTGGCCAACTAAACAACTCACAAAGAAAAACTATCATGAAAAAAACAATCAGAAGACTATAAATAGAATATAAGGAAACACATACTTTTTAGACAAATGATTTAATTCCATCAATTTCTCTTGTTTAATTTGGGTCATATGGATGTGTTTAGAAATAAGGTAATAATATACATGTTAATACAAATTATTGTGCTAACATACTTATTTAAATTAATAAATATTTAAATATCCAATCTCTTTGCATATAAAATATCATGCAATATTAATTTAAATAGTCTTAATCATAAATGATTGAATTAATAACATAAATGTGTATTATTAGATTTAAATATAGATATTAATTTCAATTTCTAAAATATTAATATGACTTCTATTTAAGGGTATGTTTAGGATCATGGTCAACCAAACTATGGTCTTAAGTGGCAGTGAAAAATCAGCAAATTAGGATTATGTCAACTTGACACATAATTTTAAAGTGGTTATGGAATTTATATCAAAAAGTTGTAAGAAAATAATTTGTAGGAAATTGCATGTAGATTCTAAAATACTAGGCCTTATTTGGAGAAAAAAATAATTGTTTGGTCAAAAGTTTGGATTTTAATACAGTACTACAAAAATTTCACGGCAAAAATAAAAAGTAGGTGTATGTCTAACCACCTTAATCAAAATCAAATGATAATATTTTTTTAATATAATTATAGATATAAAAAGTAGACTCATGCCTGGATGCGATGCATATTTTTGGATATTTTTATTCCAAATAAATAATTAAATATAAATTTTCTACTAAAACAATTTTAGAAAAAAAAACTCACATGTCTAACCATCTTAATTAATAGAAAACTTTACCAAAGTTAATTTTTATTTTGTGATGCATAGAATGTGATGCATATTTTGGATTTAAAAAATGTTATACCATTTGAAAGTTATAGCTATTTTTCAATTAGTACGTCAATTAGCACTTTACAATCATCTTCATTGAAAATTAACTAATAAATACTTATCGAACTCAAAATTTGACAACAATTATATCGATGGAATCTTGAGAGTGTTATAAAAGAACCCTTTTCATTTCATTCAATTTCGATGAAAATAACATTGTCAGATGGCTACCCGAAGTTTGAGTGTCAGTGAAACCTTTCTCAAACACATTTTTTGGGTTGACCAAATAGGCTTGGTAAATACTGAGCCTAATTAGATACCTGAAATCAAATTGGGTATCCGATTTCAACTCAGATACTCGATTTGAAATTGGGTATCCCATCAGGTGTGTGATTTTACAATTGAAATTTTGGAGGGGAATTTGAGAGGAAAGATATTCCAATTGCAATTTTGAATGGAGGAAAATTTGAGAGGAAATAAATTTGAGAGGGAAACTTTAGAGTGTTTTATAGGAAAATTTATTTTGGGGCAGTGTGAACATTGATATTATTATTATTATGTATGATTATAATTATTATTATATTATAGTAATATGTATGATTATTATTATTATTAAATATAATATAGTTATAAATATAATTATTATTATAAATAAATATAATATAGTAATATATGATAAATAATAAAATTATTAAATATATAGTAATATTATATGACTATAATTATATATAATAATACATATAGATATTATTATTATTAAATCTATAATCTAGTAACATATATGATTATTATTGTTATATAATCTAACAATATATTATTATTATATTAAAATATACAATATTATATTATTATTAAATATAATATTATCATAAAATGCATCAAAAGGGGTCATAGGTTAACCTATGACCCCTTTCTACGTATTTCATGACAACATATGTCCCTAGGGCACCTAGTGACCCGTTTTGATGCATTCCCAATGGGTCCCTAGGGGTCATAGGGGTCCTAGGGACATACATTATCATGAAATGCATCGAGAGGGGTCAAAGATTAACCTATAATCCCTCTCGACGCATTGGAACCAACCAAATGCGTCGCTAGGGGTCCTAGGACCCTTAGGGATATAGGTTGTGATGAAATGCATGGAGATGACTCATAGGTCATCCTATGGTGCCTTTGGACCCATATAACTAATTATAATATGTCCATAGGGTTCCTAGGACCCCTAGAGACATATGTCATCATGGAATGTGTCGAATCGACCCGTATAAACAATTATAATATGTCCCTAGGGGTCCTAGAACCCCTAAAGATGTATGTTGTAATAAAATGTGTTGAAAATTTTGACCCATATAAATGATTCTAATATATCCCTAGGGGTCATAGGACCCCTAGCGACATATGTCATCATGGAATATGTCAAAAGGGATTATAGGTCATCCTATGGCCCCCTTCGATCCATATAAACAATTATAATATGTCCCTAGGGGTCCTAAGACCCCTAGCAACATATGTCGTCATGGAATGTGTTGAAAGGAGACATAGGTCATCCTATGGCGCCATTTGACCCATATAAATGATTCTAATATGTCCTTAGGGGTCTTAGGACCCCTAGAGACATATGCCATCATTGAATGTGTTGAAAGGGATCATAGGTCATCCTATGGCCCCTTTCAACCCATATAAATGATTATAATATATCACTAGGGGTCCTAGGGCCCCTAGCAACATATGTTGTAATAAAATGTGTCGAAAGGGGTCATAGGATGACCTATGACCCCTTTCGACTCATATAAATGTTATAATATGTCCCTAGGGGTCCTAGCACCCCTAGCGACATATGTTGTAATAAAATATGTCGAAATGGGTCATAAATCACCCTATGGCTCTTTTTGGCCAATATAAACGATTCTAATATGTCCCTAGAGGTCCTAGGGCCCCTAGAGACATATGTTGTAATAAAATGTGTTGAAAGGGCCTATGACCCCTTTTGACCCATATAAACAATTATAATATGTCCCTAGGGGTCCTAGGACCCCTAGCAACATATGTTGTAATCAAATATGTTGAAAGGGATCATAGGTCATCCTATGGCCCCTTTTGACCCACATAAATGATTATAATATGTCCCTAGGGGTTCTAGAAACTTTAGAGACATATGTCATCATGGAATGTGTTGAAAGGGATCATAGGTCATCCTATGGCCCCTTTCAACCCGTATAAACCATTATAATATGTCTTAGGACCCCTAGAGACATATGTCATTATGGAATGTGTTGAAAGGGGTCATAGGTCATCCTATGACCCCTTTCGACCCATATAAACAATTATAATATGCCCCTAGGGATCCTAGGACCCCTAGAGACATATGCTGTAATAAAATGTGTCGAAAGGGGTCATAGGTCATCCTATGGCCCCTTTTGACCTATATAAATGATTATAATATGTCCTTAGGAGTCTTAAGACTCTGAGATATATATGTTGTAATAAAATGTGTTCAAAGGAGTCATTAGTCATCCTATGGTCCCTTTCGACCCATATAAACGATTATAATATGTCCTTAAGGGTCCTAGAGCCCTTAGCGACATATGTTGT
The DNA here is from genome assembly GCA_028749045.1 of Cupressus sempervirens. Lineage (NCBI taxonomy): Eukaryota > Viridiplantae > Streptophyta > Pinopsida > Cupressales > Cupressaceae > Cupressus > Cupressus sempervirens. The sequence goes on along the minus strand of CM053784.1, from coordinate 176,995,598 downwards.
AATAAAATGTGTCGAATGACCTATGAACCCTTTCGACCCATATAAATAATTATAATATGTCCCTAAAGGTCCTATGATCCCTAGAGACATGTTGTGATAAAATGTGTCAAAATGGGTCATAGGTGATCCTATGGCCTCTTCCAACCCATATAAATGATCTATAATATGTCCTTAAGGCTCCTAAGACTCCTAGAGACATATGTTGTCATGGAATGTGTCGAAAGGGGTCATAGGTTATCCTATGGTTCCTTTCAACCCATATAAATGATTCTAATATGTCCTTAGGGGTCCTAGGGTCCCTAGAGACATATGTTGTAATAAAATGTGTCGAAAGGGGTCATAGGTCATCCTATGACACCTTTCGACACATATAAACAATTATAATATGTCCCTAGGACCTCTGGATACATAAGTTGTAACAAAATGTGTCAAAAGGGGTTAGAGGTCATCCTGTGGCCCCTTTCGACCCATATAAAATATTTTGATATGTCTCTAGGCATTGTAGGACCCCTAGAGATATATGTCATCATTGAATGTGTCAAAAGTAGTCATAGGTCATCCTATAGCCCATTTTGATCCATATAAATAGTTATAATATGTCCCTAGGACTCCTAAAGATAGATGTTCTAATAAAATGTGTTAAAAGGTCTCATAGGTCATCCTATGGCCCTTTTCGACCAATATAAATGATTCTAATATGTCCCTATGGGTCCTAGGGCCCCTAGAGACATATGTTGTAATAAAATGTGTCGAAAGAGGTCATAACGTCATAGGTCATCCTATGACCCCTTTTGATCCATAGAAAAAATTATAATGTCTCTAGGGGTCCTAAGACCCCTAGAGACATGTAATAAAATGTGTCGAAAGGCCCTTTCTACCTATATAAATAATTATAATATGTCTCCAAGGGTCTGAGGACCCCTACAAACATATGTCATCATGGAATGTGTCGAAAGGAGTCATAGGTCATCCTATGGCCCCTTTCCACCCATATAAAAGATTCTAATATGTCCCTACAAGTCCTAGGCCTCGTAGAGATATATGTTGTAATAAAATGTGTCAAAAAGGGTCATAGGTCATCCTATGACCCTTTTCGACCTATATAAAAAATTACAATATGTTCCTAGTAGTCCTAGGACCCCTAGAGACATATGTTGTAATTAAATGTGTCGAAAGGGGTCATAGGTCAGCCTATGGTCTCTTTTGACTCATATAAACAATTCTAATATGTCTTTAGGGGTCCTAGACAGATGTTATCATGGAATGTGTCGAAAGGGGCCATAGGTCATCCTATGGGCCCTTTTAACACACATAAACAATTATAATATGTCCCTTGGGGTCTTAGGAGCCCTAAAGACATATGTTGTAATAAAATGTGAAAGGGGTCATAGGTCATCCTATAGCCCCTTTTGACCCATATAAACTATTATAAAATGTCCCTACAAGTCGTACAGCCCCTAAGGACATATGTTATAATAAAATCTGTCAAAAGGGGTCATAGGACCTATGACTCCTTTTGACCTATATAAACAATTATAATATGTCCCTAGGGGTCGTAGGACCCTTAGAGACATGTTGTAATACAATGTGTCTAAAGGGATCATAGGTCATCCTATGACCCTTATCAACCCATATAAACGATTCTAATATGTTCCTATGGGTCTTAGGGCCCTTAGAGTCATGTTGTAATAAAATGTGTCCAAAAGGGTCATAGGTCATCCTATGACACCTTTCTACACTTATAAACAATTATAATATGTCCCTAAGGGTCTTAGGACCACTAAAGACATATGTTTGAATAAAAAGTGTCGAAAGGGGTCATAGGTCATCTTATGATCCCTTTTGACCCATATAAACGATTATAATATGTTCCTATGGGTCTTAGGACCCCTAGAGACATATATCATCATGGAATGTGTCGAAAGGGGTTATATGTCATCCTATAGCCACTTTCAACCTATATAAATGATTTTATTATTTCTCTAAGGGTCCTAAGGCCCCTAGAGACATATGTTTTATGTAATATCCTCCCCTGATTTGAACTTTGACTTGTAGAAATTTAACTTAAGGAATATTGTCAAATACTTTGTATGCAAACTCATAAAGCTGATTTCCTCAATAAATTGCTTTCCAATGAGTAGATTTACGAACAACTATGAAGTGACATTAAAATGCATAATACACATCATAACATTTTCACAAACACTTGGCACACATTCAACAGTATATGAAAAATCTAGAAACTCTTTCAATCTGCTGATAAAGGGTGATTTTTAAATGTAGATGTGCACTTACAGCTACCTTAAAGGCTGCAACAACTATTCAGACTTGTATTCAACAATTATTATGCAAAGTATCAAAATTTGATAGAAGAAACCTGGAATTAGTTGTCGTAGTATTTTGCAGATGTAGTCGGTAGCCCTCCAAACTTCTAATCAGCTGAAAAGACAAGTAAACTTGATACCAACACTGTTCATGCCGTACTGTAGCAAAATACTGTTCATGCTGACTGTAGCAAAATACTGTTCATGCGGCACTATAGCAATAACTAACTTCAGATCTGCATCTCAAACCCTTGTAAATTTCTTTATGCGAATGCCCCAAATGAAACCCAGCATGTTTCCTGAAGTGAAAACACCCTTGATCCTCCTGACTATGTCTTCCAACAGTGAAGAGAATGCTAGCAAAGAGGGATTCCGTCCTCCAAGCCTGATAATCAGATATCCAACAACATAACATTAATCTTCATCCAAGCATACAAAAAAAAAGCTCTTCCATTTCTTTTATAGTGTTCTCACAAGAGCTCAATCCTTCGTTTTCTCAATGTGGGATAAAACATAACTCCCTTTATGTACCTTATGTCTCCAATGTGTTATAAAAATAAAGGGAACTCTTTTAATTTAAATATTTCCCACAAACTATAGTCTATGCATTAATAAAGTTAAATATTTAAATTTAACTTTATAAAATGGCTTTATCAATGCATAACAAATCTTATCAATGATAAATAAGTTTTTTTGTCAATTTTAAACAATTACCATCGACATACCACTATGACTGAATGTTCGGCCATGTCCAAGATGACTTACTATAAATAGTAAGTATGCCCAAAGTTGCCCCAGAACCCCTCAGAAAGACCTGCAACTGAAACTATCTAGGCAAAATGGCCTCTAAGCCCCTTTAATGTCCTAGTTAGCCTACGAGACTGTGGGGAAATAGGCTAATGACAACATCATGCTATGAATGCTAGAAAGGGGACATTACAGTCCGCCCTTCCCAAAATTGCTTGTCCTCAAGCAATTTCAACTCTAGATGCTGCAATATCTACTCATTTTCCCAAGTAGCATCCTCGACAGGTAGGTTTCTCCACTTCACTAGATACTCCCTGATAGTCCTCTTGCGAAGCACCCTCTCCCTGGAGTCAAGTATGGCCTCGGGAACCAAGATAAGCTTTCCCTCATCATCAAGAGGTGGCAATACTAATGAAGGCACCACATTGTGACCCAATTCCTTCTTAAGGCATGACACATGGAACACATTATGCACTTTACTGTCTGCAGGCAACTCCAACTCATAAGCTACTTCGCCAACTCTCCTGATTACTTTGAACGGTCCATAGTAGCGTGGTTTCAATTTCTCTGCTCCACTCTTCTTGAGAGAGGACTGTCTATACGGCTGTAACATGAGGTACACCATATCTCCCACCTCAAAAGACCTCTCAACCCTATGCTGATCAACATATTGCTTCTGCTGATTTTGTGCTTTTTGCAAATTTTCCTTCAAGGATCGCATAATATCCTAGCACTGCTACAAAGTATCCTTGGCCTTAGGCACCCTGCTGTCCCCAAATAACAAATCCAAAAAATTAGGAGCATCATACTCGTACAGTGCCATAAAAGGGGACATTTGAATAGACATATGAAAAGAGGTATTAGAGCAGTACTCCCCTAGATGTAGCCACTTCACCCAAGCCTTCTGCTCTCCTGCAATGTAGTTTCGAAGGTACCCCTCAACCTATTTGTTCACTATCTCTGCCTGCCCATCAGTTTGGGGGTGGTAGCTGGTACTCGAAGTGAGCTCTATTCCACATAACCTGAACAACTCCTGCCAAAAGTGGCTCATAAATCTGTTGTCTCTGTCACTGACTATGCTCCATGGTATCCCATGTATTCTGAATACCTCTCGAAAAAATAGTTCTATTTTTTGTGCTACTGACTATGTAGACGAAATTGCAAAGAAATGTGCAAATTTCGTCAATCTGTCTACCACAACAAAGATACAATCCCGACCCTGTGCCTTGGGGAGACCTATGATAAAATCCATGGAAATGCTATCCCACTTCTTCTCTAGTATGGGTAGAGGCTGTAGTAAACCACCCAGAAAAGAATGTTCCTGTTTGTTCTGCTGACACATAGGGCATTCCCTCACAAACTGAAGCACCTCTGATTTGAGTCCTTTCCAAGTGAAGTGCTCTCTCACCTGTCGATATGTCTTAAAGAATCCGGGATGTCCTGCCATTGGTGAATCATGAAATGCCCTCAAAATCTTCTGCTTCATAGTGACCCGGGTACTAAATAAATCCTTTCCTTGTAGATGATCAGATCATTTACGACAGTGTATTGACTATCTTGAATAGCTCCCTCAATAATGCTAGATGCCCAACTATCCTTAGCATATTCTGCCAAGATCATCTCTCTCCAATCATCCATGACTATCCCAATAGCAAGAAAATGAGGCCTTCTACATAAAGCATCTGCAACAATATTTTTCTTCCCTTTGACATAGGCTATGTCGAAATCATAGGCCTATAATTTACTCACCCATTTCTGTTGTCTATCATTAAGGTCCTTCTGTCCAAGGAAATGTTTCAAGCTATTATGATCTATTTTTACTGTGAACCAGCTTCCCACTAAGTACTGCATGAACTTAGCTAGCGCATGCATGATTGCTAGCATCTCTTTGTCATAGATGTTGTAGGTTCTCTCCATACCTCATAATTTTCTACTCTCATATGCGATGGGATGTTTGTCTTGCATGAGAACAACTCCTATGCCCTCTCCCGAGGCATCACACTACAGCTCAAAGGGCCTGGTGAAATCTGGAATGGCTAAAACAGGACATGTACTCATCAGCTCCTTAAACCTATCATAACAATCCTGAGCCCTCTTTGACCACTTGAAACTATCTTTCCATGTCAAATCAGTAAGTGGTGCTACTATCTATGAAAATCCCTTCACAAATCTGCGGTAGAACCCACAAAGGCCGAGAAATCCCTTGAGTTGTGAAGTGTTCCTCGGTGTTGGCCAATCCAGAATGGCCCTGATCTTGTCTGGGTCAACCCGAACACTTCTTGCACTAATAATATGCCCTAGATAGAGCAACTCTATCATCCCAAACTCACATTTACTCATCTTGGCATATAATGACTCCCTCTCTAGAATACTGAGCACTGTATCAATATGCTTCAAATGTTCCTCCCAAGTATGGTTGTATATCAGTATATCATCAAAAAATATCAACACAAACTTCCTCAACTGATCTCTGAACACTCTATTCATACAAGACTGGAAAGTGGCAGGGGCATTTGTCAACCCAAAGGGCATGACTAAGAACTCAAAATGTCCATAGTGGCATCTAAAAGCTGTCTTCTCCACATCCACCTCTCTAACCCGTATCTGATGGTAGCTAGATCTCAAATCAATCTTGGAGAAGTAGCATGCACCATGCAATTCATCAATAAGCTCATTGATGCGCGGGATAGGGTATCGGTTCTTGATTGTCTTCTTGTTTAGCTCCCTATAATCAATGCACATCCTCATTGTACCATCCTTCTTCTTCACCAATACTACTGAAGAAGCGAAAGGAATTTTGCTTGGCCGTATGTGCCCCATGTCAATCAACTCCTTAATTGCCTTTTCTATTTCATCCTTACATCTCTTCGAATGGTGGTAAGGTGTGATGATAACTGGCTTAGCCCCTTCCTCTAATTCAATAACATGCTCGATTCCCCTATCCAGGGGTCTCCATGGAGGTATCTCACCAAACACCTTAGTATGTTTGGTTATTATTTTTTGTACATCAGGTGGATACTCTTGTTTATGCTGCTCTATCATCTCAGGCATTACTCTAAACTCTGCTGCCCACTACACCTGATCATGTCTAAAGAAACTTTGCATCCGCTTGAGTGACACCACTCAAAGTCTCCCATCTAACAAACCTCTTAGCACTATCTTCTTACCATTTTCCTCAAACTTCATTTCCATTTTCTCAAGGTTAAATGTAAACTCTACCAGAGACTTCATCCAGTTCATCCTAAGCACCATATCCTGATCACCAATGTTGACCACAAAGAAATCTCCTGTCATGTCATAATCTCCCAAACGAAGCTGCAAGTTGGAGATTTTCTTGGTACATTCAATTTTGAAGCCATCGGCAACCATCACCTTAAATCCCCTATGCTCCTCTATATGTAGCCCTCTGCGTGTCACAAACTTCTCATCAATGAATTTATTTGTCGCCCCTGTATCAATGAGTGCCACAACTCTCTGTCCATCCAAGGTTCCCCTAACTCTGAAAGTGACGGCCTCTTGTATACTTGACAACTGAGCTATCATGCTATCACCGCGTGCTTCCTCCTATGAAGAACTATCATCATCTCCATCTGATTCAGATGACTGCTCTGAATCTCCATCTACTGACTCTTCAGCTAAAAAGTACTCCATCTGCTTAGCTTTTTCTTTCAATGGACACTTATGTGACAAATCCCAAGGCTCCCTGCAATGAAAACAAAGCTTCTTCTTCCTGAGATCATTAAGTGTCTCATTGTCCAACCTCTTACTTTCCTCCTTAGCTGGCTGAACCTCTTTATGAAAAGGTTTCTTGTCCTTATCTTTCCTTGAAGGGAAACTCTTTGCCTAGAATTTATTTTTTGAAGATAAAGAGGAATCCATGTCACGATCTTTCTTAATGGCTTCCTGCAAAGTGGGAGGGTTGAGAGCTTTAATCCACCCTCTCAACGGATCAGCTAACCCATCCATAAATAGAACTAGTATCCTCTGTTCAGATACATTTGTTACTAACACTGCAAGTTTCTGAAACTCTGAAATGTATGTTTCCAATGATCCCCACTGTTTAAGCTAAGCTAACTCCTTGAAATAGAGTTTTGGATCCTTCCTATCAAAATGTTCAATCAGCCTCTCTGTAAACTCCACATATGAGGTAATGTGTGCATGTCCCATAGTGACCATACCATGATGCCACCACTCGTGTGCTAACCCATCAAGATAAATTGTTGCATACTTAATAGCTTCTTCCTCAGGCATAGGGTTCAATTGAAAGTATGTGTCAAGCTTTTGAACCCAAGCTCTTGCTGTAGACTTTCCTGAGCCATCATAATATGGTAACTCAAGTCTCCCTACTTTCTTCCGTAGCTCATAGCTCTAGTTCCTGTCATGTCCATGTGGCATATGTTTCATCCGCACATCCATATACTCCCTAAAGGTAATTGCAGCAGTAAAATCTAGCCCTCTAGCTTCTTAATCTCTCCTCAACTGGTCTTTTATATCAGTAATCTGGGGCTCTGGTACGAGCTGCTCTGGAGCACTAGGAGGAAATGTAGGAATCATGGGCCTTGAACTCACTGTCCTAGCTCACTGGGGTGCATGACCAAAATTGTTCCCAACTTGTTCATCTCCATTATGTGTCCCATCTTGATCATTTCCATTCTGATTGTTACCATTCTAATTATTTCCTCCACCCATGTTAGCATTCAACCCCATTTGATGAGCCATCATCTGCATCATAAGATCCAATCTCTGATTCTGTTCCTGTGCCCTTTGTTCTGCTACTCGTTGACCCTCTACCAAGGTCTCTAATAACTGTAAGAATCTTTCCTCTCCAGGCTCTGGACTGGCATTCTCGCCTCCACCTAATCTTGTATTCCAGTCATCTCGATAACCCATATTGTTGTCTTGATCAAAGAATACCTCGGCTATGTCTGTATGACTGGATTCTATACCCCCCTGTACAGATGAACTAGACTGTTTGCTTTGCAGGTCTGAACTCCTACTTTGTCTTGCTTTGGTATTGCGGAAATTATAAGGCCCCTATCGCATGCTCAAACATAAATGCTCTGATTTTAGTGTTTTGACATTTCATCAAACACTTTTCCCTCTATCCGCCAGTTCCAAATTTCCTATGAGACCTCCACAGGATGGCAGGACTTATAGCTCTGATACCACTATAATATCCTCCCCTGATTTGAACTTTGACTTGTAAAAATTGAACTTAAGGAATATTGTCAAACACTTTGTATGCCAACTCATAAAGCTGAATTCCTCAATAAATTTCTTTCCAATGAGTAGATTTACGAACAACTATGAAGTGACATTAAAATGCATAATACACATCATAACATTTTCACAAACACTTGGCACACATTAAACAGTATATGAAAAATCTGGAAACTCTTTCAATCTGCTGATAAAGGGTGATTTTTAAATGTAGATGTGCACTTACAGTTGCCTTAAAGGCTGCAAAAACTATTCAGACTTGTATTCAACAATTATTATGCAAAGTATCAAAATTTGACAGAAGAAACCTAGAATTAGTTGCCGTAGTATTTTCCAGATGTAGTCGGCAGCCCTCCAAACTTCTAATCAGCCGGAAAGACAAGTAAACTTGATACCAACACTGTTCACACCGTACTGTAGAAAAATACTGTTTATGCCGACTGTATCAAAATATTGTTCATGCGACACTTTAGCAATAACTAACTTCAGATCTCCATCTCAAACCCTTGTAAATTTCTTTATGCAAATGCCCCAAATGAAACCCAGCGTATTTCCTGAAGTGAAAACACCCTTGATCCTCTTGACTATGTCTTCCAACATCGAAGAGAATGCTAGCAAAGAGGGATTCCATCCTCCAAGCCCAATAATCAGATATCCAGCAACATAACATTAATCTTCATCCAAGCATACAAAAAAAAAAGCTCTTCCATTTCTTTTATAGTGTTCTCACAAGAGCTCAATCCTTCGTTTTCTCAATGTGGGATAAAACATAACTCCCTTTATGTACCTTATGTCTCCAATGTGTTATAAAAATAAAGGGAACTCTTTTAATTTAAATATTTCCCACAAACTATAGTCTATGCATTAATAAAGTTAAATATTTAAATTTAACTTTATAAAATGGCTTTATCAATGCATAACAAATCTTATCAATGATAAATAAGTTTTCCTGTCAATTTTAAACAATTACCATCGACATACCACTGTGACTGAATGTCCGGCCATGTCCAAGATGACTTACTATAAATACTAAGTATGCCCAAAGTTGGCCCAGAACCCCTCAGAAAGACCTGCAACTAAAACTGTCTAGGCCAAATGGCGTCTAAGCCCCTTTAATGTCCTAGTTAGCCTATGGGACTGTGGGTAAATAGGCTAACGACAACATCATGCTATGAATGCTAGAAAGGGGACATTACATTTTAATAAAATGTGAGAAAAGTGGTCTCTAGCGGTCCTAAGACCCCTTTTGACCCATATAAACAATTACAATATGTCTCTAGTGTTCCTAGAACCCCTAGTGACATATGTTATAATAAAAATTATTGAAAGGGGTCATAGGTCATTTTATGGCCTCTTTCGACCCATATAAATGACAATAATATGTCCCTAGTGGTCCTAGGACCCTTAGAAACATATGTTCTAATAAAATATGTTGAAAGGGGTCATAGATCATCCTATAGCCCTTTTTGACCTATATAATATATTTTAATTATATCCCTAAGGGTCCTAGGGCCACTAGAGACATATGTTGTAATAAAATGTGTCGAAAGGGGTCATGGGTCATTCTATGACCCCTTTCAACCCATATAAACAAATATAATATGTTCCTAGTTGTCCTAGGACCCCCACTGACACATGTAATAAAATGTGTCGAAAGGGGTCATAGGTCATCCTATGGCCCATTTGAACCCATATAAACAATTATAATATGTCCCTAAGGGTCCTAGGACCCCTATAGACATATGTCATCATGGAATGTGTCTAAAGGGGTCATAGGTCATCCTATGGCTCTTTTCAACCCATATGAACAATTATAATATGTCCCTAGGAGTACTAGGTGTAGAACAAGATTTAGTATGCAAAGAACATTAACAATAATGTAAACATTCACAAACTAAAACTAAATTCACATATATGCTTAGACAAAGAAAGCAAACAAGAAATGCAAACTTCAAAAGAGAAAACACTCCATGCTTTCTTGATATTGTAGATGTGTCCTTTGATGTGGATGTATGCTCAATTGCTTGCCCAATTGCTTCAATGGTGGAGATGGGTAATGGCAAATTTCTAGCCTTGTGAGCTCTCAATTTGGCATTATAAGGGTATGGATATAGATTTTGGCTCTCAAAAGGGCATGATAACTTTACTCAAATGGTTGTGATTGTTAATGGCTTGGGAGGGGATTCAATTTATAGGCGAGGGGGTAGAGGGATGAAGGGCTTAGATGCAAGAATGGGGAGATGGTTAAGGAGGGCTAAGATGCACTCAAAGGGGAGCACATGGAGTGTGCTTGTTTAGCACCAATGGGAAGGTGACACTTGTCACAAGAAGGATGAGTGTGAGAGGGTAGGGTAAAGGGTTGGTTAAAGGCATGATGAGTGAGGTTGAGTATGTAAGAGAGATGTAAGAGGAATGAGTGTGGAAGAGGGAAGAGTGTGGAAGATGGATGTAAGAGTCATGAGTGGGCTTGTAAGAGTCTTTTATGGTTTGTAAGAGCACTCATGACTTGGTGGTTGGGATTTTTGAGGGGAGACTTTGGTTTGGTTTAGGAAAGTCTTAAACTTGCTTAGGGAATGTGAAAACATTAGGGGGTGGATTAGGCTTGGGTTTAGGATTAGATTAGGGATGTTAGAGATGTGCAAGTGGATGGCATTAATGAGGGTGGGTGAGTTAGTGGCTAAGCTAGGTTAGTATGGGTGGATGGGGTGGATTAGGCTAAATGGAGAATTAGAGATAGGTTAGGGGTTTTTAGATTTGAGGATTTTATTTATCAAATAGATTTATTTGATAAATGGGGATTTTGGACTTAGATAGGAGAAAAAGATTTAATTGATAAATGATAGGTTATTTGATTTATCAATTTAGGACTATAGATGATTAATTAAATTAATCAGCTAGGGGATGGCAAAGGATAGGAATTTAATTAATGATGCCTTTAGAGATAGCTAAATAGGATTACTGAAGCAGCGTAATCAAATTTAGGTGTCTACATTTTGCCCCTCTTTGACATAGTGTTGAGACAACATTATTTCAAAAAAGTTCGAATGAAGATGACATGAGGAAGATGTTTTAGCAACAAGGTTGCCCCAGGCTCGAACTAGAAGAGGAGAGACTAGACTTAGATGATGCCCCCTCAAGAAGGCGGCAGGGAGAGAAATGAGGCTCAACGAATTCTTGAAAAGTACAAGAATTTGAGATGAGCCAAGACACAGGTTGGCAAAAGGGAAGGGGTTGAATTAGCTCAAACTCTCACTATGGGAGAATGATAAAGGAGAATCAGATGCACAAGCTTAAGACTTTCCAGGATTTGGGGGGGATGAAGGAGCAGAGCACTATAAAAAGAATCCATGATAGGGAGATGGATGATGGAATGATAAAGCTGATGCAAAAGGATTTCAAAGAGTCAGATTAGCGGAAGATGGGTTTCAGAGATCCCTAAGACTAGGATTGTGGATCTCGAAAGATGAGGCTTGGTGGATTGATTGGATTGGTGGATCCCTAAGACTAGGATTGTGGATCCCTAAAGCTAAAATTGATGATTGATTCAAAGAGATACTGATGCATAAGCTGGGGTAGGAGAGATGGATGCTAGATAAGGATAGGGGAATGGAGATGAAGGGAGTCCATTGAAGCTTTTTGAGCAGGGGGATACTTCAAAGAGAAGTACCACCATGTAGTTGAGCACTAGATTTGCTATAGGAATGTTGGTTAATTGCCAAGGTTACCAAGAACATCAAGGCCTTTTCACCAACCATCTAGAGGGCTGACAAACTAACTCAAAACAAACACGCAAGGGTTGCCCCAGCATCACACATGAATCCCAGAGGAAGCAGTGTGGAAACGACACTGGGTAACCCACAGGCAGAAAAGAAAACAAACAAAAGACCTGATTAAGACCTTACGCTATGATTGCCCCATTTGCAGCATACCATGATATGGAAGATCCTGGCAACCTTGAGGAGGGAACAAGGAGATTGCTTAGAAAAGATATTTTCAAGACCCAAAAGGGAAGATCCCAAATCAAAAGAAAGCGAAAATCCAAAAGAGAACCATTTGCCAACAAGATGGGTAGGATGAGGTACTAACAAACCAAGATCAAACATGAGGAAAGCTATATCCTGCAAGGATCTATCGGAGAGCACCTAAGCTAGTTGATTTGGATGAGTGATGCGTCTGGCAAGCTGAACTAAGAAGGATAACACTTTGGTGATAGGAAATCTAGCTAAAAGATGCATTGGAATAGCTAACCAAGATGTGCGATGTGTGCAAGATGTTGATCAAGGATGAACCGACACGAATGCTGGATAGATACAATGGTACTAAGCTAAAGAGGATGTACAAGCTAACGGACCAAGATAGTTACAAGCAGGCAAAAGCTCAGGATGATAGGATAGCGGGATGGTTTGATGTTGTGCAAGATGCGAAAGCTAAGGATGGGGTGATAGCAGAAGATATGGATTTGGGGAGGATGCATCCCAATGATGATGAAAGATTTTGTGACCAAGGATAGCTAGAGGAGCAGGATGAGATAGCTGGATAGGATGGTAGATAGCTAGGATTATGATAGATATAAAGAGATGACATTGGGTTTGCATGAGGATAGCCTAGAGCTAGATACCAATGACAAGGAAGGATGGACAAGACAAGATCTCCAAGGAATACAATGCCCCTAGTTAGAAGATGACATGTGGAAGGAGGTCTTACAATGGATTTGATAGGATTGAAGCTAGGATGGAAAAGCTGAAGGTGCAGATGGATGATAGTTGTGATGGTTGGCTAAAGCTGCAGGAGATATGTGGATGGTGTGAGATGGAAGCTGGAGGGTGGAGGATAGGTGGATAGATTGGAAGATGGAGTTGGATGTCAAGAGATGACCAAAAGCATGAGGTTGATAAGCTAAGCTGGGGATGGCGGGATTACGCATAACGCTTGTTTGCCAAGTTTTCATCATGGTACTTGTCCAAGGCGCTTGAATTGCCAAGTTTTTGCCAGTGGACGCTTTATTTTTCTTTTCTTTTTTGACTTTTTGACTTTGGACTTAGCTGGAATGATTTTGGCTTTCTTCAACTATTTTTGGCTTTTTTGATATTTTTCACTGGCTGTTGGAATGTTCAATTTTGTTGCTATTTGTTGGTACACCGGATGTGTGATTTATGCAATAAATTGGATTAGATGGGATTGATGGTAGGAGATGGAGGGATGAAAAGGCTCGAAAGGAGCATGAGATGGGGATGCTTGCAGGATCAACATTGGCACATGTTGGGACGGGTGTGAAAAGAGCATATGGGGGATAGATGGTAGATGCTAGGTTGATGGAGGATTTTTGGAAGCACGCTTGGGGATATAGGCACCCAAGATGGAGTTAGGAGACGGGGGACACGAGTCACTGGATGGGGGATTAGCAATGGTGGATGTTATTATGCATTGGGTTTCAACTTTTTTGTTTGGGATCGACATGGTTTTGGATTTTCTTTTCATAGGCTTTTGCATTATTTTGCATTCTTTGATTGGATTTTTCCTTTTTGGAGTATGTCTTTTAGAATAGACATATGATTGCCTAGGATGTGGATTTTTAGCTTTATGCATTTTGAAGTTAGCATTCACATTGCTATGGTAAGCTTTGGGAAGATGGTTAGGAGAAGCTTTGTGAGATGGAGAGGATATGGAAGAGCGTGTAGGGGGATGATGATGGATGATGTGCCCTGATAAGTGCCTTTGTTGATCTTGCATAGGAATGGAGGGAATAGGATTTTTATGATGGCTGATAGGAGGATGGAGGATGGTAGATTTTGGGACATAGGGACCCAAAATGGATTTATTGGATAAAGGGGGGATATGGTAGCTTGTTTTGGTTTGCAAAGGTGGTGGAGGAGGGATGACATAAGATTTCTTGAAGGAGTGATGGGAAGCTGGCATGGTGGGCCTGGAGATAGGCTTGGTTTAGGGATGGTGTATACCAACACTTTTAGATGGTGAGCTTTTGGATACATATCCAAGACCATAAAATCTTGGATTCTTTTGTGCAATAATAGGCGTTCTGATTCCTTGCTCTTGTGGTCCTAAACCTTGACCTTAATAATGCCATTGATTGAGCATGTGAACTAGCTGAGGATACTTTTTTCTTACGAAAAATGGTGGAAGTGCTTTATCGGATGTACTGCAACGGGGAGATATTGTTCTTAATTCTTCTACTGAGAGGAGGCCACCATGGATGAATGTAAGTGAACCACGAGGGTAGATTATAGATGGTGGAATAGTTGGGATAGGTGGTAAGATGGAATCATGGAGCAGGGGAGATGGTAGGATAGGATCTTGATTTAGCTAATGGGATGAAAAGATATCCTATAGTAGAGGAGGTATGGCTTGAGGTTTTGGTGATGGAGGGGATAGTGACTACACTATGGATGGAAGACATGGTACAATGATATCTTCGTTTATGCTTTGGGGGATGTCAACATGCTTTTGGGCAGGATCTTGATAGGATTGGATTGGAGTGGATGGTGTGATAGGAGGTGAAGGGATGGATTATTCAAAGGCAACAAATGGATAGAGGGGAGATTCGGTAGTGGAGATGGGTGAGTAGAAGATGGATGCATAAGGGTCATTACGAGAGATTTGGGAAATGCTTGGAGGTGATGTGGATAGGATTTGGAGGGATTTGACAGGTGTTGGGATTTTGATGCTTGTGGGAAGTAGAAGGATTTTAAGCAATTCGATGGATGGTATGGGGATGATAGAAATGGGAGATGGAGGTGATATTATAGATGGGGAAGCTTCATCACTAACTACTTCACATTGTTGGATTAGATGACATGGCTTATTGACTGTTGGAGGTGGCTTTTCTTATATTTCCTCTAGGAGATTCCTTGGAGACTTGTGTGTCAGAGGTGGAGGTGGATTGACAGGAATAAGTAGTGTGATGGGGGTGGAAGATTGGAAGCTTGGTTGATTGGGTGACGGAGGAGAAGTTGGGATATCAAATGGCATGACTAGATAGTTTGGAAGAATACGTGGATTTTGGGGGATGCTCGGGGGAATGTTTCTAAGGCTTTCAATATACCCATCATATTCAACAAGATTTTCATCATCATTGGAATAGAAGGTGGCAGGGGCAAGGACAATACGATCGAACACATCATGATAGGTTTGGGATTTCATGTTTTGATGATGAGTCAAATGGGGATGGGGTCTTGCATATGGATGAACATGGAAGCTCATGGTTGGATTTGGATTAAGCACAGATTTTGGATTGGCTAATGAAGGATTTTCTAAGGAGATTCAAAGCTGTATGACAGACCTAAGGAGGATTGGCTAGAGATTTTTGGCTTTCCTGTGGATGGAAGACTTCAAGGGCATCCTGTCAAAAAGTGAGAGTTTTGCTTTCCTATGCGCTGGATTGGTGGAGATTGTTTCAACTTAAGGATAAGCTAATGATCCTATGGGCATGACATGAGATTGACCACTTTTGGATCCCAACCTTTAGCTCAAGGTGATGAGGGATACAAGTGACAAAGTTGGATTACCCTAGACAATGCTCTGTTAGAGGGATAACCTTGGTGAGATTGCTTGATTGGTAGGATTGATTGGATAGCAAATTCTGGCAGAATGAGAACAACTCTTTAAAGGCTTGGGTGTGATTTTGGATTGGGTTGCTAGCTAGCTGCGGGGGATGACTTGGATGGACTTTGGATTTGGGATTGTTCTAAGGCAGAGAACTAGATAGATTCAATTGCGGCAGGGGAGCTTGGATGATTTCTTGATGAGGCAGTGACTACGCTAAGTATGCCTTGAGCTGGGATGATTTTTGGTTTTTTGGGATTTTGACCAAAGTTGGCAAACATTCTTTCAAAAGCTATGAACAAACAAGCAGACAAAATTTTGGAGCAAGCACGTCAAATACACCAACATCCTAGGAAGCTTTCTACAAGGAAGAAATTTGGTTTAGCTAGGGTCCTCGATATATGCAAGGTACGTGAGGCCCAAATCCGTAGATGAAACCAAAAAGATATCACATAGCCGAGAGGAGCGGTAACCGACTTCTCCTCTTTCACATCTCAAGGGTATAAAGTTCCTTGAGGCTTAGCCTGAGTGACAAAATCTTGATCCCAAGAGAGGTGTCTTTCAATTCACCTCTCGATTCTTATACTCTGTCGGAACGCTAGAGTTGAGGTCGTCCAAGGGGTGATGAAATCCCCAAGCAGGCCTCCTAAAAATTTAAACAAGATTTTGGATCCTAATCTTATGCACCCAAAATGGCTTCGAAAGATGACAAGGGGAGAGAAGACTTGGATGATCTTGGGCTAAAAAAAACACTTGTTCTTTTACCAACTGACTCTTATGTGTGATAATTTAGACTTTGCAAGCACCCATGTTTAAGAGACAATGTTCAATTCCAACTTTGAAATGCGCCAACAAAAGGTAAATCAATCAAAGAATGCAAACAAGAAGAAGAGCTAGGGTCAACAAAAGAAAACTCGCGTGCCCGGAGGCCCTCCATGTCAAGTATCGATTAATTTCCTTTAAGGCATTCAAGAGTTGGTGTGATTTTTTTTTTAAGCCCAAAACAAAGATGTGTGAGATTTGATTTCAAGCGTGTGCCCGGAGGCCCTCCACGTCAATAGTTATTCAATTTTAGTGCCCAAACTTGAAGTGTGTATCGATTTAATCTAAATTTTTAGACATTTACAAATTTTGATAAAGTTAAATCAAACATTCAAAGACCAAGTGAGTGAGTTAGATTATGAAAAATTTAACACCTTTTTCAAGTAGACCCATCCCCATAAATGGTGCTGAGATTGCAACCAATGGTTGAATTGATGGGTGATTAGAAAAGAGGTGAGTCTAAGGAACTACTCAAATTGATTTTTGCAAATTTGTGTTTAACTTAACAAAGCTTCTTAATTGTCCAAAAATCAAACTTTGCCTAAATTGCATGTGGAAAAGAGATTTGTTTTGTTCCATTTTAAAAACTCCAAATGAAGTGTTTGATTGTTTTTTTTTGTTTTTTGTTTTTTAAACATACAAGTTCATTTGTTAGAGTTTTAAAAATATGCAAAGACAATGACTTGGACAAGACAGCCAAAAAGTAGGCAACAAAACTGAGAAAATGATACAACAGGCAGAGACACCAATCTGTGAAAATGTCGAAACTCGTAGACGTTGAAACTCACAAATGACAGTCTGATAAAGAAGGCAGCTGGCGGCGTTGGAGATGACAGTTGATGGATTGTGGCAACAGAGATGATCGTTCGACTGTTGGCGGCAGCGAAGATGACAGTTTGACTGTTGGTAGTAGTAGAGATGATAGTTTGAGCTTTTGAGGTGGTGCAGATGATAAAAGCCAGGCGAAGATGCTAAAACTCATAGACGCTGATCTGTGTAGACGCTAAAATTTGCAGACGACAGTTCAAGTTCCAGAGCAGACTAACAGAAAATAGGCGAAGATGTTGAAACTCGCAAACGACATTTTGAGTTGGTGGAGACGACGGCTGAGCTTTCGCAGACGATGTTCTAGAGAGACGACAGGTAGAGATGCCAGTCTGCGAAGACGACAGGCGAAGACACCAATCCATGGAGACGACACTGCACAAAGTGAACCGACGGGTGTGAGTTTTTCCTAAATTTTTTTATTTTCTTGGTTATTTTTTGATTTTAAAGGGTAATGTCTTTCTCTCTAGTGCATCCTTCAACCTGCAAAAACAAGCAAAAACACCTTGTACCCACTCAAACAACAACAAACCATTAGATTGTTAGTTTGTAAAAGCAAAATGTAGATTGAAATGGATGAAAAAAATGACCCATAGCAGGGTCCCACAGGGCGTACCAAAATGTAGAACAAAATTTACTATGCAAAGAACATTAACAATAAAGTAAACATTCACAAACTAAAACTAAATTCACATATATGCTTAGATAAAGAAAGCAAACAAGAAATGCAAACCTCAAAAGAGAAAAAACTCTATGCTTTCTTGATTTTGTAGATGTTTCCTTTGATGTGGATGTATGCTCAATTGCTTGCCCAATTACTTTAATGGTGGAGATGGGTAATGGCAAATTGGTAGCCTTCTGAGCTCTCAATTTGGCATTATAAGGGTATGGATATGAATTTTGGCTCTCAAAAGGGCATGATAACTTTACTCAAATTGTTGTGATTGTTAATGGCTTGGGAGGGGATTCAATTTATAGGCCAAAGGGTAGAGGGATGAAGGGCTTAGATGCAAGGACGAGGAGATGGTTAAGGAGGGCTAAGATGCACTCAAAGGGGAGCACATGGATTGTGCTTGTTTAGCACCAATGGTAAGGTGACACTTGTCACAAGGAGATGAGTGTGAGAGGGTAGGGTGAAGGGTTGGTTAAAGGCATGATGAGTGAGGTTGAGTATGTAAGAGAGATGTAAGAGGAATGAGTGTGGAAGAGGGAAGAGTGTGGAAGATGGATGTAAGAGTCATGAGTGGGCTTGTAAGAATCTTTTATGGTTTGTAAGAGCACTCATGACTTGGTGGTTGAGATTTTTGAGGGGAGACTTTGGTTTGGTTTAGGAAAGTCTTAAACTTGCTTAGGGAATGTGACAACATTAGGGGGTGGATTAGGCTTGGGTTTAGGATTAGATTAGGGATGTTAGAGATGTGCAAGTGGATGGAATTAATGAGGGTGGGTGAGTTAGTGGCTAAGCTAGGTTAGTATGGGTGGATGGGGTGGATTAGGCTAAATGGAGGATTAGAGATAGGTTAGGGGCTTTTAGATTTGAGGATTTTATTTATCAAATAGATTTATTTAATAAATGAGGATTTTGGACTTAGATAGGAGAAAAGGATTTAATTGATAAATGATAGGTTATTTGATTTATCAATTTAGGACTATAGATGATTAATTAAATTAATCAGCTAGGGGATGGCAAAGGATAGCAATTTAATTAATGATGCTTGTAGAGATAGCTAAATAGGATTACTGAAGCAGTGTAATCAAATGTAGGTGTCTACACTAGGAACATTAGAGACATATGTTGTAATAAAATGTTTAAAAGTGGTCATAGGTCATCGTATGGTCTCTTTCGACCCATATAAACCATTCTAATATGTCTCTAGGTGTCCTAAGACACCTAGAGACATGTCGTAATGAAATGTGTCGAAAGGAGTCATATATCATCGTATAGCCCCTTTTGCCCCATATAAATGATTATAATATGTCTTAGGACCCCTAACAAGCTATGTTGTAATAAAATGTGTCAAATGGGGTCATAGGTCATCCTATGGCCCCTTTTGACCCATGTAAACGATTCTAATATGTCCCTAGGGGTCCTAGGGCCCCTAGCGACATATGTTGTAATAAGATGTGTCGAAAGGGGTCATAGGTCATTATATGACACCTTTCGACCCATACAAACAATTCTAATATTTCTCTAGGGGTCCGATGAACTCTTGAGACATATGTTGTAATAAAATGTGGCAAAAAGGGTCATAAGTCATCCTATGACACCTTTCGACCCATATAAAAGATTATTATATGTCGTTAGGGGTCCTAGGACCCCTAGAGAGATATGTCTCTATGTAATGTGTCAAAAAGGATAATAAGTCATCTTATGGCCCTTTTTGACCCATATAAATGATTCTAATATGTCCCTAGGGGTCCTAGGGACCCTAGTGACATGTAATAAAATGTGTCAAAAGGGGTCATAAATCATCTTATGGCCTCTTTCAACCCATATAAATAATTATAATATGTCCCTAGGGGTCCTAGGACCCATAGAGACATATGTTGTAATAAAATGTGTCGAAAGGAGTCATAGGTCATCTTATGACACCTTTCGATCAATATAAACAATTATAATATGTCCTTAGGAGCCCTAAGAGCCCTAGCAATATATGTTGTAATAAAATGTGTCGAAAGGTCTCATAGGTCATTCTATCACCCCTTTCAACCCATATAAATGATTCTAATATGTTCTTAGGATTCTTAAGGCCCCTAGTGACATATATTGTAATAAAATGTGTTAAAAGGTGTCATAGGTCATCTTATGACCCCTTTCGACCAATATAAATAATTATAATATGTCCCAAGGGTTCCTAGTACCCCTGAAGACATATGTTTTAATAAAATGTGTTGAAAGGGGTCATAAGTCATCCTATGGCCCCTTTCAACCCATATAAATGATTCTAATATGTCCTTAGGAGTTATAGGGCCGCTAGAGACATATGTAGTGATAAAATGTGTCAAAAGGGATTATAGGTCATCCTATGACCCTTTTCGACCTGTATAAACACTTATAATATTTCTCTAGGGGTCTTAGGATCCTTAGAGACATATGTTGTAAAAAAATATGTCGAAAGTGGCCATAGGTCATCCTATGGCCCCTTTTAACTCATATAAACAATTATAATATTTTTCTAAGGGTCATACGATCACTAGGGACATATGTCATCATGAAATGTGTCGAAAGGGATCATAGCTCATCCTATGGCCTCTTTAGATTCATATAAATGATTCTAATATATCCCTATGGGTCCTAGGGCCCCTAGAGACATATGTTGTAAAAAATGTGTCGAAAAGGGTGGTAGGTAATTCTATGACCCCTTTCGACCCATATAAACAATTATAATGTGTCTAAGGGGTGTAATAAAATGTGTCGAAGAGATCTATTACCCCTTTCAACCCATATAAACAATTATGATGTCCCCAGGGGTCCTAGGACCCCTAAAGACATATGTTATCATGGAATGTGTCAAAAGAGGTCATTGGTCATCCTATGGCCACTTTTAACCCATATAAAAAATTATAATATGTCCTTTGAGGTCCTTTGACCCCTAGAGACACATTTTATAATAAAATGTGTTGAAAGGGGCCATAGGTCATCCTATGAAAACTTTTGACCCATATAAATGATTCTAATGTCCCTACGGTGCTAGGGCCCCTAAATACATATTGTAGTAAAACGTGTCAAAAGGGGTCATAGGTCATCATATGATCACTTTTGACCCATATAAAAAAATATAATATGTCCCTAGAAGTTATAGGACCTCTAAAGACATATGTTGAAAAGAATTTTTTCAAAAGGGGTCATAGGTCATTCTATGGCCCCTTCTAACCCATATAAATGATTATAATATGTCCCTAGGGGTCTTAGGACCCATAGAAATGTATGTTGTTGTGGAATGTGTCGAAAGGGGTCATAGGTCATCCTATGGACCCTTCCAACCCATATAAATAATTCTAATATGTCCCTAGAGGTTTTACGGCCCTTGGAGATATATGTTGTAATAAAATATGTTGAAAGGGGTCATAGGTCTTATAGGACCTCTAAAGACATATGTTGAAAAGAATTTTTTCAAAAGGGGTCATAGGTCATTCTATGGCCCCTTCTAACCCATATAAATGATTATAATATGTCCCTAGGGGTCTTAGGACCCATAGAAATGTATGTTGTTGTGGAATGTGTCGAAAGGGGTCATAGGTCATCCTATGGACCCTTCCAACCCATATAAATAATTCTAATATGTCCCTAGAGGTTTTACGGCCCTTGGAGATATATGTTGTAATAAAATATGTTGAAAGGGGTCATAGGATGACCTATGACCCCTTTCGAGCCATATAAACAATTATAATATGTCCTTGGGGGTCTTAGGACCCCTAGAGACATATGTTGTAAAAAAATGTGTTGAAAGGGGTCATAGGTCATCTTATGGCCCCTTTTGACCTATATAAATGAGTCCAATATGCCTGTAAGGGTCGTAGAACCTCTAGCAACATATTTCACCATGGAATGTGTCGAAAGGTGTCATAGATGATACTATGGCCCCTTTTGAGCCATATAAATGATTGTAATATGTCCCTAAGGGTCCTAGGACCCCTAAAAACATACGTTGTAATAAAATGTGTCGAAAGGGGTCATAGGTCATCCTATGACCCCTTTTGACTGATATAAACATTTTCTAAAATGTCCCTAAGGGTCCTATGGCCCCTAGAGACATATGTTGTAATAAAATGTGTCGAAAGGGGTCATTGGTCATCTTATGACCCCTTTTGACCCATATAAAAAATTATAATATGTCGCTAGGGGTCTAGGACCCCTAGTGACAAATATTGTAACAAAATATGTTGAAAGGGGTCATAGGTTATCTTATGGCCCCTTTCATCCCATATAAATGATTCTAATATGTTCTTAGGGGTCCTAGGGCCCCTAGAGACAATGTGTCAAAAGGGGTCATAGGTCATTGAATGACCCCTTTTGACCCATATAAACAATTATAATACGTCCCTAAGGGTCTTGGGGCTCCTAGAGACATCTATTGTAATAAAATGTGTCAAGCTAGGGCCCCTTTCGATCAATATAAACAATTATAATGACCCTAGGGGTCCTAAGACCCTTAGAGACATATATCATCATGGAATGTATCTAAAGAGATCACATGTCTTCCTATGGCCCCTTTCGACCTAAAAAAATGATTCTAATATATCCTTAGGGGTTGTAGGGCCCCTTGGGAGATATGTTGTAATAAAATGTATCAAAAGTGGTCATAGGTCATCCTATGACCCCCTTCGACCCATATAAACAATTAGAATATGTCTCTAGTGATCCTAGGAGCCTTAGAGACATATGTTGTAATAAAATGTATTGAGAGGGGTCATAGGTCATCATATGGCCCCTTTTGACCCACATAAATGATTATAATATGTCCCTAGAGGTCCTAGGACCCTTAGAGACATATGTTGTGATAAAATGTGTCGAAAGGGGTCATAGGTGATCCTATGGCCCCTTTCAACCCATATAAATAATTTTACTATGTCCCTAGGGGTCTTATGGCCCCTAGAGACATATGTTGTAATAAAATGTGTCAAAAGGGGTCATAGGCCATCTTATGACCGCATTTGACCTATATAAACAATTATAATATGTCTATAGGAGTCTTATGACCCCTAGAGACATATGATGTAATAAAAGGTGTCAAAAGGGGTTATAGGTCATCCTATGGCCCCTTTTCAACCCATATGAATGATTATAATATGTCTCTAGGGGTCCTAGGGACATGTGTCATTATGGTATGTGTCGAAAGCAGTCATAGGTCATCTTATGCCCTCTTTCAACCCATATAAATGATTGTAATATGTCCCTATGGCTCCTAGGGCCCTTAGAGACATATGTTGTAATAAAATGTGTCAAAAGGGGTCATAGGTCATCCTATGACCCCTTTCAACACATATAAACAATTATAATATGTTCGTAGGGGTCCTAGTATCCCTAGAGACATATATTGTAATAAAATGTGTCGAAAGGGGTCATAGGTCATCCTATGGCCCCTTTCAACCCATATGAACTATTCTAATATGTTCCTAGGTTCCCTAAGACCCATAGAGGCATATGTCATCATGGAATGTGTTGAAAGGGGTCATAGGTCATCCTATGGCCTCTTTCAACTCATATAAATAATTATATTATGTTCTTAGGGGTTTTAGGACCCCTAAAGACACATGTTGCAATAATATGTGTCAAAAGGGGTCTTAGGTCATCCTTTAGCGTCTTTTGACCCATATAAATGATTTTAATATGTCCCTCAGAGTCTTAGGGTCCCTAGAGACATGTTGTAATAAAATGTGTTGAAAGAGGTCATGGGTCATTCTATGGCCCCTTTCGACCCATCTAAATAATTATAATTTGTCCCTAGGGGTCCTAGGACCCCTAGAGACATATGTTGTAATAAAATGTGTCAAAAGGAGTCATAACTCATCCTATGGCCCCTTTCGAGCCATATAAATGATTATAATATGTCCGTAAGGGTCCTAGGATCCCTAGAGACATATGTCCTCATGGATTGTGTCAAAAGGGGTCATAAGTCATCTGATGCCTCCTTTTGACTCATATAAATGATTCTAATATGTCCTTAGGATCCTAGGGCCCGTAGAGACATATGTTGTAATAAAATGTGTCAAAAGGGGTCATGGGTCATCTTATCACTGCTTTCAACCTATATAAACAATTATAATGTCCCTAGGGGTCCTACATCCCCAAAGAGATATGTTGTAATAAAATGTGTCGAAAGAGGTCATATGTCATCTTATGGCCTCTTTTGACCTATATAAACGATTATAATATGTTCCTAGGGGTCCTAAGACCCCTAGCGAGATATGTTGTAATAAAATGTGTTGAAAGGGACCTATGGCCCCTTTTGACCCATATAAATTATTCTAATATGTCCATAGGGTTGCTAGGGCCTCTAGGGACATATGTTGTAAAAAATTATTTTGAAAGGGTCATAGGTCATCCTATGACCCTTTTCGACCCATATAAATAATTATAATATATACCTAGTTTTAGTAGTACCCCTTGAGACATGTTTTAATAAAATGTGTTGAAGGGGGTCATAGGTCATCCTATGGCCCTTCTTAATCCATGCAAACAATTATAGTATGCCCCTAGGGATCCTAGGACCCTTAGAGACATGTGTCATCATGAAATGTGTCAAAAGGGGTCATAGGTCATCCTATGGCCCCTTTTGACCCATATAAATAATTCAAAACTGTCTCTAAGGGTCATAGGGCTCCTGGAGACATATTTTGTAATAAAATGTATCGAAAGGACCTATGACCCCTTTCGACTCATATAAATAATTATAATATTTTTCTAGGAGTCCTAGGACCCCTAGACATATGTTGTAATAAAATGTGTCGAAAGAGGTCATAGGTCATTCTATGGCCCCTTTCGACCCATATAAAAAATTATAATATTTTCCTAAGGGTCCTAGGACCCCTAGGGACATATGTCATAATGGAATGTATCAAAATAGGTCATAGGTCATCCTATATAAACAATTATAATATGTCCTTAGGGATCTAATGACCCTTAGAGACATATTTCATCATGGAATATGTCGAAAGGGGTCATAGGTCATACTATTGCCCCTTTTGACTCATATAAATGATTCTATTATGTCCCTAGGGGTCCTAGGGCCTCTAGAGACATATGTTATAATAAAATGTGTCAAAAGGGGTTATAGGTCATCCTATGGTACCTTTCAAACCATATAAATAATTATAATTTTTTTTAGGGGTCTTAGGATACCTAGAAGCTTATGTCATCATAGAATGTGTTGAAAGGGGTCATAAGTCATCTTATGGCCCCTTTTGACCCATATAAATGATTATAATATGTCCATAAGGGTCCTAGAACCCCTAGCAACATATGTCATCATGGAATGTGACCTATGACCCCTTTTGACCCATATAAATGATTATAATATGTCCCTAGGGGTCCTAGGACCTTTAGAGACATATGTTGTAATAAAATATGTCAAAAGGGGCCCTAGGTCATCCTATGGCCCATTTCAACCCATATAATCGATTATAACATGTTTTAGTGGTCCTAGGACCTCTAGAGACATATGTCATCATTGAATGTGTCGAAAGGGGTCTTAGGTCATCCTATGAGCCATTCCAACCCATATAAATGATTATAATATGTCCCTATGGGTGCTAGGACCCCTAGATAAATATGTCGTAATAAAATGTGTTGAAAGGGGTCTTCGGTCATTCTATGGCCCCTTTCGATCCATATAAATAATTCTAATATGTCCCAAGGGGTCCTAGGGCCCCTAGAGACATATGTCGCCACAAAATGTGTCGAAGGAGGTTATAGATCACCCTATGGCTCTTTTCGATGCATATAAATGATTATAATATGTCTCTAGGGGTCCTAGGACCCTTAGAGATAGATGTCATCACAAAATGTGTCAAAAGTGGTCATAGGTCATCCTATGACCCATTTCGACCTATATAAACTATTCTAATATGTCCATAGGGGTCCTAGGACCTTTAGAGATACATGCTTTCATGGAATGTGTCAGAAGGGATCATAGGTCATCCTATTGCCCCTTTCAACCCATACAAACAATTCTAATATGTCCCTAGGTCATAGGTCATAATAATAATAATAATAAAAACAATATTATATGTTGTTATAATAACAAATAAAAAGAATATAGTAAAACTAATATAATAAAAATATAATAATATAGTAAAAATAATTATAATATAATATAATAATATCATATATATATATAGATAATAATAATAATAACATAATATATATTGTATATTAATAACATAGGTCATAATAATAATATATATTATAGATTATATTTTATAGATAATAATAATAAAAATATATATGAATAACATATATAATATATTACATTATTATATTTAATAATAATATAGTAAAAATAATATATTATTATATATTAATAGTTAGCATAGGTCATAATAATAAGAATAACATATATTACATTATTATATTTAATAATAATAATATAATATAATAATTTCATATATATATATATTAATATATATTATATATTTATAGATTATAATAATAATAAAATATATTATTATATTTAATAATATAATATAATAATACATTTTAAGCTAGTACATAACTCATAACTCATATAATAATATTATAAGCTAATACATTATAGTAATTCATTTTTCCCTTCAATATTTTTGTGCAATATTGGATATCCGATTTCATATTAGATATCTGATTTAAAATCGAGTATTTGATCTGAAATTGGATACTCGATTTTATTGGCATTATTTTCTCAAAATATTTTCTTAGACTACAGACCCGACAACATTGCTTTTTGTGGGCCTTTTTCACATGTTTTAAGAAAAGTCACATTTTGGGGCCTAAACAATCAAATTTTTTTTTATAATATATTTCTAAGTGTCTGATATTGTCATCTAAATGGGGAGCAATAGTCATCAAAAGGCTAAAACGCAAAAGGAAGGTATCCAATGAAGACATTGCAAAATATAGGAAAAGGGACAAAGTAGAACATCAAAGAAAAAGACAAGGTATGTTAAATGTAAGTGAAGTTGATGACAAATTAGTCGAAGGTGAAATCATAGAGTTAGATAATGAATATGTGTAGTTGGAGAATAAAAATGTACCAATTGAAAATGATAATGCCGGGACTAAAAATTTAGAGAATGAAAATTTGGAGGATGATATGCTACCAGGTCATAATGTAAATTGCATGATTGACCATGCCGAACATGACAATGCATAGGAACCTAATGCACATGAACCTTACATATCTCCTAATTATAATTGACATGAAGGTTCTAGAATACCAAAATAGATAATTGAAATTGATGAAACAATTATTTCCAATTTGGAAGGGAAAAGATTAGAAAGAACCATTCAGTTATGGGCTTCAAGACTATATAAGATGTTTTTCAGCAAAAAGATAGTGGTGGAGCAATGTCAGCTTTTTATGCACTTATTAAATATGCAAAAGATGAGACCTATGCTTTCCAAATCGAAGATTCATGTCAATCAAAAAGTGGAAAGAAATGTCATTATTGTGAAGAATTTTTTTAGGGCTCTCAATAGCATTGGGAAAAATAGTAGGGAGAAGGATAAAAGAGTTGCTTGAAGGGTTATTACAACCTCCTTGGTAAGTTATCATTTGAGAAAGGGTAGATATATGAGACAAACTTTTATCGACTTGAACCTAAATCGTACTACTTTGAGAAGAGCACTTAGTATACAATAGAGAATTGATGATCCTCTTCGAAATGAAACATGGGCTTTTGGTAGGAGACTTACACATTTTGATAAGAAGCTATCTGATGATGTGAAGGAAGAAATTACATAATTTTGGTACTCTGGCTCATGAGTATCATCTAATGCTAAAGACATGCTAAAGTTGAGAATTGGCATCAGAGATCACATGCCACATCCTAAACACTATTTGGAGGTAAGTCAAACTATGTTATTCAAACAATTTAGAGAGAGTCATCCAAGTCTTTGTATATCACAAAGGGCTTTTGAATCTCTAAAGCCATTTTATTGTGTGGCACTTAAAATTTGAAATACATGTTGCAAATATCATATCAATTTTTCTATGCACCATGAACTATTACGCTCCATCCATTCTACTTTGTATAGTAAAGAAATGTTGTAGAATTGTGGTGCTAGTGGGCTTCCAAAATCATCAAGAGACTTGCTAGATCAATTTTTATGTCATAGACTTGATGGTTATTTCTTTTATAGAAATGTTTGCTTTAATGAGAAGTGTTCAGAATGTGGTGGCTTATCCAAATTTGACACATGTTTCCATGAGGGGTGTGAACAAGATCTTGGAAAGACAAATAGTAAGAAAAAAAGGTATATGAAATGGTGAAATACACATTGAAGAGTGGAGGTGAGGGCTCTAGATGTGAATTAGTTGAAAAAGAAATAAGTGTGGCTAGGTTTTTTTTTTCAGATTTTAAGGAAAATCTTTTCTACAAGTATGCAAGGCATAGTCACAGGCCTCAGTGGTTGGATCAAAAATTTAGAATGTGTTAGGAGACTTTTCCCATTGGCACTATTATATCAGTTGTTGACTTTGCTAAGAACTACACATTGTAACCCCAAAATGAGACACAATCTCATTATTACAACTCTATTCAGATTGTTATTTTCATCCACATAACATATAGACATGCCCCTGATAGTGTGGAAGATAATTGAAAGATTATTAGAGAGTATCATTTTTATATGAGTGATGATAGATCTCACTCTCACGAGTTTGTGCAACATTGTTTTGAGAATTATTTTGATTTCTTATAGGAGCATGCAATTGCTATGGATAGACATATCATTTGGTCAAATAACTGTATAGGTCAATTCAATAATTCTCACATGTTTTATTGGTTGTGTAGGATGCATGTAGAGAGGGGGGTGCCTCATATTTGGAGTTTTTTTGAGTTCAGCCATGGGAAAGGAGAACATGATGGAGCAAGGGTACGTGTGAAGAGAGCTCTAGTTAAGGAGAAATTGAAGATTTTAGCAGCAATGCTTCTTGATGCTCAGAGCATTATTGATTGGTGTAGTTTAGCATTATCACAGGGGGGGACTCTTGATTCAGTGGTACATAGGTTCTTTTGGTTGGTTCATAGGTGATAGATTAGACTGTGCTATAGTGAAAAAATCATCTAAAATGCATTCATTCTAGAGCTCTAATTCTAGTACATAGACCATTTGGACACAACAGCTAGCTTGCTTTTGTCCTAGTTATTTTTAGTTTGATTGGTATCACTGTGAGTCGAGTAAGTGGGTGGACACATGGGCTCAATATTATCTTACTCCATTGTCTATCATTACTTTTATTAGAAATGATGACATGGAAAGTTCACTTGAGCATAACCATCTATTAGATCTTCTTTAGCCAGGACATGTCTTTGCATTAGTTGCACCATAGGGGAATGATGAGAAATCCAATTATTGGTTAGCATATTGTGTAAGAGGTAAACAAAAGCTTGCACAACCAATCAAAAATGATGATGGATTCACATATCCTACTGGTTCAGTGGTTTTCACTGGAACATGGCTACAGACATACATGCTTAGAAGGAATCAAATTCTTGCATTTGAAGACTATCAGAAGTACAAAATAATTTTCATATATTCGCATCTTATTACTACAACAAATGTAAAGTTGTTGAAGCATCAAGGAAGACCAAAAGTAAAAGAACTTTTTACTATTAGTAATGGTGATCTTGAAGCCCTATTGGAGACCCTAAAATAGAGAGAGGACCCTATTGGAACACTCGACTAGGTATATTTACTTCTTATGTTATTTTCTTCATAATGATTTAATGAACTGATGATTATCTTGTGGATATCTTATTACAAGTTTGGCTTTTTTCTTATTTGACATAGAGTTGACATTATGATTATTAAAACCATTTTTATCAAACTAATCAAATAAGACAAATCTCTAAAATAAAGATGAACAATTAGAATACTTGATTCCTTAAAAAACAATTTGGGGAAGGTTTCAATAAGTTTGAATACTCATTTGCAATGAGGCATTGAAACGAGAAGTGATTTTATGATGCTAATATTGTGTAAGCCTTTTACTACAAGTCTTATCAATGCATTTCATTTCTTTTTATGGTGTGAGGTTTCCATTGTATATTTTACTCATTATTTTATTCTAATAATGTGATCTTGTATATTGTCACAGTTAAACCCTTGTCTTTATTTCTCTTTACCTATATGTGACAAGTTCTTGCATACATGTGTTCTTCAGGGTTTCATGAATTTATATTGCTCAAATTCTATAATGGAAAAAAACAAAGAAAGCCTACAAGTCACCCAAATTCCAAATTTACAACTCTAAGAAAAAAATTGCACTGGGACCCAAAGTCCCTAGGGAATAGGTCAACCCGAGTCATACTATTTAGGAATAGTTGGACCTAGGTTAACATATCCCAAAAAGAGAAGACAATGAATTATGATAATAACATTGAAAAATTAATCCTTATTGGTTATTATGACTCTAGTAAGGCCTATTGGTTGTATGATCCTAAGGGGGGTGAATTAACATCTCTAAAGATATGTCAAATTAAAATAATTGTTTCACCTTTTAACCTTTTTCCATGTTGGTTTATTAGAAGAGAAAGATGGTAGTGACACATCATCATACTTACCCAAAAATTTTGAGCTAGAATTCAAAATTCCTATTCAATCTATGTACAAGAAAGGAAAGATATTAATGAGCCAAATTTAGGCTTAATGTACACTCCACAATTGACAAGTATTATCCAAAGGTAACACTTGTAGCAACCTGGAAAACTAACATACTCTAGCCTAACCAGTAACAAGACAAATGCTAAATAAATTCATTCACTAGTTCACTAAAATAGTTGACTTTACTCTTAAAAGTGCCATAATTAACATGCTTAAAGGAAAATACCAAAATATGGATAAATGAACAACATTGAATCATTTGATGAAACATCTATTGAGGAATGAAAATGGTGTGACTTAATTCACATTGTTGATTGAAAGTATCAACATTTGGGACTGAATCAACATGTTGCATTTGATCCTCTCCATAATCATCTTCATGTTCAAGTGCTAGTTTGAATGGTGACTCCTCCCTTGACTTAAGCTGGGAAAAATACCTAATTGCATAGCCTCTTGAAAGCCCAAACTTTAAGCTTGATTTTCTGGTTTCTATAGTGTTTCTCCTTTTTGTTGGTTCATCATGGTTGCCATGCATTATTAAAACCATGCCAACTCTTCCTCCATTGGCAAAAAGTGTGGCAACAATGCTTACCAAATTGATTTTCCCCCTGATATTGACTTGTCTCTTATATCTCATGTTTCTAACTTGTATGCTTTCAAAGGTACTTTTTCAACTGATGTGGATGCAGGTACACTTGAAGAACCCAAGGAGGAGTTAAAGAAAGCCATACCACCTATGCCTAAACTAGTGGTGGAAACTATTTTGGACAAGAAGATCAGTAAGAAAACAAGGAGGAAAACATATTATGAGTATCTAGTATAGTGGAAGGGGCAAACAACAGCAGATGGCACTTGGTTGACTGAGAAGGCTCTTAAGGCCTATGGCATTGAAGCTTCACTTCTCAACACTATAGATACTAGAGTTTCTTTTATGCAGGGGAGAATGGTACAGAGCACCTAATTTTTTGTTTTCTTTTCTTGATGTAATAAGGTCTAGGGATATATCTAATGATCTCCCTATGAGCATCCATTTTTGTAATGGACACAAGACCCCATGGTGCAACTATAAGCCTTGGGCATCAATTGGTCCAATAAAGTGGATTTTTGGTTATTTCTATGTTTTCTAGGAAATATGGGTTTTTAGAACACTAGTAGGGTCCCTAGGAGTTTGTGGAATCCATTTACAAGAAAATTTTCAATAAAAGTTGTCTTAGCGCAAAAATTGCAAAAAGTTGCTTAACAACTTTTGCAATTTTCTTGACAACTTTTCAAAATGTAACTCCTAATGGCTACAACTATCCATAGGTTGGTTTAATCAGTTGTAGATAGCCTATAAAGGCTCTAAACATTCAAAGAAGGAGATATATTGAAAAAACACATTGTACTTGCTCTCAAATCAATAAAAACTTGCTATTTCCAATGCATTTTTTCTGATTTCTCACATGTAGTATGAAACCAAATGGTTGAAGGGTGAACTTTTTGCATTGATAAGTTGGAATTATTCATTTAGAAGATCTTGGTTTTGGTTTGAAGTCCCTATCAATCATTTTGCAAAAGATATCCTATTTTCTTGGTTGTTGGTTTGAGAAACCCTTAAAATCAGGGTTTGGGCACAAAAATGACCCTAACTTGATTCTCCACAAGTGGATTTCTTTCTATTCTAGCATGGAGAAATTTAGGGATGTAATTTATCATATTTTGGAATTTTTGGAGTAGGATGTTGCATTGGTGAATTTTGAGAGTGAGCCCTAGGTCAAATATCTTTATGTATTTGACCCTATTTTGGAGGAATTTGAGTGGATAGGATGGTGGAAAGAATTTGAGGACTTGGTGTAAAAATAAACTACCCTTATCTGAATTTGAAGAACATCTTGGTGGTAGATATTTGACTTCATGCACCCATTCTTGACCATTTTCCTTGAAAACCAAGCCTAAAGTGACTAATTAGGCCTATGTACTTGGTGCTGGTTGAGATTTACTAGAGTGGAATTGGTATTTGAAGCTTTGGATTTTGTTAGTACTTGGAAAAGTTTACTTGAATCAACATTTGATTTCCCAAGTCCTTTGGTAAGTTTTGCAGTTATTGGTGAAAATCTATTTTAGGAGACCTAATAGGCTACTAGGTCTAATTGAGCAAATTAAGTTGTGGGTTGTTGGGAGTGCAACCAATGGTTGGTTCACCTTGTTTGTGTTGAGACCAAGTTATTCAAAGCCCTTATTGGTGGTTAAAATTCCTAGAATAGAAAAATCCTCATTTTACCCATTTTGAGGGAGGTTGTCATATTTGCATTGAATTGGGTGCATGTGGTTTTGGGTCTTACTTGTGGAAGGTAAGTCTAGAAACCTTTTTCAGTGTTTGTTAGGAGGAGTATCCATTTAAGGAAGTAGACCAAGTCTTTTGTGAAATCCTTGTGAAAACCTTGAAGGTTGTGTAGGAGTTGGCTTGATCCTTGCTTCCATTGTACTATCTTTGCATCATCCATGGTCAAGGAGTCCCCTCCTTTTGTTAAGGTAGCTCAAAGTTCATAACAACTATCAACCTGCTGAATGCTCTTGAGAAATGGATCTATCTTGCATTCATGCTTAGAATCATTAGAAAAAATCCATATACTTTGAATTTTCAGTATTAAGGTTCTCACAAAAAACTTTTACAATACTATAGAAATAATCTTCTAAGCTTTGGTTAGCTACCATCTCATTCATATTTTTTATTGTGATTATGTAGTTTGAATCAAATCTACTCAACAAATCAAGGTAATGGCATTTTAAAATCAGGATAGTTGGTCAAAGAAGGCCTCCATGTTAGTTTGATAATTTGACCATGTAGGGACTCATGTAGGGGTTGTTCTATTTCTTTTGCAAGGCTATGACCCCTAAAACTTGGAATCTCAAAAATAGGAGGTATACTTGGATATTATAGAGGATCAACATGCCTAGAACTTGGAAGTTCATTTTTGACGGCCTCCACTTTAATTAGTTGGTTCATTGACTAGGAACACAAGGTGGGGTGGTCTTTACCTCTTGAAATTGAGAAAATTGCAATCTCATCTACTCTTCTTTTATAGTTATCTCTCTTGCAAGATATTCATCATACTTCCTTTGTTGCCAATCCATTTTTTGTTGATCTTGGTAAGAACACTCATCATTATCCATGTAATACTCTTCTAGAGTCTATCAATACTCCTCATCTCCTCTTATGTTATCAATATGTGGGGGATAGTTCATAAAAATTTCATAGGTGCACCACATCCATAAAAAGTTCACAAAAATAACATTCTACAAC
Source organism: Cupressus sempervirens (assembly GCA_028749045.1). Lineage (NCBI taxonomy): Eukaryota > Viridiplantae > Streptophyta > Pinopsida > Cupressales > Cupressaceae > Cupressus > Cupressus sempervirens. Next base: position 176,961,511 of record CM053784.1, on the reverse strand, counting down.
ATTAAAGGATGATAGTCTATTTGCAAAAACTCTTTAGCATCTCCAAATGAGCTATTCGTTAATATGGTGATTTAACATCACCAAAACATGTTGAGCTCTTAGGCCCACCCCTTGAAACAAGAGTAAAATCGACAAGAATCCCTTTGCATTCCATCTCAAGCCTCTCCAAATGAACTAGTCATTACCAAGGTAGTTCAACATCACCCATTAGTGTTGAACCCTTAGGCCCACCCTTCCAACTGAGAGGAAAATCAGTTCTTAGTCCAATAACATTAATGAAATAGAAGATTGTTAGTCATTCACATACCTAGTACATCTAATAAAAAAGATTTTTCAAGAATGCATGACATGTTTCCAAATGCATATCCATAAAAATGGACAAAAATGAAATTCTACAATATTAAAGGATGCTAGTCCCTTTTGACACACCCTTTAGCATCTCTAGAAGAGCTAGTGATCTCCATATAGATTCAATATCACCCAAACATGTTGAGCCCTTAGGCCCACTCCTTTGAATTAGTAGGAAAATTTATTGGTTATCCAACAATGCTCATGCTAAGAAATCTTGTTAATCAATCACATACCAACCACATCCCATAAAAATAAATAAATCAAGTAATGCATACATGAGGTATGCGCAATCACTAACCATTCCATGCACTTTTTTATCACATCAATACATGGAACACTAGTGTAGAGAACCTAATAATTTTTCTTTTCTTGATGTAATAAGGTCTAGGGATATATCTAATGATCTCCCTATGACCATCCAAATTTGCAATGGACATAAGACCCTATGGTGCAACTATAAGCCTTGGGTATCAATTGGTCCAATAAAGTGGATTTTTCATAAATTCCATGTTTTCTAGGCATGTCTAGGTGTTTAGAACATTATTAGCATCCCTAGGAGTTTGTAGAGTCCATTTGCAAACAAAATTACAATAAAAGTTGTCTTAGCGCAAAAATTGCAAAAAGTTGCTTAGCAACTTTTGCAATTTTCTTGACAACTTTTCAAAATGTAACTCCTAATCAATAGAACTATCCATAGGTTGGTCAAATAAATTTTAAATAGCCTATATAGGCTCTGAGAATTTGGAGAAGGAGATAGATTGAAGAAACACATTGTACTTGCTCTCAAATCAATAAAAATAACATTCTACAACATTAAAGGATCACCATAGTGTAAATTTGATACCGCTGATCTTGGCATCAAATCGTCATTGCTATTAGCTCCAGGTGGGTGGATGAACCCTATTGACACCCTTGTTCCAGCCACTAAGACTATCCATCATCTGTGGCCACTCCCTACCGAGGAGTCTCCAAGGTGCTCTAAGTGCATTTCAAAGTCGATCTTCTGAGGGTCATAACTTAGAGCTCGTGAGGGTTATTGATGAAATGCCAAATTCTACAGGATGTTAATGATGAGGCCTAAAACAATCTATCTCATTTTTGAGAGATCAGGTTCTGTTTGGATTCGGCATAGCGATCTCGCTCGATGCGAAAACTCATAGTGTTGCCTCAGTTCATAGGATCACCACAGTGTAAGTTTGAAACCGTTGATCTTGGCATCAAATTTTCAGTGTCATTAGCTCTGGATGGGCGGGTGAACCCTAGTGACATCCTTGTTCCAACCATGGAGACCATCCATTGTCTGCAACCACTCTATACCAAGGAGTCTCCAAGGTTCTCTAAGAGTGTTTTGAGGTTGATCTTTTGAAGGTTGTAACTTGGAGCTCGTGAGGGCTATTCATGAACTATTGAATGCTAAACAACGATGATGCCGATGCCTAAAATAAAATATCTCATTTTTGAAAGATCACCTTCCATTTGGATTGAACACGTCGATCTCACTCGATGCCAAAACTCACAGTGTGCATCAGTTCATAAGTGCACCACAATGTAACTTTGAAACTACTGATCTTGGCATCAAATTGTTAGTTCCATTAGCTCTAGATGGATGGGTGAACCCTAGTGACACCCTTGTTCCAGTCATAGAGACCCTTCGTTGTTTGTGACCACCCCATACTGAGGAGTCTCCAAGGTGCTCTAAGTGCATTTCTAGGTTGATCTTCTGAGGGTCGTAACTCAGAGGTCATGAGGGCTATCAATGAACTATTGAATGCTACAAGACAATGATGTCAAGGACTAAAATAAGCTATCTCATTTTTGAGAGATCACATTTTGTTTGGATTTTGCACAACAATCTCGCTCGATGCCAAAACTTTCAGTGTGCCTTAGTTCATAGGCGCACCACAACATAACTTTGAAACTACTAATCTTGGCATGAAATCATCAATTCCATTAGCTCTAGATGGGTAGATGAACCCTAGTGGCATCCTTATTCTGACCATGAAGACCATCCATTATCCACGGCCACCTCGTACTCAGTAGTCTCCAAGGTGCTCTAAGTGTGTTTCGAGGTCGATCTTTCGAGGGTCATAACTCAAAGCTCATAAGGGCTATCAATGAATTGTCAAATGCTACAAGATGATGATGCTGAGGCCTAAAATAACCTATCTCATTTTTGAGAGATCACATTCCATTTGGATTTGACATAGTGATCTCGCTTGATGCCAAAACTCGTAGTGTGCCTTAGTTCATAGGTGCACCACAATGTAACTTTGAAACTATTGATCTTGGCACTGAATCATCAATGTTATTAGCTCTAGATGGGTGGGTGAACCCTAGTGAAACCTTTGTTCCTACCATGAAGACCCTCCATCATCTGCAACCACCCCGTACTGAGGAGTCTCCAAGGTGCTCTAAGTGCATTTCGAGGTTGATCTTCTGAGGGTCATAACTTAGAGCTCGTGAGGGCTATCAATGAACTATTAAATTCTACAAGATGATGATGCCAGGGCCTAAAATAACCTATCTCATTTTTTAGAGATTACATTCCGTTTGGATTTAGCACAACGATCTCGCTCGATGCCAAAACTCATAGTGTGCCTCAGTTGATAGGTGCACCATAGCGTAACTTTGAAACTGTTGATCTTGGCATCGAATTGTTAGGGCCATTAGCTCTAGATGGGCTGGTGAACCCAAGTGACACCTTTGTTTCAACTATGGAGACCATCCATCATCTGTGGCCACCCCATACCAAGGAGACTCCAAGGTGCTCTAAGTGCATTTCAAGGCCGATCTTCTGAGGGCCATAACTTAGAGCTCATGAGGGCTATCGATGAACCATCAAATGCTATAGGAAAATGAGCTATAACTTTTTTTTTATAAAGTGAAAATGAGTGCAAAGAGTTAGGAGTTTGAGTACGACCATACAAGGTTGGAAAAACCTATATAAGGTGTGAAATGATAACATGCATTATTGAAGTTAGTTTTATTAAGTGGATCAGTATGGGTAATCTGATGAATGTGAGAAATGTATAGATGTTATTGATATGGATATGGTATCAGGGAACTAAGTTAAAAAAGTTTGATCCAATCAAGTCTCTTAAGTTAGGATATTTTGAGGTTATGTTGAAAATGAAAAATTGTAGTATGAGGATAGTAACAAAGTGAAGTGCTAGTTATCAAAGATTATGAGTCTAGGAATGAGTTTGTGGCTGGGAATAGAATCCATGGTCTAGGAGTGGAGTCTTTAAGTGTGTTGAGATTATATTTGAAGTCAAGAGTTAGTTTCAAGGTTGAAGGTGGAGTTTAAAATCAGATTTGGGGTTATGTGAACCTTGTGTAGGAGGTTAATAAGTGTGTTTATGTCATGATAGCACTTAAAATGAAACATTGCATCCAAATTTGATAATAAAGGTTGTTAAAATGTTATTCACAAATTATTTCATTTGAATCGAATATAAAAAACATGATCAAAATTAATGATATTCCATAAACATGAATAATACACATGATTCATGATAAATTGAACAATACTAGATACTAAATTAATATGTATATCATTGTGCACATAAATAACAGAAATATATATCAAAATATATGTATCCATAGATAAATTACGCAAATATATATATGAAAGATCATGTATCTATAGACAAAGTACACAAATATATATCAAAATACATAGATCCATATACAAAATGTGGTTGATCATGCCATCGAAATGTGTATAATATCAATATTTTTGTAAACAATGTGGCATATGCCATCTCAAAATGTCTCATGACACATCTTATGAAAAGTATACTATCCTAGGGTGCTGGTGGATGATGAAAATGCAGCCTATTTATTGCACTAGGTGGATTGGATGCCTCCTACATAAACAAAAAAGGAAAACCTAAAGTTAGACTACTAAATTTATATGATTCTTTATATCTAACATTGAATCAATCAAATGCATAATGATATTTTTTTAATGAAGATTTATACTATTAAAATTTCATAATAAATACCTCTCTCGTTGACCTCCTGTGCCAGTCAAGAGTCCTCTTGTATGCCCTGGGCAATGCTTGTACCTTGTTGATTGTGGCCTGTGCATGTTCAAATATATTTGTCAGATGAATCTACAACTTAAACTATAACATTATAATTCATAGCATGCTAAATTTATAAAAAATTTAATCATGAATTCAAACTACAACTTACTAGTGTAGGCTCCTCCTCAAGATATAGTGGTTGCATCATCAAATCTACAAAACTCTCCTGTTGAACCTTGTGTGCACTAGGAGTCTCCTATGAGATAGGAAATAGTAGTTGTTAATATCCAAAAAATTAGTTTTGAATTTATTTATGAAGATAAGAAAAATAAAAAATAAATGATACTTATACATACAATGAGGCTCTTAGTGCGAATGGAAATGCCTGAGCGTGTATGATGCAGAATTTGTATAGGCTCATTGTTAGTAGCCACACCCTATATACAATAAAGAATGTAATTAAATTTCATTACTAAATTTTTTTTACAAGAATGCATTGATATTTAATCAAATAGAAAGCACCTAATTACCTTTCCTTTGTTAATGGGTGCTGGCTCATCCCCCACACTTTGTCCCCTAGGGATAGGTGGTACCTACAAGATAAAAGAAAGATTAGAAACCAAATATGCTACAATATCAAATGGAAAAAATAATGAGAACACAACTTAATGTACCATAGATGTCTCAAGGCCAAATGAAATGGCCAAGAGCATGGCATTATTAACCTATCTCAACTCCTCCTCAATCATCAACTAAACATGAATGAAGATCACATACATGTATAAGTCAGTATGGCTTAAAAATTAAAATCACTCTATTATAAAAATTATCTTCAAATCACATATGTCATAACAAAAAAATGTATACACATACCAATATAGAAGGATTCCATGCCTTTGTATTCCCCTCCTCTCTCGCATCGGGGTCTATAGCCTCTACACGTGTGTCTAGTGTATCCTTTTCTAATATAAAATGATACTCAAGAAGATCACCTATGATACCTAAGCAAATATTCTTGCACATAATGCAAGTGTGAGACACAAAAATGTGTGATGAGCTAGCCAATGATGAACTAGTGCTAGCATCATCAACACGGGGAGGCAGGACTGACCTAGTCTGAGATATCAACATGCTACTCAGTCTATGAATGGCTCTAATGGTCTAAGAGCTAGGCTTTTCCATAATATTAGGATGTTGTACTTGAGGAGGGGGGAAGACATTAGTAGGGGGGACAAAAGTGCCAGTTTTCTTCCGTTGGGAAGAGGGTCTATCTTGAGGAGCTCCTAGTTCTACACCCATGTTGGGCTTCATGTTCCAATAGTTCACTTTGAGTTTCAACACAATTTCTTTATACAATTTTCTAAGGAAATAAAACGACACCTCTAAATTTCTATGTGGAGGAATATCAAAAACCATCCACCAATGATCCCAAAAGTTTTCACATATGGCATCATTTGTGCACCATTTAATTGATAGTTTGGGTTTTTTGTGGTCAACTGGTATACTAGTTTTTGGGTTCACAAAAAGGCTAGCCAAATCATCTTTGGTTATATTCAGGGCCACCTCATCATAGTCCAATCCATCATCAAACATCTTATGCATTTTGTCATGCCAACAAAAAGTGGCATTTTTTTGGTTGGTAAGGGTTTCAATGTTATCCACTATGGTGTTTAACATGAATAACATATAAGCCAATGTAGGTACATTATTATATGTTCTTCGCAAAGCCCTCAATTGAGTGAGATTTTCAATTATCAAATCCTCAATTTGAAGAGGGTTTTGAGGGGCCAAAGGATCATTTGGTGGATGGTTTTGCGAAGGCATTGGATCATTTGGTGGGGGGTTACAATGAATAGTATTCCTTGCCTCATGGTCATCATCTTGATCAACCATTCCTATTAATTTTCAAAAAATAATTTATATTAAAAGAAACCTAAATTTTAACAATTTCTATCAAAAAAACCTAAAATTCTAACAAATTCAACTAAAACTAACAAATTTATAATAAAATTTATTAAATTTATATTAAAATTGATTAAAAAACACAAAAAACCTACCTTATATTGTGTATCCGATATAAAACTTGATATCCAAGCCACTAAGCACAAAATAAGCTTGTGAAAACAACTAGCAGGTTGTCTTTTATCTATTTATTGACATTGACAGATATTGGGTATCCGATATAATATCAAACATCCGATATCTATTGTTATTAAAAAAAAAAAAGGACAACCTGCGAGTTGTTCATGAAATAAGATTGTGAAGATTGTGAAAACAACTCGCGGGCTGTCTTTTGTATTTGATATTATATTGGATGTCCGATATAATATTGGGTTTCTGATATCAAATCGGATACCTGATAAGGGTTGGGCCTTACTTTCTAGGTTTGGTATTTGGATAGGTGAAAAAAAGTCAGAGCGGATTTTGAAACACTTTTAGATGTTTTCAAACTCTATTTTTTTCACATTGCCACTTTTTGGCACACCATGATCTTGCATATACCCTTAAGTCTAATATTAATATTTACTTTTCCTTTAATTCATAATGCAAAAAGAGATAAAATTATAAATTTAATTTAATTATTTATAATTTCTTTCTTAAAATCATATAGTTGTTAACTAAATGATTACAAAGTGAACTCTACCACACTTCTCTTAAAATATAACACAATTCTAAATATTTATTTATTAACCTCCCTCTTGCATTAATAAATATAAAATCATTTATCTACAATTAAGAGTTTAACTAAACTTAAAAAATCACTAGTACCAACATTCACTTTAACTAAATGAATAATATTTATTTAATTTTAGAAATTAATAAATTATTATATTAAATAAATAAATTTCAAAATTAAATTAATTTTTATAAAATTAAAATAAACTTGCAATTAATATTTTTGCATGTCTTTAACCTCTCAAATCATGCAAGCATACTTACTTAGTTTTCTATTTTTAGCATATTTGTTTTCACATGCATGTAACCATACTATACTTAGCTTTCTATTCTTAGCATATTTGTTTTCACATGCATGTAACCATATTATACTTAGCTTCTATTTTTAGTATATTTGTTTTCACATGCATGCAACTATACTATACTTACTTTTCTATCTTTAGTATATTTGTTTTCACATGCATACAACTATACTATACTTAGTTTTCTATTATTAGTATATTTATTTTCACATGCATGCATAAGTTTAACTACAACATGCTTTCCTGTCAATTAATCCTTTTTCTTTTTCCAATAAATTTTACAATTAAATCATTCTAGATGTAAGAAGAATATTCATCTATATTTAGAAAATTTATGATAATCACATTGTTCTAATAAAAAATTTAAAATTAAAATCCTAACTATTTAATTTATTATTTCCTTCCAATTTTCAATAATTAATTTTTTTGCTATATTAGAAATGGGTTTATAAGAATACAGTCACAATAATTTTCTACAGTTTTTCTATAATTTTTCTCAATCAAGTTTTTTTGATTAATAAGTTTTCCTATTTTAAAATCTACAACATAATTCTTTATTCAATAATCAAAATAATAAATTAATAAAATATGCAAAAACTTAGGAAGACATGAAGTAGATAGATCTTTCAATAAAATTCTATAATGAGTTTTCAAATCCTACCTCAAAAATATAGCTTAAATCCGAGACAATCTATGAATGCATGCAAATCCAAACCCTCCAAAACTTTAAACAATACTTTTGATCCAATTCAAATTTTGCTCCCCAAAATTCGTATAATTGTGAAATAAGCTCTAGATCTCTAATAAAGAGTTCTCCCCTAAATTGGGGCTCTGATTGTGTAATCATGAGAGGGAACTCATTAATCAATTACTGTTTATTACTTTATTACCTTTTACCTTTCAATGCACAACTCTTTTAGATATTTAATTACAAAATATCTTTATTTAAATAATTAGCTTTCTCTCTTTAATTAATTTTCAAAGTATTTTTAATAATATATTTATTAATTTAATTAATAACATTATTTAGACTTTATTATTAAAATAAAACTCCTAAATAATTATCATTAAATTAAATGAATATAACTATGCCACAATTAGACCTATAACTTTATCTTTAAATTTCATTCTTTTATATTTTATTTCCTCCAATTTACTAATTAGTACAAGCACTAATTAAAGCATAGTTTATTATTTAAATTAATAATAATAATAATCGAAGATCATTGTTTAAATGCAACTCTAATTTAATTTTTAATAATTAAATAATTATAATAAAGTAATATTAAATCTGTAATATTTTAATATTTTAATTATCTCTTTGTCTAGCTTCTCAAATTAGACTTTTAAATTAAATCTTTAAACTGAAGTACATATTTAATTACTTCATAATTAATTAAATATCATCATATTCTAATTTCTCTTTAACTAGTTTTGTAAATTTAGACTTCTAAATTTAGATTAATACTTTTAAATTAAAGCATATATTTAATTAGTTTTTCGATCAATTAAATATTCTCATACTTTAATATTTTCTTATTAATCAAATAATATTTAATAATTCTCAATATTATATGATTAACCGAAATATTATAATTAAATCATTTACCAAATAAATCACATAGCAAAATCCACATAAAAGAAACATTACCAAAATAGACCATAGCTCAAAATCAAACAATATAGACAAAGATAAAGTCACAAGTTTTAAAAAGGGTGAAAATTTAGTTACAAGTCCTCCTTGCAAGACAAGTACTTAGGCTATGGTTGGGATTGGACCGAACATTATCTCTTCATTCTTACCATTGAGTTATTGTGATAGGACACACTCATCTTGACAATTCAAGTAAGTCAATGCCTAGTACCTACATTCTGCATGTAAAAGACGAGCATGCACATGTATATAAATATATCTAAACTAAACAAGCAATGACAGGGAGTGGTACATCATGTAGATCCCAACTAGCAGGTGACTCCGACTCCCTCCCTTAACCACATCAAGCACATAAAACAGAAAGATAAAGTAAACAAGCACACCATACACACACAAGTATGAGGTAAGTATCATAATAATCACAAGTCAAATAGCAAATGCTCAGGTATAACAATGCATCATTATGAATATGAAATAGTCATTATTAACAACATCATCTCACATTGCTATAAAAGAAATCTCATTTATTAACTATAAATCATTAAAGCATCATTAATGCACTAGTAACCACAATCATTAAACAACACATGAAATATAGTCAACCAAATAATCATCACTAATATATCACTAATCCAAGTCATGCAATAATATCATAAAACTATAAATCTAGTATCTCTAAAACTAATCAATACATAAAATTGGCCTAAAAGAATTTGGCAATTAGAATATAAAAGAAAACTAAAGGTGGGCATTACACCTAATCTCATGTTTAATTTTCACTACATTATAATACATAAGCTATTGACTAGTTGTATGGTTAACCTTGCATTTCCTTATAGCATTACAAAGTTTGAAATAATGAATATTCTAGATGTTAGTGCTAGTTTTGTATTTCAAATAGTTTTTGGTGCTCATTTGAGCAATAGGGAATAGTTTAATAGAAAGAAACAACTCTACATTCCTTCGGTTAAAACCCTAATCTGATGTTCTATATGTTATAACATGTAATCTCATATTATATGTCACAATGTCAAATTAGTTAGAAAGTCTTTATTAACTTCACATGACTTTATTACAAATTTTGAAATCATGAAGCTTCTAGATGTTTGTGCATAGTTTTGTATTCAAACTAGTTTTTAGTGCTCAATTTTCCTTACTATGTATATATCCAATATATATGTTGTATGTTAAGGAGAAGTAAGATGTTGTAATGTAATAGATTCATAATTATTGGGCATAGAAAATGACATACTTTTCTAAAATGTAAACTAAAACATAAATCTTACCAAGGGGGACACTTGGAAGTTTGCAAAAAATATTAAGTTTCCCTCTTTGTAAGAATTATGTTTTAGATGTTGCTATGGCACAATAAGATATATCCCATTCTTACATGATGTAGTTCCTAGATAATAAGAAAGAAAAAGTCATGATAACATCAACTTTAACTCATGACAAGACATTAACATTAAAACATCGATCTTGTGTTTTGTGTGCTATAACACTTAAAATCCATATTATATCATCACATTATGAACTATATTTTCTTCAATCTAAAACAACCCAAGGAGAAATAAGATATGAGATAGAAGAATAAATAAAGGCAAGAAATGCATGGAACTTGTTGTTACATTATTGGGTACATATGATAGGAGGACAAAACACAAGAAAACAAGGTCTACAAAAGATAATGTGTAAGGAGAAATTTGTTGCATTAATCCCATGAAAGGAGTTTCTTTTTTTATTAAAAATTTTAATGAATTTCACATCTTTATTATGCAATTCTAACCATTCTCTTATTTTGAATCTATGTTGTATTTTGTGAAGGGAATTTGATGGAGAATGGATTGGCAATTAGGGAAGAAAAAATATACTTGTAGCCTCAAAAAATTACCCCACTTCTTTAGGCTCTTGTGCATCTCTAAAGGGATAATTTACTAATGATTTACACACCTCATATTTTTGTGTTAAGACATTTTTGATATGAGATTGTTTTGAAGTGAAGAATTTGTAATGGAACAATCATTATTTTGTCAATGATGTCAAACCTGCTACCTACTGACGTGACAATTGTTTTTTGGTTTGAAAGCTATCATTTAGCTGATTGATGAAGATGATTTGAGAAGAGGAGATAATAATAGCACCTAGAGAAATGTTGAATTATTTGGTATGTAAAAGAAACCCTAAGACCAAGTAAGACTTTGATACTATAGTGTATTGTTTATCTACTTAAAGTCTAAAATGAAAGACTAATCAAATTAAGACTAGAAGAAGATCAATTACAAACAATGTCTGCCAAACCTTGTTGAGTAGTTAGTGCAACCCGAGAAAAAACCAATTGAAGACAAGTGAAAAATAAGTGGTGCTAAGAAAAGATGAAAATCAATGCAAGCTAAGTGATTGTCAATATATGTTGAGTAAAATTTAGTTGATGCCAAGAATCAGTAAACTTTAGTGTTTGTCAAGTGAACTAATGTTGGTCGAGTGGAAGAATAGTATAAAATTTGAGTGACAACATATTGATGTCGAGTGTCAGTATTCATGTTGAATTATAGATTTGATGAATCTGAGCTAACTATTTTATTTTCTTGAATTGTGTGAAGTGTGTGGAAGATAACTGTGATTCAATAGTGGTACAAAATTCAAGAAAACCTATTTTGTGGAAAATTCAAGGAAGATTGTAGAAGAAGTTTCTAGAGGAACCAAATGGAAAAGTGGGTAGATTTATTGTATCCTACCTAATCCCACCTAACCCTAAAATGGATGATTGTGGTTAAGAAAAAAATATCTTAGTTCTCTATTTATGAGAGAGTTGGTTAGAAGAAAAGGTTATCATGTGCAAGAACCTAAGTAAGACAAGGAGTCTAGGGTATTGCTTCATTTAGTGGCCAAATAGAAGAGATTGCACTTGGCATGCAAAGAAAGAAGCTTAAGAGTATGAGTTCTTGAAGGGTGAACAATCTATCAAAGTTGAAGCATGTGAAAGCCAAACTCAATGGAGGACTGAAACAAAGTCTATAACCTACAAGTGAGTTGTAATTTGTTATTACATCAAGACTTATTGTTACTTTCTAGTCATTGTATCAGTCTAGGGTAAATCCTTTGGATTATTATTGACCTAACAGTCATTTGTAAATCCTTTAACTAGGTGACATTCCAAGTAAATGGTCTAAAGTCCTCTAATAAGGGTCACTCCTAATAGGTTGATTAAAATTGTCTAGCTAGGTCACATTTAACAGTGTGTATTGTAACCTTTAACAAGGTTTTCCTTTCACATATAAAACACATATATAACATTAACTCAATTGACCATATCCATTCAACAAGCACAATTCTAGATGGTTAAATAGAATGAAATGATGTGAAAAATATATTAGTCTCTGCATTTTTGATGGGAAAAAATAGAAGTTGCATAATTGAAATGATGCATAACATGAAGGTGGACCCATCAAAGATATCAACAAAATATGACACTTCTAGCTAATGATATCATGTATTTGCATTTTAGTGAAGCGTGTGAATTTTTCCCATAGGGTTGACATTTCCCATTGAAATGCTAGGTTTTCCCTTCTTTTGATACATGATGAATGTAAGCCCTAAAAGTAATGTACCACAAATTAATAAATGGTTGTGTGTAAATTAAAGAAAAATATGGGCCCTATCCTCCTACTAATAGCCATAATGGAACACATGACACTACATGATCACACTTAACATTATAAGATCATCAACATCAATATGAAAGTTTTGGTAACTGCTAGATATTTTTTCCACCATTCATCCCACCATAGATAATCCATATGAGAAAATTTTAATGGGCTGAAATCTGTCCCAAATGGTTAACACATAACATATATGTTTGACCTTCCTGGAAAGCCCACTTCACTATTTCACAACATTCTCTCTTTTCCCTTGTAAAATGGTGAAATCTTTATGCTCTTTTATGTGATTTCCCATTGTTCAATCAACATTTGTTGTGGGCCCTTAGTTTTGTCATGTTTTCTCAATTTTTATGCCATGTATCTCTTTAATGATCAATGACTCAAGTTTCTTTTCTATTTTCCAATAATTTTATAAGAGTCCTTGTGAAATGGTGAAAGTCAACGAGTCAACTTTGTAGGTGTACACATGTGGGTTAATACTTTTAGTTATCCCATCCTAATGGTTATTTGACAAAAATACAATTTGATTGCTTGAGGCCACAAAATGTTTTCAAATTAGAACTTGTTACTTCCCACCATGTCATGAACATGTTATACCTTATTCAAAGTCACAACATGATTTCCCAAGCAATCAAGTGGCTTGTTTTTCTCTAAGTTACCATGTCATATTAGGTTGTGATTAGTTTCAATATGCCCCCCTCTAATACATCCATGCCTAAGATTACCAAGCTTATTTCTAGGAGTAGCAAGAAGAGTACCATAAAGATCTCTTTCACTCCCCACAAGGGAGACATTGCATAAGAAATTTTTAGAGGACCTTACACTAAGGATTTCTATAAAAAATCAAGCGATGTTTCTTAAGCTTTCTCAAGTGAAAGCATTTGAAGTGCACAAGTGCACAAGCCTCCTAGATGTAAATTTGATAGTTTTAGATGTAGAAATCCTTTCACCTTGTAGTTTCATGTGCATGATATAATTCCAATGGAGGAGGCATCCATGTTTCAATAGGTCAACGTGGAGGAATAGATACTATTAACCATAACTTCAAAACTATTTTTGAGCTAGTAGGATAAAAGTGTTATAAAGTACAACGACATGGCCAAGATTGATTGCTGAGACCCAATTCCATCAAGAAGATACCTCATAAGCCATCTAGAATTGCAAAACAATAGCACGTTTCCCCTACTAATGCTTATTTCAAAGCATTGCAATAATTTTTCATGTTTCCCCCAATCATGCTTATTTTAAAGCATGAGAGAGAATTTTACAAAGAGGAGAAAGTATGTCTTGCTAAAAAAAATAACATCCCAGTGCTATAGATTAATTCTTATTCTTATCACTAGGAAGGCATTCCAAAGCACAATAATATATGTTATAATAATAAGAATAACTAAGAGGGGGGAAGGGGTTTGATTTAGTTATCCTTAGGCCTAGATGTACCAATTCATCTTTTAACAACTTCAAACAATTTAATCAAACACATAAATCCACTCAACCAATATAACAATTCATTAGTAATCCAACTTATTCATCTCATCACTAGCTCTTTGTTTAGTATATGTTGAATAACAAAAACATATAATAGTAAATAACATGAAACATGAAAACAAATTCACACAAGCATAACACCAAGATTTAACGTGGAAACCCAATTTGGGAAAAACACCAAGTAACGTGCTACTGTAGAAACCTAAATTTGACTACATCATTTAAGTAATCCTATTTGGTCATCTCCTAAGGTATCATTAATTAATTATTTAATATTTAATTTATTTATTTTCATCTCCTAGTTTATTAATTCAAATAATTAACTATAGTCCAAATGATAAATTTAAATGACAATCCAAAGTATAATTATCAATTAAATCTCCATTCTTTTATTATATTAAATAATTTCACTATGCCTATTTAATTTAATCCCACATCCCCTTTTATTAAATTATTCTTTTAACTATAGTAACGTGCTACTGTAGAAACCTAAATTTGACTACATCATTTAAGTAATCCTATTTGGTCATCTCCTAAGGTATCATTAATTAATTATTTAATATTTAATTTATTTATTTTCATTCCCCAGTTTATTAATTCAAATAATTAACTATAGTCCAAATGATAAATTTAAATGACAATCCAAAGTATAATTATCAATTAAATCTCCATTCTTTTATTATATTAAATAATTTCACTATGCCTATTTAATTTAATCCCACATCCCCTTTTATCATATTTAACCAACTAATTAATCCCACTTGAGTAACTAACCCACTTGCATCCTAATCCCCCCTCTAATCAAAATCTAATCCTCACCTTAATCACATGCACAACTTTAATCCTAGATTAAGAATTCCTAATCCAAAGCAAAGTCAAACCCCTCTTACACCCCCACCCACATGCATTAAATGCTCTTACAGAGACTTAATGACTTCTTACACATGATCCCTTACAATTTCTTACATTCCTCTTACGCACACCATCCCCCTCAAAACTCCTCCCCCTCCCTTTCCCTCTATTTTCCCCAAGCCTCTCACATCCTCTCTCTCCTTGTGACACTTGTCACAAGGCTATGGATTTCAAAAAGCACAATCCATGTACTTTCCTCTCCTTACATCCTAGAAATCCCTTATCTTTGCATCTTGACCCTCCATCCTCACATCCTTGGCCTATAAATGACACCCTCTCCCCTCATGATCCATAATCCACTTTCATGCCAATGTTATAATGCTATTTTGAAAGCCTAAAAACTACAAAATACCTTTATAATGGAAAAATCCATCCACACTTGCACTCATGAATCTCTCATCCATTGAGTCTTGATCATCATTTGAGCATACATATCCATAATTGGACACATCGACACAATTAAGGAGGCTTGTTGGGTGCTCTTGCTTTTGGTTTTGCACTCTCTTTTGCACCCTCTTTTGTCTAATCTATATGTGAGCATTGTTTTGGTTTGTGATTTTTCCAATATTTTGTTAATATTCTTTGCATGCTAACATCATGGTTCTACATTTGGTACACCTAGTGGGACCCCACATTCAAACCATTCTCAATCATTTTATGCTTCTTTTACCTAACCATGTAAAAATGATGTATTGTGTTTTTGGTTGCACATGTTAAGTCTTTAACCTTGTTTGTAGGTTTAGAAGTTCCAATTCAAACAACATGTTCCCAACCACCTCATCTATTTTGACATAGCAACACCTTAAAAAAAAATTGATCCTACTGCCGCAAATTTTAGGACAATTGTTAGTGGGAATGTGAATCCCCAAAGGTGAGATCACTTTAATATTTTATCATTTCTGTTGCATGGCCATTTCCTTTGTTTATATCATTTTCTATTATTCCCGCCTTCCTTTTTGTCCATGGGACCGTGAGTATGTGCTTACAGGTTCGCATATACTTCTTGTGGGATCACTCTATATTAGGAACCTATTTACAATAACCAAAACCTGTATATCCTTCCTTGAACCTATGATCATATTCTTTGGCAAGAATTCTCATTATGACTATAGGATCATGTTGTATCAAGTTTTCTTTGTGAGTATCTTTTCCATGGCTTTCTTTTTAAAATCTTTTTGTTCACCAATTTCAACTAATGTTCTTGCCAATTTGACTGCACTCTTGCATTGTGGGATTGCATTGACTTGGTGGGTTCATTGTCATTTTTAAAATTTTTTTATGTTGTAAGAATTCTTGCAGATGGAATGTTGGGATGGTTCTGGTTCAATTTCTTTATAGAATGAACATGAATGTTTAATCATGGAATGAAACCACATCTCAATTTGGGCTTAATAATTTGATCAAAACTAATCTAGAATGCCTAAAAGAAATAAAAAAATGTACAAATCTTTCAAAGGAATGCATGATTAAACAATAAACACAATCTTGAATGCCAAGGATCAAAGAACCATTGCTATAATTCACACTTCAAGTTTGGGAATAAAACACTTTAACTCAATCTCAAATGCCTAAAGATCAATGAACATTGCAAATTAACACACTTCAAATTTGGGGCTTAAAAGAATTCATTCAATCTCAAATGCTCTAAAGGAAAAACATTTGTATTCGCTCATTTTCAAAGCTTTAACGTGTGATTTACTTTTGTTGACTTGATTTATTTTGTTGACCATCATTGTCAACTTGGAAAGTAGCTTTCATGCTAATTATGTGTGTCTTCAAGTTATAGAATAAAGAATCTAAAAAGCATTAAAAGTGGAATGAATAATGTTTTTTGTGTGTTTTTCAACACATCTTTGAGCTATATTTCTTTTTTTTAAATTAGAACCCTTTAAATACATGACACATGTACCAAATTTGTTAGCAAGATCATTCACAAAAACTATCTTAGTAGCTACCATTTTATCCTTGGTGTGTTACTCATGGTGCAAGAGAATATAAGGCTTCTCTGAAGTTACCTGACATATGTATTTTTCCTAGCAGAGGCATAAGGCTACTTAGACTTCATCCTAAATAGTAATTTTCCCTACAGAAGGAGGGCTTCTATTTTTCATATCTTGAAGGATCATTGACGTGTAAGTTTTTTTATTGACTCTTGTATCGACTCACCTCTTTGATTAGATGGAAATATTGCACTAGATCTAGAAAAAATCAAGTTAGGCTCCTCCCAACAAGCCTAATGAGTAACACATTGAAATCAAATTGACCATTGGGATAAAGTTTTCTTGGATTGTCTTATTTGTGAAATGACCTCATGAATTTTTTTTGTAGAACATACACATTGGTTACTATCAAGTCCTTTTGCCAAATAGATCACTTTTCTATCTCTCTCAAAGTTTTTTTGTTTATTGAGATATTGTTTTCTCATAATACATCCTATCTATTTTCAAAAGAGCCTTACCCTTGTTGTTTCAAAATGGTTATTAGAAAGTCCATTAGCAATAACCCTAAGTCCAGTTTGCTCCACTTTATAACTTGTACCATCCATTGGTAAATCATTTGTTTCCCACTTAAACTCACTTGTTATTCAAATATTCATGTTTTCCAACACAAGTGAAAGGTATACTTAGCATTGTCACTACCTTGAACTAAAGTTGAGATAAAATTACAGTCAAATCAATGGAAACTTCATGTCAGCCCAACCAAAACCCAAGTTCAAAAAGGTCAAACTCAGGCAACCAAAAGTCTATAGAGAAATGGAAGTCGAATGAAAGAAACACACACCCAATCTAAGACTTGCTAAACTAGATTGAATTGAAAAAGAAGGTATTGAGGTTACGTTATGTTAGTACCCAATATGGACATAGTTTTGAAACTTCCAATATAGAGTCTTGAACTACTTCGAACTGAAGTTCAAAGCAGTTCAAAGTGGTTCAAATTAGTTCAACTTGCTAGAACAAGTACAAATGATTTTATAGGCTCGTTGGTTCAATGTGGCATAATAGACTTCTTTAGAGAATAGTTATCAGAGGTGCGAGGTCATGGCTAGAATCTTCGATGCATTATTTTAATGGTTCAATCTACATATGAAGTTTCACAGTTTCAAAATTTAGTTTGAGTGGTTTGTGATCTCAGTGAGTTCATATGCTCAGAATTTGAAGGCTACAAATTAATGAGTTGAATTTAGAAGTTCAATTTTAGATACACTATTAAAAATGTAGAGCCCCTCACACATGATATGGGAATTCACAATCAACTCAATATATATCAATACTCCAAATAACAGTGAATATGCTATTTTGGAATTACATTTACTTATATATCAATTCAAATCCTAAAATTGGAATAATTTGACTAGACACAATTTTGGTGTGATAACACCCTAAACCATGAAATGCATAAAAGTTTAATTTGGGTTTCTCCTATGAAGTTGTTAGATTGTAAATGTGGAAGCATTAAATTAAAGAAAAATCTATCCATCAAAGGGGAGAATATAGAAGGCAATTAGACTTCATTTTTGGATTCAATCCAAATCATGAAGGGTCGATCAATGTATCTGATTCTTGAATTAGTTTATTCTCATTAAGATCATATTTGGAGGGTGACTCTTTAACTAAATCCCAATTGCAATGGAAATGAATGATACATCTGCCAGAATACATTTCAAGTATCTAATGATAAAAAAATATAGAGCTCAGGTCAAGTTTCTGCAAGATCACTCATCTGTGGCAGAATATTTTTAATGGGGCACAATGATTATATCCAAGGCAGCTCGAGTCTCATCATGAAGAAGTATGTTGAAAGCCATGGATTAACATAACACAAGTCAACATTCATTACCTTCAACTCGTGGGTATATGGGCTCATAATGATAATTGGGCACATTAAGTATATGTGATTAACATAAAAAGAATATATGTGTCACTCAATGAATATTGCAGATGTTACTGTTCCATCAGGAGTATTGTTGACCCACATTTACATATGCATGTGAAAATCCCAAGTTGCTGACAACAATTGGATGCATGAGAGAATCCACAAAGATTGAAGAGGCTAAGGTTTCCAAATCAATGAAAATGAATCAAAAGATTCATACATTAAAAACATCCCAAATGCCCCTCAAAGTTGAAGGCATGGACACATGTATGAGCTTGGCATTGAGCTTCTTAAGATACAGTGTGGGTATGGATGGTTAGTAGTGGCCATGAAGATGGCACATGAGTCATTCCTCACAGGCAGTTATCAATATCCAAAAATTCTCTTGAATCACATATTCTTAGTTTTATAAGCATACTTCAAAAGATATGGAATTCTTATGATTGAAAGAAGGAATAAGGATGAAGATGCAGATGATCAAAGGTTTGTCAACTAGAGTCAGCAAGTTGAAGTCAATGTGATAGGGGATCCAAAAAAAATAATGGGAAGGAAATGTTGCTAAAGCAAATGAAATGTTACTAAATTCCTTAATTGGAGGGTCTCCTAGAGAAATTTTTCCACCTTCAATGGTTGGAGCACCTGCAATTACAAAGGAGTCAAAATCTAACATCACTACTTGATAGTTTTGACAATTTGCACCTCAAATCAGGTGTTGTTCACACATCTCGACTTATGTGGTTGCAGTAGATTAAGGGAAGTGCCTATGAAAAATGGTCATCTAAGAAAGTTGAAAATGATGGAGATAAATAATAGACTATTAACAAGCTTGCCCAACTCTTTCGGAGTTTTGTCGTCTTTGACTGATCTTTGTATTGAAAACTGTCCCAGGCTAGAGTATTTACCTGACTCTCAAAGTTATCTTCATTCCTTAAAGGATTTCAAGATACTTTTCATTTTAGAAATATAATCTTTGCCAATATCAAGGAGGCAATTATCTAATTTACACACACTAGTTATATGCAAGTGCCTAATGAGCGAATTGAATCTTAGGGCATGCATCTGTGTTATGGCAGCCACATCGAGCCTCATATCGAGCTCAAGATTCCTATTTTGATTTGGGATTAAAATCCTTATATTCATCCAAATACCTAAAGGGATAGAATGTTTGCAAAAATACAAGAAGAAGCACACCCATGGGCCCGAGAAGGATAAACATGTGTGTGCCAGAAAGCATGTCTCCGACCATGTTATCAAATAAAGTTATCATTATCAAAATAGTATGCTGCATCACCTATGTTATTAAAAATATTATATTTACATATTCATAGATGAGGTGGTTATTATAATTTACAAGTTTATAAGGTTATAAAAGCATATGAGAAAAGAAGGAGACAATTTTCTTTCAAGAATTAGTTACCCAAACTGAAAAGAAATCGACAACAAGAAAGATAAATATGCCTTAGAATGTGATGTAATGGTGGGTTCCATTTCCTTTCCAGAGGTAGACCATGTGCTATTGTAGGGGGAGGAAATTTTCAGATTTATTCCAGTCCTTTAGAGAATGTGAGAAACAGAGCATGTGTTGGTTCTCCTATTTTGAACTGTGTGTTAGAGATAGGAAGAGATTTTGATTGTTAATGTAATGTTGAAAAAAGTCTTAGTTTTTCTTTAGATAGTGGTTTTAGCTGTAAATGTGTAAAAGAATCTTTGTGGTCTTTTACATTTAGAGTAGGAGACTGAAGATTAATCACATCAAAACTTTGATTTTGATGTATTTTCCTTCCACTGATCATGATATTTGCATCATTTTCAATTTTATCTGAAATGCATTTTAATATCACTATTTCCTTATTACATTGTCATTTCAAAATATCTTTAAAAGCTTTGATTTTTAATTCTCTCAAGAGGACAAAACATATATTCTTCATTTTTATTATGTAATGCATCATACAAAAAATGAACCTTGTGTCATCTGCTACTCTTTTCTTTTCTTTTCTTTTTAGTTATTAAGCTTCCATATCTACTTTGGGTTTATGGGTAGATGCTTGTAATCCTTTTGTGCTTTCTGATTAAAAGTATCCATATTCAAATTCATTGTAAATCATATATGAGGAGCTATACTCGGATAAATTTAGAGGGTGCTTACACTCATTCAATAGTGAAGTGATCCAACTATTAGTGTTGATTAGTCTTCTTACTTGGGCATTTAGATTGATTTTGTATGTATTTCTTCAGAGGACAATCTGTTCACTAACAGATTTTTGGCGACTCTATTGGGGAATTGAACAAAGATCATTGCCTAACATTTATTTCCTTAGTTTTATGATTATCTCCATGTACAAGAGATTGGTGACTCTATATGAAGACCATGCAGGATATAGAAGTCATGAGAAGACCAAGGCCAAATCGTTCTCTCCTAGAAATTTATCAAATTGATGATAAAGTGTTACATGATTTTGTGGATAGTTTTAGAGAAAGTATTTCCAAGGGTATCCACAAAAATATAAGCTTTGAAGATGATGTAAGATCTTGGCTGCTATGGAAAGGCCTCTGTGCAAGATTTCACAAGTTGAAAGACTTGCATGAACTTGAAGAGAAAGTGGCTCAGTTGAAGAAGCATTTGGAAGTAGATAATGATGAACCTCCTTTATCTTAGTTTCACCTATGTATTTCAATCACCTTGTCATGAATGACCAAGAAGTACAGCCAGAGTTACTCCAACCTCATGCTGATCTAGTTTCAATGGATGAGAATATATGTGATAGTACTAGAGTGAGGGTAAGCAATAATGATAAAATTTTACCTCAAGATCCTTCTTCATCCCATATAGAGAGTTTTCCTATAGAAGATCATGGTGATCATTCTTTTTTTAAGAATTCAATTAAAATGCTTTCTAGAGATGTTTTGTTAGAAGATGAACCTTTAAATGTCATGAGAGATTGTGAAGACATTGGCTCTTTGGGTGTGAATGCTAAAAAAATCCCTATTCTAGGACCTTTTTATTCTAAAAATAATGCAGCAACAAACCTTATTGTTAATGCTGATTTTGATGACAGTGCCTCTAAATCTTTCTCTCGTCCATGCTCTAAAAGTTTTAGATTTGGAAGTGTTAATGGTCATCTTGTTTCAGAGGTTTTTAGTTATAAAATATTAGACAACTTGCTACCAAAATTTCAATCTTTCACTTTTGATAAAATAGATGAAAATGATATTGGTAATCTCTCCTTAAAGAGTCTTCTTGGTGAAAAATTTCATAATAGCATGCAACCTGAAAGTGAACTTCTGACTTTCATGAAAAATGAAGATGATTCCTCATGCTTGAAAATCAATAATCAGCCCGTGGAAAGATCTGATTGGTTTGAAGATGAAATATGTAATTGTAACAAGGTGAGAATGCATGTGGAAAAGGTTCTTTCTCATGATGAAAATGCTCAAGTTATCATTCAGCCTATAAACCACCTAGCTAGAGCAAGAAGAGGAAATCATTAATGAGTTCTTGTCATCTCTTTAGCCAGAAGACCTCTCTCAAGTTAGCCCATTTGATGATGATCCAATTTTTCATGAAGATGGGATAAAGATGCATTTAGATGAAGAAACTTTTGCTAAAATTCATGTTGAGACAAAGAAATATGAAGATGTCTTTCAATCAAGCGGTGACTCAGCTAATGTGTTGAAGAATGCAATTTTCAATGAGGAAGAAGAAATTATAGACACATTCTTATCTTCACTCAAACTAGATAATCTCTCCAATGATAAATAAGGTATTCATTCAAATTACATTGAGAATGAAACATTCATTAAAAATTATTCTTTTCATTCATCTATACATGGTTTTGTTGATTTGGATTGTGGGAGAAGTGCTGAAACATGTGATGGCATGTTTGATGACCATTTGGTTCTTGAGAGAGATCAAGGAAATCGATACTCAATGGTTGATCCCATGTTGGATGAGGTATCATTATGGCTGCAAGTTAACCATGACCATGTGTGAGAATTGAATCTTGATGACAACATTTCTAGGTATTGTGCATCATCTCTTGGCGAGGTTTCTACATTTTATATTTTTCAGCTTGAAGTGGAATCTAAACCTGTGGATGTGAAAGATTAACTCTCGCATGAGAAATGATGCTATGATGAGCTATGGCTGTTCAGAAAGGAGTGTTGGATCAGCATTTGCATGTGCACTTTCATTTTGAAGTTTGGCATTGAAAGAGTCATCATTAAGAAGTGGTTTGGAGTTGCTCTATTAAAGCATGGTTTACTATTGTAAAAAGGTTCCCACTTCTCCCAACCAGTAAATGGATTCCCATGAATTCTTCAATTGCTAATCATATCTTTTCTATTTTGCCTCTCCAAATGCAAAATATCTTAGTAAAGACAAATATCTGATAACTAAATCCGAATATGTCATAATTGATCAAAACTTAGCCAAAACATCAAAAATATTAAAAATAAATAGATAGAAAAGACACTAAATATGTTTTAGGTGTTTCTTCACTGAATTCTACAACTGAATAGTCAAAACACCCCTTATAACAAACAAATAAATCTCTAATAGAAAACCTCCTATAGCATGGACTAGTGGTGTTCTGTGCAAAAAATAACTCCATATTCAAAAAATTCAGCTTGTTCTGGTTTTGATGGTATATTGGAGCGTATATTTTGCCTACCAGAAACCTTCAGAATCTTGATTTGAAAAAGTCCCCCTAGTACAAGTGTCTAGGTTTGCAATTATTTGAAATCTAAAAATTCAAAATTTAAAAAAAATTCTAATGTCTAAACATTAGAAAATGCCTTTTCACAATTTAAAAACATGTACGTGTCCCTTTTCTGCAAAAATAATTAAAAATTATTTTTTATATTCATCAGATTTTTTCCTTCTTCCTTACTAGGCCCACTAAGCACCACCCAGGCTACCACATGGTGGCCCCTGATTGGCTGACCTGTACCATATACCTACCCCACAAGGCACCACATACTCACCCCTGGCCCCAACCTTTTTGCCACGTCAGAATACATCTTGGGCCCACTACCACTTGGCGCCTAGGCACATTCCCTCATTGCTTATCTTCCCCACAACTTATTTTTGTGGACGTGTGCCATTCATTCAATGTGTCACATGTTAGCATCTGAAGTATTTGGTCTTGGATCACATCCTAAACTACCACTTCATCACACATGGGACCTGCTACCACGTGGAGGTAGTCCACTTTCTCGCAATCTTTAACCTCCTCACATCTTCATTTTGTGGGCATCTGCCAGCCACATGATCTAGACACGTGTCATCATCTTGTGCGATGTTCATTTTTGCTGCCATGTTAGTTTACTTGAGTTTTATTTTAAAATTAGGCCTACATTTTGCACCACCTGTCCTCCATGTGCATGTCACCTATAACTGGAAGCCATAGGCCCCACAACATAGGCGTTGCATCTTCACTGGCTTATAAAAGTCGATGTCCTTAACACATCTCAACAGTTGTGTGTGATATTATTTAAACATCAAAAATACCCTAGCATATGCAATGTGAGATATTACTTTATTAGTCCCCAGTAACCATTCACACTATGATACCAACATTTCTATTGACTTGAACAACTTCCTTAACACTGGGACGAACTTGATCTTTGATGCCAACAATAGCAACATAGCTGCAACCATTTGTTGGAATCTCCTTCTTTCGATCAAAAAATCTTCTTCCAAATTGATGAAAGAAAAATAGAGAGTTCGAAGAGCTTCAGATGCAAAATCATGATAAAAAAAAGCTTGATCCATTGTATCAATTGGGCCATTCACATTCACAACATTTTTTCACATTTTTAAGACAATTTTGTAGGCACCTTTACAATAGGCTTAATTTTTTCCCTTGGGAAGTTCTGCCATGATAGTCATTGTTTTCATGTTGCCCTTGCCTTTAGCGCTAATGGGAAGTTCTACCATGACAATCAGAAGAACATAGTGCATATGTTTATAATGTTTCAGTAATGGATGATAAGATAGATTTAGTTGATCAGTCGGATATGCAAGAAATGAATTCTCTTATTGAGAGATTGCATCATGTTGAGAATGTTATTAAATTTGAATTTGAAAGATATGCATCTTAGTATGAGTACAAAGAAGTTGGAAGTGATCTTTCAAGTGATAATGAAGTTGCTGATCCAATGTATTGTGAACAAGCATCATATGAAACTGATACTTGAGTCAAGGAGAGGAAAGTATTAGTATGTGTTGGTCTTCATGTGAGTCAGATGTAGATTGGGAAGAAGAGAGCAATGATGGAAGTGATTATTCTTATGTTAGTAAAGGTATGAGTTCTATTTCTAAATCTGAAGGTGAATTTCTAGTTCAGGGTTATACAAGTCAGCTAGATGTTGAAAGTTGTGAAGATTTGTCTACAAAATACGAGGATAAAGAGGTTGTTTATAAGAATGGATTACCTAATTGTGTAGATGAATGTCTTGAGAATTAATGCAGTGATGATCAGTATATGAGTGATCCTAAGGTTAATGCATCAATGCCTATTGGTAAGATAAATAATGATAGGTTTGCAAGACATATGAATCACCTACATGAAGACAATGAAAGTAAATTTGATTTATATTCTACATGCTTCATTGATGGAGTAGAAAGTGAGTCCACATGTAGTTCTAATTTTTCTTCACATGCTGAAAGTGTCCATGAAGACAAGATGGGTAATGATTTTAAAGTATGTACTAACACTTTATATGATGAGAATCCTAATGATGATCAGCCCATTTTTTGTCAAAACATTCAAAGAGGTCATTGAATGGAGTTATCAATCCATTGTTTGAAGAAGGCATGGAACTTTCAAATTTGGTTCAGGTTGGGTTTGATGATGATACCTTGTCTTACTGCTATACGAGATTAGAATGTTCTTCTTCTGAGACTTATGGTGAAATTGATGATTATGTTGCATTTGATGAGATAGATGACAAGGTGTTTGACAAAGTTGTTTTTGAAAATCAGTATGCACCTCACAATGAGTTTTATGATGAACTCTCTGATGTGAAGACTAATCTCTTTGTTGACTATGAAGAACCATATGAAGATTATGGATTAGTTTTAGATTCTGATATGGATGACATATGTGAGCACTAGTCAGATTGTTCATTTGATTTCTATTCAGTTATGCAAAAGTATACACAGTTTGAAGGTATGAGTGGTCCTTTTCCCCATGTTGAATATGATACATTCATATTCGAAGTTGATAGCATGCATGAGTCATTCTATGAAGAGCATTTTTACTTTTAGTCTGATATGTGTAAGCATGCTGATCATAATTTTCATAATGAACAAGTGTTTAAAAATGAAGCTAGTTTTTGTGAGCATTATGGAAGTGAAGTCATATATTTAGTTTTGCTAAGAGTTGATTTTCGAGATATTAATCTAATGGGTGAAACTGATATGAGAAGTAATTTTAGTTTACCTCATGATGAAAGGAATGAAAACCAGGGATATGACAGAGGTAAAAATTTTTGTTGAGGTTAGGTGGCTGAGGTCATCATGTGTATATAGTAGTTTCAGTTGTTTCTTGCTTTCAATAAAGCTGTTCAAGGGAAGTTTTTGAAGTTTTGGGAATGGTCTACTTCTCCCATAGATCTGAATCCTTTCCATGCCCACAAGGGACATACATCCCTAGATAGAGCCACTGTTGGTGCTAAAAATTGCATGGTCAATTTTGAGCACCATTGAGAAATTTGAGCCCTATAAATGTTTTTAAGTGCACTTGTACCTAGCTATACCCTTATGGCCTATGAAGTGTTTAATGTTTCTAACACCCTCCATTTAGTGCGTCTAAGTGTTACATGAAGTGCAATTGACATTTCAAGCCATTTCACGAAGTCTTGATTCGAGCAAATGTCAATTCTATATTTTCACCTAAGTGTCAAGCAGCGACAAGAGGTTGTGTTTGTCATTGAGTATCTTTAACCTAGAAATGTTTCATGACAGGCCACTTTGAGAGTGTCTAGTGTCCATATCTGAGAACCTATGTTTCAAATTTTGAGCTTCTTTGAGTTCATTTGTCTAGGTTTTGAATCCCTCAAAGTTGGCCAGTTATTGTTTTCATGCTGATGCACATTACACTTAATTTTGGGAAGCCCTATTTGACATGTTGTAATTTTGACCAAGCTGACTAAAATGAGAAATTTCCTTTTGAGTTGCATTATAAATGTCAGAGACTTTTTATGTTTCAAGTTTTAGCTCATGAAAAATATGTTTGATTAGTTTTCAAGAAATATTCTGAATGCAATTAATAACTTTTTACTGGTGTCAGTAAATGCAGATTGTTTGGTACCCCTATTCGTGATGTTATAATTCAAAACCCATGATTGGTAAGATTGAATGGATTGTACCATTGTGTTTTCCTCTCAAAATTCTTTAAGTGTGCTAGTTTGTAAGTCATGACGAATCCATTTGCACACTTTTCTAGGTTAATTCCATTCGCAAAAAATGATTTTCAGATAGTGTTTCTAGTTTGCAAAATCCAATTAGCCTACTTTGAGTCTTCACCAAACGTGTCTTGTTATTCGTCATGAGCCCAAATCCCAAATTTATAATCTCTTCATGACAGAGAACCAATGCCCAAATTTTCATCTTCCCACGTGTTAGTTTACCCAATTTTCAAAGCCAAATCTAAACCCAGTTTACTACTTTCTGACATGTTTTCTTGTAGGTAATTCTGAGAAGGAAACTTTGATAGTGAATATCTTTTGACTGGGAATTCTTCATGATATGAGATTTGGTGGGGTAAAAGTATGAAGAAGAGAGAATCAATATCCCAGATTTCAAAGCCTAGTTATCTATTTGGATCAATTTTTAAGGCCAGTCAACGGACCTCCTGGCACAAAATTAACAGGTTGAAAATTAATGAAAAATGAATTTTTAAGGATCAGTTAATGATCAAATTTGATTCTGATTAGTTCAAAATGATCAGTGGATCAATTTGAGAATTCAATTATATGAAAATGATTTTTTTTTTTAGTTGGACCCACTTTGGGGGCTCGACTAATGGCATTAGATTGAATAGAAAGATGTGGGTTGAGAGTTTTATTTTAACAAGGGATCTTTCTATGGAGTATATTAGAATGATGAGTTGAAAGGAAGGACAACCCAAGTGAAAAAGAATAAAAACTTTAAAGATAGAATCTATCCAGCCTTATGCAAATAAAGGAAATAAAGATGAACAAGAGCAAAAAGTGAAAACCATTTCATCAAATATAGAATGCATTCTTCCTGAGATATCAAAACATAGCCACCAATAGTCAAAGAAGGATGGATTCATGTAGAAGTTTTCTGATCATAATAAACCTTTGAAAAGGGAGTCATCTTGTTGGCCTCCATTTGTATCTTCTGCATCCAATTCATCTAAGCTTTCATGATTTACTAAATCTCTTCGCACTAGACTTGAAGATGAGGATCTACATTTGAATGTTCTATTTCATCATTGCCTATTATGATTATACAAGTTGAAGAACCATCAATTTTTAAACACACTAATGCAAGAAATTGTGAATTGATAGATTTTTGTAATTCGAGGAACCCTAGTCCAAAAGCAAGCATAACTAGGGGTTTTCTAAGTGATTTTTCTGGGTTTATTATGGGTGCTAAAGACTTGTATAAACCATCAACATTGAGTGGGAAGCCCAGTATGGATACATTGCTTCTTAATGGAAACCAACTGGAAAGATCATTTATTGATGCTACTAGTGGTGAATCTTCTATAGTTTGTAAACAATCAAACACATCTTGAAATGGGACTTTGGGCTCTCAAGTAAAATCTTCAGAGTGGAAAGGATTTGTAGATAGGGATGTTGAGGGAGCACTTAGAAGTTCAAATAGATTCTCAAACAAGGTTCATGCCTTTCTAAACACTCATAGCTCGGTAGGGGGGTAGACAACTCCATGGATAGCCCACGCAAAGAGAAAGCCACTGCCTCCATCCAATCTATGCAAAGGGTAGAGAAGATATTTGCAAGAGGAGATGTGTTGAAGACTACGAATTGAATGGAGCACTCATGCCCAATGTCCAAAGATGCTGTTTTTAAAAGGACAACTCCATACTCATGAAAAAGGGAGATTCACACCAAGTAAATCGGAGGTCCAATGATGAGAAAAGAGGCAAGCAACCCCTTAAAGATTAAAGTTAGCCACAGACCCCAAGAGGAGATTCATAGATTCAAAAAGGTCCACGCTAAGCAAACAAGGGTAGAGCTGCATTAAGATAGAGGGAGAACATGTAAAAACGAGAGCAGCTATACATAGAACAACATGCTAAAAAAAGGAGCCCCACCATAGAGATAAAGGTTATGTCATGAAAAAGAACTTATTGGGAAAAATGAGGGGATGGAAAAGATGAAGAGCAGGCAGTCCCTAAGGTTTCTCTTGGATAAACATAGTTGTGTAGTACTCTCTCCTTTATAAACCTTGTTTTCTCCAACATTCTTGTGGATGCCACGTTCTTTGGAAGAACCAGTGCCTTGGTCCTCGCTACTCCTTTCAACTCACTAAACACAATTTTGATAGCTAGAGTTGTGTGGAGGAGATTAGAAGGGACACCCACAGCTAAAAATGGAGACCTCATTCCCAGTCCACACATGAAGAAGGCAACAAATGCTAGCCAAAGAACAAATCACCCACATGCAGTAAAAAAGGAAACCCATTAGCACTAAAGGCAAGGGCAACATGAAAAAAATGACTTTCATGGTAGAATTTCACAAGGGAAAACATTGAGCCTATTGTAAAGGTGCCTCCAAAGTTGTCTTGAAAATGTGAAAAAATGTTGTGAATGCTAATGGCTAGGTTGATACAATGGATCAAGCTTTTTCTAATCATGGTTTTACATTTGAGGCTCTTTGAACTTTCTATATTTCTTTCATCAATTTGGAAGAAGAGGTTTTGATCCAGAGAAGGAGATTCCAACAAATGGTTGCAGCTATGTTGCTATTGTTGGCATCAAAGATTGAGTTTGTCCCAGTGTTAAGGAAGTTGTTCAAGTCTATAGAAATGTTGGTATCATAGTGCAGATGGTTGCTGGGGACTAATAAAGTAATATCCCACATTTCATATGCTAGGGTCCTTCTGATGTTTAAATAATATCGCACACGGCTATTAAGATGTCTTAAGGACATCGACTTTTATAAGCTAGTGAAGATGCAATGCCTATGTTGTGGGGCCTGTGGCTTCCAGTTAGAGGTGACGTGCACATGGAGGACAGGTGGGGCAAAATGTAGGACTAATTTTAAACAAAAACTCAAACAAGTTGACATGGCACCAAAAATGAACATCGCATGAGATGATGACATGTGTCTAGATCGTGTGGCTGGCGCACGCCCGTAAAACAAAGATTCGAGGAGGTTAAAGATTGCGAGAAAGCGAGCTATCACCACATGGCAGTGAGTCCCACATGTGATGAAGTGGTAGTTTAGAATGTGATCCAAGACCTAATGCTTCAGATGCTAACATGTGGCACATCGAACGAATGGCGCACGCTCACAAAAATAAGTTGCGAGGAAGATAGGCAATGCAGGAATGCGCCTGGGCATCACATGGTTATGGGCTCAGGACACATTCTAAGGTGGAAAAAAGGTTGGGGCTAGGGTTGAGTATGTGGTGCCTTGTGGGGTAGGTATGTGGCACAGGTTAGCCAATCAGGGGCTGCCACATGGCAGCCCGAGTGACACTTAGTGGGCCCAATAAGGAAAAAGGAAAAAATCTTATGAATATAAAAAGTAATTCTTAATTATTTTTGCAGAAAAGGGATGCATATAGGTTTTTAAATTGTGAAAAGGTATTTTCTAATGTTCAGACATTAGAATGTTTTAAAATTTTTGAAATTTTAGATTTCAAATAATTGCAGACCTAGACACTTATACCAGGGGGACTTTTTCAAATCAAGATTCTGAAGGTTTCTGGTAGGCAAAATATACGATCCAATATACCATTAGAACCAGAACGAGCTGAATTTTTTGAATATGGTGTTATTTTTTGCACAAAACACCACTAGTCCATGCTATAGGGGTTTTCTATCAGAGATTGATTTGTGTGTTCTGAGGGGTGTTTTGACTATTCAGTTGCAAAATTCAGTGAAGAAACACCTAAAACATATTCAACGGCTTTTCTATCTATTTATTTTTAATAGTTGTTGTGTTTTGGCTAAGTTTTGATCAATTAGCACATATTTGGATTTAGTTATCAGATATTTGTCTTTATTGAGATATTTAGCATTTGGAGAAGGAAAACAGAAAAGATATGATTAGTAGTTATAGAGAGAAGGTAGAAAGATTATTTTTAACTTCTTAAGGGAGAATTCTAAAGGGACACTTGTCGATTGTAAATTCAATTTGGGAATTCCTTCAACCTATATCTTTCTCATTCTTTCTAATTAGAGAGGTTGCAGTTTTTCACTGTGAGACCATTGTTGGTAGGAAATTTTCAGTCATTCTGTGAGACCACTTCTTTGGATCTAGAACTATGATTCCACCTTCATTATTCAACATATTCTCTCTTGTATGAACAATAGTAGGAAGGAATATACAGATAGTTTAGATCTATTAGGTTGTTTCATGTTTTTCATTTCATGCATATGATTGTATAATTTCAAGGACATAATACAAAGAGCAGCAAATGATTGAGTTTTAGTCGAGTCTTGTCTCCATTCTTAGTTAGTTGTGATGTTTTATGACCTTTGAACAAAGAGCCTAGGTCATAGTTGCATTCCCTTAAGGCTGTATGTTGTTTCATTGTTGTTAATAATTCAAGGAATTGTGGAAATGCTTCATAGAAATCAATAGGGTTACAGATTTATTGAGGAGGATATTAAGTAAGAATGAGATTTAAACTGAACATAGATGTCTATTTACAAGTTGAATAGATAGATTAGATATCTGAAGATACACATATGTCTCAGATATTTATATGTATGTTTTTTATTCATAGATTTTCCCAACGGTTAAGGCACTAATTAGTTTATAGGATCACTAGGTCTTACTGCTGCATATTTGAGGATTTGTTGAAAATCAACATCAATAATAAAAAATTCTCTCCCTTTCATGTTGAAGGACCTAAATGTTTAACCCTCACTCAGCTTATGAGATTCATAGCTTTGGATTTAGCTACTATAGATCTGTGTCATTTGATGAGTTATTAGGAGAAAATAAAGGCAAAATCTACTTAATAGATTCAGGGATATGTTTTTGCACTAGTATGGTATCATTTGAATATGAGGTCTACCCACCTAGGTTTAGCAAAGCTTGAAGTAGAAGAAGTGTCATGCCTTATAGTTGGCCTGTTGTCAAAAATGGCATGTTGAAAATGGGAGTTAGTTACCCCTAGATATGTTAGTTTCTCAATCGGATAATTGAAAACCCTTCAGTGTTTTAAAACACCAACAAATAAGCATTCAAATCAATAGATAAGAGCATCCTCTTATGTGAATAGCAATAGGAATATATATATATATATATATATATATATATATATATATATATATATATATATATATATATATATATATAGTTCAGATCTATTAGGTGTTCTGATGTTTTCATTTCATGCATTTGGTTATATTGCTTCAAGGAAATTAATACAAAGAGCAGAAGAATTTTATTAGTTTCATTCTGATTCTTGTCTCTAGTCTCAGTGAATTGTCAATGTTTTATGATCTTTGAACAAAGAGCTTAGATCATAGTTGCAGTCCCTTAAGGTTGTATGTTGTTTTGTTATTGCTTATGACTCAAGGAGTTATGTAAATGCTTTAGGGAATCAATAGGGTTGCAAGTTCAGTGAGAAGGATATCATGTAAGAATGAGGTTTGGATTGAGCACCGATGTTTATTTACAAGGTAAACAAATAGATCATTTATTTGAATATATACATAAGTATCAGATATCCATATGTATGTATTTGATTCATAGATTTTCCTAATGGATTAGGCATTGGTCAGCTACAGGATCATTATGTCTTATTGCTGCATATTAGGGGTTTGCTGAAATCAACATTATTAATCAAATGTTCTTTCCCTTTCAAGTTGAAGGACCTAAATGTAATACCCTCACTCAGCTTTTGAGATTCATAGATCTGCATTTAGCTACTATAGATTGATGCTATTTCATGAGTTATTAGGAGATATAAGGGTTCTCATCTACTTAATATATTCAGGAATATGTTTTTGCACTAGTACAATATCATTTGAATCTGAGGTCTACCCACTTAGGTTTAGCAGAGCCTGAAGTAGAAGAATGGTCAAGCCTTATAGTTGGCCCTGTGTCTGAAATGATATGTTGAGAATGAGAGTTAGCTACCCCTAGATATGTCATATTGTCATGGGGATAATTGAAAACCCTCCAGTGTTTTCAAACATCAACAAAATGGCAACTTTGTTGGGGAGTCTATGAAGGAATTCAATGATAAGGAGCTAGAAATCTCTAATACATTGTGCATATTCAGTTTTGTATGCAAGGTTTCATACACCCTAGCAAGTTTTATCCCTTGATGGTAGTATGTTGTGAGACTTGGATTTAAATTGTGTTTTATGAATTCCATAAGTTTGTATTCAATCAGCTCAATCTCTACAAGTGTTGTTATAAAGTTTCAGAGTCAAAGGATTGATCACTATCTTGTTCTCTTTTCAAAGTGTTTGAGGATTTGCAAGTTTATTTCATGCTGAAAGTTTGGTTCAAAATTAGATCAGTAATAATCTGTGTTTCAAAATGTTTTCTCACAATTATGAGTGGTGACTCTATCTCTACAACCAGTTGCTTTTAATTGTTTGTGTATTTTGGTGAGGGTTTTTAGCACATTGTTGGACAGATCTGGATTTGTTATTAAATTTTGGTTTGAGAAGAGAAGTGTAGTTTGGATCTTATAGTATGGAAGAGTTATGTTTCAGCTTTGTTTAGAGATTTCAAATTTGAGATAAATCTAAAGAGGTTTCTTCTATCTACTATTATTTCGAATTAGTTTGGAGTTCTGTTCAAATCTAATGCAATTCATGTCTCACTTAATGTGAGTGGTGACTTGAAATTAATCTCTGTACCAGTGTAGTTCGATGCATGAATTATGGTTAGTTGCTGCAGGAGAAAAGAAAATTCGAAGAGGTTGAAACATCTTTGCTGGTTGCAAGATTTTTGGTGTGTTGATTCAAAAGGTTCAGTAATAATTTGATAAAACTTTGGGTCTTCTATTGTAAAAGGTGGAGAGAGAACTTTCAGCCATCCAGATCTTGAGGTATTCTCATTTTCATGTATTTTCTTTTCACAAAAATTGATATTGAAAAGTGTATTCTCCATCACGTAAAATTAATACAAAGAGCAATAGAATTTCATTAGTTTCATTTTGATTCTCATCTCCAGTCTCAATGAATTGTCAATGTTTTATGATCTTTGAACAAAGAGCTTAGGTCATAGTTGTTGTCTCTTAAGGTTGTATGTTGTTTTGTTGTTGCTTATGACTCAAGGAATTATGTAAATGCTTCAGGGAATCAACAGGGTTGCAAGTTCAGTGAGAAGGATATCATGTAAGAATGAGGTTTGGATTGAGCACTGATCTTTATTTACAAGGTAAATAGATAGATCATTTATTTGAATATATACATAAGTATCAGATATCCATATGTATGCATTTGATTCTTGGATTTTCCCAATGGATTAGGCACTGGTTAGCTATAGGATCATTAGATCTTATTGTTGCATATTAGGGGTTTTCTGAAATCAATATTATTAATCAAACATTCTTTCCCTTTCAAGTTGAGGGACCTAAATGTAATAGGGTGATCCCACAATAATGGGTTCCACTTTTTGACCAATTTTGACACTGAAATCTATATTTTTGCAACAAACGTCACGTTCAAGTGACTATATCTCCAAAACTATAAATAATTTTGGGATGACATAAACTAGTGATTTTGAGTACTTTGTTCCTACTTTGTAACCATATTTTTTAATCTAAAAAAAATAAATATTAATGTCAATTTTTTTTATCTCCTCCGAAAAGTGGTACATAATAAAATTCAATAGTTTAAAAAGTAACAGTCTGTTTGACACACATAACTTTTTTTCTAGAAATGATAATCAAGTAATTCTTTCAATGCTAGATTTGTAACATCAATATCCAAAGGATGCATTTGGTTTGATTTATTTTGGTTGAATATTGTATAGTTTATGAAGTTTTGAAGTGACATGAACCATAATTCAAGCATACGTTCCGTTTGACACAGATAATTTGAAGTCAATTTATCATAAACCATTTTTTTTTTGAATAGAAAGGCATCTCAATAAGCTAGTGCCTCCATATTTTTCAAAAAAAATTTGACCTAATTTACTAATTTTCTTGAGGTGTCAAAGTCAGTTGATGTTCAATCGGTAATGAACCTATAATGAGTTAAACTCATATTTGAAAGTCTTAATGACTAAATTATGTAATAAAATTATAGTCATTGGAAAGCTTGCTCCGAGCAGCACATTTTGACATTTTTTATTTTACAGTAGGAGATAATTCTCCTACAATTATGGTAGTCAAAAGAACAAAAAAAAGAAAAAGAAAAAAAGGTTAAATTTTTTGTGATTTTGCATGTTCGTGCAAACATGGCATTCGCGCGAACACGTTTACCATGTTCGCGTGAATGTATGTTCGTGCAAACATGCAAATCATGTTTGCGTGAACATATTTATCACATATGTTCACAGGAATATGATTAAAAAAAAATTTCACTCGAACATATGGTAAACTCAATTTCTCACTTTGCAATTTTTTTCATTTTTGTTTGTCCCACTAAAGTGGAACCCATTATTGTGGGTTCACCCAATACCCTCACTCAGCTTTTGAGATTCATAGATATGCATTTAGCTACTGTACATTGATGTTATTTCATGAGTTATTAGGAGATATAAGGGTTCTCATCTACTTAATAGATTCAGGGATATGTTTTTGCACTGGTATGATAT
The DNA here is from genome assembly GCA_028749045.1 of Cupressus sempervirens. NCBI lineage: Eukaryota > Viridiplantae > Streptophyta > Pinopsida > Cupressales > Cupressaceae > Cupressus > Cupressus sempervirens. Next base: position 176,925,606 of record CM053784.1, on the reverse strand, counting down.
CATTTGAATTTGAGGTCTAGCCACCTAGGTTTAGTAGAGCCTGAAGTAGAAGAAGGGTCAAGCCTTATAGTTGGCCCTATTTCTAAAATGATATGTTGAGAATGGGAGTTAGTTGCCCCTAGATATGTCATATTCTCATGGGAATAATTGAAAACCCTCCAACATTTTCAAACACCAACATCACCCATTCTCTACATTTAGAGAAGTCAAGCTTGGAATTGAGGAGGCAGAACAATTTAGCTCATCTCAACACTCTATTTGGTGCAGGAGCACCTTAGAGACAAGAAGCACCATCAGGGTCACATGGATGATCCATGAAGGTTATATGATCAAATTATTCCTATAAGGCCATTTATTAATTTAATTAGGTTATTAAAGATATTTGGAACTCATCTTGAGTCATTTTGATTAAGTTGTCAAGATGTTGCCATGTTATGCAACTAAATGATCTTAGTAGTATATTGGGTTATTATTTATGGTTATGAAGTCTTTAAGAAACCATTTCAATGCAATAAGAAGGGTTTTAATGTTTCAAGTTGGGAAAAAATCATAAAAGACATTAAAATTTCCAAAATGTAATAAGTATGGCTTAGAGAAGATCAAGGCCAAGAGGTAGTTTTGGGTAGCTAATTGGTTGGTTAGTTGGAACAAATGGTTCCTTTTCTATTTATGTATTGTAATTCAAAAATAAAGTGGTGTGGTTGGGATTTTAAAGAAAGAAGTTACTGTAACAAGTTTGGAGATCAATGAAGTCATTATTTCTACATTTTCCATGTTTTGACAGTTAAAAATGGTCTCGGTTCAAAGACCATAACTTTCTAATGCACTATTGGATTTCTCTATAATTTAAATATGCTTTGTAAAACCTAGTTATGCATCTTTTCACCAAAGAAATCTTTGATACAATATTTCTTTCATAAGTTATTGGATACATAGTAGATGACAATCAAAATTGTTTTGTTTCTCTAAGAATGCACGGTCATAACATTTTCAATTTCAGGTATTAATTGAAGATCAATAACTCTAAGATTTTATTTGGTTATAATTTTTTATGTTACCAAAAAATTTCTTTCTTTCTAGAAAAAATCATCTCATCATCTTGAATGTCAAATAAATCAATCTCATAAAATTGTCTTGAGATAGGAAGAAAATAGCATAGGTTGTGGCTTACATGATTGGGTGTTGTTTTCATGGTATTGAGCATTCATTGGTATGGGATTTAGGAACCTATCAATTGTTGGATCCTTTGATTCCACATTAAAGGAATCCTTTGCATCACCATTTCCATAACCTTTGTAAAGGTAGGATTCTCCATTTCCATGTTCTTTAGTCATTGTTCATTGCTTGCTTATGAAAATTTCTTGCATGTTTGTATTTTTTGTTTTTGTTGTAACATGTGAGGGGTGTGAAGTTTTGGGTTTTCTATTTGATTTCCTTTAGTATTTTCCTTTTTGTTTTGTTGGGAGATCTGTGAAGGGTGTGTTAGCACTACTCACCCTTGGATAGGGAAGAAGTGCCATGTACAGGAGAAGAGCTTTAGTTGGACTCCAAGTCAATGTAGAGTCTCTTCTCATCACGAGGAGATGGAGAAAGTAAGGTTTTATGGGACCTTGCTAGTCAACACAAACTGATTTTTATTTTGGGGAAATAAGGAGAGAAAGAGATGGAAGTTTATGTGATTTGATAGCCTCAAAAGAGACATATGATTTTTGTTCATGATGGACATCTCCTACATGGAAAAGTCTATGTTTTCCCTAGTCATAGGTTCATTACAAAACCTATTGTGCAAACTTTGGATGGGAACTATATGTGACCATGTCCTTCTAATTTTTTTGAATGTCACCCATTTGATTACTAGTCTCCTAGCTTGAGGTGTGGCCTCACATCGAGGCCTTGGTTGGGAGGTGAGATCTCCATGGTTGCCCTTGTTTATTTCCAAATTGCTTGGTGGATACCTTTTAGTGTAGAAAAACTAGTTTTAGAGTCTTCTTGTTGTCCTTGATTTTTTTTGTTATGGAGACTTATCCACATTGATATCTTCTCCCTGCACATTGTACAATTTAAAAACTAGAAAGTATGTAATTTGATGACTTCCTATGTAATAGATCAATTGTTGAATATTTTAAAAATCTAGCAATATAAATATGGGTTATTGTAATAAATGTAGTATGTGATGGATAGAACTTTCATGATTTTTTTTTTCAAACTTTAACTTACCCTTAAGTGTATTGAAATTTGTATAAATTTCATTCAAAAACTTCATAGTACTTTAAAATCATTAGATTTAAAAACAGCATAAATCAAGTTCATGTTATGAATATCATGGAATACAAAGACTTAAAATTACAACTGATCTTATTTTATCATGGAACTCTTCTGGAGGTTTAATGTTGATTTCACAAGTATATTCCATGTAATTTACATATTAAAACACATAATGTAAATAATAGTATTAAATTTAATCCTAGAATACAAATTATAAATATTAAGAATCCCCTTGGACCTATTAAATGCACTCAAACAATGTTGTCCAAGTGAAGAAATAGTCAAAAGAATTACTGAAAAACTTATGCAATTTATTCACAAAATATTCTCCAAAAAAAAAGAGAAAAGGGCACCTATAGGATGTTGCCTTATGTATGGGGAAGAATTTTTTTTCCAAAGCTTATGAAAGTCATATAGAATTATAAAATTCCACTTTTAAATAGGCCATCATGTAACCAATTTAAATAACTAAATATTTTAAATAAGATCCTATAAAATTTCTACCCTTTTGCCCTCACCTAACAAAATTTTCAATATAACTCCTAACCTACTATTGCCTTACCCCAAGGGTATGTGTAGGATCATGATGTGCCAAAATGTGGTGATTTAAAAAATATGTAGTTCTGAAATGTCTCAAAGTATTTCAAAATCTATTCCAACTTTTTCCCACACATCCTAATACTATACGAAAACAAGTAATACCTTTATAAGGTGTCCTATATCTTTTGATACCAACCCTGGTGCAGGAGCACATTAAATTTCAAGAAGACAAAGATATAAAAGCTAGAGAAGCCATTTGTAATAAGTTGTAAAAGGAGGTCTTAATATGATAAATAATGTAAAAATGTTTATTTAATTAGTGAATGGATCTATTGACATCCATCTAAAGTCATTTGAGTCATTTGTATTGTATTTGGATCAAGTTGTAAAGGCTATGAAGCCATTTTTTTTTGTCAAAAATGTAAAAGTTGCGTAAAAAGTTGTAAAATGCAACTTTGAGAAAGTTGCTAATAATAGAAAAATGATGTAAAAAGGTATATGGTTGGTCTTGGGGGTAGTTAGGAAGGTTTATAACTGTCAAATGGATATAAAAATCATTGTATGGTCGAACCAAATCAATTTGGAGAAGAGGAAATACTTTGATACATTTTTGGTGCATTTTATTGTTGTGGTTTTGATTGGTTTTTTTTAGTTTTAGAGTAGTTTCCAGGACTTGTACGGCCATGTACAGCCTGGAAACCATGTAATATAGTAATGGATATATAGTATGATGAATCCTTCTTCTCATGCTTTTGGTTTGGTTCAATTTTATGAAGAAATGAATAAGTTATGGGTATTTTGGTCAAAGTGGATGTTTGCAGATTTGAGATTTGCTGAATACAGTCATGTTACAGCGTGTGATGCGGACATATTTTGGAGACTCGAGATCTCTAATATATTCATTGGAAAGATATGTGAACAACCTTTCATTTCCAACTGGTTTGAATCATTTTCATTTAGATTTGGAAAAGTTATGAAGATTTGAGTGGAAACTTGTTTTTAAAGATATCCATTCAAGATGAAGGCAGGGATTTGTGCTTGAAAAATTATATATGAATGGGAAAAATAAATGAATTACAGATTTGGGAATTAGAATCATAGATGGATAATTTGGAATTGGTTTGAGATTATTTAAATTTATTTTGAGAAAGTTATTTGATTCCCTAGGAAGGGTTAATGGTTTGGCTCCAGATTTATGACAGAAAATATGGATCTTAGTTCAGAGTACATAATTCATAATATGCTTATTGGATTGGTCTCAGATTTGGATATATTTTAGAATTTCTAATTTGGAACAATTAATCCAAAAAAAATTTCAAGAAGACGTATAGAACAGAAGTTATGAACAATGGAATCAGACATAGCAATCTGATTGTGTGAGTGAAGATTTTGTCTTTATTGGTGTATAATGCCAGGGTTCTTTGTTTTAATCTTTGAGATGTTCTTGGTTCCTTGAGGGTGTACCAGCCTATTGTGAATCCCTTGAGTTGAACTAAGATTCCTTGAAAATAAATACAAAGGGCTCTGCATCAAACCCTATGTGCTCAACTTTAAAAATGTCCCAAAAATGTGTTTTTGGCATGATATTGTCTGGTTTTTAATGCAAACATGTTGCTGATATTGATTTATTTTTGTTTTTGACATACGAGTTAAAATACACTTAAAGTCATTACTTAACAATACATAGTGCATGTCAAGTAAGTAGTGTATGTCAAGTATAAGTTGTTAGATAATGCATCTCAAGCAAGATATATAGTATGTTTCGAGTAGACAGTTAGTGCCAAGTCACTCTAGTGATGAGAAAGTTAATACATGCCAAGTGATTTAGATGATGAGTGAACAGTGGATGCCAAGTCATTTAGAGGTTGTGTTACAAAATTGAAGATATAATGGATCTCGAATATCAGAGTCTTCAAGTTCCAAGTAAATAGTTTTCAACATAGTTATTTGTAATGGCACAAACTCCTATGTAAACTAGTTTTGGGCTGACTTAAGGATTGCTTTGTGATTCTAGATGATAAGAACAAATCTATATTAAGGATCCCTATGCAGTACATGCAACTAATCAGATTAAGGAATGAACTAAGTAGCAAAATGGGTGAATCAAAATCATTGATTCCCACCTAGCCTTAGGTCACCTAGGTCTTCTCAAGTTAGGAAAAATGCTAAAAAGTTTAATGAGCGAGGAAGAGAAGTTTGCATGTGCAAAAAGAGCGTTCATGATGACTAAGGAGTTGTGACAAAGGATTGAATTGCATAATTAGTTAGAGAGAAAAAAGGAAAGTAGAGGGAGGATATAAGTGATACTTATAATTAGAGAGGATCAAGTATACATTAGAAAAATGGTGATTTGATATCTAGTAGAGAGGTGCTAATCAAAGGATCAAGGCTAAGACATTGTAATAGATGAATTAGTAATATCTCTAAATTGAGTGGTCCTAGCATGCTTTTGTAAGTGCTTTAACAAGGTCCATGCTTCATTGTAAGTTGAAGTCCTTTAGCTAAGTACACTTATAATAAGGTATTGAAATCCTTTAATAGAGTAAGATCTAACAAATTTTGTAAGCCTTTAATAGGGAAAAGCTTTCATAGGGTAGACCATAGTTTATGATTAAACACTATAACCTTTATTAGATACACTTTACAACTAAAGTAGTGAAGATTTGTGGGTGTCATCCCCACCACAATTTCACCTTCTCATTGGAGGGTTTTTGGGTAACCACATATCTTTTTTCATATGTATTGAATGTTATTCGTTTCCATGTTATGGATGAATATGCTTAGTTTGGTATTTCAATTTACATGCAAATTGTGCAATGGATGTGTGGTGAATGTTTTAATGGATAAAATTTTGAAATATTGATTCACCCCCCCTCCCCCCCTCTCAGAGTTTTTTTTCCATTTTTTTTTTCCAATAATTGGTATCAGAGCTAAATTCTCTGGAAAGGAAAACTTTAAATCTTTAAGGAAAGATCTTGAAGATGGAAGTCTACAATTTAGTAAAAGTCATTGAGAACTAGATGATTGAAATATAGCTTGCCCTACATCAACTGAATGAAGCAAGAGATGAGTTGAAGCACTCATTAAAGAGAAAGAAAGAGATAATTATTGAGGAGAATGACACATATTATGAAGAGGAAGACACTACTAAATTATTTGTAGATGGAAACTCAAGTGAGTTTGATGTAGCAGTTGCAGATCTAATGGAAAGGAATAGTACTCTACCTAAAGAGGTTAGGGATCTTAAGATAGAAGAAGAAGTCCAATAAATATTGCTATGTGAGGTGATCAAGAAGAAAAAGAAAGCCAAGGAAGACAAAGTCATGATTGAAGACGACATAAGAATATTGAGGAATAGACTAGAAGAGAAGACATTAGAGGTACAAAGGATTAGTAACATTCAACTGGAAATAATGAATCAAGTGATGATTTCCAATCATGAATTGAATGGTAAGGACATTGAAATCACAACCTTGAAGTTACAGAATGAACAATTAAGAAATGATCTGAGAAGAGAAAAATACTTTGTTGAAAGTTTCAATGGACCAAGTGAATCCATCAAGTACTTTGAGAAATTGATGAGATCTCCTATATCTAACAATGATATCACTAGATTGGGATACAAAACTACTAAGGAAGGAGAATCATCTAAAATTAGTGAACAAAGAAACAACAAAGATAACAACTACAAAGCTACTTATCATAATTGTGGAAAGTTAGGTCATACAAAAAATATTTACAGCAGAAAAATTATAAATCAAAACCCTAAGAAGAAATTTGTGGGTTACTATCATAAGTGCAACAGGCAAGGACATCAAGCACATGAATGTAGGTTCAAGACTTCAAGTACACAAAGATTTGAAGGAATTTCCACAATTGTCAAAAGTATGGACACAAAGCATATGAGTGTAGATCTAATGCCATGTGGACAACAAACAAGCAGATAAAGGGACAAAAAAATGGAAAATCCTACAATTGGGATTACAATACAAGGCATACTTGTGACTATTGTCAAGTGTATGGACATGTTAATAACAATTGTGTTAGAACACATTTTAGAAGTGATTGTAGTAGATGGTTGAGTCAAACTACATGTTTTAGCTATTTGAAAACTGGTCACATTGGTAGAAATTGTCCAACAAGGTCAAAGGCACCTAGTAGTGAATTCAACAAAGGCAAAGAGAAGGTTGATGTTTAAAAAGTAAAAGTGTAGATGAACAAGAAATGGAATAAAAAGGAAGATTGTAGCACACCAAGTTTAGATGGGCTCACTCCATCCAATGGATCGAGTGATCACATCACCCCCAACTAGGCAATTAAAAGGTATGTGGGACTAATATTTCAATAACATATTTTACATTAATTCCAAGAATCTATGTTTTGATAAGATTATATATGCATGAATTAAGTTGCAATTTATTGGTTAGAACCTAGAATAAATCTATAAGTTTTGTTAGTTTTCATGTTGTTGCCAAGTGAAAATGAAATTTTAATTGATGTGGAGCTATTAAAGGTGATAGTATTGGCCAAGCTCATTCTGGTTCCTGAGCATAGAAGAAATCATGTATAAGCTGAGTGAGTTGAAATTGCTATGATAGCCAAGCTTACAACTGTGTAAGAACTAAGCATTTATTGTCGAGTTTTAAGGGTCATATGGTTGAGTTTTGAATCTTTTGCATTCATTCATGATTGAAGAGAGCACAAAGAGTAAAAGGCAAAATGAGATGAAGGATTCAAGCATTTTTGAACTAGATTCAGCTACTACTTCTCACCAATCATCAGATTCATGAGGTATTTACTGTGTCCTAACTTACACTATTTGAATTATCACAAAACCCTAGTTATTTTAAATGGTGTCTAGTTCTTCTACTTCTATTAGGAAGAAAGGAAAAGAGGTTTTGAATTTTTAATTAATAATCAATAAGATTAGAAAACTACCCTTCGAAGGTATTCCTTAGATAGCATACAAGGGAGATCCAACTACTATGTTACCTATGATACCACCATAGGGTTTTGATGATACATGATGTAAGATGTTGCTACACTTGTAAGGTTGGAAGTATTGGAGACATGGAAATCAGAGATTTGTATGAAAAATTATTTGTAGATGGAGTATTGAAGGAGGAAAATAAAATTGTAGAGAGAAAAGGGTTAACTCGTGCCCTATAATTTTCAAATGTATTAAAAATGGAATGGATTAAGATAGTACTAAGAAGAATACATGATCACTCTATACAGTTTGAAATTGGCCCTACCAAGATCACAAAAAGGACCAAAGGCCATGCAAGTTAATGCTAAGGAGGTAATTGAGAAGAATACAGGGATTGCATAGAACAAAAGAGGAATGATAATTAACACAATTTTAGATCCCCTAATTGCATTTTCAATGAAAATAATTGTTCACAAGTTATTTCAGTCTAGTAGATTGAATAGTGTGTCTTATATGGCTATGGATTTAGGTTATAAGATATTGAAGAAGGATCACTCTTATGACCTTGCCAATTTACGATTCCAGCACTTAGTAGAAAACTTGGGAACCATGAGAAAGAAAAAGAGTGCATAATGAAAATTTGGTTCATTACTAGTTTGAATGTCCTTTTATGTGCAAAATATATTACCTTCATTTGGAAAAGTTTCTTGGAAGACCAATAGCTCTATTGTAGTTCAAATTGGAGAGTTCATAGAGCAACTTGGAGAAAAATTTGAGTCAATCTTGACAAGATCCTTTGAAGACTTTAAGAAATATATGAAGTAGAGATTGAGGATATTAGTGTCCCTAATAGAGAAATATCATGATGATGTTTTTTTTCTAGTTGATGTTGGTTATACATATGTACAAGCAATTGTTCCAAGGGCCTATGAAATCAATTTGGATGAGGCATCAACAACCATCACAAAACTATTAGAAGAAGAGGTAGAGAAGAGTGTAAGCTCATTTGGAAATTATGAGAAAGCCAAATCAATAATTATAATAGATTTGAAGAAAACTTATGTGGTTAGAAAGAAAAAAAATTGTGAAGAAGCTAAAGGAAATATTTGGTAACGGGGAGAGGAAGATGAAGATGATGATGATGAAGATGATCAACCATCTCAAGCCCCTTGTACACTTTCACAAAGTCAAGGAGAGGACAAGAAGAAGAAGCAAAACATGATGAAGGTGCCAAGGAAGAAGAAGCCAATGAAGCACCTAAACCTATAGAAAAGAAGAAAAGAAAAGCCAAGGAGCTAGTAGTTAGTAAACTAAGGAAGGTTGTGAAGCCAACATAACAAAAGCCAATAGTACTTGTTACTAGGGATAGCACAAGGGCCACTACAAAGAAGACCCCAGAAGTTGAGAAGCCTAAATGTAAAAGAGCCATTGTAGCTGCCAAGGAGGATTAACCTAAGAATAAACATAAGAGAAAATATGTACCTCTAGCCAAATTAGATGAGGAGAGGGCTAAATCAGATGAAACCAATCAGTTATAATTGGTAAGACATAGTCCCTCTTCTAATTTAGACTTGTGTGATAATATAAAGAATAATGTAGATTTATTAGGGTTTACACATGTTGAGTTTGATAAACTTGGAAATATAAATGAATAAGGTTGAGGAATTTTTATATAATATGATGGCCACATTTAAGAATACACTTATTAAGCTTGCCAACTCATTACCCAAAAATCTATATGACACAGTTGAGAAAAGGTGGAAATATAGTTTAATAAGTGAAAGGAATATAAGGGAGACTACTCTAGCCAGACTAATGCCAGATTTGGACAATTCATCAATGCATAAGGACATAATAAAATATAAGGTGATTTTTCTTTTGAAATATATATCATTTAACATTGTGTAGAATAATATTGAGGAGGTTGTCAAATAGAGAACACAAATATTGAAAGTCATCTATGGGCTACCAATAGAAAGCTTATTAAATAAGCACCTAAGGAAGTTGGTGAGGGAAAAGATGAACAAGAGGTAGTAGAGATTACTAAGGATCAATTTGTCAAAGATGGACATGAAGGAGGTATAGTGAAGGAAACACATGAGGCTATAATTGAAGAAGAGCAACAACAAGACTAGAATGTACTTGAGGTACATATGCTGAGTGCCAATCTCTCTCATGTGGACAAAGGAAGTCAACTAAATAATATCAAGATAAAAGATGTTTCTAATAACATAGTGTTGAACATCAATCCTTTGATAGAGGATTATTTGAAAAGGATATTATAGGATTCTAATTTAGCTGCAAAATTATGCACTAATCCTGTATTAATCAACGCAATTGAGATTGACATGGTATCAGCATGGGAAAAAAAAACACTAACACATCTAGTGTGCCCCTTTCATTTACTAATGTAGTAGGTCCAAAAACACTACAGGGTGTCATCATTGACACACATGTTTCAATTCCCATTGTGCTATATCAAATAAAGGACATAATGACATCAAATGTCAACACATTAGTGCCAAAAAATTTAGTGCAAGTAGTATTGATAGTTGAGCAAGATGGAACACAAGTCCAAATAAGTTAGGAAGGTGGTCTTACACCTAAGGTGAAGAAGACAAAATAGATTAGGAGGATAGGAATGAAGAGTCAATTTTGACTACAAAACTAGAGGAATAAATAGAAATTTACACATTAGTTACCCTACCAATCTCCACATCTCCTATTCCTAGTCAAAATCTTCATAGGCTGAATGTAGATGCTACATCATTGTAATCATCAAGGCCTAGTCCTAATATATCTAAGGTTCGATAAGGTGCATCTTATGGGGATGCCAACTTAGGTGAGGTGTTGAACTTCCAAAGTTTGATCTAGAAACAATAACCATAGAAGAAATGAGTATATTGCAAGAATCTCTAGCAAGGAAGAAGAACCAAAAATTACTAAAAAGGGAGCATAAGAAAAGACAAGTTATATATGACATCAAAGAAATATTTCTTGATGCATTTAGCCTCCCAAGACCTAATGAGGATAAACCTATTATTGAGCAATAGGTGAATATGGTTGATAACATTGGTGATTCAGACCTAGACACAAATACTAAACTTCTACATTGGTCTGAGAAGAGGTTTCAAAAAAAGGTTAATGAAAATATTTCTAGTGCCATTGCACTAAGATAGGTTGAGTTAGGAACAAATATGGTGTTGAATACAATTGGTTAATTGTGTATTGTCTTTGATGTTACACAAAATTTCATATCTTTACCAGTTAGTGTATGCTAAGATCACTTTGCCAATGAAGATAGTTTCTTGTGTTTGTCAAGCATTCTAGTGTTTGCCAAGTTTAGAAGGTAGTGTCTATCAAGTTCACTCAAGTATCGAAGAGGTTCATAGAAATTGAGTGTTAACTAAGTTCACTCAAGTAACAAAGGAAAGTTGGATGGAGCTAGTGTTAATCAAGTTCACTCAGTTACCAAATAAATTTCATGAAGATCTAGTGTTAACCAAGTTCATTTGGTTAACACTGGAAACTCATTTTTGAGATAGTGTCTACAAAGTGTTGGTGTTTGAAAACATTGGAAGGTTTTCAATTATCCCACTAAGAAACTAACACATCTAGGGGCAGCTAACTCCCATTTTCAACATGCCATTTTTGACAATAGGCCCACTATAAGGCATGACCCTTCTTCTTCTTTAGGCTCTACAAAACCTAGGCAGGTGGACCTCAGATTCAAATGATATTGTACTAGTTAAAGAAACATATCCTTGAATCTATTAAGAAGATTTTACCCTTATTTCTCCTAAAGACTTATGAAATGACATGGATCTATAGTAGCTAGATGCAAATCTATGGATCTCAGAAGCTGAGTGAGGGTTCAACTTTTATGCCCACTTCAAACATGAACAAGTCAATTTATTTGAATAAAATATTTGTGCAAATGCCATTTATATTAGCTTGCATCTGATTTAGTGATCAGTGCCTTATCCATTGAAACATAGAGTCATTACTAGCAGGATGACCTAACTTGCTTGCATTACAGTCAAGTTTATCAAATGAAATTCCCTAATCCCATTCTTATTTAATATCTCCTTCATACACCCATAAACCCTATAAGAACTATGAAGCATTTACTTAACTGCTTGAGTCAAAAGCAACAAAGATCTAATACACACTTCATCCAAAATTTCTTAAACCAAATGAACATTATCCATTCAATTACAAAGTTAATGACATATGAAGAATTAGGAGATAGAATTAGAAAACTCAGATAATTCCTGTAAATCATCTTTTGTATTTATCCTTGGAAAGACTAAATACAGTAACTGGTAACACAAAATAAAACTCAAGATAATACACATAATCTAGGATCCATTATCATATCTCAGAAACAATGCATAAAATAAAATGAAAATCTGCACAGGGTGGATGTGTGGCCTTCACTGCTAGAGCTTAGCTCAAAGTCAGGAAGGAAAACCATCTACAAACCTAGTTCAAATAGTAGAACTGGAACCCTGCTGGTATTACCTAGAGCAAACTGCCAACCCCCACAAATGAGAAGAAGAAAGAAAGATATAGGAAAGAAGCAATTTCCTAGATTGAATCTAAACATGACACTTGTCCACTTGGGAAACCTTCTCAGCTGGTTAAAACCATCTTTCTTATCTTTCCCCTCAAATGTTGAATCAAACCTTTTATCAATTATGTCTTCAAAAGCATCAAATATCTCAAATGTATGAATAAACAAATAATTGATTTGATTCTTGATTTTTTACTCATGGTAAAATGAAAATTAGTTAAAATTTTGATTTCTAAAAGCCAAGGAAACACTCTAAAACTGATTTCCTTCACACCCAAACTTTACCAAGCCTTCAAAACTTCCCTGAAACAAACTCTGATACTTCATGATGATTTCAGCCTATTTTACAACCAATACCCTAGATTTTACAAATTGACCTATAGCTCAAATTGATGAGCACTTGTGCAAGAACTGACTTCAAATTTGGAAAGTTCGTCTCATTCTGGTTCTGGTGCTATATTGAAGTGCCTATTTTCAACAAAAAAAGGCCACAGATATGTCCTTTTGAAAATTAGGTCTTCATTCTTGGTTTCGATTGCATTTGAAAATTTCAAAATTTTATTCTTTTATATAGTTTGAAATATATAAATAATTTTTAGTTTTATTTAAAAACTGACTGTGCATGTGATCTTGAGGAGAAAGATTTAAAAAATTAAAATTTTAATACCTTTGAAAATTCCCTCATATGTCTCACTCAAGTCAAACTTGGTTTGACCACATCGCCACTTGTCACATTTAGATTGGTCAGTGACTTCAACCTTGGTACCACATGTCATGATCTCAGCAATCCTCGCTATCTCGCTATGGTTATCAGGTGAGCAACTTTGCTTGGTGAGATAGCAACAATCACATGATCTGCCATGTGTCATGATCAAGTTGCAACTAGTTTGAATTTACCACATCATTGCCTACTTGCAGATACTGCCACTTGTCGCATGTTGATTCACTGACGGCACTGTAAGTAGGACTAATGTAGCACTTTGACTCTCATCAGATTTTGCAAATTTTTTGGCTAGTCGCTACCTCACTAGCCAGAATTTCTCACCACTTTCTGGTGGCAAGATAGCAAGTCGCCGGATTGTGGACTTTTCCAACTGCTACTGATGTCATCTATCAAATATGCACTTTTGTTCAAAATGCATTTCCAACTGTATCCACATGCTCTCCACATGAGTGGGCCCTATTACATGGTTGCTTGGCATTTAAAAAGCCCCTTTCTTTAATCTATCTTTGCTATTGCATGGTCTTCTATTTGAAGTAATGAAAATCCCCCCCAACCATAAATGTGGGATATTGCAATTTAAAAGCTTTCTTCAGTCCTGCCTGGACTTCCTTCCACGTGAGCTCTACTTTCTGGATCTGCACGTATGTCTGCTCTTTTACTTGCATTTTGGCGTTCTTTATTGCTGGTGACTTCTTTGTTTACAGATGGCATCTGGAGTTAGCTTGGGGTCTTCTTCTATGCTGACATGATCTAGTTTTTTCATGCCGATCCCTCTCCAATGCATGGAGTTTATGAGCTGCCGGTTACTTCCTATTCTCATACGCCTCTCTCATTTGACTTTGGCACTAGCTATCTCCTTTTACATTGTGCTAGTCTTTGCTCTTTTTAGTTTGCATGGATTTTGCTTGTATTGGCGTGAGATCCTTTTGAAATGCATGGGGTTCCATTTTATAGCTTTTCATTTTAATGCCTGAACACATTATTTGAATGGTGTGATCTTTCCTATCACAACCTACTTCTTTATTGCTGCATTGGGTCTCCATTGAATCTTTGGTGTCTTTTTCTAGGCCTCCTTCTCTTGGCATGAGTTCTCACTATTGTGTGGAGACGTGTCTTAAACTGGTGTGAGCTCTCTGAGCTGTAGATGCCTCTTTACTACCAGCTTCATTCTTGCTTTGACCTGCATTTTTAACTTTTCCTTGCTCTATTAAAACATGATTAACTATTTCTCATGCTTATGGACTCTACTTTATATTTGAAAAATCATCCAATAGAAAGGGCTTCTAATTGTATATGTTGAATGTCTGTTTATCATAAACATTAGCACGTTTTTAAAGAAAAACATTTATCCAAATGGTTTATTATTCTTAAAACATATAACGTGCTATTTAAATAATAAGTTCTTAAAACTTTCTAGCATTAGAAAATGCCTTTAAAATCCCATCAACATATATTGTGCCTTAAAATGAAAATTCCATTTGCTCAAAGCATTTCATACCATACCATATGAGAGCTCAATCACCACCTATTTCTCCCTATTGCAGATGTAGCAAAATAGAAAGAAGATTGTAGGTCATTCTCACAATATCTTTTTTAATCTGCAAACTGGAGACTTGTGACTGGCAAAAAAAACACTTTTTCTGAATAAGACATTCACCGTGACCAATTTTAGTCAATTCTACAAATTGTGAATTTGCATCTGGAGACTCACCAGGTGGCCTTAAAAATTGATTCAATCCGGTAACCAGGCCACAAAAATTGGCATGAGTGTTCAATCCTACATAGTCTATCATACTGCAAATTCTTAGCCCATGAAGAATTCCCAGTCGAAAGATTTTAATTTTCGAACATCCTTACTTCAAATATCCTGTAGGCAAACAATGTTAAAAAACATAAACTGGGCTCAGGTTCGGCATTATAAACTAGGTTATTGATCACTTGGGGTTCTAAAAACTAGGGTATAGGTTCTTTGCCATGAGGAGAATATAATTCTATGGTTTGGGCTCATGACGAATCACAGGACGCATTTGGCCAATTTTTGAAAATAGGAACTTGGAAATTTTAACTGGGAAACATGTCAAAAAGTAATTTCTGGCAAATGTATGGACATATGAAAGTATGCAGATGGATTCGTCATGACTTAAGAACTAGCATACTTCAAGGCTTTTTAGGACACAACATGATGGTATAATAAGTTTAGGCTTACCAATCATAGGATCAAAGTTATAACGTATCGAACAGGAGTACAAATCAATCTGGATATGTTAGCCATAACAAAACAATGCAAACTAGGTTTTTAATCATGTTAAGAAATTGATCAAATGGATTCGTCATGACCTCAAAATTTGAACATATGAAGTGTATGACCCTTGGAACACAATCTAAAAAAAATTTCTTCATGTGGGTCAATTGGGTCAAAGATATCATTGGTCGAACAAGGCTTCCTAGAAATGTGTGCAACTACACATGTACAAAATAGTAAATGACCAACTTTGAGGGGTTTGAAACCTAGTCAAACAAATTTGAAATGACTTGAAACTTGAAACATAGGTTCTCTGATATGCATACTAAACATCCCCAAAGTGGCAAGTCATGACACATTCTTGGGTAAAATATATTGAAAGACAAACTGGGCCTCCTATCACTATTTGACAGTTAGGCAGAATTGCAAATTCTGACACTAGCTCAAAATGAGACTTCACCGAGTGATTCAGGATGGAAAATTAACATTGTGGATCACATGAATATGTCAAATGAAAGGTTTTAAGCCACTCAAACACCATCTAGGCCTCAAACTAACAACCGACCACATATGCATAAAAGGCACTTTAGGGCATGATTTTCTCAAAATTTTCAAAATGTGACTGAAAATGGACCATGCAATTTTCAGTCCCAACACCATGTAGGGTCAACTAATGAAGGATTTTCTTATTTTATCATATTGAGTTTATTGGATTCATTTGTTGGTTCTAGCCAACTGAGGAGTTCAATAATAATTATTCTAAGATATATTCAAGCTGAAATGAAAATGTGTATGATATAAGTATAAGGTCAAGTTGAGGATTGCAAGTGTGCAAGTGTATGTAAGAATAGAAGATGCTTAGAGGAAGAAAATTAGAAAGATAAAAATAATATCCTTGAGAAGCTAAAAATATATATTTGATCAAAAAGGATAAAGTATTCAAGCCAAAATTGAGATCTAAAATCAAAAGAATAGTTGCATCAGAAATTAGGTCATTTCATTGTTACTCGCTAACCATTGTAGCAGTGATCCAAATCTCTTAATATATATTTGTAAATCCTCTAATAATGTGGAATTTCTACATTGACATTTCTAAAGACCTCTAACAATTAGACTCCTAACAAGGTGATTAGATCCTCTAATAGGGTCACACCTAACAATGTGTTTTGTAACCTTTAATAAGGCTCACTTCAAAAGAGTGAAAAATAGTAACTAGTTACAATTGGTGGTTTTTCCCAAATTGGGTTTCCACATTAAATCTTGGTGTCACTTTTGTTCATGCTATTTCTTTCATGTGTATGAAACTAATTTAATTAAAATTAATCACAAATAATATCCTATGATTTTAATGTTAAGAATTTTCCAAATTACAGTTGTTATTTTACTAGTTACCAAGTTACAACATATTATCAATACTAACTGAGTGCCTATATATTTACTGACCTACAATATTTTAGAATTTATGTTCTCTACTACCATCTAAGGGATCTAGGGTTCATTTTGTGGTAATTGATTCATCCCTCCCCTCTCAATTACTCCTCTTATATTTCCAACAATTGGTATCAGAGTTTTTGGTGCTTGTAGAGAAAGTTTTAAGGACCTAAGATAAATATCAGGATGTCTTACAAAAGAGAGATTCCCAAGATGAACAAATATAACTATGAGGCATGGTAGAAAATTATAATGTTTCACCTGGAAACCATCAGTGATTCACGTTTGAAATATCTAGAAAATGCTTACAAGGCTCCTACTAGAACATTGACTATGGAGGAGGTTGCTAAAAATAAAAATCATAACATTATGATCATTGACATTGAATCAACTCTTTACTATTTTCAATTTGATGAGATCAAAGGATTTTCTACTGTCATGACATGTGGACCAACCTAAAGGATATCTATGGAGGTGATGATAATGTGTAAAGATCCAAAGAAGAAATCTTGAGAGGTTGGTTTGATCATATGAAGATGAGAGAGGATGAAAACATTGCAAAATATGTTGAGAAAATCAAAGCCAGTGTTAGCACAATCAAAGCTTCTAGAGGGACAATTGAAGATGTAATAGTCATAACCAAGGTACTTAAAACAAAGATAAATTTGGATGCTCTAGTTGGAAGATTGACTAATTTGAGCTAGATAACTATGACAATTATAGTCCTAGTTTTAGCAATCTTGAGTTTCCATTTGAAGCAATGTTATCACTTAAGAAGAAAATCAAAAAGTATAGAATTTTAAAGTGAAGATGAAGAAAATTCTAGTAGTGATCTTGAAGCCATTGAAGCATTTCTTGCAAGAAGGTATCCCAAAGGCAAAGGAAAGTACAAAGGTAAAATTCCTCTAATCTATTTTTCTTATGAAGAAGTTGGTCACATTGCTACAAGGTGTCCAAATAGAGAAGACAAAGATGAAAAGAAGCACAACAAGTACAAAGGCAAGAAGGATTTCAAGAACTTCAAGGAGTACAAAGATGAAAGTTAGAAGTCTTGTTTTATGGCTAAAGATTTAGATAGTAGTGATGATGATAAAATGGTCTATATTGATGTAAAAGATAAATTTGATGATGAAGAAGATAAAATGTTACTTATCTCTCATGTTAAGAAAAATGATATATGGATTATTAATAGTGGTTGCTCAAATCATATGACTAGTGGTAAGACAAAGTTTCAACGTTTGGAACATTATGATGGTGGAAGTGTAAGATTTGGAAACAATGAACCATGTTGCATAAAGTTAATAGGTTGTATCTCACTAACAAATGAACTTAGATGTGATAATGCTTATTGGGTTGAAAGACCAAAGCATACTATATTGAGTGTGGAACAATTGAATAACAATGGATTAAAGGTAGAATTAATGAATGGGAAGGCCAAGCTACTAGATAGAAAAGGAAATTTAGTTGGTTTTGGTAACCAAACAAAAGGTAATTTATTCTACCTAGATCTTAGTGAAACTTCATGTTTCATTGTTCAAGTAGAAGAAAGTTGGTTATGGCATAAAATTTTATGTCATGTGAACTTTGATAATCTAATCAAGCCAATGAAAAAAAAAAGAGTGAGAGGTATTCCCAGCTTGAGGAAACCTAATATGGCCCCATAAAAAAATTGTCAAATTGGTAAGATGAAAAAGACAAGTTTTAAGAGAAAGAACTATCATTCTGAAGAAGTCTTGGAGCTAGTTCATACTAATTTATGTGGATCTATTAGAATTGAGAGATGCAATGAAGATAAGTAATTTATTCTTTTTGTTGATGATTATTCTTGAATGATAAAGATAAATTTGAAACTTTTCAAAAGTTTAAGTGGTAGCTGGAAAGAGTAGAGAAGGAAACAAGATAGAAGCTGAAGTGTTTGAGATTAGATAGAGGTGGTGAATTCATTTCCAATGAATTCAATGAATTCTATACTAAAAGAGGAATCAAAAGGAAAGTATTAGTCTTTGGTACACCACAGCAAAATGGTATAGTATAGAGAAGGAAAAGATCCATCATGGATTGTGCAAGAACCTTAATGACACAAAAGAATGTTGCAATCAAATACTAGAAGGAAGCAATTAGTATTTCAGTGCATACCTTGAATAGAGTATAACTAAAGAAAGACTCAAATCAAACTCCTTATGAACTATGGTATGGATAAAAACTAATGTAACTTACTTGAAAGTATTTGGTAGAAAATGTTACATTCTAAAAGAGACTAAGAAAGGTAAATTTGATGTCAAAGGTGATTAATGCATATTTCTAGGATACTCAAGAAAAAATAAAGCATATAAATGTTTGAATTTTTCTACTCATAAGATCATAGAAAGTGCACATGTTAGGATTTATGAGTTTGTACAAAAGAGTGAAAAAGAGAGCAGCAAAGAACCTGAGGGTTACAAAAAGTATTTGAAGTATGAACCTAATACATTTCCAAGTCCAATTAGAAGTCTGCAAACTTCACCTCCCGAGTCCCCAAATCTCTAGAAGCACCCAAGCTACATCCAATGCAACCTGAGTCACATTTAGAAGCTGACAGGTTGCAACCAGAGAAAACAAAATCTAAAGGACCCAAGTCATAGATAGTGGGATTTGATCTTGATACAAAAGATCATGGTGAGGTTAGTGGAACATGTTATAGATCCAAAGTATCTATGTTGGAAAAATGTATTAAAAGGCACCATGCAGCTGATCAAATCATTAGAGACAAGTTAGATAGTACACTAGCAAGGAAAAAATAGAAAGGTACATGTTTTCTTACTAAATTTGAACCTAGATTAGTTAAAGATTCTTTTGATAATGAAAGATGGATTGAAGAAATGAATGAAGAGATAGAACATGTAGAAAGTAATAAGATTTGGACTCTTGTTCCTAGACCCAAGGATTAAAAAATGTAATTGGAACAAAGTGGATTTTTAGAAATAAGTTGAATGAAGATGGAGAACTTTTGAGAAACAAAGAAGGGTTAGTATGCAAATGTTACTCTCAAGAAGAAGGTGTTTATTATGGTAAAAAAAATTCTCCTATTGTAAGATTAGAAGGTGTTAGGACTTTACTTTCTTATGTTGCATAAAAAGGATTTAAAGTTTATCAAATGGATATGAAATCTACATTTTTGAATGGAACTCTTGAAGAGGAAGTTTACATAGGACGACCTAAAGGTTTTGTAGATCCTAGCAAAAATGATATGGTCTGTAAACTACACAAAGCATTGTATAGTCTCAAGCAACCCCGAGAGCTTGGTATGAAAGACTCCATAATTATTTGATGAAGATTGGTTTACAAAGGACATATGATAACATCAATTTATATATCAAAGGACTCAAACAAAAAGATTATCTTGGTTGAAATATTTGTAGATGACACATTATTTATTAGAAATGGTGACTTGTGCAAAGCTTTTTTAGAGGAAATGAGTAAGGAATTTGAGATGTCCATGTTTGGAGAGATAAAATTCTTTGTTGGATTGCAAATTAAACAAAAGAAAGATGGTATCTACATTACTCAATCCAAATATATCAAGGAGATACTAAAAAAATTTAGAATGGAGGATTCAAGACTAGTTGGAACACCTATGTCTACTAGACATAAGCCTTCCAAGAATGATGATCCCAAGGAAGTAGATCATACCACATATAGATCAATGATTGGTAACCTGCAATATGTAGTGCATACAAGGCTTGATATTGCATTAGCAATTGATATGGTGGAAAGATTCTCAATAAATCCTAAAGAAAATCATATGATGGAAATCAAGAGAAGCATGAGGTATCTAAAGGGTACTGAAGATTATGGATTATGGTACAGGAAAGGAGGCAATTTAGGTTTGAAATCCTTTACTAATGTTGATTGGGAAGGAAGTGTTGATGACAGGAAGAGCACCAGTGGTGGAACATTCTTTCTTGGTAAAATATGGAAAAGCAAGAAGCATAATTGTATTTCTTAGTCTATAGTAGAAGTAGAGTATATTGCAGCAATAGTTAATTGTTCTAATTTTGTTTGGTTCAAGCATCTATTGGCAGGTATGAAGGTAGAAATTAAGGATCTAATGGTTTTCTTTTGTGATAGCACCAATGCAATTAATATATTAGAGAATCTTGTGATGCATACCAAGAACACACACAAGATAAAGAGGTAAGGTTGGAATATGTGAATACTAAAGAATGAACTGTAGAAATATTCACTAAGCTATTACCTAAGGATGCATTTTTGTATCTAAGAGGTAAGTCAAGGGTTATTCCCCTATATGAAGCTCGCTAAATGAAGTTTAGTGATGCATCAACTAGTGCATATTGAAGATTAGTCAAGTTGATGCAATATTGAAAAGGGTAGATTGCATATGAATAAGTACATGAGGTACATTTCTATTCACTGAATATTGTCTTTGGCATAAGATGTCAAAGAGGGAGAGTTTGTTATCATACTCACAAAATTTTTATAAAGAGTGAGAGTTTTGTAATGAAGGAGAATTTGCAGAGATGTCAAGAGGAAGAACTTGGTCTAAAATATTCATAGTTGATATCAAAGAGGGAGAGTTTGCTATCAGAAGAAGATGTTGAAGATATAGTTTTCTGACAGAGGGAGAAACTAATGATAGGGGAGTTCACACTAATAGAGGGAGTTCTCATGGATGACAATTGGGATGAAACTAAGGATATTTTCCTTACTATGATTTTGCTCAAAAATTTCATTGTATTATGACATGTTGTGTTGCCATCAATGCTAAAGAGGGAGATTTTTGAATATAATTGGTTAATTGTGTATTGTCTTTGATGTTATAGAAAATGTCATATCTCTACCAATTAGTGTATGTCGAGCTCACTCGAGAAATGAAGATAATTTCCTATGTCTTTTGAGGATTCCAATGATTTCCAAGTTTAGAAGGCAATGTTTACTAAGTTGACTTGGCCATTGAAGAGAATTTTGTAGAAATTGAGTGTTAACCAAGTTCACTCGAGTAACAAAGGAAAGTTAGATGAAACTACTATCAACTAAGCTCACTTGGCTACCAAAGGAAGTTTGTGAAGATGTAGTGTTAAAAGAGTTTATTTGGTTAACACACAAAATCATTTATGAGTTAGTGTCTACCAAGTAGGGTTGGTTAATGAATGATTTTCTTTTTTTGGCTTATTGAGTTTTTCACATAATTTTTTTCCTAATACATCCTTAGTGAAAAATCTAGTTCCCTTTCAAAAATTAGGCTTTTTGCCTTTTTAAATCAATGTTTACCCCAAAAGAATTTCTATTTTGGTTATGCTATTTTTCTAGTATTAAGTCTTGCCCCAGAGGACCTTTGAGTTAGTTTTACATAGTGTTCACATGAAAAGTCATTTGAATTCCTTTTTTCTTTTTTCTAGGTACCTTTTAATTTTATTTGCATTACCCAAAATTGTCCTAATTTTCTATAAAAGTTTTTTAAACCAAGCTTTTGTTTTAATATTTTGTAGGTTTGTGTATTATGTTTGAAAAAATTAGCTAAGTCATGATGACCCTTGATCTTCCTTAAGATCAAGGGTTGTCACTTTTTTGCCAACAAGAGTTGCAAGGTCTTTACTCTTGGTGACATAGTGACAAGGTGACACCTATCCATGAGACCCAATTAGGAGAAGCAAGGTTTCAAAAGTAAATTTTGTGTTGTAGATCATATGGTTAATCAACAAGCCTTGATTTATCACCAAAGGAAGCTGCTTATTCTTTATTCATAACAATGTAGTGAGAACTTGACAGATGGGTTTTCCAGATGTCAAATTTCCATTTGATATGAGAGATATACTTGACAGAGATAAGATGTTTTTCCACATTGTTAGATCTTTTAAGATCAACAATAGTCACTTTATCACCAATAGAAGTTACAAGGTTTTTATCCTTGGTGACATAGTGATAGATTGACACATTGAATGGTGGACCATTTTTAAAGGAGTTTTGTAGCATCATCCTTGATCATTTGATGTATAAGAAATCGATGGTTGTCATTATGTCACTAAGGGAAACTGCTCAACCTTTATCCCTAGCTACATAGCAAGAACCTGGCTCATGTCTGGATACATAAATGAATACTATGTAAAGTTGCCAGCATGGAGAGAAAGGGTACACATGGTAAATCTCTATTAGGTTGACCACCAACTAGGAAGGTTAAAGCTGAGTCAAAGTGCATTTTATTTCTTAATCGTTAGATTCTTGTAAATCGACGACCTATTTCAAACTCAAAGAGGAACGCAACTTTATTTTTTCTTTGTAACCCATTTATGGAAATTAAAGCTCCTCATGCAAAATAGTACAAGAAATGTAGTGCAAATTTTCAAGAATTTCATTCTATAAATATATTTTTAAATTTCTTTGAGCTTGGACCTATTGAAGAACCTAGTTTTCTGCTTGGTTGAGTTGTAAAATTTCTATATCAACAATTCATTATAGCGTTCAAAGAAGAAACAAGAAGACCAAGTAAGTATCTCCATCTACATATAATTAAGAATTCTATTCTCTCCTCATTGTTGTTCCAGTTTGCTTCCAAAAAATGGTTTCACTAGGAAGGTTGAATATGCTAATAGAAATATTCATGATGATTTTCTAAAGAAATTAAGTGAATATACTAATGAATCTACCCAAATCAAGACAATAGTTCCTGTAAACCCTAGGCTTTGAGTTGCAGATGGTTTATTTGACAAGGGAAATTGAATTAGGGATGCCATGACTTCTAAAATAGGGTTACAATTATTTAAAAAGTGGTTTTAGAGAGGAAATTATTTCCCCCCCACAAACATATTTGGAATGTTGACTTAGGTAAGTTAGTAGTTCCTAGATTTTTTATGGATTCAGACCTCCTCACTGCTATATCTTGAAACTATGATCCAGTAGCTAGTATGGTGAGGAGAATAGATAGGGAATTCTTGATGAAAATTACTATAGAAGAAATAATTTTTTTTTTTGAAATGGATCCGACCACAGATTATTATGAGGTCGTTGACTTTCAAAGATTAGAGAAGCAATACTTGTCTCACAAGGATCAAATTAGGAAAGGGACACTAAGAGGACACTTGGTCACAATTGGAAATTTAACTTTTCTTGCAACATCAACTAAAGAGCCTTTCAAGAAATAATTTTTCAATTCAAGGGCTATAGGTATCTATATGACTTTGTACAAGGTTTTTGGTGAAGGTGAGCAAGAGTTTGTACCAATAAGGTTTATGTATATGATGGTATAGATCTCTTCCTTTAGTTTGGATATTATTTTTGATTTTGCATCCTTTCTAGTGGAAGAAATTCACATAGGTCTAATTGGAATTGCAAAGGGAAAATTTGAGAAAACTTTTGATTTTTATTCTTTGTTGATGCATATGTTTTTGTATAAGGGGTTTCTTTCTTTGAAAAGGAAATGGTGTTAATAAGAGAATATGATGGAAAATCTCTATCAGTTCAATTATGGAGTGTAGATATGACCTAGGATTCATAGGAGGCTAGTTTTGTAAGTTTTGATAGATATTTTGCATCAAGATTGAGGAGCCTGTTATTAAAAGATAACCCAAAATACCTAAGGCATTGTTAGATTTCATCAGGCTTATGGATAACCCTAGTAGTTTTAAAGTTTCCCATAATTGGGTAGACATCATACCATATCTAGTGTCAACAATTTTCAAAGTATATGGATTCCAAGGAACCCCACACATTCTTCCCTACCAAGTACCTCTTAAGGTGGTAATAGTTGAGATGTTATGAAAATTAGGTGGTTTGGAAGAAGCAGAACTGACTGGTAGGTCAAGAGGCTCTATTTTCCCTTATTGTACAATTACTTATTAGTTTATAATCACAAAGGGTGATTGGTTGTTTCTATATAAATTTTTAGACCCATACAAAATGGCTATCTTTCATGCTCATTTTAATGATGGTGAAGGATTTTTTGATATATTTAGATAGAGGGCTAAGAATAGTGCCTGAAAGCATCAATTCTATTTCATTGAAGATGCAATAAAAAAATATGTTTTCTCTCCAAGAACAAGATATTAAAAAAGAAAAGTGGAGATTCTATTCTAGGGTCTTAGAATTCATTAATTATTTTGAGAAATATTATAGCCCTTTGAAAAATGCAAAGACATCAGGGGACAAGCTGAACAAGTTGATGATCATCATTTTAGAGATTATCGAGACCATGAATGAAAAGAAGACCCTTTTCATCAATTTTTATCATGATAAGGCAAGAGAAGTAATGAAAGGGTTATCTTTTACCCCTATAGTAGGATCAGGACAATTGATCATTCAAAGGAGGTGTATCTATAGCATCATCAAGAATAAAGACCATAAAATTGATCAGGGGAAGAAAATAGTTTGACCAACTAGTACTACTTTGGAAGAGAGGCCTAAAGAGCCAAGGTATAAGAGGCAAAAGATAGAAGAAAAGCTAGTGTCCCAAATAGTAGACTACACACCCACTCAATCTCCTTTACATATAGGAGATAAACAACTCACTAAGGGGTAAATGGAACAATTAGGATCCCAAGGGGGAGTGTTTATTACTATTGCACAATTGAGGATGGAAATCCCTAGGAACCTTCCATGCCTAGCCTTGAGTTAGTTGTTGTCAATTATAGAGGAAAGATTTTAGAAACTATGGTAGAACAAGCTACTTATGAATTTATTTTAGATGAAATTTTTGTCAAATCAAGACCTTTCTACCAATTTGCATGGAGAACTAATATTGAATTTTTTAAAGAAAGGTTTAATAAGAGGAAGGTAGAGCATCCAAAAATGGAAGAGGCAGCTATACAAGATCAAATAAAGGATGAAATGATGTAAGATTTTAGAAGTTTGACCCTTGAAAAGGGATGAAGAATGATAATATCATCTGAGGTTTTGCTTTTACCAAATTGGTATATTATAGATGCAATGAGTTTTAATACTACCACCAAGAAGTTAAGTGTTAAGGAAAAGGTGAGAAAAGGACTTAGAGGTGTTAAATTCATTAAAGATCATGTTTCCTTGGTAAAATTGTCTTTTAGAAGAGGGTCTAGAGCCAATCTTTCTTAGCTTGATGATATTGGATTGATTGGAAACTTGATCGTAAAGAGGGTGGATGATACTCCAAATGATGAGGCTGTAGAGTTCAATGTTGAAACAACTAACCTCACATTAGCTACAATCAGGAAGGAGAAAAAGTGAAAATTGGAATTACAAAAAAAATATGAATAGGTTCTAGATGCTTACAATAAAGTACATAAGAGAATTGAGCTTGAATATAAGATGGTAAGTTATCAAGGAAAATCTAGTAGACCTAGGTTTACTTATCCCCATCCTCTAGTTGAGCCTTTTCAAGTAAACTCCACTCATAGAGATACCAAATACTCCATAGAGACCTAAATTGTATACAGTAGATGATTTTGAAGAGGAGAAGGGTAAACTATGGGCATTGTATGTAGAATTAGATATCTAGTATGTTGATAGGATAAGAAAAACAATTATGTAACTGGTAAACAAGATTGGTTGGCCTATATTTTATGAACAATTGACAAGATTAATGAATACATGGAATGATTTGAAAAGTAGTGAGGCTACTTTGAAGGCAATTGTGAATAAATGGAATAATAGGAATAAGGATGCCACTCTTTTACATGTCTCAGTTATTTATTTGTCTTATGAGAAAATAGAGAAAACTTTTGACATAACTACTGACCTCTCTGATTTTGATGACAAGAGAGTCACTTTGCAAAAAAGGAGCATAACTTGGTTTTCCAAATATCCAGATGAATATTTTGAACTATTCCCTCATGATCTCAAGAAAATAGATAAATTGAAGAATAAAGAGGAGTGGGCCCAAGAATTGGATGATTTGTTGTGCCTCAGGTTGAATAAAGTGATAAACAAAAAGGGGCATGCATGGTTGGCCAAAACAACTGAGGAAGTTGTTAAAGTTCAATGTTTTAAATTCTTTAACAAAGGAATTTGTTGAAATAAATAAATTAGGACAATCTAGATGACACACTTCTCAAGAAGTGGATGGTAGATTTTGTACACTCAAAATAGTTAGCATTTTCTAAAATTGATGAAGATGAGGTGGACCAAGATGAGCTACAAATAATTGATGCACCAGTTAAAGAAAAAGAAGAAAAAGAGAAACAATCAACTATAATAACAAGTATAAAAGTTCAAATTGATGAATTGGAAGCAAAAGAGTCAAGTGTAACTATTGGTTTGTCAGAACATGATGACCTGGATGGAGAACCATAAGTTAAACTCATCTTTCAACTATTCAAACCTAGTCCATCACAAGTAAATCCAATGGTCACAAACTCTGAGGAATGATAATTGCATCAAGGCCAATCATAAATTAAAACTCTTCAACAACAAGATGCCACAGTAGAATTGGTCCCATAAAAGGAATATTCATGATGTAAACACTCTATTGAACCAAATTTTTTCTTTTGTGACAATAACCTTTTATAAATATCTTTTTCTTTTAAGAACAACTGTCATTTTTCTCTAAGCCTGGAGCTTGTTGCATCTCATGCTATATAAATGAGATCCCAAGGCTAGAGAAGGTGTCCAAACTCTTATGCAATTTTTAGTTTTTGCTAGGTTTACATTCAGTCCAGTTTTCTTCATGTAAATTTTTGTGATGTATTTCCTCTGCAAATATGAGAATACAATAACATTCAAGGATCATGTTGTCTTGTCTTGAGTTGTTCTAAGTTTTATACCAATGTTATATGATTTTGAAAGAAAATTAATACAAAGATAAACTACCACCATATCTATTTCTCTGAATCTTGTCTCCATTGTTACTGATTGGTTATCTTGAGGTTGTATGGGAAAAGCTTATTATTCAATTTAATGCAACTAGGATAGGTTGTATATCAGTTTTCTTTTTCTTTTAATTAAATTAACTAAGTAAATGCTTTAGAGATATGATAGGATTTCCAGGTAGTAAGAAAGATATGCATAAGAATGAGTTTTAGGGTAAACTATTGATAATATTGATTGTAACGTAATCAATTAGGTCAAAATAGCTGGGTAGACTCTGAATTCCAATGAATGAGGCACCTCTTCAATTATTTTAGTTTGCATATGAAGAGATCATGGATAAGAATCAAGAAAAATTTCAAAAGTCAAATCTATTTTACTTTAATGTATGAAGAATATCATAGTTGGTCAGTACTTGGTTGCATTTAATTTCTATGTTTTGTTTAGCTACTATTACTTAGAATTATATGTAAACCTAAGAAGAATTATGATCAAATATTTTCTATAGGGGATAAGTGTTATAGAAAGAATATCAATAAGTGAATGAAGTGTGAAGATAATATTTATTTTTTAATCCTTTTATCCCTTAGGTGCACTTGCCTTGGTTTTGAAGAACCTACAAAGTAGAAAATCCTTGTGGTTTTGTTGAAGTTGGGTCCAGATTTGAGGACTTCTTAGTTGAACATAGGAAATAGCGAAGCCTTAGACTAAGTTTTTCTTCACCATCTTGGTATCAAGTATTTTTTTCTTGGTAGTTAAAAAAAAGTGTAAAAAAAGGGGGATATTTGTTAAAGGGGGATATTGAAGAAAACGAGAGATTATACAAAGGGGCAGTGTCATGCCCAAAATTTACAAGACAAAAACACAACAATATTTTATTTTATTTTGAAACTAAACCTAAGGTATCACATGTTGACATGTACATGATACAACCAGTTTATCAAATAGTTAGGTGACATTGCCAGATGAATTTATCATTCAATACTTCAATATCACTACTTATATACCTTCATGGGAGACCATAAATCATTTATTGAAGTTCAGATGATGGCACATGGTCTAGACTATAATTGTTTCTAGGAAATAAGCTTTCACAATGCCTTTTTGTGCTTGTTTTGATAAGTGATATCACTTTTATTTCCATAACCTATCTTGAACAACAACATTGTATTCCCATATGTGGGATATCAATTCCATATATAGGCTCACAACTTAATCAAGGCTTTGTATTAATGATAGATAGCCTTATTCATTCTAGTAAGTGTAGGTGTTTTCAATATTAGGGTTATATATTCAATTTTAGAGTCCTACATAGGTGGATGGATTAGTTATATCACAATGATAATTTCTACATGGCTATTGCCTCATCATAATGTACTCTATTTCACACTTTCATCTTATCTTTTAGATAAATAACTTTAATAAAATATTAATTATCTTATACTTATCGACATCATTTTTAGCTAATATGCTTACTAGGGCATGTGATAAACACAATCAATTTCCCTACTAAATTCCATCCTTCAAGACACACTACTCAATGGAATAATTTTTATTTCTTTTAGTTATCACTAATGTCATTTAATGACCTCTTTCTATTAGGTATTCATTATCTACTCATTTCCACCTAACTTCACTTAAACCTCCAATACTTTATTACTCATCTCCTAACTTTATTCTCCAAATGGACTATCACCAAAGCTTACTAATAACTTGAATATTTACTAATTATTACACTAGGTATTGTCCATACTCATTTTATTTTTCTAATAATTAAAACACTCATACTTAATAACATGATCACTAACAATTATATTTAAGAATACCTACAATACAACTACCAACTACTTCACCACTTTCATGCTAGTAATTTCCATCTTGTTAACCTTACATTTCCTAAATTACATCTTCATCCCATCCATATCCTCTCAAATGGTTCATTAGCTAGATCATTAGTTATATATACATATTTACTTAAATTTATTTAGTAAATAATTATTTAATTTATTATTATTATTTATTTTGATCATTATTATTATCATAATGATTATTTAAAATTTAAGTTAGATGTACTTGATACGATAGCTTCATAAGCTATACTAATTCAGCATAAGTATTCTATATACCAAATAATAAATGATATGAATGCATATAGGTGTGCAACATATAAATACATAACAATATATTTATGAACTCATTTAATAATAAATTACTATTATTATTTATTTATTTTTCAATTCTTTTAACATCAATAAATATTTATATGTAATAATCCCTACTAGTGTATTAACCTAAGCTTACTTATGACTCATAATTTTTTTACTACTTCCCACCTACTAATCCAACCCATAGATGTTTATTTAATAACTACATTACTAGTATCCACTAATCCATCCCATACTCCTTTACCTACTAAGTACCTTAATGCTAACTTCAAAAGCCCCCCCTTTCCCACCTGGTGCCCTTTTTCTTCCTATCAACTCACGTGACCCTTGGACATGAAGAAGGAAGGGTCCCACCATTGTTTGTAGGCACTCTACCATGAAGTGTACATGGTTGATCAAAGGGTAGATGGAGAAGGATGTAAGAGAGTCTTATCAACATAAACTGTCACCTACCCCAATGTATTCCAAGACTCCCTTAGTTTTTGTTTTTACCTCTTTTTATGTTATCTTTTAACTTTTACTCTCTTCCCTATGCCATGTGCTTGGGAGCTAGGAAAATTCCAAAGAAGATATATCTTATTCATGTGAGGGGAGATAGGGTTAGGTGAGGAGGCTATCTAGAGTGTCAATTTTGGTGGGGAACATAAAGATGCATAGAAATTTTTTATTATTATTATTTTTGTTGGAGTTCTTGTTTCCTCCTTTTTTGGGGGGTGGCCTATGTTATCCCATTATTTTGTTTTATTATATATTCTATTTATTTATTTTCCTTCCTATAGGATCATGATTTTGATGTGACCTATTATTCTTGTCTAATCATGAGTCCGCTTAAACCATGCTTGTTCTAATGTAGGATAAGTTTATTATTTTCATTAGTCATAGGATTCTAAAGAATATTTTTCTACATTTTTCAATGGACTGTATTATAGGATGGTCTACTTTCTTTTCTCCATACAATTTCTAGAGAGGAAATGTATATCTTTAGTAAGGTTTTTAATTTGTATCATATGGTTTAATCTTCCAATATCTTTTAGAGGACCACAATTATGGGTATCATTGTTTTAACTTACTTCCCTAATATTTGTAATTTGGAGTTGATATCACTCTTGCACCCATTTAACCCATGAATTTATGGTACTCAAATTTGTTTTAACTCTTGTTACATTACAAAAAATTCAAACATAAGTGAGCTGAGGGATGAGGGGGCTTACATAATTGAAACTGTTTTCACTAAAACTGTAATGCCCCGCCAAGGGATCCAAAGAATTTCACTAAGTTTGCCAAAAAAATTTTTTTTTTTAAAACGTGAAAGTAAAAACCATTCACAATATTTACGGAAGCAATAGTAACATCCAATTGAAAGTAAACATAACATAACATAACAAGTTACATTCTTTAAAGATCCCTTAACATTGAATCACATCTAATCATAACTTATTCATCTAACATCACATCAATGATACATCCAATGTTCTTAAACAATATACAAGTGTCCTTTTATAATTACATTTTAGTTTAGCTCAATCATCCACTGTACAAGTTACAAGGTATGAAAGCGCTTAAAACAATAAACATCCATGTAAATAAGGTACATCAACATCCAATATTAATCCATGATGCAATTAAAGTAAATGAATCCACATATCATACATGATACGTCATCACAAAAGATATAAACATCTATCACAAAAGATAACCATACTTCACAAACATAATAAACTAAGTGCATGGTTCCTCCCAACCGTCAATAGCATCATTAGACCATCGTAGATCCTTGCCATCCCTCCATGCATAACATTCCAAAGCACCAAAGATATCATCGGTATTAACATAGTAGGAATGTCACTCCTAAAACATCCTACTTACATGCAAAGTAAAGCATAACATATTATCATATGCAAAACATCAATATAAGAAACATACTAGTAAATGCATCCATCATAAGGTATATCATCAATCATAATCATCCAAGAACAAAATGAAGATAAATACCAACCAAGAATACTCCTGCCATGGTGTCTCAAGTGGATCTCAAATGATAAGAGTGGAAAATACACTACCACCCGACTGTGTGGAACCTAAGTGGTCCACTCCCACCGTGCTGAGGAGATAATCTCAAGTCCCAAACAAGATATCAATTCACAAAGCACAAATCTCTAATAGTCTAGGAATCCTAAAAGTATACTAACTCAAAGGTTCCATCACACAAAACTGACATCTAATTCCCAGAGGCACAACAATGACATGTAGGAAACTTACTCTGCAAGTAGGAAAGTGTCATCACATTTATCATGTACAAGTTACCCTGGCAGTTAGCTAAACTCCACGGGTCCATACTGATCTCATGCGGCCACTAGTATCCTCTCATACTGACGAGGCATACTACAGAATGTAAGGTTGCAACCATGCGTTCTCACTACTCCCATCCTAGCCTGTACAAGCACTCAAGGCATGGGCGAGAACCAAAACAATTATCTTTTTAGGTTCATTTAATCCTCATTTAGTGTGTAAATGTTATCACTTATTAACCAAACTTACAATGAGTTACCCTAGCAGCCACTTAGGACCCCGACCCCCATTGCAAGCCACTTCTCGACACTACAAGTAGATAACCTACCCTAAGCTCATGGAATCATAAATCACCACAGTCCTATACAAACGACTGTAAAAAAAATATAAAAGATAATCCATAAAAAAAGAATCATCAAATATCCACAATATAAGCATCAAATATCCATAATAAGAATCATCAAATCTCTAAGATAAGAATCATCAAATCTCCATGAGCATCTAAAAAAGCATCCATAGAAAATCATGACTACAACAGTTCTCTATTGGCAACTGAAGCATCACTGATAATCAAAAGTATCCATTGGTTCTCAATAACCAAAATATATCTCAAAATAAATCACAATATCCATTGGTTCTCAACAAGCAACCAAGAATATCTCAAAATCATACTGATCGAAGACTCCAAAATGGTTGAGTCAAACATGTCACAACATGACATCATCAAGAAATAAATCAACATTTCAGTCCCATCATGGAAACTAGAAAATAATCCAAGGATAACTGATCGATGACTCAAAAATGATTAGCTCAAGTGTCTCATACACATACATCTTAGCTTCACACATGAAGATTGATGAACAATAACAATCAGTAAATAAAAGCATTTCATATAGCATACGATCACATAACCATGGTTGGGCTTATAAAGATTGAGACCAATAAAAATCAACATGCCATCACATCTCATAACCCCCGAGCCTCTGGTAACAACCTAGAACTGGTCAACACTAGTCAACCCAAAACCCAAAACAAGAAGCATATAGAATACACGATGCAAACACATGTTTTGGTTTACTAAATTCACATAGTTGAATCAACTGTAGGGGTTTCCAATTTTCTGTTTGCAAGTATACTTTCAAGTTTCTTAAGTTTCATCATTTGACCTACAAGTCAACCCATTTGTTCCCCGATAGCATTATCCTTTCATTATTAAGAATTACATTCTAAGATTAACACAAGGATAAATATTCACTAAACTGATCATCATTGAATTTTAATTAAATTATCCTCTATATTTAACCATGATCCATATTTTGATTGATTAACTCTTCTTTTAAGTTTACAACAACTTCCAATATAAATCAAGGATCATTATTCATTGATAAAAGAACCAATTATCAAACTTTGAATAAGAAGAAGATAGCTTTATTTATCTCAATCCATTAACATAGGTACACCATCCATGACCTATTAACATCTAATAATCTTAATTAAGACTTAATTAAATATTATTAAAATTTAAGCCTCTTAATTCAATCGTTATCATTGTCGACAACCATATAATATCTAAAGTCATAATTCAAGTCATTGGAATAAGACCTATCAATTTTGATATTAGTATTTCTACAATCTCATTAAAAGAATTATATCAATTAAATCTCTATTACATAACTTAATTATTAATTAAATTTAATTAACTCTCATTAATTGTTTCAATTAATAATTGCATAACCATAGTAACGTTCCACTTAATATTAGTTGACTAATAACTAACTAGAATTCTGTAAGATAAAAGTCAACTATAATTCAATACTCAAATGATCATATTAATAATTCAATAATAATAATTTTTTAATATCTAATAACAAGCTATATTGGGAATCTTATTAATAAATCTATAATGACCACATTCGTCATACTTTCAATGAATACTAATATTCTTTTGATAAAACAATTAAAACTCTATTATCAATGAAATCTAATTAATTTTATGATTAAATTAACTAGTAACTATGTCAATAACTACATGATTATCAGCTGATAATAGTTTTATTCATTAAGAGTCAACTATGTATCATTCCATCAATGTTCAAATTATTACTTTACTAATAAAAATTATAATAAATCTCCAATATTAATATCTCAACTAAATACCTCCTATGTTGGTTGATAAATAGATTAATTATACTTCTTCTACTATTAACTAATCTTAATTAAATTTGATTTAATTAGATTAGATAATAAACCATATAAAACTAATGCATACTAATAAGATTCTAATAAGGAAAAATTACAATAATATCTTTAATTCATTCCATGCTTTGATATATTATTTTTATGAAGTTAAAGCATAAAGAACTCTTGGTTATGGAAAATGAAAAAATATGTCTTTGAATAAAACAGTCTCAGTATGACGGTCATATCTCCCTAATGAACTGTTGGATCGGGCTGAAATTAAAATATGTTGGAGAGGGTCAAGTTGTGCCAATTATGAATGGAATGATTGAATAAATTTGATCACAATAAAAAGTTATGAATGACTGAGTTCGGGTCTATCCAAGGGGCAACGACAGGGCAGTTTGTGATGAATTAAGAATTTCTCCTAAAAGGTATTTGTTCTCTAAATTTACCCATTCATCCATCTAATAGGTTTGTCTGTACACATATGAAAATATAATTTGATAGAAAGATTACATCTAACCATTCAAATTTTCAACTTAGAATTTCTATTTTAATTTCAAATCTGGTCTATCTCATATAAATTCGAACCCAAACCCGATTCAGATCTAATTTCTTTCTTAAATTGAAGCTAAAATTTTCTAATGAGTTCTCTATTGTTTTCTTTGCAACTCTATATATCTAAATTCCAATTTAATTGTAGATTCATTCACAAGAAGTATTCAGACACATATAACAGACATGATGAAGACAGGAAGAGAAAGAGTGCAAAGAGAATATGCGAGTATCATGAGTGAACCTGAACACTGATGCTAATCTGCCATGCCTCAGAAGTCCATCGAAATTTTTTTCCTTCTCCATCATTCGCAATTCCTCCAAGATCCAAGCCAACCAAAATTCCCATGTGACTAGAAGTGCTAGAAGAAGCATAGAAGCATGTAGAAGCATATGAGCTTCTCAAATGCATGTGAGCTTTGAAGCTTCTATTTTAGCTTGAAGCTTGTAGCTTCCATTAAGCTTGTCCAAACACACTAAGAGAGCCTCTATTTAAAGGCCTCTAAGATGCATCTAGAGTGTCTCTAGAAACAACTAGAAGATAAGCATGACAACCAAGCATGAGTCTTCTTCAACCTTCTAGATGAGTCTTAAGGTTGTAGATACCATGTGCTCAAATAAAATGCTAACTTCTAAGTGTAGACAACTTGTGCGTTCTTAGAGTACAAACCCCTACGTTGTCTACATGACAACTCCCAAAAATTTTCCAACTCATATGTGAGCAAATATTAATATAATATTTAATTTACTCTTTCCAATTTTATTTATTTATTTATTATATCTCATGCACTAACTTTAATAATTCCACTTTTCAATCTTAATATATTTATATTTTAAGCACATGAAATCTAGAATCTTTTAATAATTTTAAATATATTTTTCACTTTTAAATTTCATTTTTCAAAACTTAATTGCTAAAATATTTATTAGCTTTAATAATAATATTATTTAGTCATTTATTTAAAAATGAACTCCAAATATATTATTATTAAAATAAATATTGTCACATTCCAACTCTTAAAGTTTAATTATTTTATTTAATTAATTTTCCAATTAATTAAATAAAATAAATATTAAAATACCATATTAATTTTTCATTTAATTAAACCATTAATTAAATCTTTTAGTTAGGCTTAATTAATAGAAAATACTCCAAAGACTCACATATAAAATCAAACCAAGTGTTAATATCACGAATTACGTTATCCAACGTATTCAGAGGGTACTCAATTCGGATACTTGTCCTAATTTTCCAATTAGAACAAATGGCTTAAAGAGTTGGGATTTGGACTTGAGAATTTATCTTCCCTCTCTTATCATTGAGATGATGTGATAGGGTATGCTCATCCTGGCAATTCAAGAAAGTTGATACTCGATACCTGCAACCTACATAAAAACCATGCATGTACAATCACAATATACACTAAACTAAACAAGCAATGGTAGGAAGTGATGCATCATGTAGATCCCGACTAGCAGGTGACTACGGCTCCCTTCCTTAACCACATCAGACACGCCATACAAAAGAAAACACGCAAAGCAAACACACACACCATACACATGCAAGTATGTGGTAAGTATCCATAAAAAAACATATATGATAATAAATCATCTTACTAAACATCATTAATAACTGAAAGCAATGTAATAATCATTATCAATAATTGCGAACACTAAAAATAATCATGAAATGTAGAGTCTAAGTAATCTCATCACATAATAAACTAAATCCATAGCACAATATCTGATAATCTCATAACAATGCTGCTAACCATCAACATAAAACAAACCCTAAAAGAGTTTAGCAGTGATAACAAAATGCAAACCAGGGGCAGGCACTACAAAAACATATCGATTCATTTCACCATGCATACATAAGAACCATCGAAAGTTTTGATATTTTCCATTCCATCAAATGCATAATAGAATATCTTTAAATGAACTTTTCAAATTGCAGTAAATAGTCATTGCAATATTCTCCTCACATCAAGGATTCTACAAATTTTAGTTACTGATTCAATACAAAATCAAGGCAAGGTCAAGAAACTAAATTGCATACTTCTATATAACTTAGATCTTCCTTTACTAGAAATGTTCTATCCTTCCTTATTTACTTAGCTATGATAAGATTACAAACCTTCTATCAAAAAGGACAACTATATGAAAAATCTCTATATTCTCTTTACATGTATACTATGATATACAATAGGAAGTGAATCTCCTTCCACATTTTAGTAACACAACAATAGACATTAAACATCACAAATACAATATGAAATGACAAGGAAAAGATCTATCTCTTCACAATCACTTGGTTCACCAACATAGCCAAGGGTGAAACCCTAATTTCTCCAAGGAATCCATCTTCAAAAACTTGCAAATACAACAAACTAAGAACCATGGAGGCTCACCTCCCATCCTAGGGTTCTATGAAGCTGCCCACCAAGTAGGGGAAACAAGGCACAAATGGTTGGACACCTCAACAACTCAGCACAACACATCACAAAGATTCAACAATAGAATCAAGAAATAGGGTGAAGGTGGGTTCTCTCCATGAGGAGAATGTCAAAACCATGAATCACATATATTCACATTTTATCATAAGAAACATGCCCTTTTCAAGGCTTAGCAATGTCTTCCCTCTTCATACACCTCATTATACCTCCAAGAATGCAAGTAAACATAAAGTCCATACTCCATTGAAAACATGTCAAAATCATCTCCACACATGGGGGATTTTCTCAACTACATTGGTGAGGCCAACTAACCCCTTCACCCAAGCATCTCTCCCCTCCTAAGGGTGAGTGAAGCTTCACACCCATTTACACAAACAACAACATGAAAAAAACAAGATTCAAGGAAGAAATCACATAAACTTCCCATATTCAACACATATACAACAAGATGTTTCACAACCCACATCAATGCCATTTCAAATCTACAATGCAATGAAGAAACACCATTTAAAATCTACAATGTAAATGAAGGAACACCATTTCCAATCTACAATGCAATGAAGGGACACCATGGATCATGGTTACCAACCTCACTCCAAGCAATGGCAAATGAAAGTTTTTGTAGAGCTCCTTATTTTCTTCCTCCAAACCTAAAACATCTCTAAAGTTAGAGAGTGGATAAGTAAGTTTCTAGTTTGGACAATCCTCTATATAAAACTCCCATTTTTAGATTTAATAATAAGTGCATTCTTTTTTGGGGTCTCTTAAGTCTTCTAGGCACCCTAGGAGTCACTATTAGCCCCCTAACTTAAAGTATTATCATGGGTAGGGTTTATTTTTATCACAAATTTACCTTAGAACTACTTTTGACCCTCAGAATGCTACGTAAAGTCCCATTTTCAATTTCCTATGGTGATAACCTTTGTTTCCCTTACTAAGTCAAGGAAATAAGTATAATTCTCAAGTAATGATTTTAACTTGAGAGAAGGTGGCCACATGATCCATTTTAAGAAAACATATCATTTTCACATAATGAGTACAAGTGTCAAGTGACACACATAAATTCCACTACACATCACACATGACATGTTCTAAGTCTACTCATGAAATACATACTACACACATGCATCTCACATTTACAAAATAAACACTTAACAATGAGGTTTATGAATCTTCCAAAGATTTACCTTGGCAGTGTCATATTAACATGTGTTTATACCTTTTTTTTCCATTATGTTTCCATGGTTCTTTTCTTGCACACTAAACTCAAGCATCAGTAGTCCAATGAAAACCACATATAAAATACATATGAAAGTAAAGATACATGAAAATTTTATTATTGTACAATTCACATATAACACATTTCATAATTAACTTCTTATTCTTCATCATTTACACATAAAACATTTGATCATTATACCTCAAAAATCTGCATATTGTTGACTTCCCAACAATATCAATTTAAGCAATTTTTGAATCAC
Organism: Cupressus sempervirens; assembly: GCA_028749045.1. Taxonomy (NCBI): domain Eukaryota; kingdom Viridiplantae; phylum Streptophyta; class Pinopsida; order Cupressales; family Cupressaceae; genus Cupressus; species Cupressus sempervirens. The sequence continues at coordinate 176,887,004 of CM053784.1, read as the reverse complement.
GTCATAATTCCATTTTCTATCATAGTGATGGAATGTTGAATCTATACTATTAAATCAGTCAACATGGAAATTAGTTCCAAATACATATTTTCAGTCAAAATTATCAAAATGAAAACATCTCAACAAATATACCTTGATTCAGTTAAATATCATTTGGTTGCTATCAATATTGCATTATCATTATGAGAAAATTATCAATTATGTCACGTAGATAGGATGTTTGCATAGTCATGTCAAATAATTTTAGGATCCATTCATAGAATAAATTGATTATATTTATTGGTTCATAAAATATTTCCTTATTAATGTCTAGATATGCACCTAATTGACTCATCAGTTTACATCATATCAAGTTCTTTAGTGTAGACCTTCATCCAAATTTGATAACAATTTTATCTTGTATATTATTCACAAGAGTGGGTTTTGATTCATCTTTCTTTACTAAACATCTAACTTAATTATCTGAATAGGCCATCAAATACCAGGAACCCACTAACATGGTTTTCTAAGTTATGGCACCTCAAGTCTTTATCCCACAGGGTCTTAGCTTATCAACCTAATGTAATTCGAACATGATACTTAGTGCAACAATGACTACAATATACATTAGTCCCAATAAGATTCTAGGTTCATTTTAAATAAAGGCATACTTAGATTCCAAGACCTTCATGCCATTATTCTATCATAAGGTGTGTGGCAAGAGTCTATCATTTACAAGAGATAGAACATAACATCTTATCTCCTTTATTCCTCTTAGGCCTAACCATAGTCTTGTTATTATGATTCATAATATAGTACTAGGGGAGTATGTGTAGAAACAAAGTAAGCCAACAGTTGAAGAAAATTCACTCAATAGGAGTACCAGGGTTAAATTCAACACATAACAATAAACTCAGGGGAAGTTATGAAGTTTTGAGGTGTGATTGATAAGTCATCAATTTTGCAAAATTTTGAAGTTTTGAAATTTTGTATGTGATCCAAGTAAACATTATAGATTATCTGAGTTATTCTCATAAGTTAAGGTTATATATGCATGAGAAAGTGTTTTTTCCACTCATTTCAAATGGGGAGATAATTTATCTCATTTTGGTTTTGACATATGAGTGAAAATACACTTAAAGTCATTACTTAATAGTACTTAGTGCATGCCAACCAAGATGTATAGTATGTGCCAAGCACCAGTATGTGCTGACCAAATAGTTAGTGTTGAGTCACTCCAGTGATGAGAAAGTTGATACATGTTGAGTGATTCAAATGTCGAGTGAATAGTGGACATCAAGTCATTTAGAGGTTGTGTTACAACATTGAAGATATAGTGGATGTTGAGAATCAAAGACTTCAACTGTTGACTAAATAGTTTTCAACATAGTTTTTTGTGATGACATAAACTCCTGTGTAAACCATTTTTGGGCTGAATTAAGTATTCTTTTACAATTCTAGATGATAAGAAAAAATCTATATTAAGGATCCCTATGTAGTACATGCAACTAATCAGATTAACAGATGAATTGAGTGATAAAATGGGTGAATTGTAATCATTGATTCCTACCTAACCTTAGGTCACCTAGGTATTCTTAAGGAAGGAAATAAAATAAAAAGTTTAATAAGAAAGGAAGAGAAGTTTGCATGTGCAAACAAAGCATTCATGGTGACTAAGGATTTGTGATAAAGGATTGAATTACATAATCAATTAGAGAGGACAAAGGAAAGAGGAGAGAGGACATAAGTGATACATTTGATCAGAGAGGATCAAGTATACATCAAGAAAGAGGTGATATAATATCTAACAGAGAGGTGCTAATAGGTAAATTAGTAAAATCAAGACTGAGACATTCTAACAGGTGAATCAGTAAAAATCTCTTAACCAAGTTGTCTTAGAAGGATTTTGTAAATCCTTTAACAAGGTTCTTAGTTCATTGTAAGTTGGAGTCCTTTAACTTGGAACACTTCTAATAGGGTTTTCAAATCCTTGAACAAGGTAAGATCTAAAAATATTTGTAAACCTTTAATAGGGAAAACCTTTCACAAGGTAGATAAGAGTTTATGATCAAACTTTGTAACCTTCATTGGATACACTTTACAACTATAATAGTGAAGATTTGTGGGTATCATCCCCACCCTAATTTTACCCTCTCATTGAAGGGTATTTGGATAACTAAATATCTTGTGTCATATGTGTTGAATGTTATTTGTTTTCATGCTATGGATGAATATGCTTAGTATGGTATTTCAAATTACATACAAATTGTGAGATGGATGTGTGGTGAATGTTTTAATGGATAAAGTTTTGAAATATTGATTCACCCCCACACCACCCCCACCCTAGAGTTTGCTTTCCCTAATGTATTTCCAATAGCTAGTGACATTTTTCATCAAAATCTGATGAAATGAAAAGGGTTTCTGAAATGTCCCCTTTTCTGATTTGATATGGTATTTCACACCTCTAATCATATTTTTAAAATCAAACAACTGATATCACAAAGATCCTCCAAATTTCTCAAGAAACCCCCAAATCGGGTATGCCAGAAATTGTGCCAAAAGCTTCACAGCTTCACCAATTATTAATAAATCTGAAAATGGAAATTTTTACAGAACTTTCAGCAGCATAACAGCCTACAAATTGACATTTCCAGATCCGTATAGCCTTTACACAACAGCTCGAAAATGTAGGACCAAAACTATGCTCATCGGGCTCCCGAAATAGCACAAAATATGCCTGGAAACACCACAAGAACACTAATAATCTATCTCAGAAGTTTAATCACATCCCAATATATATATTCAGATCTATTTTAACAGCTTAAAGTATAAAATACAGCAGCAACCAAAACTGATATGAAATACTCAACCGGAAACACCAAACTCTCAAAAAAATACACCCGGAAACTCACAAATCTGCACTGTTCAGCACAAAGGCAAACTCTGTATGAGCATGCACATGGAATGGCTTCAAACTCCCATCCTTAGCCTTCCTGGAAACCTGCAAACTCCCATTCTTGGGTCTCCCTGGAAACCTGCAAACTCCCGTTCTTGGGTCTCCTTCTCCACAGGTTTGGCAGCCTCTGAAGAATAACAAGGAATGAGCAAAATCAAGTTTTGGAATCCCCCCCAAAATGCCTCCAAACCTCTTTAAAAAGGGAATAACTGTAACTCACATCCAAGAGAGGTTAATGAAACATATTTTAATAATAATTATCATTTATTAGTCCAACGGTTTCCAAAGATTAACTCCCTTTTTCCGAAACTTCACTTTCTTGGGCCTGCCTGTCTTAGCAAAGATTATTATTTTTTTATTATTTGAAAAGGGGACATGACAAGTCTTCCCCTCCCAAACATTGCTTGTCCTCAAGCAATGGCTGAACAATAAACCAATCAATCCTCCTGGATCCCAAATGTAGTCATGAACTATACTACTACCAATTAACACAGACTCCTACAAGATCCTCTGCAATATGACCAAGAGGAATCCATAATCAAACTGGCAATTATAGCTCAACCAAACTCTAAAATCACCATTACCACAGTCAAAAACCCATGAGACACAAACTCTTAGAATATCAAAACCCAAGTAAAGTGGACTACCAACATAGTAAATACCATCAATGCATTCCACTGGCCTATATGGAATGTACAATCCAACTCTGCAACAATGGTGAATGCTCTCAAATGAAACTATACCAAGTATGGAGAATCCACACACTATACAACTCCTGCAGTCAACACAACTCTGTAGATCATTGGCCACTGTCTCATAACCATAACTCCCATGCACCCCTGATGGTGAAAAGCCATCACAAGATAAACAACAAGAAATGGAACCCAAACCAAATTTTCCTGCCATCAACTCCTCAGCATAAGGATCAATTGTTAACTGATGTACATACCTTGCAATATAATGTTGATTAAAAAAACCAACCTCAGTCAACAACTCACCATGAACAAGTGATACAACCCACTGTGACTGATCACTAGCTAAGTCAGGAGATGTCATAGCCAAAGGAGTAGAATCAATAACAACACTTGCTGAAGCATCACTCCAAAACTCCTGCTCTAAGTCATGTATTATCAAGCTATCAACTACAAAACCTGTCGCCATGTCGTGCCCATCACAACTCTCATCTCGAGGCATCAAACTATTCCATAATTGATGATAAGCACTAGGAACCAAAGTACATCTCTGTATCATAATCTCATCAACATGGTCATCAAAGGTAAATTGATGAGCGTACCTCACAGTGTAATGCCGATAGAATGCGCCAATCTCAGTCAGTGGCTCAGACTGTAATCCAGATGAAACTAACTGCAATTGATCATCAACCATGTTGGAACTGACTACTACCTCCAAAGATATCACCAAGGGAGTAGTATTACTATCAGGAACCATGACAACTGTCAACTCACCAACATCACACATGACCTTTGATACATCTCTAGTCTCTGTGCCTTCAGTACTAGAGGCCACCACCCTGTCAGGCATACAATAATCTGCTACAATACCCAACTCAACTAAACCTGACTCTAGTGGGAATGAACCTGATATGCCAATGTTAGTATCAAGGATGGATGCATCCCCATCTCCATTGTCTCTGACAATCTCAGTCATGGACATCCTCGAATCACCAAACACCATAGCTTGTGACTGTATAGAATCAGATAAAGACTGTAGTCGCTCTAACTCCATGGTCACCTTAGCCAAATGAAACTGTGACTCCTTGAAAGCCAACTGTGTACTCTCAAGAATCTCAAAAGTCACCTCAAGCTGCTCAGTAAGCTCACTCACCTCATCTTCCTTGGCCAACAATGCATCATATGTTGTACTACCCCACTCCATAAGATAATCTCTATCAGCTACCAACTGCATATAATTCTGTCTCAAAATCTGAATAGCCTCCCATAAAGAGTGGATCTCTGTCAAGGAAAGATAACTTCCTTCCTGCTCATCACTAGTAGGAGAACCCCATCCATAAACTGCTAATAATTGACGAGCAGCATCAAAATGTTGGCAAGTGATAGCAATGTCTCGATCACTAACTCTCAACTGATTAGACACATGATGGCATTGGCTTGACTGTCTCCTACAAACCTCCTTTGATGCACTGTCTAAAGGAGTATCCTCAAAGTTACTAGTCTCTAGAGTATTACCATCCATGTCCTGTGAATCAACTCTAAAGCTCATATCAACATACAGAGTATCAAAATTTGTAGCACTGCTGTCCAACTCCTCTGTACCCAAAGAAACTAAGTCTTCAAAATTGCCCACTACATCCTCCTGGATGTCATCGATGCCAATATGATCCTGGGACTCATCTGTACACACTGCCAAATATGAAAGATCATCAACACATTCCAGCAAGTATGGTCGACTGGATATATGAACAAAGCCCAACACCGGTGTATAAAAACTAATACCAACATCAGACAAGATACTGGCACAAGAAAAGACAACACCGTGTAATCTGCTAATCAAATCCATGATAGCACCCAAACAAACACTGCGACCAAAAAGTGTTAAAGATCTCCAGTCAACTGAATCCCAAACACCAATATAACAATCTCGTGTCCATATCCGTAAACTAGAATCAACTGGTAACTCAAGAAAACTCCTCACCTGAGTAATATGACCAATACCAACTAACTCCACATACCTGTCATGATAAGGTAATGAAGTCACAATACTATCTTCACTCACCTTCAGCTGGCGGGATAAATCATGTGAAGTACTACCTGCCTCAACCTCATGTGATGAAGCATCTAACTGCGCCTGGTACTCTTTCTCAACAAATTCATGAATGCTCAATGTTTGCTCATCTCTACTAGGTATCTCACCATCCTGCACAACAACATCCTCATAATCATCATCTGAACCCACTACACTGTAGTCACTGCCTGTTGTAACTATACTATCCTGAATACCTATGGCATCACCCTTTGACAACCTATAAACAATTGTCTCAATTTGAGTATCAAGTTGACTGTTACTATCAATCTGTGTAATATCCTTTCCCACCACCTCCTGTGGCAAAGTAGAATCTGAGACCACTACCTGGCTATCAGCTAGTTTCTCAAACTCCTCATGCAAGTTCTTGGGAATTGTGTCATCTGTCCTGTGAGAAAATCTGCCAAATAGAAATCCAGTCAACTTATCCACCTTAGCTGGGTCAGATAACATGTCATTTATACGGTGGTGCTCAACCAACTGTTTAGACATGTCATGGCTTATTTTCATAAGTTTATCTCGAATGTCTAAATAACCATCCTTTCTACTATTTTGACTCTGGCTATCAATTGTCCAAGATCGTTCCCTCTGAGACTCTGTACTATACCTGTCCATTCTGGATAAAGTAGAGTGTAACCCCAATAGGATATAACTTCTTCAAGCACCAAGAACTAACATGCAAATGATTAGAAGTAGCATGCAACCATAGATTTGGACATGCAACTGATTAGAAGCAACATGCAACCACCAAATTATGACATGCAAGATCTGGGTAGTTGTCAAAACTGACATGCAAACTTCTACAACCGCCAAATTCACCAAGAACTAATAGGCAAATGATTAGAAGTAGCATGAAACCATAGATTTGGACATGCAACTGATTAGAAGCAACATGCAACCACCAAATTATGACATGCAAGATCTGGGTAGTTGTCAAAACTGACATGGAAGATCTGGGTACTTGTCAAAACTGAAATGCAAACTTCTACAACCACCAAATTCACCAAGAACTAACATGAAAATGATTAGAAGTAGCATGCAACCATAAATTTTTACATGCAGCTGATTAGAAGCAACATGCAATCATAAATTATGACATGCAAGATTTGGGTAGTTCTCAAAACTGAAATGCAATATCTGGGTAGTTGTCAAAACTGACCTGCAACTTCTACAAACCCTCAGGCTGGCAAGATCATGGCTCTGATACCACTGAAATGTCCCCTTTTCTGATTTGATATGGTATTTCACACCTCTAATCATATTTTTAAAATCAAACAACTGATATCACAAAGATCCTCCAAATTTCTCAAGAAACCCCCAAATCGGGTATGCCAGAAATTGTGCCAAAAGCTTCACAGCTTCACCAATTATTAATAAATCTGAAAATGGAAATTTTTACAGAACTTTCAGCAGCATAACAGCCTACAAATTGACATTTCCAGATCCGTATAGCCTTTACACAACAGCTCGAAAATGTAGGACCAAAACTATGCTCATCGGGCTCCCGAAATAGCACAAAATATGCCCGGAAACACCACAAGAACACTAATAATCTATCTCAGAAGTTTAATCACGTCCCAATATATATATTCAGATCTATTTTAACAGCTTAAAGTATAAAATACAGCAGCAACCAAAACTGATATGAAATACTCAACCGGAAACACCAAACTCTCACAAAAATACACCCGGAAACTCACAAATCTGCACTGTTCAACACAAAGGAAAACTTTGTATGAGCATGCACATGGAATGGCTTCAAACTCCCGTCCTTAGCCTTCCTGGAAACCTGCAAACTCCCGTTCTTGGGTCTCCCTGGAAACCTGCAAACTCCCGTTCTTGGGTCTCCTTCTCCACAGGTTTGGCAGCCTCTGAAGAATAACAAGGAATGAGCAAAATCAAGTTCTGGAATCCCCCCCAAAATGCCTCCAAACCTCTTTAAAAAGGGAATAACTGTAACTCACGTCCAAGAGAGGTTAATGAAACATATTTTAATAATAATTATCATTTATTAGTCCAACGGTTTCCAAAGATTAACTCCCTTTTTCCGAAACTTCACTTTCTTGGGCCTGCCTGTCTTAGCAAAGATTATTATTTTTTTATTATTTGAAAAGGGGACATGACAGTTTCTTAAGAATATTCTTATTTTTTCATGAATATAATGTTTGTCAAATTACGAGTTCAGCAAGTAATTATTCCTTATTTTCTAATAGAGTTATATATAAAGTGTTGATTGACACACTACTTGAAAAATAACTATAACTTTAATCAAATAATACAATATTTTGAAATCCAAAAGAGGCGTCACATTATATGCTTCTTCTACTATAAGAAAAAGAAAAAAAAAAATTGCTAAGTTTTGAATTAGTTAAGGTGGTCAAACATGAGATTTTTTTATTCCAATAATACTAAAGTAGAAAATTAATAATTAAATATTTATTAGAATAAAAATACTCAAAAAATGTGTCACATTCAGGTGTGCATCTACTTCTTATATCTATAATATTATTTAAAAATATTATCATTTGATTTTTATTAAGGTGGTTAGACATACATCTACTTCTTAATTTTGTCCTAAATTTTTTGTACTATTGAATTAAAATTCAAAATTTTACCCAATCTATTTTTATCTCTTTTAAGCAAGGATTAGTATTTTAGAAACTAAATTTAATTTCCTAAAGATTCTTTTCTCTAAACTTTTTGATATAAAATTTATAACAAGTAGAAAATTGCATGTCAAGTTGACATAACCTTGACTTGGTAATTATTCATTCTCACTTAAGAGCATAGTTTGGTTGACCATGATCCTACACATACCCCCAAGTCAAATCTCCCTCATGCAATGCATGCCGTTCCATCCAACTTATCATTACTCCTAGAGAAATGTGACAAGAAATTCCTTATAAAAAAGGGAAAAACAAAGTCAAACTTTCTTAGGAATGGTTCTTTAAAACATTAAACAACCTCCCCTTCTTTCTAAACACATGAAATAAGAGGAGGGACTCAAGCTCATGTGAGAGGGGAAAATTTTGACTTATGAATGCACCCCATGCATAATTTTAGACTTTGGAAACACTTAGGACTCCTTGGGAGGTGTGTGGGGACAAGTGGATATAGGTAGGGTGTAGGATGTAAGGATAGGTTTAGATAAGGTAAGATGAAGTTAGGTAAGGTTTGGGAGGTAATTAATATGTGGTTAGGAAAAAGGTAAAAGATATATAGATTTTTTTTAAATATATAAACGTTTATTATTTTGTATTTATTATGTATTAGGTAATTTAAACTTTATGATTATGGAAAGACATAGTTAGTTATAAAGACGCATTTAGGGGTAATTTAGGGAGTAATTAGGAGAAAGTGATAGGTGCTTTGAATAGGTGTTAGGATCTAATTATAAGTTTTAATGTGTTAATGATTTTTATTTTCTTTTCTAATTTGACAATTTTAATTTTAGTTGTGTTATTTATAAAGATAACTTTCTAATGTTTTGTATAGAAGTTGTTAAATTTAGGAATGTGTTAGGAGATAGTTTGTGGTCAATGTTTAGAGTTTAGAGTTCAACTTAACAATTATTATGGGACATTTAATATTTTTATTTCATAATAATAATATAATATTATAGTTTTAATGAAGAAGATAATTATGAACATCAATATATAGGGTAGTGTTAAACATCAACAGAGATAGTGCCATAATTCAAAAGTTATGCTAGGTGTTTAGGTCTAAAGTTTTATTTGATATTAAGAATTAAAATAAAATATAGAAATATAATATATTATTAAATAAGTAACTAAATATTTTATTTCAATGATTTTTTAAACTTCTAATCAAAAATTCATTCAATTCAAATTGCAAGGGTTATAGGATCGAAGGGGTATCGAAAGAATTGTAGATTGATAACATGATAGAGATTAGGAATATGATTTGAGGATGAAATTTTTTTTTTTAGTAATGTAATAGTAAATATTTAATGATTTCAATTAGTATAATAGTTAATTTTAATAATAGGAGTTAAGTATTAAGGTATTTGATGAACTTGTCTAAGATGCAAAACTAGTCCAGCTAGGAGATTGAACCGATACACCACATGAATAGAAGATATTGTGATAACCTAATATAACTAATGAAATTTAATAAAATTAATAATATGACATATATAATGGTCAAAGTAAGGTTTACCTAGTAAATAATTAAGGTTTGAACCCAAATATACCCTGATAAGGGTGTAATTTGAGGATTATGACTGAAAATGAATTACATGGACTCAAACTAACTAAAAATGAAGCAAAGTTAATCCAAATTAAAGAAAGAACTAAGGAAACTTAAATACACTAAAAAATGATGTCATCACTCAAATCTAGTTTAGTCAACCAACTTAGCTAACTGAAATAAGGTGTTTCCATAACATCTTGGCTTGAGTGTTCTAATCGTGTAGTTTGGTTGAAAGGTCAACTCTGCATCTAACTAAATTTTAATCTAGACTCACTTTAATGCTTTTTCAACCTTCCATAACATATTCAAAGTAGTATGTTTTTAACATAGTGGTTATTTAACTTTCTTTATTTAAAAAAATTGTTGTTGTGATTTTGCCCCAAATTTTGGGCAACATATAAATATGCATATATTTGTATATCATACATACATATACACATACACATATAAATATACATATATACATACATATATATATATATATACATGTATACATACATACATACATGCATACATACATCTGCATATGCAATTTTATCACCTTGGAAAACTATATTTGATCCTACTAGCTAGGAATAGTTGATTGTTCAATTTATTGTACCTAATCAAATGATAGTTGTATAAGAATATGTAATCAACCCAAGTGATCAGTAACTAGACCAATTTAACTAGGTTATGGCTTGTTTCTTTCTAAAAATATTTTCTATGATATGTTTTTGTAAACTTTCTATCAAACTCTACCCATTTTTCCTTGTTTGCATTATTGATGCAAGAGCATCCAAAGATATAAGTGCAATCCTATGTCACCCAAAAAAATATACTTAGAATTAGTTTCTGTTTCATGTGTTTTCATTTTTGGATACCCATTTGGGTCAAATAAAGGGTCCAACTCTCACAATTCCACTATCAGTGTTCTTGTAAATCTTGAAAAAATAGGAGTATGTAATTGAGCCATCATTTCGGTGAACTAGGAGGTGTAAATTGGCTAGATGAATTTAATTTTAATTTAGAGCATTCCAAAAAAATAATCAAGTCAAAAGGCCCCATGGTTTGAGAGTTATTGCAATTTTTTGGGTTGTGGAGACCCCCTAAGAATGCTTCAAAGTTAGCTTAGGGGCATTAAATGACCTTGAAAAGGGCAAAAAAATGGGGTATGAGCATAGATTTTCCATAGGGCTATAGAGCGCTTTGAGAGCTTTCCAAAAATGTAAATGGTTCTTCAATCAGAGCTACGGTTCAAAAGTTATGCCTCCCAGAAGTTCGGTGACCGTTTCTGGATTCTTCTAGATTTGTGCCAACTTCTAACATAGCTTCTGGAACCTTCTATTTGGTCGGTGGATGCCTACTAGAACTTTCTAGAATGTACTCCTAGTCCTTAACCCTCCGGGGTCTATTTGAGGAGATTTCTAGCATTGTAAAAGGCAGTTTGGAGTGGAGTTTGAGAGGAAGTAGTGAAAGGAGAAATTATCTCCACATTTATGCTATTGTAAGCCCTTAGGGCATGTTTTGAAGTTTATTTTCTCTGTACTGAATGTACTAGCTTATTTTTCAATTAATACAATTTCCCTTTTCTGTTGTGTGCATTCTGTTCTTGGGTTGTGTCCCCATCAATTATTTTTGTGCAAGACTACCCATATCACATGTAGGTGCATTAAACTTGGATTGAGTAAGGGAAGAAATTTTTTGTTGTAAGGAACAAAAAATTTGAGCAATACGAATCAATATATGAAATAGGTGGCAATGACACATTCAACACACTAGGAAGAGTGTAAAAATTAGTTGGAATGGAAGGTGCTACAAGTGGGACATTATTAACCATAGTAGGAGGATTAGGATAAGTGTAAGGAATACTATTTTATGAAGATGGTGATATGGGAAATGAAGTAGGTGGAACACTCACAAGTAGAGAAGAAATAGTAAGAGTACTAATAGGAGGCTTAAATGGTTGAATATAAGTAGTCATAATAGGAGAAACATAAGAAGGAATGGAAAAGATAGGTTTGGAAAGAGATAAGGTTGGTTCAACACTAGTGATATGTTAAGCCATTCCTATTTTAGATGTGGTTTGAGCTAAATTTTTAATGTGAGTGTGGACAAGGTGAGTAAGACCATGCAAAAAATCCATGTCCATCATTATAGATCACTTTCTTAAGAGTGTCAAAAGAATCCATAGTATTGGTGTTGTGATTCTCTTGAAGAAGTTAGTCGTGCATTTTATAAATCTTAGTAGAAATCTTATGAACTTGTTTAGGAGGAACACTTAAAGCCTCATCCTCATCATGAGATGAATGAGAAGAGTCATGCTCAATAGAAGGATTAGGGTCATGAGAAACCATAGGATCAATAAGGTTCCTAAAGAGAGGAGAAGAGGAATCTTGAAAAAAGTGAGCCATGAGTCTATGAATTCTCCTAAGGGGATACTATCTGTAGGGATTAAGGTAATATAGACCAAGGATGCACCTACATTAGACACACAGTGTTTCAAAAACAAGATGTTCCATAAGGACTTATTAACATTTGAATATATTTAAAACATAAATCCCATGCACATTCTTAATCCACAAATCCTCTTCATCAATCATCCTAGAAGTTTGTCCAAACTTACTATTACAACCAACTGTATCATAAAAAATATCAGGTCTTCTCTTCCTACTGCAACTACTAGGAACAAATGAATCAAACTTTTTGCAAGACTTCATTTGATTAAAAAAATTTGTTCTTCTTCCTCTACTCTTAATCACAAGATTAGATAATTTTCTTTCAAAAGTATGAACCTCAACCACAAGTTTTTCTATCTTCAAATTGGAAGTCTTAAAACCACTTAAGTTTTCACTACAACATTTGGGGTCAAATTGTGATGATAAGGTAATTTTTGGATTTGTTTGTATTTTTTTCCAATTATCCTCGATCTCATCACAATACTAAAGTTTATGTCACAATTGTGATTCCCACATGAGTATAAACAAAAAATAAAATGACATAAATTAATCCCCATTTGTTTTGGTTGATTATGGAGAGCTACGTGCAAATGAGGGTGGAGAGCTCCAAATGAGGGTGGAGAGATCTAAATGTTGGTGGAGATCTTTGAGCTCTAAATATTGGTGGAGATTTCATTGTCATGCCCTTATGATCTCTACATAATTTTTCCATTCCCTTGGTTGAGATTACTGGATATCTAGGATTTCATTGCCATGCCCTTCTAATATCTGCATTTCATTGTCGTGCCCTTGTGATCTCTTCATTTCATTATTGTGTCCGTGTGATCTCTATGCCCTTTCTTTGCAATTTTGTTGTTATTTTGTGCCCTTGTGATATTTTTTGCCTTTCTCTGTGATTTTCTTCAAGGGGAGGAGGTACCTATGTAATTGTTCTTTTCTTTTCCTTCTAAACATGTATCTCTTTATATTTCCCCCAGTAGGTGATTAGAGAATCTTGTCTTTATGTATATGTATGTATATATTTATATGTGTGTGTATGTATGTATGTATACATACATACATATAAAAAGATCACAAGGGCATGACAATGAGATGCAAAGATTACCAGTGCACAAAAATGAAATGTAGTGATCACAAGGGCATAACAATGAAATCCTAGATCTCCATTGATCTCCACAATCCACAAGATCTATATATATACATACATATATACATACATAGACATACATATATGTGTGTTTGTAAATATATATAAACATATGTAAATATCAGTATATGCATACATACATACATATATAGATACATACATACATATATATACATATATACATATACATACATACATAGATATATACATACATAATCTGCACATGCAATTTTATCATCTTCAAAAACAATATTTGATCCTACTTGCTAGGAACAACTAATTGTTCATTTTATTGTACCAAATTTGGTAGAAGTTCTATAGGAATTTGTAATCAACCCAACTAATCAACAAGTAGAACAATTTAACTAAGTTATGGCTTGTTTCTTTCTAAAAACATCTTCTATGATATGTTTTTGTAAAATTTCTTGCAAACTCTACCCATTTTTTCTAGTAAGCATTATTTTTGTGCAAGATCTTGAGATAAGTCACTTAGCATGGGTTTAGTGAGTTTTATTGTTTTATTATTTAGATCTTGGAATACTTATACATCTGGATCAATTTTTCTATTATGCAAAGATTTCTTTGTATACATACATACATACATAGACACACACATATGTGTGTATCTATGTATATATACACATATACATACATACATACATACATATATGTACATACATACATACATACATACATACATATACATAAATAACACTAATATATGTATTACATCTACATTTTCTTTTCCATTTCTTATAAGAGTGTTTCAATGTTGGGAACCACGTTAACATCCTTAACATCCTTTGCATGGTTTAGAGGTAATGTCATTGTGGCAGATACTTCTGCAAGGGAACAAGCCTCATGATTATGGCATTTACATATAAGAAGAACTTTCTTTTTCAACTCCTTACACTCAAATCTTCACTAAAGTTATTATTCTAATAGTGAGAATAGCTACTACAAATTCTTGGGATCCAAGGGACCTTGAACCTATGCTATATTTTTGAGAGACATGAGATAAGTTACTACCAACTTTAGTACTTCATAACATTTTGGAACATATAGTGATGTCCAAATTAACAACATCACTAGATAATTGGGATCCTTGTAGGGAGAGTGTGCCAATACATGCATGGTTACATCCTTGGCTTCCATTTTTGGGCCAACCTATGAGATGCAGGAGGATCAAGACACCAAAGGATCCCTAAAGAAGACAAAAGATGGACCAGATTAAAGGAGGAGTTTAAACCAATCAATTGGCACCCATTGAAGCCAATCATTGCCTTAGAAGGCTTTAAAGATGATAAAAATGTAATGAATCCTAAAGGGCCTAATAAGGACCTTAGGATCTTTGATAGTGAAATATGGGCATAATGGAATATTGGAGTTATTTAGGTCCTTAGGAGACTTAGAAAGATTTAGGATTGGTTAAATTGGTCTTGAGGACCTAATAGGAAAGTTTAGTGGGTTAATTAGTTGTTTTATTCAATAAATTTTATGTTTGGAAATTTAAATATTTGAATCCCAGCGGTTAGTTCCATTTTGGGGGAAATTAAATTCAATTTGTTTTAGGCATAACTAGGCATTGAAACTGATCCAAATTGGTTGGAATAGTTGTAAGGGATGTTATTAAGTCAAGTTTGAGACATTGTACTGAGATAGCAGTATTGGTATTAATCAATTGTATAGAATGTGTAAAGAGAGCCAATAAAAACTTTATTTTTCAAGCATTTGGTATATCGTGGCTTGACTATCATTGATTTCTTGTAGTCTTATGATCTCATAATCCTTTTTTCATATTATTTGATCAATTCCTTATAGACTAAGATTTATGAAGTTCATTCCTTTCAATTATGATGTCACTATTTTAAGGGTTTTATTGTTTTCATTAACAAGTTTGAGTTTCTACTTGAAATATTGATCATTACATTAATGTAGGAATTTGATTCTTCTAAAATGATCTTGTAAAAATATGTAAAAATCATATCTAACAATTTTTTGATAGGAAGTTCTAAGGATTGGTCATCACCATTGGAGTTTGTGAAGTAAAGGGCAATAAATTCATGGCAATGGAGCAACAAGAGGAGTTCTAGCCATAAGAGGTTAGTGTTTAATTATTGGAAGTGCTTTGGTATGTTGGAAACAAGGTGAACCTACCTTCAATTGAGTTTGAATGTCCTTGAAAGGTAGAGATTTAGAGAACCCTACCTTTGAAGGTTTGCATGAGACTTATTTGGGGCTTTTGGGGTTACATAAGTTTTGGGACTAATTTCTTTTGGATTTGGAACATTTACAACATAAGGAGAGTCTTTCCAAAGTTTGGGGTCTTGGGAATACAAGAAACTTGTAGTTTCTTTGTTAAATTTCCCTCCTTTCATGCATTTTTGAGCTGTAGTATGGTAATAATATGATATGGTCCAAAGGAACACATGGAACCCTTATAATATGTTGTAGTATGGATTAATGGGTATTTGAATCCACCATTTTTTTGGGAGTGTTTTGGAAAGTTTGAGAGTAAAGTTCACTTTTGTGTCACTGTAGGGCTACTAGGAAATCAATTAGGCCTCTAGGATAGTTTGAGGCATTTGGATGTTGTATGTTACTTGAGGACCAAAAATTGGTTGAAACCTTTTGTATCCACCTTGATTTTTCCCAGGATACTATTAGTGAATGGATTGTCTTCCAAATAAATACTTACAAATTGACCCTAAAATGCCAAGACAAGAAGACTTTATTAGCACTAACAGTTGGGTCGCTTTGCCATTGGATTGTGCAAGCACCCTCTGAATTTTATAGGGTATAGCTCCCTGATTTAGATGTACAAAGAATGGGATTTAAAAAATGGTTTTTACCTAAAAGAGAAGGCTATAAATATCTACATGTAAATACATAATAAATACAAAAAGGAAAGCAAACCACTAGAAACAACAAACAAATGATACAAAGTCCATTTGTTTATGCTTTACATAATAAAGACAAAGAAAACAAGGAATGAACTTTCCATCCTTTTGAGAATGTGAAGAATCAAAGCTTCAAAAAGCATGTAGTCAAACACATTTAGAAATTAGTGATACTAAAATGCATTTAGAGAAAACTAAAAATTATACAAAGATCATAATTAGTGGAAAGATAAATGCTTGAACTCTAAGTTTTTATATGTAATTATCTTTCATATCTCCCTTCTCTAATGTGCAAAAGATTACATAGATCATATTACATCTCTCCATCAGAATCACTACTTGGAAGAATAAAATATTCCCTCCTTCTTACACTACCACTAAAATAAAATCTTCCACCCTCCCCTAGCAAAAAGTCCAAAAAAAGAAGAAAAAAAGCTTTGCTCTTCTACTACCCATAGTCTATGTTCTTCTCCCCCCTAGCACAAAGTCTACTAGCAAAAGAAGCCCGAAAAACTAGAACCCCCACTTTGATAATCACTTTCCTTTTTAACATCTCCTCTTTTCGATAACATTTTTCAGTTTTAATAACTAATTCTTGGCAGCTAAAAGTTTGCATTTCTCCTCTATCTTTTAGGTATCTTCACACCATCCTTCTCACTATTTTGGTTTATTTACCAATAAGTTTAAAATAAAAGGGAGAACTTTATTGGAAAGATTTCTAGGTGTCATTTAATGTTTAGATGCTTATATGTTCCTGTATTGAGGCATTTAGTTAAACATTCCAGATGTATTCTTTGTTATGCACATTGCATCAAGGAATTGTGGCATGACTAAAGGAAGAATATTCTAAGAATTAAAAATGTTCTATCTATGAATTAAAATATTTAAAGATGTATGGTTTTCAAAATTTCTATAAATTGTAGGTGGATATAGTTGTTGGGCTCCAACAACCTTGGCCTGTTTGCATTCATTTTCTATTTTTGGGAACACGTTTCAATCTTAGACTGAGATTTCAATGGGTAGGCTTCCACCTCATCCCTTAGCTATGGATTTTAAACCTGATCATCAAGATTCCAATATTGACCATGTATTCAAACAATTTCTATTGAATATGCTTGATGTTGGGTGTCCCATTGAACCATCTAAGGAATGTGCCCCTCATCTTCACCAATAAAAATAATGGTGGATCACTCTTCATGTTCAATAATGAACCCCACATAGTTTATTTTTTCATCTCCTAGAAAAAATTACTCCAATTTATCAAGACACTTCCATGCATGTGGACCAAGATGATGACTTCTTCCATTCTTGAGGTTTGACTGAGGTGAAGACAATTCAAATTCTCTAATTCACACAATTCAGTGTGGATGCTTCGTTTTTATACAAATGAGTAATGTGAATTTGTGTTATGCAAGGTCCATGAACCTTCAATTTATAGTTTTGTACTTCTTATCAAATTATTTATTTTTAAGCACCCTCTCGATGATATGCTTGTGGGTCACTAGTTTTATGATTCTAGCTTTGGTGAAATACCATGATCATGGCACTCTTTAAAAGGTATTCTTTGACATCATTTCAAATAGATCACATACATTTTCAATGTATACCCAAACACAAGATAACATAAGAATAGGTTTGGGTGGCTATTTCACTATATTTTGGTTTGTTTTTGATAGTTCTTAATGTGAACAAGTCCAACATCAAACTTTTCTCAATCATTGCATGAGGATTATTGCAATGTTCCCTTGATGTTATAGTTACATCATGATTTTATTGCCATGTCAATGCTTCATCAAGCATTTAAATTGTCCTCATTCTCTTCATACCAATGTGTGGCTTTAATGACTTTGTGCATTCTATCAAATAGTTAATATGTATTGTTGGCACTCTAGCAACAAGGATTGATGAAGTTCAAACCTCAAATTTTTTTTATGTTTGACATCTTTCATCATGAGGCAAACCAAAATGTTAATCACCAATTTCATCCATTCTTAAATTAAAATTAGACCTGGCTGAGTGGACCTCTCTATCTTCAACATGATTGAACCTAATTTAAAAGAAAACTCCTTGTGCATACCCTCTCAACCATTTGGTGGGCCTATTCTTTGCATGAACTTCATGGAAAATCCCTCCCATATGTGAGGCTCCTCATTGATGATGGATACACAACCTTAGCACTCATCATTAACAATACCTTCTCTCATTCAATATAGAGCTATGTAGATAGAAGCCCAATCAAAGATTAAATAGATAACAAGCTATCATGTTGACTCTTCTCTTCAAGTTGATTGCATGCATTAATGCATTTTAGCAATCCACCCAACATCATCTATTGACTATTGTTCACCCAACCATGCAATGAGTTCTCAATGGTTTATTTCAAAGTTCTAACTTAAAAGGCATGGCTTGATCCATAGTGATGGGATTTTCCAATCAACAATTACCTTATCACAAATTGCCATACTAGACAACACTTGATCCTCTAAGTTAATACTTTATATCCATTTGTAACACTAGACTTCTAATATTTTGAATTATAATCCATCAATGTATAAACCTTTAAATTGAGCTTCTAAACTAATCTTCCATCTAGAATCTTTAACTCAAACTTATGTACTTCTAAATTGTTGCACATGAGGTTCCACCCATAGTCTTGCACATTCTAGAAACAATCATTTGAATACATCTTTCATTCCACATGGAAGCAACAAACCTATTTAAAATATAACTTGAACCTTCAAAACTATTGAACCACCTAAACCTTGTTCTTGACAAGTACAAAGTGGTTTAGAACCACTTCATACCATTTGAACCCATTTTATCAATCTTGATCCTTGGCATATGCATTCTATGGTTCATTTCCATAACAATTAATCTAAACATGGCCTTCATTAAACAAGACTCCATAAAGAATTCTCAATATGTATTAGGGGGATTGAAGAGAAAAAATATAAATGGTGTTAAGGGGACCAAATTTCCAAGTTATAAAATTGAGGTTGAAAACACCAACTAATAGGTACCCATCCTAATAATTGGGGAGGTGTTAGAGTTGTTAGAGTACTTTTTTCTTTGTAGAGGGTTTAGGGAACCTTGTACTTCCCTTATAGGTTTAAGTGGGATTAACTTGGTTTTTTCTCCCACCACTATTACCTCTGCATAAGTATGGATCATTTATTCAACTATTCATTATAAGTTTGAGAATGTGCTTCATGCCTAGCATGCAAGTGATACATCAATTTTATCTCCTTGGAAAATTGTATGTGATCTTGCTAGCTAGGAACAACTGATTATTCAATTTATTGTACCTAATCCGATGACTATTCTATAACAATTTGTAATCAACCTAGCTAATAAAAAACTAAACCCATTTAACTAGGTTATGGCTCGTTTCTTTCTAAAAGTATCTACTTTGATATGCTTTTTGTAAAATTTCTTGTGAACTCTACCCATTTTTTCTAGTATGCATTTTTTGTGTGTAAGATTTTGAGGTAAACTACTTATCATGGGTTGAGTGAGTTTAATTGTTTTATTATGTGGTGTCTAGAATATGTATGTAGTTGGATCAATTTTTTTTTGTGTTAAGATGTAATAAGCACCTTAAAAAATGTCTCTCTGTATATATACATACATACATGCATAGATACACAAATATGTGTGTGTACATATGTATATACATACATACATATATATAAAGAGAAGCTTCTCTACATATACACACATACAAAGATAAACACACACATATGTGTGTGTATGTATTTATATATACACATTCATATACATAAAGAGAAGTTGCTCTATTCACATACTGAGGGAAATATAAACAGATACATGTTTAGAAGTAGAAAAAGAACATTTACATAGGTACCTCTTCTCCCATTGAATAAAATGGTAGAGCAAGGGCACAGTGATCACAAGGTCATGACATGACAATGAAATGCAGTGATCACAAGGGAACAACGAAAAAATTCCAGATCTCCACTAATCTCCACCAACATTCAAATCTCTCCACCCTCGTTTGGAGCTCTCCACCCTCTTTTGCATGCAACTCTCCACAATTGATCAAAACAAATGGAAAATGATTAATGTAATGTTTTATTTTGGCTTTTTTTATAATCCATAATCCAAAATTCACAAGATCTCTCTCTCTCTCTCTCTCTCTCTCTCTATATATATATATATATATATACACACACACACATACATACATACATACATACATACCTACATACATACATAAGGTAGGCAAGGTTACTATGAGAGGAGGGCTAAATTAGGAACCAATAAAAATTTATCTTACTTCACCAATTAATCCTTCATATAATATTCTGATCTAATTGCATGCATGAAAGAATGAAAGGAAATAAGCATTCATAACACTTTGACACAAGATATGGTTATCCAGAAACCTTCCAATTAGAAAGTAAAACTAGGGTGGGGATGATACCCACAAGCTTTAGTATTGCAGTATATAGCTAACTTGTTAATGTTTACAATTGATCACTTTTGGTGATCTACCCTATTAAGAGCAATAAGGACTATGGGGTCCACCTTGGTAAAGGATTTACAAACATACAATGAAGTATGAACTTGGTTAGGAGGTTTATTATAGGCTATTAAGTCTGCCCTATTAAATGATTTAACTGATGCACCTTCTAGGATGAGCCAGTGGTTGATCTCTAATTTGCAACTATGATTCAGTGGTTGAAATTCCTTGTAATGATCACTTAATTGTGATAGATAAATCTCCACTACCCCTTATACTTCTTGTAGCCTTCTCTAATTCACACTTCTACTCATCATATCTCTTCACATATATCTTCCTTAGATATGATATAGTGAACTACATATATAGCAATCTAAATCATAACTTACTAGAGTCAGCTACAATACCAATTTTATCATAATTCACAAAGTCGGCCCAACTACTATAACTTAGGTTTTGAAGATAGACTAGGTGATGTTTTGATACATGAAAAATACTTTCAATGCTTGGAAAATTTTGGCACTTGGTCAAAATTGAATCTTGGTACATAATAATCACTTCCAAGTAGCTTGAACTCAGTTAGGACTATGTGACTCAGTGAACACTGAGAAACTTGATAGCTGCTAAATCACTCAGTTGACATTGCATGACTCATCCAACACTAGATTCACATTGTTAACACTATGAACTTCATAGACATAGTATAACTTGGTTAACATACCATAGCTTAGTTAACACTATTACCTTCTTCACTTCCAAAAAATTAGCTTGGTAGCCTCTACTATGTTTGGTTTGCACTATACATTATTTATGAAGCTTGATAAACATTGTGTAGCTTGGAAAACACTCCAAACTAACTTAGATGCTTAGTAAATACTACATTCTAATTACTTGTCTTGGGAACAACTTAATCACTTGGTTAACACTACAAACTGACTAATAGACTCATTAGAAACTATAGAGTTTGGTAGCAATGTAATCATTTGACTAAGTGTTGAGTCACTGATACACAAACTGACCTTAACGTCAACAATCTCCCCCTTTGGCATTAGTGACAAAAATACTTATCAAATCAGAAAATTTGAACTTCAAAACTATAAGTCAAAACTTCCTCCTGCCATCATTCTATGTTTTCAACTTGGTTTGACTTTCTAAAGCTATAGCTTGGTAACATACATACATACATACATACATACATACATACATACATACATACATACATACATACATACATATATATATATATATATATATATATATATGCCCTATATACATACAAATGGAGTATAGTATATTTCTTTTCCTTTGCAATATCTTTTTCTTCTGTACATATTATTAGTCACCCTTTTTGACACAAATGCCAAAGGTGTATAATATCTATATGCTAATACCAAAATGTGACCAAAGTTCAAAATGTACCTTTATAATAAGTACCATTTTATTATCTCAATTCTCATGTAGTACCTTACTTGCATGTAATTCAATTTGACCCTCTATTGATAGTTCCATCATGTGATTAGCTATGGAGAAGTTGCTATCATGGATGAGTGTGTTTGTATGCGCAATATGTTTTTGCAATGCATCTATGTTTGGAAAAATCATGCCCTAAATTTTTGCAAGTGTGACCTTGATCCTTACTTCAATAATTTTGCCTACAAATTTATTAGATATATGATCTTTTTGATCTATAGAACTATGGCTTGGGTCAAGTGACAACTAGTGTGCACTTGCCTTCGTGTCTTCATCTATCTTGGAAAATTTCTCCTTGATATCCTTTGTAAAGATAGATGTGTCACTTGACAAATAATGAAACAACATTATTAACAAATATTTCTAGTGATTCAAGAATAGTAGCTAACTCTACTTGATCTATTGCAATTATTTGTGCTACTTGTTTCAAAAGTTTTTTCTCAAATTTTTTTCAGCTCTTTGTACCAATTTATCCTATCTATTCAAGTCTTCATTTTATTTGTGAATAATTTCTACTAGCTAGTCCAGAATGGGTTGACTGCCATCAACCTCAATACTCAGAGAATCAACAAATATGCTCTTTATATCTTCAAGAGCTTGATTTTATTTATTTTTCTCTTCTCTAAGCTTCTACTACTTAGCTCTCTTCTTCAGTAGTTCACCCTTGGTATCCATTTGATCATGAGTGATGGTAGAGATATCCCAATTTAGAATAAGTATATCCTGATCTAGATCAATAGCTTCTTCTTCTTTGCCATTTTCCTTCAGAATGGTAGAAACAATTTGCTTTCCCTAATCTAGGACATTAGTACTTGATTGAGACTAGTTCTCAAATATCATTGTACTAGCTATGGATATATTTGGAATAGAAACAATTATGAAAAATAATGGACTAGCAATAAATGTTGAAATTGGAAGAATTTTTC
This sequence comes from Cupressus sempervirens, assembly GCA_028749045.1. Classification (NCBI taxonomy): domain Eukaryota; kingdom Viridiplantae; phylum Streptophyta; class Pinopsida; order Cupressales; family Cupressaceae; genus Cupressus; species Cupressus sempervirens. Next base: position 176,863,712 of record CM053784.1, on the reverse strand, counting down.
TTACGGAAAACTCACCCAAGATCAAGGAACTCAAGCACAAGCACAGAATAGACCAACAAAGTATGATTAGAATAACAATATCAAAATGAATTGATGTAATCTCATGTCATGTACAAGTACACTTGGAGTGCTTGAATATAAAGGCCTCTAGAATAACTAGGAGTCAACACACTGATAAGTCTTACAATGAGGCACATGTCAACAGAGAGTGGATTATCCTCATTAAGCATAGGAGTTAGTGCAATGATGAGAGGATAAGTCCACAAAGGTGTAGGATGCAAAACTATGTTGTAGACACCATGTGCTAAAATAAGAGTGCTAATAATTATGTTGTCAACATGACAACTTATATGAGTATGCAAACTCCTAAGCATCTCACCTCAGAAATAATAAAATAATGCATTGACCTAAGTAAACTTAAGTAAGTGTAATAAGTAAATATTTATTTACACCCACACCTGCTCCCTTAAGTGCAACTTAGGGGAACACACTTAAGCTTAGGAAAGCTAGGATGAAAATGCATGATAGGTCCTAGCTACTAGGCCATGTTAGGTACCCATGAACAAAATACAATGCAATCTCTCATAAAGTGGAGAAACAGGGAAAATCTCATGGGAAAAACCCTCCCCCAAAAAGAGAGATGAAAAATCAAGATGCATGGATGGATAGAGTAATCAAGATCCTCCCCATTATGACATACATCAAGTATATACAAAAGAGAAATAGGAGAAGGACAAAACCCCATAAGAGGAAAATGTCCCCCCTAGAAAAGAGAAGAAGAAGGAGACAAGGTAGTCCCCCTCCCCCCACCCAAAATGTAGAGTGTCAATCAATGATAGTTGCTCCAATGTAGAAGCTGATCTAGGACTATTGAATAATGTTCCTCCCCTTTGGAAGAATCAATATCAATAGTATAGATGAGTTGCTTCTGCTATGTGTAGAAAGAATCCCTATGATGAATGGTGTTGCTAAAACCTGCTCAATTGTCCCTATGTCGATACTGATGGTTGCCCCTTCCAACATTAGTGAAAGGAATGAATGCAAATCGAGCAAGGAGAGATGTAGAACCTATCCCAAAGAACCAACTGTCTCCTCAAATGATAAAGAGACCTCCTATAACTATTGTACATAAGTATCCACAATCATATCAACCTATGAAGATTTAACATGTAGAGAATGGACAAGTGGGTCAGAGTGAACCCTCGTAACAACTAAAGAAGATTCTTCTTCATCAAAGAGAAGATGTAGATCATTAATAATGTCTCCCAATTCTACTATGTGAGATTCCATGAACAAACCTAAAATATCTATCAAGAAGTCATCCACTAATGCTAAAGCTAGAAGATAAGGTGTATCCTATTGTGTTGGACCTATCACTATGGTAATGGATGAAGTATTCAGCTCAACAAAGAGAAGATGAATATCATCAATGATGTCTCCCACATATTTAATGTGAGACTCCACAAATAGACCTACAATATCTAGAAGTAATTCATCCCATGAAGGTGATGGAGGAAGACATAATGTTTCCTATTGCACTAAATTAAAAGCATCTATGGTTAAAACTAGAGTAGTAGTAGCAATAGGAGCATTGAGAAGTGTGATCTCATTTGTAGAGGATGCAGCTACAATTGGAGGTAAAAGATCTTTTAGGAATAGAGGAATGTATGGATCTCCATACATCTCCCAAAGATAGATCCAAATATCATAAAAATCAGTTGACTTCATGTCATCAAGTGAATCAATAACCTCCATATCCATATGTAGAAAGAGTGCATGACAAATGAATGAAACAATGTCACAATTGCATGAAAGTCCTTTGACATACGACAATGCATTATGCTCACTAAGATAAGTGAGAACCAATTCACTCCATTGGTTATATTTTTGTGTTGTCAAGGTAATTAAATATTCCTTATCCATGATGTACTACACAATGTACCCCCCAAAATGTGTAAAATCAATCAACCCCTCCCCCTGTCCACACCCCCCCACACCACCAACAATGTATGATTTGGTGCTTTATAGGAATTGTGTGTATAATAGGCCACTTGTCAAAATGTACAAAGTGGACTTCTAATTTTTCTATTTACAATTTCCTTTTGAGACTCAAATCTATCACTAAGCATTGTAGCTTAGATGTACAACAATATTGAAAAGTAATCAAAGCAAGATAATGCAAAAAAGGCCCTAAGTCAAAAAGTGATATTTTTGTCCACATAACCCAATAATTTGATTGTAGATCTAGAAAGTAGACAAAAAAATTAAGTAGTTTAAAAAAAATGGAACCTAAAAATGTGTCTAGATGAGCCCATATAGATCATTTGGAGTTGCAAAATGCAAGATTGGACAGTTAGAATCACCAAAAAATGCAATTTCTAACAAATTCATACACCAAAACTAGAAAATAATAGTACATATAAAAATTTCAAGAAACTCTACCCACAATCAAAAAAAATTTGCACCTAATTTGGAATCTGAATGACTGAGTTATGGCCTCCCAAAGCTAGACTGTCAAATCAAAGCTAAATCTGAATAGGGGTCTAGGTAGCACAACACTAGGTTAAATTTAATAGTCAAATAACCATCTTAGTAGTTTAGATTTTCTTGGAAATGATGGTGAGATGGTCATCAAATTTGGCATAGTAAAATGCTGATGTTGGCAAAAAAGGGCCTTGGGGTGATGTGGCAGGGTCATATTGTACAGACGTATAGAAAAATCTGATGTGGCTGGTGAGTTGGAAAAATCTAAAATTTAATCTCCAATTGATTGGATCCCCCACATGGAAGGGTGACTCTGTAGCTGAGGTGTTTTCTTGGGCCATGTGGCAAGGTCTTAGCTGGTGCCTAGGAACATGGAGGATTGTCTTGGTGGTAGGGCTTGCATGGATCCTGGGCTACATAGTGTGCTAATTGGCACTCGAGCTATAAACATGGTGTTATTATATGAGGGAGCAGCCAAGAGATCATATCATGGATCCATGTGGTGAGGTATTGGTAGTTGCTAGAACTACTTTGATTGGGGAGAAGGTGGCTAGAAACAACTGTGTTGGAAATGGAGACTCTAGTACCAAAATTTCAACTATAAGAGCTAGAGATAACTGATGTTGGGTTTTTGAGGATGACTGCCACTGGAGGGTTTCAAGTGGGTTAGTACTAGAAAAATCCTTGTGAGCTAGTGATTGGAAGTTAAAAGTGGATGGGACAGGAAGTTGATACCACCAATGAAGATAGCTGATGGGCCAACAAGGAGGGGCCATAGCCTATGATTGGTGCTAGAGGGATGTTTATGGCTAGAAAGTTTTCAATGTGTAGTGCTAAGAACTCTTGAAAAATCCAATGAATGGGGATTTTTATTAGTCCCACATGTGCAAGGAAATTCCATTGAGTGGTGTTTAAAAAGAAATGTCTATGGATGTAAAACAATAAAGTTGCTGGTTTGTAAAGTTGAAGCTAGATTTGGTATGGGTCACAGTTTGCTAATTCTATCAGATTTGTAATCACGCAATGCCAGAAATAGTAGTTGAAACCATTGGTTAAAAGGGAATATTACATGGAATATTTTTTGGGGGTCAAGATTTCGCCAGGTGGTTCTTGCAAAAAAAAATTCTCTACAGTCTCGATAGGCTAATTTTTTTTGCAAATTTGTGGAAAAAATTTCTAAAAAAGTTGATAGATTTGTATAGAAAAAATAAATTCAAATCTAAAGAATAAATTGTAGATCTAAAAAATTATCATACCATACTTGCAAATTGGGCCTTTAGGTGCCAGTTTGCAAAAAAAATGCATCAAATTTGACTATGGCCTAGGGTAGGCAAATTTATAGTCAAATTTCACCGAATCGATGTTTTGGATGCAATGACAAGGTCCTCTTTGGATCTAGATGCTCCCAATGACTGTGATATTTTGGAATTGGGTCAAGGTGTCCTCAGAGAGGTGAAGCAAGATTGGTCTCTAATGGCTATGTGAAGAGAAATTCCCTAAGCTCTAATAAAATGTAAGAATTTGTCTTATGGAAAACTCACCCAAGATTAAGGAACTCAAGCACAAGGATAGAATAGACCAATAGAGTATGATTAAAGTAACAATATCAAAATGAATTGATGTAATATCATGTCATGTACAAGAACACTAGGAGTGCTTGAATATAAAGGCCTCTAGACTAACTAGGAATTAGCACACTGATAAGTCTTACAATGAGGCACATGTCCACCAAGAGTGGATTATCCTCCATTAAGCACAAGAGTTAGTGCAATAATGAGAGGATAATCCTACAAAGGTGTAGTGCGTAAAATTATGTTGTAGACACCATGTGCTAAAATAAGAGTGCTAATAATTGTGTTGTCAACATGAAAACTCAGTTTATTATGCAAAATCTAGTGTTGTAGGCACCATGTGTTGAATTATAGTTGCTTACTCTAGTGTTGTCAACACGACAACTTATATGAGTATGAAAACTCCTAAGTGTCTCACCTAAGAAATAATAAAATAATGCATTGAAATAAGTAAACTTAAGTAAGTGTAATAAGTAAATACTTATTTACACCAATAGAAATGACACTAACAATAGGAATACCTTGTTTCTGCTTGGTCAAACTTGAAGATGGAGAACAAATTTAGAGCTTGGTTGGGTGCTTGGTATAGTAGTGGTATCCACAATTAAATTTGTAGAAGCTATCTTTGAGCTAGATTACACTAAGGTTGTGCTCGGAGAGTGAGGAAATGAGGCCATGACTGCTACTATAATTTTCTCTACATCAATTTCCTTAATGCATTGAATCTCTAGAAGGTTTCCTCTAGTATTCTTGTTTTTCCTCCTCATCATCTAGATTGACATCACCTAACTCATCATCTTTTATTTCTACATCTTCTTCCCCATTGTCATCGTCCTTGTCATGAACATGTACAAAAAATTCACTGGTTTGGTGCAACTTATAGATCTTTTTCCACTTGGTAGTAATTTTCTTCACCATATATTCAATGTCTTTAAGTAATATCATACATGTGTTGAATTTAAGAATGCACTTCTCTTCATTTTTCTTCAAGGATTCATTTACTTCCTTCTCACTAAGATTTGGCATGAGTTGCCTCAAAGTTTTTTCAATGATGTCCTTGATAGTCATTGTTGCACTTTCCCATCTAGGTTTGATTACATGTAGAAGTTTATTAGCAATTTTTTTTTTCAAGCTCATCTAGTGAGTACTTCAATTTGCCCAATTTTGTCATAAGCATATCTTCAATCTTATTTTTCTCTTTTGAATCCCTGGTCTCATATTTAAGAGATTTGAAATTTTCCATTATAGATCCTTCTTCCATTATTTTTTATTTTTTTTGAAGTGAAGATAATTTTCTCAGCTTCATCTTCACCTAACTTCAACTTCTTCCTAGACTTAGATACCCTTCTTGTGAATACAACAAGGGATGACTTGGTAGGTTTGGTTATCATAACCTTGCCTTTCTTCCCAAGAGGCTTTTCTTCCTCAGATTTGACTTCTTCCTCTTCATCCTCTACATAATCATCTTCTGTATCATCACCTTTTCCCTTGGTAAGCATTAGAGTAGAACTTTCCTTCTTTGTGCTTTTCAGTATCTTCTCTACTCTTTTTCTTCCTTTATTTACTTCTTGAGGTAGCTTGATCTCAAGATCAATTCTTTTCTTTTCCTCATCATATGTTCTAAAATATGTGTCTTTAGGATCCACATGCTCATTAAATAGAGCCTCTATGATATCCTTAGTATTGCTAATGTTAACCTCATACTCTAGAGGCTTAACCCATGCACTCTAGGTTTGACTGGCTTAATGTATACTTTGTCATAGTCCACCATAAAATAGATATCATCCTTGTAATTTTCTTCAAGTTTCTTAGGGATCCTAAGTCTGTTCTGCATCTTCTCTTTAAATGATTCAAAATAGTTATCTAACATGATTTCAAAAATTTTACCCATCTTTTCTATATACTCATTGATTTGATATAAAATAGGAACATCCTTCCTCCATACTATGTACCTTTGGAAGGGAAAATTTTATGAACAAAGAAGAATAAACATGTTAAAAGAGATCCAAACTTACATGGATTATTCTTTGATCCTTTGATGCTCTCCCTGTTCTTTTTGAATTGATTCAAGAACAACTCACAAGGTTGAAGGATAGGTTATTCTTCACAACCTTGTATGCAAGATTGACAGCTTCACATGACAAATTGTTCAACTGATTAGAACTATAAATCTTGTGTCCAATTATATGAATGCCAAAATTTAGCTCCATGTCTACTACACCATTAAGCTTCATTCCTCTTCTATCCCACTCAATAAGAGTCCACTTAGCTAATTTGACTTGACCTAGGGTTTTAGTTATCTTAGCTTTGTTTAGCATTGGAAGCCCAATGATTATGTGAATCATTTTCTTTATAATCTAAATGGGGTTTTCCAACCATAACTACCCATTATGAACATGAATTAGAATAAATCTAATCCATTTGAACTAAAAGTCTCTTGGCATATTTGAAATGTGGGTCAAACCCTTGATTTCTAAATGTTGATGTTTAGCCTTCAATGCTCCATCCACAAACAATTTATTGTATACTTCATTCATATCTAGGTTTTTCAGTTCCTTAATAGAATATTGGTAAAAGGAATGAATATCATGCACCAATAATACATTAGGCATAATTTAAGATTGTACACTAGCTAGGTCAAGCACCTCTATAGTTGTTAGACTCAACCTGAAATTAGGTGCCTTGCAATTGATTCCACGAATCAATATTTCAAAATTCTTCATTTTTCTAATTGAAGATGCCATTCTCGGTAGGGTTTCTAAAAAAAATGAGAATTCTTCAACAAAAAATACTCAAATTGCTCAAGGGCTTTGAAATCACTCTACACAAAAAACTCTTGAAATTCATTATGAAATAATGCCTTCAATTTCTTCCTTTAATGATTTTCCTTTGCTCAATTGTCATTAATTCTTCATACTTCATACTCACTTGGTAATAGGTTTTCCTCCACTTGGCTTATTCTTTAATACTTGGGAGGCATCTACAACTTGGTAGAGTTACCATCACTCGGTAAGAACTGCCAACATTGTATTAGAAATAGTAGTTCACCAATATAACTGAGAGGAGGGTGAATCAGTTATATTTTAATCTTGAGCAATTCTTAAATATTCAACCAAGTAAACAACAATCATAAAACAATGTGCATACACAATTATACTAGATATGTTGACTAGGCAAACCCTCGATCAAAGGGAAAACCTCGGTGTGAATGATGCCCACAAAATAATGTACTAATCTAAATATTCTTTGTCAGAGGATGGACCCTATTAGGAGTCTATTGCAAAACTTAGTACAAAGAGTACTTGTTAGGAGACTTTATGTTTACTAGGGAAACCCTTGATGAAAGGGAAAACACTAGTGAGAATGATGCCCACAAAATAATGTACTAATCTAAATATTCCTTGTTAGAGGATGGACCCTATTAGGAGTCTGTTGCAACACTTAGTACATGATGCAGGAGCATCCAGAGGTATAAGGGCAATCCTGTGTCACCCAAAAAAATATACTTAGACTTAGTTTCTGTTTCATGTGTTTTCATTTTTGGACACCCATTTGGGTCAAATAAAGGTTCCAACTCTCACAGTTCCACTATCACTGTGCTAGTAAATCCCAAAAAAATAGGAGTATGTAATTGGGCCATAATTTTGGTAAACTAAAAGGTGTGAATTGGCCAGATGAATGTAATTGTGATTTATAGCATTCCAAAAAAAGAATCAGGTCAAAAGGGCCCACGGTTTGAAAGTTATTGCAATTTTTTGGGTTCTGGAGACCTCCTAAGAATGCTTCAAAGTCAAGTTAGGGGCATTAAATGACCTCAAAAAGGGCCAAAAAATGGGGGACAAGCAAGGCTGGTCTTTAGGGCTATAGAGCACTTTGAGAGCTTTTCGAAAATGTAAATGATTCTTCAATCGGAGCTACGGTTCAAAAGTTATGCATCCCAGAAGTTCGGTTACCATTTTTGGATTCTTCTAGATTTGCGTCGACTTCTAACGCAGCTTCTGGAGCCTTCTATTTGGTCGATGGATGCCTACTAGCACTTTCTAGAATCTATTCCTAGTCCTTAACCCTCCAGGGTCTATTTAAGGAGATTCCTGGCATTGTAGGAGGTAGTTCAGAGTGGAGTTTGAGAGGAGGTATTGAAAAGAGAAATTATTTCCACATTTATACTATTGTAAGCCCTTAGGGCATGTTTTGAAGTTTATTTTCTCTGTACTGAATGTACTAGCTTATTTTTCAGTTAATACAATTTCCCTTTTTCTGTAGTGTCTATTCTATTCTTGGGTTGTGTCCCCATCAGTACAAAAAGTCCATGTTAGGAGACTTTTAATCTCTATTAGGAGATTACAAGTCTGCTGGAGTTGTAGAAGGCAATTGAACCCATTATCCAAATAGATTCAGGATTAGATCAATGAACACAATGTCCAATTGATCTTGATACTATTATTTTCAGAATAATAGATGTAAGATAATCTTTCATTTCTTCCTCTATCGAATACATCAAGCTTCTTCACCTTTAGATCATGTAATTAGATCTAGAACTCTAAACCCATCAACAGTAACCCTTGAGGTTATGCATTAGTAGATTACTCTACTCTTCTACTTCACAATTAAAAAGTCTTCTCTACTTCTTGATTTCTAATGATGATGTCTAAAACTTGAAAAAAATCTTTCCTTTATACCATTCTTAGCAATAATTCCTTGAAATGGTTCCATACTTTATTATAAGTTAATTAAATGAAATACATATTTAATTAATGTTGTCATCTCATAGTTATACACAAGATTTCACACGTGTGAATTTTGTACTTGTGCACTCACTAATGTCATCTGTGGTTAGGGTACTACCTCTAGTTAACTTTGTAACCCTTCATTCCAAATACAATGTGCTATATCAATCCTACAATAGAAACTATTTCCCCAATGCTTTGTTTCTCTATAATTCTTTGTAAATAATTAATATCTTTCATACACTATCAATTTAGGTTTTGCACACTTTCCCACATGTCACATACATGTTGTAGTAAATGTTGGTAATTGTGCATAAGGAGATACACAATGTATTATCCTTAATACAAGAATTTTAGTCTTCTACTCTACCAATTTTTACTAACTTATTCCTATGTTGTCATTAATGAAAAACGTAGTTATACATCATATCAATGTTTTGTAATACTCCCCCATAGCATGAGCATACATGCTAAGAATCTAGCCCTTTAGCATTGATGGCAACATAGATGAAAAGCATCTAGATCTAAGAATACCAACAAGTTTCTTTATCACTCAAATCTTCATGCAAATCTTTTATTGCAACACTTCTCCCCCATAGTACAAAATTTATCTAATTTTTTCATGTCACTCTCTCCCCCATTGACATCAATGTCAAAGATTATACAAAAATTGAACATACAACAATCTATCAACATGACCATAACCCGATCTATTGCTTTACAAATTTTACATATAGTTCTATAAACAATACAAATGTCTAAAGACACTATTGCACACCAATTTCCTATTTGCAAGATTCTTTGCTGACTCTATTCATCATAGATACTCCCCCATAGAGGAAGCATTAGCATACAGTCCAGTCTAACAATGGTGCTATATACCCTAGACTGATGCACTTTTTGCATCTTCTATTATAAGCTATGTAGGGGCATAACCCCAAGCACACCTCTCAGGTACTCAAATGTATCCATTTTCAAGGCCTTTGTGAAAATGTCTGCTATCTATTCCTTACTATTAATGTACCCCTGCCTAATTTTTTTCTTAGCAAGTTTTTCTCTCAACACGTGATATTTTATGGCAATGTGTTTAGTCTTAGAATGAAAAATAGGATTCTTAGACATGTTAACAATGCTTGTTTTATCACAGTAAATGATAATAGGTTTTTTGAATGTAATTCCAATATCCTTCATCATCTACTTCATCCATGTGACTTGATTACAATTTTTTACTCTACAACATACTCTAACTTTATAGTACTTTATGAGGTACAATTTTGCTTCTTGCTGAGCCAAGAAACTAGTCTTCCTCAAAGGAAAAATGCTCCTCCACTAGTGCTTTTTCTATCATCCCTATCTCTAGCCCAATTAACATTTGTATAAGTAAAAAGAGTAAAGTCATTGCTTCTATCATACCAAATGTCATAATCTAAGTTCCTTTTAGATATTTGAATATCTTTTTTACTGCTACATAGTTATATTCTTTAGGATCAGCTTAAAATATGGCCACAATTTTGACTACATTGGCTACATCTAGTTTTCTATGAGTCAGATACTATGATCCTCCAATCATAGATCTATACTTCTTTTGTTCAATAGTAGGTGGCTCATCCTTGCTTGATAACTTGTGACCAATTACCATAGGAGTTCCAATAGGTTTACAATTTTCTAGACCAAATATTTTCAACAAATCTTTTAAGTACTTGGTCTGAGATATAAAGATACCCTCTTTTTTCTGAACAATCTACAATTTTGAGAAGAATTTTATTTCTCCTATCATGCTCATCTCAAACAAATTCTTCATGTCTTTTGAGAATTCATTACTAGCTTCATCATTTCCACCAAAAATGTTGTCATCAAAAAATACAATGATTATTAGTAAATCATCTCCTATTTTCTTCAAATACAAGTTAATATTTGTTATTCCTTTAGCAAATCCAAGCTTTTCTAAGTATTTGTCCAGCCTTGCATACCAAGTTCTTGGTGCTTGCTTTAATCCATACAATTCTTTCTTGAGTCTACAAACCATATCCTTCTCTTCTATTAAAGGAAAACCCTCTTGTTGTTCAATGTAAACTTCTTCTTCAAGTTCTCCAGTCAAGAATGCTGACTTAACGTCCATCTGATATACCTTAAAATTCTTGTTTGTTGCATATGCTAGGAACATTCTAACTACTTCCATCCTTGCTATAGGTGCATATGTTTCCTCATAATCAATTCCTTCTAGTTGAGAGTAGCCTTTGCATACAATTCTTGCTTTATTCCTTATTACTTCTCTTTGTTCATTCATTTTATTTTTGAATACCCATTTTGTGCCAATCACATTTTTCTCCTTAGGTCTAGTAACTAATTCCCGTGTGTCATTTTTTATTATCTACTAGAATTCTTCCTCCATTGCTCTTATCCAATGATCATCTTTCATTACTTCATCTGTGCTTCTTGGTTCTACTTGAGATATCATACATAGTTCTTAATTAATTCAGCTCCTTGGCTTTACTCCCTTTTCTTTACTTCCTATTATTTGGTTAGTAGGATGATGTCTTATCATGTTCTTATTTGGGGTAGAAGTTGCAGCTTGAACTCTTATTTCAGGCACTATGCTCTATTCTTCTCTTACATCTTCAATTTGCATATTATTCTACAAGTTTTTGTTAGTCTTGAGAAATAATTCATTACTTTTTTTAGTCATTCTAGAGTAATCATGTCCATTAGAGTTATAATCCATTGTCTTTTCCATGGTGCCAAATATTTCATCAATTTTAACATTTGCACACTCTACTATAGTTTTTGTTCTAAATTGAAACATCTATAAGCTTTACTTTTAAATAAATAGCCAAGAAACATACCTTCATCACTCCTTGGATCAAACTTACCAATATTTTCATCTCTTTTAATGTAACATTTGCTTCCAAATATCCTAAAGTACTTGACTAATGGTGAGTGACCAAACCATAACTTATAAGGTCTTTTGTCTATACCTTTCCTAATCTTCACTCTGTTTAGTGTGTATACTATTTTATTATTTTATTGACTACTTCTCTCTAGAAGATCTTTGGTACATCATTCTCAAATAACATAACCCTTGTTGCTTTAGTAATTGTTTTGTTTCTTCTTTCAGCAATCCCATTTTGCTTAGGTGTATGGGGTGAAGATAGTTGTCTCCTAATACCATGCTCTTCATAATAGATATTGAATTCTCTAAAGGTGAATTCTCCTCCTCTATCTGATCTTGAGCTCTTGATTTTGACTCTAGATTCATTCTCAACTTTGTTCTTAAATATCTTTAATTTCTCAAATGCTTCTAATTTTTCTTTAAGAAAAGCTACCCACATCATTCTAGTGAAATCATCAACAAAAATAATAAAGTACCTTTCTCCATAGTATCCTCTGGTTCTTGTAGGACCACTTAGATCTATATGAATTTGTTCTACCTTTTGTGTAGTACAAAACTGCTTGCTAGGAAATGAGAATCTCTTTTGCTTAGCCAAAATACATTTCTTACAAATAGTATTAGTGGGCTTAGTGATCTTAGGTAAATCTCTTATAGCAAGTGTGTTACTAGCCTTCATAATGTTATCAAAGTTGATGTGACAAAATCTTCTATGCCATAGCCAACTATTGTCAATCTTAGCTACCAAACATGTTATTTTAGTCGAGTTTAACTCAAATACATTAGCTCTAGTTCTTGTGCTAGTACCAAGTAGTTTTCCTTCCTTTTTTCTGATAATGCATGTGTTATTACCAAACTATAGTTGGTAACCTTTGTCCATAAGTTATCCAACACTCAATAGGTTATTCTTTAGTCCATCAAAAAAGTAAACATCATTAGTGCATGTTTTACCATCAAGTGTGATAGATCCAATTCCTATAATATGATAGGCTACATTGTTCCCTACTCTAAAAATTCCTCCATCATGGCTTTTGAATTTGACAAATTTGTTCATATTACCAGTTATGTGATGTGAACAACCACTATCAATGATCCAATCTTTCTTTTCAACTTGTGAGATCAACACACTTTCTTCTTTGATTTCTCTATGAAGATAATCCTCCTTTATAGCTATGAACCCTAATTCATCTTCACTCATGTTTTCATCAAATTCCTCTTCTTATTCTTCATTAGTATATAAAAAATTTCTAGGTCTTCTAGACTTGAACCTTCCCTTATAATTTCTTTTTCTTTTAGGACACTGAGATGCATAATGACCATATTCATTACATGTCCAACATTTGAATATATTCTTACCATCTTTTTCTCTTTCCACAAGAAGAGATACTCCCTCTTAGATCTTTTCTTCAATGGACTTGTTGTTGCTAGCAATGTCTTCCTATGATTTTGTGCTCCTTCCTAAACTAGGTTTAATGTTTAGTGCACTAAATGTTGTCTCAACTTTTTCCAACTCTCCAAACTATTTTGGATCAAATTCTGTGGCTTCCAATCTACCAAGCAATATCTCTTTGGTGAAATTAGTAGTATAGGGTATCATCAATTGAACCATTTGTGCTCCTATCTTGAAAGGTGATGTTAGACTTTTAAAAATCTTCCATATCACTTCATCATCAGATTTCTTTCCATGAAGAGATGTAATTCGTACAACAATCTCAAATATTCTCCTAACATAGCTTCTTACAGATTCATCTTCCATCATTCTAGCATCTTGTAAAGTGCAATACAAATTTTTCAATCCAACCCCCTTTTCATGTGTATCACCCTCATAATTAGCCTCTAAAGTTTTCCAAATTTCATGAGATTTTTTGATTAGTTTTACCTGATTGTACTCACTTTCAGGTAATGCTAACAATATTTCTTATCTTGCTATTATGTTGCACATAAACACTTCTCTTTGTTCCTTGGTATAGGCTTCAAGATTATCCTCTTCTGCAATATTTTTAGATGTCTTGGTTACAAGCCAATATCTTGGACCCATGCACAAGAGACGCGTCTTCATTTTATCCTTCTAGCTACTATAGTTTGTGCCATCAAATCTAGGAATTTCCTTTCTAAATAAGTTTTCCATGGATCTCCTAAAGTTGTTCAACTTCCCTTCAAGGACCTAAAGCTTTGATACCAATTGTTAGAAATAGTAGTTCACTAATATAACTAAGAGGGCAGGGGAGGGGGGTTGAATCAGTTATATTTTAATCTTGAGCAATTCTTAAATATTTAACCAAGTAAATAACGATCATAGAGAAATGCACCTGCACAATTACACTAGATATGTTGACTAGGGAAACCCTTGATCAAAGGGAAAACCCTAGTGGGAATGATGCCCACAAAATAATGTACTAACCTGAATATTCCTTGTTAGAGGATGGACCCTATTAGGAGTTTGTTACAACACTTAGTACAAAGAGTCCCTATTAGGAGGCTTTGAATCCCTATTAGGAGATTCCAAACCTGTTAGGAGTTGTAGAAGGCAGTTGAACCTACTGTCCAAATAGCTTTAGGATCAGATCAATAAACACACTATCTAATTGATCTTGGTAATATTCTTTTTAGTATAATAGATGTGAGATAATATTCCACTTCTTCCTCTGTCCAATATGTCAGACTTCACCTTCAGATCATGCAATCAGATCTAGAACTTTGAACCCATCAATAGTAACCCTTGAGGTTACACATTAGTAGATTACTCTGCTCCTCTACTTCATAATTTTCATGTCTTCTCCACTTCTTGATTTCCAATGATGATGTCTAAAACTCAAAAAAAATCTTTTCTTTATACCATTCTCAATAATAATTCCTTGAGTCAACTCCATACTTTATTATAAGTTAATTAAATGAAATACATATTTAATTAATGTTGTTAGCTCACAATTATACACAAACTTTCACATGTGTGACTTCTATACCTATGCACTCACTAACATCATCAGTGGTAAATGTACTACCCTTGGTTAATTGCGTAACCCTTCATTCTAAATATAATGTGCTATATCAATCATACAATAGAAACTATTTTCTCAATGCTCTATTTCATGTAGTTCTATATAAATCATCAAATATCTTTTGTATGTTGTCAATTCAGGTTCTATGTACTTGCCCACATGTAACATACATGTTGTAATATATGCTAGTAATTGTGCATAAGTAGATACACAATGTATTTTCCTTTATACAAGAATTTTAGTCTGCTACTCTGCCAATTTTTACTAACTTATTACTATGTTGTCATCAATGAGAAACATAGTTATACACAATATCAATGTTCTGTAATACTCCCCCATAGCATCAACATACATTCTAACACTTTGTGTCTACAATAATATACAACTTGACCTTTCTTAGTAAGGTCTTGTGACATAACTTTTCTCGATATGGTCTCCTGCTTTTCATCATGATTGGTGATCCTTTTGTATCTTGAATGTTGATTTGGGTATTTCCTCTTGCTAGCTGGAACTGATGTTAGATTGTTTCTTCTGAATCACAACTCCAATGATATCCATAAGGAACTAAGTTGAAATTATTGAGCCTCCCAACTTATTGACTTGGGTGTCATTCACTTCATGATCTTGGCTTGCATTCTCTGAAGATTTTGGTACCCATTCCTGCCTCATTTTCTTTCTAATATTGTCATCTTTGGTTTTCTTTTCATCTTCCATTCTACCTATGTTCATATAGTTCTTGGCAAGATTTCCAAGTTTTGTACAAACAAAACATCTTTCTATAGTATTTCTTTTCCTCATGTGATGTTTTACATAATTTTCTCCAATGTTCGCAAACTCACCACAATAATGACATCTACACCATGTGTTGTAATTCCATCCAAATATTGATTTCACAATTTGTTCTTCTGGGTTCCATTTCTTGGTTTTGTACTCTAAATATTTGTGTCATTATTTCTTAAAATTGTGATATTTACCTTCAAACTTAGGTTTCTCTTTGCATTCATTTTCTCTATCACCATGCATATTTCTACTATAACACTTTCTATTGAATTTTTCTTTACCATTACTCCAACATTTGTTTGATGTGTGATCTATCTTATGATAATGATTGCAAGTAGGCCTTTTATTCTTTTGAGCTCCTTGCTAAAATGATTCACCTTCTTCATATCCTATTCTATCTTTACCTTTGTGTGTGTACTAGCTTTGTTCATTATTGATTCATGTTTTCTTGATATTTCATCATTTTTTCATAGGTTTTCTTCTTAATGTTGAGTTCATTCTACAATCTTTCATTCTTTGATCTAAGATACATAAGCTCTTCATTTGTATTGGTGAGATGATCAATGAAGTCTACTTGCTAGAGGGATAGTTGATGAATTTCATTTTTCTTTTATTCTATCTCTTCTTTGTCTTTATCTTTTTCTTTCATGACTTCACATAATCTAACTAAATAGATTTCTTGTTCTCTTCTTAACTTTTTGTCTTCTTCTTGAAGATTGAAATTATTTTCTAATAGGTTTTTGATTGTATCATTAGCTTCATCTAAATTTCTTTCTAGATATATGTCTTCAATTCTTTCTTTAGTGTAGAGATTATAATTTATTTTTACTTCAAGATCTTTCCTTCTTCTCAATGATTGAGAAAGTTTCTCATTTTCTTCTTGAGTTGTCCAATGGCCAATTCAAGATCCAAATTTTCATTGTCAATAGCCTTATATAGCCTATATACCTCCATTGCCTTAGATCTTTTTTGAAGCTATTAAAATTCTAATGTTAGAACCTAAGAGCTCTGATACCAATTATTAGAAATATAAGGTAGGAAATGTTACTGAGATGGGAGGGGTGAATCAGGAACCAATAATAATTTATCTTACTTCACCAAGTAATCCTTCATATAATATTCAAATCTACTTGCATGCATAAAAGAGTGAAAGAAAATAAACATTCATAATACTTTGACACAAGATATGGTGACCCAAAAATTTTCCAATTAGAAAGTAAAATTGAGGTGGGGATGATACCCACAAGCTTTAGTACTACAATATATAGTTAACATGTTAAGGCTTATAATTGACCACTTTTAGTTATCTACCCTAGTAGGAGCAATAAGGGCTATGAAGTTCACCTTGTTAAAGGATTTACAAACATACAATGAAGTATCCACTTGGTTAGGAGATTTAGTAAAAGACTATTAAGTCTACCATAGTAAAGGATTTGAATAATGCACCTGTTATGATGAACCAGTGGCTGATCTCTAATCTGCAACTCTCATTTACTAGTTGAGATTCCTTGTATTGTAATGATCACCTAACTATAGTAGATAAATCTCTATTGTCCCTTATAGTTCTTGTAGTCTTCTCTAATTCACACTTCTACTCATCATATCTATTCACATATATCTTACTTGTATATGATGCAATGCTTTACATATATACCAATCTAAATCATAACTTACTAGAGTTGGCTAGAATAACAATTTCATCATAATTCTCAAAGTTGGCTCAACTAATGTGACTTGGGTTCTAAAGACAAACTTGGTGATTTTTTGATACATAGGAAACACTATCAATGCTCAAAAAATTTTGGCACTTGGTTGAACTTGAAGCTTGGTCCATACAAATCAATTCCAAATAACTTGTTCAATTGTGTGTGACTCAATGAACAATGAGAAACTCAGTAGCTTCTGAATCACTCAGTTGACACTACATTACTTGATCAACACTAGATTCACATTAATAATGGTGTGATCTTGGTAGACATAGTGTAACTTGGTTAACATACCATAGCTCAGTTAACACTATGATCTTCTTCAGTTCCATTGTATTATCTCGGTAGCCTTTCTTACACTTGGTTTGAACTGTACATTGTTTATGAAGCTTGGTAAATAGTGTGTATCTTAGAAAACACTACAAACTACTTTAGGTCCTTGGTAGATATTGCATTCTATCTACTCAGCTCAAGAAAACCTAAATCAATTGGTTAACATTGCAAACTAACTGATAGGCTCAGTAACAACTATAGATTTTTGTAGCAATGTAACCATTTGACTAAGTGTTGAGTAACTAATAGAAAAATTGATCTTAATGTCAAAAATACATACATATATACATACATACATGAAAACAACAATGCATTTTCTAAGAGTTTATAATTATTCAAAAAAATTAATGTTTTACATGAAAATGCACCTAAAGAACTGTTAGCTTAGAAGCAAGATATGGTGTTTAAATAGTACAAAAAGTGCTTGACATGAGCTGTCTATAAGTGAGGGTGTTGACCAATCTTGAAAACTTGAATGCTAAAATGAAAGCTATCGATGATCAAACACCTATGTCAGAGTTAAAACACCTATGTTAGAGTTACAACACAATGTGAAGTTGATTTTAGATATGTTAGAGGTAGAAATTTAAAATTTTTATAATAAACATTTAAGGCATGAGAAAGAGAAGGAGTGGCTTTAGAAAGAGAAGGAAAAGGAGTGACCTTAGAAAGAGATGGCACAATAGAAACAATAGCTAGAAAACATAGAGTGTATTATGGGAGCCACTTGATAGACTCCCAAAAAGTGTTGTGGTAGCTAATATGAAATTGGAATCACTTGCAAGCATCTTTGAGAATTTATAGTCCAAATATTGGCAGGACTAAAAGTTGTGCAATTTTTCATGTATTGCACCTGCATTTTCTTATAAGAGTGTTTCAAGTATTGGCATAGTCTCCTTGTGATGATCCCAAGTATCCATTGCTTATAAGAGTGTTTCAAGATTGGGAACCACTTCAACATCCTTTGCATGGTTTAGAGGTAATATCATTGTGGAAGAGACATCTACAAGGGAATTAGCCTCATGATAATGGCATTTACACAAAAGTAGAACTTGATTCTTCAACTCCTTACACCCAACTCTTCATTGAATTTATTCTTCTAGCAGTGAGAATAGTTTCTAAAAATTCTTGGCAGCCAGGGGACCCTAAACCTATGCTACAATTTTTGGAGACATGGGATAAGTTACTACTAGCTTTAGTACTTCATAACATTCTAGCTCATATAGTGATGTCCACACTAACATCAACAATAGATACTTGGGATCCTCTTAGGGAGAGTGTGCCAATAGCTTGGCTATTGTGATGTTACAAAGAGGTTTAAGTAGTGTGCCTTGCTACTTCACAAGTCTCTATGGTGAACAAGAAAACATCATGGCAAAGCAAAGATAAGTGTAAAATGTGACATTACAGGCTTAAGTTTCTAGTTTGATAATTAAGTGATGAAGCTATGAAATGGTTACAGTAAACATTTTCATATGGTTTCATCCAAAAGTAAAGAAAGTCATGAAGCCACTGAGGAGTGGAGAAAATAGATTAATCACCACTTTGCTACTTCTAGTTTTAACGACAGAAAAACAAAGACTAAAGTGCATGTTGAAGCTAGAAATAGATGATGAGCTAGAGGTACAAACAAAATAAAGTTTGAATATAGGGAAGATTTTAAAGTACTAAAAATATTTCATGTATGTCATTTTATTGTGATTAATGCCATACACTGATTTGTATAAAAGAGATAAAAGTTAAAGAGAGCCAAAAATTTATTACTAGTTGTAGAGTGTTTGAAATTACAGAGCAAAATTAAAGTTTTAGAGTAAATCCTAGAAGATAGAGTTTAGCAGTATTGTGATAAGCTGAAACAATGGCACAAAAGGAGGGGGTGTTAATTGCACAAGCTAAAATTGAAGAAGCTCTATCAAGTTCTTCAAAAGGGAAAAGACCTAGCTCTTTTTCTAAAGAATGGCTACATTTCCTACCAGGTTCATCAAACCTTTAATCCAAAAATGACCATGCTTTTATGGACCCATACAATTTATGTAGAGATGTAGAGGTTCTATATTGAAGTGGAAATGAATTGTTTTGCTACTTCTATCAGAATGGGTTGGAAAAGGTCCTCCTTGGAATAGAAATTTGGGAAAATTGATTCTTCCTAAGGTCTTCCTTAATGTTGATTTTATGAAGGAATTAATTAAAGCATACAAATATGTTAGTAAAGCATTCCACAAGAAGGACATAAGTATACCTTGTGTGCTAGATAAGGAGACTTTTATTGAAGCTTTTAATTTAGGGGGGCCAATGTCATTTCTAATTGACTTAGAAAAAATCAGTGAGAATTTCAAGATACATTAGAATTTATACATTAGTAGGACCATATTGAGACATATTCCAAAATCAAGAAAGAAATAGGGAGATATACCAAAAAAACTAGGAGATTTTGTGTCTCTAGGGAATTTACAAAGATATCTTTAGAATATAGTCTTTTTTTGAACAAGGTCTTTGGTTTAGATGGGACTATGGATATTATTGGTGGGCTCTACATCATGGTATTGAATAATTAGGACCCACACACCAACATTGGGCATGACTTTGTCACTTACATAGCCAATTGCATTCATGATGGGACTAATGCAGCCCAAGAGTAAAAACTGGAGAATTTCAAGTTTCATTATTATTCTCTACTGATCCATTTGATTTTGTACAAGAATGTAGGATACATTGATCCAAGTTTCACTGAGGGCATAGAAGAATTGGGAGAAAATCTTCCTATACAATGATGGACTAGGGTATGGCAAAGATTCTACCCTTATTCAAATACTATTTCATTTTACAATGATTGTCACCCTATTTTAAATATGTTGGAGGCTATAGTAGAAGGAGTTCCTAGAAATGTTAGGAAGTTTATTAAACCCTCTAGATGCTATAATGAAGGAAAAAATTTAGGGCATGAATGGGGAAGCATTTTTCTATTTGAAAATTACATAGTTATTAGAGTTTTTGGGTTCCCTTAGACACCACATGTCCTCTCTAAATTTGTTCAAGAAAGTTTAGGAATTAGTGAATTTTTCTAGTAGTTGATATCAAAAGAATAGGGAAGACTTGGTCCATAATGTCAGGAAGGGGACATTAATGTGTGGATGCTCCAAGATTGGATATTTTGAAATTGGTAAAAATACTATTAAAGAAACTGATACATTTCTTAGAGATTATAAATTGACAGTTGCTCTTACATGAACATATGATCCTTTTGATGTTGTTAGGAATGTTTTAAAACAAATGAGGGGATATACCTTTCCATTAAGAAATAGATTATGGGAAGAGGATGTTATTGCAGATTATTTGGATGATAATGTTTATAGAGATAGAATAACAAAATAGAGACATAATGGGTTTTGAGGAAGAAATGAATATGATTATCCCATCTTTTAAGGGTTTTTTTCATGAAGAAGGCTATTGGCCTAGGTTTGATAAGTGCACTGAAAATTTTGATGAGATTATAGCCCAAGTTCTAGAGGAGATAAAAAATAGAGTCAATCTTGAATCTTTTGAACTTGATATTGTATTGGAAGTAAGTTGTTGGTGTTTTATAATGTACTAAAACTACTAAGTGACAAAATGCTTAATACCAGAATGACAGTACATACAAAACCTAAAGACTAGCTTATTCTTATTAACAATTGCATATGTAAAGTATTTGGACCCAACTTCAACAAAAGCACAGATGGTTTTCTACTCTTTTGGCTCTACAAAACCAGGGTGGGTATACCTAGGGATGATTCAAAACTGGAACAACTGTATGATGATTATTCTTAGTTTCATTTTGATTCTCATTTCAAGATCCTCAAACATATACATAATTCTTACTAACTTAGTAAACACATCCCATAAAATAGATATGACCAAGAATTCTTATATAGATCTACAGATGTTTTTAACAATAGTGGCTAACTAAAGCTAAAACATTCCATGCAGACAAGTGGTTGCCAACTTTGAAGATCTATAGGAAATAAAAATAAAGTTTGATTTAATGTTGCATTTTGATAACCATTTATGATATATCTCTCCTTCAGCTGAATCAATTTGATCAGTGCCTAATCCATTGGGGTTTAGAGTCTATAGCAAGTTCTCAGATCTAGTTTGTTGCCTTACAACAAATTCTATCAGTAATTCTTATCAGAATTCATCATTCAAAATCCTTTCCACTACTAAAGAAACCTTATCACATTCATCAAAGCTTTTATTTAATCCATTGAATTAACAATAGTGATAAATAGATATACAACCTAACTAGATTGCATTAAATTGCACAAGCCTTTACTTAGACAATATCAAGACAACCAAGTAATTGAAAGGAGACAAGATTCAAAAAGAATAATATGGGGATAGTTCACAATTTGTATTCATCTTCTTTGAAAATGGTATATCTTTTACAATAGACTCAGAATGACCCTCAGAAAGAAACACAGCTCATTCTATATTCATGTATTCTCAGAGAATTGACAGAGAAAATACATCATAAACTTGCTTTCAAAATTTGGACCAAAACATAGACTAAGCATAATACTTAGAACAATAGAATTCGGACCCTTCTTTAGCCTTGGAATCTCACTTAAATAGTGTGGGATGAAACAAGCTTCAGGCTAAAAGAAAAGATAGGTGTCCTTTACAAAGAATATTTACATACACCTGTCACAAAAAGACAAAATGTGAGTAACAGAAGATGTCCTAGATCAAAAAATTCTTTTAAGTGAATTAGCTTTTGTTATACGATTTTGTGTTGCTGATTGGTTATTGATCTATTTTCTCTATATAAGTAACTGCCAAATTAGCCAATGATGAAACTTGTTCTGATGATGGCATATTAACTTCCACCTGTAGGCTTTCTTTGTCTTTATCTCAGGTGGAAGGAACAACTTCTCTCTTATCTTCTTCTCTAGCCGTATCAGCATCCTGTGGTCCCAGGTTTGTAACTGAAAGTGACAGGTTTCTCTTGTCTTCTTCTTCTTATTGGTTTTGAGAAATGATAGTATCAGTGGTTTGGAATCCCTCATCCTGCACATTATCACTATTAGTGTCATCTGCATCCAATTGTTCACTAGAAGCCATTTCCACCATCCATCTGTCAAATAATGCATGATCTGGCCAGCTGAAATGTAAAATGTCCTTCTATTTTTTAATTACATAATCAGCCATATTATTAATATCAATGAAATCCTGTTTTAAAGAATCAAAGAATATTTTGGCTTTCACCATCTCCTCTATTGTGGTGGCCCACCATGCATGCCCGGTTTCATTTACTACTTGATTCATTCTTAAAAAGAATGCATCATCAAGTTCTTTCATCCATTCCTCTTTGCTTTTCAAATTATTTTTCTTATCCAGGGCATGAGGAAATAATTTGAAATTTTGACTCCTATATTTGTCTAAATGATTTATTGCTATCTTTTGTAAATGTGTCCTCTTATTATCAAAGTTAGCAAGGTCAGAAACCATATCAAAGATTTTTTCAATCTGATCATGGGAATTATCTATAACAGATAAACACAAAAAGGTTACTTCCTTTTCTCTTCTTACCCACTTGTCCACAATAGGCTTCAAAGCCTCATCATTTGCTTTTAATTCCTCCCAGATGTTAATCACCCTAACCAATTGATGATGGATTAATGGCCATTCAACTCTATCTCCCAGATATGTAAGAGCTTTTCTGAGTTTATCTTCATATTTAGACTCCAACTCTATATGTAAGGCCCGTAGTTTAGCCTTTTCTTCTTCAAATTCCTTAGCAGTATAATATCATGGTCCCTGGGGTGTATCTGGCATTTCAATGAGGGGGGTAGACTTGAAAGGTTCTACTGGGGGACAAGGATAGGTTATTTTAGGCTTGGTGGATTGTTCCAATAGCTTATTTTCAAGCTCAATCCTCCTCTTTACCTCTTTGTTGTATGCATCCACCACTGCCTCATACTTGCTTTGTAACTCAAACATAACATGTTCCTCTTTCTTAGCAGTGGCCAAAAGAAACTGGGAAGACTCCACATCCCAATAGGCTGCCTGTACATGGGAGGTGTCAGCAACCCTTCTTACAAGTATATTTCCCATCAACCCAGACTCATTTGGTTGCGATGATGTGGCTCTAGATCCTTTTTTCAATGACCAACTAACAAAAGCATCTTGATCCTCAATGAATGCAGTTCCTTGGAAATCCTTTTTATTTGGGTCTTGCAATTCCAATTTTCTTGAAACAAAATTGAAAATTAAAGCATCTGCAATATCCCAATTTGGCAACAATAATATGTTAGAGGTCTTTACCATTTTCCTTCCTTCCTCAGGAGTAATTTTCTAGAATTCCTTCATCATTTCTTCTTTTATCTGGTTTTGTATGGAAGCTTCATCCATTTTGGGATGCTCTATCTTCATCCTTTTGTATCTCTCCTCAAAGATGTTCATGTTTGTTCTCCATGCAAATTGCTGAAAAGCTCTTGATTTTACAAAATTGTCATCAGTCAAAAATTGATGACTTGCTTGTTCTAATACAAGGTCCAATTCCCTACCTCTATAATCAGCTCTTCTCAGATCCAAACTTGGGAGAGGAGGCTCTAGAGGATTACCTCCATCCAATTCTGCTTGGGTAATAAAAACACCTCCTTGTGATCCAATCTCTTCAACTTGCTCACCTGTGAGCTGCTCTTCTCCAATTCTCAAAGGAGATTGGGTGGGTGAATATTCCTCAGCATGAGGTCTCCCTTCTCTTGTTACCCTCTGCCTCTTTGGGCTAGGCTCATCAGGTCTCTCCTCTAAAACTATACTTTTGGATCCCATTATTTGTTTTCCCTTATCTGTAGGAGCCTTTTTATTCTGAATTATAGTGTAACAAGGTTTTTTCTATAAATTTATTTGACCAACCCCTATATTAGGAGTGAAGGCTAACCTCTTCATGACTTCTCTGGCCTTATCTGGAGAAGAATTAATAAAAAAATGTTTCTTCTCATTCATGGTTTCCATTATTGCGGGGAAGTTATTTATGAGCTTATTTATTCTGTCAGCCTCTATATTAGCATTGTCTAAAAGACTATAATTTTGATCAAAACAATGAATAAATTCTAGGACTCAGGAGTAAACTCTTCATTTTTCTTTTTTAGTTTCCTGTTCTTGTAAAGAAAATTCATTTCTTATAATGTCTTCTGGGTAATATGAATCATGCTTTACTGGTCCTAGCTTGATCCTATGCCTCAGAGTCTGATTGAAAAATCCCTCAGAATCACAAAAACAGGGGTGGGAGATAGCCATCATATACTAATAAAAAAATTTGTACAAAAAGAGCCATCCTCCTTTAGTAATCACAAACTGATGAGCCACTATGCAAGTAGGGAAAATTGACCCTAGTTGCCTCTTTGACAAGAACATTACCTCTACTCCTCCTAGTTTCCATAAGACTTCTGCCATCCCTATCTTTAGGGGTACTTGTTGAGGTAGGACATGAGGGCTCCCTTTAAAACCATAAATTTTGAAAATGGTGGAAACAAGGTATGGAATAATATCTCCCCAATTGTGTGAAACTTTCAAATTATGGGGGCTATCCATAGGTCTTATGAGATTCATTAATACTTTAGGGATCCTGGGATTATCACTCAAAAATAGACATCTCAATTTAGAGGCAAAATATCTATCAAATCTAACAAAACTAGCTTTATTTGCATCCCAAGTCATATCTGCACTCCACAACTGGACTGGCAATGTTTCCCCATTTTCTTCTCTATTTAATTTCATCTCATTACCAAAATATGTTACCCCCTTGAACAAAAACATGTGCATTAATAATGAATAGTGGCCAAAAGCTTTCTCCACCTTACCTCTCCCAATTCCAACCAAACCAATGTGAATTTCTTCAGCTAGAAAGGAGGCAAAATCAAAAATGACATCTACACTGAAAGAGGCAATTTGAATCATCATATACATGAGGTCAATGGGCATGAAATCCTGCTCATCTTCACCAAGAACACGGCACAGGGTCCTGTATATCTCTACAGCCCGGGAAGTGAAAAGGCTCTTCTTAAAAGGTTCTTTAGAGGCTACAGTTATTACTGGTAGAGTTCCTATGGTACCAATGTGTGCCCTCAATGCACCTCCCCTAATTACATCCTTTTTCTCTTTGTACTCCTTTTCTAATTCCAGCAAATTGATTGGCACATGGAAATGTGAATTGATTGGCACACCATCACTTCTTCTCACAACCCTAATGGCTTGGTCATAGTTTTTCACAATATCTTCTAGCAAGTCGTAGTCCATGAAAACACTAGGAACTACTAACTTTCCCAAGTCAAAATTCCATATATTAGCATGAGGGGCAAACATATTACTCTCTGAAAACCATTTTTTAAACAAAAAAAGGCCAGTTTGATTGGTTACTGCATCCCTTACCTAGTTCCCCTTGTCATACAAGCCATCGGCAATTTTAGGCCTAGGACTCAATGAAATCAATCTTTTGACTCGTGTAAACTCTGTAGTGGATCCTAGGAGTAATTCTAAGAAATCATCGTGGACATTCCTATTCATATAATTAACTTGCCAAGAGAATGATTTCTTAGGAGGCATCTTGATTGTAATAATTGGAATATTACAAAAGTTATGATCGAATACTTGATTTTGCCAAAGTTATCCTCTTTTGAACTTCTGCAACTACTTTCAAATAGATATGAAACTGTCTTCGTGTCTTCACCAATGCTTAATCATGAAATGATCAACAGGTGCCTATGCTCAGAGAAAATAAAATCTTTGCTGGAGTGGACTGTAGTGAATAATAAAAGAAAATCTTACATATTATACTCTGCCTTTTTCTCACACACGAAATCTCCATTCATCATAAATGCACAGGACAAAATGTCACCACCCTTCTCCTTTAAAAAAAAAAAAATGTGCCGTCAATTCTTGGAAAAACTTGCGATCTGGTAATGACAACTAAGTTGGCTCATTTCCTTACTTAACATATTTGCAATCAAACCAATGGGATAGCTCCACCAACACTTTTCCTTCAATGATGGCGCTTTAGACTAGGCCCATGGATGACCACATACACATGTCATCACATCGCTAACTCGCTATGCTTATACCTCGAGAATCTTCCCATGATGAGCTAGCGATAGCCTTTGATCTTATATTAATCATGTGGCATACATTTGAAATGACTTTTCAAAGAATCAATGATGAGCCATCACGTCGCTAACTCGCTATGCTTAAATTTTGAGCATTTCTTCATAGCGAGCTAACAAAAACCCTCGATCTTGGCCCAATCTTACTGTCAAAACACCTTGTATTATATTCCTGGGAAGTGGGTCCACGGTACATCTATTGCTGAGCTGGCGAAATAGGCTAGCATGCACATATATATTTTAATCATACTTTATCTTAGGTTCTGCCATGTTTTTTGACTATTAGGTCAATCATTATGTCGCTACTAGCAAAACATAACAATATCTGGCTAGCAATGCAACAACCCACCAAAAAATAGGTGCCGAGAAAAGTAGCACAATCTAAAAAGAAATTTTTTGAGCATTTCCAAATCATTTCTGGTCATAAAAAACAACCGCCTTTAGCACTGATTTTGTCCTCACTAAGTCGCTACCGGCAACTTGCTTGTATATTCTGATAGCGACTTAGCGACTTTCTAAAGTAATTTGGATGCCAAATTTATTATTCTCAATGACCACATACACGTGTCATAATGTCGCCAACTCGCTATGCTTAATTTCTGTCGCATCTCCTCATGGCGAGCTAGCGATAACCGTAGATTTAAAAGAAATCCGACGGTGCGATAACATAGCTGAATAAAATCATTTGCTTAATCTTCCTTCCCTCCCATTTTTTTTTAAATCTCATGCTAAGGAAAATTTTAAAAGGAAGAAAGGACTAGCCCAATAAAAACATGCACTTAGTTGGAAACCTAATCACCATCTAAAGGATCAAAACCTAAAATTTTATCTGGGCAAGACGAAACCTATTATACAGAATTTCAGGCCAACATAAGTGATGATGAAGAACAATCTGAAAGCTCAACTTGGGCTCAATAGAGCAAAAAGAAACAAAAAAATGGTTGAGATTCCTAAAAAGGCAAGAGAGAAAGCCTTACAAACTATACCCAGAAGTAGCTTTTTGAAATCCTTGTCTATAAAAGGATTTCCAAGATGTGGAGTGAGGGTCCAAATTTTGTTTTTGTTTAGTGCTTATGTTATTTATAGTTGGTCCAGGTTTTATGTTAAATATGTGTTGTTTCAAATTTGTATTATGAGAATATAATGGATATTGAATGACAATTTTGTCAGCTTCTGAGTTATATTCTAATTTTTGTATCAGATATGTATATTGCTCTTGAGAATATTAATACAAAATGAATTTTTTGAATATTTGTGTCTTTAAATTTTTTCTCCATTTTCATATATTTGTTACTTTGAGGATAAATGAGAAAGGTTCATTTTACTTTAATGTGGCTTGTATAGGTTGTATGTCAATTCATTGTTGCTTTTGATTCAAGCAATTAAGTAAATTCTTATATGAATTGATAGGATTTCTAAGTGTATGGAAGTGATATCAAAAGAATGGGATTTAGGGTTAACAATAGATATGTTTAATTACAAGTCAATTGAATAGATTAAAGTTTACTTATACAACTCTATGTAACAATGTGTTAGGCACTAGTCATCAATTAAGATGAAAATTGAAGCACTCATTTACATGCATAATTCACATTTAAATTAAATCAGTTGTCTAAAGTTTTAAATAGAGAATCACATGTTGGTCATCCACTTATTGTTATAACTATTGAGTTTATAGTTAGTTGTTGTAAATCAATTGTTAGTTTCAATTTCAAGAATATGTTTGACCATTTTCTACTATAAGAGGTGAATAATGGGAAAATAGAGTAAATAAGTGATAAAATTCCTAGGTGTACCTACCCTAGTCATGTAGTATTGGAAATAATAATAGAAAAGTAAGTTTTGAGTGGGGGGGAATTAGCACTTAAAACATTTTCCTCTAAAACATATCACCAATGTCCATCTCATAACTTAACATATAAATTGAAATAACTTAACCATGCATCACATCCATAACATAAAGTAAATAAGACATAACACAATAAATTGGTTACCCAAAAATCCTCCAATGAGAAGGTAAAACTTGGGTGGGGATGGCACCCAAAAATCTTCACTACTGCACTTGTAAAGTGTGAAAAATTATGGTTACAAAATGTTTGATCATAAACTATGATCTACCCTATTAAAGTCTTACAAAGACTATTACATCTCATCTTGCTAAAGAATTTTAACTCACTAAACAATTGGTGAAGAGATTTATAATAGCATGTTAGGATATTTACTTTGTATCACTTGTTAGAATGAATTAGCACCATGATCCTTTAGTTAGAACTCAACTACTTAATGTGATATCTTCTCTGTTTTGTTTGTAACTTGATCCTTCTGATCAAATCTCTCTTTCCTTAACCTTTCACTACTTGTCTTTGTTCCTCCTAGACTCATTTTGCATTACATAACTTTTTCATAGACGTCATAGCCACCATGAATGTTCTCTCTAAACTTAGCATTTGTCTACTCATGCACACACAAAATCTTTAGCGTTTTCCTTCTTAAATAAACATTTGTAGCAATGGGCTAGGTCAAATTCAACAATTGTGGTTTGTTAGTTTGTGGTGACTAATCAGGGAAGTATTGTACATACTTCATAATTTTTTGGGCCCCATTTTATTAAGAATTTTTGGGCTGACATACTGTAATTAATTATAACCCTAAAGTGGCAGAAATACATATATAGAAGGGTGTAGGGTTAGGGTATTTTCATGTGTGTGATGTGATAATTATTTCTTGTAGTGGTATTGAGTTGTAATGAATTACAAATTGTAATTAGGTTGTAATCATTGGATCATAATAATATTGGACTTGTTGTTTTGATTAGGACACAACCCAAGACAAAATAAATGCAATAGGAAAATGGGAACAGTATCATTAGAAGTGATCTGCAACTATATTCAATACAATGAAAATAGACTCCATGATACACCCCATTGTCTTACAATGTTATCAAATTCTAGAGAAAACCCTTCTCATAGCACCTTATCCCAAACTCCACCAAAAACTACCTTTATAATGCCAGAAAGGTCCTTAAGTAAACCAAATTAGGTTTAGGGTTAGGAATTCATTTTAGAATATGACATTTGGAATGCACCACAAAAATATAAGGTTCTAGAAAACATGTTAGAAGTAGGTGTAAAATTAGAAGGATCTAGAAATGGTAGTCCAACTTAGGGGAGGCATAACTTTTGATCCAGGACTCTAATTGACGAACGATTTACATTTCTAGAAAGATCTCAAAGTACTCTATAGCCTTATTGAAAATACTTTCTTGTCACCCATTTTTTGAGCCCATATGAGACCATTTAGTATCTTAAATCTGACTTTGAAGTACTCTTAGAAGGTCTCTAGGAAACTTAAAACTACAATAACTTTCAAACCATAAAGCCTTTTGTCCTGATTCTTTTTCTGAAGTTTTTTAAATTACAATTATAATAATCCCTCCAATTTACACCCTCTAACTCATCATAATTATGGATCAATTATAAAATAACCTAATTTTTGCATTGGCACATATCCCAAGGTGCTCAAAAACTCTAACCTAAAAAACCAATAGTGAAACTATAAGAGTAGGAATCTTTATTTGACCCAAATGGGTATCCAAAAATGAAAACACATTAAATAGAAACTAACACTAAGCATATTTTGAGTGATACAAGATTGCCCTTACACTGCTAGATGTTCCTACATTAGACACCCAAGGTAGATTGAAAAGTGACCCTATCACTTTCTAATTGGTAGAGGAAAACCCAAATAGGAAACCCCCATTGTAAATATCCAGGTTGAGTCTTCTATTGGTCATCCTTTCCACTTCACCAAGTATTCTTCATACTACCTATTTCTAGTACTCCAACCCACACAACTATCTAGAATTTCTTCAATCTTTTCCTTCATAGAAGTAGGAACAAGACATGGTTCCAACATCAACTCCTCATATGCACCATCATCATGATATTCTATTAAGTCTACAATATTGAAAATAGGAGAAATGTGAATCCCATCTTGCAACTCCACCTCATACACATTCCTTGAGTTGTGTTTCTTTAAAATTTTGTAGGGGCAAAATTTTTTCATCTTTAGCTTGTTGTAGGTACCAACTGGAAATCATTCCTTCCTCAAATATACCATAACCTAATCTCCAACTTGGAACTCCTTATGTCTCCTCTTTTGATCTTCCCTAGTCTTGTACTATAGTTTCATCTTGGTAATATGTGCTCGCACCTCCTCATGTAGGTTCTTGACATGTTCAACAAAGTCTTCTACCTCTACACTTGTTCTCTCTCCTTGCTCCATCTTCCTCAGCTCTGGTGTAGTCCTTGGACTACTCCCATACATAATTTGGAATGGTGATCTCCCAATGCTCCTATTTATAGAATTATTGTAAGAAAACTCTACTTGTGGTAGAATCAAATCCCATCTCTTGGGTTTATCTCCTACTAAACACCTTAGCAAATTGCCTAGACTCCTATCCACTACTTTTGTTTGACCATTAGTCTACAAATGATGTGCAAAATTGAACTATAATTCTATCTTCAACTTCTTTCACAAAGTCCTCCAAAAATACCCCACAAATTTAGTATCTTTGTTAGAAACAATACCTTATGGGAGACCATGTAGCCTCACCACCTCTTTGAAGAAAAAATTTGCAATATGCATTGTGTCATGAGTCTTGTGGCATGGAATTAAATGTGCTATCTTGGAGAACCTATCAACCACCACAAATACTAAGTCATTACCCCTTTGTGTCCTTGGCAATTTAAGAACAAAATCCATAATTATGTCCTCCCAAGGCTTAGATGGAATAGGCAATGGATGATAGAGTCCAACATTTTTACTAAATCCTTTGGTTGTTTGACATACTTGACAACTCTGCACAAAATTCTTCACATCCTGTGACAATTGAGACCAAAAATAATGTTCTCTAATAATGAAAATGGTCTTATCTTGATAAAAAATTTCTACCATCCCTCCATTATGCTTCTCCTTGATCAAGTTCTCCCTCATGGAACTTCTTGGAATACACAATTGACTTCCCTTGAACAACATATTATCCTGAATCATGTAATCTAGCCACCTAGTCTTGTCTAGAGTAATTGGTTCTTTACAAGCCTTCCAAGCCTCTTCAAACTCAAGATCCTTAGGGTACATATTCTTGAGTTCATCAAACCAAACAACTTCAACCTACATTACTATAAAAAACAACCGTCTCCTACTTAATGCATCTGCAACCCCATTAGACCTTTCACTTCTATGTTTTAATACAAATGTATAGCTTTACATGAACTCTACCCATTTTAAATGTCTCCAATTCAATTTACCTTGGCTATTTAGGTACTGCAATGCCTTGTGATCAGTATACAAAAAAAAATCTTTTAGCAACAAATAATGCCTCCATTTCTTTAAGGCCTGAACTATTGCATAGAACTCCTAATCATAAACATAATAATTCTTCTTTGCATCATTCAATTTTTTACTGAAATAGGCAATAGTCTTACCTTCTTAGCTCAACACAGCCCCAATACCATTGCAATCCACTTGGAACACTTTTTTTGAAATCAACAAGTGCCAACACAGGTTGCCCTATTACCTTCTTCTTCAACTATTCAAAATTCCTAGTAGCTCTCATAGTCTACTTGAACTCTTTTCTATCCCCCCTCATTGTTTCAATTAGGGATGCAGATATACTATTGAAATTCCTAATGAACTTCTTGTAAAAACTAGTTAGACCATGGAATGACCTCACCTCAATGGTAGACCTTAGAGTAGGCCACTCAAAGATGACCTTCACCTTCTATGGGTCCATTTTTAGACCATCAATAGATACAAAAAACCCCAAATAGATGAACTCCCTTTTGACAAACCTACACTTCTTCAAATTGAGCAATAATTTCTCTTCCCTCAACCTTTCAAGGAAACTATGAATGTGCAATAAATGTTCATCCAAAGACTTACTAAAAATCAAAATATCATCCAAATAGACAATAAAAAATTTTCCCAAAATTTTCTTTAGTACCTCATTCATAAGCCGCATGAAGGTACTTGGCACATTGGTCAATCCAAAGGGCATGACTAACCAATCATATAGACCCTCCTTGGTTTTGAATGTAGTCTTCCACTCATCTCCCTCTTGTATACATATCTAGTGATAACCATTCTTGAGTTCTATCTTTGTGAAGTACCGAGCTCCACTCAAACAACCCATAACATCATCCATTCTTGGCAAAGGAAATTGATACTTGATGATTATTCTATTTAGAGCTCAAGAGTCTGTACACATTCTATAGTCTCCATCCTTCTTTGGTGTCAACACTGCAGGTACTACTCATGGACTTAGACTCTCTCAAATCAATCCTTTCCTTGATAGCTCCTGAACTTGTCTATTTAGCTCCTTAGTCTCATTAGGAGTCATCCTATGAGTAGCTTTATTAGGAAAACTAGCTCCAGGGACTAAATCTATTTCATGACTGATTTTCCTTACTAGCGAAAACCCTTCTAGAACATTATTAGAGATGACATCACCATACTCACTTAATAGACCTAAAACTTCAAGCAGAATTTCATTACTACATTCCTTATCTTTTCTAGGAATTAAATTATAACATGTATGCTGATGTTTCATGCCATCCATAAATTTTCTTCCATCAACAAGACATACCCTAGCACTATTGCATACCTTTTTACCCTTCTTTATCAAGGGCTTCAATTTGTGGTGAACTCCATCCTTTGTAAAAGAGTACATATTTGCATGACCATCATGTATAACATGCCTATCAAAATGTGATGACCTTCCCAATAATAAATGGAAGACATCCATTGAGATGATGTCATAAAGAGCTTTGCAATGGTAACTCCCAATCTTGAACTTTACCAAGCATTGTTCACTAACCAAGACCATATGATCATCATGTATCCAAATAATCTGATAGGGATGGGGGTGTTTCTCCCTTTTGAGCTTTATCTTTGAGACCATCTCCCTTGACACCAAGTTGTTAGTTCTTCCACCATCAACAAACACATAACAACATTTACCCTCACACTTGCACTTGGTATGAAACAAACTCCTCCTTTGTCTAGGTTTAGTCTCACCACTTAGTAAGACCCTTTCATTAACTAGAACCTCTCCTCCTTGTACATCCTTTGAATGTGATGACTATGCATCATCATCCACATGAGCAATCCTTGCTTGACCATTAGCTCTCCTATCTATCCATCATTGGCATTGAGGGCATTTGAAGGCATGATGACCTTCTTTGTTGCAATGAAAATAGGTACCAACAAAGCCTCCTCTTCATGAACCTTGTCCATGTCCTTTACCTCTTTTTCTCTAATCTCTAAAGTTTTGATCATGGGATCGGTTGAAACCCTCATTCCTCTCATTTTGGCTAGTACCCACATCTTCATTTTTCTTCTAGTTCTCATTTCAGCCTCCAAATGACCTACCACTACCACTTCCTCCTTGATTGTGCCCTCTTTTCCTTCCATCAAGCTTTCTTTTAGCTTCTCCTCAATTTACAAGGCAAACTAGTATGCCTCTTCAATGCTAGTCATTCTAACCAGACCTAACTCCTCCTAGATGCTAGGTTTTAACCCACTAAGGTAATGGACAACCTTCTCCATGTTTTCCTTTGCATGCCCTACCCTAATAAGGACTAGGTAAAATTCCTCTATGTATTCTTGGATAGATTTTCCTTCTTGCTTTAACCCTTGCATATTCTTGAACAAAGTAAGCTTGCAATCAATATGAATGAACTGCTTCTTTAGTTTGTCCACCATGCGATCCCATCTTGTGATTTTCTCCTTTCCTCTTCTATTTCTTTCCAACTAAATCTCTTGCCACCAGATTTTGGCATGGCCTTTCATTTTGGCCTTTGTAAACTTAACCCTATTAGGATCCCCAATATCCTCATACTCAAAATATTCTTCCAGCTCATTGATCTAGTTGATCAACTCATCCGAGTTTAGATTTCTTAAAAACATGCCGACGTCAATTTTAGGTCCTTTTTCAAAGTTGGAAATGGCCCTAAAAACCCTCTTCTCTACCTATTTTATGACTTTTCCATCTCCTTCTCCTTCCTACACAATATTTTCTTCTTCTCCATTTTTTTGCTCACTTTTTTTGCCAACGACAACATTCATCCCTCTACAAATCTCCTCCTACAATGCTTGGACTTATCTCTGAAGGGCTCTAACTTTAGGAATAAAAACTCTAGCCCTTCCACCACACTCCCTTCATGGAGGCATATTCTTGTATCAAAACCCACTATGACATAGTCCTAGTGCAAACTCCCTTACAGTCAGTGCTCTATCTACACACTTAGGAAAACCAACTCTAAGACCACTTGATGAGGACACAATCCAAGACAAAATGAACACAATAGGAAAATGGGAATATTATTATCAGAAGTGATCTTATATTATATTTAGTACAATGAAAATAGACTCCACAACATGCCCTATGGGCTTACAATGTTATCAGATTTTGGAGAATACCCTTCTCATAGTACCTTCTCCCAAACTCCACCAAAAACTACCTTTACAATCCTAGAAAGGTCCTTAAGTAAAAAAAATTAGGTTTAGGGTTAGGAATATATTTTAGAATATGTCATTTGGAATCAACCACCGAAATTGAAGGTTCTAGAAAACATGTCAGATCATGTAAAATTAGAAGAATCCATAAATGGTAGTCCAACTTTTGGGACGCATAACTTTTGATTTGGGGCTCTGATTAATGAATTGTTTACATTTTCAAAAAGCTTTCTAAGTTCTCTATAGCCTTATAGATGAGATTTTATAGTTTTCCATTTTTTGGGCCTATGTGAGGCCATTTAGTGCTTCAAATCTAAATTTGAAGTTCTCTTAGGAGGTCTCCAAGCAACATAAATTGTAATAACTTTCAAACCGTACAACCTTTTGACCTGATTCTTTTTCTAGAGTGCTTTAAATTACAACTACAATCATCCCTATGATTTACACCCTCTAACTAATCATAAGTATGGCTCAATTACAAAATAACCTATTTTCTACATTAGCACATATCTCAAGGTGCTCAAAAACTCTAACCCAAAAACTAATAGTGGAACTATGAGAGTTGGAATCTTTATTTGTCCCAAATGGGTATCTATAATTGAAAACCCATTAAACAAAAACTAACACTAAGCATATTTTCGGTGATACAAGATTGCCCTTACACCACTGGATGCTCCTACATCATGTTTGGTGGATGTAGCCTATGGATTGGGTGAACCACATTAAACCTTAGTGTCTTGTGTTCTCTTCTATTTGATTCAATATTTTTTGATAATTTTTATATTTGCATGTATTTTTTTTCTATGGTGTAATCATAAATGGTTGATCTACATTGTTGATTCATTCATTCCCTTTTCTAAATGGTTTCATGCACTACATAGGGATTCATGATATGACTTGATCCTTATCTTCTACAATCAAAAAATAATGTTTATGTCATTAAAAAATGGTTTACATAGGAGTTTGTGCAATCAAAATCTATTTACTTGGCATTCAAAGACTCTGATGCTCGGCCTTCATAGTGCTCTTAATGTTGTAACTCAACTTATAAGTAGCTTGACACTCATTTTTTACTCAACACTTAAACCACTTGACACATACTAACTTGCTTAGCTCCTGAATGACTCAAAATGCATAGACTACTTGACACCTACTAGTGCTCAACACTTACTAGTCATATTGCTCAGCATGTATTGTATGGAAACTTAGGCTCAAAATTCTTTGATCACTCGGCTCACATTGATTGTTTGTCTCGCTCTAATCACTCAACATGCACTACTCGCTTAGCTTGTACTTTAATTCTAATAGAGAAAGACTAAGTGTTTTGTCACTACCTTTTCAAAACAAAAATGTGATCAACAATCTTCCCTTTTGACATGAGTGGAAAAAACACTTTGTCATGGTATATACATATGTATTATATGCATAATTTAGACAATGTATCTTTGATTATTGGCTTCCATAAAAACATTTCAAAACTTAAAAAATTGCAAAAAATCATGTCTATTAGTCATGCCTTATTACTCCATTTCTCCCCCTTATTAAATGCCACATTTTCTATTTTTGCTTCGATTATTCCACTTGAGTAAATATCTACCTTATGCCTTATCAAAACCTTCATTATTTCACTATCCCCAAAAGTTCAATATCCCCCTTTTTTGACACTTGCATCATCTGGTTTATACACTTATAGTGTGTTTATCCAAAGATTATTTGTGTATCTCCATAATTATCTTCAATTTTGCATCCCAATTTTTGTTGGCTGCCTCTAGAGATTGACATTGAATGTTTAGCTTGGTAGCAAGGTCAACTAAGCCATCATGTGTAGAAAGATGAGAATCTTTCTTCACCAATGTCTCGACATAGGCTAGTTCCTTGTGCAACACTTCCATGTGTGGAGTCAACATGGATTGGATACTAATCAAGGTAGATATGATATTTGCATCCTATTCTTACAACTTAGAAAGCCTACCTTGAGTGGACAGTAACCTCTGAAAGTGTGTTTGACTTTGACCAAGAGATCATTTCAATTTAGTACCTATGAGTTGTATATATCCCTTTGAAATTCCTTTATGAATAAGTTAACATTACATAACTTGGTTTATAGAGAGAAAATATTCTCTAACACCTTCACACTTTCCACCTTGGTTGCTAGATCAACCTATCTTAGTGCAATAGCACTAGATATCTTCTTCAATACCTATTAATGATTTTTTTTTTTATCATTATAATATTTTGATATTAGAGTCTAGGTCTTCATCCTTTATCTTGTCCACAATAGTGACAAGTTGCTCTATTATAGGCTTATCTTCATTGATTTTTGGGAGGTTCAGAGCATCATGGAATATGGCTTTAATGTCATGTAAGACTTGCTTTTTCTTGTACTCTCTCCTTTGTATTTCTTGCCTCTTCTTCCTCTATAGAGCTTTCTAAAGAATTCTCATATCCTCAATAGTGATTGTATTAAGATCAAACATAGGTAGCTCAATCACTTCATCTAAGCTAACATCCCCATATGATGTATCTTAAACACTCATAGATGTGCTAGAACTTGGCCTTGATATTTGCAAAGGTGTTTCTTTTGTACTCAACATCTAAACAACTTCACTATTGAGAGGAGTAGTAGAAGCTAGTAATGTAACTAGAGTCTATATTCTAATTTGTTTCTTAGGTGCAATAGTCAACTTCAACTCTTCAATTTCTTCACCTTCCTTCTAAATTTTACCTTGTAATTGTGGTATAGGTATAGGAATTGCTTCTTGACCTATGTGCACTTCAATTACATCTTTATCAATAATTGCTAAAGTTAGTAAATCTACACTACTCAGGCTTGGCAATGATGTATATATTTTTTGTGCTTCTATCTCTTTCATCTAGAATACAACTATTGGTATTATAGATGTTGTCTATGTTGTATCATTCTTCTATCCCAGGTTTATAGTTTGATCTATTTGAAGATCATGTGATTCCCTTTCCTTTACCTCTATCAATCAAAGGGGCACATTTGATGTTTCTTGTGGTTTCTCCCCTACAGATGCAAGTTTTGCCTTCTCAATTTCATCCACTCTCACTAGTATAGGATTACTACATAAAAGTGCTACATTGGTAGAGTCTTGCAAAAATTTCTTCAAATCCTCCTTAGCCAAAGGATTAACATTCTATGCTATTATGACAAGATCATCCTTGATGCTTACTGAGTCTTGCTGACTCACTTGGTCTACATGTGGGGGACTGGCACTCAACACCTATACATCATGTACATCTTGTTGCTTTTCTTTAGCTATAGCTTCCTCTAGTGTTCCATCTTTGACCGGGTCTTTTGTTTCTTGCTAACGTATGTCTTCAACATCTTTCTCAAGTTCCTTTTCCTCATCATTTCTTTTCTTCTCTATAATGAATGTTGTAGTTCATCTCTTACCTCCTTGAATTAATGTAAGGCAAGCTATATTTCAATCTTCTAGGTTTTAAGAGTTTTTCCTAATTTGTAGACTTTCATCTTCAAGATCTTACCTCCAAAATTCTCAAACTTTCCTTCAAGAGAATAAAGCTCTAATACTAATTTTTGGAAATAATAATGGGAAAGTAAGTTCTGGGGGGTGGGTGGGGGGGTTGAATCAACACTTAAAACTTTTTCCTCTAAACATGTCACCAAAATCCATCTCATTACTTAACATATAAACTGAAATAACTTAACCATGCATCACATCTATAGCATAAAGTAAATAAAACATAACATAATAAATTGGTTACCCAAAAACCCTCTAGTGAGAAGGTAAAACTAGGGTGGGGATGATTCCCAAAAATCTTCACTACTCTAGTTGTCAAGTGTGACCAATTAAGGTTACAAAGTGTTTGATCATAAACTATGATCTACCCTATGAGGGGTTTGCCCTAGTAAAATCTTACAAAGATTGTTAGGTCTCACCTTGCTAAATGATTTCAACTCACAATTAAGTAAGCACTCAATTAAGAGATTTACAAAAACCTCTTAGGACCACTCTACTACTTAATGTCAAATATTTTCTTTTCTATTTGTCACCTGATCCTTTTGATCATATTTTTTTTTCTTTAACCTTTTACTACTTGTCTTTTTTCCTCCTAGACTCATTCTGCATTACATAACTTTTCCATAGCCTTCATAGCCACCAAGAATTCTCTCAACACTTAGAATTAATCTCCTCAAATACACTCAAATTCTTTAGGATTTTCCTTCTTAAATAAACATTTGGGGCAATGGGCTAGGTCAAAATCAACGGTTGTGGTTGATCCATATTGCCACTTAATTCATTCCCTTTTCTAAATGGTTGCATGCACTACATAGGGATTCCCAATAAGACTTGATCCTTATCTTCTACAATAAAAATAATAATGTTTATGTCAATAAAAAATGGTTTACATAGGAGTTTGTGCCATTACAGACAACTATGTCAAAAGATGTTTACTTGGCATTCAAAGACTTTGATGTTCAACCTTCATTGTGCTCTTAACATTGTAACTCAACTTGTGAATATCTTGATACTCACTATTTACTCATCACCTGAATCACTCATCACATACTAACTTTCTCAGCTCTTGAATGACTCGACACACATAATCTAGTCTAGTCATATTTCTCAACATGTATTATTTGGCAACTCATACTTGATATTCTTTGATCACCCGACTCACACTGATTTCTCAACTTTCTCTACTCACTCAACATGCACTACTTAGTCAAAATGGACTATAATTCTACTAGAGAATGACTAAGTGTTTCTCATTGGATTGTCAAAACTAAAATGAGATCAACATGTGTAGCCTAAAGTGTAGAAATCACTTGTGCTTTGTTAAGTTGGTCCATATCTGAATAGGTTTTCACTGAGTATGGGAAGTAGCTAACCCCTAGGCATCTACCTCTATTATGTATCATAGTATTGTTTTAGACTTAGAGTTTTAAAATACAAACACCTAGTTCTTCTGGGACACCCCTTACCTTAGCAATGTCAACACGATTAGATGATGATGATTAGACTAAACTTATCTCATCACTCAATAAGTTCATCAAGAAAAATAGAGAGGTAAAGAGTCTACAAAATTCACTAAAGGAGGTAATAGAGAGACTTCATAAAACCCTAGTTATAAAAATGACCAAATCAGATCCCCAAGACAAAACAAAAGTTTTAGTACAAGATTTTGATGCAAAATTCACAAAGCTATCTAATATTTCAACTATTAAAGCACATGCGAAACATGGTGTAGATATTTTTGACACTATTTGTCAGAATATCAAAAATGATTTGGTAACACTTGATGCATGCATCAAGGAGCTAAGAAGATGTGAATAGGAAGGAAAGACATTAACATTTAAGTTCACTAAAGACAAAGATGATAAGAAGCATGAATAATTTGAAGTATTGGTAAAACAATTTCAATAACCCAATCAAAAAATTGAAGATATTGAGATAAAGATTAGAAAGACTAATGAGGAAATAAGTCTTATTGGTGCAAGAGAACCTAGTCAAGCTCCTTGTTTTGTAGTTTTGATTTTAGCATGTACTAACTCTAGCCAAGTCAAGAGTTTGAGTTTGAACCTTTCAAGGTCATGTTTGTTTTCTCCTTAGTGGATTGTGTTTGGTTCAATCTAGTCTAGATGTTTTAGTTTTCTTTGTTATTTAGGGTTTATGAGAAAAAACCTAGGGATGTGGGTCAAATACCTATAGGTCCTTAATAAATATGGGATTTGATCTAAATATGTCCTATAAGATGCTTTAACACCTAGTTACATAGTTTAGAGGTCACAAGTAGTCATTTGGGGAAATATTGCATAAGTTGTCAAAAATGTTGCAATGTTGTCAATTGGGCCTAGGAGGGAAAAAAATGTCAACTTGCATTGAAAATGGTGGCCTGGAAGTTCAAACATACTTAGAAATAATTAAGGAACCAAGTTAGGGGTGTGTGGAAAGTTCCAAGTCTTAAAATGCAAAAATGCTTAGAAATGCAAAATGTTGCTCATGACAACATTGCATTTCACAATATTGTCATGACAATATTATGACAACATTTACATTTTGTCACCATAACAACACATGGGTCTAAAAAACTATTATGGCCCATAGGGGAAAGGTATTTCAACACCTCCAAATGACATTACATGGGTTAGACATTGTAAGAGCAAAAAAATTTGTTATTGAAAACATTAAATTTTATCACAATTTTCACTATTTTACATGTTTTTGGATTGCATGTTCATAATAATGGATTGAAGCTTAATTTTTTCATTGGATTATTTAATTTCATGCTTTTAAATTTTATTTTGATTTAGGTTACTAGTTTTTAGGGTTTTTTTTTAGTGTGTTTTGAAAATCTGTAATGAATACTATGTGTACTGGTCCAATTGTGACAATTTTTACAAACATGGATCCTCCGTGAGATCCTACCATGGATTCATCACAACCTTAAGGGGAATGGAGTTGGAGCAAAAGTAAATTATGTATATAGTTTCTTGGTCCCTAGAGAGTTGGTGAACCATTTTTAATTTGATGCCCTAGGCAAGTCACAGTTACTTGGTTAGGCAATCATAATGCTTTTCAAGAAGCTTTTGGAGATTTTAATGTGTTAGAAGTTCTAACCAAGATTTTTAGAAGGAGGAGGGGTGAATAATATTTCTAGATTCAAGAGAGGATAAAGTTTCAAAACAACTTTTACTAAGCCTTTGAATAGACCCTAGTTGATGTTGTCATTCCTAATTTGAAACCCTTGATTATAGACAAAAAAATTACTTTCAGGTGTATGACATACTTGGGAACCTAAGATCTATAAAGTCCTTTATATTTTCAAAAATGGTACTTGAATGCATTAGTTTTTTATCACCTTGTTCAGAGAAGCTTGGGTTTGTAGTTCAAAAACCTAATTATGAGGGCTAATTCAATTAGGCCTATTTTTGATAGTTTTTGGTTAGATGCAGGGAACTTGGAAAAA
Organism: Cupressus sempervirens; assembly: GCA_028749045.1. Taxonomy (NCBI): domain Eukaryota; kingdom Viridiplantae; phylum Streptophyta; class Pinopsida; order Cupressales; family Cupressaceae; genus Cupressus; species Cupressus sempervirens. The sequence goes on along the minus strand of CM053784.1, from coordinate 176,821,611 downwards.
TATTGTGGGTTTCTTGTCTTGAAACCCTAGTGAATACTAAAATCATATGTATGAATCTCTCTCCCCATATAGTTGAGGAAATGAAGAAGATGGATCAAGAATTGAATTTGGTAAGTTATCTCGAAGAGGCATTTGGCGAATAAGGAAGTGAAAATCCTTGGTGTATCTAGGTACAAAAAAGTTGGGGGATAGGATAGAGATCCTATAGAGGTTAGGGTACTATATTGAAATGTAATAGGATAAGGGAAATCCTAAGAAAGTCCTAGAGAAGATAAGTACTGATTAAGAAAACTACTTAATCTTACATCATATTAGTATCAGAGCATAGATATTTGGGCTTTTTTTCAAATGTTTCAAATTGAAGAGTTAGTTGAAGAAACAATCATGGTCACCAATGTAGAGTTGGCCAAGAAAGTGGGTGAGTAAAAGGAGAGAAATATAATCATTGAAGAAGTCCTAGAAGAAATGAAAATAAAATTAGAAGAAGTTGTTGAAGAAGCTATGAAAAGAGACAAAGAAGGTGAGAGTAGTGAGAAAGGAAAGGAAAATATTGATGAGGAAGACATCATATCTTTCCCAAGCCATCCATTGAATGAGGAACGATTATTAAAATCCATCAAGGAATTAGGTTGTAAATCTCTAGAAGGAATCTCCTTTTTTAGTGGGAATATGGATACTGAACTTTTAATAGAGTGGACTAAAGAGATGCAGAACCACTTTGAGTGTGAAGGTGTGACTGAAGCGCAGAAGGCTAAGGTAGCCAAATCTAGGCTAAGGGGATCAAACCTAACATGGTGGAAGTACCTCTAAGAAGAGAGGGAGAAAGTGGTAAAGAATCTTGTCACAAATTGGAAAGGCATGGTAACAACGGTGAAAGAACAATACTTACCAGAAGACTATAAAATTCAATTACACAAGAAGAGGAAAAGTTTAAAACAAAAAGACATGGATGTTGAAACTTACACTAACGATTTTCAAAAGTCATGTTTGAGGTCAAGAGCAAAGGAAGGTGATATTAGCATGAATTCTGATGGAATTCCTTTGGGGGAGTATGCTAATTATTGGAGAGTATTGACATGTTGCATTCATGATTGGATTTTCCATTAATGTCAACATAGCAATAAGTCTATGAAGACTAGAAGAGTAGCAGACAAAGATATTAATTCTATGGAAAAAGTTTTCATTTTCTAGTGATGCATGGTCATGGACATGTTTCTTATTTTGTCCTAATTATTTGGTTTAATGTCCAATACATAAGTCAAAGATGTACGAAAGTTGTACCTAGTTTACAAAGAATACTTTACAGACAAAACTTAAGAAATAGTTTCTAATGTTTGCATTATATCTATTAGAATAGATATAATCAATTTATGTGCGGTCAGTTAGTGACATATGACAATCTGATGATGACATTAAAAAATGTGTAAGCCCTAGTGTCACACATGTAAAAAGTTGTATAGACTATGAGCCGATGGTGCTATTGTAATTGCAATTTAATTAATTATCTCATTATAATTATTTGGAAAACACTCAAGGTTGAATCAAGGAGTTATTTTGAAGATACAATATAAAAGAAAGATGTTTTCCTAATTTTAAAGATGTATCAAGTGAGTGGTAATCATTGTGTTGGATGCAAACTGCGAAAAAGGAGTAGAGTTTTTACTAAATGTGAGTAAGAAATCCAAGGGATTATTATATGTGAACTTTGTGATCTAGTTACAAGATCTAAAGAAGTAAAAGTCTAGTTGACAACATAGAGAAAGAGGAAAGAAGGAAATTTCATTTATATTATTCTACAAGAAATTATATATATATATATATATATATATATATATATATATATATATATCATTTGGATAGAGGGTTCATTGATTGTAACCTTGAAGTTGGTTGGGCAGTGGGTCCAACTATCTTGCACAACTCCTAATAGGGTTGGCACAACTCCCAATAGGGTTGAATCTCCTAAAAGGGACTGATATGTATTGATTTTTGTTACATACTCCTAATGGGGTCCATCCTCTAACAAGGAATATTTATTTTATTATATCATCTTGCGGGTACCATCCCCACTAAGGTTTTCCCTTTGATCAAGGGTTTCCCTAGTTAACATATCTAGTTTTAATTGTACATGAGTATCTTGTTATGGTTTCTAATTATATTGTTCATATGGTTAAGGTTTATTAAGGTCAATATTTGTGATATTAGTTGGATAACTGATTCACCCCCCCCTTTTAGTTATATATGTGGACTATATATTCTAACAATTGGTATCAAAGCATTAGGTCCTTGAAGAATAAGCTTAATAGCTTTAGGATATCGATGACAAATAGTTTTAGAAAGGATAGTCCTAGATTTGATGGGGCCAACTATGAAAGTTAGAAGGAGAAGATGAAGACTCATCTATTATGCATGGGTTCGGGTTATTGGCTCTTGACAAAGAGTGAAAAGATGACTGTGAAAGAGGAAAATCTTGAACAATGCAATGAGGCAAAGAGAGATCTATTCATGTGTAACATGGGAGCCAAAGAAGCTTTACTATCATCTCTTCCAGAGAATGAATATAGTTGGGTAGAATCACTTCAAACATCTCATTAAATTTGGAAAGTATTAGAATCTATTTTTGAAGGTGATACACAGAAAAAAAAAATAAGCTTGTAGAATTGGATATGCACATTTCAAGATGCTAAAATGATGGAAGATGAATCTATAAGAAACTATATTGGTAGGATATCAGAGATTATTACAGGAATCAAGTCACATGGTGGAACCAAGGAAAAATATGAGGTTTTATGGAAAATCTTGAACACTCTAACACCATCATTCAAGCAAGTAGATAAGATTGTTTAGCTACTAATAACCTATACTTAGGAATTTACTAGAGAAAAATTTCTTAGAAGATTGGAAGTAATAGAAGTGGATCTATGATAATTTGGAGAATTAAAAGGACTGAGACAACCTTTAGTGCCCTTAATATTCAGCCAATCCTATCTAGGAGTGCAAGCACACATGGAGATTTTGCTAGTAGTAGTAGAACCAGATCTGATGAAAACAAGAAGATTGAAGAAGGTATAACAGTTCTTGTGAGAAGAGAAAAGATGGTAAGAATATCTTTAAATGTTGGACATGTAATGAGTTTGGTCATTATCCATCTAAATGTCCTAAAAGAGAGAAAAAGTATAAGGGAAAGTATAAGCCTAGGAGAAATAAAAATTGTTTGTATACTAATGAAGATGAAGAATCCGATGAAAGAGCTCAAAGTGAAAGTGATGATGAGTTGGGATTTATGGCTATAAGGAAGATGATATTGATAGAGAAATTAGAGAAGAAAACGCTCTAGTTTCTCAAGTTGAAAAGAAATCTGATTTGATAATTGACAATGGTTGTTCACATGACAAGACTAATGATATGAATAAGTTTGTTCAATTCAAGAACTATGACGGAGGAATTGTTAGAGTTGGTAACAATTAAACTTGTCATATTATTGGGATTGGATCCATTACTTTAGATGGAAGAACTAACTGATGATGTTTATTTTGTTGAGTGTTGGAGAGTTGCTGGACAAAGGGTATCAAATTGCAATTCACAGAGTGACATTCCAATGAAATATTCGAAAGTCCTTTAACAAGGCCACTCTTAACAAGTTGATTAAATCCTTTACAAAGGTCACATTTAATAGTGTATTGTAATCTTTAACATGGTTGTGTCCTAAAGGGGCTCACTTTAGAAGAGTAAAAATTGGTGACATGTTGTTGGTGCTTTTTTTCCAAATCGGGTTTCCACATAGAATCCTAGTGTCAAACTTGTCTGAATCTTATTATGATGCTTTATTGTATTAATTTTACATTTTGAAAGTTTGTTATTTTAAAGAGCAGTGGACATTCAATTGTTGTTTCAAATAGTTTATTGTAGAGGCCAAACAATGGAATGATAAGATCTGAAATTGTTTAAGTGTTTTTTCAATTGGTACATTTGGACCTTGGATAACTTATTCACCCCCCCTCTTAGTTATTCTAAATGTTCTAACAACACACAACCTCTAAATCATGTCTCCAAAACTGTTAGGATACTTCCCCCATAGGAATACCATCAGCATCCATTCTTAACAATCTCCCCCTTTAGCATTGATAGAAACATAGGTGAAAAACATCTAAGTTCCATGAATACCAAACATGTCTCTAATGAAAATTCTTTATGAATGTAACCAATCTTTTCACACCCCCTTCATCAATAAAATATTCTCCATTGATATTAATCAATGTGCTACTTTTCCATATATATCATAGGATTTTTTCATGTATTACTCTCCCCAAATGTCATGAGATATTTTTTAGGTGTTATTCTCTCCCTCAAACATATATAGTGCAAGATGTTTTCATGTATTAGTCTCCCCCATTAGCATCAATCATAAAGACATCATTATGTCAACACTCTTCATAAGATCATCAATAAGCTCAAGTGTTTGAAGACTCTTTTAAAAACTAGTTACCAAGAGTCCTTAATGACTCAGCTCAAGCATAGATACTCCCCCATAGAGGAAACACCAAACATCTAGTCTAGAAAAATAATAGTGTTATGTTACCACTTGACATATGCAATCCCTACATCAACTATTCAAAAGTATGTTGGGGCATGACCCTAAGCATAGCTCTCAAGTACTCAAATATTTCGATGGCCAAATATTTTATAATAAAAAAATCAATCTTTTTCTTTGTGTTAACAAACTCCAATCTAATACCTTTCTCTATAAATTTCTCTCTCAAAAAGTGACAATTAATAGATATGTTTTTTTATTTTGAATGTAACACATGATTCTTTGACATACTATACTTTTGTTATCATAATATATGATAATAGGCTCTTTTAACTCTATCCCAATATCTTTTAGCATTTTTTCATCAAAATAATCTGATTACAACTATTTGTTGCTGCTACATAGTCTTCTTCTACCATACTTTGTGAAATAAAATCATGTTTAATTCTTATCCAAGAAAGAATTCTTCCTCCTAAGAAGGATGCTCAACCACTAGTTCTATTTTTGTCATCTATACTTCTTCTCCAATCAACATCAGCGTAAGCACATAAATAGAAATCATTTGAAATTTCATACCATAGTCTATAATCAATTACACCTTTTAAATATCTAAAAATTATTTTTATTGTTGCATAATGTGTATATTTAGGATCTTCTTAAAACCTTTCCACAATACTAACTACATTAGCTATGTTAGGTCTACTATGTGTCAAGTATTGCAATCCACCAATCATAGATATGTACTTCTTTTGTCCAATTGTATGGGTTTCATCTTTGTTAGATAACTTATGTCCAATTACCATAGGTGTTCCAATAGGTTTACTATTTTCCAATCGAAATATTTTCAACAAGTCTCTCAGATACTTAGCTTGGAATATAAATATGTCATCTTTGTCTTGAACAATCTGTAATCCCAAGAAATATTTCATCTTACCAATCATACTCATCTCGAATTCCTTCTTGACATCTTCTAAAAACATTTCACTTGATTCATGATTACCACAAAAAAAATGTCATCCACATATACTACAATAATCAATAATCCTTGTCTCATTCTTTTTTAGATATAAATTAGTATTAGCAACATCTTTCACAAATCCTAAATTTTTCAAGTGTTTACCCAATCTTGCATACCAGACTCTAGGTGCTTGTTTAAGTCCATGCAATGCCTTCTTCAATTTATAAACCATTTAGTTATCATCTATCAAATGAAAACCATCAGGCTACTCAATGTATACCTCTTCTTCTAGTTCTCCATTCATAAAAGTTGATTTCGCATCCATTTCATAAACTTTAAAGTTCTTGTTAGCTTCATATGCCAAAAATATTCTTACTACTTTTGTCCTCCTTCTATTTCTCCTTTCTCCTATCCCATTTTGTTCAAGTATCTTAGGAGCTAAAATTTGTCTCTTAATACAATTATTTTTACAAAAATTGTTGAACTCATTTGAAGTAAGTTCTCTTTTTTCTATTAGATCTCAATCATCTAGTCTTAAAACTAGATTCATTCTCAACTCTATTCTTAAATATCTTAATTTGTCAGAAGATTCATATTTTTCTCTTAGAAAAGCTACCCACATCATTCTAGCGAAATCATTAGCATAAACCATAAAATACCTTACACCATTAAATGCTCTTGTCTTTTTAGGACCACTTTAGTCTATGTGCACAATCTCCAATTTTGCAAATTTAGTAAATTCCTTGCTTGGAACTGAATTTTCTTCTATTTTTCCATTGCACATTCCTTACATAAAATGTTATTAGTTTCACAATCTTAGGCAAATCTCTAACTATAAGTGTAGTACTGACCTTCAAAATGTTGATATGACAAAATTTCTTATGCCATAACCAAATATCATCCACTTTAGCAATTAAACATGTCATCTTAGTATTCTACAATGTATCTTGATGATGTGGATGAAAGTGAAAGTAGAGAGTGAAATACATGTGGAAGATATGTTTGATTTATAAAGAATGGTATACAAATAGAGTACCTAAGAAGTAGTCTCTAATGGTCTGATAATATCTCCTAATAGACATAGAATCTAGATGTGTGAAGTTGAATAGTGACAATAGACATCCTAACGATGACATCAATGAGAGCACAAGGTTAGAGGTTGCATGTTTAAGAAGTTATAAAGACTATGAGCCAAGAATGTTTTGGAATGGTACAATAATTAATTATCTTAAAGAGGTCCTATTATAATTAATTGAGAAAGCCTCAAGACCAACTCAAGGAATTGTTTTGAGGACATGGTATAAAGAAAGAATATTTTCCTTGTTTGGAAGTAAGTGTTCAAGTGTGATTGTGTCAATAAAGAGAAAAGTATTTGGTAAATTTGAGAAAGTAATCTAAGGGATTATTGGATGCAAAGTTGGTGATCTAGTGACAAGATTAGAATAGGAAGTCCAGTTGATAGGATAGAGAAAGTAAAAGTAAAACTCTTTCTATTATTCTACAAGGAATAATATAGAGTAGTTGGATAGTGAGTTTGGTGGTCTTTTCCCTAAAGTTACTTGGACAGTGGGTCCATTGGCCTTCTAAAACTCTTACAGGGTTGGCACAACTCCTAACATAGTTGGAATCTCCTAGTAGGGATTCAAAGTCTCATAACAACCACTAATATATACTAAATGTATTTCATTGACTCCTAATAGGGTCCATCATCTAACAAGGAATATTTACATTAGTTCATCATTTTGTGGGTACCATCCCTAATAGGGTTTTCCCTCTAATCAAGGGTTTTCCTAGTTAAGATATCAAGTGTTATTGTATATGAGTATCTTGTTGTGTTTGATGATTATATTACTCACATTTTTAAGGATTAATAAGGTCTATAATTTTTTATAATAGTTATACAACTAATTCAACCCCTGCCCCCCCTCTTAGTTATATTAGTGGACTTTACTCTCTAACAGTATCATCTTTTCCAATTAAGTTCAAGGCATTCATGGTCACATCTCAAATTCCCCTTCTGAAGATCATTTTGATAGTATCATTGGTTAAATTGAGGCATCTTGAAAGTCATAAACTAAAGGAAATTTTTTCTAGGAAATCTTCTACAAGCTCTTATTCTCATTGAGTCATGTGAAATATTTCATCCCATACTTGGTTTTTCAATATTCTCGATATTTTTCTAGAAAAATTTCTTTCATTTGATCTCATGTTCTAATGTTCCTAAGGCTCATAAACCATTGTAATAAAACATATTTTAATGTACATCAGAATAGCTTTAGTTATTGTACATCACTTTGATAATCATAGCTATTACAAATGACATTAAACTCAAATGGGAACATATTAGGATCTTTAGTGGTTGAACCCCATAAATATAGGAAGCACTGAATGAGTTATATTCTTCATAGGGGAATAATCTTCAAAACGTTTGATAGGAAACTCAAAGGTCATATAGTGTTGGACTATTGCATTACCATTATTTTCAACATTATTACCCCCTCCTATATTTCCTATGTTATCAACCATTATTTCCTTCAAGATTTCTATTACCCAAGGTGTATCATACATTTTAAATGTTTTTTAGAGGTTTTGGAAGTTTACTACATCTAGTTTCAAAATATTCTTTAACTTGTTGATATACCTTTGGAGAAATAGTACTTGAAGCAAGCCAAGTTTAGCTTAGATTACCCTTCTCTGTCTTGATTTTTATCTTTGTATTCAATAGTTCTTTTTCTTTTTGTGTTTTTGGAGTATTTAGCCTACCTCCTTTGAGTATCTTTAGGTCTATTCATGCACCTAAATGATTTATGCAAGACAAACCTAAGGTACTGGACTAGGAAAGGTTGACACTTGAATAGACACTCCCAAAGATTTATTGTTCCTAACTTAACTTAATATGATTTTGTAATGCTCTGACAGGTGACCCAAGAGAAATTAACCTGAAGTTTCACTAAGTTTGTCAAACTTTTTTTTTTGAAAGCTAATAACTTAACAACAATAGTTATAACATAGTAGAATAAATAACAAAAAAAGAAAAAATAATAGTAGAAGCATTAATTACATTCACATAAACACATACCATAAACAAATTACAATTCTTAAATAATATACTATTACAAGATGCCACATGGCAATAAATAGAATGCACAATCATCTATTGTATAGGTCATAGGGTATGAGAAGCTAAAATAATATACATTATCAAATAAAAAGGAACATCTGCACAAACACATCTACCAACAACATCTAATGGTTGGATGTCAATGGTGTAAGAAAATGCACTACCACCTAACCTTGTGGAACCTAAAAAGGTCCACTTCCACCATGCTAAGAAGATAAACTCAAGTCCCAAATAGGATAACAAACTCAAAAGTGAAAACCAATAGCTAGTTTCAAGGAATCACCTGAAAGAAAATTGTCTCAAGGGTACCAAGACACAAGTATCAACTAATCCCATAGGCAAAACAGACACGTAGGAATTCTACTATGCAAGTGGGAAAGTGTCATCACATGAGCCAATTCTAAGATTACCACGGTAGTCTTTTAATACGTTGGAGCCCCTAATGCCTTTATGTGGCATTAGTATCCTTTCATACAAAGAAGGCATACTAACATGTCAGCTCTAAGGTTACCACAGTAGTCTTTTAATACACTGGACCTCCTAGTGACTTTCTATGGTACCAATATCTTATTAATTCATTTAAAACCCATTTAATGGAATGTTGTCACTTATTAAAATATTCTACAATGGATTACCCATCAGCCTCTTTAGGGCCTCAACCTCCATTGTAAGCCACTTCCCAACATGACATACAGAAAACCTACCCTAAGCTCAGTAAAAGTAGAAGATTTAAAATGACTATAAACCACACATTAGTTCTTAAACAAGAAACTAGAAAGCACTAAAATATTCCTAATCATAATCATAGATTCTACCAATATTATCATCCTAATAGGACTGATCCAAAATAAGTACACTTAAACCAAATCCATGTCATAACATGACATCACCAAATAAAAATCATTTAATCACCTCAGTCCTATACAAGCAACTGGAAAGAAATCACAGATAATTGATCAAAGACTCAAAAGGTTATATCAAGAAAGACACATCATCCACCTCAGTTCTATAAAAAAATTGGAAAGCACATCGAACTACCTGATCAAACTCATCATAGCACACACTATTACACAATACCATGGTTGAGTATCAAAGATAGTGTACAAAGCATCATCATGACATCACAGGAAAAACTCCCAAGCCTTTGGTAAACATCCTGACTAGTCAAATCTAAGTCAACACCCAAAAACCCAAGCACCAGTAAATTACATGTCATATAGAGTACATACAAAAGTCATTTTCATAATGCATAAGGTTTTGAAAAACACCAAAGTTTAATTTTCACTTATAGGTTTTCAAGTTCTCATTTTTATTTTCAAGTAATGTAGTTCATAATGTTTTTAATCTCAATTAGGGTTTCAATTTTCATTTCTCTAGTTGCTAGATTTACTATGGTTTTTGAGTTCACTATAATCCCAGATGATTCAACAATTCATATAAAGTAGTTTAAACATTGTTTCATAGTTTAGTTTGTTATCAAAACATAAAAGTTCAAGTTTTCATTTCTAAGTTTCAACTTTATAAAGTTTATAAATTTTCCCTATACTAGAACCCATCTCCACTTACAAATTTGAATGCATATACCATTAACTTTTGAAAATAATAATGGCTTTATTAAAAATTGTAAAATAATTTAAATAATAATTATTGATTTATTAATAAAATAATACAATTATTAATAAAAATAATTATTAATTAATAATTTAATATAATAGATTCAAATTCTTTAAATGACATTTAATATTAATATCATTAATTAATAACAATTAATAAATAATATTATTTAACATTTACTAATTATTAATTTAAAACTAATTTTAAATGTTTAATAAATAATAAACATTTAATAATTTTAAATATTATTAAAAAAAACATATTAAAAAAACAACTCCTATGATTTGCTAGCCTGGCTTGAAAAGGCTGCCACAGGCAGCACTGTTGCAACCATAGTAGACTACTATTGTGTCAGTAGTAGTACCTATTGCATGCGTAGGAGTTGCTGCCACAAGCAGGTACGGAGGGGGGTAGGGGGTTAGGAAAATAATATATTATTATTTTCTTTTATATTATTTTACTATGGTAAATAATATAAAATAATTGTGAATAATACTCTAATAGGGAAACTCAAATAAACTAATCGAATTTACTTTCTAAATTTCATTTTGTAAACAATAAAACCCAACTAATTAAAATTTACAAGCATGAGGGTTTTCCAAAAATTACATTCCTCAACACAGATAACTTTGAAATGAAAATAAACTCAGATTCACAACAAGGTTTCATTAAAGAAATTTAAAAAATCAATAATTATCTAATAATGAATCTATCCAGACATGAAGCAGACAAAAAATTGGAAAGTTGAAACTATTGCGAAATTAAACACTAGATTCTACATTAATCTAATGCTAACTCACAAATGTGCAATCATATGAAGAACACGAAAAAATCCCTTTCCTCTAAAAACTTCCTTCCTTGAAAATCATTTCTCTAAAATCCTCGCTCCTTATAAAATGAGCTCCCAAACTTTGATAAAGAGTTCTCTGCTAAATTTGGGGCTCTGATTGTGCAATCATGAGAGGAAACTCACTGATCAATTTCTTTTAATATTTTATTATCTTTTATATTTTCATGCACAACTATTTTAGATATTTAATTACAAAATATCTTTATTTAAATGATTAGTTTTCTCTCTTTAATTATTTTTCAAAGCATTTTTAGTAATATGTTTGTTAATTTAAATAATAACATTATTTAGAGTTTATTATTAAAATAAAACTCCTAAATAATTATCATTAAATTAAATAAATATAAGTACACCACAATTAGAACTATAACATTATCTTTAAATTTCATTCTTTTATTTAATTAATTTACAAGACATTTTTAATAATATATTTATTAACTTAATAACATTATTTAGAGTTTATTATTAAAATAAAACATCTAAATAATTATCATTAAATTAAATAAATATAAATACATCAAAAAATAGAACTTTAATAAAATCTTTTAAATATAATTGTTTTATTTAATTAATTTCTCAATTAATTAAATATAATTAAATATTAAATTTTCTTTATAAAGTTTCCATTAAAATAAATTATTAAATTATCTTTTAATTCTATTTAATTAAAAAAAAAACAACATAGAACTACAAGACTAAATATGAAAATTCAACATAAAGCACATAATACCAAAACAAACTCTAGGCTCAAAATCACAAATTCACATCACTTGACAAATTGGAAAAGGTGAAACTAGCTCAAATACTTGTCCTATTTTCTAGGACAATTGGCTTAGGTTAGGATTTGGGCTCAAAAGTTATCTCCCCACTTATACCATTAAAATATTGTGATAGGGTATGCTCACTGAGAATTCAGAGAAGTTGATCCTTGGTACCTACAATTTGCATAAAATTCATACATGTACAAATGCATATATTCTAAACTAAACAGGTAATGGTAGGAACTAGTACATCGTGTAGATCTTGACTAGCAAGTGACTACAACTTCCTTCTTCAACTACATCAGAAATGTTGTACAAAAAGTAAAACAAATAGGTACCTCATACACATGCAAGTATGGGATAAGTAACCATAGAAACTACATATAATTAATTCCTCTAACTAGCATCATGAAATAACTGGAAGTCATTAAATGAACATATATATCATCATTGAAATAATCCTAAAATAACATAGTAACTCATCACATATATAAACTGAGTATGAAATATATTTAATCTAATCCGGTAACCAAGTACCAATAATCATAAAACATAATCAGAAAACTGGCCTAAACGAATCTAACAATACAATAGAAAATTCAAGTAAGGGTTGGCATTACAGATTTCATGCCTTTAATATCTCTCCCCAATAATAGTGTCAAAAATGTAGAGTACAAATGTGGTCTAGATTTGGGATTGGAACTTACTTAAATCTCCTAAATTATAATTTAGAATTTTAATATGAGTTTTGTAAATTATTGAGAGATATAATGTTTCTTTGTAGAAAGGGGTGAAGAGAACAAGTCAAGTTGATATGAATGCACTTAAGTACTTAACACATTTTCTAAAGATGTTCTTTTTTTTATTCAGAATAAGCACTCTTAAAGACTAAGAACAATCCTTACATATAAGGAAATTAAATACAATCTCTACTTATAACTCTCACTTATAATAAGTTAAATACAATCCTCTTCTAAAATAAATGAAATTAAATATAGTCCTCACTTACAATAAATGATATTAGATAAAATACAATCCTTGTCTTATAACAAAATAAAATCCACACTTGCATAAATGATTAAATGATTTAATCTAAATAAAATAACCACAACCAAAAATAAATCCCACAATTAAAATTCTAAACACATGTTACGATATTATAATGAATACTTTCTATATTTAATACATCTATTCAAACTTTCGCCCATGTAACTTAATGGATATAACCTATACTTGTCACATTTATAAAATTCACACTTGGACCTTTAAACTACTTAATTAATGCATAACTTCACCATCCACTCTATATTAATGACACATCTATTTCAACCATATCTTAGGAATATTTCAACCAAGCTTTTAAATGCTTTAATCTACTGGTCGATAGGGCAGAGATAATGTTGGTGATAGGGCAAAGACTTATTTGGCAGAGTGAATAGTTTTCAACCTTATCAAATACATCTAGTAATCAAAATAAAAGCATTTTTTATGCTATTACGGATCAAACCAAAGTTTGACTTACATGAACAAAGATAGACAAAATACATTAATAAAAAAACTTTATTGTAACATATACTTACATATTTAAATATATAAGAAATCCAATCCCCACTTAAGAGCTAGTACCATGTACATATCAATTGCTGAAATAGGGAGCAGGCTCTTTCTCTAACCACCAATCAATTGACAGGAAAGCTTAATCAAAATGTAAGGATTTCAACAATGTTGTTTTAAAGTTCCATTAATAATAATAAAGAACACATATTTTACATAATATGGTCTGCATACATAGGTCAGACCCAATTAGGATTAATAGTGATTGTTTAAGTTTAGTTCCTCATGGTTAGAAATTGTGAGGGACAATAGCATTCATAGGCACCATCAAAAACTAATTACATGCTCAAAATACACCATGATACTAATTTGATCAAAAATTGGTCTTTTAAGGATCTGCCAAGTCATCCATTGCTATTTAGCTTTGTTGTGGACTTGCCACTATTCATCTTTGCCACCAATAGATCCCTACATTGAAATAAACATCTAAATTAGCATTCATTATTAGGTTTAATGCCAAGGATTTACATATATTTTTCACATGTTTAATATCAATCCTTTTACAATAACTATGGTAATTTAGAGGACTATGGCAAAGATTCTAGGCAAAGTGAATGATCAAATAGGAAAAACTTAGAATAAAGAATGTGAAAATATAAGGCATATTTAGAACTCACCAATACCTCAAGGTTTGAGGATGTGTAGGTGTACAATGTTCTAAGGTGCATAGGTGCACCAACAATTTTGGATTAGTTAAGGTGGCACCGACTATTAACTATAAGTTCCCATTTTTTGAACATATACTTACATATACTTACATATTTAAACATATAAGAAATCCAATCCCCACTTAAGAGCTAGTACCATGTACATATCAATTGCTGAAATAGGAAGTAGGTTCTTGCTCTAATGCTCAATCAATCGATAGGAAAGCTTAGTCAAATATAAGGATTTTAGAAACATTGTTTTAAAGTTTTAGTAATAATAAAAAAGAACACATGTTTTACATAATATACATAGGTCAGACCCAATTAGGATTAATAGTAATTGTTTAAGTTTAGTTCCTCATGGTTAGAAACTGTGAGGGACAATAGCATTCATAAGCACCATAAAAAATTAATTACATGCTCGAAATACACCATGATACTAATTTGATCAAAAATTGGTCTTCTAAGGATCTACGAAGTCATCCATTGCTATTCATCTTTATGGCAGACTTCCCACTATTCAGCTTTGCCACCAATGGATTCCTACTTTGAAATAAACATCTAAATTAGTATTCATTATTAGGTTTAATGCCAAGGATTTACATTTATTTCTCACATGTTTAATATCAATCCTTTTACAATAACTATGGTAATTTAAAGGACTATGGCAAAGATTCTAAGCAAAGTGAATGATCAAACAGGCAAAACTTAGAATAAAGAATGTGAAAATATAAGGCATATTCAAAAATCACCAATACTTCAAGCTTTGAAGATGTATAGGTGTATAATTTTCTAAGGTGCATAGGCGCACAAACAATTTTGGATTAGTTAAGGTGGCACCAACTGTTAACTATAAGTTCCATTTTTTTGAAGTATTTGATGCACTGAAAGCCCATTTTGGTGGCATTTTAACTAATAGAGACACACAATGAAGCCCGAGTTTGCATCTAAAGAAGTGTTAGAGATTCCCAAATCATCCAAAGTCTTATCTCTTCTTACCTTCTTCTTTATTATTTTTGAAATCATGTAAAGGCTCATGCACTATGTAATTAATAAAATAAAGAATGGAAGCCTATTTAGAACTTAGTTAGGAAACTGTTTGTATATAATTTGCTTAAAATTGGTGAGTTCAGCATTTTTTTTACAAGGAAAAAGCCCTAGATTTGAAAATTACAAGAAGGATGGGGTTTCTTATAAATACAAAGATATAAAATGTATTCAAAGTCATTATTTTGATACAATCAAGTATGCTAGTATTGGTGCTCTCATTTTATGTGTAGTATTTCTTGTTGGAATGTGTGTTTTCTTTATGTATTTTATGTTCATGAATAATGATGGAGCCAATGGTTTTATTGTATGTCAATGCTTGTATGATCAATTGGTTCTATTATTTGTCATATTTGCTAACAAATTTCTTTATTGTGACAAATTGGAGAAAGGATCACTTTCAAGTTCTTGCATGGTTATTTTTCTTGTGTGCACTCACTTTTTGTTGCTACACAATTTGATGAATTCTGAAACATCATATGATTTTTATTATTTCCTTTGATAATTGAATCAATGGGGTTAAGGATGTGTTTCTCCTAATTTAATTGGTTTCCCTCTTCATCCCTTTCAAAAATTCAATTCACAAACGCATTGTGGCTATGACTTATGTCCTTTAAAATTTTATTTTTCAGTAATCTCTTTAATCTTTGGTTATCCTAACTCTATTATTTTCTTTTGAACACATGGTTAGAATAGGAATTCATATATTTGCATTGATATAACTTGCATTCATCATAAAATTGGAAGGAAAAAAATTAGTTTATGGTTGCATTCTTTTCAAAGTTCTGCAGGATTTATAGCTACCAAAAAAGGCCTTCTTATAAACATTCACATTTATCTTCAATTGAGCTATCCAATAGATTGAAAAATAGTCACTTGGAACCTTGGATTTGGTTAATATTACCATCTTTCAAAGAGGGAAATTTGTAAGGATTATGTCATTGTCATCATGTAAAACGATCGCCCAACAGATACCTACAGATTCAACATGGGGCACTGTCTATGCAAGGGTCAAAATGCACTTTTATTAATTAATTTAAAAATTACACATGATAGTCTTCTAAAGTTTAATTTATTAAAAAATATAACCAAATTAGTTATGCAGGTGCATTTTGGCCCCTCCATAGCCAAAACCTCAACATGGCTCACAAGGGTTCGACCTAATTCAAAGTTACCATCCACCAATTCAACTAATAGTTAAAATAACTCATAATCCAAAATAGTAGTTCCAAATTCAAAGTAAGATCCATTGGTTGAAAAGTTCAAACCTAATTCAAATGAGTAGGTTTGATAAGTTTTGTTCATCAATTTAAAGGTGATTTGAGGAAGGTGGTCTACAAGTTTTAGATGCATATTCTTATATTTGATCAGTAATAGGATCAAGTGAATAATGGTAGGATTAAAGTATTCGGTGCTAATTTGGAGATATAATCAAGCATTTTGGAGCTCGTATATGGAATTGAGTTATTGACATCTTATTGAGCTATGGAACCGAGTCCAAATATCAATATTTCATGAATCAAAGGTAGCCTTTACAAGGAAGTTTTAGAATTTTTGCTGATAGTACTAGGCCAAACATTTCAAAGAAATGGGATTTAGTGAGCATTGCAGGGGCACAAGGGCATAATATACCTCTCTATATAGATTGGAGTATTAGAAGATCAATATGATGTGTATAAGAAATAGAAGATTTGACCATGAATGTAAGAATGCTACCTTCCTAGTTAAAATTGTATATAAAGGGTTGTAATCAATATGACATACTCATGTATCATAAATAAAATACTTGGCAAGTCTAATCAAACCCAATCCATCAGTGATATCATTGAAAGATACAAAGAAAGCTATGGGTTGCAAAGCTAATAAGGAATGGTCTTCTTGATTACTTGATTTCAATGATGATCCCAATGAAAAATAGAGTGAATTGATTGGGTTTCTCATGCTATTTGGAATTCCAAATTCATATAATCTACCATTGACCTAAAAAAAATTTACAAAATGTTGATGATCATAAGAGATAGGGTTATAAACCAGTCATATGAAAGCCCACCAACTTTTTGATAGAATACTTCGAAATGAGAATGCAAAATCATGCAGATGAGGTAACTCACAAAGGAAAAGAGTGAGATTCAATAGATATCACACAATTGAAAATGTCACAATCATTGTCATATCTTCTAATAAGGGTATGCCTCATTGCAATCATGATAAAATATTAATGAAATTCTATAAAATTGCTCTTGCAAGCCCGATAAACATTATTAGAAGGGAAACCTTAATAACACTTCATTAATTTGTAATTCTTGTAAAGAGTTTAAACATTATGCCTATCGAGGATAACAATATGATGAAGAAAAGAGGCTCCCAATATTTAATTAAAAACTAGAAAAATGGAAAAAGTGACTAGAAAGCGAAAAGGGATAAATAGGCAGAAGTTAGAGGGAGTAGGGGCTATGTCTTTTTGCTAGAGATTGTGTGCTTTAGAGAAGAGGGTTTTTTTTTTTTTTTTTTTCTAATTGCAATGTAGAGGAGAGAATAAATATTTTGGATTTCAAACAGTGATTTGTGTGTAGGGGCAAGAAGATCTTTGGTATCTTTTTGTGTATTCAGAGAGAGGAGACATTTATATATCAAAACTTTGATTTTGGAATGCTTTTCTTCTAGTTTTAATTAGTCTTTGAATTAATTTTATTTTCTTTGAACGTAAGTCTGTTTCATTTGATTGAATATGTGTTTATCACTTAGTTTTTGAGTTTTGATTTTTCCCATACTTGGAAAGATTAATATGCCTTTCTTCCTTAGTTTCTTCTATAATGTAAGGTTTGGATAAATGGACTTTGTGTCATTCATCTATTGCATCTAGTTGTTTATTTTCTTTCACGTCTATTATGTATTTATGGATAGATGTTTGTGTGGCTTTAATGCTTTCAGGTTAAAAGTATTCTTGTTTCTAGTATAGTAAATTCATTGAAAATATCACATAGAGAGCCATGCTCAAGACAATTCAAAGGGAAGAGAATCATCACATATCTTACCAAACTATTAGTTACAACTCATGTCTTCTTGATTGGGCATTCAAGAGTTAGTTTGTAAGGTTTTCTTGTTAAAAGAAAAATCTATTCACTAACACATGTTATCATGCCTATTGAATAATATGTGTTGGTGTTTTAAAACTACCAAGTTGCAAAAAACCCAATACTAGGATGCAAAGGACAAAACTCAATCTAAGGGTTAACAAATTTCTATATTCAATTGAATTCATCTCATATCTAGACCAACAGTAATAGAGTACAGAGACTCTCTATACTTTAGGCTCTATAGGGAGTTGGTACACCTTAGGGAGGAAAATGACTAGATATTTTGATATTCTCCTTCAGAACTACTTCATGATAGGACAAATATTGATGATCCTACATTGGGGGAGTATCTTAATCATTGGAAAGTATCGATATGTTGCATTCATAACTATTTTTGTTATTGATGTCAACATAGTAGTAATTTTGTAAAGACTAGAAGAATAGTAGTCAGTAATCTTATGATGCATAGAAGCTAAGGAATTTTTAGATGATGTGCAATGGAGGACATCTTCTTAAAGTTATCTTAATAATGTGATTAAGAGGGCTAAGTCTGAGTCGATGGTATACAGAAGTTATATTTGATTTATTGGAAGCAGTATAGAAACAAAGCATTGAAAAATAGAGTTCTAACAATCTATCGCTATCTTTCATCTAAGATGTAATGAAGAGATGCATAATTACATAGTGATAGAGGAAAGTCATGTGATGATGCCAACATGTGTGCAAGATTTCGTTTCACACATGTGAAATTTTTTATAGATTGTGAACCAACAATGCTATTGTAATTATGAATTAATTATCTTATTTTAATTAATTGGGAAAGCCTCAAGGCTGAGTCAAGGAATTATTATGTATCTTGGACAAGAGGACCAAGGGGAATACAAAGTATTAGTGCATAGTGTGAGAAGAAGAAAAATGCTTATTGAATGCATGTAAATGATCCAAGGGATCATTGGATGCACAATATGAGATTTGGTTACAAGATCTAAAGGAGCAAAAGTTAGTTGATAGGACAAAAATAGAGGAAGCACATTTAAGTTCTATTATTCTGCAAGGAATAATACAAAGATCATTTGGACAATGGGTTCATTGATCTTAACCTTGAAGTTTTTTGTGTAGTGGGTCCAACTATCTTCCACAAGTCATAAAAAGGTTGGCACAACTCCTAATAGGGTTGGACTCCTAACAAGGACTCACATGTATTGAATGTTGTAACAAACTCCTAACAAGGTCTATCATCTAACAAGGAATATTTATATTAGTACATCTTCTTGTGGGTACCATCCCCACTGGGGTTTTTCCTTTGATCAAGGGTTTCCCTAATTAACATATCTAGTGTTAAGTGTGCATGAGTATCTTGTTGTGGTTTCAATTTATATTACTCACATGGTTAAGTTTGTTTAAGGTTAATGATTGTGATAATAGTTGGATAATTGATTTATACCCCTCCCCGCACCCCTCCCCCTCCCCTCTTAGTTATATTAGTGAACTATATATCCTAACAATTGGTATTAGAACATCAGGTCCTTGAAGATAAGGCTTAACAGCTTTGGGAGATCAATGGAGAATATAGCTAAGAAAGATAGTCCAAGATTTGATAGGGCCAACTATGATAGTTGGAAGAAAAAGATGAAGACTCATTTGCTATGCATGGGTCTAGGATATTGGCTTTTGATGAAAGCTAAGAGGGAAATTGTTGAAGAATCAAAGCTATAGGAATGTAGTGAGGGAGAAAGAGATTTTTTCATGTGTGAAATGAGAGCTAGAGAAGTGCCACTATCAGCTCTTCTAGAAAATCAATACAATCAGAATGATGTATCTATTGAGCATAGAGAAGAAAAAAGATCTGAACCTAAAGAAGAGATGAGAGTTGAGATATTAACTCCTACTTCTAGTAGAAACATGACAAAGAATCACTCTCTAGAGAAAATAATTGGGAGCAAGGATAAAAGTGTGATGACAAGAAATAGAATAAATAAGGAATTATGTCTAATTTCTCAAGTAGAACCTAAAAGTAGAGATGAGGCATGTAAAGATGATCACTAGATGCAAGCAATGAAAGAAGAACTAGATCAGATTGTGAAGAATGAGACATGAGAATTAGTTCCTAGACCTAAAGACAAAAATGTTATAGGAACCAAGTGGGTATTTAGAAATAAGATGAATGAGAAAGGAGAGGTTGTGAGAAACAAGACCAAATTTTTTTGGAAAGGTTACTCACAGAAAGAAGGCATAGATTATGAAGAAACTTATGCACTTGTGACAAGAATGGAAGTAGTAAGGATGTTGGCATATGCAACAAGAGAGAATTTAAAGGTTTATCAGATGGATGTCAAGTTAGCTTTTCTGAATGGAGAACTTGAAGAAGAAGTCTACATTGAGCAACTTGATGGATTCCCTCTTATAGAAGGAAATGAATTTGTATGTAGATTAAAGAAAACATTGCATGGTCTGAAGTAAGCACCTAGAACCTGGTATGCAAGATTGGAGAGGTATTTGTCTAAATGTGGATTTATCAAAGGTACAACATATGGTAATTTATATTTGAGGAAAATTGATGCCAGTTGATTTATCATTGTAATATTTGTGGATGACATAATATTTGGAGGAAATGATCAAGAAAGTGATAAGATTGTTGAAGAGATGAAAAATAAATTTGAAATGAGCATGATAGGAGAAATGAAGTTTTTCTTAGGATTATAGATTACACAAAGAAAAGATGGGATATTTATTTCAAAAACCAAGTATCTACAAAACTTATTGAAAATATTTGGTTTAGAAAGTTACAAACCTATTGGTATACCCATGATAATTGGTCACAAGTCATCTAGTAAATATGAGGCACCTAAAGTTGACCATAAGTAGTATAGATCTATGATTAGAGGATTGCAATATCTAACTCACACTAGTCTAGATATAGAAAATGAATTTGGAATTGTAGCAAGACTTCAAGTTGATCCAAAAGAGTATCATTATGTAGCAGTAAAAAGGATATTTAGATATTTGAAGGGTACATCTAATTATGGAATTTGGTATGATCGATCAAATGATTTCACCTTGTACACATATACTGATACAGATTGGGCAAGTTGTATGGATGATAGAAAGAGCACTAGTGATCGAGCATTCTTTCTTGGAGGAAGATTGGTTTCTTGGTTCAGTAAGAAACAAGACTGTATATCTCATAGTATAGTTGAGGTAGAGTATGTTGCAGCAACAAATAATTGTAATGGATGAAGAAAATGTTGAAGGATACTGGGATTGAGTTTATAGAAATTTTTATCATCTACTATGATAACACAAGTATAGTAAGTATGTCTAAGAATATAGTATTACATTCTAAGACAAAGCACATATCCATTAAGTATCATGTTTTGAGAGAAAAGGCAATAGAGAAGGAAATAAGGTTGGAGTATGCAAGTACTAAAGATTAGATTGCAGATATCTTTACAAAGCCTTTGTCTAAAGATCATTTTTGAGTACCTAAGAGGTATGCTAGAGGTTATGCCCCTACCTACTTCAGAGTAGATGATGCAAGGAGTACATCAGTCCAATGGTACAAAGCACTATGGTTAGACTAGACTAAATGTTGATACTTCTTGTATAGGGGAGTATCTGACATGTACTGAGTCATGAAGGACTCTTGGTAATTGGTATTTGGTATTAAACAATGTCTTTGGACACTTGAGCTAGTTGATAAATTGAGCAACTGATTAGCAATCAGTATGTAACACTTGGTATTGTGATTGAGACCTTTGACATTGATGCCAATAGGGTAGAGAATGTACATGAAAATTATATTGAGAGAATGTACATAAGCAATGGAAAGAGAAACACCTATTGAGATGGAAATGGGGGAAGGTTATCTCTTTAGGGAGATTTAGAAAGATTCGTGTAAGTGTGCAAGAGAATATGTTAGTGCACAGAAAAATATGTAACTGTGCAGAAGAAAGTGTAAGTATATAGAAGAAAGTATAAGTGTGTAGATGCAGCCAAAAAGTATTGGAAGTTCTTTACTATGAACAACTATTGCTGATCCTAAAAGAAGAAGAACACTACCATGTTCTAGAGGATTTTAGATTGATGAAGAGGATTTGAGAAGATGATAGTAGCAACAATAGAGTACAGTTTGGTACTCTTGGAACTTAGATGTTTTTCATTTATGTTGTCATCAATGCCAAAGAGGGAGATTTCTAGCATGAATGTTGATGATACTACATCTGGGGAGTATCCTAAGCATTGGAGAGTATTGATATGTTGCATTTATGACTATATTGTCATTGATGTCAACGTAGCAATAATTTTGTAAAGACTAGAAGAATAGTAGTTAGTAACCTTATGATGCATAGAAGCTAATGAAGTTTAGATGATGCACAGTGGAGGAAATGTTCCTAAGGTTATCCTGATGATATGGTTAAGAGGACTAAGTTTGAGTTGATAGTATATGAAAGTTACATTTGATTTATTGGAAGTAGTGTACAAACAGAGCATTGGAAAATAAAGTTCTAATGATCTATCACTATCTTTCATCTGAGATGTAATGAAGAGATGCTCAGTTACATTGTGATAGAGGAAAATCATCTAATGATGCTAGCATGTGCACAACACATGGTTTCACACATGTGAAGTTTTGTATAGACTATGATCCAACAATGTTATTGTAATTGTGAATTAATTAATTATCTTATTTTAATTAATTGGGAAAGCCTCAAGGCCAACTCAAGGAATTATTATGAAGATAAGGTATAAAGGAAAGTTTTTTTCCTTATTTGTAGTGTATCTTGGACAAGAGGACCAAATGGAATGTGAAATATTAGTGGGCAATGTTAGAAAAAGTAGAATGCTTATTGAATTTGTGTAAGAGATTGAAAGGATCATTTGATGTGTAGTATGGGATCTGGTTACAAGATTTGAAGGAGCAGAAGTTTGGTTGACAGGACAAAGATAGAGGAAGGAAGTACATTTTAGTGCTATTATTCTATAAGGAATACTACAAAGATCATTTGGATAGTGGGTTCATTGATCTTAACCTCAAAGTTATTTGGGCAATGGGTCCAGCTATCTTCCACAACTCCTAACAAGGTTGGCACAGCTCCTAACAAGGTTGGAATCTCCTAACAGGGATTCAAAGTCTCCTAATAGGGACTCATATGTATTGAATGTTGTAACAGACTCCTAAAGGCGTCTATCCTCTAACAAGAAATATTTATATTAGTACATCATCTTGTGGGTACCATCCCCACCAGAGTTTTTCCTCTGATCAAGGGTTTCCCTAGTTAACATATTTGGTGTAAAGTGTGCATGAGTATCTTGTTGTGGTTTCAGTTTATATTACTCACATGGTTAAGTTTGTTCAAGGTTAATGATTGTGATAATAGTTGGATAACTGATTCAGCCACCCCCCCTCTCCCCCCCTGTTAATTATATCAGTGGACTATATATTCTAACACTTCAATCACACTCTTCTTTTCAGGTCTATCCCTCTATAGAAAAAAATGGCCAACAATTCTTCTTAGATTTGCAATGACTCCTTGATTATAGTAGCTAACTATAATTCGGAGAAATACTATTACAAATAAGTAATGACCAATAGTTTGATTCTTCATTACATAAAAGTAAATATTGATTTAATTTAAGTGTGCTTTTTTCAACAATGTGTACTTATCAATTCACATCTGAATAGATAATCAATGCCTTATCTATTGTTATAAAGAGTCTCACCAATAACCCTAGACCTATTTAATTTCCTTGCAATTAAATTTATCAATAATTAACCCTAAATTTCATTCTTATGTTATCCCTCCCATACATCTAGAAACCCTATCAATTCATGAAAGAATTTACTTAACTCCTTGAATTAAAAGAAATCAATGAAAAGATATACAACCTATCCAAGTTGCATTAAAATGAAAGAACCTTGTTCATTCAATCCCAAAATTATAGATACATGAAAATGGAAACAAAACTCAGAGACACTAATATTGAAAAATCTTCCTTTGCATTAATCTTCCTTAAAAACAATACATTATTCATATAAACTCAAGACATGACTCACATGACAAAACTATCATTCAAGATGCATTTGTATTCTTAGATTGCAAAATTGAATACATCATAAAATTATCACAAAAACTAACTGGACTGACTGCAAAATAGCATAAATGCTAAAATTATACAAAATTCAAACCCTCACTCCACATCTTGAAAATCCTTTTATAGGAAGGATTGCAGCAAGCTTCAGATGTGAGGAAAATTTTTGAAATTTCATTCGAAATAAAATACAAAGATATTTCATATAGTGACATTACAAACATTCTTTGTACTTTGATCAAAATTTTAGGATATAGTTGCAAAATTGGTAGGTTCCACTATGTGCAAGCATCTTCAGCATATTTTTGTTTGTCTAGAACTACATGTCATTTTATTTTCCTTGTCTTTATCCTTTTTTTCCCTTCTTCATTTAACTACACCCTTGACTTGTATAGTCACTTTCAATGGAGTGTATGGCATTTATATCTGCTATGACTTTGCAAATGACTATATCTATATACATATCAGACCAGGTGGCATCGTAGATGGTGCTTAACTCATCTATGTAGTTGTTCCATTTAGTATTAGTGATTTCTTTTAATTATCTAGTAACTTTTCTCATATTTGATTCAATTCTAAATAGAAAATCAATCATATCATAGATAGTTGTTACACCTGTCTCATTATTGTGGTAAGCAACAAACCATGGATGCCTCAAAATATCCTCAAAAGAGGAAGACCATTCCTACCACTCTTTTATGACTCCAATAACATATAAAATAGTGGGAATAAAATTGGGAGTCCCCATGGAAATTATCTTCATTTTACCTTGGATCAATTGCACTTTACCTGAGAAAAACCCATTTAATTCCTTTACCCTATTTATCATATTCTTAACATTGATAATTACCCCTCTTTAGTAATTCTTTCTTTTAAGGTAGCAGAGTGACCAAGCTATCAATAAATTGTGTATATGGCCCCCATGTTGTAAATAAAGGGGATCGATAAGTAGGAGATAATTTTCATAGCAAGTCAAATTATGATATTGCTATTAGGATTTAACTATGTGATTTTTGAGTCAAACTCATTGACCCATGTTTCATGAGTAATGATTCAACATGAATCCATCTCTCATGAGAATAAATGGAACACTTATCACTTATTGGATCTAGGTGATGCTCATAGTGGTGAAGCACTACGACTTCCCATAAGGTCACCTATCCCAGTACTACTCCAACCTAAGCACACTTAACTACAGAGTTTCCTCCATTTTTAAACCCAAAGCTTGCAACCCCATTTGCAAAACCTTCACCAAGTGTTGTGCCTTATAAACCATTCATTAGAAAGCCCCTTAAGCTCATCAACTGATAAGTAGCAGATAATTTCCATAGCAAGCCAAATTGTGATATTGTTATCAAGATTTAATTGTATGATTTTTGAGTCAAACTCATTGACCCATGTTTCATGAGTAGTGATTCAACATGAATCCATCTATCATGAGTGGTGGATTTTTTCAACTATTAAGCAAAAAAATACTCAATACCAAGATAATAAAAACACAAAAAAATAAGGATTAGCTACTTCCTATAAACAATTAGATGTGTTTCTTATCTAGACCCAACTTCAACTAAATCAAGATAGATTTCCTACTCTTTAGGCTCTGCAAGACCAAGTTGGGTATACCTAAGGGATCAAATATTTTTCATTACAACATCACATAGATATTTTGATCCTTCATAGCATTTTACAACAACATACATCTCTTAGAAGAAAATTTGGTCACAATTCTTCTAAAGTTTTCAAATACTTCTAGAAATAGCAGCCAACTAAAATTTAAAGATTAAAATGCAAACAAGTGTTGACCAACATTGATATCTTTCAAACAGTAAGGTAAAATTGATTTTGAATTTGAACTTGATGCTTGCCTATGATTTCTTTACATACAAACTAAATTTAATAGATCAGTGCCTCATTCGTTAAGATTTAGAGTCCATTTGATTCTTAGATCTAATTGATTGCTTTATAATCAACATTATCAATAGTTCTTACTAAAAATTATACTTACATACATCCTTCCTATTACTTTGGAGATCCTATCAATATCACTAAAGAATTTATTTAGTTAATTGAATTAATAGCAATAATGAATTGACATACAATTTGGTTTAACTACATTCAATTGGACAAACTTTGCTTATACAACCTCTAAATAAACAAGTAACATAATGGAGATAATATTCAACAAAAACATTAGTGGGAATAGTCCATTTTGTGTTAATTTCTTTTGAAAATTGAATACAATTGACATGAAACTCAAGATGAATTGAGATGAAACAACAATATTCTATAAGACAAAACATATTCTCAAACAATTGTAGAGGAATGCATTATAATTTTCATATCTAGATATATTGGACTGAATATACTTAAAGAAAAACTTAATAGATATTAAAAGTGATACAACCATTTGGACCCTTTCTCTAGCCCTAGAGTCTTACTTATAAAGGGTGAGATGCAACAAGCTTTAGGCTTAGAGAACTAATAACTATCCTTTTGACAAAATATATTTACATTTTATAGCTGTCACAAAAAGACAAAATTATGTGCAATAGAAAAAAATTTCATTAGAGTATCCTTTTTTTGGGTCCATTTTCTATTACATTTTCCAAGGCTATGAATTCCATAATTGGTTCCTTTGCTATTCTAATTCCTTGAATTATGTGGCTATCAAGCTTTCTAATGATGTGTCATGTTCTGATGCTAGCAAGTTAACTTCAACTCGAGGATGTTCATTGTCTTCATCATGAAGTATTAGGGTAATAGTTACTTCTGAGTCCTCAACTAACCCATCATCTTCTACCACCTATTCCAAAGACACAAGCTCTTCTTTCTATTTGTTGAAAATGGTGTCATCAAGCCAATCAAAATTCAAGATTTCTCATTGCACTTTTATTATAGGATTTCAAATCATTTCTATTTCAACAAAATCTTTGCTAATAGCATTGTAAAGTAATTTTACTTTGACAAGTTCTTCATTGTTCATTGCGAATAGTACATGCCCCTTTTCATTTATAACATTATTCATTCTATGGCATTATAACACATCTAGTTCCTTACCCCATTCTTCTTTTTCTTTTATTTTGTCAACATTTTTAAGGGCACTAGGAAAAAGATCAAACTTATCAGCTATATATTTAGAAAGACAAATTGTTATTGTCTTGTAAATAAAAACTTATTTCTCATCAAAGTTTTTTAGATTACTAAGTATATCAAAAATCTTTTGTATATGATGACATGGTAATTGGATGATAGAAATACACATAATAGTAACATAATCATTTCCTTTGCTCCATTTCTACACAATGGACTTCAATTTGTCTTCATCTCTCTTTATTTCATCCCATAATTCTAGGATTCTTACTGACTGGTCATAAAAAGTCGATCAATCAATTTGATCTACTAAGTAAAAAAAAAATTCCTAAGTTCTCTTCATATTGATTATTTAATTCCACATGCATTTTCCATAATTTATTCTTCTCCTCTTCAAATTCCTCTGCAGTATAGAACTTAGGCCTATGTGGGGTATCTAGTAATTCAACAATGGGGTTGGATTTAAATGGCTCAATTGGGGGGCAAGGATATACAATTCTTGGTTGGCTTGATTCACCCACTTTCCTTTTTCCAAGTTTCTTATCCATCTAGGTGACTTGGTTTTCCAACAATTGGATCCTCTTTCCCCTTTCCTCATATGCCTTAAGTATTTCTTCAAACTTGGAATTCAGTTCTAAGAATCTATTTTTCTCCTTCCTAGCTACCACATCCCCAGAATTCAACATCTATCTAGCCATTCTTATGACCTACTAACTATCTACTTCATTAGCTCTATAAATGATAAGGGTACCAGTATGTTTAGCAGTTGAGATTTCTTGCATCCTAGTCTTATTTCTTTTTTTGATAGACCATATGACTAGGGCTTGATGATCATTACTAAATTATATTCCCTCATTTGCTTGTAACATTTCTTCCTCTATTTTGTACTATACATCTTTCTCCTTTCTGATGGAATAAAAAAACATAGCATTAGCTATGTTCCATTTAGGAAAACCTAAGAGTCTTGACTCTCTAAGTAATTTCCTTCTAGCTTGAGGTGCTAACTAGGTAAAATCCTCCAAAAATTTAGCCTTCACCTCTTCCTAAATGTCAGAGTCTAATTTATTTGGTTGTTCTACCTTTGTTTGTTTACTTTTTTCTTCAAAATTTCCTATATTTCTACTCCATATAAATTGTGCAAAGGCCGTAGATCTATCAAAAATTTCATCATCTCTAAATTTTTGAGAGGCTTGAGAAATAATGGGATCTATCTCTTTACTTATGTAATCAGCAATGGTGAGGTCAAAGGAGGGCATAGGAAGCTGCTTAGGCACTCCTATTTCTATATCAGTAGTGGTAACCGCTATATCTTCTTCCCCACCCATTTGTCTTAGTTGTTCTCTTAAGGATACTCCATCTTCTATTTGGAGTGGGGTTTGAGTTGTTGAATACTATTTTGCATGAGAAGAGGATCCTTGTTCTAGTTTTTGTCTCTTGGGTGCACTAGTGTCAGGTGGATTCTCTAGTCTTGGACTTTTGCAAGGGGGAACATGTTGTATATTCAGTGCCACAATATATCCTTCCCTCCTCTGTAATGTATACTAGCCTAGAGTAACCACCATCATGCTATTAATTCTTCTCTCTACCTCTACTGATTTATCAAGATATGTTGTAACTAAGATAGTCTTCTTTTCATTCATAGTGTGCATTATCTTAGCAAAATTATTCATTAACATATTTATTTTGGCCCCCCAATACTTCTTATCTTTTAAGGGATTATAATTGGGGACGAAAGAATTAATGAATTCTAAGACTTTACTAAAGACTATCTTTTTTTCTTTTTTAACTTCATATTCCTATAATGAAAAAATATTTTTAATAACATCTTTAGTGAAGTATACATGTTGTGTAATAACCTTAGCTTTGATTTTCTCCCTCAAGAGGTCAAATAATCCTTCTGGATCAATGTATCTTGCATGGGATTCTGCCATGTGATATCTATTAAAAAATAAACTGAGATTCCTCCACCCTTTCTTAACAAAAACAAAATCATGAGCTACATTGACAATAGGGAAAAATGTAATAACCATTTTTAGGTCATTAATTTATTTACGACATTTCCTTAAATAATTACTTCAATAATTGCTCTGGGAAAATATGTTTTTGATTAAAAGCTCAAAGCTATTAAAATATGTTAGAATCTACTAATTGATGAATAAACCAAGATTGATAACATAAAACATCACTATTTGATTGAATAAATAGTTTGTAGAGATTTTCATAATCATCACCTGGCAATGCAAGTTAGAGGGCTACCTTCAAGAACATTGATCCTATGAGTTGAAATACCAACAGTAATACTCGAGATTCCAATGAAAATGGATGTTGCACATATTCCAAACCTACATTACATCCTTCGTTGTTCATCTTGTGTGGCTGCATTACTTATGCCCCTCTTCATTCTTATTCCCTCCATGAAAGTTTCATGCCACTTTCACTTTCACATGAGCCCTCTCTAAGCAGTTAAATTCTTTTTCCATCATCACACAAATGTTTGTTTTGGGTCTACAATCATCCAACATAGTTGTGAAGAGTATGAGTAATTCAAAGGAAGCATCTATAAGCTTGTGTATCAACCACAAGTTTCTTCTTCAATACATAGATAGCTGCAAATAAATAATCTCTAGAATTAATTGTTGTTTGACCATAAGTAATTCTATGTGTGTATACTAGTTGCTCCCTAATTCTTCATAGTCACTACTTCCCTTCTTTGCTTCTTAGTCATCGTATATTATTTTCTGACCTAGTTTTCTATTATTCCCATGAATATATTTGTGGTGGCAACCTTCATACATATATATCCAATGACTTTTTTTTTCCCTTAGATGCAATCAATTTCCAATTTATATTGTTCTAACTAGATAGGTGTATTTGAAAGGCGTGTCTATACATTGTTCATGCCCCTTTATCAGCGGTCATTCTCTATCATAAAGGTTTACTATTTATTAATTATCATTGACTTTAATCACTAGCGAGAGTATAACCAATTTAAAAATAATATATAATATAGTAATTTTTATATTGTATCTTTATATTATATTTCTAGTATATTCTTCCTTGGTCTAAAAGGTATTATTATATAGAGAATCATATTATGATGTTATTTTATTATAACATTGTATAATTATTTATTTAATGAGATATATGTGGTTGTATTATTATTCTAGTAACTATAATAAAATATTTTATTATTACAATTAATATATTTTATTATAATAATAATAGATTTACTATTATTATTAGTCTATTTAATATTTGACTTCTATTTAATCTATTGAGATAAATTATTTTAATCTTATAATTACTATCAAGAGGGGTCATGCCAAAGTCACTATTTTGCATGTGTTTTAATTCATTTTAAAAAATTCTTTAGTTATTATCATTGTATAATATGTTATTTAAATATTCATATATCCTTTTAATTTGGGCATATGACAAGTTCGCCCTTCCTCAAATTGCTTGCCCTCAAGCAATTCCTAATTTCTACTCAACTTATAATCTTGAAATCAATGGCCTATTTCTTGATCATTTTACTTGGATTATTAAAATAATGATTATGCTAACAAAATGATGAAAAATAAATAAATACAATGTATAAACATTAATGCATGAAGACACAAAGTAGACACAAGGTATACACATTAATGCAAGAAGACATGAAGCAAGCACGAAGTAGACGCATGAAAGCATAAAAACACAAAGTATACATGATGAAGACAAATGATGCATGAAGGAAAAAAGCATACACAATACAAAAACATCATACATTCTTTGTTTATTTTCACAATGAAGTAGAGTAAAGGAAATGATTTATAAAATATACTTTCCTAATACGCCTTTTGATCATAGACCTACAACACAAATAATTATTAGCATATAATAGTTCTAAAGAAAGATGAGTCTTGTGGTGATCCTTTTTCTCATTTACATAATCCTTTGTAAGGAATCTTTCTCTCTCTCCTTATTACGATCATCATAAGATGGTAGATTTATGGTGCAAAGGGCACCTGAAATAGGCTACAAGTGATTCCCTGGAGGATATCTGTCATGTGCCCAAATTTACTCCGCCTCTCCCTCCACCAAATCCCTACCTTAGGATATCATAATATGGATGAGAAGATGAGTGTTAAATTTAATTTACTAAGTTCATTTGGAAGATTTCTTCTTTAGTACGCAGACAACTTTCTTTCTCCTTATTACGATCATATTGAGATGGTAGATTTACGGTGCAAAGGGCATGTGACATAGGCTACAAGTGGTTCCTTGGAGGATATCCGTCATGTGCCTGAATTTACTCTACCTCTCCCTCCACCCACTCCCTATCTTAAGAGATCATAATGTGGACGAGAAAATGAGTGTTAATCTAATAAGCATATTTATTTGGCACAGGAATCTTTCTCTTTCCTTATTACGATCAACTTGAGATGGTAGATTTATAGTGCAAAGGGCACATGAAATAGGCTACAAGCGATTCCCTGGAGGATATCTGTCATGTGCCCGAATTTACTCTGCCTCTCCCTCCACCAACTCCCTATCTTAAGAGATCATAATGTGGACAATAAATAGACCCTGATGTACTATCTAATCACAAGGTTTTCCCTTAGATGCAATCAATTTCCAATTTATATTGTACCTTTACCTTTACCTATCATATCTGTTTCCTTGATCATTCTAATCTACCATAGCAATTCTACAATTCCTAACTTCAGAGGCACATAAAAAGGCAAAACATCAGGTTTTCCCAAAAAACCATAGACCCTAAGCATAGTGGAAACATTATATGGGATTATGTCCCCCCAATTATGATTGACCAAAAGTCTCTTGGCATGGTCATTAGGTTTGATTTGTTCTAGTAGAGACTATGGAATCCTTGGACTATCCCCTCTCAGGAGCAATCTAAGCCTTGATTTAAAATATCTGTCAAATCTGACATAGTTGGCATCCCTAGCTTCCCAGGTCATGTCAGCAGTCCATAGCTAAACTAGGAGCTTCTCTCCATCCTTTTCTAGTTCTAGCTCTATTTCCTTGGAAAATAAGGTAACTCCCTTATAAAGACATATTTGCATCAATAAGGAATACAAAAAAAATGCTTGTTCACCTTACCTTGAGATATTCCAACCAAACCATTATGAATTTCTTCTGAAAGGAAAGTAGCTAAATCAAGAATGGTTCTCATTCCAAACTGCAATGTTTGAACCATATTAAGAAAAATAGAATCCTAGATGTACTCCTCCTCATCCATTCCAAATATCCTCTAGAGAGTAAAGTATAAGGCTTGGGCTCTAGGATTAAAGTGTTTCTTCATCAATGGCTTTGGGGTGCTTGGTGTAACCAAGGGTAGTGAACCAATCTTAATAATATATTGTTGTAATGGCCCCACTCTCAAATATACCCTTTGCACATCATATCTTGCCTAAAGATCACCCATATCAATTGTTTCATGGATTGCATGGTTAGGGTTGAGTTTAAACACCTCATTGATCAATGTAGGTAAAACCCTAAAAGGGTTATCTCCAACATAATTCTTTACAATTATAGTGATATGGTCATATTTTTTGGCCATATTAGACAATTGATCACTATCAAAGAAAACCCCAAGAACCACCAATATCAAACTCTCGAACATTACTCAAAGGAGTGCCTAGGTTTCATTTGACAAACCATTTTAAAAATAATTCTAAGCCTCCTATAGAAACTTGAGCATCTCTCACCCAATTGGCTCTATCATAAAAACCCTCACCCACATCCAATCTATGGCTTTTTGGGATAAGCGCTCTGCCTTTTGTTATCTCATGTATAGACAAAGGAAATTATTCAAGGAAATCATCATTAACAGATCTTTTAAGATAATCAGTGGTACCAGAGAATTCCTTTCATGGAGGCATTTTGAAAATTCAACTTCAAACAGTTCTAATTTCTTGGCTTTTAGAAGTCAAGATCACTTACCTATTGTTTTAGGCTTCCCTTTCTCTATAAATTGCACTGTGGTTCACTAAAAATATTGTAGAAATTTGTGCCCAGCTCTAGAAACCCTTGCATTGAGAATTTTTGTGATTGTGTGGTTTAATAATGGAAAATTTACAAATTATACCAAGGCATTAAGATCACACGAAGGAATTTTGAGCAATATTAATGTTCTTAGCCATTAAATTCATGTTATGCTTCAGATTTAAATCACTTTATTTAAAAGCAAAAAGCTACTTTAAAACTTTTAATGTCCTAGCCATGTGTCAAGAAGGCACTTCCCCACTTTTTTTAAAGCTCAAACATTTTGACAATGCAAGTAAGCACTGCTCATCGATCTTATAAAGATCAACAGCCATAAAATTTCACTACACTTTGCAAATAAAACATTTTAATATTGCAACCCAACTAGCATTCCATTTCAACACCTTTTTCCAACCTGGCATAAATCAGTAAATTTCCTTCAGAACTGGTCCCACCTTGCCACATGGTAGATTAGAACTTCCTTGCTCTGTTTAAAGTTCATGCAGAATCATATTGTGGGAAAGTGCCAATCATTGATCTTGCACAGATCGATGATTGCAAAAAGTTGCACTTTTATAGCACCCAATCAACTAAACTGACCAATAGAATATCTTCTTTCTAGCCAACACATTCTAGCAATTGTTATGACAGGGACTTTTTTATTACCTTTGAGAAGGGTGGATCCATGACATCATTATCTGTTATGTGTCTTATTCATACTTCCCCACTTTTTTTAAATATTAATCACTTTCTCAAAGTAGTAAAGCACGAGCTACTGATCTACTTATTGGAGTTCATTCTGGTAAAGAACATATCAAGTAAAACTAAACACTAGATACTAGGAAACAAAGATAGGGACAAACCTAAAGATGAGCTAAATCTTATAATCAACAGGTTCAAATCTTATTTTCTAGACCAACATTAATAGAGTCACTAGGACTCACTTCACTTTAGGCTCTACAAGGCCAAGGTGGGCAAGCCTTAGGTATTAATCAATTTTACCTTAACATTTTGTCTTTTAAGAGTATTCCTTACAGCAGAAAATGGTCTATTTCCTTCTATAAATTGCTAATAAACTTTCTAAAAATAGTAGCTAACTATAATTAGAGAATTAAATGCAACTAAGTGATGAACAACATTTAAATTCTTGATCAATTAAAATAAAATGATTTTTTATTGTGAATTTTCTATAATAATATGAAAAATTAGTGCAATCTTGACTTTGGAATGGACCAGTGTCTTATCCAAGGGAAAATAGAGTCAAATACTAGTAGATTTAGACCTTTTTAATCAACTTGTGACTAGAAATGTTAGCATTAAACTTTAAGTTTCATTCTAATTCTCATCATTTTCATAAAACCTAAACCTTATCAATTATAGAAAGTAATTACCCAATTCTTTAAATCAACAACAATCAATAAAAGATATACAACCCTTTGAATTGCATTAAGCTGAAAGAAACTTGTTCAATTAGTCAAAAGGCTACAAATATATGAAAAAGAGACAAAACTTCAAAGATAATGATAATTAAGGATAAATCCTTCTTGTTTTTTATATTAATACTACTAATAACATTCATCATATAACATTGAGATAAAACATGGGTCCCAAATATTTACTTTTTTGTATTCAAGTATGCATGCAACTAAACTCATTCAGATAACTCTAGAACAAATGGATAGGCTAAAATATAATGCATACCCTATATGAAAAATTCTATACACAACTAACCTCTACTTCTCATCTTGGAAATCCATATATAGGATTGCAACAAGTTACAGATGAGAAGAGGACACATGCCAAAGGTTACTAGATACAAATCCTTGGAAATAGAGAACACAAAAGGTATATAGACAGTCCTCAAAAAGTTGACATAAAAAGATAAGTAGTTGAGATGGCCAAAAAAAATTTATATCAAGCCTTTGATCTATTCTTCTCCTAGTACTTCATTGTCTTGCATGTAAAATATCTTAGCTACTTCCTACTAGCAAAGCTTTTATTTCTCCTACTGCATCCCAAACATAAATTTCCCTCTTAGTGGGCCACTATGTACACTTCACCTCTTATAAATCTTGAGTGGCCTTAGTCCACCTCGCATCCATGATTGCTTTCAATTCAATGATAAACTTATTCAAATTTATTTTCTACCTTTGAAAGGCAATCAATTAGAGTATGGAATGGGGAATCAGACATATCTTGAAAAATCACTACTGTAGCCTCTTGGGTCAAAAAATTATCAAAAGAAGCTAACCACTCTTGCCAATTTTTTACTAATCTAGTAGCACCCATAATTGATGGTATACAAGGCTCTACTCCCTCAAATAGAATCTTTAACTTTCCTTGTATAACATGTAGTTTACCAATAAAGAAACCACTTAATTCTTTTACCATCTCTAGGCTTTCTTTCGCAATAAATATCTTATATAGAAAATCTAGCTATTCATCCATCAATACAATTAATCTATCCAAAAATTGAATATATGGCCCCCAGAGACCCAAAGTGGGTGCTATCCATGAAAGTGCTTCATTACAAAACTACTCAACACTCTATAAAGTAACATATAAACTATGAGCCTATTGTGATATGTTCTTCAAAACTTCAACCCTATGGCTCATCATGTTTTTAAGGATCCCTATCCTTATATCTCCTCCCTGCTAAACTAATTGAGTGTCAAAACTCATTCTTCTTGGTTTTGATGCCTCCCCTTCTTCTACATCCTTAGTTTGTACTAGTGCTTTAGTCCTTGGATCTTAACCTTGAGCTTAGCAATCTTCTCTTTATGCACATGGCTACTTTAAGCTTATCTTCATAAAGCTTTCTAACATCAATGTAATCACGTATGGACTTGGCTAACCTTGTTTACATTTCTTCCATTTTGGCCTCATTCATAAATGAAAAATGTTTCAATGCTTTGGATATCTTTGTGCCAGAGGTGCCCTCTAAAGTCCATACAATCATATTACCCTATTTAGTGCTTTTTACTTCCATCAATTTTGGCTTGGTGGAAGTAGGGGCCATACCCTAGACTTCTAGGGATTTGGTATCAATGTTGAAACTAGTCCCTCTCTTTAATCTGTCTGCACCAAGTGCCTCATAAGAAATGGCATTTTCCTACCTCCTAATCTGATCAAGCATGAATGCTTTCTCTAAATCCCATCTAGGAACTAGTAGCATGCCACTCCTCTGTACTAGATCTCTGGAATCCTCTAAAGTCATTACCTAAATTTCAAGATCATATGCCTACAACTTCTCTATCAATTCGATGTTCTACTCATCAGACTCATCTGATTTCATCTTGAGAACAAGCTCACTTTGTTTGATCTTATATAAGAAACTCTTGAATTTACTAGATTTAATGAATTCATCATCCTATAAGAACTATTGAGCTTGGATGATTCTATCATCTAATCTTGTTGCAACTAATTCCAAGTTTGTGAGGGTGTTTTTATTTGCATTATCCCTACTCTACAAATAATTTTGTCTTAAGTTAGCAAAATACTGACTATGTCCTTGCAAGATCTACATGGTCATTTGTTTGACTTGAGGAGGGATGTAGATAAACTTTTGCCTCTTGTTCTCCTTTTCGATTCATGATGCCTAAGGTGCATCATCTTCTCCTACTTCAAGGGTCACATCTAGTTTAGGGCAATCAAGACAAACCCTATCTTCTTTTCCTATTGGACACTTTGGAAATTTAGCCATAATCTTAGTATGGTCCATGACCATCTTCCAAATCCTTTGGGGATAAGGAATATCATGTAGAATCTTGCAAATTGGGGACCAATTCTTTTCAGCACTCTCTTTACCCTTAGGACATCATCAAGCTTTGCTAGCTTGTCAGTTGCCTCACCTTCTCCCACTATGTTTGGAATGATATCTTCATGGGGCATCTCCTTGGTGCTTGGCAATACATATTTCCTCATTTCCTTAAGGGTGACTCTCATCCAACTATTAGGGTCATACATTCTATAGGGGCTAGTGCACAAACTATAATGGTGCAAATAGGAGTGGATTGAGCAAGGGCTTCTTTGCCAATGGTGAAATCACCAATCCTAAAGCATCTACACAAAAAGGTTCCCCTATGCACCTTGGGTCCTAAATACTCCCTATTTACCATGAATAATTGCTAGATAAATTCAATTATTCCTAGCCTAGGAGGGATAAATTTGGGCAATATATGGGGTGGTTGGGGACAACCATAGACTCTCATTAGAGAAAATATGGGAATTAAGAAAATATCTCCCAAGTTATAATCCAACCTCTTTCCCTCAAGAAGCAAGGCTGGTCTTAAAAGGCCTTTCAAAAATTTAGGAGCCCTAAAGTATCCTAGATCTAACATCCTCATTATCATAGCACTAAAATTATTTTAAAATGATACAAAATTAGAAAAGTGGAAATTAGTATCCCATACCCATGTCTAAGCTACAATGGAAAATCTCCATTTATGTCAGAAGTCTGATCGATGAAATCAAAATGGATATACCCTACATTCTTGTAGAGAATTAAGTGCATCAGTAATGAATAGTGGGGAAAGATGAAGTATTTTAAATCTCCAGCCTAAATATTTTCCTTCATTACATCCAAAATATGACTAACATAGTCATATTCACCAATATGGTAGGAGTCCTATACATCCCTTGCAATTATAAATTCTGTTCCATAGACCACATCAGACCCATCTTTTATAGACACCGCATACAGTCTTTGACAAAATAATTTTTGAATTTGTCTAGTGGCATCATTTTCTCAACATTTTTAGGGTACTCATCCACTTTCTTCAAATCCATAGGAATGTGTTGTAGCATTGATGTTCTTGTGTAAGCCTTGGTATTTGATTCAAATTTCCACTGTAAATCTTTTAAATCTATAGGTTGACCCATAGGTCCACCTAATCCAAAGGCCTCCATGAATGATTCTTAGTGTAGGGTACAAAGAATAGTTCCATCCCTCCTATGGAAAGATTTAGTGGCCAGATTATAGCATCGAAACAGGGCCTTTATTAAGTCTACATCTATAGAAAACTCTGGAAAAGTCAACTTGGTGAAGTTCTTCTTCCACAGGTTGCACACAGGAATTTTCTTCTCCTTGTTATGATAAAAGTACTTGAAAAATTTAGAATCTATAACACCAAGGCACATGGAATCTCTACATTGGGCACATGGATCAATAAAAGCTTGATCATTTGCTGAGTTTGCATTAGAATAACTAGGAAACAATTTTATCCATTCATCTGCAAATCTACTATGGTTTGTCTATCTTCTCTTGACTCCCTTAGAGGTTGAAGTCTCTAAAATTGCCATGTTTAAGGCCTAAATTTCCTATAATTCTTGGTCATACATTTGAAAATATGCCAATAAAACACCCAATATGGATACTTCTCTGTTCTTAGGAGGCTCTGGAAATAACAAATTAGAATTCTTAGAAAACTTAGGAGATGCTCAAATTATTTCTCTTTGCAAATGACAAAATATGATTTTGAGAAAAGGAAAATCTTCATGAATTAATATGTAAGTTACCATTCATTTTGCATTGATTTCAACACACTTGAAATATGAATTTAATCTATCCTGTCAACTTAGTGGAGTGTTGCCATTATTATTCAACACTGAGCTTTTTGTACTGCATTCAATTTCTATTGGTTGAGAACTAACTATTGTCTCTAGCTCAATGAAAGACTTTATTTTACTATCAAAAAAAGATCCTACGATGTTACGACAATGATAGATTGAAATACTTTTTGCAACATCTCATTGTTACAAAATTGGTTTTCCAATCTTACGAACATTCCTTGAAAAACTCTTCTTGAATAGTTGAACACAATGGCAAAACCCTTTATAATATTGCAACTCCTTTGTTGTTGTAGCATCAGTATCAACTTTATTTCTCTCTATGATCACATGGAAAGTGACTTCATAGCATCACAAATTACCCTTTCTTAGCCTACAATCATACAATCACGGTTACATTCATCTCTTCATAACATTGCTAGTAATATTTTATAACCATGAGATCTCACAATGAATCATTCATCATAAGATTGGAGACCATCATTTTCCACTCAAAAAAAATTATAAAATCTTTTTTTAGTCCCACTAACCCTGACAATGCATACATCTAGCACTCGTACATTTGTTCTATCCAATTGGGAAATGGAAACCTATCTAACATCACATTGCCTTTATTTTCCTTTATCTTCTTTATGATCTTATGATAGTAAGACATCATATCATCACAATACCTCAACATTTCCCTTATGATCCTTCGATATCCACCCTTTTGTAGCATCGTAGCTGCCCACTTCATTGCCCCTGACACTACGATAAACCTTCTTGTTGTAATATTGGAGATAGTTGTATTGCAAACCATTTAAATTGTTATATGATTATATGATATAAAGGAAATTGTATGATCAAGAAGACTTAATTTTTTGTCCACAACATCATGACATAACATCAATTGTGAGATCAAAAACACTAAATTCCTCACTTGTGATACTCCGCTAAACCTCCCTCATAATATCGTAAGAAATAATGTACCCAGACAAAAGAAAACCCACTCACTTATATGGCTTAGGGTTAGGGCTTAAACCCCTAAAAGGAGAAAAGCTTAGAGCACTAAGCCCTACATTTGGGAATATAATTAATCAAATTTATTAAAAAACTAGGGTTTATTCTGAGAATGGATACAAGATAAAAGCAACCCTATCAACCAATTTAATGTTTTCACCATAAATATGAAAATTCAGACTTGGTGGAAAAAGGAACTATCAGTGGCTCTGTCTAGGGATGATGGATGAATTGTATCCATACAAGGATCTAGAATCTCCAGTTTAAGTAGACAACAAGCTTAACATCTTAGAAAAATAAACTATTAGGATCAAACAACATATATACAAGGCTTATACACATATGCACAAATATTTACAAAGATGTACATAAATACAAAACCTAACTACTATTCAAGGAAGATAAAAACACTCAAGAAAAGTACTTTTTTCAAGAATTGTTCATGAACTAGCAATTCTAGGAAGCTCCTTGACAATTCTTTGATAAAATATGAATCTTTATCCCAAGCTGAATCAACCAAATGGGGTGAAATTTCCCATGTTTACCTATATCTTCTAATCTTTCATTCCACATTAAGACAAGATCATTAGATTCAATTTTTTTAGCTACTACCTTCTTGTCATATAAATGTTTTGTCTACAATTGCAATTTCATATTTTTGATAGAAGATTCTTTCCTTGTTTCAGCTAATCCAACCAATTCATCAATCCTTTCATGCATGTTATCAACAATATCATCATCATATATCTCAATATAGTTATACAAGCCCATCAGATTGTTCTAAGGCATTCTTGCCTAAATTTCATACACAAGGTTAAAAGGTGATACACCTATTGCCTTCTCTATTATCACTCTATCAGCCTAAAGAGCTAACTACAACTTTGAATCCCAAGCCCTTTTGTTATCATCCAAAGTCCTCTTAATGACCTTCAATAAATTTTTGTTGGTGGATTCTACTTGTCCATTCCCTAGTGGATGATATGGTTATGAAACTTATCTAGAAATACCATATTTTTCACATAAATTGATGAATTCCTTAGACTTGAAGCACATAGCATTATCAATTACTATTCTTTCAAGGAAGCCAAACCTTGTGATAATGTTGTTAAGTAGAAAATTGTTTATGACTTTGCTGGTAGAATTCCTAGTAGGGATTGCCTCTACCTACTTTGTAAAAAAATTAGTAGCAACTAGGATCCAAGAGAAACCACTACTAGAACTTGGTGAAATTTCATCTATAAAATCCATTCCTTGCTACTGAAAGGGGGCCTAAACCTCAACTAATTTTAAAGGTGTGTTCCTAGAAAATCTTAATTTCCCTACAAATCTTTGGCATGAATCACACTTCCTAACTAGGATCTAAGCATCTTTGAACAAGCTAGGCCACCAAAAGCCTACCCTCATAACCTTATGTGTAGTAGTCTTTGCCATGTAGTGCCCTCCACATATTATTGAGTACATGTCACTCAATATCCTCTCTAATTTCTATTGATCAATGTATTTTAGCAATACACCCTCAAAGTTTCTCCACCACAAACCTTCATTTATTACAATATATCTTATTGTATGCAATTTCATAGTTCACTTTTGATTTTATATTAAGTAAGGTGGAGATTGCATATGTTCTAGATAATATATCACATTTTATACCAATCACATTGATCCATATCACATATGCCAGGGATGAGGTTTTGATCTTCAACATT
The DNA here is from genome assembly GCA_028749045.1 of Cupressus sempervirens. Taxonomy (NCBI): domain Eukaryota; kingdom Viridiplantae; phylum Streptophyta; class Pinopsida; order Cupressales; family Cupressaceae; genus Cupressus; species Cupressus sempervirens. The sequence continues at coordinate 176,779,950 of CM053784.1, read as the reverse complement.
TATTTGATTAGCATCCAAATTTGTCTGTGCCATGAGCTTTGCTAATCTTTGACCTCTTACCAACTTGGTAATCTATATATCTATATTAAATTTTTGGATTCTATTAATTCATTTAGATCTTTTGCCAGATACTTCTTTTTCAGAGAAAATGTCATTTATAGTTGTATTAGTACAAAAGCAATAACAATAGCACCTACTAAGTAACACCTTAAGGCCTTCATAGCTTTGACTAGGGCATATGGCTACTTTTCATTTATGTCATATTTAAGTTATGTAGGTTGCAAATATTTACTAAAAAATGCTATAGGTTGCTCATACCCATCTTCATTTTTCAAGAGTAAAACAACTGCAATATTATGAAATGATGCAAAAGAAAAATTATGCATAGGCTTTTCATAGTTAGGGGTTCTATGTACAGGAGCATTTTCAATAGCATTTTTTATTTCTTGGAATGCAACAGTAGGCTCACCTTCCCAGTTGATTGTAGCTCTTTTTTTGAGCATTTTTGAAATTGGCCTACTAATTTCAGCAAAATTAGTCACAAATCTTCTCAAGAAATTAACTTGTCCAAAGAAAGATTGTATATGTCTAACATTTTTTGGTTTTAGGACTTTTTCAATTGCTACTACCCTTTTAGGGTCAATATTTACCCCTTCATTTGAAACAATATGTCCTAGAAGGTTTCCTTCTATAACTCCAAAAGTACATTTTCTGGGGTTCAAAGACACACCAAAATCCAAAGCCTTGACAAAAATATTTTCAAGATGTGCACAATGGTCCTTAACTTTCTTTGAATAAGAAGTCACATCATCTTGATATACCACCATGAATTTTTCAATATATTCTTTGAATACAACACCCATAGCTCTTTGAAAAGTTGCCCCTGCATTTATGAGACCGAAAGGAATTCTTACATATACATATGTTCCCCATGGAGTAGTGAAAGTTATCTTGAACTATTTTTTCTCATCAACAAGAACCTAGTTATATCTTGGAAACTCATCCATCATGGACATTAATTATGAACCAGTTACTTATTGTAGCATAGCCTCCATATTAGGCAATTCATAATTACCTTTTAAAGATGCAATGTTTAAATTCCTAAAATCAACACAGAGTCTAATATCACCATTTTTCTTTTTGACAGGTACCAAGTTAGACAACCATGAGGAATGCCTAATTGGCTTAATTATCCCCCCCATCCCTAAGCTTAGATAATTTTTCTTGCATCTTAGGAGCTAAGGTAGGATTTATAGGTCTTTTCTTCTATCTAAAAGGTTTTACATCTTCCTTAAGAGGTATAACATGTTGGAAAAAATCTTGCGTATAAGTCTTGAGGTCATCATAAGACTGGGTAAAAAAATGTTTAAACTTTTTTAATAAGTCTATCAAAGATTTCCTAATTTTAAGGGTTAAGGTCTTCAAAATGTATACCATCTTTGGAGATTCAGCTATGCCCAGATTGATCTCTTCTAATTCTTGTGATTTCTTGTTTTCTACCTCTAAATGCACTCTATCTTGATTATCAAAAGCACTCTCCAATACAAACAATCCTTTGGGTACCTTGTTGGTCTTTAGCTATAAGATTTCTTGGCCAAAAATTCTCTCTTTTCCATCTATTGTTTCTACCCAAGCATTACAATCAAGTTCTTGTCCATGATACTTAACCTCATTAAGGAGAAAATTAAGGATGTCTTTATCATCCTCAAAAACTTTCCAACTAAGTACATTATCTAGGATTGAGGGCCTATTCTATACTTCTACAATAGATACACTAGCAAATGATATATAATCAGGCTTTATGGCCACATTTGGAAATAGATCAGCCATTTTATTATTGCTCCTCTCTTTCCATATTGTTCTAGAGGAATCAAATGATTCAATCATATCCCAAAAAACATTCCTATGTTGCTTCAATATTTTATTTTTTGACACATATACCCCTCTAACCTGAGAGATAATCAATTTAGAATTACCAATAACATGTATTTTCTTGATTCCATGGCATGCTACAACTTTCAATCCTAACAACAAAGTCTCATATTCTGCAACATTTTTGGTACATGCAAAATTGAGAGAAAAGAAACACTTGAATGTTTTTTTTTGTGGGGAGACAATTCTTGCTCTTGACCCCTCCTTTGAACTTGCTCCATCAAAGTACATGCTCCACAATTTTGGAGAACCCAAGCAACATGTGACCTCTTGTTCAATTAGTACAGGCAATTTTTCAACTTCTTGGATGATCAATTCAACTCTGAATGCATTTACATCTGTGTCCAAGAAATAGGTTGTATCAGTGTCAATTTTTTCTTCAAAAATGTAAGTTACTCTTGGCTCTATGTTGACCTTGATAGCCTTTTCCCCTACTTGGAAAGCAGCATATGACATATCACACTGCAAACATCCTCCCATTATGGCTCTCCATTTCCTTGACAATAACATTCCATAATGAGGCAGAATATCTACTACAAGAATTGATATAGGCAATTCTTCATTGGCGTATGTAGCAAGCCTAAAAGGTAAAGCATTGATAGTACCTATGACAGGTACCTTTCTAGCATCCATTGCCATGCATCTGTCTTGCTTAGTATTAACTCCCAAACCAAGAGCCTCTATAGCCTTAAAAGGCATTATATTATTTGAGGCACCAAAGTTAGTCATACAATTTTTTAAAGTTCTACCTTTTATGACCAAGCTAAGGAAAAAATGATCAATTTCCTACAAATATGCAATTGATGAATTATCTAGGTACATTTGGGGTATTTGGGACATGACACCACTATCCTCCTTTTCTATTTTTAAGTTTGGGAATTGTTGTGTAATTATTGGTTCTTGTGTAAGAACATTATTGTTCTCTATCCCTCCAACCAAGAGAAAGCTTTATCATTGTGTTCTTTTATTCTAAAAACCTCCGATGAAAGGAACCTTGACAGTAATCTATGATAGCATTGAAATCATATCAATTGGATCATAATTGGTAGGTTTAACATTAATACCTATGGATACAAGAGTTTGAACAATAGATGATTCCTTCTCAGCAACCTTAGAAATTGATCCTTTCTCTAATGCAATGGGCTTTGTGACTTCAACCTCTTGGAAACTTACCCTCTTTTTGGGTTCCCATTTCTTATTCCTATTTTCCTTAACTTTAGAAGTTTTATGGAGATTCTTCTTATTTTCATGAGTAACCTTTGTAGTATTATCCTTGATAAAAATGCATACTAGCTTCACAGGGGCACCATTTACAACTCTATTTCTCAAATTATAAGTACTTTGGACCTCTAAAACCATTTCTAAAGTGATCCTATCAATTTCCTCTTTAGAAGGTTTTCTCAAATTGATATGATCAGTTACAGACAAAGTGTTACATATAACATTTACACCTTGATCCTCATTATCAAAAAACATTTGTTGATGGTATGTTTGATATGAAACTCCCTAATCTATAGCATCATGTTCAGATTCCTTAATATTAGATTCTCTATCAGTATCACAAAGATGAATCATATGACATGTCACATCTTCCTAATTTTCCTCTAACTTCTCACCATGTTGAATTAGCTAGTTTGCAGCAAAGGATTGAGCCACAGTATAGAAATCAGGGGAATGAGGGGAGTGGCAAGTAAAAAACCAATGCATATCCTCCACCAGATTTACAACATTTCTCTGCAAAGGATGCAATGTTCCTTTATCCTTATTTCCTTGAGTTGGGTTAGGAACTAGCTTACCATCCTCCCATTGAGTGGTATAGGGGTAGTTTTGCATCCAAGGTTTCCTATTAAAATTATTATTAAAAGGAACCTTCTCTGAAACATTAGTTATGTTTGCTTGGTAATTTGGAGGACTTAACTTCTTTAGTAGACTCAAAAATTGCCCCATTGTATCATCCTCAGGTTTCTTTCCTATAACAGGCTTTTCATTATCTTTCTTACCTCTAGGATTGAACAACTTTGGGTCATCCCTTTTTCCAAGTTTAGTAGTAGCTATTCTATTATTTTCAATATTTACAGCCATTTTATAAGCATCTTTTAATGTTTTTGGATCTTTGTCTCCAAGAACATAAGCCATCTTACTATCAAAGGCATTGAAGTAAGTGGTAAGACAAACATCTTCATTTAATCTCATCACTTGGAATAATGTATACTTACCTTTTTGAAATTTGACATTTAAGTCAAAGGCTAACTCATTTAGATTCTTATTGATGTTGTTGAAGTCATTTAACATAAAAGTAGCATTAGTCTTGTCCCCATATTGTCCTTTGAACAATGTCTCAAGATCATTCCATGTTTTGATACTATCATCAAGCAACCTTCTGAACCAATCTCTAGCATCCTCAATTAGTGAATGAACAAAAAGTTTCATCACTACATCTTCATATTCCACCTCATAATTATTTAACATATCAATGAACTTTATGAGATTCTCTTCACCAATAATAGCATTATTTCCAAAAAACTTTGTGACCTTGTCCCTATGGTCATTTGAGATAGGATGAGGAAAACTGGGAATACTCAATAAAGACATCTATCCATATTTTTCCATATACATTGGTTTCCTCTAAGATATTGGAAAACTTGAAGTATTTGCTTCAATAGCTTGACTTTGAAAAGAAAACTAAGTTTGTTGGGTCTATTGAACAAGGGGAAATTGATTAAATGTAACAGAGGTTGAACTAGGGGCTAATTGTGAAGAACTTTGGCCTATTGTGATAGGACCAATACTAGATATAGTGGGAACAACTTGTGAAGGTTGACTAGGCTAGAAAACTAGGGCAAAGTTAGATTTAATGAACTAAATCTTTCTCCTAGTCTCAGCTGCTTGGGCTTCATTTTCTACCTTCTCAAGCTCCTTCGCTAAATATTCCTTTCCCTTTGTTTCCCTTTCTAGAACTAAATCAAGTTTTGACATAACAAAAGAAGTGGGATTACTAGGAAAATGGGTTTCATTGATATGTATCCCAATAGCCTTTTGCTTTTTCTTATCTAAATTCTTCTTATTTACCTCTTCCACTCTAGTTTCTAATGGTTTGTAAGGGTGAACCTGTGTAACAACATGAGCCTCTTTCTATTTAAGAAGGTGTTCTTTCTTTTGAGCATTACACTTAAGGACATCCATATCTCCAAAGATGTTAGAGTGTAAATTAGAAGACCTTTCCTCCAATTTATTATTTTATTCTTGTAAGGAAGCCATTCTCCTAAGTAAATTATCCCTTTCAATGATGGTATTCAAGATAATTTTCTCTTTTTCTTTTTCCAAATGCATATGTCTAGCTTCCTCTTTTGTAACTCTCTTCCTAAGAGGGACTAGCTCTTGAAATAGGTCCTCATGATTTGTAGTAGTTTCTTTAGAACCCACTAGGTCAAAATCCATAAGGTTTTCTACATATGGTTCATGTTTAGGACTGAAACCCACATCCAAGTTTTCCCTAAATCTCCAACTATGGTTCATTTCATTTATTAGGTTTGGTCTACAAGGAAAATCCCACATAGGAGACATATTTTTATCATGAAAAACCCTTTGCTCCCTTAATGGGGTAGAAAAAGTCTCTTCTAATAATGTAACTTCTTCCAACTCAGTACTCTTGGAAGATGACTCATTTTCTACCACAGGGTGATACAATGATTAGGCTAACACATTATCTCTAGGGACCCATGCAGAGTCAGAATTTGGGTTTTTCTTATTTTTGTTTTTTCTTACCACAAGAGGTAACCCAGCAAACAATGATATCTTAGGGTGGTATTTTTCAAAAGAACATGTGTTCTTCTTCTTATCAACCATCTAGTTTGGGATTTTCTTAAAATTATAGCACTAGCTACAAAACTTGACCTGATTCACCACCCTATGAAGTGAAATATACAATATGAAGCCTAAACAACAAAGAAAAGCACAAGGATAGATAATAATAACCCTGAAATAAAACCCAATGAGAGTCCTAAAGCAAATTAGTGTAGAACTTCCCCAATAGAGTCACCATTTTGTTGGAGTTCATTTTGGTAAAGAACATATCAAGTAAAATAAAACACTAGATACTAGGAAACAAAGATAGGGACAAACCTAAAGATCATCTAAATCTTATAATCAATAGATTCAAGTCTTATTTTTTGGACCAACATTAAATGAGTCACTAGGACTCACTTCACTTTAGGCTCTGCAAGGCCAAGGTGCATAAACCTTAGTAATTAATCAATTTTAACTGAACATTTTCTCTTTCAAGATTATTCCTTACAACATAAAATGGTCTATTTACTTCTATAAATTGCTAATAAACTTTTTGAAAATAGTAGCTAACTATAATCAGAGAAATAAATGCAACTAAGTGATGGCCAACATTTAAATTCTTGATGCATTAAAATAAAATCATTTGTTATTGCAAATGTTCTATAATAATATGAAAGATCAGTGCAATCTTGACTTTGGAATGGATCGGTGTCTTATCCAAGGGAAAATAGAGTCAAATACTAGTAGATTTAGACCTTTTTAATCAACTTGTGACTAGTAATGTTAGCATTAAACTTTAAGTTTCATTCTAATTCTCATCCTTTTCATAAACCCTAAACCTTATCAATTATAGAAAGTAATTACCCAATTCTTTAATTAGTAGCAATCAATAAAAGATATACAACCCTTTGAATTGCATTAAACTGAAGGAAGCTTGTTCATTTAGTCAAAAGGCTACAAATATATGAAAAAGAGACAAAAGCTCAAAGTTATTGATAATTATAGATAAATACTTCTTGTTTTTTATATTAATATTATTAATAACATTCATCATATGACATAGAGACAAAGCATGGGTTCCAAATATTTAGTTTTTTGTATTCAAGTATGCATGCAACTAAACTCATTTAGATAACTCTAGAACAAATGGATGGATTACAAAATAATACATAACCTTTATGAAAAATTCCACAAATAACTAACCTCTGCTTCTCATCTTGGAAATCCATCTATAGGATTGCAACAAGCTACAAATGAGAGGAGGACAAATGTCAAAAGGTTACTAGATACAAATCCTTGGAAATAAAGAAAAAAAAAAAGTACATCTAGATTGTCCTCAAAAAGTCGACCGAAAAGGATAAGTAGTTGAAATTGCCAAAAAACATTTATATTGAGCCTTTGATCTTTTCTTCTCCTAGTACTTTGTTGTCCTGCATGTAAAATATCTTAGCTACTTCCTGCTAGCAAAGCTTTTATTTCTCCCACTGCTTACCAAACATAAATTTTCCTCTTAGTGTGCCACTTTGTACCCTTCACCTGTTGTAAATCTTGAGGGGCCTTAGTCCACCTAGCATTCATGACTGCTTTCAATTCAACAATTAACTTATTCAAATTTATTTATGCATTATAGTTATATTTTTAATTGTTTTGATTGTGTCACGGAGATGACTGGCACTCGGCAATTATGTGTCATGCACACTTTGTTCTTCTTGCTACTTAGGATTATCTATTACCTTGTCATCTTCTTTTGTTTCTGTCTCTACTCCAATTGTGTTATCTTTTTCATAATCTTCCTTATCATCATTTTTGTCATCATGTTTAACCTCCAAAGCATCAGTTTCTCATTTCTTGACAGTGGTCAACCCATAAATGAGTTTCCATATTTGTGTTGATTTCTTAACAACATCTTCAATATTATTTTAGAGAATGCTAAAGGCTCTATATTTTGGTGTGAACCTAACTACATATTTCTTTATTGCCTTAGCAATTTTTCCCTTAGTCAACTCAAGCATTACTTAGGCTAGTGTTGTCTCTCTAATTTGTCTTTGCAAATTTAGACAATAATTCCATTTTTGCTCAACAATGTCATATAGATTTTTTGGTACTAAGTAGGGAAATTCTAGTGGTGTGGTCCTAAACTTTGACATCATGGCATATAATGCATCTTCCACTTGGTTTTTCTCCACTTTACTCAATTTATCAAATTCAACATGACTAAAACCTAAAAGATCTGCATTGTTCTTAACATTTTCACATAGATTCTCAAGGTTTGAGAGAGGATTTTGACTCACCACCTAGAATTGGTTGTTGTCATCTAATTATATCTTCTCTTCATCATAATCTAGTTGAACCACATACTTCCTTCTCTGTCTTTTTTCTTGTATCCTCCTTTCTCTATTTTCTTTTTCTTTTCCTTAGCCTTTTGTGTTGTAACACATGTGTTGGCTATAGTTGTAGGTATAGTGGGCTTTGGCTAACTTGGTTTAACAAGTTTCTTTTTCATTTCCACAAGTTGTGCCTTGGCCATCCTTTTATTTTTCTCAATAGGAGAAGGTGCTTCCTTAGCTTCTTCTCCCTCGACACCTTTAATCTCATCCTCTTCTTTGCCTTCTCCCATGCCCCATATTGATGCTAGAGGTTCTTGAGCTTGAGTTTGTTATTCCTCTTCATCCTCTTCTTCTTCTTCTTCCTCTTCCTCCTTGGCACCCTCTCCAAATTTTTCTTTCAATTTATTTACCATTGTTTCCTTTTTCTTAATGGTAGAGGTAGTCTTCAAATCCATGGTAATCTTAGATTTTACCATCTCATAGTTTCTAAAAACTTTTGTAGTTTTATCTACTTCTTTTGCAAGTAGAGTTGTTATTGTTCCTGATGCTTCATCTACATTTACCTCATAGGCTAAGGGTCTCAACCATCTTACACTAGGCATGGCAACTTCCAAAAATGTGTAATCAACATCAATGAGAAAACATACATCATAATAGTGTTTCTCAACTAAGGAAATTGGTATTCTGAGTCTCTATTTCATTGACTTCTTCAAGTCTTCAAAGTAGCTAGTCATTAAGGATTCAAAAGTTTCTCCTAGTTGCTCAATGTATTCACCTATTATACTACAACTAATCTATTAGTATTCCATCTTATTGTGTCAAATGAGGGGAATGTGTCTTGTACATAAAAGAATATTCAGATTAATATTGAACCAAACTTGCATTGTGCACTCTTGATTTTCTTTATTGCTCCAAGGTTCTCCATAAGTTGTTGCAATTGAAGTTTTGCTAGATCATATGTATGATCTTTCTTAAAAATCTAATAACCAACATCCACAACTATGCAGGGTACACTATTCAATCTATTGGATTGATAGAACTTATGTGATATTACACTTACAAAAAAGTCTAACAATGGATCAGTGATTGTATCTATTGGTATACCTCTCTTATTCTAGACTACTCTAGTATTCTTTTCAATCATTTCCTTGGAATCACTCCTTAGTGTCTTGGGCCTATCTAGGATTGGGTAGCCAATGACCCTATGAATTATTCTCTTTGTAATTTTGATTGGTCCACATTATAGCCACAAGAAACCATTATAAATTTAGCTCAGCATAATTCGTATTCACTCTATTTTGAATACATTTGGAAAATCTAGGGCTTGTGTTAAACACTTTTTCTCAACAATTTTATATTCTTCCTTCAAAACACCATTTTCACACAATTTTCTGTATGCATCCCTAATCTCCATATCACCAATTCTTCCTATCTTGCAATTGTAGCATTTCCTCACATCTTGTACCATTATCACATTTAGTAGGATCATAGACAATGTGCCAGAAGGATCTTGTTTATATACAATGTCAGGAATCACTTTAAATATAGGTTGCTTAACTTCATTACTAACCAATTGAATGTTTAAAACTTCCTTCCCTTTAACAATTTTTGAACTTGATGCCATTATGTCAAACTAAGGTTTATGAAAATTTAAACTGCATAGCTCAACTTTTAATAAATACCTTGCAAGATCAGACAAAATGGTGAGTAATCACTATACAAATCTTCTACAATCACTTCTAAAGAATTTCTAGATCGCTTCTTGCTCTTCTCACTCTTTCTTGATTTTGAAATGATGAAAAGTGAGTTAAAATTGATCACATACTCTTTGAAAACCTTGCATTTAATGCTAAATGGTTACACAACTCTAAGCTAACAAATAACCAGTTTTGGGTTCACTCGACATGCATTGATATTTCCATCACTTGATAGCTACTATGAGCTCAACATCAACTAACATTCCATTTGATACAGATAGGAAACTTTTCATACTCGAAAAAAATATGAAAAACTTAAAGATTTGTCTTGAATTTTTAACATCTTGTATCTTTATTCATGCTAATGTAGTCTTTTTAGTACTATCTCCTTTTGTAAATGATGCATGATATAGCCTTTAAATACTAGTCTCACATATATCTTATTTGCCTAGTTTAATGAGGTGTGGTCACCTGACCCATTAGGTATCCCTTCTCCATTTAATGTGCTACAAACATCTTTCTTTTTCCATGTCTTGTTCATCTCATCTTTGATGTGTTCAACATCTACCTTGCCTTTACCTTTATCAAATTCATTGCTTGGTGCCTTTGACCTAGTTGGACAATATTTACTAATGTGACCAATCTTCAAACAGATAAAACATGTAGTTTGACTTAACCATCTTTGGTATTTACCTCTAAAGTGTGTCATAATACAATTCTCAGAAACATGTCCATATTCTTGACAATAATGACAACTATATCTTATATTATAATCCCAATTATAAGAGTTGTCATTGTTCCTTACCTTTGTTTGCCTATTTGATGACCACGTGGATTTGGATCTGCATTCAAAAGCTCTATGTCCATACTTCTAACAATTGCAAAAATATCCTTCAAATCTGTGTGTATGCATGGTCATGGCTCTGCATTCATGTGCTTGATGACCTTGCTTGTTGCACTTATGACAATTAGTCATGTTCTGAGGCTTGACATTCTAATTTGTAAACTTGCTCCTACACACATTAGCAATAAGTCCTTTCTTACCAAAATTATGACATGTAACTTTGGATTTCTTAGCTTTGATGTTCCTTTCTTCTACACTTTTGGATGCTTCTCCTTCTTCAGTGCTTGTGTATCCTAGTCGTGATGTATCATTCTTGGATTTATGAGATCTCATTAATTGCTCAAAGTATTTGATGGCTTCATTTGGCTTGTTGAAAATTTCAGCAAATTCCTTTTCTCTCTTTAGGTCACTCTACAATTTTTCAATTTGTAACTTCAATATAGTTATCTTAATGTCCTTGACATTCAATTCATAGTTGGCATTCATCATTTGACTTAGAGTATACAATTGCATATTATAAATCTTGGTTATCTATGTTGACTTCTCTTCCAATTTTTTGGCCATAATTCTTTTGTCTTCTTCAATCATGGCTTTTCCTTCCATATATTTCTTCTTTTGTGATTCTTTCCTTGAGATTTCTAATTTCCTTAGCTTGAACTCTATTATTTTCCATTATATCTACAACTGCTACATCAAATTGATTAGAGTCTTCATCTTCAAATAGCTTAGTAGTGTCTATCTCTTTGTATAGTGTGGCACTCTCCACAATAGAAATGCCTTTTCTTCTCTTTAAGGATTTATTTAGTTCCTCTCTTGCTTCATTTAGTTGATGTAGTATGAGATGTATTTCAATCTCCTAGTTCTCAAAAGTCTTTCCCAACTTCTAGACTTCCATTTCAAGATCTTTCCTAATAGCTACAAAACTTCTCTTTTAGAGAACTCATCTCTGATATTGATTGTTGGAATTACAATAGGAAAGGTAAACTCCTGGGTGGGGGGGTAAATCAGTAGTTTAAACTTGGACCCATAAAACTTTTAGCACACATCCATCACATCCATTCAATGAATAAACTGAAATAACATGTAAAGCATATACATCTAAATCATATAACCATGTAAGCATTCACACACATAAAATCAGATATGATTACCCAAAAACCCTCCAAGTGAGAAGGTAAAACTGAGGTGGGGATGACACCCAAAAATGTTCACTACTATAGTAATAAAGTGTATCCAATGAAGGTTACAATATTTTGATCATGAAACATGATCTACCCTATGAAAGGCTTACAAAGACTATTAGGTCTCACCTTGTTAGAGGATTTCAAAACCCTATTAGAAGTGTGCTTTGTTAGAGGACTTCAACTTGCAACTAAGTAAGCACCCTATTAAAGGATTTCATACAGCCTATTAGGACTACTCTACTCAAGTGATTTGACTAAAATCACTTATTTAAATGTCTTAGCATAGATCTTACAGTTGGCACTTGCTTGCCTAATAACCAATCACCTCTAAACAATGTCTTCTTGATCCTTTTCAATCAAATATCTCAATGTTGCATCCTTTTCTCTAACCTCTATTCTTCTTTAACTAATTCTACAATTCACTCTTTCTTCATAACTTCTAAATCACCTTGAATGCTCTACATGCAAACTATCTTCTTTGCTCATCCATACAATTCACTCCTGTATCCATAAAGATTTTAGGGCTTCATCCTCCTTAAGAAGACTTTGGTGGCTTAGGGTTAGGTATGAATCTACGACTAAGATTCATCCATTTTGTCACTTAATCCTTCCCATTTTATAATTAGTTGCATATAATTCTACGGGGAATCCAAATAGAGATTAGTCCTTACCTCCAAAATATTGAAATATAATCTTAACTAAGCTCAAAAATGGTTTACATAGTTATTTGTTCTATTACAAACAAATATGTCAAAACTATCTTACTCAGCATATGAAGTTTCTAATGCTTGACATGCACTATTTTGTATACTATGTCTCGGTACCTACATTGCTCAGCATCCACTATTTTTTGAGTTGCTAAATCACTTGGCATGGTCTATTTTCTCAACACTCGAGTGACTTGGCATATGAGTGACTCAACACTCATTGTAACTCAACATGGTCTAATATTTAAATGTTGTGCTTGACATGTATTACTGGTTCGACATGAACTAAGTAAAGAGCTTAAGTGGGTTGACACTTACTTGTCAAAACCAATCTAAGATCAACAAAGAATGAAAATAAGTAAGAAATTAATTAGATCACTGTAGACATTGTTGCTCAAGTACAAACAAGAGGTATGATACATAAGGTTGGAGGAAATAAGATGCCTGGTGTTTTCATCAAGAAGACTGATCTAAAGGAAATAGAGACTACTGAGCCAAAGGATAGGAGCAATATCAAGGTTAAAATTGTAAATAAGAAAAGAGAAGCCAAGAAAGAAGATATTTAAAAAGGCCCTAAAATCTAGATTAATTACAGTAAGAAGGAAAAGGGGTCATTGGAGATTACTATTTTGAGTGATAAATACAAAAATCAGAACAATCCAAGTTTGTCTATTAAGCAAAAAGAGATAAAAGGTATGCCAAATGATAATTCTACTACTCCTATTGATATGTTGTCATTTTTGTCACAAATCATAGTAAAAGTTCCTTTATCAGAGTTGTTAAGAATCCCTAAGCATAATAGTAAAGCCATAGCTTGGGACAAGAGTGTAGATGGTACGAAATATCATAATTGTAATACCAATCAGATCCCTGATGAGCCTGAGAAGAAATTAGAAGCTAAGCTTGTCATATCCCAAATTCCACCTATGTATTTAGATGATTCTATAAATCAGTGTCTAGGAAGTGTAGATCCTTTCTTCTTAAGCATTATTGTAAATGGAAAAACCTTGAAGAACTATATGATTGATTTGGAAGCATCTAATACAATCATGTCTTTTGAGGTAATGAAGGAATTAGGACTAAAAGTGGATACTCCTCATGGCATGTGTTGTGCTATGGATAAGAGGGAAGTTACTATCATAGGGACCATAAATGGAATGCCTTATAAACTACTTGCCTATCTTGAAAAGGAACAAAACATGAGTGTGCTAGTTGGGATGTTGTTATCTAGAAAATACAATGCAACAATAGGGGAAAGTCTACAATGTGATTTGTTACATGTAAATTTTCAAATTAATGACAAGTTGGCAAAAGTTAATAGAGAGCCCAAAAGTATCTACATGATTGAGCAAGAGTTTGAAGATGATATGACATGCTTTGTAGATATTGATATAAATGCTTTCAAGGCTGAATTTTAGGTACTAAATAAAGATAAAATCAAGGCACCCATTGCAAAGGAAGTTAAGTCAAAATTAGAAAAGGATGATCTATGGATGATGCATCTTGGTAGAGCTTGCTGCAAGAAGAGATTAGGGGCATGTGTTCTTTTGATTTCTCCTAATTGTTGCACTTATAAATTCTCTTTTACTATGAGTTTTTCATGTACAAATAATATAGCAGAGTATGAGGCCCTATTGCTAGGATTGAGATTATATCATAAACATGGAATCAAATGCTTGTATGTCATTGGTGATTATGAAATAATTATTTCTCAAGTAAGAGGATTATATTGTTGGGTGATGCGACGCGCTCCCCTGCCCATAGGTGGTTAATTATGTGGTGTTCCATGTTCACTAACAGTCATGGATTTTGGTGCAACGGAAAATGGGCCCTACAATTGGTATCAGAGCCTGGTTTTGGCTTGGTCATGGGTTCAAATCTCCCCGGTGCCTTCCCAACCCATGTAAGCACCTGGTATGCACGTCGAGGCGGAGATTGTTGGGTGATGCGACGCGCTCCCCTACCCACAGGTGGTTAATTATGTGGTGTTCCATGTTCACTAACAGTCATGGATTTTGGTGCAATGGCAAATGAAAGTAGAAGGAACAATATGACCTGTAGTTGAGCAGGGAGAACAAATAGCTACTGTAGATTCTGATACAATGCTGTGGCACAATAGACTTGGGCACATGAGTGAGAGAGAGAGAGACAAGAAGAATACAAAAAGGCATGAGTTGAGCGGGACAAGGCTTGATAGGTTAGCCAAGGGAGCATTTGTGAAGGTTGAAAGCATGGCATGGGATGTGTGGATTCATGCTTGTTCACATAGTTTTCTCAGTTGTGGCTATCGCCATGAAGGCTTCCATGGTTGTATGGCAATGGTATTTTTTGTTGAATAATACATGATGATGGATGCTTTTGGAGGCTGGGTTTTTTCCCTCAATGAGGGTTTCCCAGGGTATATCTTGTGTCACAATTTTGTGGGTATGTTGTCTATTCTCTTGCATGTGGATTTTAATTCCGTGTTTATTTTAGATTTATTATGGGTTATGTGGAAACGGTTATATTATTTATTGCCAAGTTTCCTTACATATATGTTTCAAAGGAAAAAAGATTGAAGCAACATAGAAATGTTGTCTAAGATATGATTGAATGTTTTGATGCTTTTGGGATAGTCTGGAAGGATAGAAGTAACAATAAGATGGTAGAGCTATTGGCAAATATTACTATCAAGATTGATGATTTAACCTTTGGTGGTCTATCAGAAGTGGAAGTACAGACTAGGCCTTTACTCCCTAACAATATCCAAAACTAGCAAGTCTTTGAAGAAGACAAAGATATAATAAGATTTCTAACTGGTGAAGACCAATTTTAGGGGCAAAAAATTGACTGTGCAACTTATGTAGAGAATATTGATGGTAAGGAAAATATATTTGGATAGGAGGTTGTGTAATTAAAAACAAATAAGATCCCAAAAGGGTTGGTTGTTTTGGAGACTATCTTTAATATTTATAACAAATCTAAGGTGGAGAACAAAAAATCTAGTGCTAAGGATTTGGAAGAAGTGAATATAGGGACTAATGAAGCACCTAAGAAGGTATACATAGGAAAGAAATTAGCCCCTAAAATTAAGCAAACCTTGATTGAATTATTGAGAAAGTATAGAGATGTGTTTTCTTTCAACATGATGTCCTATTGAAAGAAGGAGGCAAACCTTTCAGACAAAAGCAAAGGCCTATTAATCCAACTTTGGCACCAAAAATGCAAGAGAAATTGGTAAAGCTAGGAGATGCTGGAATTATAAGCCAATTAGGTATTCCTCTTGGGTATCAAATTTAGTTCCTATGAGAACAAAGAAGAGTGATATTAGACTTTGTGTTGAATTCAAAATTTGAACATATTATCATTAGAAGATAATTACGGATTGCCAAACATGGAGGCTATGTTGTAGAGAGTTACTAGATCAAAATCGATGTCCATGATGGATGGCTTCATAGGCTATAACTATGTAGTTGTAAAAGAATCAGAACAATACAAAATAACATTTACAATGCCTTGGGGTACTTATGTTTATAGTAGAATGCCTTTCAGCCTAACCAATGCTAGTGCTACTTTTCAGAGGGCTATGGATGTAGCCTTTGCAGATATTATTGAATTTTTTTTAGTAGTATACCAGGATGACTTGACAAGTTACTCAAAATATAAGAATGATCATTGCATGCACCTTGAAAAGATATTCATCAGAACATTAAATTTTACATCTCTTTGAATCCTAGGAAGTGTTCATTTGTTGTTACTGAGGGTAAGTTATTAGACCATTTAGTTGGAAAAGGAGTTAGAATAGATCATGAGAGAGTTGAAGCTATAGATAAAATTTAGAAGCCAAAGAATGTAAAGGGTATTTAGTCATTCTTTGGGTAGATAAAATTTCATAGAAGATTTTTCAGAAATTTTGTTGAGATAAGTAGGCCCATTTCTAAGATGCTAAAGAAGGGTTTAGAGATCAAATGTTATGAAGAACCAAGCATGGGATTTCATAAGATAAATCAAGCAATCAAGGATGCTCCTATTTTGAGAGGCCCTAATTATTCAAAGCTTATGTATATATTTTCTTTTGCATCTTTTTCACATAGTTTCTATTGTTTTATTGCAAAAGAATGATGATTCTTTTGAACAACCAATTACATTTTTTAGTAAGTCATTACAAGCTGCAAAATTTAAATATGACAAAAATGAGAAGAATACTTATGTATTAGTCAAAGGTGTAAAGGAATTTAGGTGCTACTTGATGAGAGCTACTATAATTGCATTTGTTCCAAGTGCTATAGTAAAAGACATCTTCTCACAAGAGGGTTTAGAAAGAAGATGTAGGTGTTGGAAATATAGATGAAGTAACTGAGAGGGGAGAGGTGAATCAATTACCACAAAAACTATTCCAAAAATCCCTTAGATGTCTATAATACTTACTTACTGCTGATATTTGGTAAATAGTGTAGGAATACTGTAACTCGGTAGGTTAACTAATTACTGATCATCTATCTTTCATTGTTATTAATGTGTATGCAAAGGTTAAATAAATGAACACAAGAGACACCAGATTTAACGTGGAAACCCAATATGGAAAAAACCACCAAGTAACTAGTCACTAATTTTCACTCTTCTGAAGTGAGCCCTGTTAGAAGCCAACCCTATTAAAGGTTACAATACACATTGTTAGGTGTGACCTTGTTAGAGGATTTAATCACCCTGTTAGGAGTGGCCTAGTTAGAGGTCTTTAGAACAATTCAACTAAACTATCACCTTATTAGAGGATTTACAAAATGGCTATTAAACCAACTCTATTAAGAGATTCTAGATTCACTGTTACAATGATTAGAAAGAAACAATGAGGTGACCTAAATGATATGCAACTTATCTTTGGCTGATTACAAATCTCTGTACAGCTTCGCTGGATCCTTACTAATTGAATACAACTTTGCAACTCCTCTAGGATATCTAATCCTTCATCAGAATTTGCTCAATTTTCACTTATTCCATCCTCATCCATATACTTACACACACACACACACACACTTTAATTCACAACTTGAACATCTAAATATATACCTTTCAGATTATCAAGTTAGCTCAAATATAAGTTACAAAAACTGAAAAAAAATCATTACATCAATCGGTTGCATGAAACAATTGAACTTAATGTCAAAACAGTAAAATCCTTTGTTGACCGACCCAACTCGGTGACCACTGCTCTAGAATGGTTTTGTAGTGTTAACCAAGTGAGGCTCGGTAAACATTGCAGACCCTGCAAAAATCCTTCGGAGACCGAGTGAACTTGGTTAGCACTGACCTTCCTTTGCTGACCTTTTAAGCTCGGTAGAAGTTAACTCTTTGCCACATTTCTTTTTATAACTGAGTGAGCTCGGTAGATGTTAACTTTTCTTTGTTAACCTTGGGAGCTCAGTTAACACTAACTTTTTGATACAAAATCTTTTGATGCCCAAGTGAGCTCGATAAATATTAACTTTTCTTTGTTAACCTTGGAAGCTCAGTTAATACTAACTTTCTGTTACAAAATCCTTTGATGCTCGAGTGAGCTTGGTAAATATTAACTTTTCTTTATTAACCTTGGGAGCTCAGTTAATACTAACTTTCTATTACAAAATCCTTTGATGCTTGAGTGAGCTCGGTGAATATTAAATTTTCTTTGTTAACCTTGGGAGCTTGGTTAATATTAACTTTTTGTTAAAAAATCCTTTGATGCCTGAGTGGGCTTGGTAAACATTAACTTTTCTTCGTTAACCATGGGAGCTTGGTTAACACTGTAAATTACTTTGTTGATCATCTGAGCTCAGTAGACTCTATCTAATGACTGGTATGACATTGTAACATCAAAGACAATACACAATTAACAATTGTATCCAATAATCTCCCTCTTTGGCATTGATGGCAACACAACATGTCATAGTAGAATGAAATTTGAAAATAAGTCTAACTAGCCTTTTTCTATCAGAACAACTTTCTCTATTAGATAGAAAACTCTCCCTCTTTTAGTAATCTCCCTTTATAAAGGAATTCCATACCAAAATTTTCTTCTCAAACAAATTTCAAAAAGATATGATAGTAAAAATCTCCCTCTTTGACAACACATGCCAAAGACAACACAACTTAAATGAATTTTAATGTACCTTTAGTACTGATTCATATGCAATATTTTTTGATTATGCTGCATCAACTGATAGATCTTCAACTTGGTATGCGTTGATGCATCACTAAAACTTTATTTTAGTGAACTTCAGATAGAGGAGTGACCCCTAACTTACCTCTTAGATACAAGAACACATCCTTAGGTAATGGCTTTGTGAATATGTCAGAAATTTGTTCCTTTGTATGAACATATTCCAATCTGATCTCCTTATCTTGCACCAATTCTCTGACAAAATAATATTTCATTGCAATGTGCTTGGTTTTGGAATGCATCACTGGATTCTTAGATATGTTTATTGCACTTGTATTATCATAGAACATAACAACTAGTTCTTTGATTTCCACCTTCATGCCTTCCAACAGCTATTTAAACCAAACAATATTAGAACAGTTTACTATTGTAGCAACATACTCTACCTCTGTTGTAGATTGGAATGTACAATTCTGCTTTTTGCTTGTCCAAGAAACCAACCTCTTTCTAAGAAAGAATGCTCCTCCACTTGTACTTTTTTTGTCATCAAGGTTTCTCGCCCAATCAACATTAGTAAACACTTTCAAATCTAGATTACCTCCAAATTTGTACCATAAACCATAATCTTCAGTTCCTTTCAAATATCTCATTATTCTTTTGATTGCCATCATGTGATTTTCTCTTGGTTTTGCTAAAAATTTTGCTACAATACCAACTGCAAGGGAAATATTTGGCCTAGTATGAACTACATACTACAACTTTCCAATCATAGATCTATACAATGTTTGATCTACTTCTTTTGATTCATCTTCCTTGGTAAGTTTTAATCTAGTACACATGGGAGTCCCAACTAGTTTACAATCTTTCATACCAAACTTTTTCAATATCTCTTTGATGTATTTTGATTGAGTGATGTAGATACCATTTTTATTCTATTGAATTTGAAGACCAACAAAGAATTTGATCTTTCCAAACATAGACATTTCAAATTCCTTGTTCATTTGTTCTGAAAATTCTTTGTAAAGATCATCATTCCTTGTAAAAACCAAGACAATCTTCTTATCTGGATCAACAAAATCTTCAAGTTGTTCAATGTAAACCTCTTCATCTAGTATACCATTGAGGAATGCTGACTTGACATCCATATGATAAACTTTGAATCCTTTGTGAGTAGCATATGCTAGTAAAGTTCTGACTCCTTCCAATCTTGCAACAAGAGCAAAATTTTATCCATAGTCTATTCCTTCTTCTTGAGCATATCCTTTGCATACTAGTCTAGCTTTGTTTCTTGATACCTTACCATCTTCATCCAACTTGTTTCTAAATACTCACTTAGTTCCAATCACATTTTTATCTTTAGGCCTAGGTACAAGAGTCCATGTCTTGTTTTTCTCGATTTGCTCTATTTCTTCATTCATAGCCTCAATCCAACTATCATTTCATAATGTATCTTTGATATTTCTAGGTTCAAAATCAGCAAGTAAACAAGTACCTTTCAACTTACTTCTTGTCATGGTTCCTTCAGATTTGTCTCCAATGATCTGGTCTGTTGAATGATGTCTCCTAACATATTTTGCTAATACAAGTTCCTTGCCTTTTGAATGAATTTCATTTTTATCCTCTTTCACTTCAACTTCAAGTTCTAGCTATTCTAGTTCGATAGATATTGGCTCAGGTCCTTCAGACTCGGTAGACACTTGCTTGGTAGTATCAGAATGTAACTTGGTTTGCTATAGCTCAGTTTGAACTTCCTATAACTCAGTTACTAATGACTTGAGAGTAGAAGATTCCTAATTGACAGGTACTGTAGTGAAAAAAAACCTTCTATAATCTTTTGGTTCCCTTTTGCTTTCTTCTTCAGTCCTTTCTGAAAACTCATCAACTTTCACATGTGCACTTTCTATGACTTTGTAAGTAGACAAGTTCAAACATCTATATGCTCTACTTTTGTAAGAGTATCCCAAAAATATTCCTTCATCACCTTTTACATCAAATTTTCCTTTTCTAGATTCTTTCAAAATGTAACATTTACTTCCAAATACTTTTAGATAACTTACATTAGGTTTATAGCCATACCATAGCTCATAGGGAGTTTTGAATGAGTCATTTTTAAGCTATACTCAGTTCAAGGTATCAACTGTAGTGTTGATAGCTTCCTTCTAGTATTTGATAGCAATGTTGTTTTCAATCATTAAGGTTCTTGCACAATCCATGATAGATTTGTTCCTCCTTTTAGCTATTCCATTTTGTTCAGGAGTTTCAGGGGCTGATACCTATCTTTTGATTCCTCTTTCAATGCAAAAGTTATTGAACTCATGTGAAATGAATTCTCCTCCTTTGTCTAACCTCAAGCATTTTAATCTTTTTCCTATTTCCTTTTCTACTCTTGCCAAATACCATTTGAATTTCTCAAATGCTTCTGATTTGTTCCTTAGATACATGACAGTCATCATTCTGGAGTAATCATCAACAAAAAGAATGAAGAACTTTTCTCCAGTATTACTTTCAATTCCAATGGGTCCACATAAATCAGTATGCACAATTTCTAATATATCTTTAGACTGATAGTTTTTACTTTTAAAACTAGTCTTTCCCATTTTACCAATCTGACAATTCTTGCATAGACCAACCTCAAGTTTCTTTATATTAGGAATGCCTCTTACTTTCTTGAATTTGCTTATCTTCACCAAGTTATCAAAATTGATATGACACAATATTTTATGCCATAACCAACTTTCTTCAACTGGAGCAGTAAAACATGAACATTCACCAAGTTCAAGATAAAATAAGTTAACTTTTGTTAGAGTGCCTGATCCAATCAGTTTTCCTTTACCATCCAGCAGTCTTGCTTTTCCATGCATGAATTCTACTTTGAATCCATTATTGAGTAGTTGTGCCACACTTAACAAATTATTCTTTATTCCTTTTACCCAATAGGCATTATCACATATAAGTTCTTTGGTTAGAGAGATTCTTCCTCTTTCTTTTATACAACAAGGTTCATTGTTACCAAATCTTACACTGCCACCATCATAGTCTTCAAAGTATTCAAACTTAGTCTTATTGTAGACACCTAAAAACCTTTAGAAAATAAAGTATTTTTATTTTTTGAAAAAGTCCTGATGACATCATCATTTATTAATTAATTAATTAATTAATTAATTAATTAATTTTTATGCCATTAAATCCCTTTATCTTAATTAAAAATATTTAATTAAGGAATCCCTCCCAAAAATGTTTAAATCTTATTTAAACATTATTTCCTTATTTATTAATTATTTAATTAATAAATTGACCAAAAATCCTAAAATAAATAAAAAAATTTATTTTTTGCCCAAACTTAGCCAATTTCCTTAAGACCACTAACCTCTTCCAAAATCTTCTAATCCTTCTTTAATTTTGATTAAAGGCTAATCCCATCACTTCCTACCCCTAATCCCAACTCAAAATATTTAATCAAGATTAAATATTAATCTTCATGTTTATTAAAAATATTTTAATAAATATCTCCTCAACCCAAACCCTTGAAATAAATAAAACTTTATTTATTTCATAAAATCTTATCCTAGGAAGTTCTAGACTCTTCTAGAAAGTCTTCATCCTCTTCCAAAGCCTAGACTCTTCTAGAAGATGTCTTTAACCCTAATCCTAATCCCCTCCTAACCTTGTCACATTCCCTAAACATGGGTTAAGACTTGCTAACTCAAGCCAAAGTTAACAAATATCTCCTCCTTCACCCACCCTCATTAATTGCAATCCACTTGCCATCCACTTGCCTAGTCCTAAGCCATCTCTAACCCTTCCTCTAATCATTTTTACAACCCTAAGCAAGCTTAAAACCTCCCTAAACCCTCAAATTCGAATTTTATGGTATCTCTCACAAATATCTTCAACCACAAAACTTTATAAAGCCCACAAAGTCATAAATGTTCTTACAAAGCACTTATGAAGGGTCTTTATGAAGATTTTATCCCTTGAGCCTCCTTTGTTGACTCATCCTTCCCCTTTCCTCCATCCTCTCACCATGTGACATGTGTCACTCCTTGATTGGTTGTAAGGAAGCACAATCCATGTGCTCTCCTCTCATGCAATCTAAGCCCTCCATGAGCTTTTTCCCATCCTTGCATCTTAGCCCTCAATCCCTCAAGCCTCTTGCCTATAAATTGGATCCTTCCCCTTTGCAAAATAACACAATCCATGAAGTAAAGTCATAATGCCATTTTAAGAAGCCATTTTACATCAAAACCATACACTCACACCCAAATTCCAACTCCATTTGAAGCCCTTTTTGAAGCATAAGTTTGAGCATACATCCTATCTATTTAGACAAAGCCACTCAACAAGAGAGCTTCTCATTGAGAGAGTCCATTAATGGCTCATATTCTCAATTGAGATTTCATCTTAGTCTATCTTGAAGTTTATGAATTTTTTTTAGTTTGTAGAAGCTTTATTTAAATTTGGTTTCTATTAGCATACTAACATTTCTCATATACACTTATCACCAGTCATTTGATGAGAACAACCACTATCTATGATCTATGTATCATTTTTTCTCATATGAGAAATGAGTGTCATTTCCTCATCATTATCAGACTCATCTTTCACAATAATGTAGACAATTTCATATTCTTCTTCATCATTAGAATCTTTAGCCATAAAACATGTTTTCTTACCTTTATCCTTGAATGATTTGAAGTCTTTCTTGCCATTGTACTTGTAACCTTTCTTCTCATCTTTGTTTTGCTTGTTTGGGCACCTAGTAGCAATATGGCCAATTTCTTCACATGAAAAATAGATTAGCGAAACTTTACCTTTATATTTTTCTCTGGCTCTAGAATATTTTCTTGCTAGTAGAGCTTCAATCACCTCAAGATCACTATCTGAACTTTGGTCTGATTCATCTTCACTTCCTGACTGAGATTCTTTTTTTCTTTTTACTTTTCTCCTTCAGTGAAAGCTTGGCTTCAAATGCTGATTCAATATTTTTTGAAGCTGGAACATAGTTATCAAAGATGTCTAGTTCAAATGTAGTTAATCTTCCAACTATGGCCTCTAGATTTATCTTATGATTTGCTTCACATCTTCTTTCTTGAATTGCAGAAACTTTGATTGCATAAATGGGAAGTAGAGTTCTAAGAACTTTACTTATAATTGTCTCCTCCTTGATATCTCCTCCAGATGCTTTGATTGCACTGACACATGCTTTGACTCTTTCAACATATTTTGCAATGTTTTCATCCTCTCTCATCCTCATCTGATCAAATTGTCCTCTCAAATTTTTTGCTTTGGCTATTCTTACATTATCATCTCCTCTATAAATTTCTTTCAACTTTTCCCACATTTCAAAAGAAAATTTGCAGTCCTTGATGTCATCAAATTCTTCATAACTCAGAGCAGATGCTATATCTATCATCATGATGTTGTGGGTCTTCTTTTCAACAATATCATTGATAGATAGTGTACCAGCTAGTTCTGCATATTTTTTGTCAAATTATTTTAGTCTTGTATCTCCAATAGAAGCTCGATGAAGTCTCATCAACCCTTGCCATGCTGAGAAGTTGTCCTTGATAAGTCTTGGAATTTTCCTTTTATAAGACATCTTGATCTTTGGCTTAGATCCTTGAAATCTTGTCCTGCAAGCACCAAAAGCTCTTATACAAATTGTTGGAAATATAGATGAAGTCACTGAGACAGGAGGGGTGAATTAGTTACCACAAAAACTATTCCAAAAATCCCTTAGATGTCTATAATACTTACTTACTACTAATATTCGGTAAATAGTGTAGGAATACTATAACTCGGTAGGTTAACTAATTACTGATCATCTATCTTTCATTGTTATTAATGTGCATGCAAAAGTTAAATAAATGAACACAAGAGACACTAGATTTAACATGGAAACCCAATATGGGAAAAACCACCAAGTAACTAGTCACCAATTTTCACTCTTTTGAAGTGAGCCCTATTAGGAGCCAACCCTGTTAGAGGTTACAATACACACTATTAGGTGTGACCTTGTTAGAGGATTTAATCACCCTATTAGGAGTGGCCTAGTTAGAGGTCTTTAGAAAAATTCAACAGAACTGTCACCTTATTAGAGGATCTACAAAATAACTGTTAAACCAACTCTGTTAAGAGATTCTAGATTCACTATTACAATGATTAGAAAGCAACAATGAGGTGACCTGAATGATATGCAACTTATCTTTTTCTAATTACAGATCTCTGTTCGGCTTCATTGGATCCTTATTGATTGAATACAACTTTGCAACTCCTATAGGATATCTAATCCTTCATCAAAATTTTCTCAATATTTTCTTATTCCATCCTCATCCATATACTTACACACATACACACACACACACACACACACACTTTAATTCACAACTTGAACATCTAAATATATACCTTTCAGATTATCAAGTCAGCTCAAATATAAGTTACAACAACCGAAAAAAAATCATTACATTAGTTGGCTGCATGAAATAATTAAACTTAATATCAAAACAATAAAATTCTTTGCTGACCAACCCAGCTTGGTGAGCACTACTCCAGAATGGTTTTCTAGTGTTAACCAAGTGAGGCTCGGTAAACACTGCAAACCCTGCAAAAATCCTTTGGAGACAAAGTGAACTCGGTTAGCACTGACCTTCCTTTGCTGACCTTGTGAGCTCAATAAAAGCTAACTCTCTGTCACATTTCCTTTGATAACTGAGTGAGCTTGATAGATGTTATCTTTTCTTTGTTAACCTTGGGAGCTTGGTTAACACTAACTTTTTGTTACAAAATCCTTTAATGCCCGAGTGAGCTTGGTAAATATTAACTTTTATTTGTTAACCTTGGGAGCTCGGTTAATACTAACTTTCTGTTACAAAATCCTTTGATGCCTGAGTGAGCTCGGTAAATATTAACTTTTCTTTGTTAACCTTGGGAGCTTGGTTAATACTAACTTTCTATTACAAAATCCTTTGATGCATGAGTGAGCTTGATGAATATTAACTTTTCTTTGTTAACGTTGGGAGCTTGGTTAATATTAATTTTTTGTTACAAAATTTTTTGATGCCCGAGTGGGCTCGGTAAACATTAACCTTTCTTCGTTAACCATGGGAGCTTGGTTAATACTGTAAATTTCTTTGTTGATCGTCTGAGCTCAGTAGACTCTATCTGATGATTGGTATGACATTTGTGTAACATCAAAGACAATGAAAAATTAACAATTGGATACAACAAGAGGTGGATCAATAGAATCCAAGAATTTAATATTGATATTTGAATTACCTAGTTGGTTAGAGGCCAAGGCCTTGCTAAGCTAATGGTAGAGGCTAACCTTGAAGAAAACTAGATCAATCAACATGATGATGACTGTAGGAGTGATTTGTGTGATATGGACACTTTTGACTGGTAAAATGGTGTAATTTTCTATCTACAACATATGAAGGGTCCATTTAAACTTACTGAAAATCAGAAGAAGGCTCTAAAGTTGTAGGGCATCAAATATATCATTGTGAGAGGTTAGTTGTGGTGGAGAAACATGGAAGGTGTTATCTTGAAATGTGCAAATGAAGAAGACCAAAGAAAATCTTGAGTGACATATGTAAAGGAGTGTGTGGGGGTCATTATTCTATGTAGAAAATGCAGGCACACTTCTATAAACCATTATTCTTGAGAATACCCATGAAAGAAGGCATCTAAAGTTGCAATTAATAGCTTTCTATCTATGATGTGAAAAGGCTGTGAAATGGTGGCTCTTAAATGAACTAAACTATGCAACCCCTGCAAGGTGCACCAAAAAATGAGAGATTCAGAGATGCGAGCAAGAATGCTAGCATCCAAGAATCTAGAATGAAATACAATGAAAATACAAGCTATTCTAAATGAAATGCAAGCTAACAAAGAGAACTAAGCTAAACCATAAAGGAAACTAAGCTAAAGCATAAAGGAAACTAAGCTAAGAAATATGCCATAATATAAGTAGAATGAGAGCTAAGCTAAAATGCAAAAATGCAAGAATGCTCCAAGCCTCCAAAATCACCAAGAAAACTTGCAATAGAAAAATAGCATGACAGACTAAGATTTTTTGAATGAGGAGAGCCCTCCCTTTTAAAGAAAAATGGATGGTAGGGATTAAGAGGCAAAAGAGGCATAACCAAGGGAGATGAATGCATCTTCAGTGATCCATGTGCACAAGCATCTCAACCAATCATAATTAATGGTTGACTTTTGAGAGGTTTCTAAATGTGTGGAGAATAATTAAAATCATTTTTAAAATAGAAGATTCCTCCCACCTAGATAATTGTGCATTCATGTGTAGAAAAAAAAGTCTTTCTTTTATTTCTAAAATAGGAGTAATGCTTTATGTATGCACACTTAGGATAAGTGATGAGTGGGGAATTTTATTTAATTAAAAGGGGGACATGTTCTTTTAATTAAATATGAACTTAGGATCAAGTGGGAAAATCATAGGTTAAAATCAAATAAATGGATTTTGGGAGATTTGATCAAGGATAAGCATTGGATTAATTATGCAAAAATGCTAGAAAAGGGGCTCCTAGTCCAGATGACCATTTTTGGTTGATTACAATTATATGGTAAAAGAAATAGCTCATAAATTCCTTATGTCTAGCTTTTGGTGGCCCACAATGTTCAAAGATGCATAGGAGTTGGTAAAAAGGTGTGATGCATGTCAGAGATTTAGTGGAGAATTGAATTTTTTTAGAAATCTTCCATTAAGACTAGTGGAGGTGCAAACATCTTTCCAATAGTGTGGTATTGATTTCATTGGTGAAATCTTAAATAAGTCCAATGGAGGGCATTCGTGGATTCTAGTTTCCATTGACTACTTCACAAAATGGGTAAAGGAAATTCCTACTAGGAATGCAATCAGTAAGGTGGTAATAAATTTCATATTGAATAATATCATTATCAGATTTAGATACCCATAAAAAATTGTCAATGATAATGCCATGTGCTTTATATCAAATGAATACAAATTTTTTTGCAAGAAATATGACATCACTGCATTTGCATCTTTACCTTACCATACCTAGAGAAATGGTCAGGTTGAATCTAGCAATAAAAGCTTGTTCAAGATTATCAAGATGAATTAAGGAGAGAACAAGAGAGCTTGGGATTCTAAGTTTCCTATGGCACTATGGGTAGATAGGGTTACAGTGAAGAAAGCTATTAGTTGTGCCCCTTTTGATTTAGTGTATGGGATCTAGGAAAGGTTGCCTCAAAATAATCTAAATGAGATGTATAAGTTCATCCAATTTTACAATGAAGATATCATTGATGAGATGCGAGTAAGAATGGATGATATCTTATAGTTTGATAAAAAAAGGAAGGATGCTACTGCACAAATTGCAAGGTTACAAGCATCGATGAAGTATCTATATGACAAGAGAGCATTAGATAGAAAATTTCACTACAATATATGGGGTCAAATTGTGACAACAATTTGTGACAATTGTGTAATTTTTAGTGATTTTCATATTTTTTTTGCAATTGTCCCCAATGCCATCACAATATTGATGTTGGTGTAATAATTGTGATGCCTTCGCGAGTATTAAAAAAAAAAAAAAAAAACATGACAATCATTTTCCATTTGATTTTGATTATGGAGAGCTGAGCACAAAAGATATGGAGTGAGCTAGGCACAAAAGAGGTGTACTATTGTGAACATTTTCATGGCCCTTGTGATCAGGGCATTTGGTTGTTGTGCCTTCATGACCTCTGTATTTCATTGCCATGCCCTTGGTCAATGATTTCATTATCGTGCCATGCCCTTGCTCAATGATTTCATTACTATGCCATGCCCTTGCTTTGTAATTTGATTTCCATGTCATGCCCTTGTGATCTATGTGCCCTTGCTCTATGATTTTCTTCTAAGGAAAGAAGAGTTATATACGTAAATTTTCTTGTCCTTTCCTTCTAAGCATGTATCTCTTTATATATTTAGAGAGACCCTTTTTAAGGTGCTTATTAAATATTATCTACACAATAGAAAAAATGATCTAGCTACATACATATTCCAAAATCCAAATAATAAAATAATAAAAATCACTCAACCCGTGCTAAGTGACTTACCTCAAGCTCCTACACAAAATAATGTAGACCAGGAAAAATGAACAGAGTTCACAACAAAATTTACAAAAACATATCATAATAGATATCTTTATATATTCAAAGAGATCTTTTTTAAGTTGCTTATTATATAAAATGATCTAGCTGCATACATATTCCAAAATCCAAATAATAAAACAATAAAACTCACTCAACCCATGCTAAGTGACTTACCTCAAGATCCTACACAAAAATAATGAAAACTAAGAAAAATGGGCAGAGTTTGCAAGAAATTTTACAAAAACATATCATAGCGGATATCTTTATATATTTAGACATATCTTTTTTAAGGCTCTTATCACATATTATCTACACAATAGAGAAAATGATCCATCTATATACATATTCCAAAATCCAAATAATAAAACAATAAAACTCACTCAACCCATGCTAAGTGACTTACCTCAAGATCCTACACAAAAATAATGTAGACCATGAAAAATGGGTAAAATTCACAAGAAATTTTACGAAAACATATCATAGTAGATATTAAAAAATACATAGAATGATTTTTTTACCATACAAACTCTTCCTATTTTGTTGAATAGAAAAAAAAATAGAGTTTAAAGCATGATCTATGCAATATTAGTTCAATTCTATCAACCCTAGACTCTTTTCTTAGCTCCACCAATTTCTAGGTGATCTTCTACTTCTAACATATACTCCATTTTTTTGTTTCCTTAAGCCTTTGATTTCCTCGGTCATTTTAGGGTATGGATGAGTTATTACTCTCTAGCTTATTGATGTTGATCAAGATACACATTCACTACAATAGTTTCCTTTGTAATCATTAAAACTAAATTCCACTAGTAATAAAAAGAATTCAAATGATCTCAATGCTAAATTTAATTAATTCTTGAAAGGAATGTGGGAATTAAGTCTTTTTTTTATTTAATCAAAGGAGAAATAGAATGTACTTGGCTGACATCTGGGATAATATAAGGCTTAGAGTGCTCATGGGTTGAGCACCATAACCCAAATTCTTATATGATTATTTGAAACAAAGAGATCCAATGGTAGCAACTTTTGAATTAGGTGTGCATGAATATCCACTAGGTCTATGAAAAAAAATTCTAGGCATTGTTTCTACTTGTCCTAACACTACTTGGATAGAAAACATGGTATGCCCAATTCAAGGGGATTGCTTCCCAAATTAAAAGAAGAAAAAGGTTATTGAATAACAAAAAGTTTGTATAGTAAAAATAAGATTATTGATTGTGGTGTGGACTAAAAAAATACACAAAATGATATTACATTGTAAATAGGGTTGTATTTGATATTATCTTTAATTCATAATTATAGTTAGATACTATATGACTCCCTATTTGAATTTTGTTCCCTCTATTTTTTGCTGAAATTTTATGTACCAAAATCTTACTTTGTGCTTACTTTGATTGTTATAAGTATATGATTATTAGCTAGTTTAGTATTTCATTAAATAGCATTAGATACACAAATTATTTATTTAATTGAACTTCTTTTTGAGTTCTTTATTCATCTATTTGCAACCACTTTCCTTAGTGTTATCCTAATATGATATGGGCTTTTCCATGCATCATAAAAACATGGAGAAAGAAATTGAAAATCTATTATAGAATATATAACAATAGAGAAACAATACAACTTGGAGAAGCAAGGATTTAGATTACTTGAAGATTAAGAAATAATTTTTCAATTGAAAATAATTTAAACAATTAGTTGGTCCTAGCTAGCAAGATCAAACACAATTTTTCAAGGTGGTAAAATTGTATATGTAGATGCATCACTTGCATGCTTGACATCAAGTGCATTCCCCAACTTATAATGAATGGTTAGATATAAAGGCTCCATATGTTAGCCCAACAATGGAAGCCAAGGATGTAACTATGCATGTATTAGCATAGTCTCCTTCGAAGGATCCCAAATCTCTATTGTTGTTGTTAACTTTTGCATCACTATATGGTCCAAAATGTTATGAAGTATTGAATCTGGTAGTAACTTCTCTCATCTCTCTAGAAAATGTAGCATAGGTTCAGGGTCCCTTGGCTCCCAAAAATTTGTAGCAACTATTCTGACTGCTAGAAGAATAACTTTAATGAGGATTTGAGTGAAAGGAATTGAAGAAGAAAGTTCTACTTTTGTGTAAATGCCATAATCATGAGGCTCATTCTCTTGTAGAAGCTTCTGCTATAATGACATTACCTCTAAGCCATGTAAAGGATGTTGAAGTGGTTACCAACCTTGAAACACTTTTATAAGCAATGAAAAAGAAAATGTACATGCAATAAATGACAAATTCCAAGGTGATCATGATAAATCCTAATATCTTAATATCTTAAATGTAGTAAATTAGAGGGTAAGAATCTTGTGAGAAGTGTGTTTTCTTTAAAAATCCTATGCACACAAACTTTGAAAGGAGAAAGAAGATAAAGAATGTATAGAAAAACCAACAAAATGTTTCAAATGAACAAATTTGAGAAACCAACATTTAACATATTAGGATATGCTGGTATAAGCAAATGTAGATGCTATTTCCAAGGTGATCATGATAGAACAAGAAAGAATGTTATTCCTACTATATTTTGGTTGAACAAAGATGAATTTTTGACATAATAATGACTCATGTTTAACACCATTCACTCATAAATGGGTAAAAAAATAGATGGATAAGTTGAAGGAAAAAAGAATTCAATTGAAATATGAACTAATGAGGAATCATGTGAACAACTTCCTGAATGTTCAAGAAAACAAGAAGAAGAATAGAGGGAGTGATAAGGAGTTACAAAAAAGAGGAATGAAGAGGAAGGGGATAGAGGACAAGGGGCATAGGTTTTTGATCCTTGATAGCTTTCAACTTCACATTGTGTTGTAACCTAACATAGATGTTTGATCCTCAATAGCTTTTATTCAACATTAAAGTTTTCAAGATTGATCAACACCCTCACTTGTAGACCTCTAAAGTTAAGAATTTTTTGTACCATTTCAACACCATGTTCTTGCTTCTAAGATAACAATTCTTCAAGTGCATTTTCTTGTAAAACTTTTTGTGATGTTTCAACACCAAATGTTTCCTTCAAAACCATATGTGCAAATATAAACATTAAGTATGACATGTCCAATATTTTTGTAGATATACACATTAATTACACCAAATATTTTTTTCAAACCCATATGTGCAGATATAAACATTAAGTACATGTCCAATATTTTTGTAGATATACACGTTAATTACATCAATTTTTTATTTCAAAACCATATGTGTAGATATTAACATTAAGTACAACATGTCCAATATTTTTTTAGATATACACATTAATTACATCAAATATTTCTTTCAAAACCATATGTCTAGATATAAACATTAAGTAAAACATGTCCAATATTTTTGCAGATATACACACCAAATTTTTTTTTGAAACCATATGTGCAGATATAAACATTGAGTACAACATGTCCAATATTTTTTGTAGATATACACATTAATTACATCAAATGTTTCTTTCAAAACCATATGTGTAGATATAAGAATCAACTACAACCAACTCAATAAGGGTACATGAATAAGATATTCTTGTGAAGAAGGATCATGTCAGATAATACAAGGGAGTTTTGTCAAAATATGGAGACAATTGCTAGAATGTTGTCTAACTTCCGAAGACTAGGTGATGACAAATGTTATTGTCCTTGCAAGAATTGTAATGGCTTAAAGACAAGAGGAATCAAAATCAAAGTAACTAAGAGATATTGTTGGGAGAATGGTCACACTGAAGGGGGGTTTGATTATCATTAATTGGTAAGTTGTTTGTTATATTGTTTTCATAGTTAATATACTTATGAACCACATAACAGGGGTTTGATTATCATCATTTTTATATAGGCCAATCTCCCTAGGGTAGTATATTATATGGACCAACACATCTCAGAGGAACATAGAGGTGTGAATATGGAGGAACATAGATGTGTGAGTATTGAAGGAGAAGATCATGTTCCCATGGAAGATGATGATTATGCACCATAAAACACATTTGAAGATGATGGCACAAATGCATTGATCCATGAAATATTTGGTACTAGTGTTGCTATTGTTGTTGCTATTGATGATATTGATGATGATGATGAGGATGACATTGAGGCCATCCATGATATACCTTTACTTGAGAAGGAAAACATGACCCTTTATGAAGGATCCCAATCAACTCTTCTCTCTAATGTACTATTTTTGTTGAATTTGAAGGTTATGAATAATTTATCCAAAATAACAATGTCACATATGTTAAGGTTTGTGATATACACCATTATTAGTCTATAAAAGGTGAAATATGTACCATTACAATTGTTTATACTAATGACTAATATTTTTTGTTGTAGCTTGATAGGTGACCATTTGTTACCACCATGAAATGTTCTCCCTCACTCGTACCAAGAATTATGTTCCACTATGAAATATATTGGAATAGAGTATCAATCAATAAATGCTTATCCTCAATATTATATAGTTTATCATAAACAATACTAAAATGCGAAAAAATTCCCCAAATGCCATATGAGTAGACACTAGTACATTTTGGGGTAATTTTTTATGGCAGTCCAACTTGGCTTGTCTAATTCATTTTTTTAAAAAAAATTTGATCTCTATAACATCAAAATTTTGACGACAATTAAGTTTTTCATTTAACTTTTGATGTTTTCAGGTATATAAAAAATAAAATAAAAGTGAAACTTCATTTCATCATGCGACAAAGTGCGGGCAGGTGGCTTTAGGTCTAACCAATCAAGATCTTTTTAGCGCCATCAAGGTAAGGTTGATAGATTAACTTTCATTCTCCACATCCTCTTCTATTTGGAACTTTATTTCATGGTAAGGTCTCATCCTCTTCTTTTACAACTTACTTAATTTCAACATAAGGGTTTGACATATTATTCATTTTTGTTGTAAGGGTCCAAGGTAATTTTTGTTTGCAACTTACTTAATTTCATGGTAATGATTCAAGGTAATTTTTAGTTTGGCAATCAATTATGATGATTTAGAGATTTTTCATATTGCCCAATTTCTTCATTGGATTTTGTAAAGACCTACCCGTTTAAGATTTTTAAGTGTTTATTAAACCAAAAAAGTGCCCTTGATTGTGATAATAAAATGGGTCTATGTCTTTATGGTATTGTTGATAGATCGTTCGAAGAATGAATGATGATTATATTTCTATAAGGGAGTATTGTAGATATGTTACTATGATGATATGTTACATTCATGATTGAGTTTGTCATTGATGTCAACATAGGAATTTTTTGTGGTATCTGACAGAAGAACAGTGGAAAGACCATGTTGGTATGGATGACTAGTTGAGTATTCTAACTATCTAAGGTTATGGGAGATACATGTAAGTATCAAACATATGTAGTTAATGTTGAAAGAAGAAATGATTAGTTTGGAAGAAGTTATGCAAGTTTTAGTGATGTCCATTTTGAGATAGAGTTTACAGAGGTATGCTCTGGTAAACTTGTTATATCTCTTAGTAAAATTATTATTCTAAGAAATGAGGTTGAGGATATGATGAAGATATTTTTCTGATGATGTGGCTAAGTTCACTCATCATAATATTGCATGTACGAAAAGATATTCAAGTTTCAAGGTAAAAGATTAATGTTATCACTAAGTGCACCATTCTTAATGTGGTCCTATAGTGATGAATTGAGAATGCCTAATAGCTGACTCAAGGAATTTTTTATGGACTCAGTATAAAGGAAGAATATTTTCCTTTATCAAGCATAACATTGAACTATATTGATGCAAAGTAATTGTAAGCAAAGAGAGAGCAGAATGTGAAGTTGAGCATGGCAAAACGGATGATGTAGGAGCATCTTGGGTGTAAGGGAAATCTTGCATCACCCAAAAATATTTTATTTTTAGTGTTTTCTATTTTAAAAAGGACTAGTAGATAGGGTGGTTACTATTTATGGGAACATGCTATTTTAAGTATGTTTTTCATATGAACTCAGACTATTCTCATTTTCTACAAGAAGGTTCATTTTAGAGATATAAGCCTACCATAAAAATCTCATTGCTCCATCTTAAGTATTAGAGAAGTTATTGTAGATTTTTAGTGGAACAATTTCTAGAAAAATCTTCAAGCTTACCATTGGATGCCTTAGAGTACCTAAATGAGGTCCAAAAGCTCAACAAAATGGTGCTAGTGCAATTTTGAGCATGTAGATCAGGAGTTGGGGTTTCTAAAAAGAGGTTATAATAGCCAATCAAAGCAACGATTCGTGAGTTAGTGCCTTTCGAAGTTGGGCTACCCAAAACTTCTAAAATAATTGTCAAAGATGTATTTGGCCAACTCTATATGTTTTGTTAGGGTTTTTCAGCCCTAGGTATTAAGTTTGAGCATCGGGAACCTTCTTGGGTGGCATAAAACTACCTATTTAAGAAAGGCCCGAACATTGTCTAAGATAGCTCTGGGTGATAGTTCATAGGTTGTCTTGTAAATTATTGTACTGAAGGCACCCTTGTGGGTTTTCATATTGTACTTATGAATTCTTTAATTTTGCATTTGTGGTACAAATAAGAAGTCCATATTTTGTTCTCACATTTGTTGTTGTTTCTATATTTATGTTATGAGTTTATGGTATGAAGAGGAGCACCATAAATCAAGTGGTATCAGAGCTAGAGTTCTTGAGTGTGTGGATAGATTACTGATTGTAAGGTAGTTTGCACTGGGGTTTCAGTGGAAGCACAAAAATCCCTCTAGGAAGAGAGTGCAGTAGAAGAGCTATAGGTATTTCACCTAAGGGTTTTTTGAGCACTCCAAAGACAAATACAAGCATTGGAAAAAAAAATGCAAAGAAGAAAATATCTTCCTATAAGAGATGAAAGTGAGGATGAGGACAAAGTAGAAGAAAATTTCAAAGTAGATGAAATTCTAAATCTAGAGGAAGAGAGGCTTTTTAGGGCCATCTCCAAGATTGGAAAAAGACCTAAGTTTGAGGTTCCCATATTTTTAGGAAATCTTAACCTAGAGGAGTTGATCAATTGGATCAATGAACTAGAGAAGTACTTTGATTATGAAGATATTGATGATCCTAATAGGGTCAAGTTTGCAAAGAAAAAACTAAAGGGACATGCAAAGATTTGGTGGCTGGAGGTTCAGTTGGAGTGAAATAGAAATGAAAAGGACAAAATCACCAAATGGGATTAGATGAAAGATAAACTAAAGTGACAATTCATTCCCATCGATGATGAGCTTGATCTATTAAAGAAGATGCAAGGGTTGAACCAAGTAGGAAAATGTGTTCAAGAGTATACCAAATAGTTCTACTAAGTTCTCATTAGAACTAGCCATGCAGAAGTTGATAAGGAGAAAGTCTCTAATTATCTTAATGGGTTAAGGCCCAACATTCAAGATGAGCTAAGTCTGGTTTGAATGAGTAGTATTGAGGAGGAACACTCATTTTACCTAAGAGTTGAGGAGAAACTAAAAAAATAGTTTGACAACAAGAATAGTAGAAGAGGTTGTGGTGCAAGATCTAGTGGACGATCTTATGGTGGTCATAATGATGATCAAAAGAAAAAGGATGAGGCTAGAAGTAGCAATTAGAACTAGAGGGGAAACAATTCCAATTGTTTCCATGATCAAAAAAATAGTGATCAGAGAGGAAGAGGTAAAGGAAAAGGATCTAGAAGAGGAGGCTTCCATGGAAAATGTTTTCATTATGGAGAAGAAGGCCATAGAGCATTTGAATGTACCTAGTGCTAAGGAAGGACAAATAAAAGAATAGAAGGCCATACCAAAGTTGCACATGGTCATGAAGATGTCAGAGCCCTCACATTTTGAAGATGTTGAAAGAGAAGTCCTAGTTAACTAAAGAGTCTTGCTGAGTGGTGAGAATGAACTTGAGCAAACAAGGAGCTTGTTTTACACAATGTGCACATGTGAAGATAAGTGTTGTGATGTGATCATTGATGGTGCAAGTACTGAAAATCTAGTGTCAAAAATGATGGTCACCAAGTTGAAGCTAAAGAGGCAGAAACACCCATGTCCATACTACATTGCTTGGGTGCAAGATGACCACAAGGTCATGGTCAATGAGTAATTCTAAGTGAAGTTAAAGATTAGAAGCTACTAGGATGAGGTAATATGCTATATCATACCAATGGACATATGTTATATGTTGTTGGGTAGGTCATGGTAGTTTGAAAAGCATTTTGTACATGATAGGCAAGGAAATACCTACACTCTAACTAATGATGGAGTGAAACATAAGTTGAAGTTATTGAAGGATAAAGAAAAAAATTTATGTAGTGTTGCCATAATATGTTTTGCTTATGGAAAAGAGTTTCTTAAAGGTATGAAACATGAGCATATGTGTTTTGCTATAGTTCCTAAAGATAGTAAAGAAGAAGTAGAGGAGTTGCCTGCAGAAGTTGTAGATTTGTTGGGAGATTTTTTTGATATTGTATCAAATAGTGTACTTGATGGATTTCCCCCAATGAGGAAGATTAGTCACTAGATGGATTTGGTTCCAGGAGCTAGTTTACACAACAAGATAGGACATAGAATGACACTAGTAGAAAGTGAAGAGTTGAACATACAAATTCATGAGTTATTGTAGAAGGGGTTGATTCGAGAGAGTCTGAGTCCATGTGTTGTACTAGTAGTATTAGCACCAAAGAAGAATGGAGAATGGAGGATGTGCATATATTCTCATGCTATCAACAAAATCACAATAAAGTATAGATTTACATTGCCAAGGATGGATGATATTATGGACTATTTGAGTGGAGTTGAGTATTTCACAAAGACAGATCTGAAGAGTGGGTAACATCAGATTTGTATCAGAGAAGGTGATGAGTAGAAGACTACTTTCAAGACAACAAAAGGACTATATGAGTGGTTAGTCATGCCTTTTGGGCTAACCAATGCACCGAGAACTTTCATGAGGCTCATGAATGAGGTACTAAAGGAGTTTCTAGGTAAGTTTGTCATTGTTTACCTAGGTGATATATTGATCTTGAGTAAGACATCAGAGGAGAATTTGATTCATATTTTCAAGGTGTTTGATAAGTTGAGGGAAGAAAAGTTGTTGATAAACCTGAAGAAGTCTAGCTTTGTAAAGAAAGAGTTGGTGTATCTAGGATTTGCAGTCTCAGGAGAAGGTCTAAAAATGGACCCAGAGAAAGTGAAGGCTATCCTTGAATGGCCTACTCCAAGGAGTGTGATAGAGTAAGATCCTTTATTGGTCTAACTACATTTTATAGAAAGTTCATAAGAAGTTTTAGTAGTATTTGTAGACCCTTGACTAAAACAATGAGAGGGGATAGGAAAGAGTTTAAGTGGACTATAGGAGTAGATAAGAGTTTTAATCTATTGAAATAGAAAGTTACTGAGCAACCTATTTTAGCACTTCCTAATTTTAGCAAGGTGTTTCAAGTAGACTCTAATGCTAATGGTACTGCAATAGGATCTGTTTTGAGTCAAGAAGATAGACCTATTTCTTATGTTAGTGAGAAGTTGAATGATGAAAAAAAAAAATTTGTTTATGATCATAAATTCTATGCTATAGTTCAAGCATTGAAGAAGTGGAGACACTATCTTCTTCCCAAGGAGTTTGTTTTATATACTAATCATCAAGCTTTGTAACATTTGAATAGTCAAGGGAAAATTAAACCAAAGGCATTTAATGTGGGTTGAGTTTTTGTAGAGTTATACATTTGTTTAAAAAAATAGAAGTAGGAAGTCTAACAAAGTTGTAGATGCTCTTAGTTAAAGAATACTTTGGCTAATAGAAATGTAGATAGAGGTGGTTGGGTTCAAGGAACCCAGTATCTTTTATCCAGATGATCCTAATTTTGGTGAAGCATGTAAGGCTTGTATAGAACATGTTACACTTGATAGGACAAAGTGGTTGGATTTTATGATCTAGTGTTGAGATAATGGGTGTTGCACACATTGCATAATATTGTTATTTTATTATTTTATTTTATTATGTAATGTTGTGCCTAGATGGACATGCAACATGTAAAGATTCCCATGGAATATTCTTGATGAGTTGTATTGTAACATTGTAAAAATATTTTATGTAATTACTTAATATTGGGGAAAAAGAATTAAATGCCCAATATTAAATGTGGGGTCTGTGGGTTAGGTAGCACATGGTTTTAGCACATGGTTTATGTAATACCACTTAGTGGTTTTGTGGAACTTGCTACTATATAAGCAGCCACAAGGGTAGTTGTTGTAGAGAGAAAAAAAGAGTGACAAGGAGAAGACAAAAGGCAGGAGTCGAGCGACACAATGCTTGACAGGTTAGCCAAGGGAGCATTTGTGAAGGTTGAAAGCATGGCATGGGATGTGTGGATTCATGCTTGTTCACATAGTTTGCTCGGTTGTGGCTATGGCCATGAAGGCTTCCATGGTTGTATGGCAATGGTATTTTTTGCTGAATAATACATGGTGATGGATACTTTTGGAGGCTAGGTTTTTCCCTCAATGAGGGTTTCCCAGGGTATATCTTGTGTCACATTTTGTGGGTATGTTGTCTATTCTCTTGCATTTGGATTTTAATTCCGCATTTATTTTCAGATCTATTATGAGTTATGTGGAAACGGTTATATCCTTTGTTGCCAAATTTCTTTACAAGTGGTATCAGAGCTATGGTTTTATTATTGTAACCCTAGATTGAATCCATGGGAATGCATGAGAGGATAAAAGAAAGGGCAAGATATATGAATGATTTATTGTAGATCTGAGGGTTTTGGGTTTGCTGTTATGATGGGATGTTAAAAGATTTGGGCATGTGAAATTGTTGGACAAAAGAGTTTTTCAGATGTTTCATTTAAATGAGGGTTTTGGGGGGTAGCTTGCAAAAATGACCTCCTGGGTAAAAATAGACCTCACCACTGGATCTAGGTCAACATTTCTATAAATTTTGATATATAATATGCCCTAGTTTGGCCATGTTCAGAGGAAATGAAAGAGATTTTTGGTTTCAGCCCATGATGGCCGTCAAATTTAATCCCGTCGAAATTTTTGTCACTGAAAAAATAAACAATGAAAAATCGTACTGAAAATGGTAAAAAGACTCTCTTAGTAAAATGGCCATAACTTTCTCTCAGAATATCAAATTTCAGAGTTCTTACAGGCGTTGGAAAGCTAATTCAAAGCACTACAAGATGGTGTAGGTTTGGTTCTATGATTTTGAAATTTTGTCAGGTTTTAAGAGCCCTAAAGTCAAATGTTATTCATTTTGAGCATGAATTAGGGCATAACTTGGGCATACAGAGTCGGATTTTGGACTTCAAGTAGTCAACGGAAAGCTCTTGGAGAGCTCTATACATTGGTTCAGATTTGGTGCAGGTTTGGCATGATTTATTTGTTGATATATTAATCTAAATAGTTTATAG
The DNA here is from genome assembly GCA_028749045.1 of Cupressus sempervirens. NCBI lineage: Eukaryota > Viridiplantae > Streptophyta > Pinopsida > Cupressales > Cupressaceae > Cupressus > Cupressus sempervirens. Next base: position 176,739,856 of record CM053784.1, on the reverse strand, counting down.
ATATATTTTGACTATGGTAACATTGTGAGTTTATGGCATTGGAGATTTAAGTTTTGATGTCATTGTATACTTAGTTCATATTTCAGATTGGTCTCATGATGATATGGTTATCAGTGTTTGGATTTGGATATGCATGATGACTTGTTGGGTCTACAAGTTGTGCAGTGTTGTAAGCGGTCTATACTTACAGGTTGCATTTATAGCTTGGTTATGGGTTGTCTTTGCCCATTGATCTTTCATTATCGATGCATATTCATATTGGTGGCTTGGATTTGGGTTGTCTATGCCCTAAGTCACATGATTTGCTATTTTCTTCATGTAGAAGGGATGAGATGTTGTTACCAGGTACATTCATGGTGGAGGATTGTGGTTGACTATGCTGACAGGTTGGACATATTGAGAGCTAGATGCTTGGTTCATGGATGTGATCATGGTGTCATGGATTTTGGCATGACATGATTGGTTATATAGGTACATCCTTGATGTTCATTAGCTTGGATTTCTGATTTGGTTATGGTGGTATATCTTCTTGGTTGAGGATCATGGTTATTTGGTTTCTTTTGAGGAGCTCATGATGTGCACTTTGAGTTTCTTTGATGGCTTGATGCTTTGGTTGATTTTCATGGTTAGAGGATGGTTTTTTCATCATTATGTCATGGATAGCTTGGATACACGGTTTAATGGGAGCTTGTGACAGTGATGAGGTGACAGTGCAGGATTAGTTCCTGGTTTGGTTTGGATCTTCAAATAGAAGATGGATTTTATGATGCCATAGGTGACTTGGTACCACGATTGAGTGGGATTTTTTTGGCATTGATTTGTTTATTGAGTGTTTGCAGATGTTGGAGGTTTGTCTTAGATCCTGTTGCTGCAGAAGCATCTTTGACATTTGCATGGTGCACTTGTTATCTTCATGGTGTGTGAAGATGGTTAGATCTTGAGGACTCATGGAGTTCTTGGTTATCTTCATGATGTATGGAGATGGTTCTTCCTAGTATGTGGAGATGGTTTTCTTCATGGTGTGTGGAGATGGTTGCATTTTGAGGACTCACAGGGTTCTTGGCAAAGGTGTAGTTTATGCTTTTGGCATGTTATCCTTGGTATGAGGATGGTTTCATTATTATGTCATGGTATACTCTTGATACGCGTTTAGAGTTGTGACATGTTATAGTATGTTCATGTGGAGCATGTTATCTCTTTGGTTGAGATGGGTAGATCATGTTGTCATGTTTATGTTCCTGAGGCCATGGTTGGAACTTTGACATTGATCTTGATTTAGTTTCTTAGTATTGAGTACACTGATCATAAGCTGGATACTTCATGATATTGCTATGTTGCATTTGGAGTTGGCAGGGATTGATTGGTTACAGGTGCTCATGGATACTTAGAGACAGTGGTGACGCTAATTTCTCTTGGATTAGAGAAGTATTTGTTGGGATGGTTGATGGTTTCAGCAGGAAGTCCGAGGGGCAGTCACCTGATATGGACTTGAGAGGAGATTGCTCTTAGATGAGTCTTGGTTGGAGACTTGGGTATCTTGATGAGCATTTTCATTCCCCACTCTTGGTCTACTCGGCAGTTTGCTACTTGAGAGGTATAGCCCATTGTTTCTCTCAGTTGCATTATATTTATGCTTGTCTTTCATGGATATGGATCTTGAGCTATGGTACATGAGTTAGTTCTGGAGGGTTCATTTGAGAGATGGTTTAGCATTGGTTATCTCCATGTGCATATGTTGTTATGCTGGTTGAGTTTGGGAGATGGTTTTATATTGGGCATATTCCTTGGATTAGGAATGGTTATTCCTTGGTTTAGGAATGGTTTATTGAGTTTGATCTTCTTGTGAGAGGCTTACATCCATGATTAGTTATATGGTATGGTTTGGGTGTTGTTGAGGCTTCTTGTTGGGGTTTTATGGAGGAGATCATACTTGCACAGTTTACATCTAGAGGTGTGTGTAGAAGGACATGATATAGGTTATAATTTGCATGGTTTCTCTAGTCTTGGTTATCTTCCTGGATGTTCAGTTTTGACTACATTGGATTTGAGATTGGTTGGAGATTGTGATCACTGGTTTGTGCTCATGTATGTCATGTGAGAGATGACATGGTTATTCCTTTATCTCTTTCCTCTGTTGGTTGTGGAGAATTTGGGAGAGCATTGGAGACTTGTTATGAGAGTTGTTCTTGTAGGATATTAGTTTATGTATGGTGGATGTCCTTGATACTACATGGATTCACTTCTTTGAGATGTTGTGAGTGGATTGGTTATAGATTTGACATTATCTTTTGCAGTGGGAGATTCTTGGTATATATGTGGCAGGTATTGCTCTTGAGGCTTGTGATTGCAGGTTGCAAATTGGATATGTCAGTGATATGAGATTCACTTGCTATACCTTTGAGGTATGGATAGTTGGATGGGTTTGGCACTTGTTGTGGGTGCTATTTCAGCTATGGATATTTTGACAACTACGGATACATGTGATTACCTTTGGATCAGGTTTTTTGTGCTCAAAATTTTAGCTGGTACAGGATTTTATGATCTTCTAATGTGATAGGTTGGGTGGTTTTCTCTTTGGATGGCTTCTATGTATGTCCAGTGACAGTGGCATAATAGGAGGTGAGATCATTCATGTTTGAGATGCTGGATACTTTGATTTTGTTGTGGGTACCAAGATGGAGCACTTGGTGTATTTTGATCCATGATGGTGGATGTGCTGGGAGGGATTGTTCCCTTGTTCATTTATGTGGCTAAGGATTGACTCTATGCAATGTATACAACAAGTGGGAGATTGTTGAGATAATGGGTGTTGCACACATTGCATAATATTGTTATTTTATTATTTTATTTTATTATGTAATGTTGTTCCTAGATGGACGTGCAACATGTAAAGATTCCCATGGAATATTCTTGATGAGTTGTATTGTAACATTGTAAAAATATTTTATGTAATTATTTAATATTGGGGGAAAAGAATTAAATGCCCAATATTAAATGTGGGGTCTGTGGATTAGGTAGCACATGGTTTTAGCACATGGTTTATGTAATACCACTTAGTGGTTTTGTGGGACTTGCTACTATATAAGCAGCCACAAGGGTAGTTGTTGTAGAGAGAAAAAAAGAGTGACAAGGAGAAGACAAAAGGCAGGAGTCGAGCGGGACAATGCTTGACAGGTTAGCCAAGGGAGCATTTGTGAAGGTTGAAAGCATGGCATGGGATGTGTGGATTCATGCTTGTTCACATAGTTTGCTCGGTTGTGGCTATGGCCATGAAGGCTTCCATGGTTGTATGGCAATGGTATTTTTTGCTGAATAATACATGGTGATGGATGCTTTTGGAGACTGGGTTTTTCCCTCAATGAGGGTTTCCCAGGGTATATCTTGTGTCACATTTTGTGGGTATGTTGTCTATTCTCTTGCATGTGGATTTTAATTCCGTATTTATTTTCAGATCTATTATGGGTTATGTGGAAATGGTTATATTCTTTGTTGCCAAGTTTTCTTACATCTAGGATAGTATGTTGTTGAAAGGAAGCCTATTGTACATTCCTAGAAGTTCAATGAGAGATAACCTCATCTATGAGAAGCATAGTGGAGGATTGGTTGGACATTTTGGCAAAGATAAAACTATAGCTTTGGTTGCTAAAAATTATTACTAGCCACAGTTATAGTAAGATGTGACAAAGTTTGTAAGAAGTTGTTGATTATGTCAAATGGCAAAAAGGGTGAGGTAGAATATAGAGTTGTATAAGAAATTACCTATACTAGAGAAGTTGTGGGAGGATGGCAGCATGAATTTTTTTCTTGGATTATCAAGGACACAACGTGGGCATGATTCTATTTTTTTGGTGGTTGACAATGTTTCAAAGATAGCACATTTTATTCCTTGCAAGATGACTAGTGATGTTGTTCATGTAAAAGAGTTGTTTCTCAGGGAAGTGGTGAGATTACATGGTTTTTCAAAGAGTATAGTTTCAAATAGAGATACCAAATTTTTTGGGTATTTCTGGCAAACATTGTGGAAGAAGTTGAAGGTAGATTTGAAGTTTAGTTCATCACATCATCCATAGACTGATGGACAAATAGAAGCTGTGAATCATAGTTTGGGAAACTTGTTGAGATGCTTGGTTGAAGATAAACTAAAAGGATGGGATATGACTTTACCATAGGAATAAGGGTTTCTTAATGATCATTATTCTACATGCTCTCCTGATTCGTGCAAACTAATTCCATTAATTGGTAAACTATAGTTTCTTATTCACCAAAAAGTCCACATTAGATGCCCCCTACTATTATAGGACCCCTTTTTGAGATAATTGTGGGTAGCCCTATATTCTATTATTGGTGGGACCAAATTCCTTATAAAATTGTGGGGTAACATGGGGCCCCTACTATTCTATGGCATGAAGATATATATAGTTCATAATCTACTTTTATTAGCAACTCTAGCCCCTCCTATGGGCAATAGAGGGGGGGTAAGGGGAGGGCCCTCTACCAACCATGCCACCTAGCAAGGGGATGCCCCTACTATTCTATGGCCATTGCTTCTCATGTTTCAATAAGGAAAGCATATATTCCAACCTCATCCCATCACTTAAGTCTCTTTCCTACTTCCTCCGACAAGAGTAGTGGGGACCCAAGAATTCTAACCATCAATCTACCTTATAAAAATGGTAAGGTAGCCATTAGGGATTCTAGTTTGGTACTTAGATCCTCCTCAACCTACCCCTTTGTGCCCCTCAATTGCTCTTTACTCTAGTGCAACCCACACCACCTCTACCTCGAGTGACTCTAGCCTCTATCTATATGGAGAACCAACACCCTATTAAACTACCTAAATAGATTGATAAGAAGAAAGATGCTAGGGGCACCAGTACAGCTAGGTTAGCTATGGCCATCCAACCCACTATGCTTGTTTAGAGAGTTCCTTGTGCACTTTTTCAATGAGACCATCCCAACAATACCACCAACAAGTGGTTGGAGCTCCCAAAATTAAGAGGTTGGCTTAATTCTATAAATAGAGTCATGAGAAAGGCCACTCTAGTGGTTGACCTCACTACCACTGCTCCAACCAATACACATAACAAATCCCTACTATTGCAGAGTTAAAACCTCCCTGACTATCAATTAAATAGGAAAACTATAGGTTTTTACTTTATAATATCCAAAGTCTAGATCTAGCAATCATTGATCTAGTTGATCTTGTCACCTATAGATAATAGGGCCTATGATAATCAAAGGCTCACCCTAGAATGACTAAATAGTTGAGTCAACCCCTCAGTCAAACTTGACCTATTAACCTACCTAGTTATTTATATATAAGTTATAGCTCAGTCAGTGGAGATTGGTCGAGGGCTTCAAATGCAATTAAATCCTACTATTTTAAGGGATTGGATGGGTATCCATATGGGCTTCCCCACCATTCTATAGGCTCATGCTAGAATGGGCCTAGTGTAAATGAAACTAGGAGGCACTCTTTCGATTGACCTGCTCAATCTCAAAGTAGAGGTTTCTATTATCAATCTTTTCTTGAAAGGTAGGTTTCCTTATAGAATGGTAGGGCATGTCCTACCCCTTGTATATCCCCTACTATTTATAATTATGGTAAGTAGGAAGATTAGCTAACTAAAATACCCCTTCAAAAATATTTGGGGAATGTAGGAGTAGAGTTCTAGTTGGAGAATGCCAACAATTCTATTTGGGAGGGGGTGTTTAATTAATTAGCCTACTAGAATAAGGGTTTCTTAATGCCCATTATTCCATACGATCACCTAGTTAGTGCAAAATGATTCCATTAAGTGATAGACTACAATTTCTTATTTGCCAAAAGACCCCATCAGATGCCCCCTACTCTTGTATGACCCCTTTTTGAGATAATTGTTGGTGGACCTCTATTCTATTGTTAGCAAGACCAAATTCCCTATAAAATTGTGGGGTAACATGGGGCCCCTACTAATCTATGGCATGAAGATATATAGCTCATAATCTACCTTTGTTGGCAAATATATCCCCTCCTATGGGCAATAGGGGAGGGGGTAAGGGGAGGGGCCTCTACCAACCATGCCAACTAGCCAGGGGATGAAACTACTATTTTATGACCATTGCTTCTCATGTCGCAATTAGAAAAACATATATTCCAACCGCATCCCATCACTAAGATTTCTTTCCTATTTCCTCCACAAGGAGTAGTGGGGACTCTAAGAATTCTAACCATCAATCCACCATTTAAAAATGGTGAGGCAACCATTAGGGATTATATTTTGGTAGTTAGGTCCTCCTCAACCTATCCCGTAGTGCCCCTCGATTGGTCTTTACTCCAGTGCAACCTACACCACCTCTACCTCTAGTGACTCTGGTTTCTACCTATATGGGGAACTAGCACCCTACTGAAGCACTTGAATATATTGATAAGATGAAAGCCATTGGGGTACCAGTATATCTAGGTTAGCTATGGTAACCCAACCTACTGTACCCATTCAAATAGTCCCTTATGCACTTTTTCAGTGAGACCATACTGATGACACCACCAACAAGTGCTTGGTGCTCTTAGAATTATGAGACTAGATTTGTTCCATAAATAAAGTCATGAGAAAGGCCACTCTAGTGGTTGACATCACTACCACTACTCTGGTCAATAAATGCTACAAATTTGTACTACTATAGAGTTGAAACCTTCCTAACTATAGTGCCTACCCTCGTTCACATCTTTTCTGGACATATTATTGCTATTATTATCAGACTTTGATGGACTAGTATTATGTTGGTGGATTAGTGGTATTGTTTTGAGACTATCAGAAATTATGTATGGATTCAGTTGTTATATGATGAGATCATTTAGACTTTACATTTCATGCATGTATGATGATCATTATATTGTTTTCAGTTACTGTTGATGATTAGTTAGATGGTTTATTGTCTCATGTGTTTTATTATGGATACTTACCCCATACTTGCATGTGTATGGTGTGTGTGTTTTCTTATTGTATGGTGTTTTTGATGTGGTTAAGGAAGGGAGTCGTAGTCACCTGCTTAGTCGGGATCTACATGATGCACCACTTCCTGCCATTGCCTGTTTAGTTTAACATTACATATATATATTGTATGTACATGCATGGTTTTTTTGCAAGTTGCAGGTATCAGGTATCGACTTCCCTGAATTGCCAAGATGAGCGTACCCTATTATACTATCTCAATGATAAGAGAAGGGAGATAAATTCTCAAGTCCAAATCCCAAACCCTAAAACCATTTGTCCTAGTGAGTTAGGACAAGTATCAGAGTTGAGCACCCACTGAATGTGTCGGATGACATATTTCGTGATTTTTAATCCTTTAGACCGGTTTTGTATGAATTGTCCTATGATGGGTTTTCATATTTTATCTTGAAGGTCTATGGTGAATTTTCTATTAATTAAATCTCAACAAATAGATTTAATTAATAAATTAATTATTTGAGAAGATTAAATATCATGATTTTTGATATTTTGATTATAATTAATTCAAGGAGAATTAATTGAGAGAAAAGAATTAAATAAAAAGAAAATTAGAAAATTAAAATAAATAATAATTATAAAATACTAATAAATTAATAAACAAATAATAATAATAAAAGTTATAAAAATTAAAATAAAATTTATCAAATTAAAATGGGAGTTATAAATATTTAAATGGAAATTATTTAAAAAGTAATTGGAGTTATAAGCTTGCATGGAAATTAATGTATTTCTTCATTTTTCATGTGTCAACAACACGGGGGTTAGTGCATCAATTGAGCACATGGTGTCTACAACCCTAGGGCTCATCAAAAAGGTTGGAAAAGGCCCATGCTTAGTTGGTGACACCTTCCAGCTGGTTCTAGAAGCATTCTAGAGGTTTCTTGAGAGCTCTGTATATTCAGGCATTCCTTAGAAGCTTGGACATAGCGTGATTAGTGTGGACAGTAATTGGAGCATTGGAGGACTCGAGAATTTTGAAGAAGGGAGCTTGCTCTGCGAGTTTTCTAAGGAACAGTGAGTTAGCATCAGAATCTGGGTAGATTCTTGTGATTTCACTTAAGCTACTTCTGCATCTTGCTTTCCCTGTCTTCTTCGTGTCTTTCATATGTCTTCATTATGCATTTTCAATTTGGGCAATTAAAATTTATTCGAGGATTCTATATGCTTAGATCTGAAAATGACACGGACTAGGGTTGCAATTCATGGACAAACCCATTAGAATTAGTTATTAGAAAATTTTGAAAAAACAAGTTTCATAGAGAAATTCTGAAAATGAAAGCTTGTATTCATAAATTATCATTTATATATATATATATATATATATATATATATATATATATATATATATATATATATATATATATATATATATATATATATATATATATATATATATATATATATATATATATATATATATATATATATACATATACATATACATATGTATATATATAATATATATTTATATATTCATATGAGTTAAAAGTCGGATATCTTACTGTGGGCGAAAACATTTTAATAAACATTTTTTTTCGCAAATGTAAATTCGCACTGCGATTGTTTGTTTTAAAAAATATATATAAAAAATGCACATTTGGGTGGGGGCAGAATTGCACCCCCATACCCGTGCTCTGTATGGTTGCGAGGTACCTGCTACGTAGCATACCCATGATAGTAACAGTTGCAGGGTACCTGCGGCAAGTGTCACTTCGGTGACAGCCGATGGCTACTGCAATTCGACATTGTTAAAAAAAAAATTTGTTATTCAATTTTTATTGTTATATGATATGATTCGAAATTAATAATATTCAATTTTTTTATAAAATGCGAAAATAAATATTATATATTATATATGTATGTATGTATATATTTAAATATATATATGTATGTATATATGTAATATGTAAATATGTTATTAAAAGATTTAAAATTGTTGATAAAAGATTTAAGAATTCATCTTTTATAATGATGAATAGTTTTGTAATTTTATAATTTCAACTATTAAGATTTAATTAATAGTTTTAGATTATAAAATATGTAAAGTATAAGAAAATTAAAGTTAGTGGGGAACGTTTTTAAAATATTATAATTGGAAATTTAAGTTTAGAGGGAACTTTTAATCAATCCAAAAATAGTACATGAAAAAAAAAAATGTATAAAATGTTCCTTTAAATTCTTTCTCTAAACTTGGAAACATAAACTGAAACTTGGCATTCGAATTTTAAAATTTGAAAACTTAGCAAAACCAAAACATGTGTTTACATTGTGTATTCCTTACGCTAATGTTTTGGGATTTTGGGTTGACTAGTGTTGATTGGTATAGGACATCTACCAGAGGCTTGGGGGTTATGTGATTGTGATGTCATGATGATGTTTTATTTCTCGATCTTTATAAACCCAACCATGATTATGTGATGGAATGCTCTATGTATTGGTTGTGATTATTGATTGTTAAAGTTGAGATTCTTATGTTTGAGACCCTTGACTTAACCATTATTTTTGGTGATCAATCAGTTATCCTTGGTTATATTCTAGTTTCCATGATGGGACTAATATGTGGATTTATTCTTAATGATGTCATGTTGTGACATGTATAACTCAACCATTTTGGAGTCTTCGATCAGTATGTTTTTTGAGATATTCTTGGTTGCTTGTTGAGAACCAATGGATATGATGATCTATTTTGAGATATATTTTGGTTATTAAGAACCAATGGATACTTTGATTATCAGTGATACTTCATTTGCCAATAGAGAGCTATTGTAGTCATGATTTTCTATGGATATTGCTCATGGAGATTTGATGCTTTTATGCATATTTGATGATTTTGTCATAGATACTTGATGATCCTTATTGTGGATATATTATGATTTTATGGACTTTCTTTATGATTATGATATCATGAGCATTAGGGTAGGATATCTGCATGCAGTGACGGGAAGTGGCTTGCAATGGGGGTCGGGGCCCTAAGAGGCTACCAGGGTAACTCATTGTAAGTTGGATTAATAAGTGATAACATTCACACTTAATACTAACTAAATGAACCTAAAATGATAAGAGTTTTGGTTCTCGCCCATGCCTTGAGTTCTTGTATAGGCTAGGATGGGAGTAGAGAGAATGCATGGTTGCGACCTTGCATTCCATAGTATGCCTTGTCAGTATGAAAGGATACTACCGGCCGCATGAGATTTGTATGGACCCGTGGAGTTTAACTAACTGCCAGGGTAACTTGTACGAGATAAATGCGATGACACTTTCTCGCTTGCATAGTAGGTTCCTACATGTCATTGTGTGCCTCTGGGAAGTAGATGTCTATTTTGTGATTGGAACCTTTGAGTTAGTATACTTTTAGGATACTTGGACTTTAGAGACTTGTGCTATGTGATTTTGATAGCCTGTTTGGGACTTGAGATTATCTCCTCAGCATGGTGGGAGTGGACCACTTAGGTACCATGCGGTTGGGTGGTAGTGTATTTTCCACTCTTATCAATTGAGATTCATTGAGACATCGTGGTTGATGCGTCCTTCGTGATGGTGGATATGTATCCTTTCATTGATGATTAGCATATGTTAGATGATGTTATCTTATGCTTATATTTGCATGTTAGATTACTTTCTACATATGATGTTGTATTTATTAGGAGTGACATTCCTACTATGTTAATACCGATGATCTCTTTGGTGATTTGGGATGTTACGCATGGAGGGATGGCTAGGGCCCACGATGGTCTAATGATGCTATTAACGGTTGGGAGGAACCATGCACTTAGTTTATTTAGTTGAATCTTTATGATGGATGTATATGACTTTTATGATGATGTATCATGTGAATTATGTGGTTATCTTTACTTTGATGTATCATGGATTAGAATAGGATGATGTACTTTATTCTACATATGTATATTCTTTTAAGCCTTCATACCCTGTGACATGTACAGAGGATGAATGAGCATTTGGATATGTAATAATTGAACACTGGACTTATCATTATTATTTCATGTGGATGTTGTACTAGATAGATTCATGTATGTAATTCAACGTTAAGGGATCTTAAAGAATGTAACCTATTGTGCATATTATGTTTACTCTCTAGATGGACATTGCTATTGCTTCCATTATTGTGAATAAGTTATATATGGTATTTACTTTCATGTAATTTTAAGAGAAAAAAAAATGCTACCAAATTTAGTGAAATTCTAGGTTATTTCTTTGGATCCCTTGGCGGGGCATTACATTTGGTATCAGAGCCCGAGTTTCTACATTGGAAGCTCTGGGTATTTCAAAACAACTTGAACTTGAACTAATAAGTATATCTCTTCAACTTGAAACTAGGTGAACTAAAATTTTACTTAGACCTAAACATAGAACTGAACTTACTCTATTGTAACATGTGTCTTTTGATTGTAATAGTACTTTGTACTATTGTAGGATGGTATCTCAAACTAGGTCTTCTGTTAGAGGCCATGGTAGGGGCCATGGAAGAGGTCGTGGTCATGGCAGAACCGTCAGTGCCCATGAGTCTGCCCATGAGGGGTCGGCTCGTATAGAGAGTAGGAAAGAGAAATCTAATAGGCAGCAAGAAGAGAGTTGTAGAGAGGACCAAGCTGAGTCTGAAGAGGTTGGTCTGAGATAGTTGATGCAGACTATACTAGAATGTCTACCTCCTGTTCAAGAACAGCCTAAAGTACATCAGACAAAACAAGAGCATAGACCCAGATCTAGAAGTCCTTGGAAGGATCGTCAGAGGTCCATTGTGTCCACTCAGATGAAGGATCTTTCAAGATCCAAGGTTAAGCCTTTCAATGGGCAAGGTTCTGGTTATGTGGCCGAATAGTGGCTTATTTCTCTTGAAAGGATTTTTGCTATGCAGGACTTTGATAGCAATGTTAAGGCAAGATTTGCAATCACCAATTTAGAGAATTTTGGGGCCACTTGGTGGACAATTGAGGAGAAAAAGCTAGGGATCGATATGAGCAGTGTCACTTGGGAACTATTTTTAGAGAGTTTCTATGAACAATTCCTACCAGAGGAATGGAAACAGCAAAGGGAAAATGAATTTCATAATCTCAAGCAATACACTATGTCAGTGACCAAATATGAGCGTAAGATTTATGAGCTCATGTCTTTTTCAGGGTTCAGTGATAATTCAGCTCAGTTGACTCAACACTTTATTAGGGGTTTGAACAACCGTATTATTGGGGGTGTCAAAGTATTTGAGCCAAAAACCATCAAGGATGTAGTACATCGAGCAATCCTTGTAGAGAAAAGTGTTAACCTTGGTCAAGGTGGTTTTGTAGGAGTGCCAGCAGCGTCAGGATCTAAAGGCAACTTCAATTCAAGTGGTAACAAGAAGCCTTTCTTTACTAAGGGAAAACAGTTTCAGCAACAGTCTCAGTAGATGCAACAGCAGAAGGGATCAAATTCTCAGGCTCAAGGTGGTAGCAAAGGTTCTAACTTTAAGAACAACCACAATGCTCAGCACAATAAAAAAAATCAGCCCAATCAGCCAACTCAGAGTAGTCAGTCGTTTGTTAGCAGGAATAGCCGATAGCAATCAAATGTACCACCTATGGGTAGAGGATCTGGAAGGAATACAGAATGTTTTTCATGTGGACAGATTGGTCATTATGTAGCTTAGTGTCCACAACGAGCACCTCAATTTTTAGGACCTAGGCCTATAGCTTCAGAGCCTACAGTTGGTGATGCAGGTAGAGCTCATAGAGTATTTGCAACAGTTGATCACCGTCAGGCAGATCATCAAGGAATAGTGGTTGAGACCACAGGTGCTATTCGTGGTATATCTCTTTTAGTATTATTTGATTTAGGAGCTACAATCTCATTTATTTCACCATCTATAGTTTCTAAGTGTAAGCTGGATGCAGTGAAGCAAGATCATGGTTGGCAAGTGGAACTAGCCTCAGGTATCAAGGTCTCCACGAACTCTGTAGTTCATAAATGTGGGCTTAGCTTAGGAAGATTTATATTCGTATTGGATCTTCAAGTCATACCCCTTGGTTCCTATGATGTGGTTTTAGGCATAGATTGGCTTGGAATTCATAAAACCAGTATAGATTGTAGGAAGAAGATTATTATGTGCCAAGATGACCAAGGGAATGATGTGAAGATAGTTGGGATACCAAGGCCTATATCTCTGCGGATGATTTCTGCTATGCAAATGAAGTGAAGTTTCCGTAAGGGATGTCAAATATTTGTTGTTATGGTAAATGATCTTGATGAGGAAGATCCTGTGAGGAAGACTTTAGATCACCTGATTTTGCAAGAGTACGCAGATGTTTTTCCAAGTGAGATTCCAAGCATGCCTCCAAAGAGGGATATTGACTTTAGCATTCATCTAGTTCCTGGATTAGAGCCTATCTCTAAAGCTCCTTATCGCATGACTACACAGGAACTGGGAGAGCTACATCTTTAGCTAGAGGAACTTCTAGCCGAAGGGAGCATTCGACCTAGTGTATCACCATGGGGAGCTCCAGTGCTCTTTGTGAATAAGAAAGATGGTTCCTTGTGCCTTTGTATCGACTACAGATAGTTGAACAAGGTGACTATTAAGAATAGATATCCTTTGCCTCGGATTGATGACTTATTTGATCAGATCAAGGGGGCTACAGTTTTCTCCAAGATTGACCTTAAGTCAGGATACCACCAGCTTCATATTAAGGAAGTTGATATTCACAAAACCACTTTTTGAACTTGCTATGGGCATTATGAGTTCACAGTGGTATCTTTTGGGTTGACTAACGCTCCAGTAGTGTTCATGAGTTTGATGAATGGTGTATTTCAATCATATCTTGATAGGTTTGTACTTGTGTTTCTTGATGATAGATTGATATATTCTAAGAATCAAAAGGAGCATGAGGAACACCTGCGGTTGGTATTGCAGTGTTTGAGAGACAACTAGCTTTATGCTAATGCAGCTAAGTGCAAATTCTTCAAATTAGAGATTCCATATTTAGGGCATGTCATCTTAGGTGATGGTATTTTAGTGGATCCTACAAAGATTTAGGTGATAATAGATTGGCCGACACCGACTAACATGTCAGAGATTCGTAGTTTCATGGGTTTAGCTGGTTATTATCGCAAATTTGTCTAGAACTTTTCTAGGATAGCACATCCTATCACTACTCTTTAGAGGAAAGGAAAGAAGTTTGTATGGACAAAGAAATGTGAGGAAGTGTTTCAGAAGCTCAAAGAGCTTTTGACTAGTGCACTGATTTTAGCAGTACCTAATCCAGAGGGAGATTTCATGGTGTGTACAGATGCTTCTCTTGAAGGGATTGGGGCAGTGTTGATGCAGAATGGACGGGTGATAGCGTATGAATCATGCAAGCTCAAGGATCATGAGTTAAATTATCCTACGCATGATCTTGAGTTAGCAGCAGTAGTTCATGCTTTGACAAGATGGAGACATTTCTTGTTGGGGCATAGATTTGAGCTACACAGCGATCATCACAATCTTCAGTATATTTTTACTCAGCCTAATTTGAATGCTTGCTAGAGACGATGGATGGAGTTTCTATGCAAGTATGATTTTGAGGTTAAGTACATGGCAGATGCTTTGAGTCGCAGGAGACATGTGGTATCATCTATGACTCTTATGTCGATTTGAGGAGTCAGATTCTTCAGGCACTTCCTACAAATTCATGGTATCAGGAAGTGTGCAGAGAGATAGATTCAGGAAGATCCTTGGAAGAAAATTTTGCAGGCTACGTTTGAGAATCAGATGGTCTTTTGAGACATTTGGGGAGGATTTATGTGTCATTACTGGATGAGCTTCGCACCTTGATTCTAGTAGAAGCCCATCGTACACCATATTCAGCACATCCAGGTGTCAAGAAGATGCATGCTGATTTGAGACGTTTGCTCTTTTGGTCCGAAATGAAGCGAGATATTGCTGATTTTGTGGCTAGGTGTCTTGAGTGTCAGAGAGTCAAGGCAGAACATCAGCACCCAGCTGGACTTTTGCAGCCAAATCCTATTCCTTCTTGGAAGTGGGATATCATTTCCATGGATTTCATTGTAGGATTACCTATAACTATTTGTCATCATGATGCTATCATGGTCACCGTTGATCGGTTGACTAAGGTGGCACATTTTTCACCTATTAGGTCTTCCTACACAACAGCTTCTGTAGCTAATATCTTCATGCATGACATTATGAGATTACATGGTATTCCTAGAAAGATCATTTCTGACAGGGATCTTGTATTCACATCTGCATTCTGGACATCATTGCAGCATGAGCTTGGAGCGCAGTTAAACTTCAGTTTGGCATATCATCCAGAGACTGATGGTCAGACAGAGAGGGTGAATCAGGTTTTGGAGGATATGTTACAGATGTATGTGATGGATAGGTAGACATGTTGGGAGGACTATCTCTACCTAGTGGAGTTTTCTTATAACAATGGGTATCATAGTTCTATTGGCATGGCACTTTTTCAGGCATTATATGGTCGTCCTTGTCGTACACCCTTGAGTTGGGACAACCTTAAATTAGTAATTAGTTGCAATTTTTTGTTTTTCCCAATTAGGTTTCCACATTAAATCTTCATGTTGATTGTGTCATGCTATTTCTTTGGTGTATGAAACTAGGTTAAAGTTAAGGTTAATCACATTAATATTAGTATATTCATTTATTACCAAGTTAAAGTTGATTCTCAATATTTATTAAGTTACTACATTTTCTAGTGTAAATTGATTGCATGTGTGTGTACTGAGTTACATTAGAATATAGTTTAACTAGAGTTTTTATTTATATTGACATCTAATGGATTTGGGATTTATTTTAGTGGTAATTGATTCATCCCTCCCCTCTTAGTTACTCATCTTATATTTCCAACAATTGGTATAAGAGATTCTTGGTACTTGTAGAGAAGGCTTCAAGGACTAGAGCTAAAGATCAAGATTTCCTATAGAAGAGAGATTCCTAAGTTGAATAGAGAGAGCTTTGCAGCATGGTAGGAACTTATGAAGTTGCATATGGTAACCATTAGTGATTCAAGTTTGAAATTCTTAAATACTTCTTACAAGCTCCTATTGGTACAATAACTATAGAAGAAATTGTTGAAAAGAGATATCATAATATCATGATGATTGACATAGCATCAACTCTTAACTATGTTGAATTTGATAAAGTCAAATGATGTACTACTACTCATGAAATGTGGACCAAAATAAAGGATATCTATGGAGGTGATGATAATTTTAAAAGAGCTAAGGTAAAAAGATTTAGAGGTCAGTTTGATCAAATGAAAATGAGAGAAGATTAAAACATTGCAAAACATGTTGAAAGAATCAAAGTCAACACCAGTGCTATCAAAGCCTCTAGAGGAAGAATTAAAGAAGTAATAGTGGTAAGAAAGGTAATTATAACCCTTCTTCCTATCTATGCACTCAGAGTGTCTACTATTCAAGAGATGAGATGTGATCCAAATAAAAATATAACTTTGGATGCAGTGGTTGGAAGGTTGAAAGCATTTGAACTAGATAACTATGATAATTTTATTCCTAGTTCTATCAATCTTGAGTCTATATTCAAAGCCAAGGTATCACTCAAGAAGAAATCCAAAAAGTCTAAAAGAAAAAAATCTAAAAGTGAAGAGGAAGACAATTCTGATAGTGATCTTGTAGCCATTGAAGCATTACTTGCAAGAAGGTATACCAAAGGCAAAGGAAAGTATAAATGTAAAATTGCTTTGATATATTTCTCTTGTGAAGAAGTTGGAAAAATTCTTGCAAGATGTCCAAATAGAGAAGACAAAAATGACAAAAAGAAAAACAAGTACAAAGGCAAGAAGGATTTCAAAAGCTTCAAGAGTTTTAAGAACTACAAGGACAAAGGTAAGAAATCTTCTTTTATAGCTAAAGATGTAGATAACATTGAATATGATGAAGTGGTATATATTACTATAAAATATGAATCTAATGATGAAGGAGATAAAATGTCACTTATCTCTCATGTTAAAAAACATGATATGTGGATTATTGATAATGACTAGTCATATCATATGACTGCTGATAAAATAGAATTTGAACACATGGAACATTATGATGGTGGTAGTGTGAGATTTGGAAATAATGAACCTTGTTGCATAAAGGGAAAAGGTTGTATGTCACTAACTAATGAACTTATATGTGATAATACTTATTGGGTTGAAGGACCAAAACATAGTCTACTAAGTGTGGCACAGTTGAATAACATTGGATTCAAGCTAGAATTCATGAATGGGAAGGCCAAACTGCTGCATGGAAAAAGAAATCTAGTTGGGTTTGGCAAACAAACAAAAGGTAACCTATTATACCTAGATCTCAATGAAAGTTCATCTTTTATTGCTCAAGTAGAAGCAAGCTAGTTATGACACAAAAGGTTATGTCATGTAAACTTTGATAATCTAATCAAGATAAGAAAGAAGAAAAGAGTAAGATGTATTCCTATCCCAAGGAAACTTGATATGGGACTATGCAAAAATTGACAAATTTATAAGATGGTAAAGACAATTTTTAGAAGCAAGGACTATCATTTAGGAGAAGTCCTAGAGCTAGTTCATATAGACTTAAGTGAAGCTATTCGAATAGAGAGTTATAGTGGAGGTAAGTATTCAATTCTATTTGTTGATGATTATTCTAGAATGATGACTGTAATGTATCTAAAAGAAAAATCTAAAGCTTTCCAAAAATTTAAATGGTATCTAGCAAGAGTAGAGAAGGAAACTAGAAATAAGCTAAAATGTTTGAAATTAGAAAGTGTTGGTGAATTTATTTCCAATGAATTCAATGAATTTTACATTGAAAAAAGGAATTAAGAGACAAGTATGAGCCCCTAGTACACCTCAACAAAATGGTATAGCTAAAAGGAGGAACAAATCCTTCTTGGATTTTGAAAGAACCTTGATGATAGAAAAGATGTACTATAGTGCATACCTTGAATAGAGTACAGTAGAAGAAAGACTCAAATAAAACTCCTTATGAACTACGGGATGGCTACAAACCTAATGTAAGTTACTTGAAAGTATCTAGTAGTAAATGTTATATATTGAAGGAATCTAAGAAAGGTAAATTTTATGTCAATGGTGATGGATGCATATTCAAGATACTCATGCAAAATTAAAGCATACAAATGTTTGATTTTATCCATTCATTAAACCATAGGAAGTGCACATGTAAGAATTGATGAGTTTGCAGAAAAGAGTGAAGAAGAAAGCAACAAAGAACCTAAGGATTACAAAATATTTGTTTATTATGAACCTTATACATTGTCAAATCTATTTGAAAGATAGGAGGCCTCTGCAAAATCTCTAAAAGCTACCAAGTTGCAACTTGTGCAACCTAAGTCATAGTCAGAAGCTACTGAGTTGTTGCTGGAGAAAACCAAGTCTGATGGGCCTATGTCACAGATAGTGGGACTTGAGCTTAATATAGAATATTATGAAGAGGTTAGTGAAAAAAATTCTAAATCCAAAGTACCTATGTTAGAAAGATATGTTAGAAGGCACAATGAACCTAATTAGATCATTGGAGATAAGTTTGATGGAAAAATGAAAAGAGACAAATTGAAAGGTACATGTTTGCTTGGTAAGTTTGAACCTAGAATTGTTAAAGATGCTTTGAATAATAAAATTTGGATTAAAGCTACAATGAAGAAATAGAATAGATAGAGAAGAATAAGACTTGGACTCTTGTTCCTAGACCCAAGGATAACAATGTAATTGGTACAAAGTGGGTATTAAGAAATAAGTTGAATGAAGATGGAAAAGTTTCTAGAAACAAAGCAAGGTTAGTTTGTAAAGGTTATTCTCAAGAAGAAGGTATTGATTATGGTGAAAATTTTTCTATTGTTGCAAGATTAGAAGGTGTTAGAAATTTACTAGCATATGCAAGACGTAGAGGATTTAAAGTTTATCAAATGGATGTAAAATCTACATTCTTGAATTGAATTCTTGATGAAGAAGTCTACATAAAACAACTTGAAGGTTTTGTAGATCCTAGCAAAAGAAATATGGTCTGTAGATTACACAAAGCATTGTATGGTCTCAAGCAAGCTCCCAGATCTTGGTATGAATGACTTCATAACTACTTGATAAAGGTTGGTTTTCAAAGAACAAATGGTAACAACAATATATATATCAAAGAAGGACTAGAAAAGATGATTGCGTTGGAAAAAATCTTTATCAATAACACTTTATTTATAGGAAATGATGACTTATGCAAGTCATTTTAAGTAGAGATGAGTAAATAATTTGAGATGTCCATATTTATAGAAATAAAATTCTTTGTTGGATTGTAGATCCAATAGAAGAAACATGGTATCTACATTACTCAATCCAAATATATCAAGGATATATTAAAGAAGTTTGGAATGGGAGATTCAAGACTAGTTGCAACACCCATGTCTACTAGATATAAGCTTTACAAAAATGATGATTCAAAGGACATAGATCAGACCACATACATATCAATGATTGGAAAATTATAGTATACAATACACACAAGGCCTAATATTGCATTAGAAAATGGTATGGTGACAAGATTCTTAGCAAATTCCAAATAAAATCACATGATGGTAATCAAGAGAATCATGAGGTATCTAAAAGGTATTGAAGAATATGGTTTATGGTACAAAAAGGAGCCAATTCAGAATTGAAAGAATTCATAGATGTTGATTGGGAAGGAAATGTTGATGATAGAAAGAGGACCAATGGTGGAGCATTCTTTCTTAGTAAAATACTAGTGTCTTGGACAAGCAAGAAGCAAAATTGTATTTTTCATTCCATAGTAGAGACAGAATATTTTGCAGTAGTAGTTACTTGTTTAAATGTTGTTTAGATCTTAAGCAATTTTTGGTAGGTATTAAGATAGAAATCAAGGATCCAGTGGTTATCTTCTATGACAACAATAGTGCAATTAATATATCAAAGAATCATGTGATGCATACCAAAACCAAGCACATTGCTAAAAAATATCATTTTTTCCAAGAATTGGTACAAGATAAATAGGTAAGATTAGAATATGTGAATACTAAAGAGAAAATATCAAATATATTCATCAAGCCATTACCTAAGAATGCATTTTTGTATCTAAGAGGTAAGTTAGGGGTCATTCCCCTATCCAAAGATCACTAAATGAGGTTTAGTGATACATCAATTATAACATGTTGAAGACTATTTAGTTGATGTAGTATTGACAAAGGCACATTGAAAATGAATCAGTATATTGATATTCACTAAATATTGTCTTTGGCATGAAATGTCAAAGAGGGAGAAGTTTACTTTCATACCTCAAAAAAATTTTATAAAGAGGAAGAGTATATAATTCTAGATATGTCAAAGGGTAAGAACTTGGTCTAATATTTAAAAAAGAGTTTTGTTGATAGAGGGAGAAACTAAAGGTAGAGGGGGTTCACATTGATAAGAGTTGTCATGGATGAGAATCCATAGGAAACTAACCATATGTTTCTTACTTTCTCTAAAAATTTCAATGTATTATGACATGTTGTGCTGCCATCAATGCCAAAGAGGGAGATTGTTGAAAATATTTGATTCAATGTGTATTGTCTTTGATAGTACACAAAATGTCATATCATTTCTAGTTAGTTTATGTTGAGCTCACCCAGGCATTAAAGATAGTTTCCTATGTCTACTAAGCATTCCAGAGTTTACCTAGTTTAGAAGATAGTGTTTATTGAGTTCACTCAGTCATCAAAAGAAAGTTTACAAAAGTTGAGCGTTAACCAAGCTCACTTAGCTAATGAAGGAAATGTTGGATGGAACCAATGTTAACTAAGCTCACTTAGTTACCAAAGGAACTTTTTGAATATGTCCTATTAATCCATTTTACTTGGTTAACATAAGAAAATCACTTTGAGTTAGTATTTACCGAGTAGGGTCAACTAATGAAGGATTTTCTTGTTTTGGCATATTGAGTTCAACTGAATTATTTGTTGGTTCTAGACAACTAAGGAGATGAATATTAAGTATTCTAAGTTGTATTAAAGCCAACTTGACAATATGTAAGATATAAATATAAGGTCAAGTTGACAATTGAAAGTGGGGAACATAATAGAAGATTTGAAGATGCTTAGAGGAAGAGAATTAGAAGGATAAGAAGAATATCCTTGTTGAGCTACAAAGACACATTTGATTAGGAAGGATCAAGTATACAAGCTAGAATTGAGATCTATAATCAACTAGTTGCATAAAAAATCAAGTTATCTCATTGTTACATTCTAATCATTTTAGCAGTGATCTAAATCTCTTAACAGAGTTGGCTTAAGAGCTATTTGTAAATCCTCTAACGAGGTGGCATTTCTAGATTGAATTTTCTAAAGACCTCTAACAACGCCACTCCTAACAGGTTGATTAAATCCTCTAATAGGGTGACACCTAACATTGTGTTTTGTAACCTTTAAAATAATTGGCTCCTAATAGGGCTTACTTCAAAAGAGTGAAAATCAGTAACTAGTTGCAATTGGTGGTTTTTCCCTAATTAATTTTCCACATTAAATCTTGGTGTCAATTGTATTCATGTTATTTCTTTTATGTGTATTCAAATAAGTTAAAGTTAAGTTTGATCACATTAAGATTAGTATATTTAGTTATTTCCAAGTTAAATTTAATTCTTAGTATTTACCGAGTTACTACATTTGCTACTATAAACCAAGTGCATGTGTGTTTATCAAGTTATAGAAGAATATAGTTTAGCCAAAGTTTTGATTTATATTGACATCTAAGGGAGCTAGGATTTATTTTAGTGGTAACTAATTCACCATTCCCCTCTTAGTTAGTCCTCTCATATTACCAATAGGGAAATCCTTATTGAGGGAAAAAACCTAGCCTCCAAAAGCATCCATCACCATCCATTATTCAATAGCATCACCATTGCAATACAACCATGGAAGCCTTCGAAGTCATTTCCATAACCAAGAAATCTAGGTGAACAAGCATGAATCCACACATCCCATGCCATGATTCTAACCTTCATAAATGCTCCCTTGGCTAACCTATCAAGCCTTGTCTTCCTCAACTCTTTCTGTTTTGTCTTTTTTCCCTTCTTTGTCGTTTTGCCTTTTTTATACAAAAACTACCCTTGTGGCTACTTATATAGTGGAAAGTTTCACAAAACCACCAAGTGGAATTACATAAGCCATGTGCTAAAAACATGTATTGCCTAACCCATTGACCCTACATTTAATATTGGACATTTAATTCTTTTAGCAAATATTAAATTATTACATCAAATATTACCACAATGTTACACTACAACTCATCAAGTATATCTCATGAGAATCTTTTCATGTTGCATGTCCATCTAGGTGCTACTAGGTGTAGTATTACATAATAAAATAAAGTAATATAATATAACAATATTATGCAATGTGTGCAACACACATAATCTCAAGACTATATTTGTTAATCTAAATTGAATTCCTGCATATACATATGCTCCCCATAGGGTACATGTTAGAAAAAATAGTCCACCAAGATAACTAAGGGGGGGGAGGGAGGTGGGTGAATCAGTTATCCAATAATTAAAACACTTATCCTCATTAAACAAACTTAACCATTCAACCAAAGTAAACAACAACCCTACAAAGATGCACATGGATAATTAAACTTGATATGTTGACTAGGGAAACCCTTGATTAGAGGGAAAACCCTGGTGGAAATGATGCCCATAATATGATGTTCTAATATGAATATTCCTTGTTAGAGGATAGAACCTATTAGGACTTTGTTACAACATTTAGTACAATGAGTCCCTGTTAAGAGACTTTGAATCCCTGTTAGGAGATTCTAACCCTATTAGGACTCGTACCAACCCTATTAGAACTCATACCAACCCTATTAGGAGTTGTGATATAATGTATGCAAAAAGAGCCCACTACCCAAACATGCAGTTTTAACTACGAAAAGAGCTCACTGCTTAAACAAGTAATTTACTAGTATCTTCTTCTTTCCTCTATTCTTTCCTCTATCCTATCAATTGGACAATTCACTATTAGACCTTTTATATTAGGTCATGAACCTAAAATCCAAATACCAAACCTCGAATCACTCAAAAAAAAATCTGCAATGAAGTTTCCTTTACTTTCACACTGCTCTACTCAACTTTGCATTATGCCCTCTCTACTACTTACCGAACATTCACAATTTGTATCATCGATATCCATTTATCTCATGATAAATGAAAATATCCTTTATATCGAGTCCATAAAACAATTCCTTGAATTGGTTGTTAGTCCTTCACAATTAATTATTATAGGACCTCACTAAGAACACATTATGCTTACTGATAACCTTAACCTTCCACTTTGAAACTTGAATAACTTTTTGTACACACAATATTATGATGATTGAGCTTATATACATCATCCTCAACATGTCTTCTTCATTTCCTCAATCTTTATCCTCAAGATATTAACTCTACTAAGAGATATAACAAGTTTACTAGAACATGCCTCTATAAACTCTATCTCAGAAGAGACATCGCCAAAACTTACATAACTTCTTCTAGAATTCTCCTTTCTACTTCCAACATTAACTTCATACACTAGATACTCCAAAGTAACTCCCATAACCTCAGGTGGTTATCATGCTCAAGTAGCCATCCATACTAACTTGATCTTTCCACTATTCTTCTGTCAGATACCATAGAAGACATCAAACATGCGATGTTGACATTAATAACAAACTTAGTAATGAATGTAACATATGATCATCAAACCAATCTTCCAACAATCTCCCCATTTGGCATTGATGGCAACATAGATGAAAAACATCTAGTTTCAAGAATACCAACAAAAGAGACATTCTTCAAATCCTCTTCGTCAATCACACTCCCCCATTGATATACCTCAATGTGCTTTATACTAAATTGTTATTAAAAATTCATGACAAACTTCTCCTCTAGTAGAATACTTTTCTATAATACTTATCTCCTATAGTATGATGCCAAACTTCTCCTCCATAGTATGATTTTTTCGTGCAAAATTCTGCCCCATTGACATCAATGTCAAAGGTTTTAGCAACCAACATCTTTGCATCAAACTCTACAACAATTGATACTTATTTAGCTCAAATGTCAAAAGAAACTATTCAAAATAACATCAGCAAGAGTCCTAGATGACTCTATCCATCTCAAATACTCCCCCATATAGGAAGCATGAGCATCCAATCCAGACAAGTAATGTACTCTATTACCTTGGACTAATACACTCTTACATATTCTACTCTAATGTAGGAAGCAACATAACCCCAAGCATACCCTGCAAATACTCAAAAGTCTCTTTAGGAAGAGGCTTCGTGAATATATCTATAATCTTCTCTTTTGTGCTCACATATTCCAATCTAATTTGTTTTTTTGCAACTTTTTCTCTCAACATATGATACTTAATAGAAATGTGCTTTGTCTTTGAATGCAATACTGGATTCTTAGACATATTTACTGTGCATGTGCAGTCACAAATAATAACAATAGGTTCACTGATTTCTATCCTTATATCCTTTAGCATCTACTTCATCCAAATTACTTGATTGCAATTATTTATTCCTGCAACATACTCTGCATCTACTATACTTTGAGATGTACAATCTTGCTTCTTGCTTAACCAAGAAACTAATCTTCTTCTAAGAAAGAAAGTTTCTCCACTAGTGCTCTTTCCGTCATCCATACTACTTGTCCAATTTGCATCAGTATAAGCACTTAGAGTAAAGTCATTAGATTTTTCATACCATAATCCAAAATTTGAAGTTCTTTTCAGATATGTAAATATCCTTTTCAATGCTATATAATGTTCTTCTCTAGGATTAGCCTGGAATCTTGCAATAATTCCAACTAAATTTTCTATATCTAGCCTTATGTGAGTTAGATATTGCAATCCTCCAATCATGGATCTATACTTCTTTTATTCTATAGTAGGTTTATCATCCTTAGTAGATGACTTGTGTCTAGTTTCCATAAGTGTTCCAATCGGTTTACATGTTTCCAAATCAAATCTTTTCAGCAAATCCTTCAAGTACTTAGTCTAAGAAATAAAGATTCCTTATTTATTCTATACTATCTACAATCCTAGGAAATATTTCATCTCTCCTATCATACTCATTTGAAATTCTTTCTTCATTTCTTTTGCAAACTTCTTACTTTCTTCATCCTTTCCTCCAAATATGATATTGTAAACAAATATTACAAAAAACATCAAACTGTCATTAGTTTCCTTCCAATATAGATTACTATCAATTGTACCTTTGCTATATCTGAGCTTTGTCAAATGCTTTTCCAACCTTGTATACTAGGTTTTAGGTGCTTGCTTCAATCCATACAGTGCTTTCCTTAGTCTACATACTATATCCTTGTCATTTGTCAAAGGACATCCTTCAGGCTACTCAATGTATACCTCTTCTTTAAGTTCTCTATTTAGAAATGTTGACTTGACATCCATTTGATATGCTTTGAATTTTTTCTGTGTTGCATAGGCTAAGAGTAATCTTATAGCTTCAATTCTAGCCATTGGAGCATAAGTATGCTCATAGTCTATTCCTTCTTGTTGTGAGTATCCTTTACATACCAATCTTTCTTTGTTTCTTACAAATTCTCCTTTTGCATTCATCTTGTTCCTAAATACCCATTTGGTTCCTATCACATTCTTATCTACTAGTCTGGGGACTAATTCCCATGTCTCATTCTTTACTATTTGATCCAATTCATCTTTCATAGCTTGTTTCCAATAATCATCTTTACATGCTTCATCTGCATTCTTAAGCTCAACTTGAGATATCAAGTATAGTTCTTCATTCACTCTACTTCTTGTCATCACACCATTTTCTTTACTTCCAATGATCTATTCAAATGGGTGATTCTTTATCACATGTTCCTTTCTAAAGTACGAGTTGTTATCTAACCTCTTGGCTCTACTAAAGGTTTTGAGCTTTGTTCCAACCTTTTTATCTCCTTCATTTTACAAATCATTGTTAGTCTCAAGAAATACCTCATTATTCCTTGGCTTAGTAACAACAACACCATCATCTGAAATGTGATCAACTATTCTCTCTTGTACTCTAAATTTCACATCAATTCTCACATTTGCACTCTCTATAATAGTCTTAGTTCTCTAATTATAACATCTATAAGCCTTTCTTTTTAATGAATAACCAAGAAACATACCTTCATCACTTCTAGCATCAAACTTACCAATATAATCATCTCTTTTTATGTAACACTTACTTCTAAATATTCTAAAGCACTTGACTTTAGGTGAGTGACCAAACCACACTTCATAAAGTTTCATGTTTGTGTACTTCCTGACTTGAACTCTGTTTATAGTGTAGACTATTGTATTCATAGCTTCTCTCCAAAATGTCTTGGATGCATCATTCCCTACTAACATAACTCTTCCAACTTCTATAATAGACTTGTTCCTTCTCTTTGCAATGTCATTCTATTCAAGGGTTCTCAGAGATGATAGATGTCAGTTAATTCAATTTTCCTCACAAAAAATGTGAAACTCATTTGAATTAAATTCTCCTTCTCTATCTAATCTTAAATATTTAATCTTTACACCAGATTCATTCTCAACTCTATTCTTGAATATTTTAAACTTATCAAATGCCTCAAATTTCTCTTTAAGTAATGCAATTGACATCATTCTAAAAAAAACAACAACTAGAATCATAAAATATCTTTCACCATAGAATCCTCTAGTCTTTGTAGGACTACTGAGATCTATGTGTACAATCTCCAACTTCATCGTAGTGGTAATCTTCTTGCTAGGAAAAGAAGTTTTGTTATACTTTGACAAAATGCCCTTCTTGCAAATTGTGTTAGTAGGCTTTACAATCTTTAGAAAATCTCTAACAAAAAACATTTTACTTGTCCTCACAATACTATCAAAGTTTATATTATAGAATCTCTTATGCCATAGCCAATTTTTATCTACCTTTGCAACCAACCATTTCATTTCAGTAGGATTCAATTAAAATACATTACCTCTAGATCTAGTTCCTATTACACTTACCTTTCCATCTTTATCTCTAATCATCCATATCTTTTCTATGAATTGCAGCTAACAACCTTTTTCTACTAGTTGTCCAACACTCAAAATATTCTATGTTAAACCATCAAAAGTATACATTCTTAGTATTATTTTTACCATCAAGAGTAATAGATCCAATACCTTTTACTTGGCATGCTACATTGTTTCTAACTCTGACAATTCCTTCATCCTAACTTTTGAAGTCAAAAAACTTGTTCATATCACCAAAAATATGATGTGAACAACCACTGTCAATTATCTAATTATATTTCTTCTCAACCGATAATACCAAAGCTACCTTTTCTGTAATTTCTTCTTTAATTTCCACAAATCTAATTTCATCATCACTAGCGCTTAATGCTTAATCATTGGAATCATTATCTTCATTTGCATATAAACAATCTCTATCCCTTTTAGACTTATAATTTCCCTCATACTTTTTCTCCCTTTTAGGATACTTAGATCCATAATGACCATATTCATCACAAGTCCAACACTTAAAGATTTTCTTACCTCCTTTCTCTCTTCTGACCAAAAGGGCTATTGCTTCATCAATCTTTCTGTCTTCCTTAGATCTACTACTCCTAGCAAAATTTCCTCTACCATTCTTGCTCCTTGATAGGTTAGGTCAAATATTTAAGGTACTAAAAGCTATCTCTATTTTGGTCAATTCTCCAGACTGCCTATGTTCATTCTTAATTACTTCAAGTCTTCCAAGAAATGTCTCCTTTGTGAAGTCTTTGGTACATGATATCAACAACTATTTCATCTAAAATGCTAACTTAAATGGTGGTGTTAGAGTTTTCAATATCTTCCATAACACTCATCATCTTCTTTGTTTCCTCCTTGAGCTTTAATACCTACAGAAATTTATAATATCTTACCTATATATGTTCTTACATATTCATCTTCCATCATCTTAGCATCTTGAAATGCACAAATCCAAATTTACAGCCTCAACTTCTTAGAATGTGCATCACCTTCAAAACTATTTTCCAAAGCTTTCTAAATCAAATTTGAAGTAGGAAGTGATTTTACCTTATTGTACTCAATTTTAGGAAGTGCAGTCAATAGTGCTTCCTTAGCTCTCAAGTCACACATGAAAAGATCTCTTTCTACCTCAAAGAAACTTTGTAACTCATTTTTTTCAATGATTTTCTTGACTAATATTGTTAAGATCCAATATCCCAGACCCATACACAAAAAATGAGTCTTCATCTTTTCCTTTTGGCTATCATAGTTTGCTAAATCAAACTTTAGATTATCTTTCCTGAACAAGTTATCCATAGATCTCCCAAAGTTGTTAAACTTTTTCTTCAAGGACCTGAGGCTCTAGTACTAATTGTTAGAAACAATAGTCCTCCAAGATAACTATTAGGGGTGGGGGTGATAGGGTGAATTAGTTATTCAAAAATTAAAACACTTATCTTCATTAAACAAACTTAATCATTCAATAAAAGTAAACAAAAACCATACAAAGATGCACATAGACAATTACACTAGATATGTTGACTAGGAAAAACCCTTGATCAGAGGGAAAACCCCAATGGGAATGATGCCCACAAGATGTACTAATATGAATATTCCTTATTAGAGGGTAGAACCTATTAGGAGTCTGTTACAATATTTAGTACAATGAGTCCCTGTTAAGAGACTTTGAATCCATGTTAGGAGATTTTTGACCCTGTTAGAAGTTGTACCAACCCTGCTAGAGCTGTGGTATAGTGTATGCAAGAAGAGCCCACTACCCAAACATGTAATTTCAACTACAAGAAGAGGTCACTACTCAAACAAGTAATTTACTGGTATCTTGTTTCCTTCATCCTATTAACTAGACCAATCGCTATCAAACCTTGTAGACTAAGTCACAAACCTTGAATCCAAATATACAACCTTTAATCACTCAGCAAAACCTTGGCAATGAAGTTTCATTCACTTTTATGTTGCTCTTCTCAATTTTGCATTCTACACTCTCTACTACTTACCAAACATTCACAATTTGCATCTTCAATCCATTTATCTCATGATAAAGGAAAATGTACTTCCTTTATATTGATTCCATAAAACAATTCCTTGAGTTGGCTATTAGTCCTTCTTAATCATTTATTATAGGATCTCACTAAGAACATGTTACACTTAGTGATAACCTTAATCTTTCACTTTGAAACTTGAACAACTTTTTGTACACATAATATTATGACAAGTGAGCTTAGCCACATCATCCTCAACATGTCTTCTTCATGTCCTCAACCTTGATCCTCAAGATATCAACTCTGCTAAGAGATATAACAATTTTACCAAAACATGCCTTTGTAAACTCTATCTCAGAACAAACATCACCAAAACTTACATTACTTCTTCTAGACTTCTTCTTTCTACTTTTAATGTTAACTGTACACACACCAGATACTCCAAATATCTCCCATAACCTTGGGTGGTTATCATGCAAAACTAGACATCAATACCAACTTGATCTTTCCACTATTCTTTTGTCAGATACTACAGAAGACATCAAACATGCTATGTTGACATCAATGACAAACTCAGTCATGAATCTAACATATCATCATCAAACCAATCTTCCAACAATACATAATGGTTATATTATATTTCTCTTCCTCTTTAACCTTCACTTGATTATATCCTAAGAAACTATCAATCATATAGGGTAGCCAATTTTTAATTATCTTGTGTAATAGTACTTCTACTTTAGGAAACGCATAGTTTTTTTCTAATGATGAAAAAAATAAAATTTGAATTTCACACAAAATCTGATATCACTTCCATTTTTTATCACGCACACTAAATTGGACACTTAAGTATAATTTCTAATGGGTTTTATGATTCATATGTTCCTCATTTTTATTAATTCCTCTCTTACCTTGTGTGGAAACATTATATTTATACTAATTTTCCTTTATCTTAATATTTTGGCATCTAGATTCAAAGGGATTTCATGCAAGAAATTGTTTCCTCTATATGCATTTAGGTTATCATATGACCAAGAAAATACATGCTTATATTTCCTTAATAAATTTATTAGTTATAACATGATCTTGAGGGTACTCTTCTTTCCTATGTACACTTCTTTAGGCACATGTTCATTCCCACTATTTATCCTTCCAACATCATCTCCTTTTTCATGATTTAGTTTCAAAGGTACCATATCCCTATTGTCAAAAACTCTTTCTCATGCAATCAATCCCTTTGCAAAAAAAAAAATTAGTTGTACAATCTCTTTTCCAAATAGAAGTTCCTTTACATCATCCTTCTCTAGATGTATGCATTTATATCTTTTATTTGATCCTTATATTGATCTTTGCACATGATAAACTTCATTATATCATATTCATCCTCAAATACTTATGAATTATGAATATTTTTTGGTATTGCTAGTCTTTTTTTTATCTTAACTTCTATTATATATTCAATTGGAATGTCATTTTTCCTAATAGCCAAGTTATCCATAAAATATACTAGGATATCCCTAGATCAATCAATCCAATTAATTGAAAATGCATGAATGAACTCTAGCTGGTCTCAAACTTCACCTATATAATATTTTAATTTTGTATGTTTAGCAATAAATCTATTTCTAACCCAACACACACTTATCTTTGAATATCTATACACATTAAGCATCTTTATTGCATATCTAATAGCAATTCTACCCATTAACAAAAGTGCCTCATATCTAAAAACATTGTTTGTACTCTCAAAATTTAGAAGAAAACCAATATTTGAAAGCCTTTCCACTAGGAGATTCAAAGACTAATCCAACACCATTTCCATATGCAGTGAAATTACAATCAAAGTATATTTTCCAAATCATCTCTTAATTTCTTTTACATGAAATTTTAATTAATTCAAGATTTTGTAGTACATTTTTGGTAATACTTACCTTGAATTTATTCATGTAGGTTCATAAGAAATAGTTTACATACTTTGTATCTAGATCTTCAATTATATATGGTGATGTAGAATCCTGGTCAATCCTTACATACCTTCCATTTACTGATATAATAACATAGTCTATAGATCCAAATGAATCTGTGAACCTACTAAATTAAACCATTTTCTAGATAATAGTATTCCTTGGTTAGTAGGAAATTCAACTATAGTAATACCAATCATATATGATACTTCATGACAAGAAGGGAATTTAAATTCTAATTTTCCACTATCTCAACCACATGCATAGATCTATTACCCCTAGCATAACATTTTCCATATGTGGTGTCAACTTTTGTTCCTATTTCTTTCATGAGTTTTGATGGCATAATGTTTATAGGTACTCCAAAGTCTATCGTAAAGTTTCTTACCAATTTATCATTAATTGGTAATTTGAGATAAAAAGGATCTACTTGTGTACCATTATCAGTAATAAAAGTTCCTAAATACACAACTAGTGCAATATTCATTACTTGCTTCTAATTAGACTCTTCCTTAAAATTATTACCTAAATCAAATAGTAATTATAGAGATCCATTCTTGTATTCAATAATTCTTATTATTTCAAAAAAAGGAACTAAATTTATAACATGTGGTGATGCACTAAACATAAAGGTATAGTTAAATAGAGAAGGCTTACTGAGTGTTGGCTTTTCTATTGGCTTTGTTACCTTGTTTCATTCTAGTTATTGTCCTTTGTTTTAAGAATCTCCTTGCTCTCTTTTTAAAATACTTAGTTGGCTGATATTCTACTTTGGTTCCTTGGAAATTATTCCAATGGGATTTCCCTGGTCAACATTAATTGTTTCATTCTTTAATTGATAATTATTCCTTTCTTGTGTTATGGCTACAATACTGCATGCTCTTTTCTCTTCATTTTTCATCTTCCTTAGTGTTGGAGTATCATCATCTAAAATACTTGTTGACTATTACATTGCTGATTTATCTTTCTTATATAACTATCTCCTTTGCATTCATCATTAATATAGTATTCACAAAATAGTTCTATCATATAGTTTTCACCATAGGATTTCACTCCTCATTTTGAATTTCTTCTTCTAACAAACTATGGGTTATAATGTAAATTTTGAAGATCATGGGGCAACCTACATGCATTGCACCACAAACCATTTTCTACCATGTGATTGCTTCCTTTTAGGGAATCTAGTGTTTACTTGGTATCATATTATTTTTCTATTTTACCATCCTTCCAATTGGTATTATAAGGGATATCATGTAATCTATGCTTTTTATTCCTAAAGTAAGAATCCCAATTTCCTCTTTGCTAGTTCTTCTTTAATTCCAAATCCTTGATCATTCCCCTAATTTTATCAATCTTATCTTCCTCCTTATTTAGCCTAATCATTTATGACTATACAATTTAGGATATTCTCTTTTGTTCTTGATCTTCCTAATGCTTTTCTATTATTTTTAGTTTTTGTAGCAACCTTAAAAGCTTGCTGCAAAGTGGCAGGCTTGTGTAATTTGATTCCATAATGTATTTTACTAAATTACTATAAAAGGAACTTAAGTAGAAATAAATAAGAAATGGATCAACTAGCCTTATATCTCTTGGAATCCTATTTAACACCTTATTTAACCTACTATTACATTCCATATTTAATCTATTATAATTATTCTTAATTCTAGTTAGTTCATGTGAAGAAAATGAAGTATTGTTATGACTTTGATGTCTTCCAAGAACTATGAAACAAAATCTTTCCAACTTGTAACTAATATATCCACTAAACTCCTATACTACTCTATTGCATCTTCATTCAAAGATTAAACAAATCATTTCATAAGTATATCCTCATGATTTACTTCATACTCGTAAATGGTATTCTTTAAATTAATTTGATGTTGTTTTGTGGAATTAGAATTATTACCACTAAACTTGGGGATTGTAGTCATTAAATCATTTTGGATGGGATTTGGGTATCCAACTATACTTATGAAGTCTAAATATCTATATATAGCTATCACCATGAGTTCTCTCATTTTCTTGTATTGATTTTCATTTTCCTCCCTTTGATGATGACCAATAATCTACTAGTTTTTGAGAATTTTTACTTTGGTAATTCTTAACGCCATCATTATGATATTAATTTCCATTATTTGATTGTGTTATATTTGCATTATTTTAATTTTGGTCTTGTCTCCAATGATTATTATTTCTTCCATTTATGTCTTTGGTATTAGGTTCAAACAATGGGTTATTATGCCCATTGTTAAAAACATGATCACCATTCTTTGTATGAGGGTGATTATATTTGGATGTCTGGACTTCTTTAATTTTCCTCTCCTATTTTCCCACCTTATCCCCTCTAGTGGTAACAATTCACTTTCTATTTATTCCAATCCTCTCTAACACTTCATCAAGGACTCTTCTAAGATCTTTAGTTTCTTTCTTCAGGGATAGGTTAAATATATTCTAGAAAATAGTATCTAAATTTTGATTTGTTTCATCATAATCCTATTCAATATCTTCTTCTTCCAATTGATGTATTGTTTATATGAAGTGTCATTGACTTCATTGGTCTAAAAGAAAGTATTTGTATTCTCATCATTACTTTTAGGAGGTTTATAATTCACCTAGATATCAACTTCAATAAATGTTTATCTTTCTCTATCAACAAACCTTTTGTATATAGTGAAATACCTATCTATTGTATTCTTGATTCTACTCAAATTTCTCTTTGATATTAATTCTATATGGTCTTTATCTCCTTTATGTAATGACTTCTTCCCTACATAAATTCAAAGAAAAATTCATAGGGATTTTTTTCTTTCCTAATACAAATCAAACTATTTATCATAAATTGTATCAATAATATTGTAGAGTCACCATCCTCTTCACAAGGGAATGAACTTTGTAAATTCTCTGAGTTTTGTTTTCTAGTAGAATTTGTCTTTCCAAAGAATTTCAATTCTTATTAGCCACTTTTTGATATAATTAAATATGAATAACTTATCTATAGTAGACTCATCAATATATTGGTTCCCAAAACCATAGATTGGAAATCCAAGAGTTATGTCACTTCTCTAAATAAGTTTCTAATCATCTTTGGCCAATAAATAATCATT
Organism: Cupressus sempervirens; assembly: GCA_028749045.1. Lineage (NCBI taxonomy): Eukaryota > Viridiplantae > Streptophyta > Pinopsida > Cupressales > Cupressaceae > Cupressus > Cupressus sempervirens. The sequence continues at coordinate 176,705,785 of CM053784.1, read as the reverse complement.
TGATAAAATTCATCTATGTTTTAGGCCTTTCTAAACCTTACCCCTAACCCAATCTATTGGTTTAAGGCTTCTGTACAAAAAATTTGAAAATTCATTGATCTCTCAAGATGGCAGTGGCTCTTGAGTTGGATCTATTGTTGTTAGGAACCTGTGTGTTCCTTCTGTTTATTTTGTTAGAGTAGTGTTGTTGGACGCATATGCTTTGTAAGTCGTCCCGTGAATATATTTTATTATCCCACATTCATAGGTAGTATTACTTTTCTAGATCGTACCCAGTATATAAGAATAGGTTGAGGCCCTTGATGGGCACGGACGAATTTATTGTATTGAGCTTGCTCGAAGGAGGTTACCCCCTCGAAGTGGCCTGCGATCAGTAGATTCATTCTGAGTTCTGCTATCACTTTGTATTCTGTTATTTTGAGCATTCTCACGATATTGATATAAGGAGGTTCTTCTCATCTGGTATCAGAGCACTCTCTTGGGCTCGCTGGGTGGAAATTACATCAAATTTTTTTCTGTCATGGCCTTCAGGTTCCTCTCACTTCTAATATCTCTTGTTATTGCAATAACTCTTTTCAGTTGTTCTGTCTGTGACTGAATTTTTCTAAGTCGACTGTTCAAAAAAAAAAAAAAAAAAAAAAAAGAGTAAATTTTTTTTTGTTTTTTAGTCGTAGCTTCCTTGTTTGCTTTCTGGTTCTGCTCATACTTCCGCAGAACATCTGCAATATCATTTCGCATACTTCCTTCCTTGGCGGCCCAACCCCAAATTTTACATATCAAAGCCCTAAATCCCTCATTTATCTAATTTTAGGGTTTGCCCTATCTTTTTCACCTCTCATCCAATTGCCACCAAACTGAGCCACAAGATTCAATTCCTCATTTTGCTCCCTTATCCCTCTTGGACTGTTCGCCTCATTTCGCCTCCCTACCCTTGAAACCCTCATTTTTCTTTTTCCCTTGTCCCCAGATAGACTCCCACCACCCGTCGAACACCCATTTCCTATATGAGTTTTACCCAAATCCAAGTTTGCCGTAACTAAAAAAGTTTTTGTTTCTCATCTTCTACCCATTCCAAAAAAAAAAAAAAAAAAAAAAAAAAAAACCTTGTTTTATGGTTGTTACACGTACAGGAGCAAAAATCATGGAAGAGGAAATTGCATCCCTCAAAACCAAACTTCAAGATCTGGATGACAAAATTTTGCGTCTTAACTTTCAGCAGTCAGCCATGAGCCGAAACCATTCAGGAGATACTGGGTCCTCTTCTAGCAATTTTCGTGGACCAAAGCTTGATTTTCCACACTTCGATGGTTCTGATCCGACTGGATGGATCTATAGGGCAGAGCAGTATTTCAGCTTGCATAATACTTTGGATAACCACAAAGTCCCCCTTGCATCTTTTCATTTGGAACATGAAGCTCTTCAATGGTTCCGTTGGTACATCAAGGCTAATGAAGGCCCAACGTGGAGAGAATTGTGCACCCTCATTTTGGAGTGCTTTGGCCCTAGTTCCTTTGATGATTTCACAGGAGCACTAACTAAACTGCGTCAAACAGGCACTGTAAGAGAATACCAGACAGAGTTTGAAAAATTAGCTAATCACATAGAGGGCTTGTCTGATGAATTCTTCCGTAGTTGTTTTGTCAGTGGTCTGAAGGATGCACTTCGCTCAAAAGTCAAAATGTTTCGACCTACTACAATGATGGAAGCCCTTGGGTTGGCTAAGTTAGCGGAAGACAAGATTAGTGCTCTACAACGCTCCAGATCTAATTTTGTTCCATTCAGAAATACAGGTTCTCACAACCCTCCAGTCATACCAGCTCCCAGAACTACTCCGATCAAGCACTTGTCTGAAACAGAGATGCGAGTCAGGCGAGACAAAGGGCTTTGTTATAATTGTGATGAGAAATGGTCTCGGGGCCATAGATGTGTTCAGCAAAAGCTCTATCTCTTGGATGTGGATTCTCCACCGGAACTGGAAGAATATGTAGATGCTCAGGAAACAGTGGATGATGAGGTTGAGCCTCACCAGCCTGAACCTCCTTCACCAGAAGCTCCACCAGAGATAACTGTCCATGCTTTGGCAGGAGTCACTACTCCACAAACCATGCGGGTCCAGGGTTTCTTCAAGAAGATCCCTCTTACTATACTCATTGATTCTGGTAGCACTCATAACTTCATTGATCCACGAATAGCCAAACAGGCTGATTGCTTTATCCATCCCTGCTCTAGCTTTGAAGCCATGATTGCCAATGGGGGCACTTTACCTTGTAAAGGGAAATGTCGCAATGTGCGTCTCTCTATTGGAGATTATAACATGTGCTCTGACATGTTTGCCTTACCCTTAGGTGGCTGTGATGTGGTTTTGGGTGCCCAATGGTTACGCACTCTTAGCCCCATTCTCTGGGATTTTGCTGAACTTTGGATGCAGTTTTCAACCGAGGGGCACCAACACACTTTGAAAGGCTTACAACCAGGGTCTCTCAGCATCATCAGTTCACACCGTATGGAAAAACTTCTTAAGAAGAATTCACATGGTGTCATTGCTCAGCTCCATTCCATTCAGATGCAGCCATCAGCAGTCTCTAGCACTCCTGCCGATCTCCAACACATTTTGGACAAGTATTCTGGTATATTTGCTGAACCTGTGGGATTACCTCCTTCTCGTCCAGAGGACCACCGTATTCAGCTCCTTCCTGGCAGTGTTCCACCCAACATCAGGCCCTACCGCTACCCATTTCATCAGAAGACCGAAATCGAGATACTTGTCCGTGACTTACTGAAGCAAGGAATTATTTGCCCTAGTACCACTTCTTTTTCTTCTCCAGTTCTGCTTGTTCGCAAAAAAGATGGGTCATGGCGACTCTGCATTGATTTCCGAGCACTTAATCATCTCACTATAAAGGACAAGTTTCCCATTCCAGTTGTTGATGAACTTCATGGGGCTCATTTTTTCTCCAAGTTAGATCTTCGATCTGGGTATCATCAAATTCGGGTTAATGAGGAGGATATACTTAAAACTGCCTTCCGCACACATGATGGTCACTATGAATTTTTAGTCATGCCCTTTGGCCTCACGAATGCTCCTTCAACATTTCAGGCAGTGATGAATAACATATTTTGACCATACCTCCAGAAATTCATTCTGGTCTTCTTTGATGATATCCTCATATATAGCAAAACTTGGGCTGAGCATCTCCATCATCTGGAGCTTGTCTTGCAACTTCTCTCTGATCATCAACTCTGTGCAAAACTATCTAAATGTGTGTTTGGCCAGGAGGAAGTGGAGTATCTCGGGCATATTGTTGCACACCATGGAGTGCGGGTGGATCCTACAAAAATAGATACCATGAAAACTTGGCCGCATCCTAAAACTCTCAAGAGCCTTCGGGGTTTTTTGGGGTTGACTGGCTACTACCGCAAGTTTGTCAAAGATTACGGGAAAATTGCAGCACCATTGACAACTCTGTTAAAAAAGGATGCCTTCTCCTGGACCCCTGTTGCTGAGACTGCATTTGAACAACTGAAATAGGCTATGTGCAGTACACCTGTTCTCGCGATGCCAGATTTTTCCAAACCCTTCACTATTGAGAGTGATGCTTGCGGCAATGGATTGGGTGCTGTTCTCCTGCAAAATGACCATCCTATTGCGTTCACTAGCAAAGCCCTCTCTACTTATGAAAAAGAAATGATGGCTATTTTGCATGTTGTACAGAAGTGGCGACCATACCTCTTAGGGAGTCATTTTTGCATCAGAACCGATCACCAAAGTCTGAAATACTTCCTGGAACAACGGGTATCCTCTCCTACACAACAGAAATGGGTCAGCAAACTCATGGGGTATGATTATGAGATCACCTACAAGAAGGGTAAGGAGAATATTATGGCAGATGCTCTTTCTCGCACATTTGATAATCAAGCTTCCCTTTCCGCTATTTCTATGCCCATTCCCAATTGGTTAGCGTCTGTTCAGCAGGGCTATGATAGTGACTCTTCTTTATCTCAAATCATTCACCAGCTAGCCAATAATCCTTCTGCTATACCACATTACTCTTGGGATGGTGCTTCTCTTCGATACAAGGGTCGGCTAGTGCTTCCTCAGAACCCAGCTCTACATCAGGCTATTTTTTATGAACTCCATGCTTCTCCTTCGGCAGGGCACTCAGGCTTCCTCAAAACTTATGAGCGAGCAAGGAGAAACTTCTTTTGGAAAGGGATGAAACACATGATTCAACAGATGGTGGCTGAATGTGATACTTGCCAACGCCACAAGGGTGAAACGACCCTCCTTCCTGGCTTGCTCGAACCATTGCCCATCCCTACACGGATTTGGACTGATATTTCTATGGATTTCATTGAAGGGCTTCCTAAATCCGGCGGCAAGACAGTGATCTTGGTTGTGGTTGATCGTCTCTCGAAATATAGTCATTTTTGTGCCCTCAGCCACCCCTATACTGCCTCCTCTGTTGCACAAATCTTCATGGACCAGATATTTCGTCTTCATGGACTCCCTTCTTCCATTGTCTCTGATCGTGATGCAACTTTTACCAGTCATTTTTGGACTGAACTGTTTCAGAAAATTGGCACCAAACTGAAGATGAGTTCGGGCTATCACCCACAAACTGATGGTCAAACTGAAATTGTCAATAAATGCTTGGAAACTTATCTTCGTTGCTTCACTTCCGAACAGCAACATCAGTGGGCCAAGTGGCTCCCTTTAGCTGAATGGTGGTACAATACCTCTTACCACACTGCCTCTAAAATGACTCCATATGAAGCAGTCTATGGTCAGGCACCTCCAGTGCTCCTTCCCTACACTCCCAACAGCTCACCAGTCCAGGCAGTTGACATAGTTCTCCGCAGCAGGGATCAGATTCTTCGTACCTTACAGGATAATCTTCACATGGCCCGTAATCAGATGAAACAGCAAGCAGATCAACACCGTTTTGAGCGCTCATTTCAAGTTGGGGATATGGTTTTTCTTCGTCTACAGCCATACAAACAATCCTCCCTAAAGCTGAAAAGGCGTCATAAGCTGGCCCCAAAATTTTATGGGCCTTATAAGGTTCTACAGAAGATTGGTTCAATTGCTTATAAACTGGAACTTCCTCCTTCTTCTCGCATTCATCCAGTCTTTCATGTTTCTTGTCTAAAGAAAGTTCTGGGTACCACTGTCAGAGCACAAACTACTCTCCCTGAAATGGATACGGAAGGATCCATTATCCTGGAGCCGGTGGCAATCATTGACCAGCGCACTCGCCAGCTTCGCTCTCGCTCCATCTCTGAGGTCTTGATTCAGTGGCATGGCATGCAACCAGAGGATGCTACCTGGGAACCCCTTCTTCAGATTCAACAACAATTTCCACACCTTAAGCTTTGAGGACAAAGCTTTTTTTCTAAGGGAGAGGGGATGTTAGGAACCTGTGTGTTCCTTCTGTTTATTTTGTTAGAGTAGTGTTGTTGGACGCATATGCTTTGTAAGTCGTCCCGTGAGTATATTTTATTATCCCACATGCATAGGTAGTATTACTTTTCTAGATCGTACCCAGTATATAAGAATAGGTTGAGGCCCTTGATGGGCACGGACGAATTTATTGTATTGAGCTTGCTCAAAGGAGGTTACCCCCTCGAAGTGGCCTGCGATCAGTAGATTCATTCTGAGTTCTGCTATCACTTTGTATTCTGTTATTTCGAGCATTCTCACGATATTGCTATAAGGAGGTTCTTCTCAATTGTGTGTTGGAATTATTTTAGAATAACTAAGAGGGGGGGTGAATCAGTTATTCAAGGTCTAGATGTACAAATAATTTTTTTCACAATTCAATGAACACATAAAACATTCTTAACCATACATGCATTCATTGTGTGTTCACTAAAACTGATATGTTACTATCAAATCATCTTCTAGAAAAGTAAAGCATAAAACACAACATATTCATCGGCACATTTGACACAATGATTTCATGTGGAAACCTAATTTGAGAAAAACCACCAATAACATGCTACTCCTTTTTCACTCTTTTGAAGTGATGCCCTATTAAAGGCCAACCTTGTTAAAGGTTACAATACACATTGTTAAATGTGACCTAGTTAAGGGATTTCAATCACCTTGTTAAAAGTGAGTTTGTTAGAAGACTTTAGGCCATTCACATGGAATGCCACCTTGTTAAAGGATTTTCCAATGACTGTTAAGTCAACCTTACTCCAAGGATTTACCCTTGGTTGATACAATTGTTCGAAAGTAACAATAGAGCTTTGATCTAATACAACTTACAACCTTACTTTTAGATCATAGATCACTATTCAGTCCTCAACTCTGCTTGGCTTCCAATCTTTATAACTCTAAAAGCTTGTTCACCCTTCAAGCATTCATCCTCTTTAAGCCTTCTTGCTTAGTATGCCATTGTAGACTTCTTAACTTGGGTCACTTGATGAAGAAAACCCCTTTCCTTCTTCTTGTCAAATTTTCACATCAAAACTCTCTAACCTATTGCTTCATGACCAAACATTCCTAGATATAGGAAATTAGAACACTTTTCTTGCTCATTATCCATCACTAAAATTAGGGTTTTTGATGGATTAGGTAGGATACAATGTATCTACCCCATATCTTGTCTTTTCTAGAAACTTCTCCTAGAATCCATTTGAATTCACCTCCAAAATGGTTTACATAAGATTCTATGCCACCAGCTCATCAATCTTATCTTCCTTCTAATTCACAAGTTTCAAGAAAAAAAACATGTCAGCTTTTGTTTGGTGAATCTTTGATCTTTGTCATAATGCAAAAACTCAGCATTATCAATCTTTTGATGCTCAACACATATTGTGTTACTTGACATCTACTGTAAAATCACTTTGCATCAACTGGATTTTATTGGTGCTCAGCATGAACTAAAAATTACTCGACATCAACTAACTTTCTCAACATCCACTAGAATTTGCTTTCACTCAGCTCCAACTAACTTTTTTCTTGGCTTGCACAAACTTTACTCGACACCTACTATCCACTTGGTCAAGCTTACTAAATGAACATTATTTAACTTTATTCTTCAAAACTTTATGAGTATAGCCAGTCATTTTGTAACCTCAATTAGATCATCAATATATTATGTTATTAAAAATTGATTCTTGCACTTCAATACATAATCATAACTCAACCTTTCCTCTAGGTACTTTTGTTACGTATTGTAGATCAAATCCTCCTCATCAATCAACAAAGTTATAATGCTTGAAACATGTAAGGAATTATCTTACTAGCATGTAGCAGGTTTGACATTAATGACAAAACAATTATTGAAACACACAGTCTTCTTCAGCAATCTATCCACTCAAATGATCTTTCATTGTGATTCCCACAACACTTAGAAAAATTATGAATTGTGAATTTATTTCTTAAAATAAATTTCTTATGTATATAGTTTCTTAGTAGTATAAATTATTCTATAAATTTAACTATAATTATTTGATTGACATTTCTATGTATATACTTGATTAAATTAGCTTAGATCAATATTAGACTAATGTCATTGTCCTTTGTTGATTATTATCAATTCAATTAAGTGGTCCTACATGTACCTCTATGAGATAGTTTTAATAAATTTTGCTTGAAATAACACCATCACATCAAAGTAATCTATATGCCTTAATAATCCATTTCTTTTGTTATAGTTAGTTTTACTAAATTCAAATCCCCCCTAAACCACCAATAAGACATAGTGAAAACTTGAGAATCAATCTTCAAACTGATGATCTACTTAAAACTCAACTTAAATTATAATGTCATGATCTACATTAAATATATTATCACAAAAAAAAAATGATTACATAAATCAAAGGATAAATAACAAAAAAGATAAATAAACAATTGTGCTTGTATTGAAATAAGCATAAGATAGCAGGCAACAAAATATAGAGTGTATGATTGTTCTTCTCCAATTGTGTATTTCTAAGAGATAAACATCAAAATATTGTGTAGAAAGATGACACAATTATTTTCTTTATGATGTTCCCCTAGATAGGAAGATCATATATATATATATATATATGAGACTTGAGTTTCAAAATAAATGGGCGTACTCTTTCATAACTATGACACAATTGTTCCTAATTGATAACTAGTTTTTGAATTACAATGCAATTGATTGCCTAACATAATTAAAAGCATGAATAATGGAGATTAATTTCTATGGAGAATGATACACTTCTGAAATATCTTCATTTGTTCATCCTAATTCGTAGTTTTTTAAATTGGCAAGTGCCTTTTCAATATATCTATGGATCTTTGCTTAATTTTCTCATTGGCATCATATATTCTGCTTGTTCCTTTCCTCATCTATCTATGTGACTTAGCCCAATGATATCATCAACCATCAAAGTAACTAAAAAATTTCTTTCCTATAGTACAAGGTTCTTTCAATTAGCTTATTACTATAGGTTATTATGATGTCCTTTCAATCAGTCCATACAACTTACTTTGATATGATTCCATTGTTCATAAGGTATTCCATTGCCATAAGATAACCCAATAAATTTATAAGGTGTTAGGGAAACATCAAATTGTATGGCCGATCACATGTGTTATTCTAATGAGCCTTATTGGAAAATCTTCCTCTAGTACCAAAACTCTATTGTCTAAGTCTATCATCAACATAGGCTACCACTATTGATTCATCAGGAGTTGGTAAGACTAAAAACTACTTTCTTTTGTGCTTATGTTACTCTAATGATTCCATTACAATATATTTATCTGATACTCCCTTTTCCTTTTTATATCATGTTTTCATTATATGTTTATTCAATGCATTTTTTATTTTTCTCTCATGCAACTTATCCTCATACATTACACTAATTGTTTTTCCGGGCATTTTTGTGTTAATTTCGGGAGCCCGATGAGCATAGTTTTTGTCCTACATTTATGAACTGTTGTGTACAAGATATATGGATCTATAAATGTCATTTTTTAGGCTTTTATGCTGCTGAAATTTTGGTAAAAAATTCCATTTTCAGATTTATTAATAATTTGTGAAGTTGTGAAGCTTTTGGCACTATTTTCAGCATACCCGATTTGGGGTTTCTGGAGAAATTTGGTGGATCTTTGTGATATTAGTTGTTTGATCTTAAAGATCTGATTAGAGGTTGTAAATATCATAAAAAATCAGAAAAGGGATGTTTCAGTGGTATCAGAGCCATGATCTTGCTAGCCTGAGGGTTTGTAGAAGTTGCATGTCAGTTTTGACAACTACCCAGATCTTGCATTTCAGTTTTTAGAACTACCCAAATCTTGCATGTCATAATTTATGGTTGCATGTTGCTTCTAATCAGCTGCATGTCAAAATTTATGGTTGCATGCTACTTCTAATCATTTTCATGTTAGTTCTTGGTGAATTTGGTGGTTGTAGAAGTTTGCACGTCAGTTTTGATAACTACCCAGAACTTGCATGTCAGTTTTGACAACTACCCAGATCTTGCCTGTCATCATTGATGGTTGCATGTTGCTTCTAATTAGATGCATGAAAAAATTTATGGTTGCATACTACTTCTAATCATTTGCATGTTAGTTCTTGGTGAATTTGGTGTTTGCATGTTGCTTCTAATCAGTTGCATGTCAAAATCTATGGTTACATGCTACTTCTAATCATTTGCATGTTAGTTCTTGGTGTTTGAAGAAGTTATATCCTATTGGGGTTACACTCTACTTTATCCAGAATGGACAGGTATATTACAGAGTCTCAGAGGACATGATCTTGGACAATTGATATCCAGAGTCAAAACAGTAGAAAGGATGGTTATTTAGACATTCAAGATAAACTTATGAAAATAAGCCATGACATGTCTGAATAGTTGATTGAGCACCACCGTATAATGAATGACATGTTTTTCGACCCAGCTAAGGTGGATAAGTTGACTGGATTTCTATTTGGTAGATTTTCTCATAGGGTAGATGACACAATTACCAAGAACTTACATGAAGAGTTTGAGAAACTAGCTGATAGCCAGGTAGAGGTCTCAGATTCTACTCTGCCACAAGAGGTGGTGGGAAAGGATATTACACAGATTGATAGTAATGGTCAACTTGATACTCAAATTGAGACAATTGTTTACAGGTCGTCAAAGGGTGATGCCACAGGTATTTAGGATGGTATAGTTACAATAGGTAGTGACTACAGTGTAGTGGGTTCAGATGATGATTATGAGGATGTTGTTGTGCAGGATGGTGAGATACCTGGTAGAGATGAGCAGACATTGAGCATTCATGATTTTGCTAAGAAAGAGTACCAGGCACAGTTAGATGCTTCACCACATGAGGTTGAGGCTGGTAGTACTTCACATGATTTGTATAGCCAGCTGAAGGTGAACAAAGATAGTATTGTTACTTCATTATCTCATCATGACAGGTATGTGGAGTTAGTTGGTATTGGTCATATTACTCAGGTGAGGAGTTTGCTTGAGTTACCAGTTGATTCTAGTTTACAGATATGGACTCGAGATTGTTATAGTGGAATTTGGGATTCAGTTGACTGGAGATCTTTAACACTTTTTGGTAGCAGTGTTTGTTGGGTGCTATCATGGATTTGATTAGCAGATTACATGGTGTTGTCTTTTCTTGTGCCAGTATCTTGTCTGATGTTGGTATTAGTTTTTATACACCGATGTTGGGCTTTGTTCATATATCCAGTTGACCATATTTGCTGGAATGTGTTGATGATCTTTCATATTTGGCAGTGTGTACAAATGAGTCCCAGGATCATATTGGCATTGATGACATCTAGGAGGATGTAGTGGGCAGTTTTGAAAACTTAGTTTCCTTGGGTGCAGAGGAGTTGGACAGTAGTGCTAATGTTTTTGATACTCTGTATGTTGATATGAGCTTTAGATTTGATTCACGTGATATGGATTGTAATACTCTAGAGACTAGTGACTTTGATTATACTCCTTTAGACAGTGCATCAGAGGAGGTTTGTAGGAGATAGTCAAGCTAGTGCCATCATGTGTCTAATCAGTTGAGAGTTAGTGACTGAGACATTGCTATCACTTGCCAACATTTTGATGCTGCTCGTCAGTTGTTAGTAGTTTATGGATGGGGTTCTCCTACTAGTGATGAGCAAGAAGGAAGTTATCTTTCCTTGACAGAGATCCACTCTTTATGGGAGGCTATTCGGATTTTGAGACAAAATTATATGCAGTTGGTAGCCAATAGAGATTATCTTATGGAGTGGGGTAGTACAGCATATGATGCATTTTTGGCCAAGGAAGATGAGGTGAGTGAGCTTACTGAGCAGCTTGAGGTGACTTCTGAGATTCTCGAGAGTACACAGTTGGCTTTCAAGGAGTCACAATTTCATTTGGCTAAGGTGACCATGGAGTTAGAGCGACTACAGTCTTTACCTGATTCTATACAGTCACAAGCTATGGTGTTTGGTGATTCGAGGATGTCGATGGCCGATATTGTCAGAGACAGTGGAGATGGGGATGCATCCATCCTTGATACTAACATTGGCATATTAGGTTCATTCCCACTAGAGTCAGGTTTAGTTGAGTTGGGTGTTGTAGCAGATTGTTGTATGCCTGACAGGGTGGTGGCCTCTAGTACTGAAGGCACAGAGACTAGAGATGTATCAAAGATCATGTGTGATGTTGGTGAGTCAGCAGTTGGCATGGTTCCTGCTAGTAATACTACTCCCTTGGTGATATCTTCGGAGGTAGTAGTTAGTTCCAACATGGTTAATGATCAATTGTACTTAGTTTCATCTAGATTATAGTCTGAGCCACTGACTGAGATTGGCACATTCTATCGGCATTACACTATGAGGTACACTCATCAATTTACCTTTGATGACCATATTGATGAGATGATGATACAAAGATGTAATTTGGTTCCTAGTGCTTGTCATCAGTTATGGGATAGTTTGACACCTCAGGATGAGGGTTGTGATGGGCATGACATGGAAATAGGTTCTACAGTTGACAGCTTGATAATACATGACTTAGAGCAGGAGTTTCAGAGTGATGCTTCAACGGGTGTTGTTATTGATTCTACTCCTTTGGCTATGATATCTCCTAACTTAGCTGGTGATCATTCATAGTGGGTTGTATCACTTGTTAATGGTGAGTTGTTGACTAAGGTTGGTTTTTTTTATCAACATTATATTGCAAGGTATGTACATCAGTTAGCATTTGATCCTTGTGTTGAGGAGTTGATGGCAGGAAAATTTGGTTTGGGTTCCAATTCTTGCTATTTATCTTGTGATGGCTTTTCAACATTAGGGGTGCATGGTAGTTATGGTTATGAGATAGTGGTCGGTGATCTATAGAGTTGTGTTGACTACAAGCATTGTATAGTGTGTGGATTCTCCATACTTGGTACAGTTTCATTCGAGAGCATTCACCATTGTTGCAGAGTTGGATTGTACATTCTGTATAGGCCAGTGGAATGCATTGATGGTATTTACTATGTTGGTGGTCCACTTTACTTGGGTTTTGATGTTCTAAGAGTTTGTGTCTCATGGGTTTCTGACTGTGGAAGTTGTGATTTTGGAGTTTGGTGGAGCTATAATTGTTCGTTTGATTATGGATTCCTCTTGGTCATATTGCAAAGGATATTGCAGGAGCCTATGTTAATTGGTAGTAGTATAGTTCATGACTACATTTGGGATCCAAGTGGATTGATTGGTTTATTTTTCAGCCATTGCTTGAGGAAAAGAAATGTTTGGGAGGGGAGGACTTGTCATGTCCCCTTTTCAAATAATTAAAAAATAATAATCTTTGCTAAGGCAGGCAGGCCCAAGAAAGTGAAGTTTCGGAAAAAGGGGGTTAATCTTTGGAAACCGTTGGACTAATAAATGAAAATTATTATTAAAATATGTTTCATTAACCTCTCTTGGATGTGAGTTACAGTTATGCCCTCTTTTAAGGGGTTTGGAGGCATTTTGGGGGGATTCCAGAAGTTGATTTTTGCTCATTCTTTGTTATTCTTCAGAGGCTACCAAACCTGTGGAGAAGGAGACCCAAGAACAGGAGTTTGCAGGTTTCCAAGGAGACCCAAGAATGGGAGTTTGCAGGTTTCTAGGAAGGCTAAGGATGGGAGTTTGAAGCCATTCCATGTGCATGCTCATACAGAGTTTGCCTTTGTGTTGAACAGTGCAGATTTGTGGGTTTTCGGGTGTGTTTTTGGTATGAGTTTGGTGTTTCCAATTGAGTATTGCATATCAGTTTGGGTTGCTTCTGTATTTCAGACTTTAAGGTGTTAAAATAGAGTTGAATATATGTATTGGGATGTGATTAAACTTCTAAGATATATTATTAGTGTTTTTGTGGTGTTTCCGGGCATTTTTGTGTTAATTTCAAGAGCCCGATGAGCATAGTTTTTGTCCTACATTTGTGAACTGTTGTGTACAAGCTATATGAATCTTTAAATGTCATTTTTTAGGCTGTTATGCTGCTGAAATTTTGGTAAAAATTTCCATTTTCAGATTTATTAATAATTTGTGAAGTTGTGAAGCTTTTGGCACTATTTTCAGCATACCCGATTTGGGGTTTTTGGAGAAATTTGGTGGATCTTTGTGATATTAGTTGTTTGATCTTAAAGATCTGATTAGAGGTTGTAAATATCATACAAAATCAGAAAAGGGATATTTCATTGTGATGGAAATTTGCAATAGCAGTGTAATTTGTGGTGTATTCAGCCCCAAATGTAGCAGTGCTTGCTCTGCAACTTTCTTCAAGGAGAGAAGAGGTACCTATTTAAATATTCTTTTCTGTCATTTCTAAATGTGCATCTCTTTATATTTCCCCTAGTAGGTGATTAGAGAAGCTTCTCTTTATGTATATGTATGTGTATATATACATACACACACATATGTGTGTGTCTATGTATGTATACATATAGAGATCTCTCCCTTTATATACATATATACATGCATAGACAAACATACATGTGTGTATGTATGTATATATACACATATGCATATGTATATGTACATACATACAAACATACATATACAAAGATCATAGGGGCATGACAATGAGATGTAGAGATACATATACACATACATACATATGTATATACATATAGTTGATGGAGAAAAAAAAATGCAAGGTTGAAGAGGGGTAAAAGATGATAAGGAGAACAAAGAAGAAATCAAAGGTAAGAGATTAGAGTGTGGAAGGTGATGAGAATGGAGAAAAATAGACCAGGAAGAATAAGAAAAGGTGAATCAACACCACAGGAGGAATGGTCATTCCAAATGAGAGCAAGGAGAAGACATAGAAGAAATGGTTGGGATAATCAGCATCTAGGTGTCATCAAATGTGTGTTCTTTTCATTTATTAATATTTCTCAAGTCAAATGTTGCCCAATTTTGGTAGAAATGTGGGCTTAGAAATGTACTTGTAATGGTTCCCCAAGGTAGATAGAAAACTATGGTAGCCTACAAGGAAAATTGTGAAGTTTACTATACTCCACATAGGAGATAAATTTTGGAGACTAGTGTAATGGAAAGAAGAATATGCAAAGAGAAATAGTGGCAAAAAAAATGTAAGTTTCAACTTCTGATACAATATTAATACAAAATATATTGCTGATAAATAAAACCAAACAAAAGAAATTGTTGATTTTTGTCTTAAATAATCTAATAACTATCAAAAAAATCATTTAATAAGTTAGTATGATAGAAAATACAAAATACATTATGACTTCTATGCTTTTTCATTTATAAGTTATTTTATTCTTTTATGTTTTTTTGTTGATTTATTTATTTGAATTTGCTATTAAAATTTAAGGCTATTATTTTGTGAGAGATTGTGTTATAATAACAAAAAAAAATTGAACTGAATTTTCATACCTAGACTTACAAACATAAAGGTGGCACAATCATAAAAGCATTTTTTAATACAACTTTAAAATCTAAGTTTTCCATAGCAAGGCATTTTCTAAATACTTCTAGACTACTGGTGCAAATAATTATTCACTATTTACACTTACTTAAGTTTACTTAGGTTAATGCATATTTTTATTATTTATTTATTAGTCACCTAGGATTATGCGCAGTCTTGTGAGTTGTCATGTTGATAACACTTGAGTTTGCACCTCTTTTATGCACATGGTGTCTACAACATCTCATCTTGAGATACACCTTACCATTCTTATCCTATCATCAAGAATGATGCATAAGATGTGTGCTTAGTTATCATGCTTATCTTATCTCTTGGCTCTTTCTAGAGACATTCTAGGTGCTTCCAAAGAGGCCTTTATATACATGCACTCCTAGTGTGTTTGAACATATAATACAGAGAAATGTATGAGGATATACTCTAATATATTGATCATACTCCTTTTTTGGTCTCCATTTGTGCTTGTGTTCGAGTTCTACAATCTTGGATGAATCTGTCTCTAAGGAAAATTCTTACATGGTATCAAAGCTCTTGGAGAATCTCTCTTCACATAGCCATTTGAGACCATCTTCTTGCTTTAGCACCTTGGCTTGAATCTAGAGTATCATAGAAATTGGGAGTGTCTAGAACCAAATCTGACCTTTCTATTACGTCTAGAACATTGATTTAGTGAAAATCAGCTATAAAGTTTCCTACCCTAGGCATAACTCAATCATGAGGCAAAAAAAATTTGCAAACTGACACCCGTAGGACTAATTTTCCAAATTGGTATGATCATTTCAGATCTGTATATTTAGTTTTTAGATCTTCATTTTTTTCATGTGCATCTCTACAAAAAAAATTTGGATCTACATTATTTTTTTTGGAAAAATTGGCCATTGGGCCTGTAGAAGAGATTTTTTAGAGGTGAAGATTGGTGGTTGCTTGTGCAAATCAGATATTTGCATCACATTTAGAAGGTCAAAAAACTCAAATTGACTTTTGTTTCACCAAAATCGGACATCCAAGGTGAAATCTAGAGTCATTTAATTTTTGGAGGTGTGGCAACAATTCAAGAAAAATAACAACAGAGGTAATTTTCAAATAGCAATATCTCCCTCATATGGACTCATTTTTTTGAGCAAAATTTTTTGTTTTGGGGTAGAATTTCATGATCTACACATTGGTGTAGGTAGTTTGACATCTCTTTTTCTGAATTTTTTTGCAACTCACAAATCCTAATTTTTGCCACTTAAAATGCTTAGTATGGGCTCATCTAGACTCCAAATCAAGTTCCATTTTTTTTGAAAGTGCATTTTTTTAATCTACTTTCTTG
This sequence comes from Cupressus sempervirens, assembly GCA_028749045.1. Taxonomy (NCBI): domain Eukaryota; kingdom Viridiplantae; phylum Streptophyta; class Pinopsida; order Cupressales; family Cupressaceae; genus Cupressus; species Cupressus sempervirens. The sequence continues at coordinate 176,689,584 of CM053784.1, read as the reverse complement.
ATCTACAATCATATTATAGGTTTTGTGGATAGAAATACTACTTTTAGAAATAAGCCCTAAATTAGCATGTGGTTATCACACTAAGTGCCAAATCATACTTGCGAGGGTTCTTTGATTTCTTTAATTCTTTGGGGGTTCATTGATTAATCTCATGGAGTCTTGTCAGATATGTTAGTCTAGTATTAGACCATAGTTGACAACAACAAACTATCACAAATGGAGTGCTTTCATACTTGATCATCTAAGAGACCATCAAGAATTGCTTCCTTATCTCTATTCATTGCCACCACATTTTAATTGGTCACATCTAGTGCACCTTTGTCACTTTTTGTATAATAGTATGAGTAAGGAATCTTTTGCTCCTCTTAGAATGACAAGTTTTCCTCATCATATTTGGATGTCTATTTGGTAAGCATATGAGGATCCATGCATTCCTCCATCTCTAGAGGACATTTTACATCTAGTCACTCCAGCTACAGTTTCTTCAACTCCAGATACAATCACACCTATAGATGTTCCTGTTGCTCCTATTGATCCTATTCTAGCCACAGATGCTTCAAATTTAGTGTAGCAAGACCCTTTATGTCTTCCTACTTTACCTTCATGTGATTACTTCCTTCCTACCATTACAGGGCTATTCATGGAGTCTCACATTGAAGATGTGGGAGACATCCTAGATGATATTTGGCTTCTTTTTGAGGTGAATTATTCTGCTATAGTGATAGATTCATGTACTTCACCACAACAGGGTAGACTTTGTCTTCTAGGTTATGACTTCTTGACAAACATTATAGATATGTTCGTAGAGTCACACACAATAGATTTGGAGGACTTCCTTGATAATCTATTTCTTCTCTTTATTGAGGATGATCCTTCTACAATTTTTGCAAGGGACCACTTTGACCCTCATGTCCATTCTCTACATGATCAATATTCATTGATTGACATGATTGTGGATACTTATGTACATCAATTTTACATGGTCTCTTTGTCATTTGAGAAGACTATTGGTTTCTTGAAACAAGTTCTATATCATTTTTTCTCAATCTGTACTTCTTCTAAGTAGTTTTGGAAGGAACCATCATTAGTATTGACACAGAGACACTTGAGCAGTTCCAAAGACACTATTCATCATTGAGATTCTTTCCACACATAGGGGAAGCATCTCACCAGTATCATTGCCATTTTTTCTTCCAAAGGGGAGGAACATCATTGAACGGTCATGGATCAAATTCTACATTAGAGTATTTCTCACTAGTCAACACACTACCTTTAGGGAGAGGGGGTGGGGGGAAATACCTTGGTCTCCTTCTTCTCCTTTTTGGGGGGGACTTCTTCCTCTTAGGGTTTTTGTCCTTCCCCCATTTCATTATTGTATATACCTGATGTATGTTGTAATGGCAAGGTCTTAATTACTCCATCCATCCATGTACCCCTTTTCATCTCTCTTTTTCGAGGAGGGTTTTTAACATGAGGTTTTCCCTCTTTCTCCACTTTATGAGAGATTTCATATCATTATGTACATGGGTACCTAACATAGCCTAGTAGAGGGGACCCATTTTGCATTTCATCCTAGTTTTTGTGAGCTTAAGGGTATTCCCTAAGTTTTACTTAAGGGGGGTCATTGGTGTAAATAATTATTCACTATTTACACTTACTTAAGTTTACTTAGGTTAATGCATATTTTTATTATTTATTTATTAGTAACCTAGGAGTATGCGTACTCTTGTGAGTTGTCACATTGACAACACATGAGTTTGCACCTCTTTTATGCAAATGGTGTCTACAACATCTCCACTTGAGATACACCTTTCCATTCTTATCCTATCATCTAGAATGATGGATAAGACGTGTGCTTAGTTATCATGCTTATCTTATCTCTTAGCTCTTTCTAGAGACATTCTAGGTGCTTCTTGAGAGGCCTTTATATACAAGCACTCCTAGTGTATTTGAACATACAATACAGAGCAATGTATGAGGACATACTCTAATATATTGATCATACTCCTTTTTAAGTCTACATTTATGGTTGTGTTCAAGTTCTACGATCTTGGGTGAATCTTTCCCTAAGGAAAATTCTTACATGGACAATTCAATTTTCTACTCTTGTAATGAATTAAACTAAAGCTTGACAAGGAATAGCTACTATTTAACCAAAGTTACCTACACCCATTCTTGAAAAATTCCTTCAAAGAAGTTTCCCTCTAAGTACTTTTTGTGTTGGTTTCAAAAGCAATGCATAATGTCATTAGAATCACACTTTTTTCACTTGATACAATGTAATGATACATTAAAAATGATTAAATAGAACAAGCAAACCACAAAAATTCATAAACTATAGAAAAAAATATTTATAAACTAGAAGGCATTGAAATATTTGAAAAAAGGGCATTAACAATTCACACACTCCCATTCTGGCCGGTAATAAAATTAACCCATTCACTAAACTCTATTTGCAAGCTAGTGTGGTACCTAAAATTCCCTATGTAGATCCTTAAGACTATAGTAGTGCCTCCCCTTTGCTTATTGTTTACCAAAAATTCTTCCAGTATGTCCTCCATCACAAGCCAGTGTGCATAAAAAATGAAATGAATACAAAAATTTTCCAAAAATAAGGGTTTGGGCTTAGGGTTTCCATGCATAAAAGCCCAAACATCTTGTTTCAAAAAATATAAGAAAGAAATTTAGAGTTTTGAGAACAAAAAGAGAAAGAAATAAATATGAACTAAATGCATAGACTTTTCCCTTACCGTCGGTTGTATTATCACTAAAAACCACCTAAATTTCCATTATTTTATGCATCTTATTTAGATCAGCCTGTTGTTATTAATTTTCAAAGGCATTCTGAGAGTAGCGACATCCAATATTCTAAGTCATGGCAAGAATTGGACACTGATTTTGAAGGAGACTTTTACTCCAATTTGAGTAATATCATTAATTTAAGTTGTTTGTCAAAGATTATAAATTGTTAAGGAAATGTACTCCTCACACAATACTACAATAATTGAAGCAATAATTAGCTATGAAGGTTTAAATTATAAGTAATTGGATGGCATTACCCTTAAAAAGAGAGAAAAAATTCAAATTATAATTATAATTTTTTGTAAAATTTCTTGTGAACCCCACCAATTTTCTTGGTCTACATTATTTTTTTGGAGGATCTTGAGATAAGTCACTTAACATGAGTTAAGTGAGTTTTATTGTTTTATTATTTGAATTCTAAAATATGTATACAGCTCGATCAATTTTTCTATTGTACTAAGATGTAATAAGTGCCTTAAAAAAGATCTCTAAATATACATGTTTAGAAGGAAAAGAAATGAACATTTACATAGCCCTTGAAGAAAATCACAAAGCTAGGGCACAACAACAAAATCCCAGAGCTAGGGCATGACACATCAACAAAATCACAAAGCAAGGGCATGACATTGCAACAAAATTGTAGAGAAAGGGCACAACAACAAAATAAAAAGATCATAGCAATGAAATGTACCAATCGCAAGGGCACAATAATGTTTAGAGCTCTACATCCTCGTTCAAAGCTCTCCACCTTTTGTGCACAACTCTTCATAATCAAAACAAATGGGGAATGATTTATGTCATTTTTTTTTATACTCATGTGAATGTCACTATTACAATGCTAATGTTGGTATTGTGATGAAGTCAAGGATAATTGCAAAAAAAACATGAAAATCACCACAAATTACACTAACATCTCAATTTGACCCCAAATGTTATAGTGCTTGATCCCTCTAGAGGTGCTAAAGAAGCCTCCTAATTTCCATTTATTAGGAGCCAAATTTTAGGGGTTGAGATGCAATTAAAGATAAGGTTTATCCATTGTCTTCACAAGCCAAAATCTTCTCATGTTTTACATAGGAATATCTAGTCAACTTTATCATATGATTTTTATATATCTAGTTTTACAAGCATGTGAGCTTCCTTTATGGTTTGGGCTAAGTGAATTAGCTCTTGAATTATTATGATACCATCTAGAATTGATCTATTTGGCAGAAAACCCATTTGTTCTTTTGAAATTAGTTTTGGAAGGATAATTTTGATGTAGTTTTCTAATGCTTTGGTTAAAATTTTGTATATTGGGTTGTGAAGTGCAATTAGTTGAATGTTGCATGGGCCTTCATAACTTACTTTCTTTGGTATGAGTGTGATGAAGATATTATGTATTTCAGGTAGTAGGAAGCCTAAATTTTAGGTGGTTCTAATTTCATTCCAAAGATCCTCTTTGATTATTGCTCAACATTTTAAAAAGAAAAATGCTTGGAAACTATTAGGCCCTAGAGATTTATCCAGGTTCATATTAAACAAGGATTCTTTGATTCTTTTTTGTGTGTTTTGGAAAATAGATTGTTCTTTTATTCTAACCTTGACTACCCAATATTCTTGAAAAAATTTGATTATAACAGTTGGGAAATCATAGCTAAGTGATTGACTTCCCTCTAAATTCTTAGGTACAGCTCCCTCAGATTTTGTGATTTGAAATGAATCTTGTTTATTCCAAATCTAAATGGTATCTATTTTTTACCAGAGATTAGGACAGGGAAACCAAGTTAGGTCTAGATGGGAACTAACTTAGGTAACAATTTGGATCTTATAACTAATCAAGTCTGTGAACTCACACATCTAATAAACTTGCACAAATTGATTAAATGCTAATGAATTCTATTTATGATTTAACTACTTAACTAAAAGCTTATAAGGAAGAGACTAACTTGAAGAAAAACACAAAACAATATCTCTTTAAACCTTCAATAATACTATTATTATCTACAACTTACTACATTGAACAATGGAAAAAACCTCTATTTATTCCTCAACTCAATTCAATGGAAAGAGATATCCTAAGCTATCACAAAACAATGGAACAGTAAATAATCAACACAAAATACATTCAACTTGTCTCTACAATATGAAGTATCTCAAGCCAAAAATTAGCCAACCTATTAATCTTTCAATTAGATACATAAAAGATTCTGAGATGACCATTACAAAATGAGTTTCAAATAAGTTCATCTCCTCAAAATTGGCAAATGACAAGGTGCTGATTGCCAATTACAATCATTACACCAAATATGAAAGGGTGGGATAAGAATCAATTCACCTTCTTTCCTTTTTCTGACTTCACCCTATAGACTTTGGTAGCAACAATGATTGGGATCAACTCTTCATGTTTATAAACATGAATGTTAGTGTATCTTATAAGCCACTTAGAATGCTCTTTGACTATATCTTTGATGGTATTCAACCTCTCCTACATTTCTTCCATAGCCATGTATACACACTGACCAAGCTTTTGGAGCCCTAACACTCTATTTTGGTGATCAAAAGATTTCTCTATTAAGCTACCCAGATAATTTGAGAAATTCTTTTGCATGATCGAAACTCCAACTATCCCTTTTCCTTGTCTACTAGATTGGGGATCTGTATGTAGGCCTCTTAGTAATTCATAGTCTCTATCCTTATCCTTCTAAAATTTGACCTCCATTTCTTTTAACCCTTCTTCTGCTACTAAGATCATTTCAAATTTGAATTGCATGATCTGTAACCATTCAAATAAGGGCTCGTCTCCCTTAGGAAGAACCTTTTCCTCTATAGCTTCATTAGCCTCCATGTGGATGATCATTTTCAACAAGGGAATTCAATCCTCACTCTTGGCTTTCTTTGCTACCAGGGTAGCTTGGTTAGTTAAGATATTATCTTTCTCTATTTCAAGTCTAAGTATTGCATTACTGAGTTGCTTTATGATTGCAAGACCTTCAAACTTGAGTTTTTTAGTCTAGTCCCTACCAATCTTCCCAAAGTTCTTGTCTTCTTGTAGTTGAGAAATGATAGCTTGATTATCCATGGCCATAGGGTCACCAATAGTTGACACTCCTGAGATTCTTACCAGTGGGGTCACTAGTTGCTTGATGAAGTAATTAAGTTTATGAATCTCTTCCTTTATTCTAACTTTAGCAAGCTTAAGACTTTTGAGTTTTCCTTCTATCACATCATTTGATGACTTCCATAATCCCACCTTAGTGTCATGTCTAACTTCTCCAAGATCAACAAAATTTAAGGAAAATTCCTCTCTAGACATGTCTTTAATCCTCCCTTCCTTAGTGGTCTTAGAAATCTCCATAGTCAATTGCATCATCCAGATTAACATAATCTGAATAACTATTCTATAACTCTTGAGCCTAGTCAATGTATTGGGTATATGAGCAAGTTACTTGAACTAGAAAGAAATACTACTTGAAAAAATTCAAAGCTCTACCTCACCTTTCAACCTATGCAAGAGGACCAAAATATCAATGATTTCTAGCTTGAGGTTTGTCCCAAACAAAGTTTTGGGAACTTTACTCTTATCACTCCATGGTTTATGGAACCTTGTCCTCATGATTTCTTTCCTCTAGATTATTTTTTTACCTAAGAACTCTGAGACTACTCCATTAATATCTAAATTGTAGAACTCCTCTTCCTCTAACACCTGAAGGCTATTCACCACTATTTTCTTATCTATTGAGATTAGCATTGTATCATTAGGTAGCTCAATTTGTTTGGTTTCTAGATTATAGTGATGAATTTATTTGTAAATCAACTTAGGGGCTTGGACTATGATCAGGAAATCAACAACCTCAACTAAACCACATTCTCTAGGCTTCTTAGTGATGGGATGAATTTGTTCAACTTTCAACCTTTATGGAAGTCTTCCATGTCTAAGAAGCAAAGAGAAGTACCTATGAAGTTCTGCAATGTAGACTTGATCCCAGTTAATGGATGAAAAGTTGCGAACTTGGTTGCCATGAGTTCATGAACAAGATTTATAATTGAGAAAGTGAATGAGACAAAGAGTGCAATAGTCATAAGTTTTTCAAAATTTATGGATGGATAGAAAGAAACATCAAAGAAAAGTAGTAACTTATCCAACTTCTTATCTATCTTTATATGAGAGCCTCAGTTCATCTGTTGATAATTAGAATTTGTGCCACACGAATGAATTTAAGGAAATACCCATTAGATAGTAAATGTGAGAGTTCAATGGAAATCTAGAGGTCTTTTCACTATTCCATTGAACTAAATGATAACTTTCTATATTTCCACTACTTACTTTTCTATTTTCCTTTAAGTTTCAAAAGGTTACCATTAGGGTACCCTATTGAAGAAAATCTGCTAGACAAGATCCTTGCTATGTTTCTTCATCTTTAATGATTTGATCCATTCCAATATCATCTTGACATGCTTTGCATCCAATATGGGGGTTGGATTTAATCGTTAACTTGATTTCCTTGAAAAATTGAAAAATTTCTTTATGGGCTAAAAATCCACCCAGGAGAAGATGCTTTCCATTTTTCCACTAATGCTTCCTTCTAAATCAAATCTTTGAGAAAAAAATTTTTGGAAATTGGGAATGCTTGGCTAAGGTGTGAGGAACTATTTAAGAGTCATAAAACATCTTTTTCTTTCACCTCAAGCCATTTTGCAGAAAACTATCTTCATGGGTTAAAAACCCACCAAGGAGAAGATAGTTTTCATTTTTCGCTGAGGCTTAAAAATTAGAGTATCAGTGAATCTGAGCCATGCTTGGAGATCTTAAATTATATTTGAATGTTTATTTATCTTAGAACCCTTCACCTTTGCATATTTATAATACATACATGTCTTCAAGTGGTTATTAGAGGAAATCATCTTCATGGGTATGAAACCTGCTGAGGAGAAGATTTTTTTTCAAATTTTTGTTAATGCATGTTTATCAAAGAGTTTCATCAGTATGCCATGAGAAAATATGAGACGTGATTGATCATCAAATGAGTAAATTTGATCTCTATTAGACTAGGTACTAACTTACTTAACTAGTACATGGAAAAATAAAAAACCGCTTGATAAGAGGAAAAGAGAAGGTAAAAAGGCAAAATTCGATAAAGATCACCTAACCTTAAGGACTCAGACCTAGACTCAAACACAATCAAGGATTTCAATCACTTCTCTTTCTTAACAATACTCACTTTTTCCAACTAGTTAGAAAATAGAAAGTGGGGCAACAGTTGGCTCTATCTGGGGTCATGGGCAATCCATGTCCAAGCAAGGAATCCAAGATCTCTAGTTTCACAAAAATGAAAAGGTGAGTACACAACAAAACTAAAGCAAGAAAAAGAAAGGGAAATTAAACTAGGAAAAAAAAAATGAGAACTAAATGAAACTATGATACAATACATAGGTTACATGTTTTTAATTTGGGACTATTATACCATATTCAAAACAAAACTTGATGATTTTGATGGATGAGAAATATGTTGCATTATCCATTACCAGTTTAATGGGTACACCAAAGTAGACTAGTATCTTTTCTTTTATGAATTCATAGACTACTTTTGAAGTGGTCTTCTTTTTGTCCTTTGCTTCCACCCATTTTATGAAGCAATCAGTTGCAATAATGATGTAGGTGTGACCAACACTAGATGTTGGATTAATAGGGCCAATGAAATCAAGACCCCATTGTTGGAAAGGACCTTCAATTACCATGGGTCTGAGAGGTAGTGTAGCTAACTGGGGGCTACCTATGAACATTTTACATTTTTCACATTTGGAAACCCAATAGTAGGCATCTTTAAATATTTTGGGCCAATAATAAAAATTTTACAATATATTAAAAGTAGTAACCGAGGATGATAAATTCCCACTACACACTTTATTGTGAAATGTTTTCAATAATATTTGTTTTTTTTTTTATCTACATACCTAAGGAAAGTTTTGTCTAAGGATTTTTGAAAAATCTTATCATCCCAAATCACGTACTTAGTGGCCTTTAATTTGAGGTCTCTTCTTCTCTTTTCTATCAATCCCTCAAGACATTCACCATATGTTAAAAGGTATGTAACATTTTCAAACCAAGGGTCTTGTAGACTCACTGCCAAAACCAATTGTTTTTCATTTTCTTGTTCAACATTTCCATTCTTTGCTATAGCCTTACATAACGTGTTACCTCTTACTAACTTTGTAGGCTTAATTTCAATGTCATACTCTTATGTTTTAGCCACCCATGTCCTTCTGGTATTATAACCTACATCTTGTTGAGTCAACACACTTTTCACTACTATGTTAGGTACATGAACTATGGAATGAGATTGTAGGATATACAATCTATAAATTTTCAATTCTTTGACCACAACAAAAGCATGTTTTCAATTTGAGATTATTTCAACTCATGGTTCTTCAATGGTATACTCATGAAGAATATAGGAGCTTGTATTCCTTCTTTATTATCCTACATGAGGATAGTTGACAAGGTGTGTTTAGATGCATAACAATAGATCATGAAGTCTAGTTTGTAGTTAGGATGACATAGGATGGGAGCATTAGCAATGGTGGTCTTTATACTTTGAAAGGATTTTTTTTGGATTTGTTCTATTTAAAGATTGAATTCCCTTTCATAATGTCTACAATACACTTAGTGGTTTTGGAAAAATTAGGTACAAACCTTCTGAGAAAATTAACTTGTCTGAAAAATGACTTAACTCCCATCTTGCTCATAGGTAGACTTAATCTTAGGATGGTCTCAATTCATTTAGGGTCAATTCTAATACCCTCTTGTGATACTATATGACTAATTAATTTTCATTATGTCATGTAGAAAACAAACTTCTCAGGATTCAAAGAGATTCTGTGCTCTTGGCACCTTTGCAACACCTTCTTCAAATCCTCTATGTGATTTTTTCTCTTCTTTGGGAATACAATAAGGTCATCTAGGTATATAATGATGATTATATCATTTAAGTTAGAAAAATATTTGTTCATGCACCTTTGAAAAGTGGCACTGATGTTGATAAGACAAAATAACATTCCATGGTATGCAAACGTACTCCAACGAGTGGTAAAAGTTGTCTTGTGTTGATCCTTCTCTTCCACTTCTATTTGATTGTATCTTGAGAAGCCATCAAGCATGGACATCATTTTAACTCTAGCTACAATTCATAGTAGATAATCCATGTTAGGAAGGGTGTAATTATCCTTCAAAGATGCCTAGTTTAGATTTCTAAAGTCCATGCAGATCCTTATCTTTTTATTCTTCTTTCTAACTGGTACTATATTTTCCATCCATGTAGAATGATGAATAGGGTAAATGATTCTGGCCTTCGGCAACTTTTTAACCTCCCAAAATATGGTGTTAGCTACCTTTGGGTTATAGTTTCTTTGCATTTGTTGGAAAGGAGTCACATCAAGTATCAAGGGGATCTGATGTTTCATTTTCCCACCTTTTGTAACTTTCTATATCTTCATAGCTCTAAGTGAATACATCTCGATATTCTATGAAAAGTTGTATGGCAGCTTCCTTTTCCTATAGTGAGAAATATTTTCCAATGTTGATCATTTTGGGACTTTTTAGATCTCCAATATTTACTCCCTCATATTCACTAGTAGTAGGCCCCTTTTCTTTCTCTTTTCTTTAATGTAACTATCATGCCTATTTAACAAATTTTCCAATGACACAAAGTATGTGGGAATGATATTACATTGTAGTTGTATTACGTTAGTCCCCTCCTCTTTTTTCTTCTTGTGAGGCTCTTCTTGTTTGATTTCATTACGATGACTTTCTTGGATAGTTTTGGAATCTTCTAGAAATAACTGTGGACATTTTTTTTTGTCTTCGAACACTTTTCAAGCTTCAACATTAATAGGGATGGAAGGTCTCTACACAATCTCTACTTGTTACATTTTGTTCTTGAATTGTAGATGAGGAAGTAGTAGGGAGGCAGAAATGGCTAGTGAATCTGCATTATAGTTTATCTCCCTTGGGACTTATTCAACTGAGAATGTGTTGAACCCTTTGATTTCATCTGAGACCCTATTTTTCTAATTTTTCAATTTGTGATTCTTTACAGAGTATTGCCCCTTGATTTATCACACAACCATCTCTAAATCACCTCAAGCTTTTAGTATTTTTACACCTTTTTCCTTTGCAGCTATTATCCCAAGTAAAAGGGCCTCATATTGTATCATGTCATTTGTGTTTCCAAATTCTAACTTGAACACCATGGGTTCAGGTTCTCCTTCAGGTGATATCAATACCACCCTTGTGTAGAAACTGGATAAGGAAAAACTTCCATCAAATTCTAGCATCCATACTAGTGATAATTCTTTTCCTTCCATAAGAATTTGATCTTCTTGGTCTTCAACCTTTTGGTCACTTGATACATCTTTAGTGAAAAACATATAGTTACCAAATTCTAATTCCTAGTAGAGAATTTCAGCTTTGGGGTCATCTAACTTTAGAACTGTAAACTTGGCTTTCTCCTCAAGTTCTAACTTTATTTTCTTGATTCCTATGGGTATGACTGCCTAAGACCAATCCATTTTTATTTCTCCTCATAGGTTACTGTAGAAACTTCTTCTTAGAAGCAATCTATAGCTGGCTAAAATATGTGCAACAAGGATAGTCAGTAGTAATTTCTTTTTTGGATGGGAGGCCATTGCTACTTGAGCATCCTTGATTTTATCAAGTAGGGGGACCTATTTGGCATCCATAGAATAATATCTCCCATGCACTTTAGTAAGAGTGATGTCTAGACCTTTAGCTACATTGTTTGAGGCACTCGAATCGATTATACAATTTCTTAACTTGCACCTATTAATATATATTGATACATAGAATGGATTTGGTTTCTATCTAGGGAAAGTCACTACAAATATGAACTCTTCTTGATAAAAAAATGCTAGATGTTAATGACTCATCTTCCTTTTCAGTGATAACATTGTGGTTCAAGGTCAAATTATCTTCTTTGAAATGCTTTACCAATCTTTTCACTTGGAAGGATGAGATTTCAAATAGTCCATTGGTGAAATTTGAATCCTAGAGTCTTTACAAAATTTAATGAAATCAAAAGGATTTTTTTCCTTACCTGATTAAGAGGTTGTGGTTCCTTCATCAATATGATTAGTGCCCAAAGGAGAGGCACTGTCACTTCTTGGGCTATGATTGGAAGACTGATTTTTGTGTTTTTGGCTCCTAGTTAGTACTGTGTATGAGGCTCCATTAATTGTTGCATAACACTCACATTGTCTTTCTAAGTTTGACTAATACTCTAAAAATAGTTTTCTAGAGTCAACATTTCAGTACAAATCTAACTTACAACCAGAATTTGCAATATTCAACTCATTAGTAAAAAACAATTACATCATACGGGCTATTTTGAGACAACTTTCATTATCATGATCTATTGTGAAGTGGAAAACAAACATGTTTCCTTTCTCACATGCAACTTCTATAGCTAATCTTTGTGGTGGACTAGTAAGCTATGGAAACTTTCCATCGATTTTCCTTCTTGGCTAAGTTTTGTAATTCCATTGGTAAGAATGGTTGAATTCGAGAAGTTGCCTCTTCATAGCAACATGTTTGTTTACAACTTTTGCAACATATCATCTAATGAAGCAATATTACTAGAACTCCCTTTGTTGGAGCTCTTGTTTCCATTTTCTAGCGGAGGTTACATCATCTTCTAGTTCCATTGACTTCTTTTGAGTATCTTCCAAGTTAATGGGATAGGATCTTCCTAGGTCATAGTTGATATCTGGTGGCATCAAGATTATCGTAAAAAATTTCAAATTACCCATAGTAGGTCTATCAGTAGTAGGGATTCTAGTATTGATCTTTTTGAAATTAACAAAAAAATCCCTCATACATACAATAGGTTGCTTCTTTATAGACATCGATTGTGTTAACAGGATGTTTTCATCTTCTACAGTTTTGGGGTATGTGCAGGATCATGGTGTACCAAACTATGGCCTTAAGTGGCAGTGAAAAATTAGCAAATCAGGTTTATGTCAACTTGACACATAATTTTGAAGTGGTTATGGACTTTATATCAAAAAGTTGTAAGAAAATAATTTGTAGAAAATTGAATGTAGTTTCTAAACTACTAGGCCTTATCAAGAGAAAAATAATTGATTGGTCAAAAGTTTGAATTTTAATGTAGTACTAAGCAAATTTTAGGGCGAAAATAAAAAGTAAGTGTATGTCTAACAACCTTAATCAAAATCAAATCATAATATTTTTTCAATATAATTATAGATATGAAAACTAGACTCATGCCCAGATGTGACGCAAATTTTTTGATATTTTTATTCCAAATAAATAATTAAATATGAATTTTCTACCAAAAAAAATTCGGATTAAAAAACGTCCCGTGTCTGACCACCCTAACTAATAGAAAATTTGACCAAATTTAATATTTTCTTTTTTCTTATACTAGGCAAAGTATAGAATGTGACACAACTTTTAGATTTAAAAAATGTTATACTGTTTGAAAGTTATAGCTATTTTTCATTCAGTATGTCAATCAGCACTTTACAATAATCTTCATTGATAATTAACTAATAAATACTTATCGAACTCAGAATTTGACAGAAATTATATTGATGGAATTTAGAGAGCGATATTAAAAAACTCATTTCATTTCATTCAATTTCGATCAAAATAACATTGTCAGACGGCTACCCAAAGTCTGAGTATCACTAAAACTCTCTATAAACACATCTTTGGGGTTGACCGGGCAGGCTTGGTAAATACCATGCCTGATCGGATATCCGATTCCAAATTAGATATCCGATATGGTTCACTAGTCAAATTTCAAAAAATTTCAAATTTTGGAGGGAAATTCAATTTAAACGTTCTAGTTTTTTATTTTTAAATTATTTCACTTATATTAATATGTAAAGGCATATTTTAATATTATATATATATATATATATATATATATAATAACGTAATGTAAAAATACAAGATATAATCTAGTAATATATAATAATATCTTATGTTAATCTTATTACAATCTATAAATATAATTTATATTATTATTATTTTTACTAAATATAATAACGTAATTTATATATATATAAAATTCGTATTATATATTATTATATTAATACGTATGTTATTAATATATACAATAACGTAATATTTTCATTAAATGTAATATGTATTATATATTATTATATTAATATGTATAATAATATAATATATATATAACAACGTAATATTTTTATTAAATATAATATATATTACAAATATTATTATATTAATATGTATGTTATTAATATATCTATATAATAACGTAATATTTTCATTAAATATAATAATGTAATATATATATATATATATATATATATATAATTATATTAATATGCATATTATTAATATATATGTATATTATTAATATATAAAAGTCAAAGGGGGTCATAGGGTGACCTATGACCCTCTTTGACCCATTAAACGACGATATATGTCTCTAGGGATCCTAGGACCCCTAGGGACATATTTGAATGGGTAATATGGGTCAAAGGGACCCTATGACCCTCTTTGACCCATTAAACGATGACATATGTCCATAGGGGTCCTAGGACCCCTAGGAACATATTCGAATCGTTCATATGGCACACATTAAATGATGACATATGTCCCTAGGGGTCCTAGGACCGCTAGGGACATAGTCTAATCGTTCATATGGGTCAAAGGGGGTCATAGGGTGACCTATGACCCTCTTTGACCCATTAAACAACGATATATGTCTCTAGGGGTCCTAGGACCCCTAGGGACATATTCGAATGGGTACTATGGGTCAAAGGGGGTCATAGGGTGACCTATGACCCTCTTTGACTCATTAAATGATGACATATGTCCCTAGGGGTCCTAGGACCCCTAGGGACATATTCAAATCGTTCATATGGGTTCAAGGGGGCCATAGGGTGACCTATGACCCCCTTTGACACATTAAACGACGACATATGTCCCTTGGGGTCCTAGGACCCCTAAGGACATAGTCAAATCGTTCATATGGGTCAAAGGGGTTCATAGGGTGACCTATGACCCCCTTTGACCCATTAAATGATGACATATGTCCATAGGTGTCCTAGGACCCCTAGGGACATATTTGAATGAGTAATATGGGTCAAAGGGGGTCATAGGTCTTTTTGACCCATTAAATGATGACTTATGTCCCTAGGGGTCCTAGGACCCATAAGGACATATTTGAATCGTTCATATTGGTCAAAGGGGGTCAAAGGGTAACCTATAACCCCCTTTGACCCATTAAACGATGACATATGTCCCTACGGGTCCTACGACCCCTAGGGACATAGTCGAATCGTTCGTATGGGTCAAAGGGGGTCATAGGGTAACCTATGACCCTCTTTGACCCATTAAATGATTATATATGTCTGTAGGGGTCCTATGACCCCTAGGGACATATTCGAATGTGTAATATGGATCAAAGGGGGTCATAGGGTGACCTCTCACCCCCTTTGACCCATTAGACAACGACATATGTCCCTAGGGGTCCTAGGACCCCTAGGGACATATTCGAATCATTCATATGGGTTAAAGGGGGTCATAGGGTGACCTATGACCCCCTTTCACCCATTAAACGATGACATATGTCCCTAGGGATCCTAGGACCCTTAGGCACATATTTGAATGGGTAATATGGGTCAAATGGGGTCATAGGGTAACCTATGACCCTCTTTGACACATTAAACGATGACATATGTCCCTAGGAGTCCTAGGACCCCTAGGGACATATTCAAGTCATTCATATGGGTCAAAGGGGGTCATAGGGTAACCTATGACCCTCTTTGACCCATTAAACCACGATATATGTCTCTAAGGGTCCTGAGACCCCTAAGGACATATTCGAATGAGTAAAATGGGTCAAAGGGGATCATAGGTCACCTATGACCCTCTTTGACCCATTAAACGATAATATATGTCTCTAGGGTTTCTAGGACCAATAAGAAGATATTCGAATGGGTAATATGGGTCAAAAGGGGTCATAGGGTGACCTATGACTCTCTTTGACCCATTAAACGATGACATATGTCCCTAAGGGTCCTAGGACCCCTAGGGACATATTCGAATGGGTAATATGTGTCAGAGGTCCGTAATATGGGTCAAATCCTATGACCCTCTTTGACCCATTAAACGACGACATATGTTCGTAGGAGTCTTAGGACCCCTAGGGACATATTCAAATTGTTCATATGCGTCAAAGGGGGTCATAGGGTGACCTATGACCCCCTTTGACCTATTAAATCATGACATATATCCCTAGGGCTCCTAGGACCCCTAGAGACATACTCCAATCGTTCATATGTGTCAAAGGAGGTCATACGGTGACCTATGACCCGCTTTGACCGATTAAACGATGATATATGTCTCTAAGGGTCTTAGAATCCTTAGGGACATATTCGAATGGGTAATATGGGTCAAAGGGGGTCATAGGGTGACCTCTGACCCACTTTGACCAATTAATCGATGACATATGTCCCTAGCGTTCCTAGGACCCCTAGGAAGATATTCGAATGGGTAATATAGGTCAAAGGGGGTCATAGGGTGACCTATGATGCTCTTTGACCCATTAAACGATGACATATGCCCCTAGGGGTCTTAGGGGTCTTAAGACCCCTAAGGACATATTTGAATCGTTCATATGGGTAAAAGGGGGTCATAGCATGACCTATGACCCCCTTTGACCTATTAAACGACGAGATATGTCCCTAGGGGTCCTAGGACCCCTAGCGACATAGTGAAATCATTCATATGGGTCGCAGGGGGTCATAGGGTGACTTATAACCCTCTTTGACCCATTAAATGATGATATATGTCTCTAAGGGTCCTAGGATGCCTAGGGATATATTTGAATCGGTAATATGGGTCAAAGGGGATCATAGAGTCACCTATGACCCTCTATGACACATTAAATGACGACATATGTTCCTAGGGCTCCTAAGACCCTTAGGGACATATTCAAATGGGTAATATGGGTCAAAGGGGGTCATAAGGTGACCTATGTTCCTCTTTGACCCATTAAAAAATGACATATGTCCCTACGGTTCCTACGACCCCCAGGGACATATTCTAATCGTTCATAGGGGTCAAAGGGGGTCATAGGGTGACCTATGACCCTCTATGACCAATGAAATGATGACATATGTCCTTAGCAGTCCTATGACCCCTACAGACATATTCGAATTGTTCATATGGGCCAAAGGGGGTCATAGGGTGACCTATGAACACCTTTGACCCATTAAACAACAACATATGTCCCTACGGGTCCTAGGACCCCTAGAGACATATTTGAATGGGTAATATGGGTCAAATGGGGTCATAGGGTAACCTATGACCCTCTTTGACCCACGAAATGACGATATATGTCCCTAGGGGTCCTAGGACCCCTAGGGACATATTCGAATCGTTCATATGGGTCAAAGGGGCTCATAGGGTGACTATGACCCTCTTTGACCCATTAAATGACGACATATGTCCCTAACGGTCCTAGGACCCCTAAGGACATATTGGAATGGGTACTATCGGTCAAAGGGGGTCATAGGGTGACCTATGACGCTCTTTGACTCATTAAACGACGAAATATGTCCCTAGGGGTCCTAGGATCCCTAAGGACATATTTGAATCGTTCATATGGGTCAAAGGGGGCCATAGCGTGACCTCTGACCCCCTTTGACACACTAAACAACGACATTTGTCCCTAGGGGTCCTAGGAGCCCTAGGGACAAAGTCGAATCGTTCATATGGGTCAAAGTGGGTCATAGGTGACCTATAACCCCCTTTGACCCATTAAATGATGACATATGTCCCTAGGGTTCCTAGGACCCCTAGGGACACATTCGAATGAGTAATATGGGTCAAAGGGGGTCATAGGGTGACCTATGACCCTCTTTGACCCATTAAATGACGACATATGTCCCTAGGGGTCCTAGGACCCCTAGGGACATATTGGAATCATTCATATTGGTCAAAGGGGGTGATAGGGTGACTTATAACCCCCTTTGACCCATTAAACGACGACATATGTCCCTACGGGTCCTATGACTCCTAGAGACATACTCGAATCGTTCATATAGGTCAAAGGAGGCCATAGGGTGACCTATGACCATCTTTGACCCATTAAATGATCATATATGTCTCTTTGGGTCCTAGGAACCCTAGGGACATATTCAAATGTGTAATATTGGTCAAAGGGGGTCATAGGGTAACCAATAACCCCCTTTGACCCATTAAACGACGACATATGTCCCTAGGGGTCCTAGGACCCCTAGGGACATATTCGAATCTTACATATGGGTCAAAGGGGGCCATAGGGTGACCCCCTTTCACCCATTGAACGATGACATATGTCCTTAGAGGTCCTAGGACCCCTAGGGACATATTCGAATGGGTAATATGGGTCAAATGGGGTCATAGCGTAACCTATGACCCTTTTGGACCCATTAAACGATGACATATGTCCCTAGGGGTCCTAGGACCCCTAAGGACATATTCGAGTCATTCATATGGGTCAAAGGGTGTCATAGAGTGACCTATTACCCTCTTTGACCCATTAAACAACGATATATGTCTCTAGGGGTCCTAAGACCCCTAAGGACATATTCAAATGGGTAATATGGGTCAAAGGGGGTTATAGGGTGACCTCTGACCCTCTTTGATCCATTAAACGATGACATATGTCCCTAGGGGTCCTAGGGCCCCTAGGGACATATTCGAATGGGTAATATGGTTCAAAGGGAGTCATAGGGTGACTTATGACCCTCTTTGACCCATTAAACGACGACATATGCCCCTAGGGGTCCTACGACCCCTAGGGACATACTCGAATCGTTCATATGGGTCAAAGGGGGTCATAGGGTGACCTATGACCCCCTTTGACCCATTAAATGATGACATATGTTCTTAGGGGTCCTAGGACTCCTAGCGACATAGTCAAATAATTCATATGGGTCGCAGGGGGTCATAGGGTGACATATGACACTCTTCGACCATTTAAATGATAATATATGTCTCTAGGGGTCCTAGGAGCCCTAGGGACATTCGAATGGGTAATATGGGTCAAAGGGGGTCATAGGGTGACTTATGACCCTCTTTGACCCATTAAACGATGACATATGTCCCTAGGGGTCCTAGGACCCCTAGAAACATATTTGAATCATTCATAGGGGTCAAAGGGGGGCATAGGGTGACCTATGACCCTCTTTGACCAATGAAACGATGACATATGTCCCTAGGGCTCCTATGACCCCTACGGACATATTCGAATTGTTCATATGGGCCAAAGGGGGTCATAGGGTGACCTATGACCACCTTTGACACATTAAACGATGACATATGTCCCTAGGGGTCCTAGGACCCCTAAAGACATATTTGAATGGGTAATATGGGTCAATTGGGGTCATAGGATAATCTATGACCCTCTTTGACCCATTAAATGATGACATATGTCCCTAGGGGTCCTAGGACCCCTAGGGACATATTTGAATCGTTCATATTGGTCAAAGGGGGTCATAGGGTGACTATGACCCTCTTTGACCCATTAAACGATGACATATGTCCCTAGGACCCCTAGGAACATATTCGAATAGGTAATATGGGTCAAAGGGGGTCATAAGGTGACCTATGACCCTCTTTGACCCATTAAACGATGACATATCTTCCTAGGGGTCCTAGGACACTTAGGAACATATTCGAATCGTTCATATGAGTCAAAGAGGATCATAGGGTGACCTATGACCCTCTTTGACCCATGAAACGATGACATATGTCTCTAGGGGTTCTAAGACCCCTAGCGACATATTGGAATCGTTCATATTGATCAAAGGGGGTCATAGGGTGACCTATGACCTCCTTTGACCCATTAAATGACGACATATGTCCCTAGGGGTCCTAGGACCCCTAGGGACATATTCAAATGGGTAATATGGTTAAAATAAGGTCATAGGGTAACCTATGACTCTCTTTGACCCATTAAATGATGACATATGTCCCTAGGGGTCCTAGAAACTCTAGGGACATATTCGAATTGTTCATATGGGTCAAAGGGCGTTATAGGGTGACCTATGACCCTCTTTGACCCATTAAACGATGATATATGTCTCTAGGGGTCCTAGGACTCCTAGGCACATATTCAAATGGGTATTATGGGTCAAAAGGGGTCATAGGGTGACCTATGACCCTCTTTGACCCATTAAACGATGTCATATGTTCCTAGGGGTCTTGGAACGCCTAGTGACATATTCGAATCATTCATATGGGTCAAAGAAGGTCATAGGGTGACCTATGACCTCCTTTGACCCATTAAATGATGACATATATTCCTAGGGGTCCTAGGACCCCTAGGGACATAGTCAAATAGTTCATATGGGTCAAAGGGGGTCATAGGGTAAGCTATGACCCCCTTTGACCCATTAAGTGACGATATATGTCTCTTGGGGTCCTAAAACCCTTAGAGACATATTCGAATGGGTAATATGGGTTAAAGGTGGTCAGAGTGTGAGGTATGACCCTCTTTGACCCATTAAATGATGACATATGTCCTTAGGGGTCCTAGGAGCCCTAGGGACATATTCGAATCGTTCATATGGGTCACCCTATGACCCCCTTTGACCCATTAAACGATGACATATGTCCCTAGGGGTCCTAGGACCCGTAGCGACTTAGTCAAATCGTTCATATGCGTTAAAGGGGGTCACAGGTCACTTTGACCCATTAAACAACGATATATGTCTCTAGGGGTTCTAGGACCCCTAAAGAGATATTCGAATGGGTAATATTGGTCAAAGGGGGTCATAGGGTAACCTATGACCCTCTTTGACCTATTAAATGATGACATATGTCCCTAGGGGTCCTCGGACCCCTAACGACATATTCAAATGGGTAATATGGGTCAAAGGGGGTCATAGGGTGACCTATGACCCTCTTTGACCCATTAAACGATGACATATGTCCCTAGGGGTCCGTAGACCCCTAGAGACATATTTGAATCGTTCATATGGGTCAAAGGGAGTGATAGGGTGACCTATGACCCTCTTTGACCCATTAAACGACCACATATGTCCCTAGGGGACCTTTGTTGGAGCTCTTGTTTCCATTTTTTAGCGGAGGTTAAGTCATCTTCTAGTTCCATTGCCTTCTTTTGAGTATCTTCCAAGTTAATGGGATAGGATCTCCCTAGGTCATAGTTGATATCTGGTGGCATCAAGATTATGGTAAAAAATTTCAAATTACCCATAGTAGGTCTATCAGTAGTAGGGATTCTACTATTGATCTTTTTGAAATTACCAACAAAATACCTCATACTTACAATAGGTTGCTTCTTTATAGACATCGATTGTGTTAACAGGATGTTTTCATCTTCTACAGTTTTGGGGTATGTACAGGATCATGGTGTACCAAACTATGGCCTTAAGTGGCAGTGAAAAATCAGCAAATCAGGTTTATGTCAACTTGATACATAATTTTGAAGTGGTTATGGACTTTATATCAAAAAGTTGTAAGAAAATAATTTGTAGAAAATTGAATGTAGTTTCTAAACTACTAGGCCTTATCAAGAGAAAAAAATAATTGATTGGTCAAAAGTTTGAATTTTAATGTAGTACTAAGAAAATTTTAGGGCAAAAATAAAAGTAGGTGTATGTCTAACCACCTTAATCAAAATCAAATCATAATATTTTTTCAATATAATTATAGATATGAAAGCTAGACTCATGCCCAGATGTGACGCAAATTTTTTGATATTTTTATTCCAAATAAATAATTAAATATGAATTTTCTACCAAAAAAATTTTGGATTAAAAAACGTCCCGTGTTTGACCACCCTAACTAATAGAAAATTTGACCAAATTTAATTTTTTCTTTTTTCTTATACTAGGCAAAGTATAGAATGTGACACAACTTTTAGATTTAAAAAATGTTATACAGTTTGAAAGTTATAGCTATTTTTCATTCAGTATGTCAATCAACACTTCACAATAATCTTCATTGATAATTAACTAATAAATACTTATCAAACTCAGAATTTGACAGAAATTATATTGATGGAATCTAGAGAGCGATATTAAGAAACTCATTTCGTTTCATTCAATTTCGATCAAAATAACATTGTCAGACGGCTACCCAAAGTCTGAGTATCACTAAAACTCTCTGTAAACACATCCTTGGGGTTGACCGGGCAAGCTTGGTAAATACCAAGCCTGATCGAATATTCGATTCCAAATCGGATATCCGATATAGCTCACTAGTCAAATTTCAAAAAATTTCAAATTTTGGAGGGAAATTCGATTTAACCGTTCTAGTTTTTTATTTTAAAATTATTTCACTTATATTAATATGTAAAGGCATATTTTAATATATTATATATATAATAACGTAATGTAAAAATACAAGATATAATCTAGTAATATATAATAATATCTTATGTTAATCTTATTACAATCTATAAATATAATTTATATTATTATTATTTTTACTAAATATAATAACGTAATTTATATATATATAAAATGCGTATTATATATTATTATATTAATACGTATGTTATTAATATATACAACAACGTAATATTTTTATTAAATGTAATATGTATTATATATTATTATATTAATATGTATAATAATATAATATATATATAACAACGTAATATTTTTATTAAATATAATATATATTACAAATATTATTATATTAATATGTATGTCATTAATATATCTATATAATAACGTAATATTTTTATTAAATATAATAATGTAATATATATATATATAATTATATTAATATGCATATTATTAATATATATGTATATTATTAATATATAAAAGTCAAAAGGGGTCATAGGGTGACCCGTGACCCTCTTTGACCCATTAAACGACGATATATGTCTCTAGGGATCCTAGGACCCCTAGGGACATATTTGAATGGGTAATATGGGTCAAAGGGGGTCATAGGGTGACCTATGACCCTCTTTGACCCATATTATGATGACATATGTCCATAGGGGTCCTAGGACCCCTAAGAACATATTCGAATCGTTCATATGGGTCAAAGGGGGTCATAGGATGACCTATGACCACCTTTCACACATTAAATGATGACATATGTCCCTAGGGGTCCTAGGACCCCTAGGGAGATAGTCTAATCGTTCATATGGGTCAAAGGGGGTCATAGGGTGACCTATGACCCTCTTTGACCCATTAAACAACAATATATGTCTCTAGGGGTCCTAGGACCCCTAGGGACATATTCGAATGGGTACTATGGGTCAAAGGGGGTCATAGGGTGACCTATGACCCTCTTTGACTCATTAAATGATGACATATGTCCCTAGGGGTCCTAGGACTCCTAGGGACATATTCAAATCGTTCATATGGGTTAAAGGGGGCCATAGGGTGACCTATGACCCCCTTTGACACAGTAAACAATGACATATGTCCCTTGGGGTCCTAGGACCCCTAAGGACATAGTCGAATTGTTCATATGGGTCCCATTAAATGATGACATATGTCCCTAGGTGTCCTAGGACCCCTAGGGACATATTTAAATGAGTAATATGGGTCAAAGGGGGTCATAGGGTGACCTATGACCCTTTTTGACCCATTAAATGATGACTTATGTCCCTAGGAGTCCTAGGACCCCTAGGGACATATTTTAATCGTTCATATTGGTCAAAGGGGGTCATAGGGTAACCTATAACCCCCTTTGACCCATTAAACGACTACATATGTCCCTACGAGTCCTACAACCCTTAGGGACATAGTCAAATCGTTCGTATGGGTCAAAGGGGGTCATGGGGTAACCTATGACCCTCTTTTACCCATTAAATGATTATATATGTCTCTAGGGGTCCTAGGACCCCTAGGGACATATTCGAATGCGTAATATGGATCAAAGGGGGTCACAGGGTTAACTCTTACCCCCTTTGACCCATTAAAGAATGACATATGTCCCTAGGGGTCCTAGGACCCCTAGTGACATATTCAAATCATTCATATGGGTCAAAGGGGGTCATAGCGTGACCTATGACCCCCTTTCACCCATTAAATGATGACATATGTCCCTAGGGGTCCTAGGACCTCTAGGCACATATTCGAATGGGTAATATGGGTCAAATGGGGGTGATAGGGTGACCTATGACCTATGACCCCCTTTGACCCATTAAACGAAAACATATGTCCCTAGGGGTCTTAGGACCCCTAGGGACATAGTCGAATCGTTCATATGGGTCAAAGGTGATCATAGGGTGACCTATGACCCTCTTTAACCCATTAAACGATGGCATATGTCCCTAGGGGTCCTAAGACCCCTACGGACATATTCGAATGGGTAATATGGGTCAAAGGGGGTCATAGGGTGACCTATGAGCTATGACCCTCTTTGACCCATTAAACGATGACATATGTCCCTAGGGACATATTCGAATTGTTCATATGGATCAAAGGGGGTAATAGGGTGACCTATGACCCCCTTTGACCCATTTAACTACAACATATGTCCCTAGGGGTCCTAGGACCCCTAGGGACATAGTCGAATCGTTCATATGGGTCAAATGGGGTCATAGGGTGACCTATGACCCTCTTTGACCCATTAAACGATGACCCTCTTTGTATTATATATTATTATATTAATATGTATAATAATATTATATATATATATATATATATAACAACGTAATTTTTTTATTAAATATAATATATATTATAAATATTATTATATTAATATGTATGTTATTAATATATCTATATAATAACATAATATTTTAGGATATACTATTTATACTGTTTTAGGATTATAATTATAATATAAATAAACACTAAATATTAATATTATTATATCTATAGTAATAATAATAATACTATTATAGCTATAATAATAATATATATTAATACTATATATTATAGCTTAATATAAATAAACACTATATATTTACACTATTATATCTATATTAATAATATTAATACTATTATAGGTAGTATAATAATATTGATACTATAGGTATATTAATACTATTATATATTAATATTATTGATACTTTATACTAATACCAATATACTATTAACTTAGTTATAAATGAAAGTCGTTTGCCTCCAAATATTTTCATAATATTAATGTTATTGTGGCGAAGGTGAAAAACCTTAGCAAGTTTTCCCCCCAAAAGTCCTTTTCCTATATCGGATATTCGATTTTACTGGCATCAATTTCCAATATTTGACTGTCCCTACAGACTGGACAACATTACTTTTTTACCTTTTTTTTCACGGTATTTGTAAAAAGTCGTGTTTTGGGGTCCAACCAATCGAAAAGAATTCAAAAATATAACCTTAGGTGTTCAAATTTGTCATCTGAATGGGGAGCAGCAGTTGTCGAAAGGATAAACGTAAAAGGAAGATATCCAATGAAGACATTGCAGCATATAGGGAAAGGGACAAAATGAAACACCGAAAAAAAAGATAAGGTATGCTAAATATCAATCAAGTTGACTATGAATTAATAGAAGGTGAAATCATAGAGTCAGATAATGAAAATGTACAGTTGGGGAATGAAAATCTACCTATTGAAAATGATAATGCAGAAATTTTAAATGTAGAGATTGAAAATTTTGAAGAAGAAATGCCACCAAGTCATAATCCAAATTGCATAATTGACCATGTCGAAGATGAAAATGCACAGGAACCTAATGCAGAAGAACCTTACATATCTCCTAATTATAATCGACATGAAGGTTCTAAAACACCAAAATGGATAATTGAAATTGATGAAATGATTATGACTAGTTTGGAAGGAAAAAAATCAGAAAGAACCATTCAGTTATGGGCTTCAAGACTATATCAGATGTTTTTCGGCAACAAGACAGTGGTAGAGCAATGTCAGCTTTTCATGCACTTGTTAAAGATGCAAAAGATGAGACCTATGCTTTCTAAATTGAAAATTTGTGTCAATAAAAAGTTGGAAAGAAATGCCATTATTGTGAAGAATCTTTTTAATGCTCTCAATAGCGTTGGGAAAAATAGCAGAGAGAAGGATAATAGAGCTGCTCGAAGGGTTATTACAACCTCTTTGGTAAGTCATCATTTGAGAAAGGGTAGATATATGAGACAAACTTGTATTGATTTGAATCTAAATCGTACTACTTCAAGAAGAGCACTTAGTCGACCAGAGAAAATTGATGATCCTCTTCAAAATGAAATATGGGCATTTGGTGGGAGACTTCCACGTTTTGACAAGAAGCTATTTGACGATGTGAAGGAAGAAATTATACAATTTTGGCACTCTAACTCATGAGTATCATCCAATGCTAAAGATGTCTTAAAGTTGAGAATTGGCATCAGAGACCGCACGCCACATCCTAAACACTATTTGGAGGTAAGTCAAACTATGTTGTTCAAACAATTTAGAGAGAGTCATCCAAGTGTTCAAAGATCACAAAGGGCTTTTGAATCTTTGAAGCCATTTTAATGTGTGCCACTCAAAATTTGAAATACATGTTGTTGCAAATATCATGTTGAGTTTTCTATGCACCATAAACTATTACGCTCCATCCGTTCTACTTTGCATAGTAAATAAATGTTGGAGGATTGTGGGGCTAGTGGGCTTCCAAAATCATCAAGAGACTTGTTAGATCAACTCTTATGTTGTAGAGTTGAAGGTTGTTCCTTTTATAAAAATGCTTGCTTAAATGAGAAGTGTTCAGAATGTGGTGGCTTATCCAAGTTTGACACATGTTTCCATGAGGGGTGTGAACAAGATCTTGGAAAGACAATAGTGAAAAAAAAGGGTCTATGAAATGGTGAAATACACATTGAAGAGTGGGAGTGAGAGCTCTAGATGTGAATTGGTTGGAAAAAATATCAATGTGGCTAATTTTATTTTAGATTTCAAGGCAAATCTTTTTTACAAGTATGCAAGACATAGTCATAGGTCTCAGTGGTTGGATCAACAATTTAGAATGTGTAAGGAGACTTTTCCCATTGGAACTATTATATCAGTTGTTGATTTTACTGAGAACTACACATTGCAACCTCAAAATGAGACACAATCTCAATATTACAACTCTATTCAGATTGCAATTTTTGTTCACATAACATATAGACATGCCCTTGATAGTGCGAAAGATAATCGAAATATTATTAGAGAGTATCATTTTTATATGAGTGATGATAGATCTCACTCTCACAAGTTTGTGCAACATTGTATCGAGAATTTTTTTGATTTCTTACACAAGCATGCAATTGCTATGGATAGACATATCATTTGGTCAGATAATTGTACAAGTCAATTCAAGAATGCTCGCATGTTTTATTAGTTGTGTAGGATGCACGTAGAGAGAGGGGTGTCTCATATTTTGAGTTTTTTTGAGTCTGGCCATGGAAAATGGGAACATGATGGAGCAGGGGCATGTGTGAAGAGAGCTCTAGTTAAGGAGCAACTGAAGATTTCAACAACAGAGCTTCTTGATGCTCGTAGCATTGTTGATTGGTGTAGTTTAGCATTATCACAGGGGGAGACTCTTAATTTAGTGGTACGCAGGTTCTTTTGGTTGGTTGAGGAAGGGTCCATGGGTGATAGATCAGATTGTGCTATAGTGAGAGACTCATCAAAAATGCATTCATTTCGGAGCTCTAATTCTAGTACATGGACCATTTGGACATGACAACTAGCTTGTTTTTGTCATACTTATTTTCAGTGTGATTGGGATCACTGTGAGTCAAGTGAGTGGGTGGAAACATGGGCTCCAAATTATCTTACTCCATTGTCTATGATACCCTCTATCAAAAATGATAACATGGAAAGTTCACTTGAGCATAACCATCTATCAGATCTACTTCAGCCAGGACATGTCTTTGCATTGGTTGCACCACAGGGGAATGATGAGAAATCTGATTATTGGTTAGCACATTGTGTAAGAGGCAAACAAAAATTTGCACAACCAATCACAGATGATGATGGATTCACGTATCCTACTGGTTTAGTGGTTGTTGCTGCAACATGGTTGCGGACATACATACATATTTGCATCTTATTATAGCAACAAACGTAAAGTTATTGAAGCATCAAGGAAGACCAAAAGTAAAAGAACTTTTTATCATTGCTAATGCTGATCATGAAGCCTTGTTGGAGACCCTAAAATAGAGAGAGGACCCTATTGGAATACTCGACTAGGTATATATACTTCTTATGTTATTTTCTTCATAATGATTTAATGAATTGATGATTATCTTGTTTAATACAATAAGTTACTAATTTTTGTATGATATTGGAATGTAGGTACATCATGAAGAGTTGGAGGGGGGTGGTATTGGGGAGAATTTCTAAAATTTATGATGTATTATGATGTAAAATGTGTAGTTTTTTGTATATGGTTTTTGTATTTTGGTAGGTTCTTTGTAAGGAATTATAAGAGGAAGATATTGAACAAGTTCTTCCAAATCATATTTGCATGTGATACAAGGCTATAATGACAATTTTAAGAGCATTTATAATTATATGAAAGATAATTGCATGCAGATATCTTATTACAAATTTGGTTTTTTCCTTATTTGACATAAAGCTGACATTATGATTATTAAAACTATTTTTATCAAACTAATCAAATAGGAAAAATCTAGTAAGTACGGATGAACAATTAGAATACTTGATTTCTTCCATTTTGCAACCAATCATAGCATTTGAAAGCATAAAGAGTCATAATATTGTATAATGTTTTGAAAGACTTTCATATTGAAAAGTTGTATGAAGCACATTTGGGATAAGCCATGAAATCCATGAAAGAAGATAGCATGTAGGATAAGCAATTAAAGCCAATACGCAAGATAGCACATGCATAATGACATGATATGAAGTTGGACATGAAGGCTATGAGTGGATGAGTCATTAGAGGTATCAACAATCCCATCATAAATGAGATCTTGGATTTTATATTTCAACACTATGGAATCTTTAGTTTTATGAAATTTTCTTCCATGGAGATTAATTTAAGAATGCCCCGTGTGTATGTAAAGGTCTTAAGGGAGATTAATTTAAGAATGCAATATTCTCCTCTAACCTTTTCTCAAGTTTAGAATTGATTTCTATCATGTTCTTAGAGAGATGAAGGTAAGAAAGATTATTTCTCTCTTCTAGCTCTTTGTATTGAACATATAGAAAGAGAGATGACAAGTGAACAAATTTAAGTGTAGTCAATAGATCAAGGAAATCATTTAGTGAAAGAAATTCTTAGTATGCATATCATAGACCATGAAGTTAGAAAATACCAATAGCTCTAAGACCAAAGAGCCATTTTAAGCATGTTCAAGCACTAGAGACATAGAAAATCAAAGTCAATTTATGAAACTCCCCTTAGCAAAATGCAAACAAATATTTGCATTTGACGTTTTGACTTGGTTGAAAAAGTTTGATAATAATTGATAATATTGCAAGCTTGATTTTCAAAAGAATTTTTTTTTTCAAGAAAGATAGTGACACATGGAGTAGTCTTCAAACAATCAAGCAAGGCACAAAACAACCTCTCATGATACAAGTCAAAGGGGTCAACCTTTCTTGACAACTTTTCAAAATCTAACTCCTAATGGCTACAAGTCAGTGCCATTAGCTCCGAGTGGATGGGTGAACCATAGTGACACCCTTGTTCCAACCACGTAGACCCTCGATCGTCTGTGGCCACCTAGTACCGAGGAGTCTCCAAGGTGCTCTAAGTGCATTTTGAGGTCAATTTTTTGAGGGTCATAACTCAGAGCTCATGAGGGCTATCGATGAACTATCAAATGCTACAAGACGGTGATACTTGGGCCTAAAATAGCCTATCTCATTTTTGAGAGATCACATTCCGTTTGGATTCAGCACATCGATCTCGCTCGATGCCAAAACTCACAGTGTGCCTCAGTTCATAGGTGCACCATAGCGTAACTTTGAAATCACCAATCTTGGCATTGAATGATCAGTGCCATTAGCTCCAGATGGGCGGGTGAACCCTAGTCACACCCTTGTTCTAGCCATGAAGACCATCCATCATTTGTGGCCACCTCATACCGAGGAGTCTCCAAGGTGCTCTAAGCGCATTTGGAGGTCAATCTTTCGAGGGTCATAACTCAGAGCTCGTGAGGGCTATCAATGAACTGTCAAATGCTACAGGATGGTGATGCTGAGGCCTAAAATAACCTATCTCATTTTTGAGAGATAACATTCTATTTGGATTCAGCACAATGATCTCGCTCGATGCCAAAACTCACAGTGTGCCTCAGTTCATAGGTGCACCACAGCGTAACTTTGAAACCACTGATCTTGGCATCGAATCATCAGTGCCATTAGCTCTGGATGGGTGGGTGAACCCTAGACACACCCTTGTTCTGGCCACGAAGACCATCCATCATTTGCGGCCACCTCGTACCGAGGAGTCTCCAAGGTGCTCTAAGTGCATTTGGAGGTCGATCTTTCAAGGGTCATAACTCAGAGCTCGTGAGGGCTATCGATGAACTATTAAATGCTACAAGACAGTGATGCTGAGGCCTAAAATAAACTATCACATTCCATTTGGATTCATCACAACGATCTCGCTCGATGCCAAAACTCGTAGTGTGCCTCAGTTCATAGGTGCACCACAACGTAACTTTGAAACCGCTGATCTTGGCATCGAATTGTCAGTGCCATTAGCTCTGGATGGGTGGGAGAACCTTAGCCACACCCTTGTTTTTTCCACGAATCCCATCCATCATTTGCGACCACCCCGTACCGAGGAGTCTCCAAGGTGCTCTAAGTGCATTTTGAGGTCAATCTTTCAAGGGTCATACCTCAGAGCTCGTGAGGGCTATCGATGAATTGTCAAATGCTACAAGACGGTGATTTTGAGGCCTAAAATAACCTATCTCATTTTTCTATTTGGATTCAGCACAACAATCTCGCTCGATGCCAAAACTCGCAGTGTGCCTTAGTTCATAGGTGCACCATAGCGTAACTTTGAAACTGTTGATATTGGCATCAAATTGTCAATGCCATTAGCTTTGGATGGGTAGGTGAACCCTAGTCACACCCTTGTTCTGGCCACGAAGACAATCCATCATTTGCGGCCACCTCGTACTGAGGAGTCTCCAAGGTGCTCTAAGTGCATTTTGAGGTCAATCTTTTGAGGGTCATAACTCAGAGCTCGTGAGGGCTATTGATGAACTATCAAATGCTATAGGACGGTGATCTTGAGGCCTAAAATAACCTATCTCATTTTCAAGAGATCACATTCCTTTTGGATTCAGCACAACAATCTCACTCGATGCCAAAACTCGTAGTGTGCCTCAGTTCATACATGCACCACAACGTAACTTTGAAACCGCTGATCTTGGCATCGAATCATCAGTACCATTAGCTCCGGATGGGTGGGTGAACCCTAGTCACACCCTTGTTCTGGCCACGAAGACCATCCATCATTTGCGGCCACCCCGTACCGAGGAGTCTCCAAGGTGCTCTAAGTGCATTTTAAGGTTGATCTTTCGAGGTTCATAACTCAAAGCTCGTGAGGGATATCAATGAACTGTCAAATGCTACAAGACGGTGATACTGAGGCCTAAAATAACCTATCTCATTTTTGAGAGATCATATTCTCTTTGGATTCAACACAGCAATCTCGCTCGATGCCAAAACTCGTAGTGTGCCTCAGTTCATAGGTGCACCACAGCGTAACTTTGAAACCACTGATCTTGGCATTGAATCGTCAATACCATTAGCTCTAGATGGGTGGGTGAACCCTAGTCACACCCTTGTTCTAGCCACGAAGACCATCCATCATTTGCGGCCACCCCATACTGAGGAGTCTTCAAGGTGCTCTAAGTGCATTTTGAGATCGATCCTTCGAGGGTCATAACTCAGAGCTCGTGAGGGCTATCGATGACCTGTTAGAGGAGACCAGTTTGTAAGGATGGAGTGGCTTAGTTATTTTGCTAAAATAAGTTAGTGGGAAGGCTTTATTAGAGGGTCTTGGCCAAACTAGTTGGGTGTTTGCCCACTCTCTAATTTTAGAGACACGTAGGTTTTGGAGGGAGATTAGGGGAGCTCTACTACAACTATCCTTACCCTAGCTTGGATCAAGGTTGGTATCTCAAATTTGCTTCTTTTCCATTTCTTTCTTTTAGCATGGTTAACCAAATATGCAAGTGTGGAGTTTATCAATGGAGTATGCATTGCATTGCATTGTGGAGTAGCATTCATGTGAGTGCTTGAATGGTGTTCATTCCATGTAGGTTAGTGTGACACCATTGTGCATCTTGTTGTATTGTGTGGAGTATTGTGAGTATGAGGTTTGGATTTCATCTATTTCCTTGTTGTATTATGGGTGTTGATATTGTGTTGTGAAAATCTGATGTGCTCTTGAAAATTTCTTGTTTTATTTCTACTTGGTTTTGTTTTCTTGTTTTGTGCTTGAGTATTGTTATGGGCATGGGACTTACACTCACCCTTTTGGGAAGGGAAGAGAAGTCCAGGGTGAAGGGCTTAAGTTGGGTTCGAAAAATGTATTGAGAACCTTGGAGTATGGGCTCCATTGTATGCCATAACATTTCATATCTTGCTGGGGGTGATAAGGAAAGTATGGTGTAGAAAGGAAGTTTGAGGAGTTACAGCTGATGGTAGTGGGTTTGGAGGAAATGTGGAGCCCCCGAGAGGGCATTAAATGGTTCATTTATGATAGCCCCGAGAGGGCATGAAATTTTTTTATTGAAAATATGGTTTGGTATGGCAAGTCTCCATTTTAGAACACACCTTCACCCTATGTTAATGGTTCCATCTGTGAAGCCATTGTGAAATAGTCTTGGGGGGAAATTGTTCAAGTTTGAAATGTAATGTTTATGCATTAAAAGATTGTATGTGTATCCCAGTTTGAGCCTTGTTCCCTAGCGCGGGGGTGGTCTCTTTGAGGCCTATGGTTGGGTGGAAAGCACCCATGGTCCTTCTTATTTTGTTGTGTTGCATATGCAGATTTGTGTCCAAGGGAGCAATGGAAATGGCTTGGAATGATCATCTTGCAGATTGATGTTGGATGAGAAAACTTGACATTTTGCCCTCATTTGTGAAGGAGGATTCACCAGCTTGTTCATGTTCTCAACGATCATGTTGGACAATGCTCATGCTACTCATTGTCCATATCTTTCAATGTCCATGTTCCTTATGATTTTGAAAAGTCTCTTATGTTGCCCCATTGTGATGGAAGGAGATTGTATCATTGTTACCTAATGTACGTGTAGAAGAAATAATTGATAAGGTTGTATATGCATGTTCCATTTGGAGTTTATATTGTTATGAAAGCATTGGTATGAGTCACAGATTTGCTTTGACATCATTGTTATCATTTGAAAATGTGAAAGAAAGTTTTCTCCTTGTGGTATTGTAAATGACTAGTTGATAATAACAATCCATAGATGTTATGTGATACCATTGATTGTATAAATTTAAAACTTAGTAGATTGCTTACAATCTTGTTGTGCACTAAATAATTTGGAAGGAAATTTTTATGTTCATATCACATGCATGGATAACATTGATTGTAATTACCAAGCTTAATGCAATTCTAAGTAAGAAAATCATCAAATTAATTTTATGATATAACAAAATGAAGTTTGTTTTAAGAGAAGACATAATAAAATCTATGAGATACATTGCTATAGGCATGCATTTTCCTCTGTAGAAAATGTATGGTAAAGGAAAATAAATCCCTTCCTTAATACAGAGCAATAAAATATTAAAGAATATTCCTAGATTCTAGACTGCTATCCAATAAAAATAAAAATAATAATAGCATATAGACACTAATGAGTGTCCTAGACTAATATATTTTCTAAGTGACAGAATGGTACACATTACAATCTTGTGACCTCTAAGTCACATCCAACACTCAAATAATAAATTAGTAATTAAATAAATAAAGGCATATTAGTGTGCATGTTAGAGAATATGGCAAATTTAAATATTTAACTCAAAAATAAAATAAAAGCCAAGATTGATTGGATGTATATATAATAGGGTTTTAATATGAAGTAAGTTGTCGGGATGATGGGATTGGAGAATCAAGGATAAGGATAGATGGTGGATTAAAATAATAACTCAAATCTAGTTTTATCTAGTCAATAAAGCACATTGATACATTGATACATATATGTCAGAATGACAAGGTATGTTATATACAAACCTTATTTATATGCTTGCACCTAATCCTTGCATAAACAATTCATGTAACAAATTTAAATTGACACACTCAATACGATGGTGTAGTAGGATGTGTTTAAATATAGATCATGAATTATTATTTAGTTAAGTACTTTGAATTGGCCCTTAGACTTACTAAGATTTCCTCATTTTATGTGCTTACTAATTCGTACTATGAAACTACTTTGAATCTTAACATGCTTTGATAATAATAATATTGATAGTGAGAAAGTGAGCTTATGGTGAATAGTTAGATGTAATTTAATGTAAAAAGTAAATGTAATAGTATAGTAATTATAGTAATTAAAATAGTAAATGTAAAAGCATGGCAATGTAGCTAGATTAGTTAGTAGTTGATGAGCTAGATAGTTAGTAATTGTCTTTTGTTAGAGTGAGTTTAATTTATGTATTGAAATAGTAATTTTTGTGTTTAGAAAACTATAGTGAGTGCTAGTTTGGTGAGGAAGCAATGTTGATAGATAATGAGGATATAGTAATATAGTAATTTTCACATTAATATATATTGTAATGATTAATGAATGTGTGTACATTGGTAATGAGGATAATAAGTAATTCTGATCCCCTTCCCTTACATGCTAGAATCATGACCTAGTCCATATGATACAACCGACAGACCCTAATAGAATATTAGTATCAGAGGCTTGTTAGGATATGAATTACCTCACTAATTTATGAGTGTTGTATCTTGAACTTGCTCATTTGACTCGTGACACTAACTTGAACTAGACTGTCATCCAATCTATTTGAAAACCACCTGTGACTAAAATGTTAACACCTTCACACTATTCACATGAGTCTTTAACTCCTATTCAATGATAATCTTGTTTTACAATATGTAATTTCTTATGCGACTTCATAAGCTACAAAAAAAATAAAAAATTGTTGTCTTTTTACTAGTAAAATCTAGGGCATGACACATGATCCATGATAAATTGAACAATACTAGATACTAAATTAATATGTATATCATTGTGCACGTAAATGACAAAAATATATATCAAAATACATGTATCCATAGACAAAATTTTACACAAATATATATCAAAGATCATGTATCCATAGACAAAGTACTCAAATATATATATATATATATCAAAATACATAGATCCATATACAAAATGTGGTTGATCCTGCCATCAAAATGTGTTAGGTGGATCGGATGCCTCCTACATAAACAAAAAAGGAAAACCCAAAGTTAGACTACTAAATTTATATGATTCTACGTATCTAACATTGAATTACTCAAATGCATAATGATCTTTTCCATATTGGAGATTAATACTATCAAAATT
Source organism: Cupressus sempervirens (assembly GCA_028749045.1). Taxonomy (NCBI): domain Eukaryota; kingdom Viridiplantae; phylum Streptophyta; class Pinopsida; order Cupressales; family Cupressaceae; genus Cupressus; species Cupressus sempervirens. The sequence goes on along the minus strand of CM053784.1, from coordinate 176,654,271 downwards.
TCATAATAAATACCTCTCTCGTCGACCTCCTACGCCGGTCAGGAGTCCTCTCGTATGCCCTCGAAAATGCTGGTACCTCTATGATTGTGGGCTGTATATGTTCAAATACCTTTGTTAGATGAATCTACAATTTAAACTATAACATTATAATTCATAGCATGCTAAATTTATAACATATTTAATCATGAATTCAAACTACAACTTACTATTGTAGGCTCCTCCTCAGGAGTGAGTGGCTGTGTCATCAAATCTACATAACTGTCCCATCGAACCTCATGTGCACTAGGAGTCTCCTATGAGATACAAAATAGTAGTTGTTAATATCACGGAAATTAGTTTTGAATTTATTTATGAAGATAAGTGATGCAAGAGCATCCCATGCTCATCAGGGGAACATTGAAGATCCAAGGCATTACAGAGGTCATGGAACATCTCTTGAAGTCAATTGGGAAACCCTTGCACCAATTATGGCTCATGGAAGCATACAAAGTTATAATGTTGGACTCATATGTGGAAGAAAGTAGTAATTGGGCATGAGATAGGATTTTAGGATTTCATATGGTAGATGAGTCATTTGATAGGTTCATGTAGGTTGTCATGATCATATCTTGTCATTAGACAAGCCAAAACGTTCTAGAATTGAGTTTTGGGGTTTGAACAAGCAAGCCCTAGTTTTTAAGCCATTTTAAGGAGGGTTTTGAAGTTTGGGTGTTTAGGAGTGTGACCAAGACCTATAATCTTGAAAATCCTTAGTGTGCTAGTCCCTTTGTTGAAGCCTTGGTGTGTCTAATTCCTCCTTGTGTGTCCCAGAGTTGAAAGGTACATAAGTGGTGTCCAGAGATTTCTTGGTGAGGAAAGAAAGAGAATCAATGAGTTGGCCCTTGGGAAGGAAGAAAACTTGTTGTGAAAATGCCTCCTAAAAATCAAATGGCTAGAGAACTTGAAGAATTGAGAGAAGAGTTGGCAAAAGAGAAAAGAGAGAGGAGAGAACTTGAAGCATCTAGAGTGAGGGAAGAAAGACAGATGAGAAGAGAGAGGTTGAAGCTTATTGTAAGGATAGAATCCTTAGAAAAGGAAAGGCAAGAACCTAGAGGAGAAGAGGTTAGAGGAAGAAATCATGGAGAGAACCATGAAGAAGAAGAGGTTGGTAATGCAAGGCAAGAGCATGAGACAACAGATGATCTTGAAGAAAGGAGATTTATGAGAATCATTAAGGCAATACAAGGTAATGGTGGGAAGAACCATATTGATTTTCCAATATACCAGGGTAAAATGGATAGTGAAGAAGTGCTAGGGTGGATAGAGGCCCTTGAGAACTACTTTGATCTTGAAGACATAGAGGTAGATAAGAAGGTAAAAGTAGCAACAACAAGACTAAGAGGAACATCACTCACTTGGTGGACTAGTGTTCAGAATGAGAGAGAGGAAAGGTGGTGTAGGGCACCTAACCTATGTGGCAGGGGGGAACAAGTATCTCTATTGTCGGACACCTTGCCACTCCATGAAAGCAAGGATTCAAGTAGATTAGGAAGTTGGAATAAAGGTTTGGTCCATATTTTACAAGTTGGTCTATGTTTTGTAATAAAGGCACATGTAAGGCCAAAAAGAATTTTGGTGTGGTTATAAACCAAGTGACTCCATGGGACCAAAAGGCCTTAGAATAGGGTATTTAGAGTCTAAACAGTATTAGCAAAAAGTGGTTGTTTGTTTGTTTTATGGTTGGGAACGCCTATATGGTTGTTCCAACGGTCATGTAGACCTTTATATATGTCATATGTGATCTCAGTTGAAAGGGGGAGATCATAGTGTACGATGGTTTGGAGAAAAAACAATAAAAACTTCAATTTTCTGGAAATTTACTTAGCTGCATTTAATAAATCCATATGACCAATTTTGAGTCAATGGAATAGTTTAGAAAGTTAGGGAATGCATAAAAACTGTAGTTTGAAATTTGAATTTCAAATTCAAACGGTCATATTAGTTTTGGAGGGAAAGTAGTAATTTGGTATTTGTTTGATTAAATAAACCTTTGCAACTTGGTCGGTTGGACAGGTGCATATAAGCCTATTTAAGTTGTAATGAACATATGCAAGACATGAATCATTATTGATACAGTAAAAATCATAGAAATTGTATAGAACAACAATCATACTTTCCTCTGCATCAATTAAAAAAATAAAAAATAAATGATACTTATACATACAATGGGGCTCTCTGTGCGAATGAAAATCCCTGATGATCTAGGATGCCGAATCTGTACAGGCTCATCGCCAGTAGCCACACCCTATATACAATAAATAATGTAATTAAATGAGATTACCACAAACATTTTACAATAATGTATCAATATTTAATCAATTAGAAAACATCTAATTACCTTTCCTTTGTCAATGCATGCTGGCTCACCCCCCACACTTTGTCCCCTCGGGATAAGTGGTATCTGCAAGATAAAAGAAAGATTAGCAACCATATATGCTACAATATCAAGTAGAAAAAAGAAATGCGAACACAATATAATGTACCATAGATGTCTCAAGGCCAAATGAAATGGCCAAGAGTGTAGCATCATCTATCTGTCTGAGCTCCTCCTCGGTCATCAACTAAACATGAATGAAGATCACATACATGTAAAAGTCAGTATGGCTTAAAAATTAAAATTACTCTATTATAAAAATTAACTTTAAATCACATATGTCATAACAAAAAAATGTATACATGTACCGACATCAAAGGAGTCCATGCCTCTGCATTCCCCTCCTCTCTCACATCAGGGTCTGTAGCCTCTGCACGTGCATCTGGTGTATCCTTGTCTAATACAAAATGATACTCAGGAAGATCACCTATGGGACCCAGGAAAATATTCTTCCATGTAATGCAAGTGTGAGGCACACAAACGTGTGATGAGCTAGCCAATGATGAACTGGCACCAACATCATCAATACGAGGAGGCAGGACTGACCTAGCCTAAGATATCATTAGGCTACTCAGCCTATGAATGGCTCTGATGGTCTGAGAGCTAGCCTCTTCCATAATATTTGGATGTTGCACTCGAGGAGGGGGGGAAAAAAGTGCCAAGTTTCTTCCATTGGGAAGAGGGTCTATCCTAAGGAGCTCCTAGTCCTAAGCCCATGTTGGGCTTCATGCTCCAATAGTTCACTTTAAGTTTCAACACAAATTCTGCATATAATTTTCTAAGGAAATAAAATGGTATGTCTAAATTGCCATGTGGAGGGATATCAAAGACCATCCACCAACGGTCCCAAAAATTTGCACGTATGGCATCATTTGTGCACCATTTAATCGATAGTTTGGTTTATTTTGGGTCAACTGGTATACTCATTTTTGGGTTAGCAAAAAGGCTTGCCAAATTGTCTTTGGTTATGTTGAGGGCCGCGACCTCATTATAATCCAAACCATCATCAAACATCTGGTGCATTTCATCACACCAACAAAGAGCGGCATTTTGTTGGTTTGTAAGGGTTTCAATGTTATCCACTATGGTGTTTAACGTGGATAACATAGGAGCCAGTGCAGGTACATTATTGTATGTTCTATGCAGGCCTCTCAACTCAGTGAGATTTTCATTTATCAAATCCTCGATTCGAGGAGGGTTTTGAGGAGGTAGAGGATCATTTGGTGGATGGTTTTGTGGGGATACTGGATCATTTGGTGGTGGGTTGCGAGGAATATTATTCCCTGCCTCAGTGTCATCATTTTGATCAGCCATTCCTATTGAATTGCACAACGTAATATATATTTAAAAAAAAATCTAAATTTTAACCATTTTTGTCAAAAAAACCCTAGATTCAACTAAAACAAACAAAATCATGTTAAAATCTATTAAATTTAGGTTAAAAATGAGTCAGGGGGGAAAAAACATACCTGATATCTGATATCTGATTTGGTATCTAATATCCGATCCGCGATTGCAATACTAGCCCAAATTTGTGTAAAATAAGGGCCGCGGGTCTGTGATTTTGTTTAATCCAATGCACAGGTATCGGATATCTGATATAACATCGGATATCTGACATGACATTACAATATATATAATATAACATATAATATATAATATATATTACATTTTATATATTTTTATATTATATTTTATATTTATTATATTAATTTACTATATATTATAATATAAAATATTATTATTATATTATATTATTGTAATTTATAATACATTATACTTCTTTATTATTATATTATATCTTTTATATATATATATTATATTACATTACTATATATTATAATATATGAAATATTATATTATATTACTATAATATAATATGTTATTATAATATTATTATTATAGTATAATATTATACGATTATAATATAATAATAATATTATTATTATATTATAGTATAATAATAATTATAATAATAATATTAAATAATATATCATACTATTATATGATTTTAATTATTAGTCGGATATTTGATTTAAAATCGGATATCCGATAAGGCTCGGCTTAACCTTCCAGGTTTGGTTCCTAGATAGGTAAAAAAAATCAGAGCAGATTTTGAAGCGCTTTTAGGCATCTTCAAACTCTTTTTTTTTCACATTGCCACTTTTTGGCACACCATGATCCTGCACATACCCTTTGAATCTTTTTTTGAATGTCATTCTCATTATATTCTAGTCTGTGATTGAGGCATTGGCCAAATGATAAAAGCTATCTACTACATTCTCTATTAGAGTTTCTACAAACAATCTTATGGCTATGTCTTTGTGTGCTACTCCTAGGATGTGAGTCACTGTGAAAAAGGGTTTGATATGTTCATCAGTGGTGACTCTTCCATTGCCTAAGAATATGGGAATGTTCTTTCTTGAACCAAACAGGAGTGGATGATACACCATAAGCACTAGTGGATCCATTGATGTGGCCTAGGGGGTGGCCATAATTGTCCTAGCAAGATATGGCAAAAAATTGACAACTAGAGGAGTAGATACGCCATGTAAGGCTAATACCTTGCAAGTGGTATGCAAAAAAATTTTATTTTTGGGGGGTGAAGGTGGCCTTCTCCTACTCTTCTTATCACCCTTTCATCGAGGTACTTCAAGGATGGGAAAACCAAGTTCTATAAGTTTTTTAAAAATAGGGTCTTGCCCACCTTGGTCTTTGGTGCTTCTAAGTAACATTGTTTTTTCTAAGGTGTTGAGTTAATTTTGCCTCTGAGCTTCATGATTTTCTTGCCTTTCTACCCTATGGAGTTCTCTCCTCTGAATGAATCTTTCCAATGCTTCAACTCTAGCTTCTTCTTCTTCTAACACTTGGCTAGCATTTTTGTAGTGATTTGTATTTCTCCTATTCCTCCAAATGAATGTATTAAAGGATGAGATTATATCTTCCTGATCATCATGGAATCCTGGGGAGCACTTGGACTATGTTTTCATGATGTAGCACCATCTTTCCTCATGTTACAGGTCTATTCGTCTAGCAACTATTCAACTCCCTAGTAGAGTTGCCAAAATTTTGTTGGTAAACAGATTGCTCTTTTATTCTACTCTTGAATGCCCAATACTCCTAAAAAATATTTGATTACGAAATTTTGAAAATCATAGCTAAGTGATTAACTTCCCTCGAATTCTTAGGTACAACTCCCTCAGATTTTGTGATTTAAAATGAATCTCGTTTATTCCTAAATCTAAATGGTGTTTGTTCTTGACCAAAGAATAGGAGAGGGAAACAAAGTTAGGTCTAGATGGGAACTAACTTAGGTGAAGATTTGGGTCTTAAAACTAATCAAGTCCATCAACTCACATCTTATGAACTCACACAAATTGATGAAATGCTAATGAATTCTATTTATGATTTAACTACTTAACTAAAAGCTTCTAACTCTAATAAGGAAGAGACTAATTTGAAGAAAAACACAAAACATAATCTCTTTAAACTTTCAATAATACTATTATTATCTACAGCTTGCTGCATTGAACAATTGAACAAAGCTCTATTTATTCCTCAACTCAATTCAATGGAAAGAGATATCCTAAGCTATCACAAAACTATGGAACAGTAAATAATCGAAACAAAATACATTCAACTTGTCTCTACAATATGAAGTATCTCACGCCAAAAATTAGCTGACCTTCTATTAATCTTTCAATTAGGTACATATAGAATTCTGAGATGACAATTAAAAAGTGAGATTCAAATTGGTTCATCTCCTCAAAATTGACAAATGGCAAGGAGTCAATTGTTAGTTACAATCATTACATCAAAATATGAAAGGGTAGGATAAGAATCACTTTGTCTTCTCTCCCTTTTCTAACTTTTCCCCATAGGCTTTGGTAGCAACAATGATTGGGATCAACTCTTCATGCCTATGAACATGAATATTAGTGAATCTTAGAAGCTACTTGGAATACTCTCTAGCTATATCTTTGATGCAATTCAACATCTCCTACATTTCTTCCATAGCCATTTGTACACACCCACCAAGCTTTTGGAGCTTTGACACTCTATTCTGGTGATTAGAAGATTTTTTTGTTAAGTTACCTAGATAATTTGAGAAATTCTTTTTCATCATAGAAAATCCAACTATCCCTTTTCCTTGTCCACTTGATTGGGAATCCGTATGTGGGCCTCTTAGTAATTCATAGTCTCTATCTTAATTTTTCTAATCTTTGACCTCAATTTCCTTTAATCCTTCTTCTACTACTAAGATTATTTCAAATTTGAGTTGCATGCTCTGTAGCCATTCAAATAAGGGCTTGTCTCCCTTAGGAAAAATCATTTCCTCTATAGCTTCCTTAGCCTTCATGTGGATGGTCATTTTAAGTCTCAATACTGCATTAGTGAGTTTCTCAATGACTGCAAGAACTTCAAACTTGATTTTTTTGCTCAATTCCCTACCAATCTGCCCAAAGTGCTTGTGTTCTTGTAGCTAGGAAATCATAGCTTGATTGTTTGTGGTCATAGGGTTGCTGGTGGTTGACACTCCCAAGATACTTTCTAGCAGGGTGACTAATTACCTGATAAAGCAATTAAGTTTAGAATCTTTGCCTTCATTTTGACTTTAGCTAGCTTGATACTTTTGAGTTGTCCTTCTATTACATAATTTTTTGACTTCCACAGGCCCACCTTAGTGTCACTTCTAACTTCATTGAGATCCACATAATGTAAGGTGAAGTCCTCTACAGACATGTCTTCAATCCTCCCTTCCTTAGTGGGCTTAGCAATCTCTATAGTCAAATGCATCATTCACCTTAACATAATTTGAATAACTATTCTATAACTCTTGAGCCCAATTAATGTATTGGGTATTTGAGAAAATTACTTGAACTAAAAGGAAATACTGCTTGATGAAATTCAAAGCCTCTACCTCACCTTTCAACCTATGCAATAGGACCAAAATATCAATGATTTCTAGCTTGAGGATTGTCCAGAACAAGGTTTTGGGAACTTTACTCTTATAACTTCATTGTTTTTGGAACCATGTCCTCATGATTTCTTTCCTCTAGATCATCTTTTTAGCTTAAAAATCTAAGATGACTCTGCCAATATGTAAATTAGAGAACTCCTCTGACTCTAGCATCTAAAAGTAGTTCACTACTATTTTCCTATCTATTGAGATTATCATTGTATCATTAGGTAGCACAATTTTTCTGGTTTCTAGATTATAGTGATAAATGCATTCAGAAATCAACTTAAGGGCTTGGACCACAACTAGGAAACCAGCTGCCTCAACTAAACCACATCATCAGAGCTTCTTAGTAATGGGATGAATTCATTCAACTCTCAACCTTTTCTAAAAGTCGATCATGTCAAAGAAGTGAAGAGAAGTATCTATGAAGTTTTCCAATCCAAACTTGATCCTAGTTAACCCATCAAAACCTGCAAACTTGGTTGCCATGAGTTTGTGAACAAGATTTCAAATTGAGAAAGTGAATGAGACAAAGAGTCCAATAGTCATTGGTTTTTCAAAAGTTATATGTATGGATAGAAATAAAAATCAAAGAAAAGTGGTAATTTATTAAACTGCTTATCTATCTTTATATGAGAGCCTCAATTCATCCGTTGATCTTCAAAATTCACGCCACACAAATGAATTTAGGAAAATACCCATTGGATAGTAAATGTGAGAGTTCAATAGACATATAGAGGTCTTTTCACTATTCCATTGAGCTCAATGATAACTTTCTATATTTCTACTACTTACATTTTCATTTTCCTTTAAGTTTCGAAAAGTTACCACTAGGATACCCTATTGAAGAAAATCCACTAGATGAGATCCTTGCTATGTTTCTTCATTTTTAATGATTTGATCCATTCCAATATCATCTTGACATCCTCCGCATCCAATATTGGGGTTGGATTTAATTGTTAACTTGATTTCCTTGAAAAATCAAAAAACTATCTTCATGGGTTGAAAACCTTCTAAAAAGAAGATGTTTTCCATTTTTCCACCATTGCTTCCTTCTAAATAAAATCTTTGACATCAATATTTCTAGAAGTTGGGAATACTTGGTTGAGGTTTGAGGACTTGTTTAAGAGTCATAAAACATCTTTTTTTTCACCTCAAACCATTTTGTAGAAAAATGTCTTCATGGGTTGAAAATGCGCTGAGGAGAAGACAATTTTCATTTTTCTATTGAGGAAACGTAGATTCAAATGTTTATTTAGATTAGAACCCTTTGCCTTTTCATGTTTCTAATACATACATGTCTTCAAGTGGTTATTATGGGAAATCATCTTTGTGGGTATAGAACCCGTCGAGGAGAAGATGTTTTTTCAAATTTCTACCAATGCCTATTTATCAAAGAGTGGTACTTCGTGAGTGAATATGAGACATGATTGATCATCAAATTAGTAAATTTGATCTCTATCATACTAGGTACTAACTTAACTAACTAGTACATGGTAAAATAAAAACCCACCTGCCAAGAAGAAAAGAGAAGGTAAAAAGGAAAATTCTGATAGAGATCACCTAACCTTAGGGACTTAGACCTAGACTCAAACATGATCAAGGATTTGAATCACTTCTCTTTCTAAACAATACTCGCTTTTTTCAACTAGTTACAAAACAAAAGTGGGGCAATAGTGTGAATGACAAATATAACAAATTTTTATCTTCTTTAGTTATCATTTCTAGGACAATGTTTAGCATAGTTTTTTGAGCTAAGTGTTTTGAATATCCATAGTTATTTAATCTTCTTGTCAAGTAGTTCATGAATGTTTCTATAATTTGTGTCAAGTTTCCTGCCCATGTCTCATCCTCATTTTTAAACTTTGAGATCTTATTTGTATTTATGTTGCTTATAGTGCTATTGTGAAATAATTTAGTATTGCGGTCCCCTTCTAGTAGCCTAGTTTCTTGGGATTATGTTTCCAAAAAAATTCTTCTTTTGTAAGAAGATTTTTGAGTTTTAATAAGAGTTCTTTTTCTTTAAGGTATGTAGTATTATTCATTCCATTTGTTATTACTTCATTGTCAATTATTTTTAGATCGTCTTCTACTTCCAATTTGTCTTTTTAAAAAAGTGTAAAAATGATTTTTATCCCATCTTAAATTGTTTTCCTTTAGTAGTTTAAGTCTAGAGATAAAGAAAAACATTTCGGAGCCTTCGAAGTCTCCTTCTTGCCAGCACTAGTTGAATTTTTCCATACATTCTTCATCTACAAACCATATCATTTAGCACTTGAATGGGTTTCTTGAGGGTTTTTTAGGCTTTATAATATCTAGGTAGACTGGGTAATGATCTGATCCTGCATTGGGAAGGATAGTGGATTGGACCATACAGTTGAAAGTTTGAAGGTCCCTTTTGAAGATGAATCTATCAAATCTTTCTATTATTTGACTTAAATCTTTCCTTCTTTTATACCAAGTGAATATTCCATTTTTGGTGGTATGTCAATTAAGTTATCCCTTAGGAATCAATTATTGAAATCAGCCATTGATTATGATGCTACTTGATTTCCCCCATTTTTTCCTTCCAATCTTAATATGGCATTGAAGTCTCCTCCCATCCAAATGTTTTATGTTTGAAGCATATTCATAAAAGCACTTAGATCATTCCAAAGTGTTCATTTATCTTGTGTCTAGATTGGTCCATAAACATTGATTAGCTTAAAGTTGATATCTAATTTATGACCTTTGATTATACCTCACATCCATTTATTATTAGAGGTCAAATTGTTGTATTCTACTTTTCTTGGACCCTAGATGATACCTATGCCACTAGAAGTCTCGTTTGCTTCAATTAAAAAGGATTTCCAAAATCCAAGTTTCTTGCTTAATTTCTCTCCTAATTTTCTAAGCTTGGTTTCTTGAGCTAATATTATTTCAAGCACTTATTTTTAGGGGCATTTAGTCCCCTAACATTCCATGTAATCATCCTCATTGCCCCTTGGGAAGGTTCTTCCCTTTCCTTGCTTTCAAGATATCTTGAAGTTTTCGCTAATTTTTAGCATTCCCCATAAATTTCCTTAGTTCTACCAAGGATCTTATTCCTCTTTTTTTCTTTTGATGATTTCCACAGTTTGGTCCTTCTATGTCTTCAAGGTTTTGTGGTAAGCCTAATTTGTTTATATATTCATCTAGTTTTTGTGCACTCTTCTCCACTGAACCCTCTGTGTGTTCTTCATCTTCTTGTCTAGTTTCTTGTATTGTTTTTCCCTAGATATCTGATTCCTCATAATCATGTATAGCTCTAGCTTCTTCTGATTTATTTTTATTTCTAGAGTCTTTATTATGATCCTTCTTCATGAGGTCAAGGACCCTGAATTCTTCCTAGAATTCATTAGGGGGCCTTTCTGCTTTATCTTTTATTTCTATCTTGTGTGTTTTAGCTGAATCTGATGTCCATATTTGGTCCAGGAAAGTTTCTACCCAAGGTTTATGTTATCATCTTCATATTTCTCCTATTCAACTCCCTTATTTTCGAAGGGATCCATCCTGTTGAATGGCTTTTCCAAAATTTATGATATCTCCTTTTTTTCTCATTATGACAAGGTCTATTTTTCCCACGATGGCTAGAAGAGGGGTAGTATACTCCATATCAGAATTGGGAGCTTCCTTGGCTTCTTTAATTAGTAATGTCTCCTCTGCTATGTTTAGGATATTTTCATATACTTCTGCCACTTGATGTACTGGGGTTCTTATTTTCTCTACATTGTGATCTATTTTCTCTCTTCCGAAGTCCACCCTTTCTTCTCTTAATGAGATCATCTCTATATTTTGGTCCACATTAACTTCATGTTCCCTATTTCTTTGTTCCTCTTCTATTATTGGGGCTATTGCTTCCATAATTCCAAGATCCATTGAAGTTTCTTGTCTTACTTCTGAGTTGAATTCTTCTTGCTTTTCTTTTTCTTGATGTTCAGTTGATTCAGTCTCTTTTTCCCTTGCTTAGTTTGTACATAAACTTTTTATATTTCCCTCTCCATTCTGATTACTAGCCAAGGTTGATCTCTCAGTTGTTGTTTTATATTATTTTTCAATTATGTCTGTTCCATTTGTTAATCCATTGAAATTTTATCATGCTCGCGGTGGCGTTGTTGTATTAAGGTATTGATTACGATGTTTTTCTTCCCAAAGAGAGAAGATATCACTAATGTCACTCTTTGCTAGCATGATGTTCTGAACCAGTTTGTTGATTTTGTTCAATTTGTCTTGAATTTCTTCAGCAAACGTTTCTTGATGATTGCAAAGACCATATTTTTACATTCTCGCAATTTTTCTATTGTTTGGATCTTTCCTTATCGATCGTTTCGAGCATTGTTTGGAACTCTTCCTTATCCTTTGCACAGTCCTGAATTGTCTTTGATTCTTGCTTCTATTCTTCTTCCCTAACATGGTTGTCTTCCATTAAAATTTCTCCCTCTTCTATTTCTAGAAGTGTTCCATAGTTCTTCCCTGACTCCTTCCCTGACTCCTCCTCCTTGTCGAGATAAATCTGTTCTTTGTTGTCTACAATCTTCCCTAAGAATCTCTTCTTATTCTTTATGTGTTGCAAGGGAAGTAGTTCTTTGAGGGATAAGGTTTTCTTAAAATATAAAGGGTTAATGGTTATGACAGGATTTATTTGGATGATATTTTTAAGAAAAAGAGGGGTAAAAATTTATTAAGATAGAAAGGAATACAACAAGGAGAGCTCAACAAGGAGCTCGATCCTGAGCAACAAGAGGAGCTCGATCCTGAACAACAAGATCATCAAATTCTTGGACCACCTCAAAGGAAAATTGCCTCCTATCCATTATATTTTTAATTCGCCCCTCATATCTTGTTATATGTAGTCCATAAGTTGACTGATTAGTAATTAATTTGAGAAGTTTAATATAATGTGATCCTATCTCCATATTCACTAGTAGGTTAATGTTATTCGAGCCTTTATAGCCATCTTCTATTCCAATTAATCCACCTATGGTTCAGCCTATTCATTGCAGGATATGGATCTGATTAAGTTCTACTGGAAGTGACTTAATAGTTACGCAGATTGGGGCTATAAATTTTCTAACCCCGTCTTTGCTGAAATTTGGTCTCCATTTTATAAATGTGATTGTGAAATCCTTGAAGAATGTATGGAGCGTACTTTGGAGGGTTGGATTGGATCAGCGCCAGCTTATGATGAGGAATGTAGGCATTGATTTGTTGATGCTTGTTTAGTGGCTTAGGCTTTTTGAGGGCTAGGTTTTCAGCATTTATCATTTTTTCCCGGTTGTTTCTAATTATTTTTAGGTTCTTGGATTTGGGACGTGTGTATTTTGGCCGCGGATCATAGAGCGTTCCTGACTGATCGTAGTTCAAACTTCTTTGCCATGTTTTTGTTGGTTGCAAGTTTCCATTCCCCCTTTTGATAATCACCAACAAATCACCATGTCCCCAAATTTATGCATTGAGAAGAAACGAGTAATAGCAATCGAATCTCTTTTCTCATGGCTTAAATGCTCTCTTGCATCTTCAAACTAACTATAGCAATCATCACTGCCCAATATAAGAATTGACGATATGTTCGTGACATATAAATAAATTTTTAGTGTTTATTATATTATATTATATGATACATAAGAATGTATATTCTAAAATACACTATATAATCATATTTATAACTACTTAATTTTTATAAAAAAATGCATTCTATAAATTTAGGTTAACACATAATAATAGTATAGATTATATGACGGAAAGGATCTTTGTAGCCATTATATAATTCACTTAGCAAAGTTCCTAAATAGTACATTATATTTTGATAATTATATTTTGTCTTATTCACATGTCACTTAAGTGCACATAGATATTATTAGTTCTTCTTTTGGTAGGAAACTAATGGAATCATGTGATTCCATATTAGTCGCATATATCTAAAAAATTGAAGATATACTAATGTTTGGAAAAGCTATATTAATTTCATTTTTTTTTTAAATCGAAAAATACAATTTTTTGAAAATTGTATTGGTCCATGATAAAAAAAGGCAATGAAAACATTCAATTTTCTTCAACAAAAATACAAATATTTTCTACCAGCTCTATTAATGAATGCATCAATTACAACTCTATCTTTTTCACATTTGTGACAAATGGATTAACTTAAAAAAACAATCATTTTTATCTTCCACCTCACAAATGAATGTTTAATCAATATTAATTATCCCTATCTATTTTCCTTACCAAGTTCAAATATAGAGTTAAATGTTTTATATTTCTTATTTTAAATATTTTATATTTCTTATTTTAAATACATATATTAATTAAGATAGTTTATGAAGAAGTCATATGAATTTATAGAGTTAACTTTTTTTAAGTTGTATAATTTAGATGTTTTAACCAATGAATGTCTAATCAATATTAATTGTCACAATTTCAAATATAAAGTTAAATATTTTATATTTCTTATTTTAACTATATTTATTAGTTTTACATTGATGTTTATTTTTGTCAATTCTAAAATATTATTTCTTTAAGTTTACACTATGTTTTACTAGCTACTACTTTACAATCTTGCTCTAATACTACCCCTCAAACTTACTAGAGATTATATCCCTATCTATTTTCCTTACCAAGTTCAAATATAGAGTTAAATATTTTTATATTCTTATTTTAAATATATTTATTATTAGTTTACATTGATGTTTATTTTTGTAATTTGTAAAATGTTATTCAAATATAGATATTTTAAAGATATAGAGTTAAATGTTTTATATTTTTTACTTCAAATATATTTATTATTTAAGATAGCTTATGTAGAAGAAGTCAAATGAATTTATAGAGTTTAATATTTTTTAAGTTGTATAATTAAGATATTTTAATCATATATAGAATTAAATGTTTTATATTTCTTATTTTAAATATATTTATTATTGATTTTACATTGATGTGTGTGTGTGTGTGTGTGTGTGTGTGTGTGTGTGTGTGTGTAGTTTTACATTGATGTTTATTTTTAGCAATTGTAAAATGTTATTTTTAAAAAGTTTACACTATGTTTTACTAGTTACTATTTTACAATTTTGCTCAATTTATTTTTATACCATTAATACTACCTCTCAAACTTACTATATATTTTGGTACTATGATTTAAGTAATCAACAATTTTTTTAAAAATTAAATATTTTAACTTATAATTGAATTAGTAGAAATGAGTAGTTCATTCATATAATATAATTTTTATTTTTATTTATATATTTCTCAAAATAATAAAATTATTAATATTTTTCAAATTCTTTTCAACTCTATCTATTATTCTACCTTTACTTGTCCTTATAATGACATATCATTGTCTCTTTTACCTCTCTCTTCATATAACATTATATCCCATGGGCCATAGGCATCCTTGATATCAACACTAGCTTAGTTGTATATATACAAAGTAATATATTTTTTATGTGTTGTATTTATAAAACATAATTTTTTATATAATAATATGATTATATCTTATATTTTATAATTACAAAGCAAACATAAATACAAATATACAATAATATAATTAATGCAAAATATTTTTTAAATTGTGTGTGTGTGTGTGAAATTAAGTTTAATAATATCTATATAGTTTTAAATAAAAGAAAAATGAGGGATAATGATGAAGGCAATGGGATCTACTCAGGCTAGCCCTCCAAATCTACATCTTATGCAACATCTGTTTCACTGATCTATGGTATGCTTCAAACATGTCATCTATCAATAAATTTGAAAAATCTTACAAGAGACTAAGTTCAATCTAAGAAAATTAAAGTCAAAGGGAAGACACCAACAATATGGTTCAAAAATTAGAGTCTACGAAAGGGATTTATTAAAGAACATTCTCAATAGTTGATCATTGATAGAAGGTCATCCATTTCATACCACAAACATCTTGAATATGTGAAAGTGTAGACAAATAATAGATAATATTTTAAAAATATAAGAAAATTAAATATTTAAGAATGTATGTAAATAAGAATAAATATTTTAAAACGAGTAGAAACTAATAAAACTAAAAAAAATTAGTTTGCAGCATTGATGCTGCCGCTTTAGAAACTTAATTTTTCCATTAATAAATATCAATTCATCCTTGTAGAGAGAAGAAAGATGCATCGTCAAAGGATAAGGCGTCATCTTCATACTAAGAATGGGCAAGACCTCCAAATCACTAAATGAACACGTGCTATCCTGACTACGGATTCCAATACCTGTTATTTTTCCAAACCGAGTGCAACTCCACTAAGTCTTCGATTTACTTTATATCTGAAAACAACAGAGATATGATATAATATATAACTGCCTACCTTAATCATGCGTCATTTCTTTTGAAACTAGTACACGAAATTGTTAAGAAAAGGCAAGACAAAACAAATGTTCTATAAAAAGCGGGCAACAAAATCAATGGTAGAGTAGGACTTTTGGTGTGATTTTCCACAAGAAGCAAAGGATGTGGATGTGAGTTCATGAATGACACAAAAATGTACGAAGCCAATTGTGACATTCTAACAGAAACACTTCATAGGTCCTTTTGTGCTTATCTTCCTTCTACCATTGTTATTTTTGTCGAGAGGAACATGATATAGAGTTTTTAATTTTTTGAGTTATGTGAAACCTTCCTAACATTCTATGGATGATATGCAAATGTAAGAAACCAATTGTGCCACTCTAACAGAGACAATTCATAGGTCATTCTGTATTTTTCTTCTTTCTACGATTATTATCTTTATCCAGAGGAAAATAATATAGAGGATACATATTTTTAGATTTACGTGAAACATTCCTAATACTTAGTGAGATGTGCTCAGTGGTGAAAGTCTTGTAAAGAAGTCATAAAGATTAATTTTCCAATTAATTTTGTAATTTGGTAATAGTGTTAAATTTGTCACAATTCTTAACTATTATATTTAGTCAATATTAACTCTTATATTTAGTCCATATTAACTATTACTTATTAGGACAAAAAGAAATTATTCTTAGTTTCTTGATGAATTGTGAAATAATGTTATCAAATATGGAGGATATTTTAATTTTCTTTAAAAATAACAATTCTAACAAGTTTCTTATAGACGTAATATTGATGTAATTTTGTCCATAAAAGTTAAATCAATCAATTTAATTAGACTTGTATCTTTAAACAATTTGGAAAGATGACATGTGCATTTTAATCACCAAGAGACATTCGTATCTTTCTATACATTAGCGCCTATATTATTAGTCTCACCTATCTATAAGCAAAGACTATAATTTTCAATCTACTATTTTCAATTAGTTGCCCCGGGTAATCCCCTAATTAGAAAACATTCTTGTTCATACTATGCTATTGTAGATTCTTAAGTTAAACATAATTTATCAAATTAAAATCTCTCCTAAGTTCTTATTGGCTACCCTCTGTTTTAGGGTAGTCTTTTTATTTTTCTACTCAAGAAATTCCAAAAAAAAATAGATGCACGATGCATAGAAATTTCTAAATGTGTGTCTAGGGCGTCTTGTGCATGTTTAGATTAGCAGGTAGTGCTTCCAATGGACATATTCTCTAAACACTTATCTAGAAGATAAATTTCATAAACACTGAACTTTCTAGATAACTTATTTGCATTGCTATTAAGTCTTTCATATTTTATAACAAATTCCACCCCTAGATAGATATCTTTGAGTGAATTTAATTGTTAGCCAAATTAATTGATGTAGATTCTTTACTAAAAGCTATGGCTAACATACTTGCAAGTGTCAATAATCTTGTCAAATTGGAGCCTCTATCAAACAATACAATTTTTCTTCAAATAAAATCTTCATCCTATACATGCACCATGAATTCTATTTCTTTCTAGGGCAGCAAATATTTCACCCTCAAGTAGAATGTTTAAATTTTCAATGGCTTTAATAGAGCAGTTCCTTTATTCTAGGATTAATCTCACTTGAACTTTTTTGTTTTACCTTATATGTCCTATGCTCCTAAGTTATTGTGGCTTAAGTGCAAAGGTTTTGGGCTCTATTTTAGTGAGTTTTTTCCACTCCTCTATTTTAATTTGTTGGTGTTTTTTAAACAATGCATTGATATGTTTTAGGGGTTTTATTTCCATTGGTCAATGTAAAAACAAGATTCATCTAAATAATGACGAAGGTGCAACTTGAGACAAGTAAGGGTATCAACTTTTTACATAATAACGTTTTTTCTCACTTTTTTTTACTTTGACCAAGGTGATCATTCACAATGATCGTTTGAACATTAGGATTTTATATTACATTATATTTTTCTAACATGAGGTCATACAAGTGGTTGTCAAACTACGTGGCTACCTCTTGGAGTATTTCACCACAACCATTGTTTGAATAGTGGGATTTTATCTAAAATTATAAATTTTTTAACATTAAGGTTGTATAGTTGGTTATCAAACTATGTGGCTACCTTTTCAAGGATTTCACTACAACTGTAATCAACCATTTTTATAAATTGAGATAATAATGATACTAGTTCAACAATTAACTAAAATTCTCCACTGTGAAGTATTTTCAATAAATGGCTTAATGCAATATTGTGAGTTCACAGATTACAATGATTTCTGCATATACATACATTACTTCAAAAATAAGTATAGAAGTTTAAGTGCATGCAATTGGGAGGTTTAAATATGAATGTAACATTCACCAAAAATGGTCAAAAATTAGAGTTTTGTAAAGTATAGGTAATTGAAAGTGAATTTTTCTATGGTGAAGTTGCATACCAAAATGTCAAAGCATACAAAAATGTGTGTCCATTGTTTCTTTTACATGCATTCAAATGATTAGTAAATGAATATGGTAGTATCCTAGAATGTGTCTCTTGATTTTAATTTTTATAAATTCTTCTAAGTATCATTCACAATAATATTAAATTTAGAAAGTCTTGTGGTTTTTAGCTTGCCCCAAGTTTCTATTAGACTTGTTGTTTCCCTAACTATGGAAAATGTCAATGTAATTCTAGAACATGTGTAGATCAATCAAGAAAGCTATTTGAGGCACTTATAGGTTTTAGTTCCATTTGAAGGAAAATAAAGGCTTGAGAGAAATAAGAAAAAACACCTAAGATAATATAAAATAGAAAAATAAGATGTAAGTGAGAACATATGAATCCTCTCTTATGGCCAAGTTTAGTAAAATGATGAAACTATACTTAATAATCTCACCCAACAAAATAATGGAAACATGATGAATGCAAAAGATAAAGAGAGCTTGAAAAAATGAAGAAAATGTATTGGGAGCGGTTAAGAGTATCATACAAGGGAACAACACAAGTCAGCCTAAAGAAAAGACCTTATCCCAATAAGAGAATTCACAAATCAAATATGGGGAATGTTACTAAACTCATCAATCTAGAGAAATGTATCTCAAAAATAGAGATTGGGGTTATATTAGGTGAGTTAAAAGACAATATAAAAATCCTTACATTTGCTTGCAAATCAATCAACAATTTCATCAATTTAGTGTCATCCTAATTGATAGCTTATGCAAGATCTTCTTTTGAGAAATCTCTATCTTGTTGAATAAATGAAATATTGAAACTTCCAGAAATACTATTGTCAATTACTATATCAAATTTTATTTTTCCTAACTGATCTAACCTAGTTAAGTTCATGGAATCCATTCCCTCAATCTCTTGAAAATCATCCATCAAATCTACCTTTGACATAGTCCAACTATTTTTCAATGGTGGACAGTTTGGTAGTTGTTCTAGCACACATGAATATAGAAGCCTTAAACTCACCATTTTCCTTTGTGAATGTATCTTTTACCATCTTAGTAAATTTTAGAATCTTATTCGCTTCTTCTATTGCTAATAATTTTCCTTTGTGCTAATAAATTTCTTTCTTAGAATGTTCTTCATGTTTATCTTGTTATGTCCCTAATGAAGAGTGTGGTGAATCAACACCCTTACTACATGATTTCATCAATTTGACTTCACAATATTCCCTTCCAGCTGTAGTGCCTGCCCTCGTTTACATTTTTTTGGACACATTGTTGTTATTATTATCGAACTATGTTAGACTAGTTTTATGTTGATGGATTAGTAGCATTGTTTTGAGACTATCAGACATTATGTTATGGATTCAGTTGATATATGATGAGATTAATTAGACTCTACATTTCACGTATGCATGATGATCATTACATTGCTTTCAGTTGTTGATGATGATTTATTATCACATGTGTTTTAATATTATGGATACTTACCCCATACTTGCATGTGTATGGTGTGCATGTTTGTTCTTATTGTATGGCATTTTTGATGTGGTTAAGGAAGAGAGTCGTAGTCACCTACTAGTCGGGATCTACACGATGCACCACTTCCTGCCATTGCCTATTTAGCTTAGCATTATATATATTGTATGTACATGCATGGGTTTTATGCAGGTTGCAGGTACCAAGTATCGACTTTCCTGAATTGCCAAGATGAGTGTACCCTATCACATTATCTCAATGATAAGAGAGGGGAGATAAATTCTCAAGTCCAAATCGCAACCCTTTAAGCCATTTGCCTTTATTGGAAATTAGGACAAGTATCTGAGTTGAGTACCCTCTGAATGCGTCAGATGACGTAATTTATGATATTAACCCTTTTGGTTTGATTTTGTATGTGTTTTGCTATAGTGGGTTTTTTCGTATTTTATTTCATCAGTTTTTGGTGTATTTTCTATTAATTAAGCCTAATTAAAAGATTTAATTAATGGTTTAATTTAATGGAAAATTAATATGGTATTTTAATATTTATTTTATTTAATTAATTAGGAAATTAATTAAATAAAATAATTAAATTTGAAGATAAAAGTTATAAGTTGAAAGTTGGAAAGTGATAATATTTATTTAAGTTAATAAATATTTTAGCAATTTAGTTTCAAAAATAAATATAAATGTGGAAAAGATTATAAGTTGCATGATGTCTGCATGTGATTAAAATATAAATATATTAAGATAAAATAAGTGGATTTATTAAAGTGAGTGCATAAGATTTAAAAATTAATAAATTAAATTTAAAAGAGTAAAGTGAACATTAAATTATTTAATGTGCATTATTTTAATATTTAGGAGTTTGCGAATTCTCGGGAGATGTCATGTAGACAACACATGAGTTAGTGCACCAATTAAGCACATGGCGTGTACAAGCTTATGACTCATTTAGAAGGTTGGAATAGACTTGTGCTTAGTTGTCTACACCTTCTAGTTGTTTCTAGAGACATTCTAGGTGCTTCCTGAGAGTCCTTTATATTCGGGCACTCGTAGAGGCTTAGGGAGAGCATTTTTGGAGCATTGAAGGACTCGAGAATGTGGGAGAAGGAAGGAGCTTGCTCTACAGTTTCTGAGGAGAAGCGAATTAGCATCAGAATCCAGGTAGACACTTGTGATTTTGTTTATGTTATTTCTACATCTTGCACTTCCTATCTTCTTTATGTCTTCCATATGCTTTTTGAGGGCTTTTCCTTCTTAACATGGGTAGTAAAATTTTATTTTGGAAAATCTTATATGTGTAGATCTGAAGAGATTATAGGGCTAGGGTTTAAATTATAGCCAAATCCATTAGAAAATTTATTGGGTAAATTTGGAGAACAAATATTTTATGGAATTTCTTAAAATTGAAAGTCTTTAAAATTGTGTAGATATAGACATGTTTTCAGATCTGCATATATATATATATATATATATATATATATATATATATATATATATATATATATATATATATATATATATATATATATATATATATATATATATATATATATATATATATATATATATATATATATATATATATATAATAATCTGCATGTTAAAATCGCTGCAAAAGTTTACTTTTTTTTAAAAATTTGATTTGGCAGTGATTACAAATGTTATTATAAAATTTATTTCATACTGCATAAGTCGGGGGGGACGGAACCCGCACCCCGTACTCACTGATGCCGCTGGTACTTGCTGCCGTAAGTACTGCAACGACAGAGGGTACACAATACCTGCTATCACTATAGGCCTTGTGATTGTAGGGTACCGTGTGCTGGCAGCGGTGTTAATATATATATGTGTATGTGTTTCGGTGGTTACAAAATCAAATTTCTCCATTTCATTTTTCTTAAAACATTTTTAATATTCATCATTGCATATTAATAATTATATATATATATATATATATATATATATATATATATATATATATATATATATATATATATATATATATATATATATATATATATATATATATATATATATATATATATATATATGTAAGTATGTATTGCTAATAATTTTCCTTTGTGCTAATAAATTTCTTTCTTGGAATGTTCTTCACATTTATCTTGTTATGTCCCTAATGAAGAGTGTGGTGAATCAACACCCTTACTACATGATTTCCTCAATTTGACTTCACAATATTCCCTTCCAGCACTATCTACTTCCAATTTCTTTTGGGCCAATTTAGTAGGCCCATGAATACAAATGATGAGGAAGATGACTAAGAGTGTAGAATTATCAGATATGTTAAAATGAGACATCACAAAAATTATGAACCTAGATGCTATAAGATTTATGCTCTCTACTTTTATTAATGAACACTACAATGTGTCTATTTGTGCTTGAACATGTTGCTGGTATTTCCATTTTATGGATTTGATATTATCAAAACATGTGTAATATTATAATGTGAACATATATATTTTTTGTTGCCTTAGCTTTCATTACTAAAAAGCCAATGTAAAGATGAGAAACCATAATAAAATCAGAGTGAAAACAATAATCAATATCAATTTGTATTTATAGTGCAATTTCTAGTTGTTACCAAAATAGTCAAATTTGTTACAAGCAATTACTCACAAACAACTAAAGAAATTACTCTCATTATTCCACTTTTAAAATCTTGGTGAATAGTTAATTCTGAAGATGGTTTCTAGATTTCATGCCCTTCTCCAAATCAACAAAATTCACTACTATATTTTTCACTAATTTCAGGTGATAGTTTATCGCATCAGTCAATGTCACTTCATTAGGCACACAACTAAATAGGTCATTGTTAAACAAGCACTAAACATTCAGACAATTGACTCACCAGTCGCTCATATGACACCAACTAACATTGTAAAGTATTCCCTAGAGACATTGGAATAAATGAATGATGAGAAACATTTGATCAGGTTTATATTGATGTCTTATCATTGGCAAAATGACAATTCATCCACTATGCTTGTCATCGCATGTATAGAATCCATGTCACATTTCCTATCGGTTTGTTCGTCAAAAACTATCCATTGTACATCAAAATTCTGAAGACCCATGAATGGTACTTTTGAGGAAGCAAGCCGAGGGAACTAAAACCACAATCCATATGCATGGATAACAAGATAATGTAAAAAACTAAAATTTCCAATACACATTTGCATTTTAGTTAGAGGTGGGTAGCATTTTTACATTATAGACCTTTATTGTGTTGGAATTTTGACTTTTATAGGTGATGGAATGCACTCAACAAGCTAGCAAAACAAAATAACTAATAGAATATAAGACTGCTAATCGAAATAACTATAAACACCATTATTAAAAACCCACCAAGAAGTTCTGACCACCAATTATTTTTTGAATATCAAAATATTGTTGATAGTCAAAACTCCTTGGTTGGTTCAAATAGGGGAGTTCTTAGCTATTTTGATTAGAACTATTTTAGTCTTTTAGCTATTTCAACTTTTTTCCTTGTTGAGGGAATCACCTCACCTATAATATTCAAAACTCTAATGTCCACCATAGTCTATATCTTTAAAAATATATAGACATCTCTAATAGACATGCAAACATGTGCCAGATATTATGTTTTAAGCTCTACCTATTATCCATACTTATGGATTGAGGTTTAAATTGCCCACAACTTTCTTCTTAAAAATTACCATGTGTGTGGTGTGTATATGTGATAGAGGAAGCAAAATCACCTGAGGAAGACTATTGTTGATCTTTTATATTGTATTTCCTAAAACTAGAGATTGATGTAGTAAACTCTTTTGCAATTCAACCAGGTGAGAACAATTCTTCAATAGGTTCTTGGCTCTTTGAAAATTTTAAATTTTTTTGGACGGAGAAGAATTTGTGAAATCCTATAATATATCTCTAGTTTTACTTTACATATATGGCTCATTGCCAACTGGCCCCCCACAGAACTAGGAGGAAGGAAAGGGGTAGGGCCAGGAGAGGGTATAGGGTCCTGACCCCCAATAGGACCAGGAGGAACATCGACTACTAAGGCAGGAGAAGGAACGGGAACCTCCTCTAACACCGACACCGAAAGATCATTAGCAGAGGAAACATCCGCAAATACAATCGCTGAATCCAGAGGCGCATCACTAGACTTAACCATTGTGTAGTGTTCAGAAGAGGCTCCTAACCACCAGGAAGGTGGCAGCTTAGATTTAGTCTTCACAATAGCATAATGAGCAGCAATGTGACCAGTCTTATGACATTTTCTACAGCGAAAAGGGATACTTTCATAATCCAATATTAGGGTCCAAGAGCCCCTCAAAGAATCCAAACAAACCTTCTTAGGAAGGCCCTTAGAAATATCCATCTCTACAAGAAATCGAGCATATGTCAAATGAAGGATATCTGAAGTGTCTGAGTCCACCTATAAAAAATCACCAATGGCAACCCCAATAGCTTCATAAAAAATGAATCCAGCCAGAGATGCATTGGGAGATTTGGTACCTGGACCTAGATAGGAACCTAAAATATTATGTCTGTGTCATTTGTTAATCCATTGAAATTTTATCATACTGGCCGTGGCATTGTTGTATTAAGGTATTGATTACGATGTTTTTCTTCCCAAAGAGAGGAGATATCACTAATGAAACTCTTTGCTAGCATGATGTTCTGAACCAGTTTGTTGATTTTGTTCAATTTGTCTTGAATTTCTTCAGCAAACGTCTCTTGATGATTACAAAGACCATATTTTTACATTCTCGCAATTTTTCTATTGCTTGGATCTTTCCTTATCGATCGTTTCGAGCATTGTTTGGAACTCTTCCTTATCCTTTGCACAGTCCTGAATTGTCTTTGATTCTTGCTTCTATTCGTCTTCCCTAACATGGTTGTCTTCCATTAAAATTTCTCCCTCTTCTATTTCTAGAAGTGTTCCATAGTTCTTCCCCGACTCCTCCTCCTTGTCGAGATAAATCTGTTCTTTGTTGTCTACGATCTTCCCTAAGAATCTCTTCTTATTCTTTATGTGTTCCAAGGGAAGTAGTTCTTTGAGGGATAAGGTTTTCTTAATAAATAAAGGGTTAATGGTTATTACAGGATTTATTTGGATGATATTTTTAATTCGCCCCTCATATGTTGTTATATGTAGTTCATAAGTTGACTGATTAGTAATTAATTTGAGAGGTTTAATATAATGTGATCCTATCTCCATATTCACTAGTAGGTTAATGTTATTCGAGCCTTTATAGCCATCTTCTATTCCAATTAATCCACCTATGGTTTAGCCTATTCATTGCAGGATATGGATCTGGTTAAGTTCTACTCGAAGTGATTTAATAGTTACCCAGATTGGGGCTATAAATTTTCTAACCCCGTCATTGGCGAAATTTGGTCCCCATTTTAAAAATGTGATTGTGAAATCCTTGAAGAAACATTGAGCTACTGATAATCTATTTTGGCTTTGATTGTAAATCAAATGCTTGGAAACCGCAGAAGTCTTTCAACCATTTTCTTAGTTTGTGCCTTTTTTCTTCTGACCACTCCAATATGCATATAGTCCTAGATCTTGACAGTCCTGCCATTGATTTTCACTATGATCATTGCTGATGATTAGATGCTTGAATGGATATGTCTTTGAGGACCCCTAGGGAAGATTTCCATTGGACTCGGGAAATGACGTGGAGGGGCAATCTGTGCATGGTTCCTGGAGAGTGGGCGGATGAGATATAGAATGTATTTTTGGAGGGTTGGATTGGATCATCGCCGGCTTATGACGAGGAATGTAGGCATTGGTTTGTTGATGCTTGTTGAGTGGCTTAGGCTTTTTGAGGGCTGAAATCACTTTTTCCCCGTTGTTTCTAATCATTTCTAGGTTCTGGATTTGGGAGATGTATATTTTGGCCGCGGATCATAGAGCGTTCCTGACTGATCGTAGTTCAAGCTTCTTTGCCATTTTTTTTGTTGGTTGCAAGTTTCCATTCCACTTTTTTGATGATCACCAACAAATCACCATGTCCCCAAATTTATGCATTGAGAAGAAACAAGTAATAGCAATCGAATCTATTTTCTCGTGGCTTAAATGCTCTCTTGCATCTTCAAACTAACTATAGCAATCATCACTGCCCAATATAAAAATTGACAATATCTTCCTGATATATAAATATATTTTTAGTGTTTATTATATTATATTATATTATATTATATATAAGAATTTGTATTCTAAAATATACTATATAATCATATTTATAACTATTTAATTTTTATAAAATAATGCATTCTATAAATTTAGGTTAACACATAATAATAGTATAGATTATATGAGGGAAAGGGTCTTTGTAGTCATTATATAATTCACTCACCAAAGCTCCTAAATAGTACATTATATTTTGATAATTATATTTTTTCTTATTCACATGCGACTTAAGTGCATGTAGCTATTATTTTGGCTTGTGGGTAATTACATCAAATGTAGTCAGACTTAGACTAATTATGCATGAAAGGGCAAAAAAGTGGTCATTTTGAGTTGATGTTTGGTAGACAATGCCTTGTTAGCTATTCACTTTGGACAAAACAAAATGTGTAAAACAAATTTGCACAAATGTCCAACAATAATAAATTATTAGTATTAGTTAAGTTGCACAGTCGGTCTAGTCACTAACTTTTTTCCAAGTACTTGGATATATGAGTGAACGGCTATTGACCCATTAGCTGATTTTTTTAGTGAGTTTTTTATTCACAAAATCTAATGAACTATTATAAAAAAATGGATAGTAATTAGATTTAATCCTCTATTATTTGAGTTCAAAAAATTCTTGATAAAACCTTTAACATTCTCACAAATAATGTATTTTTTATTTGAATCAATTAAACAAATAAAAACTAAACATGAACTTCAAAACATATGTTTTATGTGTTGTATTTATAAAATGTATTTTTTATATATAATAATGTAATAATATCTTATATTTTATAATTACAAAATAAACATAAATACAAATATACAATAATATATAATTAATACAAAATAATTTTTAAATCATATATATATATATATATATATATATATATATATATATATATATATATATGCTAATGAGGGATAATGATGTAGGCAATGGGATCTACTCAGGGTAGCCCTCTAAATCCACAATATGGTTCAAAAATTAGAGTCTACGAAGGATTGATTAAAGAGCATTCTCAATAGTTGATCATTGATAGAAGGTCGTCCATTTCATACAACAAACATCTCCAATATATGAAAGTGTAGACAAATAATAGATGATATTTAGAAAATATAGAAAAATTAAATATTTAGGAATGTATGTAAATAAGAATAAATATTTAAAAACCAGTAAAAACTAATAATCTAAAAAAATAGTTTGCAACATTGATGCTGCCGCTTTAGAAACCTATTTTCCCACTAATAAATATCAATTCATCCTTGTGGAGAGAACGATGCATCGTCAAAGGATAAGGCGTCATCTTCATACTTAGAATGGACGAGACCTCTAAATCACTAATTGAACACGTGCTATCCTGACTACGGATTCCACTACCCGTTATTTTCCACTAAGTCTTCGATTTACTTTTTATCTGAAAACAAATGTTTTATAAAAAGAGGGCCACAAAATCAATGGTAGAGTAGGACTTTTGGTGTGATTTTCCACAAGAGGCAAAGGATGAAGATGTGAGTTCATGGATGACACACAAATGTAACAAACCAATTGTGCCATTCTAATGGGGACACTTCATAGGTTTTTTTGTGCTGATCTTCCTTCCACCATTGTTATCTTTGTCGAAAGGAACATGATATAGATTTTTTTTTGTTTTTGAGTTATGTGAAACCTTCCTAACATTCTATGAGATGTTCTCGGCGATGAAGGTGTTGTAAACAATTAGGTTAATTTTGTGATTTGGTAATAGTGTCAATTTTGTCAAAATAGGATTTGGTCATTCTCTGTTTTTCTTCCTTCTACGATTATTATCTTTATCGAGAGGAAAATAATATAGAGGATACATTTTTTTTAGATTTACGTAAAACCTTCCTAATATTGAGTGAGATGTGCTCGGTGGTGAAAGTCTTGTAAAGAAGTCATAAAGATTAAATTTCCAATTAATTTTGTGATTTGGTAAAGTGTTAAATTTGTCACAATTCTTAACTATTATATTTAGTCAATATTAACTCTTATATTTAGTCCATATTAACTATTACTTATTAGGACAAAAAGAAATTATTCTTACTTTCTTGATGAAGTGTGAAATAATGTTATCAAATATGGAGGATATTATAATTTTTTTTAAAAATAACAATTCTAACAAGTTTCTTATAGACATAATATTGATGTAATTTTGTTCATAAAAGTTAAATCAATCAATTTAATTAGGCTTGTATCTTTAAACAATTTGGAAAGATGACACATGCATTTTAATCACCAAGAGGCATTGGTATCTTTTTATACATTAGCGCCTATATTATTAGTCTCGCCTATCTATAAGCAGAGACTATAATTTTCAATCTACTCTTTTCAATTAGTTACCCCTGGTAATCCCCCAATTAGAAAACATTCTTGTTCATACTATGCTATTGTAGATTCTTAAGTTAAACATAATTTATCAAATTAAAATCTCTCCTTTCTTATTGGCTCTCTTCTTTTTTAAGGTAGTCTTTTTATTTTTCTACTCAAGAAATTCCATAAAAAATAGCATGATGCATAGCAATTTCTAAATGTGTGTCTAGGGTGTCTTGTGCATGTTTAGATTACCAGGAAGTGCTTCCAATGGACACATGTTTTAAACACTTTTCTAGAAGCCAAATGTCATAAAAACTGAACTTTCTAGATAACTTATTTGCATTGCTATTAAGTCTTTCATATTTTATAATGAATTCCACCCCTAGGTAGATATCTTTGAGTGAAGTTAATTGGTAGCCAAATTAATTGATGTAGGTTCTTTACTAAAAGCTATGGCTAACTTACTTGCAGATATTAATGATCTTGTCAAATTGGAGCCTCTATCAAACAATACAATTTTCCTCTGAATAAAATCTTCATGCTATAGATGCACCATGAATTCCATTTCTTTTTAGGGCAGCAAATATTTGACCCTCGAGTAGAATGTTTAAATTTTCAATAGCTTTAATAGAGCAATTCCTTTATTCTAGGATTAATCTCACTTGAACTTTTTTGTTTGACCTTATATGTCCTATAGTCCTAAATTACTATGGCTTAAGTGCAAAGGTTTTGGGCTCTATTTTAGTGAGTTTTTTCCACTCCTCTATTTTAATTTTTTGGTGTTTTTAAAAAAATGCATTGAGATGTTTTAGGGGTTTTATTTGCATTGGTCAATGGAAAAACAAGATTCATCTGAACAATGATGAAGGTGCAATTTGAGACAAGTAAGGGTATCAACTTTTAACACAATAATGATTTTTCTAACATTTTTTTCTCTGACCAAGGTGATCATTCACAATGATCATTTGAACATTAGGATTTTATATTACATTATATTTTTCTAACATGAGGTCGTACAATTGGTTGTCAGACTATGTGGCTAACTCTTGGAGGATTTTACCACAACCATCGTTTGAATATTGGGATTTTATCTAAAATTATTTTTAAAAAATAACATTAAGGTTGTATAGTTAGTTGTCAAACTATATGGCTACCTTTTTAGGGATTTCACTAGAACTGTAATCAACCATTTTTATAAATTGAGATAATAATGATACTAGTTCAACAATTAACTAAACCTCTCCACTATGAAATATTTTCAATAAATGGCTTAACGCAATATTGTGAGTTCACAGATTACAATGACCTCTACATATACATACATTACTTCAAAAATATGTATAGAAGTTTAAGTGCTTGCAATTGGGAGGTTTAAAGATGAATGTAACATTCACCAAAAATGGTCAAAAATTAGAGTTTTGTAAAGTATAGGTAATTGAAAGTGAAATTTTCTAAGGTGTAGTTGCATACCAAAATGTCAAAGCATACAAAAATGTGTGTCCATTGTTTCTTTTACATGGATTCAAATGATTAGTAAATGAATACTGCAGTGTCCTAGAACGTGTCTCTTGATTTTAAGTTTTATAAATTCTTCTAAGTATCATTCACAATAATATTAACTTTAGAAAGTCTTGTGGTTTTTATCTTGCCCCAAGTTTCTATTAGACCTGTTGTTTCCCTAACTATGAAACATGTCAATGCAATTCTAGAACATGTGTAGATCAATCAAGAAATTAGTTTGAGGCACTTATAGTTTTTAGTTCCATTTGAAGGAAAATAAAGGCTTGAGAGAAATAGGGGAAAACACCTAAGATAATATAAAATAGAAAAATAAGATGTAAGTGAGAACATATGAATCCTTTCTTATGGATGAGTTTAGTAAAGTGATGAAACTATAGTTAATAATCTCACCCAACAAAATAATGGAAACATGATGAATACAGAAGATTAAAAAAAGCCTAAAAAAACAAAAAAAACAAAAGGTATTGGGAGTAGTTAAGAGTATCATACAAGGCAACAATACAAGTTAGCCTAAAGTAAAGACCTTATCCCAGTAAGAGCATTCATAGATCAAATATGGGCAATGTTACTAAACTCATCAATCTAGAGAAATGCATCTCAAAAATAGAGATTGGGGTTATATAAGGTGAGTTAAAAGATAATATCAAAATCCTTATATTTACTTGCAAATCAATCAACCATTTCATCAATTTAGTGTAATCCTAATTGATAGCTTATGCAAGATCTTCTGAGAAATCTCTATCTTGTTGAATAGATGAAATATTGAAACTTCAAGAAATACAATTGTCAATTACTATATCAAATTTTATTCCTAACTGATCTAACCTAGTTAAGTTCATGGAATCCATTCCCTCAATCTCTAGAAAATTATCCATCAAATCTACCTTCGACATAGTCCAACTATTTTTCAATGGTGCACAGTTTGGTAGTTGTTCTAGCACACATGAATATAGAAGCCTTAAACTCACTATTTTCCTTTGTGAATGTATCTTTTAGCATCTTACTTAGTAAATTTTAGAATTTTATTCACTTCTTTTGCTAACAATTTTCCTTTGTGCTAATAAATTTCTTTCTTAGAATGTTCTTCATGTTTATCTTGTGATGTCCCTAATGAAGAGTGTGGTGAATCAACACACTTACTACATGATTTCCTCAATTTGACTTCACCATAGTCCCTTTTAGCACTATCTACTTCCAATTTCTCTTGGGCCAATTTAGTAGCCCCATGAATGCAAATGATGAGGAAGATGACTAAGGGTGTAAAATTATCACATATATTAAAATGGGACATCACAGAAATTATGAACCTAGATGCTATAAAATTTATGCTCTCTATTTTTATTAGTGAACACTACAATGTGTCTTGTTTGTGCTTGAACATGTTGCTAGCATTTTCATTTTATGGATTTGATATTATCAAAATATGTATAATATTATAATGTGAACATGTATATTTTTCGTTGCCTAAGCTTTCATTACTAAAAAGCCAATATAAAGATGAGAAACCATAATAAAATTAGAGTGAAAGCAATAATCAATATCAATTTGTATTTATAGTGTAACTTCCAATTGTTACCAAAATAGTCAAATTTGTTACAAGCAATTACTCACAAACATCTAAAGGAATTATTCTTATAATTCCACTTTTAAAATCTTGGTGGATAGTTAATTCTGAAGATGGTTTCTAGATTTCATGCCCTTTCTTCTCCAAATCAACAAAATTCACTAATATATTTTTCACTAATTTCAGATGATAGTTTATCGCATCAGTTAATGTCACTTCGTTGGGCACACGACTAAATAGTTCATCGTTAAACAAGCACTAAACATTCAAACGATTGACTCGCTAGTTACTAATACGACACCAACTAACATTGCAAAATATTCCCCAAAGACATTGGAATAAATGAATGATGAGAAACATTTGATTGGGTTTATACTGCTGTCTTATCATTGGCAAAATGCCAATTCATCCACTATGCTTTTCACCGCGTGTATAGAATCCATGTCACATTTCCTATTAGTTTGTTTGTTAGGAACTATCCATGGTACATCAAAATTTTGAAGACCCATGAATGGTACTTTCGAGCAAGCAAACCGAGGAAACTAAAACCACAATCCATATGCATGGATAATAGGATAAGGTAAAAAACCAAAATTTCCAATACACATTTCCATTTTAGTTATAGTTGGATAGTGTTTTTACATTATATATCATTACAGTATTGGAATTTTGACTTTTATAGGTGAGGGAATGCACTCAAAAAGCCAACAAAACAAAACAACTAATAGACTAGAAGACTGCTAATCAAAATAACTATAAACGCTCTTATTCAAAAACCACTAAGAAGTTCTAACCACCAATAATTTTTTGAATATCAAAAAATTGTTGATAGTCAAAACTCCTTGGTTGGTTCAAATAGGAGGGTTCTTAGCTATTTTGATTAGAAGTATTTTAGTCTTTTAGCTATTTCAACTTTTTTCCTTGTTGAGGGAATCACCTCACCTATAATATTCAAAACTCTAATGTCCACCATAGTCTATAACTTTAAAAACATATAGACATCTCTAATAGACATGCAAACACGTGCCAGAAATTATGTTTTAAGCTCTACCTATTATCCATGCTTATGGATTGAGGTTTAAACTACCCATGACTTTCTTTTTAAAAATTACCATGTGTGTGGTGTGTGTATGTGATAGAGGAAGCAAAATCACCTGAGCAAGACCATTGTTGATCTTTTATATTGAATTAGGGTAACCTTCTATATTTCCTAAAACCAAGAGATTAATGTAGTAAACATTTGAAATTAGCATTGATCTTCAATGACCATTCTAGATGGTATAAAAATGTAATCTAGAAAAAAAAGGTAGTATAAAATGATAATCAAGGAAAAATATGCATGCAATGCCTTTAAAAAATGAATGACAACTGACAAAGAAATGACCATTTCCTAGAGGTTGTCTTACAAGACCCTATAGTCAATAAGAATCCTCCATAAACCATCTTTCTTAAGCACAATACCAACAAGAAAGGAAAAGAAAATAAAGTAGCATAACTCTCCATGGAATTTCTCATAAGACAAATATTTCTATCCATGCAAATTTTAATGTCCAAAAAATCAATATGATAAAAAAAATAGTTGGAGTCCTTATAACATGCAAGATGCAAGAAAATATGAGCTATACTTACTTAACTATTCAACCTATTGAGGGTAGAGGAAGAATATTCCTAAGCTCTAATTAGAAGAAATATCTTTCCCAAATCCAGTTGCATCCTCAAAATGCATCCTATCAGCATTGCAATACGAAAAGGGGTTCTTTTAATGGAAGATAAATAAATTTAGTAGATTATATAGTAAAAGTCTAAAGATGGAGTGTCATATACCTTTGGCAAGAAACCTTGTTGGTGTTGATTTATGATAGTGTTAGTTTATTTATCTTGGATCTCAAGTCATCATGCAGTCACAAGACCTAAGGTGGAAAAGATAGATCTCCATCATCATATCATTAATGCCAACCATCCATCTAATTCTAAGTGAATCTACAAAAATGTGATGGATTTCCATCAAAGGTGCCAAAAAGAATATATCAAACCAAAATAGGTTGTTGTTATAATTCAAAACAACATTAAACAAATTGAAATTTATAACCTTGATGGTATAGTAAATGCCTCCAGTGTCACATGTTTCTTGAAACTCATTACTGTTGAAATCAATTATTCAATTGTATATTGTGATTGATGTTACCCAAATGTCACACTCTAATTGAACACAATTACTATTAATTGAGCTCAGATAGGCACTGAAGAAGACTCTAGTATTAATAGAGAAAAATTTAGAAGGAACTGAGTTTAGTTGAATTAGTTTAAATTGAGTTAGGTTGGTCAATGAAGGGAGATAGTGTAAACTGAGTTAGGTTGGTTACCAAAGGAAATCAATATTAACTAAGTGAATCATTTTCAGTGTTAGCCAACTAAAAACATAATACTTTTGTTAATTTAGTGGTTAATACAAGTCGACCTAGTGGATGTTAATTATTTGTCTGAAAGGATATTCAAGATGACTTGACATTGGATTTCATATATAGGAAAGGTCAAGTTGTGGATTGAAATGTGAAATGAGAATAATTAAGAAGATGTGAATTAAGAAGGATATTTGATTGAAGGTAGAACATCCAAGTGTGTGTGAAAAATGTAAAAAAATAGTTAACACACTTCTATGAATCCTTACACTCAAAATCCTTCAAAATAACACCATGAAAATCCAAGATCTCAAGAATTGACTCATAGCTTCCTATCATCAATGTGCAAAGACCTTTAAAGGTTTAAAGTGGTGGCTCTCATATGAACATTGGTCTTGGTCTTCGCAAGTACATCCAATGATTGGAAGATTCAAAATTATTATAAACATGCAAAATATCTCCAAGTCTCCAAAAAGCTTTAAAAATGTCTATAATAACTGTAGCATAAGAAATCATCATGGAGCATAAGAAATCAATATCCTGTCAAAATGAAGAAGGAGGTCTCCTTTATATTTCAATCCAAATAGACATTCCCAAATTGGAGGGAAAATGAAAATTAAATGAAAGGGTATGACCCACATAAGAGAATGTGCAACTAGCATTTAGTTAAGAGATGTGGAGTGTAACACTCCATAAAAATTGTAAGATGAGGGATTTTTTTATTTAATTTAAATGTAAAATAATCCCTTTTCTTATAGAATAAAGTGTGTGACAGTTATTTAATTATTTCTTTTAAAATGATAATTGTTGCACATAAAATTAAGTGAAGAGGGATTTTATTTAATTAAAAGGGAGAAAAATCCTTTAATTAAATAATACAAAAATCAAGACGATCAAACCATTTATTTAAAATAATTAAATAAATGAATTCCAATTTAATCAAGAAAATTGATGTAAAATAAAAATGGTTAATATTAAATAATTCAAATAGTTTAAATTTGATCAAAGGAAATGATGATGAAAATATTGATTCAAGCTTGACATAAATTATGAAACAAGGCCACATAGTCAAGTTGACCATTTTTGTGTGCTTACATTTGCACCTCTTTGACTAATTTGTGTCCACATACATTACAAGTGCATTAAGTCAAAGAACCATAAGGTAAAGTGTGTATAGAGATTGATTTATGTCAAAAATATAAAGATTAAGCATCCAACTCTTGTTCCCTCAACATGCCATCTGGGGTCTTATAGTGCCTAGAACACAATATGCCCCTACGGGTCTTGTAATTGTAGGTCTGCCCAAAGAGTTTTTAGCAAATATAAAATTCATGAAATACATATAAAGGAAAAAGACAAATATCAACTCCCAAAAATGACAAATCACACATCAACTTGCCCCAAGTAGAATAATAATCTGCCCCAAGCTAGGCAAAAAAAGATGGGTAGATTTTGAATTAGGTTTGCAAACAATGAAGCTCAATAGAGTGTTCCTGCCCCTTTGGGATTGAAATCAACATGATAGAGAGGCTAAACAAGAACAAGATATATATGATCAAATTAGAAAAAGCTTTATGAGGAGAGATAAGCAAGATATAGATCAAGAAACCAAGGTTAAATCACCAAGCATGAAAAGCATGCCCCAAATAAGAACAAAGGAGGGTGAATGAAAGATAAGATGGAAAAAAGAAGAGGTGAAAATGTCTTAAAAACCATCAACTGTGCAAGATAGGAAATTTTGATTAAGATCACAAACAAGTGACATGTACTAAAAAAGCACAGTCATGATCACAACTAGTAGTAAAGAAAAGATGAAGGAGACCTCCAAAAGGAAAAAAAATAAAATCAAAAACCTCCAAAAAGACATGGGTAAAGATGCATGTTCATGTCCATATGATGCTTCTGTCCATTCTATGTACTTACTCATTTCGGCCAAGATTAAGATCCTAGTTTTAATCATCAAGCCAAGCTACACAACCTTCACTGGTCATAACCATGAAGATATGAATGTAACTCGATCGAAAATATTACATAATCATCACTAATCACTAAAGTAATTTGAAGCTATGAATGTGATCAAAAGCCTCCCACAATCATCACTAGTCACCAAGGCAACTATGATGATATGAATGAGATCCGGTAGTGTTGAAAAACACTATGAGTCTTGAGATCAAAACTAGACAAGCAATAAATCAACCAAAAATGCATCTCATGGTCCATAGTTCTCTCGATATGAATCTAGAGAGAACCACATAAACACTCATCAATAATTAATACTAATCAAATCACTTATTAAAAAAATAAACCACATACCCCTAGTGAAAAAATGATTAGGGAGGGAATTAAAAAACATGCAGATATAGTGTAGTAAACATGTATATATAGAAATGAATAGTCAACATAGAAAGAGAGATCAAAGCATAGCTCAACATTAATTATAAACTAAAGTGTGATAATCAACACTAACTTCTGAGGAAAATGTCAAGATCTCACAAGTAGGCAAGGATCACAAGACAAGACTCCTAGGGTAGTGTTGAGAAACACTATTTTGGTGTTTAAGATATTTGAGGAACATCATTGTTGATATTGAAAAATATAGTTTTTTTTTTTCTTTTATATATTTTTTGCATTTTTGGAATATATCACTTTTTTGATTTTTTTCAGGATCAATAAGTATGTATAGATGCCCCTAGCAACAAAGGACATCAGGGATAAAAAATTTTCAAATGAAGCACATTGATAGGATCAAGGAGCTAATCTCCCTTAGGTGTAGACAAGAAATAGGTACCCAATCCAAAAGAAGCTATAATAATAAAAGGGCCCAACCAATTAGGCTCAAATTTTCCTTTTTGAGCTTTATTTTTGTGATCTTTAAAACTCCCACTCAAAATAATCTTTTCTGATAAACTCTCATGTGATCAAAAGCAACTTTTCTCTTCTCATCAAGTAACTCAAGTTCATGTAATCTCATAACTCTGTAGTCTTCATTTGTCACTAAACATTTAAGAGTAACCCTCAATGATGGAATCTCAACCTATAAAGACTCAAGATTGTAAATATGAATAAGTTCCTCGCTGGAAATTAAAGAATCAGAGTTTATTGAATCATCAAGTTGTCTAATAAATGGAGAATCTGGCTCATGAGGAATATGTGAGTTCAAAATCTCATTAATTGTACTAGGTTGAGCATCATAAGCATGAATCACATCAATACCCAAATCAATTGTAGAAGACACTAAACATAAATCCAATTCATACTTATTTGAATATGTTCTTTCATCATTGTTCTCTATATCTGAATCATTTTGAATTTTTGAAGTAGAAGCTTCATTAATGTCTATCTACCCAAAGAAGATTAGTAAAAGGGATCAAATCATCACATATATCATGCTGATCAAGTATATACACTTCCTCCTCATCATCATCATAAACATCAAACATGGGTCCATCATAATTTTCTTCTTTTTAAATCCAATTACTAACAACAATTTATTTTTCCTCTTCTTCCATAGGAAGTAAAGGTTCAACCAAAGTATCACACTCAATCTTAGTAAAAGAAGAAGGTTTTGTCTCATGTGAAGGTAACTCATAGGAATGATGTGAAACTGGAAGAGTACCAATAGAACTCATCCTATATTCTCCCTTTCCTATGTCAAGATATTTAATTTCATCTTCATAAAGTTTGAAATTGGTATATATCTCATCTGAAAATTGTGGAGAAACAACTTCACATCCCTCCATTTCACTATTAAGTGTCTTGGATTGTGTCACACTTTCTATGGATTCTTCAACTATCTCATTAAAACTCTATCCAAAGGTTCTATCTCATCTAAAACTCTATCCAAAGGTATATGTGATTTTGTTGAAATATTATTGATATCCAAAGTATTAACTCCTAAAATACATATCTCAACCCCATTAAATGGAAATTTAACACATTGATGATATATAGAAGGAATGACTTTCATTTCATGTATCCAAAGTCTACCCAATAAAAGATTATAAGAAAGGGTTCTAGTATCAACCACATGAAACAGAACATCTCACTCAGCTGACTCAATCCAAATAGGTAAAACAACCAATCCTTTAGAATGCCTTTCACTACCACCATAAGCTCTGATAGTAACCTTCTTTCTAGTATCGATATCTCATTCTAAAAATCCCAACTTGTCAAGTATGTTGAAAGGACAAATATTCAACCAGGAACCCCCATCTATCAACACATGTCTAACAAGAGTTTTTTAAATCATGACATCAATATGTAAGGAAAGATTATGTGGATGATTCAAATCGTTATCATTTTACATAATTGCAACCATGTTTATAACATTATCTGCTTCAGAATATCCATAATTTTGATTAGAATAAGTATAATTCACTTGAGCTTTCCCATTCTTAGATGATTCACCCTTTTCATACTTAGGCAATAGATCTGTTGGTGTTTTTACACTACTAAGCAACAAAATACTTAATACCAAGATGGTGAAAATCAAAATAACCTAAGGATTAGCTGGCAATAGATCTGTTGGTGTTTTTACACTACTAAGCAACAAAATACTTAATACCAAGATGGTGAAAATCAAAATAACCTAAGGATTAGCTACTTCCTATAAACAACTATATGCTCTTCAGATCTGGACCCAACTTCAACAAAATCATGGAAGATCTTCTATTCGTTTGGCTCTACAAAACCAAGGCAGGTATAGTTGAGGGATAAAAGATTCATAATTTGATGCTACATTCACATTTCATTCATTTCATGACATTTTACAACAATATTCATTTTTTACAACAAATTGGTCACAATTCTTCTTAGATCTACAAATAGTTTTGGGTAATAGCAGCTAACTAAGACTCAAAGGTTAAATGTAAATAAGTACTAACTAGCTATGAAATTCCTCTTACATTTAAAATAAAATTGATATTGATTTTAAGATGTTTTCTTGACATCCATCTAAGATCTTTTCATATGCTAACTAAAATAGTTGATCAATGCCTCATGCATTGGGGTTCAGAGTCTACCCAATTTCTTGACATGATTGACTGCATTACAATCAATATAATATGTGATTCTCCCTACAACTCATTCTTACATATATCCTTCCTAATGCCTAGAAATCCTATCACATTCATTGAAGAATTTACTCAATTCATTGAATCAAAGGCAATAACAAATTGACATACAATGTATCCTAGTTGCATTAAATTGAACAAGCTTTACTCGTACAATCTCAAAATAACTAGCCACTAAAAATGGAGACAAGATTTAGAGAGAAAAGATAATGGGGACAATTTATCTTGGCATTAATCTTCTTTGAAAATTATATAACATTTCATAATACACAGAAAAATTCAAAATAGGATATCATGATCATGGACAATTAATGTATTCTCAAAATTTGCAAAGAAAATACATTAAAGAGTTAATATCAAGAAAAGAGTAGACTGAAAAAGACTAACTTAACTAAAATTTATACAATGAATTAGACCCTTTTTCTAGCCCTAGAATCTCACTTATATAGTTTGAGATGTAACAAGCTTCAAGAATAGAGAAATGGATAGCTATCCTTAAGATAATAAGAAAGATATTTACAATGCTACTATAAAAAAAAATCAAAAATTGGTGCAATCAAATGTCTTTCGTCATGGATATTCTTTAGTAGGGACCACTTTCTGCTACACTTTTTTCTGCTAAGGATTTTATGATTGGCCTTTTTATTGTTGTTCTTCCTTGGAGTGTGTGATCATTGCGTCTTCATGTGATGGGCCTTGTTCAGGTACTTGAAGGCTGAGTTGAACCTGAGGTACTCCATCCATGTCATCTTGTGCTAACAAATTCACAATTACCATTAGCTATTTGGTTGCCAAGTCATCTATTTGGGCCCCTATTCTGGTAACTACAATTGGTTTCTTACCCTTGTCTTCTTCTACTTTTATTGATTTGTCAATTATTTGTACCTCATCTTGTTCCATTTCATCATCATCAATTTCACCACATTGTAATTGCTTTGCATGAATGAAATCTACCATCCACTTGTCAAAAAGTGTGTCATTTGGCCAATTAATATTCAAAATATCATGTTACTTCCTCATCACATATTCCTCTAATTTATCAATTTCAATTAAATCTATTCTCAAAGAATCATAAAATAATTGCACTTTTACAACTTCTTCAGTTGTATTTTCCCACCATGCATTTCCTTTCACATTTATGACCTTATTCATTCGAAGGCATAATAGGTCATTCAATTCTTGGGCATATTCTTCTTTATTTTTGAACTTATCCTTTTTATCTATAGCATGTGGGAAGAGTTCAAAATTAATACTCTTATACTTGTTAAGATAATTTATGGTCCTCTTTTGTAATACAATTCTATTATCATCAAAGTCTAACAGATCATTGGTCAAATCATAAGTCTTTTCAATATACTCAAAAGATAAACTGATAATAGAAAAACACAGAAGAGTAACATTTTTATTCCTTCTAATCTATTTGTTGACAATTGGCTTCAAGGCATCATCATTTTCTATCAGCTCATCCCATGTATTTGTCACCTTTGCTAACTACTCATGGAAAGTTGGCCAATCAATCTTATTAACTAAATACATGATGGCTTTCCTTAACCTATCCTCATATTGGATCTCTAACTCCACATGAAACACCCACAATTTACTATTTTCATCTTCAAAGTCCCCTGCAATGTAATACTAAGGTCTCTGTAGCGTGTTTGGAATCTCAATAAGAGGAGTCAATTTAAAAGGCTCCACTAGTGGATAAGGATAAGTGATCCTAGGCCTACTAGATTGCCCTTGCTACCACATCAATTTATTTTCTAGTTCAATCCTCTTTTGAACTTCTTTATTATAGGTAGCCAAAACTTTCTCATATTTATCTTGCAACTCTAACCTTTCTCTTTTATCTCTCAGAGTTGTGGCTAAGGTGAAGTTGGCTGATCCAACACCTAGTTCTGCGGCCTCTTCACTTGTACTTTCTTCAACTCTCTTTACAATTAGATTTCATATCAAGCTAGTGTCATCAAGGTAGGAGGAGCTAGTTTTGGATCCTTTTCTTATTGACCATATTACTAGTGCAACATGATCTTCACTAAAATTTGCACCTTTTATTTCCTTCTTCACCTTCTCATTTGTACTTAATTTCTTGGTAATAGAATTAAAGACCATTGCATCTGTAATATCCTAATCAGGTAGTAGAAAAACCCCGTATGATTTTATCACTTTCCTTCCTTCTCCTAAAGTCAAGCTCTTAAATTCATGCATAATTTCCTCCTTTATTTGGTTTTGTAGATCTACCTCCTCAATTTCAAGATGCTCTATTTTCAATTTATTACATCTTTCTTCAAACAGTCCAATATTTTTTCTCTAAGAAAACTGATAGAAGGCTCTAGATTTAACAAAATTATCATAAAAAGTGAACACTTGGATGTCATATTCAACAATAGGGTCCAACTCCCTTCCTCTATAATCAGCAATAGTCAACTCAAGGCTTGGCATAGGAGGTTCCTAAGGATTTCCCTCTTCCAATTCTAATTTAGTAATGAAAATTCCCCCTTGTGATCCCAACTATTCCACCTGCTCCTTAATGAGTTGTTCATCACCTATGTGTAATGGGGATTGAGTGGGTGAATACTCCTCTGTTTGAGGCACTTGTTCCTTTTCTACCTTCTACCTCTTGGGCATAGGCTCATTAGGTCTCTCCTCCAAAATAGCACCGATTGACCCTATTATTTGTTTTCCTTTGTCAACCATCAGCCTTTTATTCTGGAATATGTTATAGCACATTCTTCTTTGAACAACCAATTTCCCTAATCCTACTATAGGGGTGAAAGATAACCTTCTCGTGAACTCTTGGGCCTTATCAAGATAAGAATTAATAAAGAATAGTTTCTTCTCATTCATGACCTCCATAATCTCAGGAAAAGTAGTGATTAGTTTATTTAGTTTATCTACCTCCTTTTTTGCATCATCTAGAGGCTTATACTTATTATTAAAATATTTAATGAATTCCAAAACTCTAGACCAAACTCTCTACTTCTCCATTTTGATCTCTCACCCTTGCAAAGAGAACTCATTCCTTCTTATGTTTTCAAGGAAGTAGGGTTGATGATCTTTTACACCAATTTTAGCATTTCATTTGAATATATCAAAAAAATCCCTCACTTTCACAAAGATGGGCATGGGAGACAGCCATTTTATATTGGTCCAAAAATTTATACATGAACACCCAACCACCCTTAGTGATGATGAACTTGTGAGAAATACTACATGTGGTGAAAATTGAGCCCCTAGACCTACCAACCAATTTTGCTTCCTCCAATCCAGCTATCTTCCATAGCATTTGAGCTATCCCTACTTTTAGAGGCACTTGGTAAGGAAGTACATGGGGAGTCCCTTGGAAAAGATATACTCTAAAGACTATAAAAATAGGGTAGGGTATAATATGTACCAAATTGTGTGATACCTTCAAACTAGAATGATTGTCCATAGGCCTAATAAAATCAAGCAGTGCCTTGGGAATTCTAGGGTTGTCCCTTAATATGAGGTGTCTCAACCTAGATTCAAAGTATCTATCAAATATTACAAAACTAGCCTCCTCTCCATCCCAGGTCATATCTGCACTCCATACTTGGACTGGTAGAGTTTCTCTCTCATATTCTCTATTTAGAACCATCTCTTTTTCAAAGTAGGTAACCCCTTTAAATAAGGACATGCACATCAATAATGAATAATGACCAAAAGTCTTCTTCACCTTGTTGGAGTTGATGAAATCCAACTCTGAAGATGCCCAAGATCACCTGCATGTGAAAACCTATCAAAGGGAAGCCAAGGAGAGAAGAGCATGGAGCAAGGGAAAAATCATAAATAGACATGAGAGAGAAAATGATATTGCAACACAAGAGAAAATGTATTTACAATATGCTAGAAGTGATGTGAAATACAATGAGGGAGCCCGAATATAAAGAGCTCCAAGAATCTTCTAGAACAAGCTAGAAGATGCTAGGAGATAAGTGTGACAACTAAACATACATCCACATAAGGTGAAAAGTCTTCGAACAATGTGAGAGGATAAGTATGACTTAGAAGAGAACAAACTCCCGTATTGTCAACAACTTATTACAAACTCCTAGACTACAACTAATAAATGAATGCATTTACTTAAGTAAGCTTAAGTAATAGAATAAATAATTAGTAAATTAATTATTTACTCTAACAGCCCCCCTTAAGTGCAACTTAGGGAAATGCCTTAAGCTCACAAAACTAAGATGAATGTAGAATGGGTCCTGGAAATGAGGCCATTTTAGGTACCCATGAACAATGCAAAAAATGCAACCTTTGAAAATGGGGAAAGAGAGAAAACCATGTGGGAAAAACCCTCCCCCAAAAAGAGGTAAGAGCCTAGTGAAGAACTAAAGAAGCCTCCAACTAGGTAAATGTCCCCTAAAATAGGAACAAGGAGGTAATCATGAAGAGCATCACTAAAGCATGAAGAAGTCACAAAATCTACCAAATAGCTGATCTGAAGCACCTCCATTGAAGAAGAATGAGCATGTCTATATGGTAGATGATCCATCTCACCGAAATGCATAGGTAGCCAGCCACTACAATTGCCTTGTACATAGAATCAACCATTGAATACATAGTTCACACTATCGAACCATCAAACCATGGATGCATTAGAACAATAACATAACCCCCCCTTAATGTAGACAGGGTGAGATGACAGGCAACTGAGAAGGTAGGTGAAAGTCTCCTACAGACGAACCAAGAACGACGAGAGAGGGAAAGAGGTACAGACACCTATAAAGACATGGTCACACTGACACTGCATGGGTTGATGTCATGGAAGGGACACTCACTTAACAAAGGGAGAATGCCTAAAATAACGAAAAAATATCTCCCCCATGGTGCTTTATAAAAATGGTGCATGTACATCTGACTCAAAAACAACGTTCATGACCCTAAAATGCAAGAGTGGCACTTTATCTTAGTGAAATACATAAAAGTGCTTCAAAATGATAGTTATAATGATCAAAACTGAAAACAAGCTGATAGAAAACATAGTATAGCTGAATACAAAGGAAACTATGCCAAAAAAATGATTCTCAGGCCTAAAA
This sequence comes from Cupressus sempervirens, assembly GCA_028749045.1. NCBI lineage: Eukaryota > Viridiplantae > Streptophyta > Pinopsida > Cupressales > Cupressaceae > Cupressus > Cupressus sempervirens. The sequence goes on along the minus strand of CM053784.1, from coordinate 176,610,535 downwards.
CACTCAAAATATCCACCATATAGCAGAAATGCAAAAAATATAATAGAAAGAGGATGGGCCTAAAAACTAAGAAAAAGGACCATATTTCTAAAAGGTGACTGAACCAGCTTTCCAAAAATATAAAATTTTCAAAAAATGGGCATGGGATGCAAAAGATATGCTTGCCGGAGTCAAAAATAGAACTTTGGACTTTAACTAAAAAAACAGGCAACAAAAAAGCATCAAAACCTCAAAATGTCTACACCAATTTCTCTATCTCAGAACTAGTTTTTTGGCGCTTCTTTTGGATCGGAAAAATACCCTGTATGCTCAAATTATGGCCAAAAAATTGAAGGTAGGTCCAAAATGACCTAGGAGGAGAAGTGCAAGAAAGGTGTTGATGCAGTTTGTTGTCATGCTAATATCAGCAAAACACTAATTTAAATATGATGACCACGTGGCCGTCAGTGCAAAAAAGATGCCATGTGGGATGCCACATGGCAGGTCCATGTGGCAGCCATGTGGCAACCTGGCTGACATGGCAATGCGCCACATGGTAGCCCTTCCACATGTCACATGGACTACAACTGAGTTGGCAAAAAATTTGTTGATGCAGGCACTTACTGGTTCACAGGTGGAAAAACCTCCACGTGAGCACTGATAGTGCAAAAATGATGAGGTGGCTACTGATGAATCTCCACATGAATAGCTTGATGGGCAGAGCTTTGGGCAGCAAAACCAGGTGTGATGGTGTCAAGGGTAGCGAAAGATGGTGAAGTTGGCAAGAATTGGAAGCACCGCTAGCAAAGATCTGCAGGTGAGCGGTGGTCGAGCCGCGACAGTACTGCAGCAGCCTGCAAGCTGAGTGCCAGTGACATGGTGGTGGCCCTATGGTGGTGCAATGGTGGTGAGCCCTAAATTTTATTTTTTTATTTTTTTGGCCAAAAATTATCCATATGACCATATAGAAAGCTTGCAAGCAAAAAAATTTTTGCCTCGCTGAGCTCTGTCTCCAAAAATAACAAGTTTTATATGAATCTTGACTGCAAACGGCCTTCCGAATACAATGGTAACATCTGTTTGGGCTGAAAGTGCTCCAAAAATTCACTATTCTCCTTATTTGAAGAAAAATGCATAAACAAACTAGGGTTTGTGACTCCAAATCACAGCTTCAAAAATTCTTCAACATAGCAGCAGCAACAAGGCTCTGATACCATGTTGGAGTTGAGAATCTGACTTTGATAATGTGCCAAGATCACCTGCATGTGAAAACCTATCAAAGAGAAGTCAAGGAGAGAAGAGCATGGAGCAAGGGAAAAACTCTAAATGGACATGAGAGAGAAAATGATATTGCAACACAAGAGAAAATGTATTTACAATATGCTAGAAGTGATGTGAAACACAATGAGGGAGCTCGAATATAAAGAGCTCTAGAAATCTTCCAGAACAAGCTAGAAGATGCTAGGAGATAAGTGTGACAACTAAGCATACATCCACGTAAGGTGGAAAGTCCTTGAACAATGTGAGAGGATAAGTATGACTTAGGAGAGAACAAACTCTTGTATTGTCAACAACTTATTACAAACTCCTAGACTACAACTAATAAATGAATGCATTTACCTAAGTAAGCTTAAGTAATAGAATAAATAATTAGTAAATTAATTATTTACTCTAACACACCTTGCTCTTTGCAATCCCATTTAATCCTATATGAATCTCCTCTGCTATATAAGATGCAAAATCAAAGATGATGTCCATAACAAATGAAGAGATATGTGTCATCATATACATGAATTTTATTGGCATAAATTTTTTTTTCATCCTCACCAAAAACCCTAGACAAATTCATGTATATATCTATGGGCCTAGTAGTGAAGAATTCCTTCTTAAAAGGCTCCTTAGTTGATGTTGTAACAAAGGTAAAATTCTCAATGGTGGCCAGGTGTTCTCTCAATGCACCTTTCCTAGCCTAATCCTTCTTGGGTAAGTATTCTTTCTCCAAACCTTGAAAGTCAATGGGTTCATGGTAAACTATAACTGACTCTAAACCTAAAACCTATCAAAATTCTCCAATATTAATCCTTATCAGAGGTTCCCCATAGACTCTCCTTACTATCCTAGCTATGGGGTCATAATTTTGGGCTATAGTTGCAAGAAGGTCTGAGCCCATGAAAACCCTAGGGACTACTAGTTTGCCCAAATCAAAGTTCCAAATATTCCCATGGGGGGCAAACAACTTCCTCTCTAAGAATTGTTTCCTGAAAAGCTAGAGTCCTATTTTTGAGGTAATGGCATCCCTAACCCAACTCCCTTTTTCATATAAACCATCTACAATTTTAAGCCTAGGGTTCATATGCATTATCTTTTTAATTTGAGCTAACTCATTTATGGACTTAGTTAGTTGTTCCAAAAAATCATCATGTATGTTCCTATAGGCATATTCTAATTTTCTGGAGAAACCCTTCTTTGGAGACATATTTGATAATAATGCGAAGTACTAGAATTCTTTGAACTATTTAATAGATTAAGATACTTACTTGGCTCTCTAACATTCTTTTTTGAAGTTCTACAACAAACAACAAATACAGAAAACTCTTTTTCAATTCAACCAGGTGAGAACAATTTTTCAATAGGTTCTTGCCTCTCAAAAAATTTGAAATTTATTTTTCTGGAGAAGAATTTGTGAAATCCTATAATGTATCTCTAGTTTTACTTTGCATGGGAAGCCTTAATTTTCATAAATGGATCATAAGGAAAATAGAGTGACACCACCTTCTAATTTTTAAAACAAGTCATTGATTTTTAAAAATTTGACGATTGAGGAATAAAATTGTTAGTGACTCAGTTTCAATCCTCCAAGTTGGCAGTCTACTAGATTAAAACTTTCTAGATAGGCCTTTTCTTTCACTTTTGGCAAGTTACTCTGGACCCACTTGCACTTTTGAAGACATGTCACACTCTCGCTATGTTGCTAAGCATAAACATCAAGAAACTTCTCATAGCGACATAGTGACCCTCATTAATGTTGCCTTGATAAAACAATGAACACTCCATAATCATTTCATTGCAAATGTGGTGGTTCTGCCTAACTTTCCTTTTCTCACCATGTTGTGAGTAGTAAAGATTGTGCAAGTTTTCATAACAACATAGTGACCACCATCAATCTTGAAGAGATCTCACGACACATATCAGCAAGTATATTTCCCTGAGTGTGGATCCATAGTGGCATATGACATCATACTATTTGACATGCTAACATGGCTATTAATGACATGTAATCTTTATAGTGCCACTTTGAAAATTTGGTCAAGCCATATTTCTTTTTTAGAGAGGTTGCCATGTTGCTAGCAGTAAGGTTTGAGAAAATTCTCATAGCAACAAGGCGACCACCATCAATCTTGAAGAGATCTGGCGACGTAGATCAATAGTACCTTCTTGTTAGTGTGTATCTTTAATTCTATATAACACTTCTAACAAGCCAACATGTCAATGAGGATTATTAATGGCAAGTAAAAATATAACACTTGTCTTTTGGTTTGGTTCTATTGTATTTCCCTTTTGCGGTAGTTGCTATGTCACTAAGCATAAAAACCTAGTGATTTCCAATATCGATAACATGACCACCATTGATCATAAGGATATCTGACAGTATGGGAAATCCATTTTGAAACCATGCTTATTTACTAACTAGATCCCACATGTAATAGTTTCTTGGTCGCCATGTCGCTAGTGGTAAAAGGCATGCAATTTCTTATAATGACATAGCAGCAACCATAGATTTTGAAGAGATCTAATGGTAAATATTATTTCAGGAACATTAGGGAACAATATGAATAATCTTTTAAAAGGTTCCCAAAAAGATGTATTTTAAAATGATTTTCCCACTCGATTAAAAGGAAAAGGCATACAACCTAAAAAGATTGCTTAGGGAAACATTTTTGCAAAACACTAATAAGGGTTTTATTAGGGTTAATAAGTTTAAAAGAGACCAAACCCTAATTTGCATGAAAGAACTAGGAAAATTCACTATGAGACATTCAGAAAAGCATGAAGTGAAAACATGACGAACATGATCCTTATAAGCTTGATGATCATTATTAGTAGCACGACTAACACCATCAATTGTTAACATTCTATTATCAATAAAATTTTGAATATCATGTTTTGACCTTTGACAATTTTTCGTAGTATGACCAGTTTTTCTCTGATGATATTTACAATAGGTATTATCATCCCAATGTGGACCCTTTACAAGAGGTGGTTGCCAATTCTCAATAAAATTTAATATCTTGCTATTAACCAACTCTTTCAAAACATCCTCATAAGGTCTACTAAACTTTGTAAAAGTTCTTCTCTCTTGAGGGTTTCTATTATTGGAGCAAGAATTACCTCTATTATTCTGTTGAGAAGGTGTTCGAAGTTTCATAGCATGAATGCCATTTGATAATCTAAAAACAACTTGATCACTAGACTTGGAGGTGTCAACTACACCATCATAAACCACATGTTGATTTCCTTTATAAGAAGTACTCCTATTATTATTTCCATTATTTTGGTTACTCTTGTTGCTATTATGCTTGATAATTCCTTGATTCTTCAAAACATCCTCAATAGGGAAAGTTGTTTCTATCATATTATGAAAAGTCTCAAACACACATTTACCAATTTCATTTCTCAATTCAAAAACCAAATTACTCACAAGTATATAAATTTTATCTTTTTCTAGGATTTCAATAGAGTAACAAGAACATAACTTTCTCCATCTTTCTAAAAAGGTAACAAAAGGTTCTCCTTGATCTTGTTTGAGGTTGCATAAAGCCAACACAAAAACTATTTTTTGAACATTTTAAGAGAAGTGTTGCATAAATTTTTGATAAAGGTCCTCAAAATTATTAAGTGGGGAGTAATTTTAGTGAATCATTCTATAGCTTGGCCCTTTAAACTCCTAGGGAACAATCTAATAAGATAAGCATCTTTATGTGCAAATTCCAAGCTTAAAACATTAATCTGTCTCACATGATCACTAGGGTCTCCATTGCCATCATACTTATCATAATGTGGAAAATATATTTTCTTAGGGAATTCAACCTCTAGAATACTCCTCTCAAAAGGTAGAGGACACACACTCTATAGAGAAAATGGATTATTAGGTGTAAGTTTATCCATTAACATCTTCATATTTTCTCAGTTTGTACTTGAAATGAAGGATCTTGTCTCTTGATATTCTTATCCACATCAAAATTATAAGTTACTTGAATACCTTTTTTGATTAAATCCATGAATTATTTATCCTTATTAATCTAAATATATTTATCCATGTACTTATGAAATTCTAGGTCTTGCTCTAATAAATCATAATCCACACCAAAACTGTGTGTAGTAAATTGAGGATGTTGCTGTGAATTCCTCGGAGGAGACATTTGCCTTTGCTGATATCTAGGAGGAGGAGATGGTTGTCTTCTATTTCCCTTAGGATATTGTAAAGGTGACATATGTCTAGCAACTCTTGGAGGAGGAGAAGGAGGTGGAGAACCACTACCACCACCAAGAAAAAGTATAACATTAAGTTTCTGATGTTTTATTTCATGAGCTTTCTTTTATCCCTCATACTATATGAATGCATCCATGTAAGCTTTTTTTTCTTGTAGAAGATGTATCTCTTCATCACTTTTAGGAGATCTAGGAGGTGGAGAAATATTACTCCTCTGAGAAAGAATATAATTAACCATTTGTTGAGCTATGTCTTTAGCCATATTTTTTAGCCATTTCTCTAGCTAGTGCTTCCATATAGATCTTACTTTCTTTACTAAACTAACCATTAGGGGTTCTTGGATTTTTGTTGAGAAATTCTTGAGATTTAGCCAAAATTTCATTGATTTGTTGTGCTACTTGTTTCTCTTGTTTCTCCAAGTATGCTATCTTTTCCAATTCATCTTGTTCTATTTTATCATCCGTTGGGTGAAAATATTTAGGTGACAATCTAGGAGGAGTAAGAAATGGAGAGTAGGGTCATTTTCCTCCATGTAAATCTCTATCAAAATCATTTGCTGAGGTAGTTCCATATAAATCTTCATGAGTTCTATGACATCCCAAAGGTTCAACTCCGTGTTGCCTCAATAATCTACCCCTCATCATGTCATCCATACTTTTATCTTTGTTTCCAATGAATATCATGTCTTGCTCAAAAGGTGAATAGGCCCTAGGTATGTACAATACACTAAGATGACTAAGAGGAGTAAACTCAATTTTTTTTCTCCCTTAGTTGAATGATCAAAGATAGGTTCTTTCCCTTTATGTTTTCGATGAGTTGGAACTAAGGGTAATTGACCAAAAGTTAACTTGAGGTTGTTTACCATGACTCACTTGGAACCTAGTTGTAACTGCCATGAGAGGGGAAACACTAGTAGATATGAAAACTCCAAGAAGCATTGGTATCACTTTCAGGTAGTAAACTAATCACTTGTCAAATTAATAAGGTGTAATAATGTAACTATTTTTCAGTCTTGTTAACTCAATCAGCCAATAGAGGTTTCATGATTGGTTAACACAATATGCCATTATTGGTCTTACAAATGTGGAATTATCCAAGAGTTGTAATGTTCTGTAACATAAATGTAATAAAATGAGACAGATTGATATGTTTAGATAAGTGCATAACCACAATCCAGGGATGAGATCAAAGAATCCCAAAGAAAACCTTCTCCACTAGGGAAATCTCTAAGTTAGCAAATTTTGATGTTGGCAACAAGATAGGACAAGATTTACTAATTGGAAGTTAACTATGATGCAAGGATCGAAAGTGACAACAAGTTTAAAAACTCAAGATTAGGTCCACAATGGTCAAATAAACTCAAAAATGACAAAAACAAGGTTACCCTATAGTTGTATTAATGAATTAAACTCTCCAAATGATGAATTCTGACTAGGAAATAGGTTCACAATAAGCAAGGTGGTAGCTAGATGGTAAAATATAAATTGGATTTAGGGAACTCAATTTTGATTGTTCTTTTTAACCAAATAAGATCAATTTTAGATTTATAAATAATAATCAGGCACATAGAAAAATAATAAGGGATTCCAAGAAAATGTCTATGTTCTTTCTTTCCTTTAGATTAGAAATTGAAATGTGATCTATGAAAGCAAGAAATTGCTCAAGTAAGACACACGAGAGGTTTTGGATCCAAATTCATGTCATATAGGCATTAGACCTATATGACATGAATTTGGATCCAAAACCCTAAATATAGAAAAGAGACCCCTTTTAAAAAACAAAGAGCTTTCCAAAGATGTTAGGATTTAAAAATTTAAAAAAAAATCATTTTTGCGCTAGGGACCCATTTTGTCAAAATAGACTAGTTTTTGTAAATCGAGTGTTTGATCCCTCGTATGATCCCTAAACTCAAAACACAAAGAAATAGCCCTATTTAGAATTAAAAGACATCTCCAAAAATGTAGACTTTGCCAAAAAGTTTGCTAATTTGTATCCAAAAATGATTTTTCATGAAAAATAAAGATTTTAAAAAAATAAAATGAATTACCTCAAGAAACTCTAAAATTTTAACTGAAGCTTCTCAATATGTCGCCAACCAAAAAAAAAAAGACCAAAAGATGAAGTTGTTTAGGAGATGTGATCAAATTTTTGAAACTCTAGGGTTTTTTTCTCCAACCAAATTTGCACAAGGGGTTAGATCTAAAAAGAAATCCAAAACCAACATGTAAAGGTGGGTTGTCCCATGGTGGGTGCCAAAAATGTGCGTGAAAAAATGTGAAAAAAATAGCAAACACACTTCTATGAATCCTTACACTTGAAATCCTTCAAAATAACACCATAAAATGCAAGATCTCAAGAATCGACTCATAGCTTCTTATCATTAATCTGCAAAGACCTTCAAAGGTTTGAAGTGGCGGCTCTCATTTCAGCATCGGTCTTGGTCTTCACAACTACATCCAGTGAAAGGAAAATTCAAAATTATCATAAACATGCAAGATACCTCCAAGTCTCCAAGAAAGCTTCAAAATTTTCTATACTAATTATAGCATAAGAAATCATTATCCTATCAAAATGAAGAAGGAGGTCTCCTTTATATATCAATCCAAAGAAGCATTCCCAAATTGGATGGAAAATGAAAATGAAATGGAAGGATATGACCCACATAAGAGAATGTGCAATTAGCATTTAATTAAGAGATGTGGAGTGTGGCACTCCATAAAAATTATAAGATGAGGGGTGTTCTTATTCAATTTAGATGTGCAATAATCCCTTTTCTTATAAAATAAAGTGTGTGATGGTTATTTAATTATTTCCTTTAAAATAATAATTGTTGCACATAAAATTAAGTGAGGAGGGGTTTTATTTAATTAAAGGGGGGCAAACTCCTTTAATTAAATAATACAAAAATCAAGATGACCAAACCATTTATTTAAAATAATTAAATAAATGAATTCCAATTTAATCAAGAAAATTGATGTAAAATAATAATGATTAATATTAAATAATTCAAATAATTTAAATTTGATCAAAGGAAATGATGATGCAAATATTGATTCAAGCTTGACATAAATTATGAAACTAGGGCACATAGTCAAGGTGACCATTTTTGTGTGCTTACACCAAGGAGTTGCAAAGAATATTCTAATCAAGGAGGATCAAGAGGATAAACTTAAATAGTGATCTGAATTTGCAAAATCAGTTGCTCCATCAATTAGGTCCATCATTGTTACTCTTTAACAATTGTAGCAGTGAAGAAATCTCTTAACAGAATTGACTTAACAATCATTTTGTAAATCCTCTAATAGGTGAAATTTCTAGATTGAAGTGCCTAAAGACCTCTAACAAGGCCACTCCTAATAGGGTGATTCAAGTCATTTAATAGGGTCACACTTAACTATGTGTTTGGAAACTTTTAACAAGGTTCTCTCCTAATAGGGCTTATTTCAAAAGATTGAAAAGTTGTTTAACTAGTTGCATTAGTGTTTATCTAAAATTAGATTTCAATATTAAATCTTGGTGTCTCATGTGTTCATTTATTTTCTTACTTCTTTATGTTTATGTAACTAAGTTACTAAAGGATAATACACACTAATATCTTAAGACTGCTTTGTTAATTGAGTTACAATGAATATCTCATTCTGACCGAGCAGTGCAAGAATTTGGCTTAGTGAGAAGTTTGTATTGACATCTAAGGGATTTGGAATTGTTTTTGCGGTAATTGATTCACCCCTCACCTCTTAGTTACTGCTCTTATATTTCCAACAATTTGTATCAGAGAAGTTGGTGCTTGTAGGAAAGGTTTCAAAGACCTAAGATAAAGATCAATATGTCTTATAGAAGAGAGATCCCCAAGCTTATCAAAGAGTGTTCATTTTTGCATGGAATGAATTCATAAAGCTACATCAAGGAACCATTGGAGATATAGGTCTTCACTTCTTAGAGAATTAGTATGTGGCACCTTCAAAGTCTTTAACCATCTTCTTCCTATTTATACAATTAAAGTCTCAGCTATTCAAGATATGAGATGTGATCCCAAAAGTGATATAACTTTGGATGCACTAGTGGGAAGATTAACTGCTTTTGAGTTGGATAAATTTGATAACTATCTTCCTAAAACTATTACCATAAAATTGACATTCAAAGACAAACTAACTGTCGGTATAAAGTGAGGAATCTCCAAAGGTAAATAGATTGATAGTAAAGAAGATGATGATTCTAAGGATGACCTTAAAGCTATTGAAGCCCTGGTTGCAAGAAGGTTACCAAAAGGAAAAGGAAAATATAATGGTAAAATGCCATTGATTTGTTTCTCTTGTGAAGAAGTTGGTTAGATTGCTACAAGGTGTCCAAATAGAGAAAACAAAGATGACAAAAAATTCGACAAGTTCAAAGGCAAGAAAGATTTCAAGAGCTCCAAGGACTACAAAGATAAAGGTAAGAAATCTTGTTATATTTCTAAAGATTCTAATAGTGATGTGTTGAAAAAGAAGATTGTTGAAGTGAGGGAGATTTATGAAACCTATCATGGAACAATCATTATTTTGTCACTGATGTCAAACCTACTACTTTTTGGTGAGACAATTGCTAATTTGGTTTGAATGCAATCATTTGATTGATTGATGAAGAGGATTTGAAAATAAATTATGACAAGAGTACCTAGAGAAAGCTTAAGTTATATGGTGTATAAAAGGAGCCCTAAGACCAAGTATGACTTTGATGATATAGTGTATTGTTAATCTACTTAAGGCTACAATGAAAAGATACTTAGCAAAGATAAGAAGAAGACTAAGCAAAGAAATGTGTTTGGCAAGCCTGATCAAGAAAATAGTGGAAACTAAGTAATCTAGCTCAAGTCAAGTATAAAGTTAGTTGTGCCCAACGAAAGCAACATTCAATATGTTCCAAGAAATTTTAGTATGTGTCAAGCTAAGTAAAACTTAGTATGTTTTGAGCTTTGGGAGAATGACAATAAGAACTGAGCAAGTGAAGATTTAGTTCATGACGACCAACCTAGTGTTGACTGAGCATCAGAAGATAGTTATTACTAAGCAAACAACATGTTACTGCCAAGTAACAATAAAATGAGTTTGATCAAAGATTTGATGAATCTAAGTTGATAGATTTGATTTCTTGAATTGTGTGAACCGTGTTGAAGATAAGTATGATGAGTTAGTGCCATAGAATTTAAGATAAACTGCTTGAAGACAAATTTGAAGAGTATTTTAAGAGAAGTTTCTAGAGGGAACACAATGGATAAGTGGCTAGATTTGATGAATTTGACCTAACCCTAAGATGGATGATTATGGTTAAGTGGCAAAAGATCAAAATTTTCAATATAAGGAGATAACAAGAAGCAAGATAGTGAAGTGTGTGAGCAAGATGTTGCTTCATATGGTGGCAAAAGAAATAAAATTTAAGTTGGCATAGTAAGTAAGAAGGCTTGAGGAGGTGAAGGCTTGAAGGGTGAACAAGCCATTAGAGATGAAGGGGAATGCATGTTAAGAAGAATGAAGAGCTGAATAAGATATCTACAATGTGCAAGTGAGTTGTTTTGTTATTAGATCAAGTCCTATTGTTACTTTCTGATAGTTGTATCAGTCTGGATAAATCCTTTGGATTAAGGTTGACCTAAAAGTCATAAGTGAATCCTTTAATAGGGTGATGTTCTAATGGAATGTTCTAAAGTCCTCTAATAAGTCTCACTCCTAATAGGGTGATCTAACTTTATTAACAAAGGTCACATTTAATAGTGTGCATTATAACCTTTAATAGGGTTGGATTCTCACAAAGATCTCTTCAAAAGAGTGAAAATTGGTAGCATGTTACTAGTGGCTTTTCCCAAATTGGGTTTCCATGTAAAATCCTTGTGTCAAATTGTGTGATTTAATTTGTGGTATTTGGTGCTTACATTTTTGCAAAGTTCATTTGACCTAGGACAGTAATATACTAAGGTTTGAGATATTAGATGATCTAATCAATACATGCACATATATTTGTTAAAGTACTAAGAAGTTTTATCTTTACATTTGGACCTTGGATAATTGATTCACTCCCCCTCTCAATTATTCTAAAATATTCCAACAATTGTATTAGATAATTTGGTGCTTGCGAAGGAAAAAGTTTGAAGGTACTTGAAGCTAAGATCAAGATGTATAGAAAGGAGGTGCCCAAGTTAAACAAGGAAAACTTTCTTGCATATTAAATTTTGATGAAGCTACATCTATCAGGACTTAGAGATTATGCATAGACAACTATCACCACTATACATGTTGAAGTAGTTGGAGCCCTAATAGTTGAACAATTGGAACATAAGAAAGAACACAATAAGGAAATGTTGGAGATTGCATCAGCCCTAAGCATTTAGAGTTTGAAGACATCAAAACATGTACCACTTCTAAAGGAATGTGGCATGCCCTATAGGAGATCTATGGAGGAGATGAGAATGTGCTAAGAAACAAAGAAGAAAGTCTAAGATGAAAATTTAATGAAATGGGAATGCATGAAGGTGACACTATAGTCCATTATTATGCAAGAATGAAAGATGTTATGAATGAGATCAGAGGAGAAAATAGAATTATTGAAGATGAGAATCTAATAAGAAAAGTATTAAGAACCCTTCTACCTATATGTGTTATTAGAGTCTCTTCTATACAAGAATTTAGGTTTACTCCTGGTAGTGATCTAACCCTTGAAGGACTGGTTATTAGACTCACTTCTTTTGAACTTTCAAATTCTGACAATTCCAAATTTTAGAATATTGATTCTTATTTCAAAGCTAATTTGACACTTAAAGAACATAAAGGAAAGTAAAAGGTCAAGCATATTGCTAGTGATAGTGACATAGATGATGAAGATCTAGAAGAACTGGAAGCACTATTGTCTACAATATTTCACAGAGGAAAAGAAAAATACAAAGGTAAATTCCCCATCATATGTTTTAATTGTAATGGAGTTGGTCATAATGTAGCAAGGTGTCATGAGAAGAAAAACAATAGAAATGAAGACAAATCCAAAAGTAAAAAAGATGAGAGTAATAAAGGCTACAAAGAAAAGGGAAAGAAAGCTTGTTACATTGATAAAGAAGAATCTAATGATGAATTAGGTGATCATGATGATGAAGTTGTCTATGTTGCTATGAAAGATGATTGAGATGAAGATAAGGAAACTGTAGTAGTATGTTATGTAACCAAAAGTGAAAGATGGATCATTGAAAGTGGATTTTCTAATCACATGACTTGGTGACAAAAGTAACTTCATTACCCTTGAGCATTATAATGAAAATAGCGTTAGATTTGGTAATGATGCACCCTATCTAGTAAAAGGTAAAGGATCGATAAGATTGACAAACAAGATCATGTGTGAAAATGCTTACTATATGGAAGGACTTAACTATAATATGTTGAGTGTGTCACAATTGAATAGTTCAAGACACAAATATGAGTTTGAACAGAAGAAGGATAAGATCTATGATGCTAATAGAGACCTCATTAGAAGTGGAGATTAGAGTAGAGGTAATCTATTTTATCTTGACATGAATGAAGCAACTTGTCTCATTGTACAATTTTATAATTTGTGGCTATGGTACAAAAGATCATGTCATGTAAATTTTGACAACTTGGTTAGTATCAATACGATGAGAAGAGTTAGAGGTTTGCGAAAACTAAAGGAATATGATAATGTGATTTGCAAACAATATCAGTTAGGCATGGTGACAAAGTCTAGTTTTAAGAGTAAGAATCATACTTCAGAAGAAATTTTGGAAGTAGTTCATATTGGTCTATGTGGACCAATTGATGTGCAAAGCTACAAAGGTGACAAGTTTTTTATTTTATTTATTGATGATTACTCTAGAATGAAAAATGATATTTTTAAGAGAAAAAATTGATGCTTTACAAATGTTTAAGCCTTATCTAGGAAAAGTTGATGAGGAAACTAGTAAAAGCTTGAAATGTTTGAGATCTAATAGAGGAGGAGAGTTTGCGTTGAATGGATTCATTAACTTCTACAATGATAAAGGAATCAAAAGAAAAACTTCTAGACCTATATCCCTCCACAAAATGAGATAGATAAAAGGAGGAATAGATCTATGATGGATTGTGATAGAGCACTGATGATGGAGAAGAATGTTTCTTTAAAATACTAGAGAGAAGCTATCAACAAAACTGTCTATACCTTAAGTCAAGTACAAGTCAAGAAAGGTACAAATTTCACACCTTATGAATTATGGTATAGATACTCACCCAATGCCAAATATTTAAGGTATTTGAAAACAAGTTTTACATTCTTAAGGACAATAGAAATGGTAAACTTGATGTTAAAAGTGAAGAAGGTATAATCCTAGGATATTGCACAAGAAGTAATGCTTATAAGTGTTTATATTCAAATTGATGAATATACATAAATACATGAAGATGAACAAAAGAAGGAACCTAAGAATTACAAAACCTTTATGTAATACTATGAAGGCATGTCTTATAATGCTGATGATATCATGAACCAAGTTGTTAATCAACAAGAATAAGTGACAGTCAATTCACATATAATGGATGTCAAGTTGCATTCGAGCATCGAGTTATAATCAGAAGCTGAGGTACATTCTGATGCTAAGATCAATTTATAGGAAATGAATACTGAGTTACCTAACAGATAAGTACATAGTAAACTTGAGATTGAACTTCATGAATGACCTATTGTTGAAGAAAGAAGATTAGAGCCAAGATTATGAACATATGATAGAAGACATCATCCTTCTGAACAAATCATTGGAGAAAAAGAGGTTGGATCAATGAAAAGGAATAGATTAAGGAATGAAACATGTTTGTTAAGCATACATGAACCTAAATTAGTGAAGGATGCATTAGAGGATGAAGATAGGATTCAAGGCATGAAAGAATAAATTAATTAGATTGAGAAGAACAAAACATGGATAGTAGTAGTACCAAGGCCAAAGAACAAGAATGTTACTAGAAAAAAGTGCATGTATAGAAACAAGTTGGATGAGAATGATGAAGTAACAAGGAATAAGGCAAGGTTTGTATGCAAAGGTTATGCAAAAGAAGAGGGAATTGATTATGGAGAGACATTTTCCTCAGTTGCAAGATTGGGAGTAAGAAATCTTCTTTCTTATTATACTGATAAAGGATTCAAAGTTTATCAGATGGATGTTAGGTCAACATTCATGAGTAGTATACTAGAAGAGGAGGTTTACATTGAACAACTTGAAGGATTTTTTGATCAAAATACTAAAAACATGGTGTGTAGATTGCACAAAGCTTTATATGGTTGAAAGAAAGATCCCAGAGTATGGTATGAAAGATTGCATAATTATCTTGTGAAGATTGGTTTTGAGAAGATTGATGATGACAAAAAATTGTACTTGAAGATAGAAGGAGGTAAAGGAATTTTACTAGCTGAAATATTTGTTGATGATACCATATTTGGAGGAAAAAAAGCATTGTGTAAGACATTTGCAAATGAAATGATGGAAGAATATAAGTTGTCTATGTCTAAAGAAATAAAGTTCTTTGTTGGATTACAAGTTTATCAGATGAAGTATGTATTTATATTACTCAGTCCAAGTATATAAAGAAAATCTTGAAGACTTTTGGTATGGAAGATTCAAGACCAATTAGAACTCCCATGCTAATAGGACATAACTATCCAAAACTAATGATTCTGCTAAAGTAAATCAAACATTGTATAGGTCTATGATTGGAAAATTGCAATATGTAGTTCATAGCACACTTGATATTGCATTAGCTATTGGGATTTTTTCTAGCTTTTCTATAAATCCTAAGGAGAACCACTTAATGGTTGTTAAAAGGATTATGAGATACTTAAATGGTACAAAAGACTATGGTCTATACTACAAGAAGAATGAAAAGTTTGAATTGAGAGCCTATACAGATGTTGATAGGGATGGAAAACTTGGTGATAGGAAAAGTACAAGTGGTAGAGCATTTTTCTTAAGATAAAGATTGATTACCTGGACTAGCAAGAAACATAACTATATTATAAAATCTATTACTAAAGCTGAATATGTGGTTGTTGCAGTGAATTGCACAATTATGGTATGGATCAAACAATTACTCAAAGGAATGAAGGAAGAAATCATTGAACATGTTGTAATCTACTATGATAATACAAGTGCTATAAAAATATCTAAGGACCCTATGATGCATAAAAAGAAAAAAGAAATTGCAACCAAGTATCATTACTTGAGAGAGTTGGTTCAAGAGAAAGAAGTAAGAATAGAAAATGTAAGTACGAAGGAATAGATAGCTAATATATTCACAAAGGCTTTACCTAAGGATGTACATGAATATCTTAGAGATAAGAAATGGATGATACCCTTGTCCAAAGATACTTAAGAAGAAAGAGTATTGCACTACATCAACTAAGTTGAATGACATACTTTACAACTTGATGTAGTGGATCTTACTTTAGGAACTGCCTAAAGTAAGGAAGGAGTTGAAATAGGAAATTTACTGTCACATGCAAGGTGATAGATGGAGAACTTAAATTGATAATATCTACAAGTTGTTAAATTTCTTTTTGGTAATTTTTTTTTCTATTAATTTTCCATCAATGCCAAAGAGGGAGATTGTTGAAAAAGAAGATTGTTGAAGTGAGGAAGATCGATGAAACCTATCATGGAACAATCATTATTTTCTCACCGATGTCAAACCTACTACTTGTTGGTGAGACAATTGCTAATTTGGTCTAAATTCTATACTTTTATTGATTGATGAAGAGGATTTGAAAAGAAAGGATAACAAGAGTACCTAGAGAAAGGTTGAGTTATATGGCTTATAAAAGGAGCACTATGACCAAGTACATAGTGTTTTGTTTATCTACTTTAGGCTACAATGAAAGGATACTTAAGCAAAGATAAGAAGAAAACTAAGAAAAGAAATGTGTTTGCCAATCCTGATAGAGAAAATAGTTGAAGCCACACAATTTAGTTCAAGCCAAGTAGAAAGCTAGTTGTGGCCAAGGAAAGTGAAATCTAATAGCTGTAAAGAAAGTTTAGTATGTGTCAAGCTAAGTAAAACTTAGTATGTCCCAAGAGTTAGGAGCATGGTAGTAATGATTGAGCAAGTGAAGAGTTAGCTCATGCTGAGAAACCTAGTGTAGACTAAGCATCAAAAGATAATTATTGTTGAGAAAACAACATGTTATTGCCAAGTGACAGTAAAATGAGTTTGATCAAAGATTTGACGATTTTGAGCTGAAAAGGTTGATTTCTTGAATTGTGTGAAGTGTGTTGAAGATAAGTATGATGAGATGGTGGTACTAATTTCAAGATAAACCATTTGAAGATAAATTTGAAGAGGATTGTAAGAGAAGTTTTGAGAAGAAACAGAATGGAAAAGAGGGTAAATTCAATGAATCTAACCTAACCCTAAAATGGATGATTGTGGTTAGGTGACAAAAGATCAAAATTTTCTATATAAGGAGATAATAGGACAAAAGAAAGATGGTGAAGTGCATGAGAAAGTTGTTGCTTTATATGGTGGCTGAAGGAATGAACTTGTAGTTGGCATACTAAGAAAGAAGGATTAAGGAGGTGAAGGATTGAACGGTGAGCAAACTATTAGAGATGAAGGGGAATGGATGCCAAGAAGAATGAAGAGCTGAGTAAGAGATCTGTAATATGTAAGTGAGTTGTCTTGTTATCAAATCAAGTCCTACTTTTACTTTCTAACAACTATATCAGTCTGGATAAATCCTTTAAATTAAGATTGACCTAATAGTCATGAGTAAACCCTTTAACATGGTGAAATTCCAATTGAATTTTCTAAAGTGCTCTAACAAGGTTCACCCCTAACTGGGTGATTAAAATCCTTTAACTAAGGTCACATTTAACAATGTGCATTGTAATCTTTAATAGGGTTGGCTCCTTACATAGCTCGCTTTAGAAGAGTGAAAATTGGTAGCATGTTACTAGTGGTTTTTCCTGAACTAGGTTTCTACATAAAATCATTGTGTCAAATTGTGTGATTGAATTTATGATATTTCATGTTTATATTTCGATAAAGTTCATTTGACCTAGGATAGTAATCTACTAAGGTTTGAGATATTGGATGGTCTAATCAATGCATGCACATGTATTTGTTAAGTACCAAAATGTTTTATCTATAGATTTGGACATTGGATAGTTGATTCACATACCTGTCCCTCAGTTCTTCTAAATTGTTCCAACATGATGATGAAGATGAAATGATATATATTGTTGTTAAGGAAGAATTAGATGATGAGGATAATGAAAAGATGACTCTTATTTATCATTTTAGCAAGAATGATGCATGGATAATAGATAGTGGTTGTTCTCATGACATGACTAGTGAAAAAACTATGTTTGAACACTTGGAGTACTATGATGGTGGAAGTGTTAGATTTGGAAACAATGAACCATGTTATGTGAAAGGGAAAGGATGTATTGAATTAACTGATGGAATTAAATGTGACAATGCTTACTAGGTTGAAGGGCTAAGATATAATCTTTTGTGTATGGCAAAACTAAACTACATTTGCTATAGGGTAGAATTCATGAATGGGAAAGCCAAGTTGCTAGATGGTAAAGGAAACCTAGTTGGAACTAGAATGTGTAGGTAAATGTTAATAATTTGGTTTCCATTAGCAAGAAAAAAAGAGTAAGAAGCATTCCAAATTTGAAGAAACCTAAAATGGCCATCTGAAAACAATGTTAGATTGGAAAAATGTGAAAAACTAGCTTCAAAAGTAAAAATTACAATTTTGAAGAAGTTTTGGAACTAGTTCACACAAATCTTTATGGACCAATAGGTACAAAGGGCTACAATGGACATAAATATTTCAATTTTTTTGTTGATTATTATTCTAGGATGATGACAATAATATACCTAAAAGAAAAATTTGAAGCTTTTCAAAAATTCAAATGGTATTTGGATAGAGTTGAAAAAGAAACAAGAAAGAATCTAAAATTCCCAAGGTCATATAGAGGAGGAGAATTCATATCTAATGAATTCAATGATTTATGAAATGAAAAATGAATCAAAAGAGAAGTATCTACACCTGGTACACCTCAATAGAATTGCATAGTAGAAAGAAGAAATAGATCCATCATGGGTTGTGCAAGAACACCGATGATAGAGAAAAATATTGCAACAAAATACTAGAAAGAAGCAATTAGCACAACAATTCATACCCTAAATTGAGTTCAACTAAAGAAACATACAAATCAAACTCCTTGTGAAATATGGTATGGCTATAAACCTAATGTCTATTATTTCATAGTATTTGGTAGAAAGTGTTATATCTTGAAAGTGACAAGGAAAGGAAAGTTTCATGAAAAAAATGATGAAGGCATATTCCTAGGCTACTCCAATATGAGAAAAACTAGCATATAAATGTTTGAATCTTACTACTCAAAAGGTTATAAAAAATGGAAATGTGAAAATTGATGTTTGGAGAAAAGAGTGAAGAATAAAGAAATAAAGAACCTGAAGACTATAGAAACGTTGTTTACTATGAGCCTAAGACTTTACCCAAGCTTCAAGAAAATATGGCTAGGGAATAGCAGATAGCACCACCCTAGTAGTCAGTGCCACCCAAATCACCTAATTGTGTAGTGCCCACCAAGTTGTAGCCAGTGTAACCCAAAAAATAGTTAGGGCAAGCCTAGTGTCAGATAGAGGAACCTAAGTCATAGATAGAGGGACCCAAGTCACATATAGTGGGAACACAGAAAAGATTAGTAGTTCACAAAACCTTTAAGCATGGTGTTTCAAGTGAAACAAGTCCTAAATCTAGAAGGAAGGAACCTATACTCGCTATATAGGTAAGAAGGCATCATGTAGCTAAACAAATAATTGAAGGTCAGAAAGAAGGCATAGTAACAATGTATAGATTGAAAGGTACATGTTTTCTTATTGAGTTTGAACCTATAACTATAAAAGATGCTTTGAATAATGAAAGTTGGATAGAGGCAATGGATGAAGAAATTGAGTAGATTGAAAGGAACAAAACCTACACTTTTGTTCCTAGACCCAATGAAAAAAATGTAATTGGTAAAAAGTGGGTTTTTAGAAACAAATTGAATGAAAATGGTGAAGTATCAAGGAATAAGGTAAAGATAGTGTGTAAAGGATATGCTCAAGAAGAAGGTATATACTATGGAGAAACATTTTCTTCTATTGCTAGACTTGGAGGAGTCACAAAACTACTTGCATATGTTGGATATAAAAGATTTAAAGTGTATCAAATGAATGTAAAATTAGATTTCTTGAATGAAATTTTGGAGGAAGAAGTTTATATTGATTAGCCTGAAGGCTTCATTCATCCAAATAAAACAGACATGATTTACAAACTACACAAAACTTTATATGGTCTAAAACAAGCTCTTAAGAATGCAATGAAATTCCTCATGGATATCTAGTAAGGATTGGTTTTCAAAGAAAAAATGATAATAGAAATCTATATATTAAAGAAGGATCACAAAATAAGATATTGCAAGTAGAAATATTTGTAATTTATATTTTTTTTACAGGTCATGATGACTTGTGTAAATCATTTTCTAAAGAAATAAGGAAAGAATGTGAAATGTAATTGTTTGGAGAGATAAAATTATTTAAAGGTTTAAAAGTTCATTAATTGAAGGATGGCATCTACATTACTCAGTCAAAGCACATCAAGGAGATATTGAAGACCTTTGAAATGGAAGATTCCAAACTAGTTGGAACACCTATGTCTACTGGACATAAGATATCCAAGAATGATGATTCAAAGGAGGTAAACAAAACTACATACATATCCATGATTGGGAAACTTCAGTATGTGGTGCACACAAGGCTTGATAATGCACTAATATTTGGTATAGTTGCAAGGTTTTCTGCAAATCCTAGAGAAAATCATATAATGTAAATCAAAAGAATTATGATATATCTAAAAGGAATTGAAGACTATGGTCTATGTTACATGAAAGGAGGAAACTTTGAGTTGAAACCCTTTACTAATTCTGATTGGGATGGAAGCATTGATGACAGGAAAAGCACCAATGGAGGAGCATTATTTCTTGGAAAAAGGTTGGTATCCTAGACAAGAAAGAAGTAGAATTGCATCTCTTAGTCTACAAAAAAGGAAGAAAATTGTGTTGCAATAGTTAATTATTCCAACATAATCTAATTCAAGAAACCATTATCAGGTAAGAAGGAAGAAATCAAGGATCTAGTGGTTTTCTATTGTGATAATACAAGTGAAATCAAGTATTATTTTCTAAGAGAATTAGTTCAAGAAAAAGAGGTTAGATTGGAATATGTAAACACAAAGAGGCAAGTTGCTGACATATTCACCAATCCATTACTTAAGGATGGATTTTTGTATCTAACTAGTAAGCTAGTGGTCAATCCCCTATCTAATGCTCACCAAGAGTATAGATTAGTGATGCATCTAAATAGCTTTATTTATAAACTATCAAGTTGATGCAATAATTTTAGAGAACATTTCATATCAATCAATACATTAGGTACACTATAAGTTCATTGTATAAAGTCTTTGGGATTTTACGTCAAAGAGGGAGAGATTGATGTCATCTCAAAGAATTAGAGGAAGAGATTTCAATAAGAGCAAGAGGGGGTATTTGATCATACCGAGTTTGAAGATAAGATGAGAGAGGGAGTTCTAATGGATGAAGAATCATAATCAAACTAAGAATATTTTCTCCTAAACTTTCATTGCATAATGACATGTTGTGTTTCCATCAATGCCAAAGAGGGAGATTATTGGAATCAATTATTCAAATTGTATATTGTCATTGATGTCACAAAAATGTCACACTCTAACTGAGTGCAACTAGTATTAACCAATCTCAATTGAGCAATGAAGATGACTCTAGTATCAACTGATCAAGAAGAATTTAGAAGGAACCAAGTTCAATTGAGTTTGTGTAAACTAAGTTAGGTCAGTGAATGAAGTGTTGGAAATATAGGAGTAAGTAAGAAGGGGTGTGAATCAGTTACCACTAAAATAAATCTCAGATCCCTTAGATATCAACAATAAAATTTAGACTAAGAAAACTAATTGATGCTGATGCTCGGTAAAAAAACAAAAATTGTTGTAACTCAACAAATGTAGAGTGAATTACTTTTAGCAGATCTTAAAACATTATCATTAATTAACTTGCAAGTATAAGAGAAATAACATGAACACATGAGACACTAGGATTAATGTGCAAAACCAATTTGGGAAAATCCACCAATGTAACTAGTTACTTTTTTTCACTCTTTTGAAGTGAGCCTTGTTAGGAGCCAACCTAGTTAAAGATTACAAAACACACTATTAGGTGTGATCCTATTAGAAGATTTAATCACCCTGCTATGAGTGGCCTTGCAAGAGGTCTTAAAAAAATTCAATGGAATTGCCACCTTGTTAGAGAATTTACAATTGGTTTTTAAACCAACTCTGTTAAGAGATTTTAGATCACTATTATAATGGCTAGAGAGTAACAATCAAATCACCTAATTGTGATGCAACTAAATTGCTAAATCCAATTCTGTTTTCAACTTAAACTTGATCCTTCCTAATTAAATATTACTTTTTTGCTCCATAGGGATACCTGCTTATCCTTCAAGTTTTCTCCCTATCAAGTTTGCTCCCTATCTTTTCTTTTCAATTCAATCAACACACTTGCACACACACTAGAAATTTCAACTTGAACTTTTATTTATACCTTCCATATTTTCAAGTCAGCCCAAATTCAAATTATAATAACCTATATTCATCATCATATTTGATTAGAATTAATACATAAATTAATTAAGCTTCATATGCTAAAATAAGAAAAATCCTTCGTAAGTCAACCCTGCTCAGTAGAAAGTATCTTTGGATCAATTTCCTATGTTAACCAATAGAAGCTCAATTAACATTGCAAAATTGTAGAAGTCCTTTGGCAACTAAGTGAAATCAGTGAATACTAACTCTATAGAACTTTACCTTCATTAACCAAGGTTTCTCGATTAACACTGTTTTCTACCTAAATTCCTTCAATGCCTGAGTGAGCTCAGTAAACACTATTATCTATTTAGAGTAAACCTATGAATGCTCGGTAGACAACAAAAACTATCTTCACTGACCAAGTGAGCTTAGTAAGCACTGCCTATCAATTGATATGACATTTGTGTAACATCAAAGACAACACAAAATTAATCAATTGTATCCAACAATCTCCCTCTTTAGCATTGATGGCAACACATGTCATAGCATAATGGAATTTGAGAATAAGACTCCCTTTGATAGAAAGTTTCTCCCACTTTTATTTTACACAAGAAGTTCTTCTTTATATTGTATTCTCCCTTTTTGAAGGAACTGCATAACTTCTTTCCAAACTTTTCCATCTACAAATTTTTAGAAAGATAAAGATATGACAGTAAACTTCTCCCTCTTTGACAACACATGCCAAAGAAAACACATACCAAATTTGTATCAATGTACCTTGAGTAATAATTCATATGCAATATTCTCTTGATTATGCTACATCAATTGATTGATCTCTAATGTGGTTCTTGTTGATGCATCACTAAACTTTATTTAGTGATATTCAAATAGGGGGATGACCCCTAGCTTACTTCTTAGATACAAGAATGCATCCTTAGGTAATGGCTTGGTGAATACGTCTACAATTTGTGCTTTTATATGGAGATATTCCAATCTAATTTCTTTGTCTTGCACTAGTTCTCTGACAAAGTGATATTTTATAGAAATGTACTTTGTTTTGGAGTGCATCATTGGTTTTTTTGATATGTTAATTGCAATGGTGTTATCACAATACATGACTACTGGCTCTTTGATTTCAACCTTCATTCCTTCTAGAAATTATTTAAACCAAATAATATTAGAATAATTTACTACTACTACCACATACTCTGCTTCTGTTGTGGATTGGGATGTGTAGTTTTGCTTCTTGCTTGTCCAAGATACTAGCCTTTTACCAAGAAAGAAAGCTCCACCAATAGTTCTTTTTTTGTCATCAAGATTTCCTACCCAAGCAACATTAGTAAATACCTTTAGGTCTAGATTTCCTCCAAGTTTGTATCATAAACCATAGTCTTCAATACCTTTCAGATATCTCAAGATTCTTTTGATTGATATCATATGATTTTCTCTGGGTTTAGCTAAGAATTTTCCCACTATCCCAATTGTTAAGGCAATATTAGGCCTTGTGTGAGCTACATACTATAATTTTTGAGTCATTGATCTATATAAGGCTTGATCTACTTCTTTGGCATCATCATCTTTGGTAAGCTTGAGTCCAATACACATGGGGGTACCAACTGGTTTTGAATCTTCCATTCCAAACTTCTTGAGTATCTCTTTTACATACTTGGATTGAGTGATATAGATAGCATTTTTTTTTTCTATATTTGCAATCCAACAAAGAATTTTATTTCACCAAACATGGACATTTCAAACTCTTTGTTCATTTGTTCTAAAAATGCTTTGTGTAGGTCATCATTTCCTATAAATAGAGTATCATCCACAAATATCTCTGCCAACACAAGTTTGCTATCTAGTTTTTCATTGATGTACATACTACTATTATCATTTGTTCTCTGAAAACCAATTTGTACCAAGTAGTTATGTAGCCTTTCATATCAGGCTCTAGGAGCTTGTTTGAGACATATAGTGCTTTGTGTAATTTACAAACCATGTCCCTTTTGTTAGGATCAAAAAAACATTTTGGCTATTCAATGTAGACTTCTTCATCAAGAATTCCATTCAAGAATGCATATTTAACATCCATTTGATATACTTTGAATCCTCTGTAAGATGCATATGCAAATAGGGTCCTAACACCTTCTAATCTTGAAACAGGGGCAAAAGTCTCACCATAATCAATTCCTTCTTCTTGAGAATAGCCTTTACACACTAATCTAGCTTTGTTTCTTGATACTTGTCCATATTCATTCAACTTATTTTTGAATACCCATTTTGTTCCAATCACATTTTTATCTTTAGGCCTAGGAACAAGAGTCCAAGTTTTTTTATTTTCTATATGTTCTGTTTCTTCATTCATTGCCTCAATCCAACTTTTATTTTATAGAGCATCCTTAATACTTCTACGTTCAAAATCAGCAAGTAAACATGCTTTTAATTTTCTTATTGTCATAGTACCCTCTACTTTATCTCCAATAATTTGAGTAGGTGCATGATGGCTTCAAACATACTTGGCCAATATAGGTTCTTTGCCTTTTGAATGAATTGCACTATCTTCATTTTGAATTTCAACTTCAAGCTCAGGTCGTTCAGAATTGGTAGCTTCAGAATGTGACTTGGGTCCTTGTGACTTAGTTTGTACTTCTTACAACTTGGTAACTATGGAAGACGCAAGCAGTGAAGTCTCCTTATTGCTAGATATTCTTGGCAACGTATCAGGTTTGAAGTAAACAAATCTTTTCTAATCTTCTAGTTCCTTTTTGCTTTCTTCTTCAATCTTTTCTACAAACTCATCAATTCTCACATGTGCACTTTCTATGATTTTATGAGTAGACAAATTCAAACATTTATATGCCTTACTTATGTAGGAATATCTTAAGAATATACCTCATCACCTTTCATATCAAATTTTTCTTTCCTAGACTCTTTCAAGATATAACATTTACTGTGAAACACTTTTAGGTAACTTACATTGGGTTTGTAGCCATACTATAATTCATAGGAATTTTTATCTGAGTCCTTCTTCAACTATACTTGATTCAAAGTATGAACTGCAGTGCTAATGGCTTCCTTCTAGTATTTGATAGCAACGTTCTCTTCAATCACTAGAGTCCTTACACAATCCATGATGAATCTATTTCTTCTTTCATCTATTCTCTTCTACTTAGGAGTGCCAGGGGTTGATGCTTGCCTTTTGATTCCTCTTTCAATGTAGAAATTATTGAATTCATTGGAGATGAATTCACCACCTCTATCTAATCTTAAGCATTTAAATATTTTTCCTATTTCTTTTTCTACTCTTGCTAGATACCATTTGAATTTCTCAAATGCTTTTGACTTTTCTTTAAGATACATAACAGTCATCATTCTAGAGTAGTCATCAACAAAAAGAATAAAGATTTTTTCTCCACTATAAATTTCTACTCCAATAGGTCCACATAAGTCAGTATGCACAATTTCCAAGACATCTTCAAATTGATTGTTTTTTCTCTTAAAACTAGTCTTTTGCATTTTACCAATCTAACAATTTTTGCATAAACCAACATTTGGTTTCTTCAAACTAGGGATACCTCTTACTTTTTTGAATTTTCTTATCTTGACAATATTATCAAAGTTTACATGACATAGTCTTCTGTGTCATAACCAACTTTCTTCCATTTGAGCAATAAAACATGAGCAATCAACAAGATCAAGATAAAATAGGTTACCTCTTATTTCTTTGCCTGATCCAATCAGATTCCATTTGTTATCTAGCAGTCTTACCTTGCCATGCATGAATTCTACCTTGAATCCAATTTTTATTAGGTGTGCCACACTTAGTAGGTTATGTTTTAGTCCTTCAACCCAATAAGCATTGTCATATACAATTTCATTGGTTAATTAGATGCAACCTTTCCCTTTTATGCAACAAGGTTCATTGTTTCTAAACCTTACACTACCTCCATCATAGTTCAAAGTGTTCAAATTTTGTTTTGTCTCTAATCATATGATGTGAACATTCACTATCTATGATCCATGTATCATTTTTACTAATATGATAGATAAGTACCATCTTATCTTCTTCTTCATCAGAATCATCTTTTACAGTAATGTACACTATTTCATCTTCACTATTATCAAAATCTTTAGCCATAAAACAAGTCTTCTTCCCTTTGTCTTTGAAGGATTTATGACTTTTGGATTCCCTCTTACGTTTGTACTTGTGGCTCTTCTTCTCATCTTTTCTTTCTCTATTTGGACACGTCGCATCAATATGACCAATTTCTTCACATGAAAAATAGATTTAAGGAACTTTACCTAGGAACTTTACCTTTGTACTTTCCTCTACCTCTAGAATATTTCTTTGCAAGTAAAGCTTCAACAACTTCAAGATCACTATGAAAACTTTCCTCTATTTCCTCTTCACTTTGTAACTGATTTTCCTTTGTTTTCTTTCCTTTTTCTTTAAGTGAAAGTTTAGATTCAAATGCAAACTCAACATTTTTGGAAGCTGGAACATAATTGTCAAAGTTGTCTAGCTCAAAAGCTATCAATCTACCTACTAGGACATCCAAGCCTAGCTTGCTATTTGAATCACATCTCCTTTATTGAATAAAGAAAACTCTGATTGCATAGATGGGAAGCAAAGTTCTAAGAACTTTACTTACAATAGTTTCTTCCTTGATTTCTCCTCTAGAAGCTCTAATTGCACTGACACTAGCTTTGATTCTTTCCACATATTTGACGACATTTTCATCTTCTCTCATTGTAATCTAATCAAACTATCCTCTAAGGCTTTCTTCTTTGGCTCTCCTTACATTGTCATCACCACCATAGATATCCTTTAGTTTGTTCCACATATCAAAAGCATTTTTTCAATCTTTAATCTCATCAAATTCATCATAGCTAAGAGAAAATGCAATATCAATCATCATTATGTTATGATTCTTTTTCTCAACAAGATCTCCAATAGATAATATACTAGTAGGATTTTTGTACTTCATCAGGGTATTTGTAGCCTCAATCACTAGTGGTGGCTAGATGAAGTCTCATGAGTCCCTTCCATGCTAAAAAGTTGTCTTTGTTTAGCTTTGGAATCTCTCTCTTGTAAGACATCTTGATCTTTAGCTTAGGTACTTGAAACCTTTCTTACAAGCACCAAAAGCTTTGAATTGGAAATATAGATAGAATAATTGAGTGGTGGGGTGAATTAGTTACCACTAATTTTTTTTTAGATCCCTTAGATGTCAACAATAAAATTTAGACTAAGAAAATTGATTGTTGCTAATGCTCGATAAACAAACAGAAACTACTATAACTCGGTAAATGCAAAGTGAATTAACTTTAGTAGATCTTAAAACATTATCAGTAATCAACTTGCAAGCATAAGATAAATAACATGAAAATATGAGACACTAGGATTTAATGTGAAAAACCAACTTGGGAAAAACTAGCAATGTAACTAGTTACTATTTTTCACTCTTCTAAAGTGAGTCCTGTTAGGAGCCAATCCTATTAAAGGTTAAAAAATACATTGTTAGGTGTGACCCTATTAGCAGATTTAATCACCCTACTAGGAGTGGCCTTGCAAGAGGTCTTAAAACAATTCAATTGAATTGCCACCTTGTTAGAGGATTTACAGTTAGCTATTAAGCCAACTCTATTAAGAGATTTTAGATCATTGCTATAATGGTTAGAGAGTAACAATGAAATGACCTGATTGTGATGCAACTAAATTGTTGAATCCAAATCTCTTTTCTAATTAAACTTGATCCTTCTTGATCGAATATTACTGTTCTACTCCACAAGGATACTGATGCATTTTTGATGTAGGAGCATCTTGCATGGGAAAATTATTTATTTAAAAAAAAAAAAAAAAATTGTAGAGGAGAGAGAAAGTGACGAAAATAGAAAGAAAATAATAAAAAATTGAAAAATAGGAAAAAAGGAGAAAAGAGGAATTTCTATTTTCAAGGTGCATAGGTGGCGTAAATAGAAAAATAATAAAAATAGTTGTTATTCCATTAATCGAGGTGTATAGGTGGCATTTTAGAAGTTTGTGGAAAGTTCCTTGAATCATGCATTTAATATTTGTTGTGATCCATAAAGCAAATTTAATTTTGTAATTAGGCCACATGGTGGTGCTTAGTTGTATTTAGGTGGAACTTCTAGAAGGTTGTGGATATTGTAGAAGGTTGTGAAAATTCTAGAATGTTGTGGATAAATCATGCCTTGGGTGGTAAGTGCCTATTTAAGCAAGGCTTATTATCATTTGTAATCAAGTTCAAGAAATAGAAGTTCTTGAATTGTAAGCTCTTCAAGTAGAAGCTCTTTAAGTGTAAGCTCTTGTAGTGAAGCTCTTCTAATGTAATATCTTGTAAGGAAGCTCGGGAAGTAGAAGTCTTCAAGAAGAAGCTCTTTTGTTGTAAGATCTTCTAGTTGGAAGCTCTTAGTGAGAAAACATCTCTTATATTGTAAGAGTTTGGAGTCCTTTCATTTGGAGAATATTGTAAGGAGTTTTCAAGTATTAATGGATACTTTATGAAGCATTTTTTCATCTCCTTGTCTCCATCTTGTTGTGATTTTGGTTGTGAGTGGGTAAGGGTGGTGTTGGCCCTTCATCAGTGGTATCAGATCATACCTACATCAGTGGTATCAAAGCGGGAGTTCCTGAGTGTGTGGACAAATCGTCGAACGTGAGGCAGTTTGCACTAGGACCTTGAGTTGGGTGAAGTTTGTCAAGAAGTTCTTGATTGTGTAGAGGATCACCAACTGTGAGGCTATTTGCACAAGGTTTTTGCATTGCACTAGATTTGTCTTCTAAAGACTTGAGCATGGAGAAGAGAAAGAAGAAGATGACTTTTGTGATTGGATGTATTTTGAGGATTCCTCGACTTGAGGAAATTAGAGCAAGAAATCAAGGGGCATTGCTAGTTGATTTGCAAAAGCAAGTGAATGAATTAGAAGCTGAGTTGCAAAAATGAAGAGCACATTACCAGAAAAGGAATGTTGATAATTCCTTGAATGTGGAAAAGAAAGAAGATCTAGTGGAGTATGAGACATGTGGTACAAAAGAAGAGCAAGAGGATGCAGAGGAAATTATTTACGAACCTAAAGTTGAAGAAGATGAAAGAGAAGAGGAAGAGCATGAAGATGACAAGATTTATGAACCTGAAATAGATCAAGATGATTTGAAGATTGCAACAATGGAGGAAAAGTATAGTGCCTTCATTGGAGATCAAGCAAGTGAAGTAGTTACATGCATTGTTCATGACATGAAAGAGGAAAGCGCAGATGAATATGTCAAAGAGGTAAATTTCTATGAAATATATGATGTTGAATTTGAGATGAGTTAAAAGATATTGATGATGGTTTACATGAGAATCTTGTTAGTGATGTGTGGCATGCAAACGAAGATTTGTATGGTGTTCCTGGATTTACTACAGGTGTGATTAGTTCAACAAGATTGGATGAGGATGAGATTTATACTTGGACAGAGTTCATTGCAAAGGAGAAATTTCAGCAACAGACATTTGTTCCAACTAGGTGTTGGAAAAGAAGAAAGAAGGAAATATATCGGCATTGGATACTTGTTCCAGCTACGTGTTGGAGGAAGAGAAAAAAAAATATATCAACAGTGGCTACTTCATTTTGTGAATCCATACTCACAAATTTTTTCCTACCATGGGAGTCAGATGCAGGAGCATTATGCATCAGCAAAAAGAAAAAAAAATGTGGAAGATTTTCATGTTGGTTTTCCTATCCCTGTTGAGGTGGAAGCTTGTGGTGAAGATGAAGATGGTTTTATATCTTTCTTTTGGCGTCAAAGTGTGGGAAACACTTTTCTATCTACCAAGGGAGTCTGATGTAGGAGCATCTTGCATGGGAAAATTATTTATTAAAAAAAAAAAAAAAAAAAATTTGTAGAGGGGAGAGAAAGTGACGAAAATAGAAAGAAAATAATAAAAAATTGAAAAATAGGAAAAAAGGAGAAAAGAGGAATTTCTATTTTCAAGGTGCATAGGTGGTGTAAATAGAAAAATAATAAAAATAGTTGTTATTCCATTAATCGAGGTGTGTAGGTGGCATTTTAGAAGTTTGTGGAAATTTCCTTATATCATGCATTTAATATTTGTTGTGATCCATAAATCAAATTTAATTTTGTAACTGGGCCACATGGTGGTGCTTAGTTGTATTTAGGTGGAAATTCTAGAAGGTTGTGGATATTGTAGAAGGTTGTGGAAATTCTAGAATGTTGTGGATAAATCATGCCTTGGGTGGTAAGTACCTATTTAAGCAAGGCTTATTATCATTTGTAATCAAGTTCGAGAAATAGAAGTTCTTGAATTCTAAGCTCTTCAAGTAGAAGCTCTTCAAGTGTAAGCTCTTGTAGTGAAGCTCTTCTAATGTAATCTCTTGTAAGGAAGCTCAGGAAGTAGAAGTCTTCAAGAAGAAGCTCTTTTGTTGTAAGCTCTTCTAGTTGGAAGCTCTTAGCGAGAAAACATCTCTTATATTGTAAGAGTTTGGAGTCCTTTCATTTGGAGAATATTGTAAGGAATTTTCAAGTATTAATGGATACTTTCTGAAGCATTTTTCCATCTCCTTGTCTCCATCTTGTTGTGATTTTGGTTGTGAGTGGGTAAGGGTGGTGTTGGCCCTTCATCAGATACCTACTTATCCTTCAAGTTTGCTCCCTCTCTTTTCTTTTCAATTCAATCAACACACTTGCACACACACTAGAAATCTCAACTTGACCTTTTATTTATACCTTCTAGATTGTCAATTCAGCCCAAATTCAAATTATAATAACTAATATTCATCATCATAGTCATCTAGAATCAATACATAAACTAATTAAGCTTCATATGCCAAAATAAGAAAAATCCTTTGTAAGTCAACCCTGATTGGTAGAAACTAACTTTGGAATGATTTTCTATGTTAACCAACTGAAGCTCTGTTAACACTGTGAACTTGTAGAAATCCTTTGGAAAGTAAGTGAACTTAATGAATACTAACTCTGTCCAACTTTCCCTTTGTTAATCGAGTGAGCTCAATTAACTCTCTTTTCTACCTAAATTATTTTGATGCCCGAGTGAACTCAGTAGACACTATCATCTATTCAGAGTAAACTAGTTAACACTCGGTAGACAAGGAAAACTATCTTCACTAACCAAGTGAGCTAAGTAAGAATTGTTTTTAAATTGATATGACATTTGTGTAACATTAAAGACAACACACAATTAATACTTTTGTCAATTTAATGGTTAATACAAGCTGACCTAGTGGATGTTAATTATTTTTTTGAAATGATATTTGAGCTAACTTGACATTGGGTTTCAGATATATGAAATGTCAAGTTGTGGATTGAAATCTAAAATAAGAAGAATGAAAAATATGTCAATCAAGATGGATATCTGATTGAAGGAAGAACATCCAAGGAGCGACAAAGAATATTATGATCAAGGAGGATCCAAAGGATAAACTAGAATAGTGATCTGAATATGCAAAGTTAGTTGCTTCATCAATCAAGTCAATCATTATTACTCTCTAATAATTACACTAGTAAATTAATATCTTAATAGTCATTTTGTAAATCCTTTAAGAAGGTTACATTTCTAGATTGAACTATCTAAATACCTCTGATAAGACCACTCCTAATAGTGTGATTCAAATCCTTTAGTAGAGTCACAATTAACTATGTGTTTTTTAAACTTTAATAGGGTTGGCTCCTAACAAGGCTCACTTCAAAAGAGTGAAAAGTTGTAACTAGTTGTCTTGGTAGTTTTCCAAATCAGGTTTCAAGTTAAATTTTGGTGTCTCATGTGTTCATTGTTATTTTCTTACTACTTTATGCTTTTGAAACTAAGTTGCTAAAGGATAATACACATTAATCTCTTAAGACTATTTCATTAATCAATTTATATTTCATATCCAGTTCTAACCAAGCAGTGCAAGATTTTGGCTTAGTGAGAAGTTTGCATTGACATCTAAGGGATTTGGAATTGTTTTGGTGGTAACTGATTCACCTATCCCCTCCCAGT
Organism: Cupressus sempervirens; assembly: GCA_028749045.1. Classification (NCBI taxonomy): domain Eukaryota; kingdom Viridiplantae; phylum Streptophyta; class Pinopsida; order Cupressales; family Cupressaceae; genus Cupressus; species Cupressus sempervirens. The sequence continues at coordinate 176,578,354 of CM053784.1, read as the reverse complement.
TACTCCTCTTATATTTCCAACAATTACCATGCCAATATACAACATTAAAGTAATGATCCAAATCTATCCAAACAAGTGTTATCTTAAAATTTCAATCTACAACTTTTGTAACTAGAAATGTAGGATACCTTCCTAATAACAATTATTGAAATGGAATACAAAAATCTTTTGGCTAGAATACTACTTTCATGATCGTCTCTACAACTTGATGCATAGATCTATTGAAACTCACATTTTTAATAGTATATCAACCCATATGAATCAATTTAGTAGATTATATCATAAAAGTCTAAAGATGGAATGTCATATAGCATTGGCAACAAACCATGTTGCCTATATGATAAGGAAGTTCTTACCCTGTTGATTTATTATAGTGTTGGTTAGATACAAGAATAAGTTGTTTAATTCAACTCCATGAAATCACTTGTTACATGCTATTAGAAATTTAATAAGATAGAAGAAGGGACAATCCATTTTGATTTCAAAGACAGTGGAGAAAATATGGGAGGGAAAGAATATAGGAGTGATTTTTTCCATGTTTTTAGTTCAAAACTCTCTATTAAACATGTTTTCAATTCAAATTTCTCTAGTAAATATCTAATAACAATAAAAATAAATAAATTATACTAAAAATATTTTGTGTCATAGGATATTCTATACCTAAAATTAATTGCAATAATATTTTTTATAAGTTAATGATTTAGGTTTAGAAAGCATAGAATGGCCTTTGAATCAATTTGATGGAGGTGGAATCTTCTCTTGAAATAAGATCAACATTTGAAAACACTTTAACACTTGAAATCTACTCTTGAAAGAGAAAAATATCACAAACCAAACTAGTTTTAAGCCAAATTTGGGGCTTTAGTAGAATATGAACCCTTAGTATAAATGAACCTTTAATATATTGTTTGAAGGTTCTAGGGATTGGGAGTAAGTATTTTATACACTTGCTTTGGAAAAGTGGGTTGTTTGAGGCCAAAAAACTATCAATATTTCCATTTTGACAATTGTAATTCAAAATACCATGCATGGGTTAATATTTGGATGTGTTAGAATAGAGGTAAATGGGTATCTAAAAGTGCATTTTATTTTGGAGGTTATTTGAATTTTTTAAAGAAATTAATTTAATTTAGTTGTTGGAGGCCTAGTTGGGCTACTAAGCCTAACAAGCAGGATTATATGTTTACTTAACAATTGAGTGTATTGGACTTTGAAACCTAATAGTTTGGATTTAGGTGACTTAGTGGAGATCTTAGGAACCCTTTGGGGTCATAGAGAAAGTTAAATCAAAGTTTGGGCCATTTAAGCATATTGAATGTATTAAGTATCATTGGGGATAAGCCATATTTGTTTCAAACATTTTTCAAAATAAGTGTAGTGATATGAGAGTTTGATCTAGATGTGATCAAAGTTTGAGAAGGTGATTAAATTGTATAGAATAGACATGGATCCTAGGACTAGTTGACCACAAATAGTTCTAAGAATGAGAATAGTTGGATCTAGTATATTATCGAGATTCACTTTATTTAAAGAATAGTTTACTATTCCCAACTTAATAGGCCAACCACATGAAGGTGGAATCTCAATTGCCCCCCACCCCACCCCTTGCAATAAAAATTCCCTATTAAAAATTAACATTAATTCATTCTTTCATCCATTAATAAACTATAGTATTCATTCATTATCACATAAAGTGAACATCTAACATTCAAATCTATCATCTAATATTTAATCATTCTTTCACCATTAATAAAATCTAACAAAAATTCACTAACACATCACACTCATTAATACATAACATTCAATAACATTTATTAACTTTAGCATATAAAATATTCTTTTGTACAACATCATCTTCCACATCATTATGTCCATCCTCCACCTCATCTTGTGGAACATCCTCTAGATTTGAAATACAAAAGGTTATGTTAACAAAAAAAACCAATTGCAATTAAATTTGTTTGAATAGATCTTGAAATAAAAAAGGTTAAACTAATAAAAAAGTCAATTGCAATTAAATTTGTTTAAATAGATTAAGGATTGATCACATATCCCTACATTTCATTAATGGTATTGATATTTGTCTTTATCCAAGTCATTATCATGATCATCATTCCCTAATTTGTCATCCTAGTTTTCATCATCATCATCACCATGCACCATCACCGTCAACACCATCATCATCACCATCATCATCACCATCATCTTCTTCTTCTTAATGAACATCTCCATCAAGATCATCATCTATATCTTCTTCTTCTATCATGTTATACATTACTAACCTTCCTCTTGGATCATGTCTAACAATAAAAGACTAACCCAGTTTATATAGAACCTTTGAGTAAAATACATGTTCACATTGGCTTGGAATAATATAGGTCTCATCCCCAACTAGCTAAAATGACCTTGGATTAACCATTGTAAATCCATTTTCATGCTCAATAACTATTCTATTAGGATCAATTTGATTGAGTCATAGCATATACCATTTGATGACAAAGAGAACCATTTTTAAGGAATTGAAGTTACACTCAAGTATATAATCCAAAACCCCATAGTATCAATTTTGAGACTCTCAAGGATCTATGTCATTTCTAGATGAAATATTAGTCAACTCAAAGTTTTCATTTATCCCAAAACTAATAGTTTTCTTCGTGTCATCCAACTTTTTTGATGCAAAATATATAACCATTGCACCACATAATCTTGTGTTGTCTGAGATGCAATAATATGCAAAACATGTACAACAAAAGACATCATCACTTGATAAACATACATGTCATTAATAAACTTAAATGAACCTCATGACCTCTTAAACCATATACTCAATCATTTTTTTGTTGTGTAACATTGGAAGCTTCATTACAATAAGATTCTTTAACTAATGAAGACACATCTTCCCATGTTACTATGCGACCAGATTGTTGACATCATTCCATCCATACAATTATCCAATCAATATTGTTTGCAAGATACAAATGCAATACATCCCACTCTAGACCAACTATACAAAAAATAAATAGATGACTTATAAATTATTTATTTTGGAGATTAAGAATTGATTAACTACAATAACATCTTATATTTACCTTTCACTTTCCTCTAGCTTCATTTCCCCATCAAGTACTCCCCTTCAAATTGGTTAATGAGGCTAAGATCCCAAATGCTATCTATATGGTTGCAAGATTAGGAAGATATCCACTAACATATGTTGGAAATTTAGAGGGGAAAGTAAGATACTAGTGGGGGGGGGGGGGGGGTGTGAATCGGGATCTACAAAACTTTTAGCACTTCAAATATAATCTGCATTTGATATATGCATCATAAACCTTAACCTTGTACCAAATCAAACATAGACTACAATGTAACATCAGATCTAACATCTAATAACATGAATAAAACATAACCAATAACTCAACACATGACACCAAATATGGTAACACAAAAAACCTCCAATGTGATGCTAAAACTATGGTGGGGATGACACCCACAAAGATCTTTACTACTATAGCAATAAAGTGTGTCGATTATGCTACAAATTTTGATCACTTTTGATGATCTACCCTATGAGGGGTCTACCCTATTAAGAGCTTATATGATTATTAGATCTACCTTGATCAAATTATTTTACATCATAACTAAGTGAGTAATCCATTAGGAGATATACAAAGGCCTGTTAGGACCACTCTATTAAGAAATTCACTCTAAAACACCTATTAGAATTTGATCCTTTGGTATGCACTTCAATGCTAATAAGAAACCTCCTCTATTCAATAGGATGTCACCTCTTTGTGATGAATCTTCAATAAATCTTCTCTTAACTATTCACTACACTATGTGGTCACTCTATCTTTTACCTCTTTGATTCACCTTATACTTCACATCCAAACTTCTAATTTTCAAACTCTCAATCACATTACATGAATTATATCTAAAACTTCCTCTTAAATGGTTGCTCAATGAAGCTTCTTGATCATGATCTGTGAGCTAGATTCATCCTTTTGCCACTTAGTCCTTCTAATTTTTTGATCGGTTGATTACCTTTCATATGAATTAATGGTCTTCAAAAACATGTGTAATCAACTCCTTGATTAATTCATCAATCTATAAAAACACATTTCTAGCTTGACAAAAGTGGTTTACATAAGATTTTGTGTCATTAAAAACCCATATTCAAAAATTTTCTTACTTGACACTAATAGTCTTTTGATGCTTGGTCATGCCTATTCTTCATGTTGTCCCTCATCTTTGAAATCTTCTTGAGTTATATTAAAAGTCTACTTATGTTTCTCGACATTCATTGTATCCTGAGTTACTCAACTTTAACTTTATTCCTTCTTTGAGGTTTTTAGCTTCTATATTAGCTTGGCACTAATTGAAGTGTTTGGTGAATCTATTATATACTAGACACTAACTAGCACTCAACATGAACTAATTATGTAAACTTCACTATTATATTTTCTTGGCCTATATAGTGTCTTAGTCATAGTGTTGACTAACCAACATTTCCTAAATAACTAAGTATTTTGTAGTAACAAAGAATATTAAGATTTTTTTTAGGCTCAACAATCCCCCCCTCTGGAATTATTGGAAAAAACACATCTATGTCACCGTTTGTGATACAAAAACCTATTTTGGTCAAATCTCATTTCTCTATCAAAACTCAATTTAAAAAAAAAACTAAAAATACCCTTTTATAGATTTCAGATTCAATATCATCATTATATAAATTTTTGAGTGTTTTGATTAGTTATAATATGCTATAATCTAAAAATATTATAAGTCAATATTTCAACATTTCAGAAGATGCTCTCTCAAAAAATGAAAAAAAATAGTAAATCATATCAAAAAAATAAAATATATATATTTATCACTAGAGGAGAGAATCCTCTTCATGAATATGTAATTTTTTTTCAAGAAGGTATAGATTTGATAGGGAAGTTTTGACGGGAGGAAAAAACTGTTGGATTCTGACAAGGTCAAACTTGAGTACTTATAACAAAGAAAATATACATCAAAAATAATTATTTCCTTTTTTGTGCACTAGCTATACATGTCATCTATAAAATATTTTCAAATCATAACAAAAAAAGATGATTTGCACATACTTGTTTGACAGGAACTACATCCTATATTTTTTACAGTTAAAAAAGGGACTTCAAAATAAAATAAAATGAATAAATTCTGAGTCAAAAAAATAATAAAAATTATAGACATAAAATTCATACAATTCTACACATTTCATCAGTTTACATCATCTTCATATTTTAAACGCAAATACCATTTTTTGTCATTAATGTTGAACTGTCACATTCTGATATCACTTTTCTTTATAAAAGGTGACATAGGTTTGTGCTTTTACCCACTTATCATGATCAACATGTCAATACATATCAAAACTTTAAAACTTCAAAATCTACCAAAAATTCCCCTTAGAATGTGCTACCTTGACTCATCTCAATAGCAATGTACATGTTATGAGTTTGTCTTTATTTCCCCTTGTGCTTGATCATACATATTTCCCCCTTATTTTTGTCATGGTTTTTGTGGGGCATTAGTAGGGGTTAAACCATACTTGTCTAAACATAGTTTATGAATCTAAAAAGTCATTGTCAATGTGCTATCCCATGTAGTCCTTAAAGATTATGTTACTTAAATTTCAATCTCCAATTTGATCATGAGATCTACCATACTATCTGCTATAGATTAATTTGGATCTCTCTATACTAAATCCTTAGTAGTCTTTAAATGCATTTGCATAACCTCCAAATGAGGTTTCAACATAGCTTGAATTTTTATAAGTTTTTCTCTTATTTATTTTCCTTTTTTCATCAATTCAGACGATCTTGTAAAATTTTCAACTTGTGAAAATGAACTGAACTAGAACTTGTATCAATGTTTAGTGTATTTGCACTCTACTACAATTTAGCTTCATATTTTTCCATTAGTTCTCTTATTTCATTTGTGAATATAGAAACATCACATAAGTTTCTAAATAAGATATGTACATTTAGAATTACTTTCTTTAAATTATCTACACATTTTAAAAGGTATACTTGTGTGATAGTAGTCTCTGTTACAATCTTCTACATGACCATTTTCTTAAAAAAAAATCTCAAACCATTGTGTAAGTTTTTCTTCTATGTCAATATATAGATCATTTAATCCCTTCACTATTTAAAAAAAACCATTTAATGATTAGAGCTAGGTCACTTAAATTATCAAAAAAAACCATTTCAAGGACCTCATACAATACCTCTTTCTATTGTTATTCCCTTCTCATCTGTTCTTGTCTATTTTCCCTGGCTAAAAAATCCTTAAGTGTCTTCATCTGATCATAAGTTAAGATATTTATGTCCTAATTAAGAATCACAATTTCTTCATCAAGTGTAACATTTTTTCCTTATATTCCTCTAGGAGATTTCAATTTTCTCTTCTTGGATTTCTTCCCCTTTGAATTTGGGCTGTTTGTAGTCAACATAGACAACTATAGGCCTTGAATAGAAATTTATACACTTAGTCTATATGAATCCCTGAATCCTTCTATCCTTTTCTCCACATTAGGGTGTTCTTCTTCAACGGCTATCACCTATTATTTAGGTGCATTTCCCTTATTCTTCTCATCAGTAGAAATGAGTTCAACCAACTTAGTTTTCCCTCAATCTAAAGTCTTGAGGAACTTGTTGTCACATCTGTAGTAGATTGATCTACTTTAACATGTGATATTTCTTCCTACTTCTCTCGATCTAACTTAATACTTGTACTTCCATTATTATCATCATTTATCTATTTAGGTCCTTGTATATTTTAACCTTCACTAGTTGGCACATTTGTTGCTTGGAAAAACTCAGATTCCCATTCACTTGACTTTCCACTGAATTCAAGTAATAAAAAAAATAGGTGTTTGTTCAACCAACTGGGGAGTTACCTATGTGTCAATATTAGGATATTATTTCACTTGTACTTACATAGGATTGGTTTTTATCAAGACTTCTCTTGCTGACTTTTATGTAGGAGATTTCTCCTTTGCTCTAGCTCAGTCAATGTAGTCTTCTTTGGATCCCCCTTTGCATGAGTATCATCTTTTTGTTTATCTTTTATAGTTTCATCCTCTATGATAACCGTTTCATTTTTATTTTCACTTTCTTGAGCCATCCTAGGAATTGTATCAACTAATTGCTCAACATCATCATAGGCATTGTCCTTTTTATCTATTTCTACTTCACCTGCCTCCTTCTCTTCCTCATCTTTTCTCTCTTCATCATTAGAAATTAAGCCATAGATCTTCTTCCATGTCATATCTCTCTCTTGAACAACATCTTATACTATTCTCTTCAATAACATAAATGTTCTTCTTTCAGGTACAAATCTGTTTGTATGATTTTTCATGGTTAAGAAATTTGTTTCTTTGTCCATTCAGATATAGTTTGAGCCAATGAGGCTTCCCTTATTTTTCTTTCTATAATTAGTGCCCATTTCTATTTTTCATCAATTTTATTGTATAGCTCTTCTAGAATAACATTTCCTAGTTCTATGGATGTGTATTTGAAAGTGAATATAGTATCTAAAACTACTTCTTCTACTTTACTTTTTCCAGCATTACTTAGTGCATCATATTTTTTAGAAATGAAAACCTAATAGTCCTTCATTATTCCTTATATTCTCATATATCTCATCTAGGTCTTGTGGCTTCTTGTGTGTATCAATCCTTAATTGAGTAAAGTCATTTGTGTAGGAGTTGATGAAATCCAACTCCGCAGTTGCCAAGATCACTTGTAGTGCAATTAGCTTGTCAAAGAGAAACCTAAGGAGCAAGAGCTTGAATGAAACAAAGAAAGAGAAAATATTTCACAATAGGAAAAATGAAATTTCTATGTGAATGGATGAATTTACAATGAGAGAGAGACTGCTTATAAAGGCCTCAAGGGTGCTTGTAGAAAAAGCTTGGAAGGTGGTAGAAGATAAGGTTGACAACTAAGCACACTTTCCACAAAAAGGTGGAACATGCTAGAAGGGAACAAACTCCCATGTTGTTAACAACTCATCACTAAAACTAAATATTAAATAAATGCATTTACCTAAGTAAGCTTATGTAATAGAATAAATAATAATAAATTAATTATTTACTCTAACACCCCCCCTTAAGTGCAACTTAGGGGAATGCCTTAAGCTCATAAAACTAAGAGAAAATGCAAAATGGGTCCTGGCAACAAGGCCATGTTAGGTACCCATGTACAATGCAAAGAAATACAACCTCTGAAAATGGGGAAGGAGGGAAAATCTCATGGGAAAAACCCTCCCCCAAAAAGAGGTAAGTACAAACATGCTAAAAAAATGAAGGAAGGAAGGAAGGCCTCAACAAGACCCCCCAAGGACAACTTCCACTAAAAATGTTTCAAGAGACTCTCTCAAAACCATAAGTATAGCCTACCCCCCCAGAATGATGAAGCTCCTGTAGAAATGATTGAACCAATGAAACTCCAATTTAGAAGGAACAAGGGCACATAACAAGGGAACCCCTAAATGAGAGGTGAAACTAGAAGGCCTAGCTAATGTCCAAAGGAAAAAGTATGATGGAGCTAGAGTATTAGGTAGAATAGAATAAGAAGAATCCTACCGAAGAGAAAAGTCATCAACTAGATGTGGTGTGGCAGTCAAAATAGGGATCTCAGGAACAATACAAAGGTTCAAGTATCCTAACTACACCATGTGATGCTCCTATGAAAAAGAAGTAGTGTGCTCCAACAATGGAGATGGTGAACCAAAGTGCGAGAAGGTGTAGAGATGAGTGGAAGGATCAACTACCCCTTTAGCAATAAGAACTCCTATTACATGATCTTGAATGAAGACTAAATCAGTAGTGTACTCAACTATCTTCCCTAATCCACTGTAATTAATCTAAGAAGTTGAGAGAAGGTTGGGAAACAAAGATGGAACATACAATACATCATTGAATATACCATCTTGGATGTGAACTAAACCTTTCCCATAGACTGGTAGGGTAGTGTTATTCCCCATGAGAATATGAGGAATAGGAAAAGCCTCAAGAGTAGAGAATAAACCTTAAGAAGATGTCATATGGTGAGAAGCACTTGAATCTAGTATCTAAGGAACCTATGAAGGAGATGCAATGGAAGCCTATATGCATGACCCTTTCAAAGATTTGATGTAGATGGTGAAGATGTGGAAGAAGACTGAAAGGAAAACCCCTGTGAGGTAGAAGAGGATGGAGAAGAAACAATGTTCTTCTAAAGAAGACCTTACAAATCTACAATTTTTTTCTCATAGTCATCAAATCTCTTCTGAAAACTATGTTCCTCATCATGAGATACTTTCCCACAATAGGAATAGGTAGGAGTCTCAGTTTTCTTTTTCTCCTTCTTCTTAGAAGATGATGAACCAGTAGAAGAGGGATCTAATATTTGCTTCAACTTCTGCTCTTGTGTATCCTTGACAAGCAATGCATGTGATTGTGATCCTAAAAGTGAATCCATTTGATTGATTTTAGGCTGTTCACAAGTTAATCAATCAAAAAATATCTCAAATGAAAGCATCTTGTGTCTATCACCCAAGGCATCCATAGTGGAGTAGAAAGTAGAAGAGAAGATCTGATACTATCCCCTCAACTTTGAGAGTATAAAAAAGATACACTCATCATCTATCTTGGTTTTCCAACATCCCTATAAAAGTGTACGCAAAGATTTGAATTTCATCAATAAGTCCTCAATGGTGGGAAAGCTGCCAGGTGTCAAAGAAGTCAACTTTACATCAAGCTGCAATGCCTAAAATTCATTTACTCTGCCAAAAAAAGTTTGAAATATGAGCCAATAAGCTTGAGGAGTGGTCAAACCATCTAAGTGAAATAGCAAACTATCTAAAATGTTTAGTGCAATCATTCTTGTGGCCTCATCCATTTCATTCCTATGCTAAAGAATGTCAAAAGGGCATGTGAGAACAGGTTGATTCTCATCGAGACATGACCATAAGCCTCTTGACATGAGAAGCCTTGTCATTTGTGCCTTCCAAGTGTGATAATTGTGTGGCATGAGATGGGTCATAGATGGATCAACCATTGAGAGAGAAGAAGATAGAAGTAGAAGGGTCTTATTCTAAATTAAATTACATAAAAGAAAATGCTCCCCCCCACAATTTATAAATTGGGCACTCTTTACTTAGCGCGATTACGATAGCCAATTTAGGGCCTATTTCTGAAAGTAATATTTCTATCCTCAAAACCTATAATCTAATTGTAGATGTACAATGTAGACAAAAAAAATGCACTTTCAAAAAAAATGGAACCTGATTATGTATCCAGATGAGCTCGTACAAAACATTTAAAGTGGCAAAAACAGGGATTTGTGAGTTGCAAAAAAATTTAGGAATAGAGATGCCAAACCACCTACACCAATGTGTAGACCACAAAATTCTACCCCAAAACAAAAAAAAATTACTCAAAAAAATGAGTTTGCATGAGGGAGATATCGATGTTTGAAAATCATCTCTGTAGTTATTTTTTTTGAATTGCCACTGTTGCACCTCCAAAAATAAGAAAAAAAAAAGCCCAAGAAATGATAGATCTATTATGTCAAACCCTCTTTCTCATATTTCTCCAAATACTAAAAAATGCTCTTCCTCCTGATTGAAGAAAAAATCACAAACAAACTAGGGTTTGTGTCTCTGAATCACGACTTTGAAAATTTTTCCAACGAGAAGCAGCAGGGAGGCTTTGATAACATGTAGGAGTTGATGAAATCCAACTCCATAGTCACCAAGATCACTTGCAGTGCAAATAGCTTGCCGAAGAGAAACCTAAGGAGCAAGAGCTTGGAGGAAACAAAGCAAAAGAAAATATTTTAGAATAGGAAAAATGAAATTGCTATGTGAATGGATGAATTTATAATGAGAGAGAAACTGCTCATAAAAGCATCAAAGAAGCTTATAGAATAAGCTTGGAAGGTGGTAGAAGATAAGGTTGAAAACTAAGCACACTTTCCACAAAAGGGTGGAACATGCTAGAAGGGAATAAACTCTCGTGTTGTCAACAACTTATCACTACAACTAAATATTAAATAAATGCATTTACCTAAGTAAGCTTAAGTAATAGAATAAATAATAAATAATAATTAATTAATTATTTACTCTAACAATTTGACTTACCCTTTTTTCCTTCCTCTTTTTCATCATCATTATTAACTATGATCCTTCTCCTTGTTTTCTTCATTGGTTTTCTCAGCTCTACTTCGTTAGGGGTTTTCTTCCTCTTTATAGAGCTATATATTTGATTTGGCTTGGTTATCTTAACAAATCATTTCTTCTAAGGTGTAGAAATTGTAATGCTAGTTGTCCTAGTCCTTTATCTTGTCACCCTTGGTGATGTAGGTGTGGCAGTCTTCTTTAAACTTTTCTTCATGACAAGCTTGGTAGTAACAATTTGTTTTCCTTTGGTTTATTATGGATCGACAACTACCAATTCTTTTCCTTTACCTTTTATTAATTCTTCTTCTTCTTCATTTCCTTCTTCTTTATTATCATCATCTTCTTCATCACTGCTCAAGTTTTCTCCTTTTCCTTGTGTAATCTATAATGGTGCCTCACCACATGTATCTTCCTAGGTCTTTATCATTTTTCTTTCTCTTTGTTTCCATCTTTGACACTTTTATTTCCATCACTATCTTGATCTTTTTTATTTCAAAAGTTTTGAATGGATTGGCATTCTTATCAATAGACTCATCTAACAATGTTGTTATAGAAGCAACAAGCTCATCAATCTTTATCTCATAGCAAAGTGGCCTCAACCATGAAATTCTTGATATAATTGCTTGAACATAAGTCCAATCTATATCAACTAGAAAACAAATGTTTTTATAGTACTTTTCTACCAATTATTTGGGTTTCCTTGACATATTTTTTAATCTTTTGTTTGATCTCCTCAAAATAACCATCCACAACTTTCTCAAAATCATCTCCAAACTATTATATATACTCAATAATTTACTTTTTCACTAGCTTCTTAATCCAAGTCACATAACCAATGGTAGGAAATGAATTCTACACATAAAATAATATGCAAAATAACAATGAGCCAAACTACACATTGCGTTTTTTCTTTCCTAATATTTCTTGTGTTCTCATCAAGTTGTTGAAGTTGCAAGTCAACATTATCATATGAATGATCTTTCTTCACTTTTATCCATGCTACATCAACTGTGACACAAGGTACAACTATTAGTCTATAGGATTGATAAAATCTGTGAGTTATTACCCTCACTTCAAAATCTAGCTCCAGATCTATAATGGTTGAGATTGACATTTCTGGCTTGTTTTCTTTTGTCAAAGTATTTTCCTTAATCACTTCTCTCCCTTTGCACCAAGTAGATTTGACCTGATCTAGTATAGTGCATCTAGTGACATGATGGATAATTTTTTTGGTGATATGAACTAGTCCTCCTTCTAACCATAGTTTCATGTCATGTATGCAACTTAAAATAATTTTGATCCATTATGCTTTGAAAACCTTCAAAAAATATAGGACAAGAGTTAACCCTTTCTTGGAAATATGTTTGTGTTCCTTCTTTAGTTTTCTATTAATACAAAGATTGTCTTTTTTTTTTTTACAATTCAAAGTCTCACATTTCACCAATTTTGTGCATATAACAATATCCTACATCATGAATTAAGATTAGCCTAGTTGGGGTGGATGACAGGTCTCCAGATGTATCATCTTTAATTGTTATCTTAGGGTATGAATTGAATTTAGGAAGATTGCAAGCTTCAAAATGGATGAATTAATTGATAGCAACCTTGGATGATACCCCTTTCTCTATTGTAGCTGAACTCAATTCCATTCTTCACATTTGGGGTTTGATTCTCTAACTCTTCTATTCTTGGTAGCAATACAACCTCTGAATCACAGTCAATTATTGATGGCACACTATGAAATCTTTTCAAATTGCCACTCAATAGTCTCAAATTTCTCTAGTTCCTTGATCTCTTGAAAAATCAAATAGACAATGTGTAAAGTGCTCAATGAAATCTATTATAAAGGTTAACAAATTTAAATTAGGGACTTATCAATGTAAACACATATAATTGGTATGTAACACCTATTTTGGCCATATTTGTAACAATTGGAAAACATACTTCCTTGAGTTTTTCTCAGTTGATACCAATGCAATCTTCATCTTGATCTATATGTCCCAACTTGGTCACTATGGTAGCTTGGTCCATACTAAAATTTTAAGAGTCCAACATTGGCCCTTAGTAATCACAAGTTATTCAACTTAGCTCTAGAATACAAAACTTCATATTTTTCCTCATGCATCTAATATCATTTTGATTTGGACTTTTAAGAAAACAATATTAGGAATTGATGTATGATGTAGCAATTTGAGACATGGTTCCATTCATACATCTTTGTTTAATTTGAGCTGGGGGAGTCACCTAATCTATTGGATTGGGTGATCACAATTTCACCATTTGCAACATTGCTTCCATCAAATTTCTTCTTCCAAGTTTTAGTCATCTAAATTCTTACTTCTTCTACATTGATCTTTTCTTTTCCATTATATTCTCTTTGATATTAGGCTCTAGTGCTTGATTCATACAGTCTTTTCTTAGGTGACCAACCTTGTAACAATGAAAGCATGCTAGTTCAAAGTTTCCCTAGTTTCCTAATTTTCCTTTAAGATGTATCCTTGCACAATTTACTACAATGTGTCCATAATTTCCACATAATTGACAATTAACCCAAGTATTGTAATATGATTTTATGGTATTACCTTGCCTAGGCATTTTTCTTTGACTTTCACGTATCTAATTAGGTTTTGCATTAGATCTATAGTCTTGTGCCTTATGACCACTCTTCTAACATGTGTGATAATAACTTTCAAATCTAGATGTGGCTTGTGTCTTACTGATCTTTGATCTGCATTCATGTTCTTGGTATCCATACTTATTACAATTGAAATAATATCTATTGAATTTTGGTTTAGGATTTGACTTACCTATTTTTCTCCTACAAATAGTTCTTGTATGGCCTAGTTATCCACAATGATAGCATGTAGGCTTCTTTTTCTTTGGCTTTGCAATCACATTCCTTTGTTCTTCTTTGTTGATGACTCTCTTTTATCAACACCTGATAGGAACTCAACATAGCCTAATCCATAAGTGTCATGAGGTCTCCTTGATGTTTTCATCTATTCATTAAGAAATATCATAACCTCTTTAGGTTTGTTTAACCTTTCCATGAATTCTTTTTCAACTTTCAACTCATTCTTCTATTGATTTTTCTCAAATCTCAAATTTTTCATCTCTTCCACCTTTCTAGCAATCTCATGATCTTAATAGTTAGAAACTAAATGACCATGTCAAATTGATTGCAATTCAACCTCTATACCTCCTTGATCCTTTCATCAAGACTAGTTTCCATCTTTCTTTTATCTTCATCAATAATTTCCTTATCTTCTTCATCCTTTTTATTTTGTTTGTTCACTTCACATAGCCTTATTGATTGTATTTCATGTTCTCTTTTCAATGCCTTTACTTCTTCACTTAGAATGATGTTCTTCTCTACTAGATCTACTATGGCTAAATCAGATTCACTAGATCTTCCTCCATCAAAGAAATCTTGAATAGTTTCCTCTTTGTAATGCGTTTAATTTTTCTAATTTTCCATCTCTTTTGTTCTCTTCAAGGATTTCCTTAATTAGAGTCTCCTTTGTAGTCTTAACTTATTCAAATACAAGTTGAGCATCAAGATTCTAACTTTTAATGATCCTTCCCATTTTATAAGCTTACCTTCACCAAGGTCTTTAACTTTCAAGTGGTTTGACTTCTTCCAAAAGAACACAAATTTGATACCAATAGTTGGAAATCTAATAGGGAAGGTAAGACACTAAGGGGGGTGAATCAGGATCTATAAAAATTTTAACACTTCAAATATGAACCATATTTGATATCTTTATCATTAATCTTAACCTTATACCAATCAAGCATAGACTACAATGTAACATGAGATCTAACATCTAATAATGTGAATAGTACATAAGCAATAACTCAATGCATGAAACCATATATGGTAATGGAAAAACCCTTCAAGATGAATGTAAAACTATAGTGGGGGTAATACCCACAAAGATCTTCACTATTGCAGCCCAAAAAGTCTATATGTTAAGGCTACAAAGTTTAATCACTCCTAATGATCTATCATATGAGGGCTTTTCCATGTTAAGAGCTTACAAGACTATTAGGTCTACCTTGATTAAAGGATTTTACATCACAACTAAGTGAGTGCTATGTTAGGATGACTCTATTAAGATATTTACCTTGAAGTGCCTATTAGAATGTATCAATGCCTAATCCTTTGGTATGCACTTCAATGCTAATAATAGATCTCCTCTATTCAATAAGACATCACCTCTCTGTGATAGATTTTCAATGACTCTTCTATTAATTTTTCATTGCTACACTTCTTGATTTCTCTATCTTTTATCTCTCTGATTAACCTTATACTTGGATTAAAATTTATAATTCATAACCTCTCAGTCACATGTTACATGAATTTAGTCTTAAAAATATCCTTAATAAATATTTAATGAAGCTTCTAGATCATGATTAACAATCTAGATTCATATCTTTTGTCTCCTATTCCTTCTAATTTTTTGATTTGTTGATTACCTTTCAAAGGGATTAATGATCTTCAATAACATGCGGAGTAAAATTGCTGATTAATTACTCAAACTATAAAACATGCTTCTAGCTTGACAAAAATGGTTTATATAAGATTTTGTGCCATTACAAACTCATATACAAAAAACCCTTACTCAGCACTAATAGTCTTCTGATGCTTGATCATGCCTATTCTTCATGTTGTCCCTTAGATTTAAACTTTTCTCTTATTATAATGAAAGTCTCTCTATGTTTCTCAACATTCCTTGTATATTG
Source organism: Cupressus sempervirens (assembly GCA_028749045.1). Classification (NCBI taxonomy): domain Eukaryota; kingdom Viridiplantae; phylum Streptophyta; class Pinopsida; order Cupressales; family Cupressaceae; genus Cupressus; species Cupressus sempervirens. Next base: position 176,562,412 of record CM053784.1, on the reverse strand, counting down.
AATCACTCGTCCTTAACTTTATTACATCTCTAAGTTGTTCAACATTTATGTTAGCTCAACACTAACTAAAGTGTTCAATTTTTTTGTGTACTCAACACTAATTAGTGCTCAACATGAACTTATTATGTACACTTCACTGTTATATTCACTCATCCTATATAGTGGCCCAGTCACAGTGTTGACCGACCAACATTGCCTAAATAATGACTAAGTGTTTTGCACTAATAGAAAACACTAAGATTTACTTTAGGGCCAACAACATACATCATATTCTAGTATACCATATACCCCTCCACCATAGAACTCTTAGATGTGCTATCCACATTGACCTATTGCATACAAGTCTAGACATGTCAATCTCCTCAACTTGGTGTACAAGGTAGTGTTCTTGTACATTGAAAAAAGTTGAAGATAGGAAATTTTTCATTTCAAACATTAGAGAAGGAATCTTTATCTTCAAATATTTTTATCATCTTTGTGGATTTATTTAGATGAAAACTACCTACAAGAGATTCAAAACAAAAAAATATATAGGTATGAGACATTACAAAATAATATATAAATATTACATAACAAGAAAAAAATCATAGATATGATATACCTATACAAAAAATTGGAAAATTATCACTACTTACCTCATACATTTTCTAAAATCATACAAGACTTGCTTGACATTAATGTTGAAGTGGTCTACAAGACATAGAGCCAACACATACTACAATAAGTATAAATTGATTATTTCATTATTTTCTAACATAATAGAATAAATATTACATGTAGTTTACATATATATGGTAAAAACATAAAAACATGAACTACATTGATAAATTTATGCCAATTATGCATTTTCACCCCTGGGACAATTTCATTTTTCTTTGATAAGAAAATGCTTGTGTTTACAAAAAATCATATGGAAAATCGCATATTTTGTATGGATTATATTATAGCAATATTTTCCTACTCCCTTAATAACCAAGGATGGGCTCTTATATTGATTTAATGAGATCTTTCATTACATGAGTAGATTCATGACTGTTAGTACAAATATTGCCAAATTTTTCTTTGTCATAGCTTCCATCCAATATTTTCCATAATATCTCTATTACATTATTTCAAATGTGCATAGTATCAAACAAATTCATAAGTTGTTGATCTTTATAATAGGGAAACCTATAAAATTATCTATATAAAATTATCTAGGATAATTTTTTAGTCCCTTTGGATTTCTTGATGAACTTCTCCATCATCAATTACATCATTAGTAAAAAATATGCAATAGACAAAATATAAATTGCAAACATAAACCATTAGCTAGAATGACATTGGCTTGATGATTTATTATATTATATTCCAATTTCCATAGGTGAGTTATCATCCTTTTTGGTTTTGATGTAGTCTCTTCTTTCCCATTGAAAAGATGTTTTTTGGCAGTTTGGTACTTATGATTCTTGTGGATGAAATGCCTACACTCAGCAAACACCTGCTTTCCTAAAGTTTTTGATTGAAGAGACTTCATCTTTGGACCACAAACTAGAAACGCAATTTTTAATTTTGTTTGAATTCCTACAAGATAATGATATAATTTTATTAAATATGTTAATTTTTATAATTATAATTATGTTGCACAATTAAAACACCTTAACATACCATTAAAATGTGTTAGTCCTAGGACATCATGTACCATCCATCCAAGCATCACATAGAATTAAAATCATCTTCATCCTACTAGTATAGAGATTTCATAAATAGTGAATCCCTTCAATACCTCCAACATCTCATCAATAAGAAGCTTAACATGTACATTCATATCTTTAACTTAGTACTTGCCTAGTTGAACGAACAATAAAATTACATAATTATTTTGACCATTTTAATGAAAATTTTAAAATTACATGTCAATAACTATTAAATGAAAAAAAAAAACCTAGAAAAATCATTTATGACATGATGTGCTCCATCTTTATTGACATCTATAGATGGATTTTATTGTTGATAACAAAAATAGGCCACACCAAGTAAACAGATTGCATCTCTCCAAATGGATTCACACCATCTGTTGTCAATGAAAACTTGAGATTACAAGGTTGTTCTTTAAATTGCCACCACTTTTCCTTTATGTCCCTAAATACCAAACCATCCATGATCATTTGAGTAGGTCCATCTCAACTTCTATTCCATGCATGGCAATCCATGAATTGAGCCAAGCTATTGCACTTGAATAATTGTTGTATACATGGAATAATGGGAATATAAAAAAGAACCTTGTGAGGCACAATCTATTTTATTTGATCTATTTGATATCTAATCATCTAAAATTTAGGGCATTCTAGTGAAAATACATGTCTTAATGATATAAAATATGGTCCTTGGGACATATATCTATTTCTTAATACCCCATTCCAATATCTTTCATAATGGTAGATAATTCTCAGAATGAGAGAGGTTAAATATCTAATGGTGGCAACAAAAAATCACCTATTAATATATTTAAAAATATATAATTTGTTCATATAAAAATATTAATGGCACATGATTTACTCTTTATTAACTATAATAACAAATGTGACATACCTTAACATACATGAAACTACTATGTTGGATAAATCATTCATAACCTTCACTTTTACCAACAACAATACAATAGAAAGAATACTTGTTTGGGACCATTCATAAATGGTCATCTCTACCATCTCAAGTAGAGACATATCTTGAATATCAATGTTGTCATCATGATCATCATCACATGCATTAGTACCAAATGTTTCATGAATCAATACATTTGTACAATCGTCTTCAAATGTATTTTCTGGTGCATGGTCATCATCTTCAATGGAAACATTATCTTCAACTTTAATATTCAAACTATCATGTTTCTCCACTTCTACATCCATATTTTCCATGTTGTGGTGGTTCATATCATGTTTCTTAGAGAGTTTAACCTATATAAAAGAAATCAACACAATTAAACCATGATCATGATTTCATCATCAAAATATTTATTATCTCTATAAACTATTAAAATTATATAATCAACAACTTACCAATGGATGATAATTGAATCCCCTTCAGTGTGACCATGGAGGCTACAATATGTCTTAGTTTTTTTTGAAGTTATCACTTCTAATCTTTAGGTCCTTACAATTTTTGCAGTGACAATAACATTTTCCATCACCTCTTCTCTTGAAGTTAGACACCAATCTAGCAAGTATCTTCCTACTTTATTCTTCACATATATTATGTGACATGATTTGATAGGCTATCAAAACTTTTGTTTATAACTATCAAAAAATAAGAAAAATAATGTTGCAAGTACACTAGATGTCTTAGACCTAGTTATATATGGAACTTGAAGTATTAGTTATGAAATGATGTTTTCGTATAATATACCAAATTGAAATACTTGAACATAGAAAATTTGTAAAATGAACCAAAACAACATTAGACATGAAAAAATAGATGACTAAATTATATAAAAGTAGATTGATTCAAATAAAATTTAATGTCAAGAACTATATCAAACTTTAGAAGACCGAGGGAAAGAAGAATAACATCATAATTAGTCATTACAATCAGAACTATAAGATGCAACAAGTTTTATTATGCAATAGGTCGATAAAGGATTCAAGAGCTCAAAGTTACAAATGTCTATGCTATCTTCACATTCAACCATTAAGCTAAATTACTCACTAATTTGTTAACTATTCTCATTATAAATGGTTGAAAGGATGTTTCTCTTTTATTCAAAAACTATAACATAATTTAAATCAAATATTTATAAGTAAATAAAATGATAGATTGGAAAAAGTGCTACTATTAAATCAGATATAATATCAATAATGATGTTCAAGATAATAAAAATACATGTAATTAAACAAAGAGCAATACACATGATTAGTTTATTTTCTGATAAATTTTGTAAGGACTCTATCATAGGTTAGCATGCACACCATCATTGACATGGTCACAAATTCTATGAGGGAGACATAGGGTATTTCTAAGTGAGGGCCCATGTTTATGATAAGGGAAGTGATCTACGCGAGAGAGAGAGAGAGAGAGAGAGAGAGAGAGAGAGAGAGAGAGAGAGAGAGAGAGAGAGAGAGAGAGAGAGAGAGAGAGAGAGAGAGAGAGAGAGAGAGAGAGAGAGAGAGTTACCATCAAAATGTAGAAAGCTATATGACTTTTTAATTAATGTTTCATCTATCATTCTAAGAGTATATATCATAGTTAGTATGATTTGACACTTGGATTAAAATATTAATACATAGTCTAATCTATAAATAACATCATATATATATATATATAAAATTAATAAATCCCATACCATTAACCTTAGATAAACTACGTTATAGAAAATATTCTATAATCAAACAAAGATATGTGAATGACATTATTATATTTCTAGAAACATAAGTAGCAACAAATAAGGTGTTTGATGTGTTTTTCTTTGGACCCAATAAGGTCATGTGGACCAAAAGTCAAGTCCATGAGTCAACATTTATCAAAGGTCTTAAGGGGAAGGCCAATCTTTAATAACTTCCATCAAAATATAGAACCACTCCTCTACAATAATCATCATTTAGCATTTCAACTTAATAGGTCCAAATGATTATGAATTTTAACATTTGAAACTACTCCTCTATAATAATCAACATTTTGTTATTATGAGATGATTAAACAAGAGAAAATAATTGAGATCTTAGATTGAATTTTTTTTAGATGATCATAAAAAATGAAATGGGCAAGTGATTAGAAAGAAACTAGAAATACATTTTGTATAGATTAATGTAACAAATGGGAGATTTTGGAGTACTCAATATAGAAACTGAGCATTCAGTATGCACATATCCTCATTCAAGATCAAATGGGTGTGTTGAATTATACATGAAGTGAACAATAAAGGAGGGAATTTAATATACCAAGGAGGTCCCAAGGCTCACACATGTTGAGGTCCACTTCATCAATGGCCCTTCCTATGAAACTGCTATTTAGAACCTTTCTCATGAGATAATATCTTATGAGGTCTTCATAAGTGGGATGGAACCTAAACCTAGGAGGCAGTTGTGCACCACCATTATCATGATTATAACCAAAGTTAAGAGCCTCCATTATTGAATTATCTTCTCAATCTACCCATGTAGCATTTTGTAAAATATGATATGTGAGTTCTAGGGAGGTGTTGTGTTGACTTCTTATATGGGTGTTAGTAGAAGAGGGAAAACATATTAAAGATTAATATAGATGAAAGTAACTTAACGCTTGTGTTGAAAATAATAGTATAAAATAAGTAAATGCAAAATTAGGTCATAGGAGAATATAAAGCATTTTGTGGGGTTGTAGCCAAGATCGATAGAGGGTTATTTTGATTACTTGTTGTATATAAAGAGGAAACAGTGAAGAGCCTATTGTCAAAACACCATATGTAATCCATGTACAACAAGTAACTGCACTATTTAGTGCCTTATCATTAATGGCTATTTATATTATTACGCACAATGGAAAAATCCTAGCTATTTCTCATCAAATACCACTTAGCTTTATAAATGAAAACCCAACAAACTTGAATTTCAAAAATTCATAATCAGGTTCAATAGATATTCCAAATCAATATATGAATTCCATGGGGAATGGGCTTATTTTATACTTGGGGCAGGGGGTTGTGGTTGTGTTGTAACTTAGTGTTGATGGTAAATCGTCTTGACAAAAGATTAGGGCCACAAATTGGGCTTCTTAAATGTGACAAGAGTTATAGTGTTCTTATGACATAGTTGACGGTATTTTGCATAGATTTTTAGTGGTTTCAAGAAATTTCATTTTCAAATAAAATTGGATTTCAAGCTAGGTAATTTCATTTTTAAATCACATAAATTGGGTTTCAAATATTTTCATTTTTGAATAACTTAAATAAAGTTTATTTCATTTCATTTTCAAATTACATAAATCAAGTTTAATTTTTTATTTTTTTTCAAATATACATCCTTATCCAGGCAATGTCGAATCACATGCAAACTTGGCGCTCAAACCCCACACTAGCCACAATGTATCTTTCCCACATAAACAATTGTGAAAATGAATTTTTCTTTATCTATTTTTTCAATGTTACCACATAATCATTCAAATTTTAACTTCTAAGTTATAATTAGTCTTTATTCTAATGATATTGGGGCTGATTGAAAATTAAAAAATTGTGCTCCACCATAAAAAATGAATGTCAATTTTTTTTAGCAAATGTAATAGCGATTAGAATCTTTTGGGAGAATGGTTATAGGTAAATCTTCTGCACAACCAATTCTCAATGGAATAGATCCAACTAGTATGTCAATTGGATTCAATATAGATAACATTTTCAAAAAATTATGAATTTTATTATTATCCTATTTTTTTTAAGTACAAAGTTACAATATGGAATTCTTTATAACCATGTTTTTTCTACAAAGTCTAGATATTCTAGATTACTCTCCCACTACAATAAAAATCACATCTTTCATTACACTAAACATTCTAACTTCCCTACATATAGAAAGGAGTATAACTCTATCAAAGCTCTTGTTCTTCAAGGAAAACCTCACTTCTTATTATGTGTCATGTTTATGGATAAATGTGAAATTTAAAATCAATTGAGTTCAATTATAGTTGGATCTTTAAATAATTTGGAAATATGTCAAATTATGCATTCTAATCACCAAAGAGCATTTGTGTCACTCTACACATAAGCCCTTCAATTGATCTTCAAGATATACCTTTTTATTTTGTGTTTTATGTTTTGTTTAATTTGTAACCACATTGTAAGCTTGTATTCCATTTATGGTCCTTATGAGGCATATGAAAGAGCATGACTATACAATTCATTATGTAACCCTTCATATTTAATTTATTGGATAATGGAAGGTTATTTAAATATGGTGGAACATTCCTTTATCTTTATTTGGTTTTAAAACCCATAATTATTAAGAAAGAATGATTCTTGGGGTACATTATTACAATTATTGAAAAATATTTGATTTCTAAATAATCAAAAAAGATTCTTAGCTTTCTCATTGGTTCCCTTAGTCTAAATTTCATCAAAGACCTCAACATGAATTTAGCCATATTCTTATCCACTATTGCATTTTCATTTCAATCACCATATCCCCTCTACAAAGATAGGATTTTTCATCAATTATATTGGTGACCACATCATACTTTGCTCATTCAACAACTTGCATTCAATCTACTAATTCAAGACCCACATTATTAAATTTCAAGCTCAATATCTCTCATATCCTTAATCATTTTTGTTTAGAATTTTCTATTATTATTTGGAATAAACAACCACATCCAAGCCCCAATGATATATGTGTATATATATAGAGAGACATACATATATATACATAGAAATATATGCATATACATATCCATACATACATACATACATACATACATACATACATATGTACACACACACACACACACACACACACACACACACATATGTATATATATTTGAAAATATTAAAAAATATTAAGTAATAGTTTTGAAAGCAATCGATGTCAAGAAAAGACTAAAAATGGTATTAGTTATATCAACCCAAAAAAAAATTTGATTACCAAGATTCCATGCATACTAGAATAAGGAAAATCATCATCCTAGGGTATATGATCTTTTTCAGCTTCTAGTTGAATTTCTATAAAAATGTTTATGAGTTTTGTCTCCTCTTCCTCGAAGATGAAGATTTCATTAGGATAGTATGAATAACTAGTATCTTCCTTCCATGCTAGATGACATAAGTTAGATTTGATATCAAGGTAACTTGATTCATGGAAACTAAAACTCAATTAAACCACACGTGCAAGTTCCTTGTCCCACTCACTACTACATTTGGACCTCCTTTTTGAATAAATAACACTTACTCTATAAATTTCAGCTCTATGCATCAATTTAGTCACCCATTCACATGATTGAATACTCTAAGGGTGTATAGTTGTCAATTGATTCAATTCTTTTTATATGTTACAGAGGACCTTTCGAACTACATCCATAGGATTAGAGGCTAATGTGAAATTAAGAATGAATGGGTCCTCCTGATAGGACTCCTCCTAAGGGATTGCATGTTCTTTTCCCTTTCTCTAACAATGAAATCCTCATTTGATCTTTGTACATTTTGGCATAAATGAGGATTGCATTGTACAAAGATCAAATATAAAAATGTTAGAAAAAACTTAATAATTTAATGGTGTGTTGGAGTCATTTATTAGAGGTTATTTTAAATGGTGCATAATATGTACCAAGCCCATGATAGTGGCTTTCTTTGTATCTATGTGATTCAAACTGTAATCAATAAGAAACTCTTCACCTCCAAACTTATTGATTTTATCACATAATAAAATACATAATTCCCCTCATGCACCTCAAATATGCAATTGGGTTACTTTATAGTTGACACAAGTCGCACACTATTTATAAAACCTTCAATATTCCTAATTATTTTTGGCCTTACATCAATGTATATAGCTACTCTCCTACTTTTTCATTGTCTTTTTTATTTATATAATTTGCTGAGACAATATACACAGTTTTTTTATTATAAAACAATCCACATCCAACTATTGTAATTGTAACAAGGTCTAACATACTCCATCAACTCAAAAACTATTTTGTAAGAAAATTTTATGTTATCCATGGAAAATAAGCCCAAACCATGTAATGATGATGGTGTTATGTGATGTATCCTCTCTCCAACAAAAAAATCAATATTTATTGGAGGATATTCCTTGTGGAACCATTATTTCTATACATGTTGGTACCTAAAGGGCACCTCAGAGTCACCTTTTATCTCATCATAATAAGAAAATGAGCCTCCATAAGCAAGAAAATATTTCTCATGTCTATTGAATTTCATTATGATCATTTTTATGTCTAGTTGATCTCCTTATTGTATACCTACTAAATGTCTCACTTTCTTCTTCCATTCCTATATTTCACTCCCTCAAGAAATACACATATCAAAAATACCTATTTGTTGGCACCTGCACTCAATGAAATTAAAGAGATAGTAATCAATGAGAGAGATATCTTTCAAATGGGAAAAGACATTAATCTCTATAGTGTATATTGAGTTATACCTAACAATCCATGACACTATGTGTTACTCCTATGGACATTTATATTGTCATTAATGTCAAAAATTTTTTAATAAAGGAATAAGATATTGGTCACTGAACATGGTCATTGAGTCACTCTATATTGACTGAGCACAAGTGAAGATAGAAGTACAAGTTTATAGTTATTTCAAAACTCAATACTCACTAAGTTATAAATTATTCATCAAGAAGAGAACCCACTCAAAAGATCAAGCATAACCAAGCAAGAAAGTTACCGAGCTACAAAATCTATATTCAGCTACATAGATAACACTTAAATATTTGATATGGTACAAAATACTATGTGTAAAGATGACACCAAGTGGGAAACAAGATTCTCACAGTTTGAGAAAAGATTTTGAAAAGATATACTGAGAAATGTACTTTGATTGTGAATGATTCAAATGAAAGAAAAGAAAAGAATGGAATAAGGAATATTTTGGATCATTGATTTCAATCAGTGACATGTTAGAATGAATGATGATGATTTTCCTATGGGGGAGTATTCTAGCATTGCTAGAGAATTTGGGAGATTTATAGTGTGAACATGTATTGCATTCATGGTATTATTGGTCATTGATGTAAACATACTAATGACTGACAGAGAAATAGATAGTGTTTGATATCTTATGGTTCGAGGATTGAAGATGAGATCAAGTTTAGTTGAAGACATTCTCTATAGAGTGTCCTAATTCCATGGTTAAGAGCATGTGTAGAAAGTTGAAGAAAGGTGAGTATTATTTTAGATTTACACAAGACAATTTATAGAAAGAGTTTCTGAGAAGTGGTTCCTAGTAATTATATTATATCTCCTAATAGGGGTAGAATCTGATTAAGTGTAGTTAGACAGAGGTAGAAGACATCACATTTTTGATGTTGTTGAGTCCATGAAGGCCAAGGCTACACATGTAAAGATTTGTAAAGACTATGAGTTGAAAATCTTTTGTAATTATGAAAAGATATAATGTAGCATGTATTGCTTTATCTTAATGAGGTCATATTGTAATTGTAAATTGAGAAAGCCTCAAGGCCGACTCAAAAAATTAGTTTGACAATTTGGTATATATAAAGGAAATATATTTTAGTTATGAATAAGTGTAAGAGTAATGAGTATGATTACATGCAAGCAAGTGATTTGAGGGACTTTTTTAATGCAAGTTTGTAGATAAGGTATTGAGATCTAAGAATTATTTGGTGCAATAGAGGCTCTTAGTGAAAGAGGGAGGTGATGGTATTTGGAAGAAAGTGCTAGTTGATAGTTGATCTTTTGCTATTATTTTGAAACAAATAATATAGAGGCTTGTTGGATATTGAGTTCAATGTTCTTTCCCCTAAATTTGTTTGGACAGTCGGTCCTTCCATCCACAACTCCTAATAGGGTCTGAATCTCTTCACAGGGATTCAAAGTCTCCTACCAGGGACTGGTATGTACTAAATATATTTCATTAGCTCCTAACATAATCCATAGTTTTGTGAGGAACTTATATATTAGTACATCATTTTGTGGATACCATCGCCACTATGGTTTTCCCTATGATCAAGGATTTTCCTAGCTAACAAATTTGGTGTTATTTTCTATGGTTATCTTCTTATGGTTGTTTCACTTGCTGGTTACATGTTTCAAATTTAATAAGGACAAGAAAGTTGTTTTGATTTTATAATTGATTCACCCCTCCTCCCCCCTCTTAGTTATCTTGGTGGACTTTACTTTCTAACAATTGGTATTAGAGCATCGAGTCCTTAAAGAAGATCTATGCCAAGTCATTTCAGAAAGGATAGTCTAAATTTTGATGGAACCAACTATGACAGTTCAAAAGAGAAGATGAAAACGATTTTTCTATGCATGGGTCTAGGATATTGGTGGATCCATAAGAACGAGAACTATTTGATTAAAGAAGAAAAACTTGAAGATTGTACTAAAATACATAGAGAGTTGTCCATGTGTAACATAATTGGTAGAGAAGTACTCTTGTCAGCCTTTCATAAAAATGAATATAGTTAGCTAAAATATTTAAGATTTATAGTCTACTTTTGAAGGTGATAAGAATGCTAAGAAGATTAGATTATAGAATTGGATATGTTTGGTTCAAGAAGCTGAAATGGTGGAAGTTGAATCTATAAGAAGCTATTTTGGTAGGATATCATAAATTATTGTAGGAATTAAAGCATGTGATGGGAAGAGAGTTGAAGATGAAATTGTATAAAAGAAATTGAAAACTAAGACACCTACATATGAGTAGGTATTGCAGATAATTAAACAAGTTATACCTTTCATAGAGAAGTTCACAAGAGATGCTCTTCTCAAAAGATTGGAAGTAGAAGATATAAGTCTAAGTTAGAGTGGATATTTTCCTAAAATTTAGACAAAAATCAATGCATTAAGTGTAAGAACTACATTGATAAGGAGCACAAGCACTAGTGGAGATTATGTTGGACTTGTAATTAATATGGTCATTTTTCTTCTAAATTCCCTAAAAGAGTAAAAATGTATAAGAGGAATTTTGAGCCTAGGAGACCTAGAGAATGTCTTTATGAAAATTATGAAGATCTAGAAGATAATGTGGAAATATTCTTGAGTGAAAGTGATAGTTAAAGTGATGAATTAGGATTTTTTACAATTAAGGAAGAAAGTCCTGAAAAAGAAGAAGTTAGAGAAGAAAAGGCATTAGTGTCTCAAGTTAAAAAGAATAAATATAATTGGATCATAGATGATGGTTGTTCACACCATATGAATAATGATATGAATAAATTTGTTGACTTCAATAGTTGTGATGGAGGAATTTCTAGAGTTGGAAACAATGGAGCTTGTCATATAAAATGAATAGGATCTACTACTCTTGATGATAAAACTAACATTGATGATGTTTATTTTGATGATGGTTTGAAACATAATCTTCTAATTGTTGGAAAGTTAGTTGACAAGGGATATCAATTATAGTTCACATAAAGGACATGTACCATCAAGGACAAAAATGATAAGCTAATTGGTAGAAGCACAAGATCACAAGGTAATGTATTTGAGTTGAATCCTACAGAGATGACATGCTTGGTTTCTACAGTTGATAGTAGTTGGTTATGGAACAAAAGGTTTTGTCATATAATTTTTGATAACATTGTGAAATTAAGAAATACACTTGTTATTAGAGATTTTCCTAAAATAGTAAAGCCTACTAACATGGTATGCAAGGAATGCATTATGGATAAGTAGAAGAAAAGTTCCTTTTCAAGAAAGAAGTTTACCACATTAGAAAAGTTGGAGACAATACACATAGACTTGAGAAGTCCTACAAAGAAGAGAGTATTCTGTGGTGAATGTTATTTCATGATTCTTGTTGATGACTTTACTAGGATGATGTGGGTAGAATTTCTTAGAGAGAATTCTAAAGCATTTGAGAAGTTTAAATTATTTCATAAAAAAATTGACAATGAATCTAGATTAAAGATTAAGTCTTTAAGATCTTATAGAGGACGAGAGTTTAGCTCAATTGAATTTTTTTTTTTTTGTAAAAATAAATGGCACTATGAGATACCTTTCAGCCCCTAAGACACCTAAGCAGAATAGTATAGTAGAAAGGAGAAATAGATTAGTAATAAAGGTAGTGAGAGCTATGATGTTTGTGAATAATGTCTCAAGTACATTTTAGAGAGAACCAGTTAACACAACAATATATCCAATGAAAAAAGTTCATATCAGACAAGGTACTGATAAGACCCCTTATGATCTTTGGTTTGGACATGCACCCTTAATTAAGTATTTCAAAATATTTGGAAGAAAGTGCTACGTTAAGAGAGAAGATGACATTGGTAAGTTTGATGCAAGAAGTGATGAAGGTATGTTTCTTGGTTATTTATTGAAGAATAATGCATGCAGATGTTTTAATCAAATAACGAAGACTATTATTGAGAGCACAAATGTTAGAATTGATGACAAGTTTGGGATTCAAGAAAGAATACTTGATTTTGATTCTGTCGAAGAGGCTAACCCCAAGGCTAGCCAAGAGAATATTGAGATATTTTTTTAGACTGACACGTAATTGGACAATGAAATACAAATTTTGGAACAAAGAGAAGAACCAAGGAGTGAACCTAGAGTTGAAGTAAGAGTTGAGATAGTGACACCAAATAAGAACATGATAGATAATCATCTTGTTGGTCATATTATTTGTAGCAAGGAAGAAGATAAATAATAATCTTCTTGATCATATTATTTGTAGCAAGGACAAAGACGTAATGGAAAGAAACAAGGTACAAAGAGAAGAACTATGTTTGATTTCTCAAGTAGAACCTAAAAGTGCAAATGAAGCTAGTAACTTCATGACTTTTGGATTTAATATATTATATAAGAACTAGATTAGATTAATAAGAATGATATATGGAAATTGGTTACTATACCTAAGGACAAGAATATTATAGGAACTAAGTGGATTTTCAGGAATAAGATGAATGAAAAATTTGAGATTATGAGAAATAAACTAGGACTAGTATGTAAAGGATATTCATAGCAAGAAGGCATTGAATAGGAGAAAAAAATTTCACCTATTATTATAATAGAGTCAATTAGAATTTTTTGGCATATGTGGCTAACAAGAAATTCAAATCATATCAGATGGATGCGAAGTCAACATTTATGAATATAGAACTTGAAGAAGAAGTTTATATTGAGTAGCATGAAGGTTATCCCTTGAAAAAAGAAGGATATATGCCCTACAACCTAAAGCAAACATTGTATTGATTAAAAGAAGAATTGAGAACTTAGTATGCAAGGTTGAATAAGTATTTGAAAATTTAGGATTTTCTAAAGGTACCACATATAGTAACCTCTATTTGAAGGAAATTCAAAATGGTTTACTAATTATTGAAGTATTTGTGGATGACATAAACTTTAGAGGTGATGATAAAGAAAGTGAGAAATTTTTTGGTAAAATGAAGAAGGAATTTGTGATGAGCATGATTGGTGAGATGAAATGTTTCTTGGGTTTCTATATTGTGTAGAACAGTGAAGGTATATTCTTGTCACGAACTAAGTATACGAAAGACTTGTTGGAAATATTTGGTTTGGAAAGTTGTAAATTTTTTAGTACACCTATTGTAATTGGTCATAAGTTCTCTAGCAAAGATGATACACCTAGTATTGAGAAAAAGAAGTACATATCTATGATTGAATGTTTTCAATATTTGTCCCATACAAGATTGGTTATAGCTAATGTTGTTGGAATTGTTGCAATGTTTCAAGCTAATCCTAAAGAATCACATTATGGAATAGTAAATAGATTTTCAATATATTTGAAGGGAACACCTAATTTTGGATTATGGTATGAAAATTCAAATAACTTTACCTTATGTGCATATATTGATTGTTGGAATATTCAAATATGGAAAGAATACTGATGAGAGGGGGGGCGGGGGGGTGTGGGGGGTGAATTAGAAGTATTATAATTTATACAATAAAATTTTTATTTGAAAGTAAATTGCATGCATGTAAATACATCATGAAAATATGAAACTAAAACATGCATCAACAACACATAACACTGGAATTTGGTAACCCAGAAACCCTCCAGAAATAAGAAGGTAAAATTGGGGTGGGGATGATACTGACAAAAATTCACTGCAGTAATATGGTTCAACCACTTCTGATGGTCTGTCCTATTAAAGGCCTGCCCTGTTAAAGGCTTTACACTGTGTCAATAGTGACCTGGTTAAAGGATTTACAAACACTTAACATGCAGTGTCACCCTATTAAAGGATTTAATCACCTTTTGATAAGGATCTACAAATAGCTGTTAAGCCAACCTATCTACATAAGATTTCCTTTCTAATATAATGGTAAGAGAGTATTAGGTATTATAAACCTGATAGTTTGCAATCCTTGATTGCTGAATGCAAGCACTTTTTTTGCTTTCTCTGATCTTGATCCTTTGTGATCTAATAACCCTTGTTCTGAAAATAGATTTCCTTATACACCCTTGTATATCCGCTCGCATCTCTTTACAATGAAAATTTGTCTTCCTTATAAAGACATTTGAGGATTTAGGGTTAGATATGGATCTATGATCCACATTGAATCTCAATTTCCTACTCAATACTTCCCTTTTTGCTGATTGGTTGCATGCCTTTCCAATTTTCCAATTGGCTGCATGCAGATTGCATAGAAAATGTAAAAGATTCCTTCTTATCTCTGGATCATTCGAGATTTACCTTATGTCAGCTACAAAAATGGTTTACATCATAGTTTGTGCAATTACAAACTCTTATGTTGATATCCTGAGTTACTCGGCTCCTGAAGCATTACTGATGCTCGGCACATGTTGTTTCATGGATAGCTCAGCACCTAAACAAAACTGTATCACTCGGCACCTTATGTTACTCTGCACTTGAATAACTCGGCACTTGATATCACTTGGCACTTGAATAACTTAGCACTATATAGTGAAAAATGGTTAAGTGTATTGACACTCAATTGTCAAAATTATTCTTTAGACCAATAATTGATGTGGATTGGGTAGGTAGTATGGATGAAAGAAAGAGTACAAGTGGTGGAGCATTTTTCCTAGGAGGAAAATTGGTTTCTTGGCTAAGCAAACAACAAGATCATGTCTCATAAAGAATTATAGAAGAAGAGTAAGTAGCAGCAACAAATAACTACAATCAAGACATGTGGATGAAGTGGATGTTAAAGGAAATTAAAGTTGAGTTTACAAAGCTTGTTGTCATACATTATGATAACACAAGTAAAGTAACTATTTAAAATATTCAAGACTATGCTAGGTTACTGAGAGGGGAGGGCCTTAAAAACTTTGCCAAATTTAGATGTTAATTGCAATAATCCAATTACCATTTCATTCATTAAATTAGATCTAATTGCATGCATGAGAAACTAAAAGCATAAAACACTCATAACACGTGAACACAATAATTTGGTTACCCAGAAACCTTCCAAATAGAAAATAAAATTGTGGTGGGGATGACACCCACAAAACTTCAATACTATAGCATAAAGTTGGCCTATTAAGGCTTACAATGATCACTTCTAATGATCTTCCTTGTTAGGAGCAATTAGGACTGCTAGGTCCACCTTGTTAGAGGTTTTGTAAACACACAATGAAGTATGCACTCGGTAAAGAGATTTGACAAAAGATTGTTAAGTCTACCTTGTTAATTTAAGATTTGGAATAGTTCACCTATTAGGATGAAATAGTATATCTCTAACTTACAACTAGATTGGTGATTGAGATTCTTTTAAGCATTAATCACCTTTATGTGATAGATATGGCTGTGCTACTCCTTTGCTAATATGGCCTTACAATACACTTTTTCTACTAATGATTCACATTTTCATGCTTTTCTTTCACATTTTTCACACATTCATGCTTTCTTGTACATACTTGGATATGATACAATACATTTCATATATATCAATCCAACTTACATAATTACAAAGACAACCAATATACAAGTTAACACCAGTATTACAAATTTGACCCATATGTAGATACTTGGGTTCTAAAGACTGACTTGGTGAAGTTTTGATACTCGGTATCCACTTTCACTACTTGACATCATCATGCATTCAATAGAAGTATAAGCTCGGTCCATACTAATCATATTAGAGTAGTCTTGAACTTAGTTTGCACTAGTGACTTGGTAGATACTATGTAACTTGGTAGAAACTGAATTACCCATTTACCATGATTGCACTCAGTAAACATTAATCACCACATAGCTTAGTTAACACTAACTTCACTTCACATGAACTACTAGCTTAGTAGAAACTAAAAATCTTGGTAACCATTGAAATGCTCGAGGTGAACTGCTAGACTTCACATTGCCTAATTTTGCTTAGCTTGAACTTTTGCACATCACACTAACTGAATTCCCTTGCTAACCACTAAAATGCTCAATAGAAACTGTAGTTCTCGATGGCTACTGAATTACATGGCAAACACTGTAGACTATTCAATAAGCTCAGTAGCCATACAAAATAAGTGTTGTCACTAATAACAAACTTGACTAAATGTCAACAATCTCCCCCTTTGGTATTAGTGACAAAAACACTTATCAGCTAAAACTTATATACATTACAGTGTGGTACTGGCTTGGTATGGTATACTATTTTTTTTAGATTGTTCAAAATTTGTCTTTGTAAGTATATATAGTATACTATATCTGCAAATTTTTAGCTATATACACTCTTTCCCTTTGCATGATTCTCCCCCATATAATATACATAGTATAACTAGTGTCTCTCCCCATATATACATACTAAGTTTCTCTCCCCCTTTTTGACAACAATGTAAAATATTTATTCAAGACTTAATTTACATGGAGACACCAATATAGGAAAGAAAATCAAAATTTACCTTAAGTATGAGTGCTAGAGTCTTAACCAAGCTCTCTTGCAAAACTTTGCATGTATGTAGAGAAACTTGCACTTCTATAGAGAGTTCTATCATGTGATCTACTATGGAGAATTTTTTGTCATGGATCATTGAATAATTAATATGCTTCTACATTGTATCCATGATGGGAATGATCATATTCTAAATATCTATCAGTGAAGAGTAGATCCTTGCTTCTTCTTTCAACAACTCTACCTACATATCTGACAAGAATCTAATTTTCATATGATGTGCAAAGCTTGAACTAGGTTCAAGTTGCAACTTCTATGCACTAGCCTTCAAATCTTCTTCAATCTTTGTTATTTTGTTCTTTATTTCCTCTGTGAACTTGGTAATATTACACAACTTTCCAAAAAGTGATGTTACATTTGTGCAAGAGGTTGCAAGATTGTTCAAAATTGATGAGAGCTCCACTTGCTGAATGACAATTTGTTGAGCAATGTGCTCAAGTACTTTATTATCAAATTTCTTTTTTGCTTTCTCAATCAATTTGTCTTGACCACTGGAGTCCTCATTAAAATTCTAGACTCTCTTCTAATTGAAATAGAATTTGTTGAGAAGTATCAACTTCAACACTTATAGCCTCAGTCAAAATATTCTTGGCATCTTTTATGATTTTATGTTCTCTATCTCTCTCCTCTCTCAATTTCTTTTGTATTGCCTTCTTTTGAAGGAGTTGACCAGCTATATGCATTTGATCTGAAGTGATATTATCAAAATCCCATTTGGAAATCTCAATCTCCTCCTCTATCTCCTTTCCTCTACTTGAAAATCTTATACTTGGTTGAGCCTTAGGTTCAACTATCCTTGTACTTAATGCCTTTGAATCCAAAATGGAAACAATTGTAGAGATAGCAAGACTAGCAGTGAAAACTAATATAGTGCCAATAGATGGAATACTAACTGGAATTCTTACTAAATCCAAAATTGAAGTACTTACAGAAGTATCCAAAACTATAGTAGACAAAACTATAGAATCCAAAAATTTTGTGCTTAAAATTGTACTTATTGCTGAAGAACACAGAATTGTAGAACATATTGTAGTCATTGCTAATGATGCTAACTCGGTAGCTAAAAAAGAGGGAGGTTGCAACTTGGTACATGAAGTGGTAGACACTTCTATCAATAAAGTGTTGAGCTATGTGGGAGCAAAGAGTGATTGGAAATTTGATGTATCTACTATGGACACAATCAAACTTGCTAAAGTTGTCTCTGAGCTTGATGATGCTGCAAGTTTATCTAGAGAGTGAGGAAGTGAGGCAATGACTACAACTACTATCTTCATAGGATCAGTCTCCGCATCATCTTCTTTTCCTTCCTCAATAGCTTCTTTCTCTTTATCTTCCTGAGCTTCTTCATTGTCAGAATCTATTGGCTCAGTGTATGTTTCTTCTTCCTCATCATCATTGTCATCATCCTTGACTTCTACTAGGAAGTCACTTTGTTTATGCAAGTGATAAACATTCTTCCACATACTTGTGGAATTCTTAAAAACATTCTCTATATCCTTTATCAAAATTTAAAAAGTATTGAATCTAAGATTCATCTTATCTTCATTTTTCTTTAAGGATTCTTTTACCTAATTATCTATGATGCTTAGTAGAAATTGCCTTAGGGTTTGTGCATAGATGTCTTTAGCTATTTGCATACAAAAGTCCCATCTTGGCTTTATTTTCTCTAATAATTCATTAGAGACCTAGGATGCTATCTGATCAAGGGAATACTTTCATTTTCCCATCTTGGTTAGCATCAATTCTTCAACCTGTTTCTTCTTACCCTCTGTCCTAGTTTCATACTTCAATGATTTGAAGTTGGTTATGCTAGTACCTTATTCCAATTATTTTAGTTTTTCTTGGAAGGTGGGAGGAGGTTTGCTAAACACAACTTCACTACCCTCCTTCATGGATCTCTTAGTAAAAACTATAGTGGATGGCTTGGTGATGATCACCTTGGCTTTCTTCTTCATTGGATCTTCTTCCTTTTATAACTCCTCTTCATCCTCTACTTCTTTTGCATCTTCTCCTTTACCCTAGGTTAACATAAGAGGTGTACTTGTTTTTAGTTTTTCTATCCTCCTCTTGCCTTTGTTAACCACCTGTGGAAGCTTGATTTTAAGCTCTATTCTTGCCATGGCCTCATCATATGTTCCAAAGTGTGGTGCCTTTTGATCAACAGATTCATTTATCAAGACTTCAATTATGTCCTTTGCTTCATCTATGTTCACCTCATAGGGAAGAGGTTTTACCTATACAACTCTGGGTTTCATTGCCTAAATGTAGACTTTGTCATAGTCTACCATGAAACAAATATCATCTTTGTAATCATGAACCAATTTTTGGGGTATCCTGAATTTGTTACTCATTTTCTCCTTGAAGACATCAAAATAAATATCCATTATACTAACAAAATTTTCTACCATTTCTATAATATACTCATTAATCTAATATAGCACTGGCACATCCTTTCTCCATACTACCGTGCCTTTTGAAGGGGAGAACTTTTGAACGTAGAAAAATAAACATATCGATAAAGAATCAAATTTGCAAGGGTTATTCTTGGAAGTTCTTATACTTTCCATGTTTTTTTTTTAACTACTTCAATAACAAATCTGCAAGATCATATGACAAATTGTTCTTCATAACTTTGTAAGCCAAGTCTACTACTTCACATGACACATTGTTTAGATAGATAGAACTATAGATCTTGTGAGATATCACATGTATGCCAAATTTAAGTTTTGCATCTATTACACTACTTATCTTCATACCTCTTCTATCACACTCAGCTAGGGTTTTCTTTTCTAGCTCCACCCCACCTAGGGTTTTAGTGGTTTTAGCTTTGGAGAGCATGGGAAGGACAATGATATGGTGAATCATTTTCTTAGTGATCAAAATTGGTTGCTCAAGCCATAACTGACCATTGTAAACTTGGGTTAGGATGTATCTGATCCATTTGATTTGGAAACTTTGGTGCAAGTGGGGAATGTGGGTTAAACCCTTGTCTTCCAAATGTTTATGTTCAGGGTTAAGAACACCATTCACACACAATTCTCCTAGGACATCTTCCATCTCTAGGGTTTTGATTTCTTGAATTGCACACTTCAAATGAGTTTGGATATCATTAATGAGTAGTACCTTAGGAGGGATATGTAATTGTGCTTTTTTTGGGTCGAGAGTTTCAACAACCACTGAAACAAGTTTGAAATTAGGTGCTTTCCATTCAACTCCTCAGACCAACATTTCTAACCCTTTCCTTGCTTTTCTAATACTCCTTGATGCTATTATGGCTACTCGATAAGCTAGGCAAAATTGTACTACAATTTTTTCTTGAAGTCACTTGATCACAATAACACTTAGAATTCTTAGTGAAAATGAATTAAATTTCTTTCTTTTCATTAAAATTTTCCATTAATTCTCAATATGAAGGTAGTTGTGATGACATCATTATGCATGATAGGATGTCATCTACTATCTATTCAAATTTCTTGGTAAAGGATTCATAACTCGGTAAGCATGCATGTTCTTGTTACTCCCAACTTTGCTCGGTAGAGTTTATGACCCAACCTTGGTTGATAGAGAAGGTAACTTGGTGATAAATAATACCAATATCACTTGACGATCCTTTTGTATCTCAAATACTGATTTGGATCTTTGCTTTCTTTCAATTTTGGAATTGTTTGGATGTGATCTTGATAACACAGTTCTAGTTCTTCCTTAAGAATTTAGTTGGAAATAGTGGAGTCACCCACTTCTTGAGTGACATGACCATCATTGCTTAGACTAGCTTCTTTGGTAGATTTAGGAATCAATTTCTACCTCATCTACTTTCTAATTTTATTTTCTTTTGCTTTCTTTTCATCTTCAATTCTACCTGTATTCATGCAATTCTTGGCTAGATGACCAAGTTCTATACAAGTGAAACATCTTATGGTGGTATCTCTCTTCCTTGTGTGATATTTAACACACTTCATCCCAATGTGGCCATATTATCCATAGTAATGACATATACACCAAGTTTTATAGTCCCAACCAAATATTTCTTTCACAATTTTCTTTGTTGGATTGAATGATTTGGTTATGTAGTCTAATGCCTTGTGACCTTGTTTCTTGCATTTGTGACACTGGCCTTCAAATTTTTGTTTCTCTTGACATTCATTAGCCTTGTGACCATGTTGATTGCAATTGTAGCATTTACCAATGAATTTTTCTTTGCAATTACTCTAAAATCTTTTTGATGTATGACTTATCTTACCATAGTGATTACAAGTAGGTCTTTGATTCCTTTGAGCACCTTGTTTGGAGGATTCACCTTCTTCTTTGTATCTTATTGGTGTTTGAAAATGTTACTGGGTTTCCAATTATCCCCATGAGAACATAACATATCTAAGGGTAGCTTACTCCCATTCTCAACATATCATTTTAGACATAGGGCCAACTATAAGGCTTGACCCTTTTTCTACTTTAGGCTCTGCTAAACCTAGGTGGGTGGACCTCAGATTCAATTGATATTGTACCAGTGAAAAACATATCCCTAAATCTATTTTTTGTAGATAAAAACCCTTATATCTCCTAATGTCATATGAAAAGACACAGATCTACAATAGCTAAATGCAAATCTATGAATCTCAGAAGCTAAGTGAGGGCATTACATTTAAGTCCTTCAACATGAAAGATGAAAACACTTTTGATTAATAATGTTGATTTCAACAAACCCTCAGATATGCAGCAGTAAGACTTAATGATCTTGTAATTGATCAGTGCCTTAACCATTGGGCAAATCCATCAATAAAAAACATACATATGAATATCTGAGACATATTTGTATCTTCAGATACCTGATCTATCTATTCAACTTCTAAAAAGACATCTATGTTCAGTTTAAATCTCATTCTTACCTGATATCCTCCTCAATAAATCTATAACCCTATTGATTTCTATGAAGCATTTACACAATTCCTTGAATCATCAACAACAATGAAACAACATATAGCCTTAAGGGACTACAACTATGACCTAGGCTCTTTGTTCAAAGGTCATAAAATATTACAACTCACTGAGAATGGAGACAAGATTCAATTAAAACTCAATCATCTGCTACTCTTTGTATTAATTTCCTTGAAACTTATATAGTCATATGCATGAAATGAAAAACATGATGTAACCTAATAGATCTAAACTATCTATATTTATCATCCTACTCCTATTCATACGATAGAGAATATGCTAAAAAATATGGTGTCTTAGTATTGGGAATGCATCAAGACTAGAATCAAAACCCTGGTATCACAATAGTGTGCAACTTTTCTTCAAAGAACTGGAACCCTTCAAATGAGAGAGAATGAGATAAATATAGAGGAAAAAATTCCCAGATTGAATTTTCAATTGACAAGTGTCCCTTCAGAATTCATTCTCTAGAAACTAAATCACCTCTCTCTAATCTCTCTCTTCCATCTAATCTGATTTGATTTCATCATTATTTTGTAACAAACTTCTAAATATGTTAGCTAAATGATGAAACCCTTATGCAACCAAAAATTTGAACTGCATCATGAAATGCTGAAGGAATTAAAATTCAACTAATTTGAATGTAACCCAATTTGACCCCAATTACATTTTTACCCTGTTTTATCAACATTTAGCTCATTACTATGCCAAAAAATAGTTTTGAACTTTTTCATCTGAATGTGGTTGCACAATAGGAACCTAGAAAAAAACCTCTTATAGCATGAACCAACTACTTCCTGTGCAAAAATTGACTCAAAAATTAGAAAGTTTAGATTTTCTCAATTTTAGCGATATATAATATTACATATCTAGCGTCTCGAAAACCCCCAGAATATTAGTTTGAAAAATGCTCCCCTATTATAAGTGTCTAGGTCTGCACCTTTAGATTTTAATTTTTCTAAAAATTTAAAATATCTCTAAAGTTTGACTTTAGAAAAATACCTCCTTTGAATTTAACAACTCACGTATACCTATTTGAAATGAATTTAAAATCACAATTTTAAAATCATTTTACTTTTTTTGCAAATGCCTCCATTCAGGTCAACTTAGATTTGATCGAGTTGCCACATGGTAGCACCTAATTGGTCGACCTCTATTTAGTCATTGCCATGAATAGAGTGCCATGTCATCACACCTAAGCCTAGCTGCCACATGGCACAATCCTACATGCCCGCATTAGTTAACCCGTGAGCACTTTCCTTTTGCAGGCATGCGCCCACTGTTAGATCGTGGCACATGTCATGATCTAGTTGATTGTTGTTTGGACTTGCTCTAATTTCCATTTCCATGTCAACACATGCGAGAGCCATTGCCACATGGTGGCATCCCGCATTCTCGCATTACATATCTGGTGCACATCTTCATTTTGCAAAAATGTGCCATTCATCGGATCTGCCCCATGGCAACATCTTGTGCCTCTTTTTGCAACTATTCATTATTGCCACCTCATCATCGAATGGGTCCCACACTACCACATGGCACAATCTTGCTTTTCCACAATATTTATCCTCCTTGCAACTTTATAATACAAGCTTATGTCCACCGTATATTTTGGCCACATGTCTGCATCTGAAGCATTCTGATTCTTGGTGCCATGTCATTGTAAGTGCATTTTAATTTAAAATTTCTTTTTGATTGACCCGACTGACATCATCAGTGGGACCCCTGCACTACACACAGCTTCCAAAAGCCTTTTCTTATTGATACAATGCATCATGTTTGGGATTGTATTTAAACTTTTAAAATTTCTCTCCCATGACCCATGTGGGATATATTATTTTCAGTAGTTTTTACCTCTGCATCACATTTTACACCTCACATTCTATGGATATTTAATAGAAAAAATATATAAAACTTCAATTCATCATCCCTTCCAAAGGGGTACCTTACTGATTTCGTCCCCTTTAAAATTCAAAGAAAATCTGAGGAGCTTCAAATTACTGACACAATCAGGCAATGATGAGATCTGAGTGAAACTCAAGTCAAGAATACTCAGTATTCTTGTACTACTAAGAAACATTGCCAAAGTGTTTTGAATGCCTTCCTTTCTATGAGAGAGAGGGAGGGTGCGAAGACGTGATGCAGAATATGCCTTGTTGCTTATCAACACATTGACATCACCATCGACTATGCTATTCTTGGATATTATAATCCTATGGTACCTACTACTCGCTTGCATGGGTCTATCTTGATGTCTCCCAAGTTGTGAGTTTCTTGCCTCCAAATGGCTCCCTTCTTTGTCACATGAGCTACTTGTTCTTCTTTCCTAGTCATGGAGTACTCTGATATGCGTGGGTTCTTTTTCTTATGATCTTTGCTGAGTGCCTTCCTCTGCAATTCCCTCATGGAGTATGATCTCTATTTAAGCTAGAGAGGCTATGACTCTGTTCTATGGCTTTTATTTGTGGCCTCTGTTGTTCCTTTGCATGGGTTTGTTCCTTCAAATTGCCACGACTTTTTTATCAATGTGAGCTCCCCTGACAATGTGTGCGGATGGTTTGAAGTTTTTTGCTACTTGTGCTCTATTTAACAATGAGTTACCCTCAATGCTGTGAGGCTCTACCTTTTCCATGGGTGCCATCATTGAGCACATGGACATTTTCCTTGTTTGAAAATCTTGTGCCCTGCATGTTCCCCCTGCGGCTTGCTTCATTCACATGGGCTTCTTCACACATGGCAACCATTCCTACCTTTTGAAGTCAATCCCCCTATTTCAATGTGTTGACTATTATAAAACACACCCCTATTCCTATCATGGTGTCTTCCTATTTTTGGATTGCCCCTATGGCTACCAAGAAGTCACGCAACAGTAAAGGCTCTAATTTCATTCAAAAAAGTTTTCTCACCAAATGCATTCAACAATTCATATTTGAAAATTGAAAAATAAACATCGGACTTAATGATTTGAGTTTCTTTGTGAATTCATGTTCATCCCAAATACGAAAGGAAAGAGTGGCTCATAATGCTCATCTCCAAAATTCATAAGCAGCTGATCCACATTCTTAAACTAGGTCCTTGATAGTCTTCCATAAAAATCACAGTCCTCAAATATGACATCTGTTAGACCTTGCCCTTCACTTCTAGGATAGTGGTTCAATAAAATGTGGCCTGATCGGATACATGACATTTTCCTTCACATTAACTCCCTAATCAACTGCACTTATAGCAGGCACATTCATATCAAACAACACTTAATATATGGCTTCTCTTAATTAATACCTAGGTTGTGATGCACATGAATGGATCACACTACCTAAATGAGGGCTTCTAGCATCAATATTATCAAGCTCTTATAGTAGATGATCCTAGCTTGTGCAATTCCCCCTTTTAAAATATTTTCACTTCTCAGGAGTTCTGTCAATTTGATAAAATTACTCGGACCCCAAAGAGGGTCCGGCTAAAAAAAATTTTTGTTTCTGAACAACTAAATCCTCAAACTAGCCTATTAACCCTTTTAATATCCACTGAAATTGATTTAAAACATTAATTGATCGTTAAAATCTCATTTTATCATTTTCTGCAAAGTGTCACTTTTGTGCCAGGAGGTCTGTTGACTGCCCTTAAAAACTGACCCAAACCTCTGACTAGGCTCTAAAAACTGGCATGCTAATTCTTTGCTGCACACTCTTGCACCATGTCAAATATTATCTCATGATGAATTCTTAGTTAAAAGATATTCACTATCAAAGTTGACGTCTTAGAACTAGCTGCAAGAGAACAAGTTAGAAAACACTAAAATACATTTAGATTTGGCCTTAAAAATTGGGCAAACTGACATTTGGGTGAATGAAAATTGGAGCATAGTTTCTTTGTCATGAGGACATTATGGATCTATGATTTGGGTTCATGAAAAATAACAAGGTGCATTTGGTGAGTGATCAAAGTGGGCTACTCAGAATTTGAGGATTGGAAACACTGATAGGAAAGCCTTTTTTTTCAAACAAAATTGACCTGGAAAAGTGTGCAAATGGATTTGTCAAGATGTGAAAACTGGCACACTTAAAGTATTTTCAGAGGAAAACACAAGGGTATAATCCATTTTTTCTAGGCAATCATCGATCTCAAGTTATAACTTCATGAACAACAGTTCTAACAAATCTGCAAACACTAACACCAGTGAAAAGATAGAAATTGCACTTGGAATCACGTTTGAAAACTGATCAAATAGATTCATCATAGGTTGAAACTTGAATGATAACAATTCTTTGACATCTACAATACAATGTAAAAGGAAATTTAGCATTTCAGTAAACTGGATCATTATTACAACTCGTCAAACAAGGCTTCCCAAAATTAAGTGCAATATGCATCAGCATGAAAACATTAAATGACCAACTTTGAGGGATTCAAAATCTTGTCAAACGAACTCGAAACGGCTTGAAATATGAAACATAAGTTTTTAGTATGGACACTAGACATTCCCAAAGTGGCAAGTCATGAAACATTTTTGGGTGCAAGATATTCATATGCAAACAAGGCCTCTTGTCATTGTTTGACACTGGTGAAAAATGCAGATTTGACATTTGCTCAAAACAGGACTTCACCAAATGACTTGGAACAATAGTTTATCATCATGGAACATGTGGATGGGTTGAATGGAAGGTGTTAGAAACATTAAACACCTTAGGGGCCTCCAAGGTATAGTCGAGTACATAGGCATCAAAAAGCGTTTATAGGCCTGATTTTCTCAACGGTGCTCAAAATTTGGGCTATACTTTTGAGCACCAACATATCCAATTCCTACTTTTCCTTTTTTTCTATAGAAATTCTACTCATTCAATTGATTCAATTGATTCATGTCTACTTAGGATTTCATCATTCATTCATTGATTTAATTTTTAGTGCTTAGGTCATTTTTCAAATTTTTAGTGATTTTATTTTGAGATCTTAACTCACTTCTTATTCTTTCATTGATTTGTCTTTCCAAATTTAGATCATTTCTTAATCTTTCATTGATCTGTCTTTGGCTCATGATTTCCTTATTTGCATTGGAGATTTGATCCATAAGATCTGCATGTTGAAGGGATTGGTTTTGAATCTCATTGTTCCTTCCATCCATTTCTTCTTTGATTTGTTCCTTTGACTTTTGGTGGTTATGTAGGATAGGGGATATTCTAATCATTTTTGCATCTATAAAAAAGAACAAAAAAAGTTGATTTTTTTGCCGATAGTTAAGCTTCCCATTTGGAAATTTTTGGGTTACTAATCAAATTGATTTTTTTGCAGCATTGCAGATTGGAGCATCTTGAAAACCTAACCATGTTTTTTGTAGGTTTTTCTTATAATGAACTTGCATGTTTAAACAAATCTTTAATTGAATGCATGTTGCTCAGCTCAATCTTGCATGCCATGAACTAAAATCAAGCTTTTCATTGGAATGCGTGATTAAAACAACAAACCGAATCTTGAATGCCAAGGATCAAATAATCATTTATATACCTCACAATTCAAATTTGGAGCTTAAAAAGAAATCACTAAATCTTGAATGCATAAATGAATTGACCCATGAACTCATTCCTTATCAAATTTATGATGTTGACGATGCTCAAGTTTCTTATCTTGACAAACTCTTGGTTTTCATTATGCTGACAATGCTGTCAAGTTGGAATGACCATTGTATGCCATACTCACAGGTGTCTTCAATCATAGATTAAAAAATCCAAATCATCCATTGGGAATGAATAAGTGTCTTTTAAACCCAAGATCACTTTTGTGGTCTTGTTTTACACTTTTTAGGAGGCTTGCTTGGGTATTTCATCACCCCTTGGGATGACCTCAACTCTAGCATTCTGGTAGAGTATAAATATTGGGAGGTGAATCAAAAAATACCTCTCTTGAAAGAATAATCTTGTCACTCTTGGCTAAGCCCCAAATAACTTTATACCTTTGGGAAGTGAAGCTAGAGATTTAGGTTACTATCTCCTCTAGGCCGAGTGGCATTATTTTCTTTCATCTACAGATTTGGGCCTCATGTACCTTTTGTATATTGAGGACACCCCTAGCTAAGATTATATATCATAGCAAAAATTTTGTAGGGATATTGGTGTGTTTGATGTGCTTGAGTGTTCAAAATCCTCCCCATGTTTCAAAAAAAATCAAATCATTTTGCTAAAGAGATTACTTGTCTATCCTTTTAAATGGTTGTTAGCAAGTCCATTTGCAACAACTCAACCATTGGTCAATCATTCAACCCCAATGAAAGGCATACTTAGCATAGTCACTATCTCATCTAAGATTCATCCAAGCTTCCAAGCTTTCCTCTAGTATCATCATTCCTAAGGTCTTCCATAAAATCTTCCTTTTCCTCCCCATGTCTTAACTAGTAACATTCCATCCCTACCCAACTCATCATCAAAACATGTTGTCATTATCTTACTAAATGAGTTTCGTCATGCCACCTTTTCTCCCACTCCATCCTATGCCAATGATGATGAAGATCTAATTGACTATGATGGGTATATTGAAAGCCTTAGAAATATTTCTCCCAACATCCTCCAAAATCCAATCATTCCTCCAAACTGCTCCATCATTCCTCCATGCATACCCACTAGTACTTCTTATCATACCTTTGACAAGGGAAATCCATTATTGTCATCATCCTTACCTCCTTCCTATATTGTTCCCACATATTCCTCTTATACATTAGTCATACCTCCAAATTCCTCTACCTTCCTTTCTCAGTTTCCACCATTCTAGAACAATGCTAGGAGCTACATCCCTAGCCCAAGTCCACCATCTCAATATCCCCCAAACCCATTTCCAAATTCTCCAACTGATCCTATTTATACAATGCATCACCCTAATCCCCTTACTCTTCCCAGTCCCACACACACATCTCTAAGGAATTTTACAAGGAAACCTAAAGAAAATCCATCTCCTACACCCATAATTCCTCTTACATCATCCTATCACTATCATCCCTATTTCATCGACCCCGCTTATTAGACCCCTTCCATCTCCTACGTCCCATCCATAAAATTCCTCCAAATCCCATCCATACCCCCTCCTCCTAGCATTATCCAAATCCTATGTAATAAACCTAATAAATCCATCCCCCATCAACCCATCTCCATTGTAGAACCTCCCACTCATCCATCTACCTCACTTAAAGAAACCATCCATACTTCTCCTATCATACCATCCGCTCCCATCCATTCCTATCAAGATCTTGTCTAAAAGCATGTTGAAATATCCCATGACACAAAAGAAGAACCCACCATCTCCCTTCTTCCCCTACATGATCCACTTTTACCATTCACTCAATCCAAAGAGTTGTCACCATATCCTCCATTTATGAATCTTACTATTATATCTACTCCATCTCCAAATCCATTTCCATCAACCCATCCAAATCAAGACCCTATCCTTCCATCCCTTCTTCTTCATGATCATACATGCCATATAATTCATGATGATAGATCCATAGAAGAAGAACTAACTATCATATCCAAAGTTTCACCTCCTTTAGCTAGTAATGGACTCACATCTAGTGTTCCAAATAATAAACATCTTATTGAAGAAAGAAATTAAAATGTATCTCTAGATGTTTGTATCCCTTATTCCCTAAATGGTCCCAAATCCTTCCATCTTTACACAAAAGTTCCCATCCCTCTTTTTCTACATCTATTTTGGGCCCTTATCCTCCTACTTATTTCCAACCCTCCATTTTGGGTCTGTATATCCCTTATCTAAATCCCCCATCCTTTCCATCCATTTTGGGTCCTTATATACCTTATCTGAATCCTTTATCTCCTCCATCTATTTTAGGCCCATATCCTTCATTCCCTAAATCCATTTTGGGAAATTATATGCATCCATATCATGTATTCCAATCCATCATTCCATCCCCTCAAATCCACAAGCTAGATCATCAAAGGTACTCATCCTCAAATTCCTTACAACCTTCAAACTATATCACTCCATCCATAATCCCTCCACATCCCCCATGCTCTTGCTCCCATACCATGGCTAATGAAAGCATATTGGATGCCAAAATCAAAAATCAAAAATCCACAAATCCACAAAAATCCAAGTTTCAACATGTCCCTTCTAAAATACATGTTCTAGAAGAGAAGCATTTGATCAAAATCAAAGAAAAAGTCAAGAGGCCATAAAGGCCCAAGCTCAAAAAGTCAAAAATCATGTAGATACCTAGGATGCTCATAAAAGAAATGTATCTCCGAGAAAATTCTCAATTAGCATCCATTCATGCTACTCAAAAAGCATCGTCCATTCATACTTTATCCAAATCTCCATATAAACATCCTTCATCCCCCCAATCCACTATTAGTCCATATACTTCTTATCCTAGATTTCCAATCCTCCATCTTCCAACCTTACTTTTAGTCATTATATTTCTCTTCCTCCATTTTCTCCTTAACCTCACCCAACACCATCTTTCCTGCTACTTCATCACCTTTCCAGGTGTGTGCCAATGATGATCTTTTCATTTTCCTCATCCATTTCCCACAAGCCTTATGTCTTCTCATCCATTATCTGTCAACTCCCACCCACCATTCCACTCGTTAAATCCAATCTTTTTCCACCCATCCTACCAACATCTATGATTAAAAATGCATCAAAAAAAGTGAAAAATAAAAATAAAAAATAAAAAATCAAGTAAAGAAAAAGACTCATCCAATGGTGAAAACATGGCAATTCATGCACCTTGGACAAGTACCATGATGAAAACTTGGCAAACAAGCATCATGCATAATCCCTTTATCCAAATTCTCTATACACTTGGGGGCACATTCCATCACCCACCATCCCCATCTCATCCCGCCATCCTCCTTGAGATCTTGATAATAATAAAGCCGACCACTAGATACATGCTTTTGGTCATCCCTTTGACATCCATTTTCCATCAAAGTTTGTATCCACCTATCCTTTATCTACCCATTCTTTCATCTGTACAATCCCTCCATTGACCTCATCCACCCATCCTACTTATCCTCTACCTCATTAACCTTTCACATCCTAGCTTCAATCTATCTCCCTCATCCTCTTGTTGACCAATATTCCATCCTATCACACCCCTTATAAAAACTCCTCCTGAATAAAATATTATAATTGGGAGCACACTTTTCCTTGGAGATCATGTTGTGTCCATCTTTCCCCATAGCCCCCCATTCTAGCCCTATTTTTATCTTCTCATCCCCAACACTAGTCATCTCCTTTTCATCTATCATTGCACTTCTCAAACATCTCTCCATCTTTTCATTGCCTAGTACATCCCTTGTCATTAGTATACAGCTCTAGGCTATCCCTATATACCCCAATGTCATCCATTCATATCCTAATGCTCCTAGACATCTACCATCCACTACACCATCCCTTTGCACCTCTTTCAACTCATCCAATCACCTTCTTATCTTCTAGCCAACCTTGTTGCAAGCCTTGGTCACACCTCAATCATCATCATTGGGATCCATCCTTCCCACTCCTTGTCATTAGGTATATCCTTCCCTTATCCATATCACCCTATCCACCATCAATCCATGTTCTCCTGCTATCTCCTCATACTGAGCTTTTCATCTCCGATCTCTCCATCCCAAGCTTTTCATCCCCTTTATCTTCTTATCCCATTTTTTCCTCTCTCTCCTCATCCTAAGATTTTTATGTACAATCTTCTCATTTTTCTCTTTCCTCCTGCTATCCTATTATGCTAAGCTTTTGTATAGTAATTCCTTGTAAATACTTTGGTCTATTAGCTATATATTCCTTATGGCTTAGTCCTTAACTTGGTACCATTGTATATCTCTCATCTCTTCATGTCAGTTCATGCTTGATCACAAATTGTAGTTCTCTTGGTTAGATGCTTTAGTGAATCCTTGTACGAGATTCCTTGTCATCAAAATGTTGTCCTAAATAGTTCTAATTTCCCAACTCATCCTAGTCCTCAATATTATTGATAGATCCTTGCAGGATACATCCTTCCTCTCATCTGATCTTGGTCTATTAATATCTAGTCCTACTAATCTCTTTGGAAAAAGGTTACTTTTTCATGGATTTCACATTTTCTTTTGATTTATTTTCTTTTCAGGATTTCAAGTTTGGTTATTAAAGTATCTCTTCCAAGAAATTTGGGTTGTTCCCTCCTCAAGGTTGCCAT
This sequence comes from Cupressus sempervirens, assembly GCA_028749045.1. Classification (NCBI taxonomy): domain Eukaryota; kingdom Viridiplantae; phylum Streptophyta; class Pinopsida; order Cupressales; family Cupressaceae; genus Cupressus; species Cupressus sempervirens. The sequence continues at coordinate 176,529,779 of CM053784.1, read as the reverse complement.
GATTATTTATATCATGGTGTGCTATGAATGGAGCAATTTGAGAGCAAGGTTTTGATCAGGTCTTTTTCATCTTCTTCTTTTTCTTATAATTTAGTTAGATGTGACCCTTTCATATTACAAACATTTGATCACTTGTGGTTCCATGATGCACTTGGGAAATATCATTTTTTTGTGAGTTAGCCAGTGTCGTTTCCACTCTAATTCCTCTAGGATTCATGTGTGATGTTGGGACAATCCTTGCATGTTTTTTTTGCATTAGTCCTATGTAATATTGGTACAATGGCCTTGATGTTATTAGTAACCTTGTCATATCTCCAATATTCCTATATCAAAATAAGTGTTTAACTACATCATGGTGCTCCCCTTTGGAACACCCCCATGCTCAAGTTTCAATGGATTACTTCACAATCCCATCCTATCCAAGCAACCCATCATATCCAAGCATGCCATCCTATCCAAACATTCCATCCTATCAAAGCATCCCATCCTATCCAAGTAACTCATCCTATCCAAGCATCCCATCCTATCCAAACATTCCATCCTATCAAAGCATCCCATCTTATCCAAGCAACCCATCCTATCCAACCATCTCGTCCTATCAAAGCTTCCCATGTTACCCAAGCAACCCATCCTATTCAAGCATCCCATCCTATCCAAACACTCCATCCTATCAAAGCATCCCATCCTATCCAAGCAACCCATCCTATCTAAGCATCTCATCCTATCAAAGCATCCCATCTTATCCAAGCAACCCATCCTATCCAAGCATCCCATCCTATCCAAACATTCCATCCTATCAAAGCATCCCATCCAATCAAAGTAACCCATTCTATCCAAGCATCCCATTTTCTCAAAACATCCCATCCTATCCAAGCATCCCACCTTATCCATGCATCCCATCCAATTAGTCCTACAATCCTAATCCCATAGTTCTATCCATATCATCATCATATCTCCTATCAATTCCATAGTATCCAATCTTGTATCAATCATAATCATAGATCCTACATCAAACATAATCACAACTCCTGAATCAATCATAATCATAGCTCCTACTTCAATCATAATCATAACTCTTGCATCAATCATAATCATAGCTCCTACATCAATCATAATCTTAGTCATCACCAATCATAATCCTAGAATCATACTCTCCCCACCTTACCATCTTCCAAATCACTTCCCTAGGTTCCAATTAAAACAACTAGTTAGTAGTATTCTTACCCATCACTTTTCCTTGTGCACAAGGTTTTCCTTTGGATCATTCTCCCATAGTGAGAGTATGAGTTTCCTTAAACCCCTTCTCTTAGCCACTCTCAGTCCTCCCACTCACCCTAGATTCTTGTACCTTTCAAGAAGTTGTCAGGCCTCACCTTCTCTCCCTTCCACCTTCCTTAAAGGGCATCACCTAGTCCATTCTCTCCTCTTCTACTAAAAACTAGGGCAACCATGTTGCTTTAAAAAGTCTTCTTTGAGTCATTTATATTCAAACTTCATTGAAATAGTGTTGTTCAAGCACTATGTCAAAGAGGGGCAAAATGTAGACACCTAAATCTGATTACATCATTAGGTAATCATATTTAGTCATCTCCTAAGACATTACTGATTAAATAATTATTATTCAATTAATTGATTGTTATCCCCTAGTTAATTAATTAATTAAATTAACTATAGTCCAATTGATAAAATCAAATGATAACCCAAAATAAATTTATCAATTAAATCCTTATTCCTCTATTAAATTAAATAAATCCTCAAATCTATTTAATTTAATCCCATAACCCCATTTTATTAAATAAATCATTTAATAAAATATCTAAAAACCCTTAAAGCATCCCTAAACCATATCCTAACACCTAATCCAATCCATTCACCCATGCTAACCTCTCTTAGCCACCTAACTAACCCATCCCATCAAAGCTAAACCACTTACCCCCTAACCCCCTTTCTAAGCTAATCCTAATCCCCCTCCTAAACATGTGCACAACTTTAAGTAAGGGTTAAGACTAGCTAACCCAAGCTAAAGTCAAAATATCTCCTCCCCTCACCCTCCAACATTTATGATTCTTACATCTTCCTTTATGACTCTTACAAAGAATTTATGAGCATTTATGGAGCCCTTATCTCTTGAGCCTCCTTTGTTGACCATCCATCTTGCTCTTCCCTTTATCCAATCACCCTGTGACATGTGTCACTTCCCTATTGGCCCTAAATAAGCACAATCCATGTGCTCCCTTTTGAGTGTATCTTGACCCTCCCTCACCATTTTGTCATCCTTGCATCCAAACCATCCATCTCTCTACCCCTTGGCCTATAAATGAAACCCTCTTCCTTCACAAAAATCATCCACCTTTCATGTAAAGGTATAATGCTATTTTGAGAGCCTAAAAACTACCAAAATACTATCATAATAATGAAATCCCTCCATACGTCTTTTTTTCAAACCCTCACCCATACATACACTTGGTAAAAACTCCCATCCTTTGGAAGCTTGAGCACATGAGCATACATCCCCTCCCATCAAGGACATGTCCATTTCATCATGGGTTATACCATAAGGAGACTACCATTCTTGGTTTTCTTCCTTTTGGTTTGCTTCCTTGTGAAATTCATGTTACATTACTAGATAATAGGTGATACACCAAGATTTCACATAGCCTTATTGATTGAATTTCTAGTTCACTTTTGAGCTTTCTTACTTCTTCTTACAAGGAACCATTCTTCTCTAAGAGTTCGTTGATTGTATCATTTGCTTCATCTAAACTACTTGAAGGGAAAAAGTCTTCAATCTTTTCTTCAGTGTACTAACGATCATTCATTTGATTTGCAAGTTTCTTCCTTCTTTCTAGGGATTGAGAAAATTGCTCCTTAGCTTTATTGAGTTGTGCAATGGCCATTTGTAGATCTAGCTTTTCATTGTCAATTGCCTTATCAAGTCTAAATATCTCCATTGTCCTTGATCTTTGTTCAAGCTATCAAACTTTATCCTAAGAACCACAAAGATCTAATACCAATTGTTGGAAATATTCAAGACTATGCTAGGTTACTAAGAGGGGAGGGGTGAATTAGTAACCTTAAAAACTTTACCAAATTCAAATCTTAATTATAATAATCCAATTACCATTTAATTCATTAAATAAGATCTAACTGCATGCATGAGAAACTGAAAGCACAAAACACTTATAACACTTGAATACAATAATTTGGTGACCCAAAAACCTTCCAAATAAAAAGTAAAATTGGGGTGGGGATGATACCCACAAAGCTTCAATATTGCAGCATAAAGTTGGCCTGATAAGGCTTACAATGATCACTCCTAATGATCTTCCCTATTAGGAGCAATCAGGACTACTAGGTACACCTTGTTAGAGGTTTTGCAAACACACAATGAAGTATGCACTTGGTAAAGCGATTTGACAAAAGACTATTAAGTCTACCTTGTTAAAGGATTTGGACTGGTTCACCTGTTAGGATGAAACAATAGATCTCTAACTTACAACTGGATTGCTGATTGAGATTCTTTGAAGTACTGATCACCTTTATGTGATAGATATGGCTTTGTTACTCCTTTGCTAATATGTCCTTACAACACACTTTGTCTGCTGCTGATTCACATTTGCATGCTTCTATTTTACATTTTTCACACATTCATACTTTCTCGTACATACTTGGATATGATACAATACATTACATATATATCAATCCAATTTACATAATTAGAAAGTTGGCCAATATAAAAGTTAGCACTAGTATTACAAAGTTAGACCATATGTAGATACTCGAGTTCTAAAGACTAACTTGGTGAAGTTATGATATTTGGCATCCACTATCACTACTTGGCATCATCATGCATTTGATAAAGTAGAAGCTTGGTCCATACTAATCATCTCAGAGTACTCTTGAACTTGGTCTATACTAGTGACTTAGTAGATTCCATGTAACTTGGTAGAAACTAAATTACTCATTTACCATGACTGCACTTGATAAACACTAATCATCACATAGCTGGTTAGCACTAACTTCACTTCACATGAACTACTAGCTTGGTAGAAACTGCAAAGTTTGGTAGCTATTGAAATGCTTGAGTGAAACTACTAGACTTCACAATCCCCGATTCTACTCAATTTGAACTATTTCACTTCACACTAACTAAATTCCCTTGGTAACCACTAAAATTCTTGTTAGAAACTATAGTGCTTGGTGGCTATTGAATTACATGGAAAGTACTGTAGACTATTCAATGAGCTCGGTAACCATACAAAACCTGAATAAGTGTTGTCACTAATAACAAACCTGACTAAATCTAAATAGTAAGTGTGTCTAAGAATCATGTATTACATGCTAATACAAAGCACCTATCTATTGGAAACTATAATTGAAACAATTATTCTATTGTCATTGATGTAAAATTTATTAGTGAGAAAGTTTTCTATCTGATCTAAATGTCATATCTATTTGATTGATGAAGAGGATTTGAGAAGATGTTCATAACAAAAGTATCTAGAGGAAAGGTTGAGTTATGAAGAGGAAACTACAAATGGACATTTTATTAGTTAGACTTTGACAAGATAAAGTGATTGTTTAAATCATGTTGCAAGAGGAGAAGACAACAATATTCAAGTCTTGGAAGTGTGAGAAAAGATAGATCAAATGTGTAGGCTTAACCTAGTAATAGAGTAAAAGAATAAGTAATTTTAATAGACATGTTGAGTGATGCTAGTGTCAACCAAGCCAAAGTAAGTATTGAAAAAAATTATTGTAATTTCCAATTGACTAAGTTGGTTTCTTGGGATATGGAAAATGTGTTGAAGATAAGGATCAATGAGTTGGATCACTTAATATAAGGAGAGGATTAGGTAATTGACTTAAGAGATGAATTTAGTTAGAAGTTTCTAGACAATAATAGATAAACATAATGATAATTAGATACATTGTATATGATGGATCAAATTTTAAACCCCAAGATCTATATTTTTGTTGAAGTGAAAAAATATTAGAACTACCTATTTAAAAGGGTATAGAGGAAAACTTTCTAGGAAGATAGAGAGAGTGTGGTACATAGAGGCTATGCACGTGTGAAGTAGTTTCAAAGAGTTGGAGTTGTTACTAATGTTGTTGACATGTTAATCTAAGGAGATGGCTTAATTTTGTTGAGAAGAAGTGAAGGGTGATTGCTTGAAAGGTTGCCAAAAAAATCTAAGATTGAGATGACAATGGAGGGCAACTAGTAAATTAGTATTAGGAGTTGAACAAAGATTTGTACATGCAAGTGAGTTGTATTTAATAGATCAAAATTGTCATTACTTTCTAACCATTATGAATAGTATCTGAAATATTTTAATCAAGGTTGACCTAATAGTCATAAGGACTTAAAATTATATATAAATCCTTTAACAATGTGACATTCTAATGGAATGTTCCAAAGTCCTCTAACAAGGCCACTCCTAATAGGGTGATTAAATTCTTTAATAGGGTCACATTTAACAGTGTGTATTGTAACCTTTAATAGGGTTGGCTCTTGATGAAGGGTGCTCAAAAATACAATATTCTAACCTACATGGGTGCCTTTGTTATAGTAATCTACAAGACTAAGCTGCAAACTACCACCCAAAGTTATTCTAGACAATGTTCAAGATTTTCTTAAACAAGCAATTTTATGTCACTTGGGAAGATTCTAGACATTCAAACTTAATACCTAGGATCAAAAGACTCTATCGATACAAATAGAGTCGACCAAATACATCTTTGACATTTATTTTATAAATTGTGGGTAGCCCAACTTTGGAAAGCCATAACTCTTGAATTGGTGTTCTGATTGGCTATTATAACAAATTTTCAGAAACACTAGCTCTTGATCTACAAGATCAAAACTGTGCTAGTGACCTTCCATCAACTTTTTGAACCTCATTTGGGGCCTCTAAGACCTTCAAAATTGAGCTCAAATATTTTTCTCCAAAAGTTTTGACCAAAATTCTGCAATAACTTCTCTGATACTTTAGTTCAAGCAATGAGATTTTTGTGGTAGACTTATAATTTTGAAATGAACCTTCACATAGAAAATTAGAACATTCCAAGCTTATATGAAAAACTTACTAAAAATAGCAAGTTCCTAGAAATAGTAACCCCCTATCTACTAGTCCTTATTAAAATACAAAAGTTTGAAAATAAAAATGTTTTTGGGCGATGCAAGATTCCTCTTACACCTGGGGTAATTTGAGAAGTGACTCCATCACATTTTAGGTGTTCAAAGGAAAACCAAGATGGTTAACCTCCTACCTTGCTAGTCATGATGAATCCTCTACTGGCCTTCATTTCCATTTGACTAGGTATTCCTCATAGGTTATGTTCCTTGTACTTTTGCCAATACGTCTGGCCATTATCTCCTCAATCTCCTTTGTAGCCAAGCTAACCACTAGAATACTCCATTATTATTCTGTAACTTAATCTCCATCACCTCCTTCATAATTCTCTATCAAATTTGAAATATTAAATAATGTTTAATCATGCCTTTCTACTATCTTGCATGGTCCAAACTTCTTCATCTTCAGCTTATTATATGTACCCACTGGAAAAAAACTCCTTTCTCAAATGAACCATGACTTCATCTCCAAGCTAAAATTCCTTATACTACCTTTTTACATCTTCCTTAGCCTTGTATTTTGTATTAATCTTTATGATGTGCTTCCTCACCTCCTCATGGATATTCTTCAAATGTTCAACAAAATCTTCTGCTTCAGCACTACTTATCTCTCCTTTATCCAACTATCACAATTCATAAGCATTTCAGGGACTCTCCCATATACAATCTAGAATGATGATTTACTAGTACTCATGTTGATAGAATTATTTTTTGAAAATTATTCCTATGGTAAAATCATATCCCATCCTTTTGGCTTGTCTCCAACCAAACATCTCAGTAAATTTATTAAACTCCTATTCAGCACTTCTATTTGACCATCAATCCATGGATGATGTGATGAACTAAACTTTAAATCTATCTTCAATTTCTTTCATAATGTATGCTAGAAATACCCAAAAAAATTGGTATCTCGATTGGAAACTATACTCTTTGGTAGACTATGTAGTCTCACCACTTCTCTAAAAAATAACTTTGCCACATGAACAACATCACTAGTTGTCTTGCAAGGAATAAAATGTGCCATCTTCAAAAACCTGTCAACCACAAAAAAATAGAATCTTTCCCTCACTTAGTCATTGGTAATCTAAGAATAAAATCCATGCTAACATTCTTCCATGGCTTCTCTAGTATAGGTAATGGCTGATACAACCATATATTCTACTTCACTCCTTTCACCATTTGACATACTTTGTAACTCTGTAAAAACTTCTTTACATCTTGTTGCAACTATGGCTAGTAATAAGTCTTAGCAACCAAAGCTATGGTTTTATCTCTACCAAAATGTCTAGCCAAACCACCACTATGCTTCTCCTTGATGAAATTCTCTCTCATTGAAATTTTGGCAATGTACAACTAACTTCCTTTGAACAACATACTATCATGGATCATAAAATCCAATCACTTTGTCCTATCAAGTGTAACAGGTTCTGTACAAGACTTCCACACTTCACCAAAATCAAGATCATCTCGATACAAAGTACCAAGTTCCTTGAACCCAATCACCTCCATCTACATTTATGTTAGCAAAAGTTGTCTTCTAATAAGAGCATCTACAACTTTGTTAGACTTCTTACTCTTGTGTTTGGAAAAAAATGTATAACTCTACAAAAACTCAACCCACTTCAAATGTCTTTGGTTTAATTTTCCTTAACTATTCAAATATTGCAAAGCTTGATGATCAGTACTCAAAAAAAAAATCTTTAGGAAGAAGATAGTGTCTCCACTTCTTCAATACTTGAACTATAGCATAAAATTATTAATCATAAAAAAATAATTTCCTTTTGCATTATTCAATTTCTCACTAAAATAAGCAACAAGTCTACCTACTTGGCTCAAAAAAACTCCCATTGCAAAACACTAACATCACAATCTACTTGGAACACCTTGTTAAAATCAAGAAGTGCTAAAACAGGCTACTTTGTAACTTTCTATTTCAACAAATTAAAACTCTTATCCGCTCCTATAGTCCACTTAAATTCTTTCTTATCCCCACTCATTGTTTTAGTTAGGGGTCCAAAAATATTGCTAAAACCTCTTATAAACTTTTTGTAAAAAGTAGCCAATCCATGAAATGATCTTACCTCTATTGCACTCTTTGGAGTAGACCATTCAAGGATAGCCTTCACCTTCTCTGAGTCCATTTTCAAATCTTCTCCTAAGACTACAAATCCTAGGTACACCAACTCCTTTACAAAATTGCACTTCTTTAGGGTTATGAACAACTTTTCTTCCCTCGAGTTATCAAAAACCTTTCAAATATAAATTAAATGCTCCTCCAATGTCTTACTAAAGATAAAAATATCATCAAGGTAAAGAAGGAAAAACTTACCTAGAAAATTCTTTAGTACCTTATTCATGAGCCTCATGGAAGTGCTTGGTGCATTGGTTAGCCCAAAAGGCATGACAAACCAATCATACGATCCTTCCCTTGTCTTGAAAGTAGTCTTCCATGCATCTCCTTCTCTAATGTGAATCTAATGGTACCCACTCTTTAGATCTATCTTTGTGAAATACTTAGCCCCACTCAAATAGTCCATAATATCATCCATCCTTGGCAATAGAAATATGTACTTGATTGTGATATTTTGGATAGCATTAGAATCTATACACATTCTCCACTCTTCTTTGGTGATAATATGGCTAGTACACCACATGGACTCAAACTCTCTCGAATCAACCCCTTCTGAAATAACTCATGAACATGTATGTTCAATTCTTCATTTTTTGCTAGTGTCATTTTGCGTGTTAACTTGTTTGGAAAACTAGCTTCTAGAATCAAATCCATCTGGTGACTAATCATCCTCATTGGGGGCAATCCATCAGGTACATTATCTGATAAAATATCAGAAACTCTCCGAACATATTTGCAACTTTTGGAGGTAACTCTTCTACTTCTTCTTTACTATCTTTTGTAAATATAGAAAAACACATATTCTCACACTTCATACCTTTGAGAAACTCATTTCCATCAACAAAGCATATTTAGGCAACACCACATACGTTTTCTTCTTTCTCCTTCAATGACTTCAACTTATGTTTCACTCCATCCTTTGTCAGGGTATAGGTGTTTGCTCACCCATGGTGTACAACATGCCTATCAAACTACCATGACCTAACTAGCAACATGTGACATATGTCCATAGGTATGATTTCACAATGTAGCTCATCCTAGTAGCTTCTAATCTTGAACTTCATAAAGCATTGTTCATTGACTATGACCTTGTGGTCATCTTGCACCCAAGCAATATGGTATAAGCATAGGTGTTTTTGCCTCTTCAACTTCATCTTTGTGACCATCATTTCTAATACTATATTTCTACCATTTCCACCATCAATGATCACATCACAACACTTATCTTCACATCTACACCTTGTATGAAATAAGCTCCTTCTTTGATCAAGTTCATTCTCACCACTCATTAGGACTCTTCTATTAACTAGGACTTGTCCTCTTTCAAAATCTTCAAAATGTGATGATCTGGTATCTTTATCAACATGTGAAACTCTAGCCTAGCCTTCTCTTATTTGATCCATCCTTCCTTGGCACTAGGAACATTCAAATGCTCTATGCCCTTCTTCTCCATAGTGAAAAAATTTCCCACAGAAGCCTCCTGTTCCAGATCCTTTTCCTCTACCTCTTCCTCTTTGATCTCTATTATTATGGTCATGGGAACAATTGTAATTATTCCCCCTCTAGTTCTAACTACTACTTTCAGCCTCATCCTTTTTCTTCTAATCATCATTAAGACCAATAGAAGATCATCATCCAAATCTTCCACCATGACCTCTTCCAATATTCTTGTTGTTAAACTTCTTGATCAATTTATCCTCAACTTTTAGGAAAAACTAGTATGCCTCCTCAATATTGTTAATTTGAACTAGAATTATCTCATCTTGAATACTTAGTCTTAACCCATTAAGATAATGAACCACTTTCTCCTTATCAACTTCTACATGGCTAGTTCTAATGAGAACTTGATAGAACTCTTCATTATACTCTTCAAAATATTTTCCCACTTACTTCAACCCTTGCATTTTCTTCAACAAGTCAAGATCATAATCCACAAAAATGAATTATTTCTTTATTTTAGCTATCATTTGATCCCATCTGGTGATTTTTTCCTTTGCCTTTATGTTCCACTCCAACCGAACCTTCTACCACCAGATCTTTGAATGTCCCTTTAGGTTTTCCTTCAAAAAATTGACCCTATAAAGATCCTCAATATCTCTATACTCAAATTATTCCTCTAGTTCATTGAACCAATCAATCAGCTCCTTTGGGTTAAGATTTCCCAAAAATATGGGAACCTCAAACTTAGATCTTTTTCCAATCTTGGAGATGGTCTTAAAAATCCTCCCTTCCTCTAGGTTTAGAAATACCTTTGGCTTGATATTTTCTTCTTCATCATACTCATCATCTGTTTCATCTATTATGACAAGATTCATTCCTCTACGCATTAATTAAAATTTACATTCTACAAATCTATTATTTTGAAATAGTTTTCAACTAGCTATTGTTGCAAATAGTTTATAGTAGAGATTGAGCAATGGAATGATAAGATCTAAAGTACTTAACTATTTTTTTATTTGTTCAATTGGTACATCTAGACTATGGATAATTGATTCACCCCCCATCTTTGTTATTCTAAATATTCTAATAATTGGTATATGAGCATTGTAGAGAGAAGTTTGAAGGCATTCAAAAATAAAGATCATTGTGTACACAAAAGAGGTACTAGAGTTGAACAAAGAAATTTTTTCTACATTGCATAAGTTGATGAGGATACATATAGCTATTATTGGTGATGTTGCATTAGATTTTCTGGATCATGCATATGTGCACATAACTAGAGTTCCTTTAACTACTCAAGAACTAAAAGAAAATAATGAACAAAATCAAACAATGTTGGAGATTGCTTCATCCCTAAGCTATGTTGAGTTTGATGACCTAAACAAATCCAATAATTCAAAGGATATGTGGGATAAACTAAAGAAAATATATGGAGGAGATGATGATGTCTTGAGAGCCAAATCAAAAATTCTAAGAGGTAAGTTTGATGAAATGAGAATGACAGAAGATGAGAACATAGTTCAGTATTGCACAAGAATCAAAGAAGTTTTCAATGATATTAAATGAGCTAAAGGAAAGATTGAAGATGAAAAAAAAATTCAAAAAGGTATTGAAAACTCTACTTCCTATTTATGCTATTAGGGATTTCGAAACACAAGAACTAAGATGTGCACTAGGTAATGACCTAACCATGGAAAGTGTAATTGATAGGCTTACTAATTTTGAGATGTCTAACTTTCATAATTACACACCTTCTACTATTGAATCTTCTTTTAAATCACAATTGATTATTAGCAAGAAAGAAAAGGGAAAATATGTGAAAAATGATAATGATACTTCTAATGATAGACTTGATGAACTTGAGGCATTGATAGCTAGGAGATTTGGAAGAAGAAAAGGAAATTACAAAGATAAACTTATCATAATATATTTTTCATGCAATAAGGTTGGTCATATTGTTGCAAGGTATCCTGACAAACAGGAAAAGGATGAAAGAAAGGAGAGCAAGTACAAGGAAGAGGAGATGACCAATACTTAAGAAGAGCAAGGACTACAAGGAAAAAGGTAAGAAATCTTATTATATTGTTGAAGAAGAAACTGATACTAAATCTAAAAGTAATGATGTAAAGGTAGTCTATATTTCCAAGAAAGAAGATTATGATGAAGATGAGAAAACTACTTTAATTTATGATGTGAAAAAATTGATAGATGGATAATTGATAGTGGTTTCTCCAATCACATGACTGGTGATAGAAGTAAATTTGAGGACATTGAACCATACAAGGGTGGCTATGTTAAATGTGGTAATGATGTTCCATGTCTTGTGAAAGGTAAAGGGACAATTTAACTAACTCATAAGGTCAAATGTGACAACATTTACTAGGTTGAAGGATTTAACTATAATATGTCAAGTATTTCATAGTTAAACAAATAAGGTTATAGAGTTGAATTTGATGAAAGAAAGGTCAAAATATTTGATGATGATGGTAAACTGATTAGAAGTGGTGATCAAACAAGAGGTAACTTTTTCTATCTAGATTTATTTGATGATACATGTTCTTTGCATAATATGAAGATATTTTGTTATGGAACAAGAGGTTATGTCATGTAAATTTTGACAACTTGGCTAGTATTAGTTAAAATGAAAAGAGTAAGAGGTTTGCCAAAATTGAAGAAACCTGACAATACTATTGGAAATGACTAAAAAGATCATGAATAAAGAATGATGGAACTAGTAAAGAATGTTTTCAATCATTTTTTTGTCATTGATGTCAAACTTTCTAGTTGCAAGAATGACAGTTGCTTTAGTGATCCAAATACTATCAATTGGTTGATTGACAAGGAGGAGGCAATCAATAAGATGTAACTAGAGCACCTAGAGAAAGGTTGAAGTTATGATTTTGTAATGAAGTATAAGGATCAGCTAAGCCATTGATGAAATAGTGTATTGATGACATACTCTAAGACAAAGAGGATGGACACACTAAGACACATCAAAGATGTAAGGTTTAACTAAGTTCATTTGAGAGAGTTGAGCAAGCTAGTTGAAGTTGAGCAAATTCCTAGTTGAAGTTGAGCAATCTTTCAAGTGCTGAGTAACACAAGATTGTTCAGGTGCTGAGCATTAGTAAATACAGTAGAATCTAAGTAACACAGAAGGTGCCAAGCATCAGTAAACCAATGATGTCGAGTTGTTTCATTATTTGTTAAGTCAAAAGATTCACTAGATTAGTAACAATAAGTTTGTTACATTTAATTTTGAGAATTAGTTGGATGATAAGGATGATGAGTAGATGCCATAGAATTTTATGTAAACCATGCAAACCAATTCAAGGTGAATGCTGATGGACATATCATGAAGTTTCTAGAAGAAACAATTTGGAGGGAAAATAATATCATTTTCTGAGATCAAATTAAGATTTGAGCAAGAAATGAAGAATAGAACTTCTTTATAAGGAGTTATAGGTCAGAGATAAAGTGTGTGTGTGAGAGGGAGTTGGTCATAAGTATGGTCATGTGTGAAGTGTCAAGAAGAGGACACAGTGAGGAGTAAGAATAGAGCACCAAGACTCTAAGTTGATCAAGTGACCATAGAGTGGATTGGCATAATGAGTGGAAGAACTCAAGGAGATAGATCTTGAGGGTGAACAAGCTGTCAACACTACAAGGGAGATAAGACAAGCAAAGAATAGAATTGAAGAATGATCTAAAATATGCAAGGTTAGAGTTGCAATCTTTATCAGGTCAAAATCCTTCTAATACTTTCTTACCATTGTATTAGATATTAAAATCATGCATTGCTAGGTTAGCTTAACAACTAGGTGGATAAGCCTCAAGACAAGGATAGAAGATCCCTAGGAGAAGGATAAGAGATCCTCAAGAGAAGGGTAAGATATCCTTAGGAGAAGGATAGGAGATCCTTAGAGAGGGACAAAAGATTCTTTTGAGAAGGTGACTATAAATCCCATGGACTTGGGTGGGCCTAAAAGCTCTATGTAAATCCCTTAACAGGGTGACATTCTAAGTTGAATGTCCTTAAGTCCTCTAATAGGGCACACTCCTAACAGGGTGTAGAAATCCTTTAATAGGGTCACATCTTATAGTGTGTAAAGCCTTTAACAGGGAAAACCATCAGAAGTGATTGAAATCAATGGCACAGTTATTTTGTGGGTGTCATCCCTACCCCAGTTTTACCTTCTTATTCCTAGAGGGTTTTTGGGTTACCAAAATTCTTTGTGTTATGGTGTGATGCATGTTTATTGTTCATGATTGTTTAATGTTTAATTCCATGCATGATAAGAAAGTAAAAAGGATAGTACTTCTTATTCACTCTCATTTTGTTAGAAAGTTTGGATTGGACATTATTTAACCTTGAATAACTAATTCAACCCCCCCCCCCCCCCCCCCTCCCCCTCTCCAGTTATTCTAAAGAATTCTAAAAATTGGTATCAAAGCCCACTACTGATTTGTTTCAAGGTACTAGTAGCAAGAAGATAAAGATGTCCAAGAGAGAAGTTCCCAAGCTAAACAAAGACAACTTTGTTGCATGGCAAAGTTTGATGAAGCTACACCTTGGATCAATAGGTGACTATGCACAAACCTCGATCACAGTTGATCATGTAGACCCTACAGGACCCCTCACTACAGAAGACATGAGCAAGAAGAAGGGACACAATTAAGCAATGTTAGATATTTCTTCAGCACTAAGCTATTTTGAGTATGATGACATCAAAGAATGTGGTACTACATATCAGATGTGAGAAATATTATCAAGAATCTATGGAGGAGATGATAATGTCAAGAGAGCCAAAAGTGAGAGCCTAAGAGGAAAGTTTGATGAAATGAAAATGGAAGAAGGAGAGAATGCTTCTCAATATGGTGCAAGGATGAAAGAAGTGGTAAGTGCCATAAGAAGCCTAGGAGGATAGTTGTCAAAAGAAATAGTATGTAGAAAATACTTGAGAACTTTGCTTCCTATCTATGCTATAAGAGTATCAGCCATCCAAGAGCTAAGGTGTGTACCAAGAAATGCATTTTCATTTGAAGGAATAATTGGAAGACTCACTACCTTTGAGCTATCCAAATTTGAATTTGCATTCAAAGTCAAGATGACAATAAAAGACAATGAGGAGCTGTAAACAAAGAAAAGAGTGGAAAAGGAAAGTAGCATCCAGTGACAGCAACACTGATGAAGATGATGTAGACCAATTGGAGGAATTACTAGCAAAAAAACTTCATAGAGGAAGAGGCAAATTCAAAGGTAATCAACGAATCATTTTTTTAAATTATAATGGAGTTGGTCACATTGCAGCTAGATGCACACAAAAGAAAAATTACAAGGATCAAGGTAACTTCAAGAACAAGAAAGAGGAAAACAAGGACTATAGAGGTAAAGGCAAAAGTTGCTACATTGTTGAAGAAGACTCTGATGAAAATGATGATGAAGTAGTCTATGTGGGTATGAAAGATGAATTAGATGAAGATGAAGCAACTGCCCTGGTAACCTGCATGAACAAGAATAACAAATGGATCATAGACAGGGGGTGCTCTCATCACATGACTAGAGATAAAAGTAAGTTCATTTCCTTTACTCAATATGAAGAAAATAGTGTTAGATTTGGTAACAATGTACCATGTTAGATCAAAGGGAAAGATAGTATCAATCTTACTGAAAAGATATCATGTGATAATGCATACTATGTTGAAGGCCTAAATTATAACTTTTTAAGTGTCTCATAGTTAGGAAATATAAGATGCAAGGTTGAATTTGAAAATAGATTTTCCAAGATCTATGATTCTAAAGGAAGTCTAATAGGAAAAGGTGACTAGACTAGGAGTATTTTGTTCTACCTAGACATGGAAGATGCTTCTTGTCTCATTGTTCAAACTAATGGTGTATGGTTATGGAACAAGAGGCTATGTCATGTAAATTTTGACAACCTAATAAGCATCATCAAAATGAAGAAAGTTAGAGGTCTACCAAAGTTGAAGAAGCCCGATAACACCATGTGCAAACAATGCCAACTAGGGAAGATGACCAAGTCAACTTTCAAAAGCAAGGCTTATACTTCTAATGAAGTATTAGTGCTAGTTCATATTGACTTGTGTGGTCCTATTGAAGTGCAAAGCTACAAAGGTGACATATTCATAATGCTATTTGTAGATGACTATTTAAGGATGATGATAGTCATGTTCCTGAAACAAAAATCAGATGCATTCCAAATGTTCAAATGGTACTTGGCTAGAGTTGAGAAAGAGACTAGGAAGAGCCTAAAATGTCTCAGGTCTGATAGAGGAGGTGAATTCACATCAATAGAATTTGAAGAATTCTACAATGAAAGAGGAATCAAAAGGCATACATCAACACCTAGGACTCTACCTTAGAATGGTATAGCGGAAAGAAGGAATAGGTCAGTTATTGACTATGCTAGGACCTTAATGATGGAGAAAAATGTTGCACTTGAGTACTGGATAGAAGCTGTAAGTACCGTAGTCTACACATTCAACAAAGTTCAAGTCAAGAAAGGTACAAATGCAACACCTTTTGAATTATGGTATGGGCATTCTCCTAATGTAAAACATTTCAAAATATTTGGATGCAAATTCTATATATATAAAGAGTCTAGAAATGGAAAGTTTGATGCAAAGAGTGAGTAAGACACATTTCTTGGTTATTCTACTAGAAGCAAAGCTTATAAGTGCTTGAATGTTAACACTAACAAAGTAGTAGAAAGCACAAATGTGAAATTTGATGAGCTTGCAGAAGTTCAAAGTGTTGACAACACCAAGAAAGTAGAAGAATACAAGACCTTTGTATACTTTTATGAAGGTCTACCTAATAATGGTGAAGTTGTAGCTCAGAATGACAATCATCAACAAAATCCAGTATCTGTTGAGTCATAGATAGTGAATGTTGAGCAGTAGACCAGATTTTGTCCAAGGTCAGTGGTTCAAAGAGGTTTTCATTTCTTGAGGGATTTTTTGGCTACAATCAAGTGTTGGTCAAAGTGTGTGATAGGTACAAGACTACATTTACCACAAAATGGGGTACCTATGCTTATTGTAAGATTCTATTTGGGCTAACGAATACAAGTGCTAAATTTTAGAAGGCAATGGAGATAGCCTTCAAAGACGTGATTGAAAAGTTTGTATTAGTTTACCTTGATGATATCATAGTGTATTCAAAGAATATAGAAGATCATTTTAATCATTTGAGACAGGTGTTCTTAAGGTGTAGAGAGTTTGGAGTATCCCTTAACCCAAGCAAGTGTGTCTTTGCTACCAATCAAGGAAAATTATTAGGACACATTGTATCTGAGGATGGATTAACCATTGATCAAGAAATAACAAAAGCAATACTTGCTCTCCCTCTTCCTAAACATAAGAAAGTGTTGCAAAGTTTCCTTGGTAGGATAAATTTTATGAGAAGATTTATTCCTAATCTTGCTACCATGGTAAAATTCCTTACGAATATGCTCAAGAAAATTATGGTCTTTGCATGGACCAAGGAAGGGAAGGAAAGTTTTGAAGAGATCAAGGTAGCCATAGCCTCAACCCTTACTCTCATTAATTCAAATTTTGAAAAGGATTTCATCCTTTATGCCCTAGGTGGTGAGTCAAGAATTTCCTTTATCTTGACTCAAACAAATGATAAAGGTGAAGTGCATCCCATAGCCTTCTTTAGTGAAGGTCTTAAAGAGTATGAAAACAAATACAGCTATGTAGAGAACCAAGCCCTTGCAATCATCAGAGATTTAAAGAAATTTAGACACCTTCTTTCTCATAATAAAATTCATTTGTTAGTACCCCATGCGAGTGTGAAGGATTTTGTTTTGAGGAAAGATATTAGTGAGAAGAGAGCTAGTTGGATTACTAAAGTAACAAAATATGATGTTGACATCCAGATCACCAAGCTAGTAAGAGGGAGGGGATTGTGTAAATATATGATATCATATCAGGAATTGGATGAGGAAGTTGCTATGATACTAACAAAATAAAAAGAGACAAGAAATGATGACCCAAGGAATTAGATGGATGATATGAGGAATTTCTTATTAGGAAATGGATATCCTCAAGGATTAGATAGAACTAAAAGGAGACAATATAGATTACAGTTAATTCCTTATGTCATTGTTGATGGTATCCTTTTCAGGAAATATTTTAATGGAGCCCTATTAAGATGCATTGAAATAGACCAAGTTGAATGTATGATCAAAGAGCTTCATGATGGTCCTGATGGTGTTCACTTCTCAGCAAGGACAACTACAATGAATATCATGAGGGTTGGTTACTATTGGCCATCCATGTTCTATGATTGTCATAGGTATGTGAGGAAGTGTAAAAAATGTGCCTTCTTCTCTGGTAAGCAAAAACTTGCAGCTCTTCCTTTTCATCCCATTTAGGTGGACCAGCCTTTTGCTCAATGGAGATTGGATTTCATAAGCCCTATCAATCCTTCTTCTAGTTCTTGTCACAAATGGATTTTAGCTACTACAGATTACTTCACCAGATGGATAGAGGTAGTTGCATTGAAGGATGCCACATAATCTTCAGTTGTTGAGTTCCTTGATGGAATTGTGACTAGATTTGGTGCCCCTTCAACCATTATTTTAGATAATGCAAAATCTTTTGTACAAGCTCATATTTGTGCATGGGTAGTTGACCATAATATCTACTTGAGCACATCCTCAAACTACTATCCTCAAGGTAATGGTTTGGCTAAGTCATCCAAAAAACACCTAACTAGGATTATGAAAAGAACTATAGAGGATAACCAAAGGTGTTGGCATCAAAAGTTGAGGACTACACTATGGGCTGACATAATAACACCTAAGAGGTCAATAGAAAATTCACCATTTATGTTGGTATATGGCAAAGAAGTAAGGCTTTCAATCTCATCAGAATTCCCATCCCTAGAAATAGCTCATCAACAAGAGCTAATTGAAGACAATGCCATGATAGTGAGAATGACAGATCTAATGGAGCTGGAAGAGAATAGAAGTTAGGCCATGCAAACCCTAGAAACACATCAGCAACAGGTGAAAGGGAGCTTTGACAAGAAGGCTAGGGTCAAAATCTTCAGAGAGGGTGATTTGGTTTTGAAATAGGATGTAGACAGGGAAAAACTAAGGAGACACTCAAAATTTAATGCACTATGGAATGGTCCCTATGTGATTGTCAGTTGCAAATAGGCTAATGCTTTTCAATTAAGCAAGCCTAGTGGTGAAATTTTTCCTATCCCAGTCAATGGGATCTATCTCAAACCATGTTTCTAATAGGGTTGAGGTTTCATGTACATAGGTAGCTTATTTTTTTCCTATTGGTTTTCGGCTTCCCAAGAAGTGCACGAGCACATGTGTTTTGCTGAGTTGCACAGGAGTAGAGACAGAGCTTTTAGTGTTTTACTACCATAGAGGTAGGGTTAGGGTTTCATAATGCCTGAGATCTACATTTTTTATGACTCTATAGCCCAATGGATGCATAAGGCCATTGATCATATGCATAGTTGGCTTGCATCCCCTCTAAGTCACCAGAAATGTTACCTACTTTTTCCCCTTGCCAAAAATTTGAAATTCAAACACTTGAGCCCACCCAATGGCCACTTCCGATCTTTAATATTATTTAAATTCCCTAGAAATACAAAAAATAAAATGATTAAAACTTTATGGTATTTCTTTTATTTTCTAATTTGTTTCCACTGGCCCGCAACTTTTTGAGCCATCAGATCTTTCATGATCTACAGTGGCCACTTTCCTGCATCCTCAAAATGCACTACCTTTACATAATGTGGTGAAGCCCCTTTGTGACATGTGGAAGGTGAGGAAAATTTCCTTGTGTGGGTCATAGAAAGGAAGAAATGTCAGTCCAGCTGGCATTTCGATTGGTTCCCCCTTTCTCGCATTCTATCTTTTATTAGACTTCTTAACAATATAGGCAAGTGCCCTAGTGACACATTTCCTAATGATGTCATGGAGGATATTAATGTAGGTTCAAAGGGTATGAGTTATGTAGACTATCTAATGAAATGAAATCAAGGGTTGGCACTTTCCCACATTATGAATACGCAAGGAGATTAAAGAATGCGGGCAAGCGCCTTGTTGCTGTGTGTCCTTATGGGGTCAGGTTATTATAAAGCCATAGGGTGATGCCAAGGTGGTGCCAAGTCATGCTAAAGTGTATGTTGAATGGTTCATGGGCCCAGAAGTACTAAGGGTAGGCACAGTGTAATGAGGATCTTTCACAATCGTTGATCTTACGGAGATCAATGATCGACACTTTCTTGCATTATGAAGATGTGAGGAAATTAAACAATGCGGGAAAGTGCCTGAAGGACATGTGTCCCGATAGGCTTGGCTAAGGACATTAATAGAAAGGCAACACAATTAAGGCTGATAGTTATGTGACTGCTATGGTTAGGGTTTTGAGGAGGTGGCGCGGTTAGTTGGTTTGGTGGTCAAACTCGGGAAGGCCTTGTAGGGTGGCAAAATGAAATGAGACTATTGGCCCACATGGCCCATTTTGGTTGCAAGATTCAGTTGACCTACTGACTTTGCTGACTGATGAGCTAGAAACAAAGGAAATCAAGTTTTCTTACATGATTTGATCCTTATGATCAATTCCAACCAATCTCGAATGAATGTTGAACCTAGTAAATAGCAGGAGAACACTCTACCACCCAATTTTATCCATCTACTTGGTCAAAATGGTTTAATGGCTCCATTTCCATCAAGGCCCTATTTCAACAAAATATTAGATTTCATTGTATCCAAATCTGTACCTAGATTAGATTTTCTCTAGATCTCTAAAGAGACTTAATGGTAGTTGTTGTGGAGTAACTTTAGTTAGAGAACATCTAGGTTATGCCTAAGCTATAAAGGAAATTTTTGTAGATTTTGTCTCGTTGGTCAACCCTTCTCTATTTTCTCTGATATTGTTTTGCAATTTCACTATAAATTCCCTTAAGCCATTGATGTGAAGTGCAATAACTCTTTGCCTCTCAATGGTGTATTGTAGATATCTAAAATCTTGCATGATTGTATCTCTTTTGGCCTATGAATGGTATATAAGTGAATCCTCTCTTTCCTTGTGTCATTCATTTGGGTTTTTCTGACCTGCATGTGATTGTTAGATTAAAGAAAGTCTGGATGTGTATATCTTTTGGTGTCATGATGGTTCAATAGTGCATGTATGGGCAGAGATTGGTTTGAATACTCTATTTTTGGTGCATCACCCCCCTTAGGTTAGAATAGGTAGATTTTCTTCTATGCATTCCTTCTCCCTTTTCCTCTCCAAGAGTAGTTAGGTGCACCTTGATAGTAAAGGAAGCCAGCCTTCTCCAAAGACTCAACCTCATAATTCAAGTTCCATAGCTTGGAGGTTGTTTCCATGTTTCACAAGGTTGTCCTTAGGTAAAAAATTTGGACAAGGGTGCAAACTTTTGTGACAATAGTAGACACACTTGAAAGCATAAGGAGATCACATACATCTAACATCTAATCCATAACATGTAATGTAATCATGTGGAAAGAAATATTGCAATGAACATAGATGAGCATAAATAAACTATCACAAGAAAGAAAGCACAAGTAATGAAGCACCAAACTAAAAGCTATGCTCATTTCCTTCCAACAATAATAGCATCATGAGACCTCAAAGGCCCTAGCCATCCTATGAGCATGAATCTCAAATTACCAACAAAATAGTTGAGGTTGTATCATAAGATCATTCTTACCAATACTATAAATAACAAAATAATAGAAAAATACATCCTATCATGCTAATCTATTAATAGAAACACTATCGAAAGCAATGGTAAGGAATCTCATCTAGCAATATGATACAAAATCATGACAAAGGAATGTATAAAATAAGATACTAAAAATCTTAACATGATAGAAATTGCATCCAAAGTAAAATATAAATCACTAGAGAACATATTTTGGATACACTAAGTACCAAGTGAATATCCAACATCAGCCTCAAATAAAAAATGGACCATCTCTTGACACTAGTCCCCAACAATGGTATAGTAGCTACAGCTCCCAAGCACATGGAACCCACAGACCCACTCCCATTGTGTTGACGGAGATAATGATCCAACCACAATCACATAGTATAGTTATCCATGGCTAACATTGAAACCAAATAGTACAGAGGACTGCAACCAAGACTATGAGACAATGCAATACAATAGGTCCTGGTTAGATGCTTTATGGGTCTACTATGTAGGGACTCCCAAGATAAACATTGTTTGCAAACTCTCCCTTGGGACTCCCTCAGGAGTCCATCACATTGAGTCCTCAAATCAAACCACATAGATTAGTACCCTTGGATCAAACTATATAGGTAATCACATTTTAATTATCTTAGTTTTATTATCCATTAATTCATTTAGTTATCACGTATTAGAAACTCCTTCAAGTGAACCTCATTGGGAACATGACCTAGGGTTATGAGAAAAACCCCCCCACTGGTCTACCCTCAATACCCATGCTTATCACATGATGAGTTTTTGTAGGCAATGTAGTTTCCCAACCCAACCTAGATTAACATAATACTACCAATATCAACTAGGAGTTTCGGCCTCACAAGAACCTGACAAGTGCATGCCCACATACTCATGTGTGGGCACACGAACTGCATGATAATCATCAATAGCAAGGGCTAGATGAGAAACATATAAAACAAAAGTATAACAAGGTCGTTCAGTTAGCCTATATCTAGGAGTATGGATTCTACATGAATCCTAATGCACAATAAATCACCAAACATCATGAACTCACTCAACCAATCTAAATCCAAGAGTATGGATTATACACAAATCCTAATGTCCATGAAGGGGAAACATAACATGTAAGGAAACATGGAATACAATCTATTTCTAGAATCCAAGTAAACAATGCCAAAATCCCAACAAAATATGGGTGGTAAGCAAATCAAGGAAAGAATAAAAAGCCAAAATTATATGTTCTTGGATAACAAAAAAACTAAAAAACTCAATTCAAGAATAGGATGACAAGACTAAGGGTCCAATAAAATTTGCCAAACAAGCTCAAATTCCCAATCTAGAAAATTTAGTAAAAGACATAAGTCCACAAAATCCACTATGGAAACACAAGTTCAGATTGAGAAATAAAATACTTTGGAATGTCCTATAACCATTCTAATCCCATGAACTTAATCATTAAGGCAAGAGCTACAAGATGAAAACTCTAAATAAACCAAACAAAGAGATGGATAAAAACCTTGATGGCATGCAAAACGAGACAATGCCAAAACATCCAAAACTAAAACATCCTTGAATTTGATAGAATTGAAAATCCGCTAATCAAATCTATCCAAAATCATACTTTTCAAATAAATACATGGACCTAGACACTTCATGAAAATCCAATAGCATAACAACACTTAAAATTGCATTTCTAATTTCCTACGAAATAGAAATGTTCACCCTCATCCAACTGTGTGATATGAATGCATAAAAATGGAGGGGAACACTAGTTCTCCACTCCCTAACATTTAGCAACACAAAAAAGAAGCTAAAATGGAGTAAAACCAATAAAACCCCAAAGCCCTACCTCGCAGCCAAGCGGAAAAAATGAGAAATACCACCATAAAATAATGGGGACGCTGAGTTAGATGAAGCTATCGACATAGCGGAGAAATCCTGATATGAATCCAAAGAGACTGACCTTGCAATGATCCATTGAGCCAAATTCCCGCAATGACCAAGATAAACTTTGAGTAAGCCTCCTCCAAGAAAAAGATATAAAATATTGGTGACTCTTTCATTAATTTGGGAAAAAAAAATATTTCTATTGGAAAATCTCTCAATTTTTATTCTAAATATGATTAATATTGGCGACTATTTTTGAATCATAATTTTTTTGTATAAAATATTAATGAATCTCAATAATAATAGGAATCTCATTAATCACCATGGAATATTACAAATCAAAATTGAACATTTTTTACCTCATGGAATATTATGAGGATCATTACATATACTTCAAATCATTAGTGAAAACTAAATATTGGTGATATATCACTAAAGGAACTAATGATTATGATAAATATTGGTCAGTCCAATTTAATTTCTCCAATAATATATTATATTTAGGTGACTCAACTCTAATCATGTAACACATATTGTAGCGAGTATTTGAGTTTAAATTTTTCAATAAGATAAATTATTAAGCAATTTTAAATATTCTAGAACTAAATTTAATAAAACTCTAGTGATTTAGGTTGTATCAAATTTTAAATTATTAGCCAAATTACTAGCCAAAAAAATCTAAAATTAGCCAATTTACGAATATTAGGTACTAAAAATACCTTGGCAATGAGAAAAACATTGATTTCTCACAAGAGGGTTTTGAGGAATTTCCTCCAAAATCCTCAAATAAAAAAGTGATGAAGTGAGAATAAACTCACTTTTAGCCAATATATACACTTTTACAAAGTAACGTATTAATTAGATTACTTCAATTAACTAATCTAAGTGGGTCCCTCAACCCAAAATAAATCAGGTGATTCCAATTGAATTTGAATCCAACTACAGAAAATTAGTCAACAATAAAGTAAAGATTAAATCAAATAATTAAACACTTCAACCCAAAAACAACATTTAACTTAATCTTTTCCACAACCAATGTAGAATTCTAAATGCATAGACACACTCATATGTCTAATCACATGATGCATTATGAATATAGATTTACCATTTACCGGAGGATTAAAATGACAATATAGATACATTTTCCATATAGGATTGATATTGGCTCAACATGAAAGGTCTAATCAACAACTTCATGTGCCATTGTCAGGGATATAATTCCTACACAATAATGAATACCATCAAGTGTAGATGCACAATAACAATAGCTATAGTGACAATTATGCGAAATCACATAATTAAAGCATCTAATTAATTTCATTTAAATAATTATTTAAGTAGCCCATTTTGCATAAATTACTGAAATAAACAAGGTAAGTATTTGTAGCACATAGCCAATGAATCCAACATGGACAACTCATTTCTAATTATTTAAACATTTAATATAGACTTAATAATAGTTATTAAATAACACAAAAATGCTCTTAAAACACATAAGTGAACATGGTAAAATACATGACTAACCACTACTACAAGAACCTAGTCAAGTGTAGCAAGATAATAATACACAATGCAATCTCTGCATACATCTCTCGATAATCACATAACAACATCATTATACCACATCAATCCTAGTAACCATTGACACAAACCATAGTGAAACCATTTAACATATCATAATCTCATAAATCATCCATAAGATTAATTAATCCAAATGAAACAATAACATAAATCTAACCACCCCAATGGTGTAGACCACTCATGGTCCCAGTGGCAATCACTTCACAAAGATAGATCAACAAGGACATTGCATCCATTAGGATGACTTAAATAAATCAAATGGGAGAGGCACTACATTATCCTACCTAGAAACTAGGCTTACTCCTTGAAGCCTGCAATCCAAGTATAGAAACCAAACACACCAAGCGCAAAATCAAAACCAAATAATAGGAATGACTCATTGACTTTGTTGGTGTTTGAAAATGTTACCAGTTTCCAATTACCTTGATGAGAACAAAACACATCTAGGGGCAGCTAACTCCCATTTTCAACATATCCATTCAGACACCAAGTGAACTATAAGGCTAGACCCTTCTTCTTCTTCAGGCTCTGTGAAACCTAGGTGGGTAGACCTCAGTTTCAATTGATACAGTACCAGTGCAAAAACATATCCCTAAATCTATTAAGCAGATGAGAACCCTTATATCTCCTAATAACTCATGAAATAACATCAATCTACAATAGCTAAATACAGATCTATGAATCTTAGAAGCTGAGTGAGGTTATTACATTTAGGTCCTTCAACATGAAAGGGTAAAACATGTTTGATTAATAATGTTGAATTCAACATAACCCCAAATATACAGTAGCAATAACTAAGTGACCCTATAGCTGATCAGTGCCTTAACCATTGGGAAAATCCATGAATCAAATGCATACATATGGATATCTAATACTTATTTATATATTCAGATATACAATCTAGCTAGTTACATTGTAAATCAACATCTATGCTCAATCTGAACCTCATTCTTACATGATATCCCCCCCCAATAAACTTGCAACCCTGTTGAATTGTTTGAAGCATTTACATAACCACTTTGGTTATAAGCAATAATGAAACAACATATAGCCTTAAGGGACTACAATTATGACCTAGGCTCTTTGTTCAAAGACCATAAAACATTGAAAATTCACTGAGACAGGAGATGAGAATCAGAATGAAACTAATGAAATTCTTGTTCATTTGTATTCATTTCCTTTAAACAATACAACCAAATGCATGAAATGAAAACAAAAAAAAACCTAATGGATCTTAACTATATATATTTATCTTCCTACTGATGTTCATACAAGAGAGATTGCTAAAAAAAATGTGGTATCACAGTATGGGAACACATCAAAACTGGATCCAAAACATGGTATCACAACAATGATTAGTTTTCTCCAAAGATTAGAACCAACTAGTTTCTCAGTGACAAAACTAGAACCCTTACAATGAGGAAAAGAAAAGAAGATATAGGAGAAGAGTTAATTCCCAGATCTGATCAAAACATGACATCTGTCCACCTGGAAAACCTTCTTAACAAGTTAAAAACATCCTTCAAATCTCTCCCCTCAACTGGTGAATCAAATCTTCAATCATTTAGCCTCCACCATCAAAAAATATTTGAGATATTTGATGTAATAACTAATTTGATTCCTAATTTGAACTCATAAAAACAACATAAAATCAGTTAAAATTGAACTCTAGAGGGATGGAAACTTTTCTAGAATTTTTTTTGGCATCAAAAGACTCCAATACATGTTCCCCAACTAATTCTAACGCTCCATGATGAATTCTGCCCCTTTTACTAAGAATGCCCCAGAAATTGAAAATTTGCTTATAGACTAAACCGATGGACTATTGTGTGAATTCTGACCTCAAATCTATCTTCTTCTGGTTCTGACGGTATATTATAGTGCATATTTTGGACAAAATATGCTCCTATTATGGCCATTTGAAAATCAGGGACCTGAGCCATGATTAGTCATTAAAATTCAAAAATTAAAAAATTTATATAGTCAAAACTATAAATTTATTTCAAATCCTTCATTTTAATGATTTATGCATTGAATATTTGGACTTTTCTTTTAAAATCATTTCTCTTTCTGCCCTCACAACTTGTCGCAACTTGATTGGCCATGACAATTTGAAACTATTTTAATTAAATAATTAATATTAATTAATTCACTTATTTTTGTTTCGTGTATCATTGCGAGCAATTGAAATTTTTTTTTTGTTCTCTTGCATAGCCTCTTGCTTTACGTCCTTATGACCTTAGTGTCAGATCAAGCTCTTTGAAATTTCCATTCTTGACCATATGAGTGTGAGACCCCTTTACATCTTTATGCTCAGGCCTATCATTGCGAGTCCATAAAAATTGGTTTATGCCCACAGAGGGCATTTCAAATTTTGTAAGACCGAAGCATTGCAATTTTTTTTCCCGACCATAGTATGGTCGTAACCCTGTAGAGCCCTGAAATTTTCTCTCCACTCTTACGTTGGGCGTGACATCCTAATAATTTTACAATTACCTTATGCTCATACGCATGGCTTGCTCTTATGCATTGACCGTCAAAATTTATTATCTTTGACCTTGACTTGGCTTTAAAAGCCACCAGTCTTCAAGACACAATAATTTCTATGTAGAGTTGTATTTAAAATGTTTTGACATCCAGCCCCTCCCCAATGTGGGATAAATGTGCTTGCATTTCTTTATCATTTACTGCGTGAGCTCTTTTTGATTATTTTTCCCTATCTTTACATGGATGCTTGAGCCTTCTCCTTTCTTTAACTACCGCTGATTGTCCCTTGATTTCATGAGGAGCTTATTTGAACCATGGTGTGATCTTCCTTGATGTCGTGGCTCCATGTTGGGCCTGCTCCTTTAATTGACTGGCCTTTCAAACCTACGTTTGGCTTCTTTTAAAATTGACTCCCCTTTGACTAGCATGTGGAGTTCATCTTACCAAGCGTGCATAGAGCTAGGGCTTCTTTGTTTTAGTGTCTCAAATCTGATGTCCACCTGCTCTTTCATTTTACATGGGTTCTTTTTAGAAAGCTGTGGCTTTATTCTTCCTTTGATTATGCGTGGGATTCTTTGGACTACGTGGGCTCTATTTTCTATGTTGGTGGCTTGGAGCTTTCTGGTACTCATTTGGACGTCTGGTTTGTGTGATATTCCCTTGCCTTTGACCTACGTGGGGTGTTACATACTACAACTTTTTCAAGACATCGTTGGCTTTTATGCCTGTTGCTCACGCCTGGGATTGCTTGCCCCTATTTACTGGTCTACGTGAGGCTTCCTTTTGCTATCTACATGGGCTGCCTCAATGTTATTCTAACCTATGGCTTCTTCTTTTATATTGTCGTTCTTGCTTAGAATCCCCTGTCTCCTCTTCAATGTGTATCCCATATACTAAATAGCTAGTGAATGCGTGTGCTTTTTAATTGTAAATCCTTGCAATGTAAAGTTTTTTGACAACTGAGCGAACACTCCATTGGGTGAGATTTTGAATGAAAGAAAAAAAAACAATGTTATGATGCTTCATAGATGGATACAAAGTTTCTTCATTCAGCCCATCCAATTGATAGATATATCTTTCAAAAAATGTGAGGATTGGAAATTATTTGAAGTATGTTTTGAGTCTATGCACATCCAGATCATGGAACATAAAATATGATTTGCAAAAATCTTATAAAGTAGACTCTGCACACTCCATGGCGTTCAGTCCAACCAAAGGTGCATAAGCCATCTTGGTGCTTTGTACAAGAGGGTTTACCTCATTTGGAGCACTCTTGCTTCCTTCATATCTATCCTTGTATAGAAGTTCCTCATAGCCTTGTTTCATTTTCCAGCACACTACCTCTTTTCCTTTTTAACATAGCTATGAACTTTGAGACATATTTGATTATATTCTTCCTTTTGTATTCTAATGTGTGCATAGTCCCTTACTTTTAAACGGAGTTAAAATACCAAATGGATGTTGCAAATTGTGTGATGACTTAAAACATTGTAACACTACCCCTTTGAAAACTCCTCTAACCCCGGGTCCATATGTATGCAATCAGATGAAATTAGTCGGGCCCTAAAGTGGGTCCGACTAAATTTTTTTTGGTTTCCAAATAGTTGAGTTCTCAAACTAACCTACTGAACATCTGACATTAACTGGATTTAAATTCAATCAATGAAACATCAATTAAAGCTCATTTTACTATTGATCTGCAAACAACCAATTTAATGCCAGAGGGTCCTTTGACTAGCCTTAAAAATTGACTAGAACACTTAATTGGGCTCTGAAAATTGGCACAGTGATTCTTTGCTCCACACTCTTCCACCCTGTCGAATCTTATCTCATGATGAATTTGGGATCAAAAGATATTCACTTTCAAAGTTGACCTCTTAGAATCACCTGCAGATAAACATGTCAGAAAGCAATAAATTGGGTTCAGATTTGGCTTTGAAAACTAGGCAAATGGACACTTGGGAGAATGAAAACTAGGGCATTGGTTCTCTGTCTTGAGGACAATATGAATCTATGATTTGGGCTCATGAAAAATAACTGGGCGCAAATGGCGAGCAGTCAAAGTGGGCTACTTGGATTTTGTAGATTGAAATCACTAACAAAACATTTTTTGCGAATGGAAAGGACTTGGAAAAGTGTGCAAATGGATTCGTCCTGACTTGCAAACTGACACACTTAAAAAATTTTTGGAGTACAACACAGTGGCACAATCCATTTGATCTAGGTAGTCACAGATCTCAAGTTATCACATCACAAACAGGGGTTCCAAACAATCTGCATTTGCTGACACTAGTAAAAAGATAGAAATTACGTTTGGAATCGCATTTGAAAACTGATCAAACGGATTCGTCATAAGCTGAAACTTGAAAATAACAAGAATTTACGTCTACAATGAAAAAAAAAAAGAATTTTAGCATTTTGGTCAACTGGTCAAAAGTTATAACTCATCAAACAGGGCTTCCTAGAATTAAGAATTAATTGCAAAGCATGAAAACAGCAACTGACCAACTTTGAGGGATTCAAAACCTAGTCAAACGGACTTGAAACGACTCAAAATTTGAAATATAGGTTCTTTGGTATAGACACTAGACATATCCAAAGTGGTGAATCATGAAACATTTATGGGTGCAAGATATTCAATTACAAACATGGCCTCCTGTCATTATTCGACACTTGGGGTAAAATGCAGATTTGGCAAATGCTCAAAACAAGACTTCACGAAATGACTCAAAATGAAAATTTATCAGCATGGAACAAGTAAATATGTTGAATGCATGGTGTTAGAAACATTAAACACCTCTTAAACTTCTCAAGTATAGTCAGGTACAAATGCATTTATGGGGCTTGATTTCTTCAATGGTGCTCAAATTTTGGGCTACAATTTTGAGCACCAATAGACTTCTCCACAAGTCAAATCCAAATCACTCCACTATTCAAAAAAATTCTTGTCAACCCTCAAATAGGTTAACCACTAGAGAATAGGCGTCACACTGGCACAAGGTCCTACAAGGAACTTCCTATGCACTAGGAAAACCCATCTAGCCATAAAGCCAGCATTGCAACGTAAGGATAAATCCACTCTACCTCATCAAGAAGTGTCCAACTACAATATGCACCTACCAATTGACCACAAAACAAGGCCAAAACACTACAAACTTCTAACAAGAGTTGGGATAATGGGGAATGACCATCCCAAAATTTCCAAGAACATTATCATGCAACACAAAGGATGATGGTTCATTACCAAAGTTGCACACTCTAGAAGGATACTTACCACTACTAACAACCAAACATATGAGCACTTAGTCTCTATGATACAAAAGCTCAACTATCACTGGGAATAATGGTTACTTAACCCAACTAGACAAGTTATCTCCTTTGCACAAGTTCACGAAGAATTTCATCTATATACATAATGATGTAATAAATTCATACCAACTCATAAGATGGTAACATGTATCCAATGATACCATGTCCCTCTAGCAACATGCTAGGAATACAACACCCAACTACTACTAAACTCAATCTGAAATCCTCAAGCTTACCCTAAAAGAGTGACTTGACCGATATAGCATCTTGATGATACAAGCTTAGGGAGAAGGAAACTATAGAGTATTAGGACTAAGAGGGACTCTCTCAACCTCTACAATAAGTCAACCCAAGACATGTTAGGGAAAAATCACAATTCCACAAACCATCTAGACACTCATCCAACACTAATTGAGCTAGTGGCATAACCATGCTAGCCTACTTTCTCTAGAGAGGCAAGCATAAAGGAATACACCAGCATTGAAGCTCACAACAAGGGTCAACCTCAAAGTTAAACTAAGCTACACCTATCTATAGTAGGAATAGCACCCATGAGCAAAAGATGACTCCAAGGAACCACAAAAAATGTCTTCCCTCTAGATGCCATAACTTCCATCTCCGGTCTCCAATTGACTTTAGTCCAAAATCACTACATGATGGAGCTTAGAGACCCCTAAGACCTAAAATTTTGAGTCACCACTCAAGATAAAAATACATAGACAAAATAAGACAATCTTGGTTACCAAGACAAATAATGGACAAAATTTCCAAAACCACCAAAGAGAAGACATACCCAAAATGATATAAGACATGAAATGAAAGAAAATTCACACAATGAAACCATCATTACTCATCTTTCACAAGTTCATTAGTTAACCATAACACAAAAATTAATGCACAATGAAAGTGAAAGGTTTTTGAAGCAAGGGATCAAGAGTCACTTACCATAAAACAAGTACATATCTTCTCAAATTTCTTTCAAGAATAACATTACATTTAATTTTCATTTAAAATATTTCATTTTCAGTAACACATTTACCTCTACTCATAAATACACTAATATGTTCTCTAGTATATTATCCCTTGTATGTACTACCACAGGTTCAAGATGAACATGATAGAGTCACAACACACAACTGGGTAGTAATAAAACACATTTAGAATAGTCATCATGAACCAAAAACAAAAAACCCAAATTGGGGAATTGTCAACTCCAATAGTAAATCACCAATAGAGCTTATGTCAAAAATAAGTCAAGTGTGAAAATAGCCACACGGAGAGCATTAGGGAAATTTGATGACTAGTCCAAGAAAGGAAAATAACAAAAACTAATGCTAGCCCAACAACATGAGGAAAGTAAATCTAGCCAAATAAAATAAGGCATCAATCAAATCACATTACATGTGATGATTAAGAATAGTCACACAAGAGGGATAAATCACCACACAATGCTAAGGAATACATCATCCTAATAGTGATAGAGAGTACACTCACACACATCAAGCAGTATATCATTAATAACCTCATGCATATGTAGACTACAATAATTTCCCTAATTATTTTCCATGCAATTCAACATTTAGATGTACAACAATTTTACTAAAAAATTTATAAGCTTAAGAAGCAAGCAGTTTGGGAACATAAGTCATTAACCTAAAGGATCTAATATAACACCTACATCCTTGCAATAATTCACAATATACACTCATTTCTCAATGAAAGACACATTTCATTAGTAAATTGACACAACACAGAATCACAAATAAAATTTAGTTTTTTACTTACAATAGGAGAATACAAGGAAAAAAATGCACCTTACTCCACAAGGAGAAACAAAAGAGACTCAAATCCAACACATGGACACCAATTAGTGGCTCCATCTAAGAGGGTCACAAAAAAACCAGCCATGCTAAGGCACATCAATTTTGTTGGTGCTGGAAATTGTAGCCAAAATTTTGAGCACTGTTGAGAAATCAAGCCCTATGAATGCTTTTTAATGAGTTTGTACCTGACTATACCTTTGAGGCTTAAGAGGTATTCAATGCTTCTAGCACATTCCTTTCAGCTTGTCCCCATGTTCCATTATGTTAAACTGACATTCTGAGCTATTTCGTGAATTCTCGTTTCAAGCACATTTCTAATCTTCATTTTCACCTAAGTGTCAAACAGTGATAGGAGGTCGTGTTTGCAACTAAATATCTTGCAGCTAGAAACATTTCATGACTTATTGCTTTGGGAATGTCTAGTTTCCATACCTGAGAACCTATGTTTTAGATTTTGAGTCATTTCAAGTCTGTTTGACTACGTTTTGAATTCCTCAAAGTTGGTAGTTTACTATTTTCATGCTTATGCACTTTGTACCTAATTCTGGGAAGCCATGTTTGACGTGCTATAATTTTGACCCAATTGACCAAAATGTTGAAATTCCTTTTGCATTGCATTGTAGACATCAAGGACTTGTTATGTTTCAAGTTTCAGCTTATGACGAATCCATTTGATCAGTTTTCAAACACGATTCCAAACGCAATTTCTAAAGTTATCCTAGTGTCAGCATTTGCAGATTATTTGGTACCTCTATTCGGGATGTTATAAATTCGGATCCATGATTGGTAAGATCGAATGGATTGTACCCCTATGTTGTCCTTTGAAAATACTCCAAGTGTGTCAGTTTTTTAGTCATGAAGAATCTATTTGCACATTTTTCCAAGTCAAATCCATTTGCAAAAATCAATTTCTTGACATTCTTTTCAGTCAACAAATCCAAGTAATCTACTTTGAACGCTTGCCATTTGTGCCCAATTATTCATCATGAGCCCAAATTGCAGATTCATATTGTCCTCATGATAGAGAACCAACACCTTGAGTTTCATTCTTCCAAGTCTCCATTTGCCCAGTTTTTGAAGCCAAATCTAAACTCAATTTATTGTTTTCTGACATGTTTTATTGTAGGTATTTCTGAAAGGTCAACTTTGACAGCAAACATCTTTTGACCTAGAATTTATCATGAGACGAAATTTCATGGGGTACAAGAATGCAGAGCAAAGAATTAGTGGATCAGTTTGCTATGTTAGTTGTTTAGAAACAAATTTTTTTTTAGTCAAACCCGCTTTGGGGTCTGACTGATTACATCAGATTAATGAAATTGCACATGGTGAACAACCAGGCAAGGGGTTTGAAGAAATAGAAGAAGGCACAATGAAGGCACTAAAAAAACTCTCTATTTTAACAATGGTGTCCTCTTTTAATATGTGATTTATGCTTCTTCTGATGCGTCTTTCATTGGACAGTTGCTTGCTCTACTATGACCTTTGTGTACAACAACAGGGCCATTTTGTCTTTCATTACAAGAATCATGATCTTATTCATTGTTTTTGATGGAGGTAAACCAAATATGAAAGCACGCTTTCGACCTTTCCCCAACTCTTCCCCATTTCCCTCCCTGAAGAATGCATCTCCCATTTTTCTCATTGCAAGCATTGGTTCATTGAATTGAGTAGGGGGAGTAGTTTCTTTTTTGTTCAGAATATTGGTGAGATGGTTTCCATAGCTACACTTCCAACTCGACACTTTTCTCTCATTAGTTCAGCCATGATGTGCATGTTCATGCAAGTGAAGAAATCCACATGAGGATTAAAATAAGACATCCACAATAAGTTGCAGTCCATGTCTTTCGCAGTAGGCATCTAAAAAGCATGTAAATTAAGTTTTTCCACTATATTGTAAAGTGGGGATAAAACAAAGCATGGAGGAAAAGGAGCCTGGTTCTCCATGTTGGAAGCATACAGAGATGTCGACAGTTTGCAAGGAAGTCCATGCTAGGTCATAGCAAGAGGAAAGCTCACGCTAATGCAAGGGGGGAGGCTGCGATTATCTCTAGGGTAGATCCATGTTTGTTTGTGCAGAGGAGCCTTGTAACAAGAGGGAATAGCTCACATTTTGAAGTATCTACATTAGTAGGAGAAACAATACACATTTTAGCAGGAGAGCCAACACTAGCAAGGAATGCCCAAATAGGGGAGGCATTTCTGTAGTCAAAGAGGAAGCTCACACAAATAATTCAAAAAACCCTGATGCTGAGTAGAATGTCATATAAAAAGGCTCCACACCTGTGTAGAAGGAGAATCAATGCACTCAGTTCATGCATAGAGGAGGGATTCAAAACACTTTATCCCACATTGGGTGGGTGGAATTTTTTTTTTATAGTTTAAATACTATTTCACAATGCAATGTTAATGTCTATAAGACATATGGCTTTTGTGAAAGCCAAGTCCATGCATGGGTCCATGGTCAGTTGAATGGTGATGTCAACATATATATAGTAAAAAATTTAAATGAAGATGCTCCTATGGTGAGGTGGTGATGGAGGCTTACATGACACCACATGTCTGATTGAACGGTAGGGGCATGCCCGCATTTCCAAAGTGCTCGACGATTAGACATCACGGGAAAGCAGGATTAGAACATGTGGTGCAAGTCCTAGTTGGCAGAAATAAAGAACAGTATGAGAGGATGTGCCGGATTTTGACATGTATCATGATCTGACAATGGGCACATGCCCACAAAATAAAGATGCTCGCTGGTTAAGTATTATGGGCATGCAAAAATTTGACACGTGCAAAGTGGGCCTGCCTAGTGTGACACAGTGATGACATGGCACTATGTGTTTGAGTTGATGATGTGGATAGGGTTTGACCAATTAGGAAGTGACACATGGTGTCGGTCAAATTGGGTTTGACCTAAATTTAGAGGGGTAGGGAGAAATTGGAAAATGATGAAAATATTTTTATCATTTGTTTTTTCAAAATGCCCACATTAGGTTATTTTAAATTCAAATGGGCCTTTAGTCTAAAGTTTCAACTTTAGATTATTTTTCAAATTTTAAATATTAAAGTGTAGATCTGACATTTCTAGCAAAGGGACTATTTTCAAACTGGTTTTCAAGGGGTTTCTGAGAGGCAAACATTGTGATGTTATATATCACCAAAATCGAGAGAAGATGAACTTTCCAATTTTGAGGTCAATTTTTGCATAGAATACCACTGGTTCAAGCTACAGGAGGATTTTTTATTAAGGTCCTATCTTGCAACTAAATTCAGGTATCAAAGTTCAGTTGTGTTTTCTAGTCAGGTGATGACTTGAATGTGGCTAAAAGAAAGTGAAAATGTAGTTAAGGTTGAATTCAAATTAGATTCACTCAATAAAACCTCAATTTCACTAGCATTTTCATCGTAGATCAGATATTTTGATGACTCAACAAGTTTTCATGATTTCAAAAAAGATATTTTCTAATCAATAATAGAAAAATGATGAAATCAAATCAAATCAAAGAGGTAGAAAGATGAAAGAGGTGATTCAGTTGCGAGAGATTGAATTTCAAGTGGACACTTCTCATCTTCAAAATAGATCTAGGAATTCTTTCTTGTCTATATCTTTCTTTCTTTGATACATTGTAAGGGTTCTAGTCTTTGTCACTAAGAAACCAGTAGGTTGGTAGTTTTCTCGGGGTAATACCAGCAGGGCTCCAGTTATTACTATGAAACCATTTTCTTCAAAAAAAATTCTCTTGAATGAACATCACTAAGAAGGATAATATAGATAGTTTAGATCTGTTAGGTGTTTTCATGCTTTCATTTCATGCATATGGTTGTATTATTTCAAGGAAATTAATACAAAGAATAGTAGAATTTCATGAGTTTGATCTTGAATCTTGTCTCCTTTATCAGTGAGCTCCAATGTTTAATGGTCTTTGAACAAAGAGCCTAGATCATAGTTGCAATCCCTTAAGGTTGTATGTTATTTCATTATTTCTTAAAACTCAAGTAGTTATGTAAATTCTTCAGGGAAATCAATAGGGTTGTAAGTTTACTGATGGGGATATCATGTAAGAATGAGGTTCAGATTGAGCATTGATGTCTATTTACAAGTTGAATAGATAGATCATATATCTAAATATATAAATAAGTATCAAATATCCACATGCATGCATTTGATTCATGGATTTGCCCAATAGATAAGGCATTGATTGATTATAGGATCATCAAGTCATATTGCTGCATATCTGAGGGTTTGTTGAAATCAACATTATTAATCAAAATTGTTTTCACTTTTCATGTTGAAGGACTTAAATATAATGCCCTCACTCAGCTCCTAAGATTCATAATTCTATATTTAGCTACTATAGATTGATGTTATTTCATGAGTTATTAGGAGATATAAGGGTTCTCATCTACTTAATAGATTCAAGGATATTTTTTTGCACTAGTACAATATTGATTGAATTTTCGGTCCACCCACCTAGGTTTAGTAGAGCCTGAAGTAGAAGAAGGGTCATGCCTTATAGTTGGCCTATTGTCAGGAATGGCATGTTGAAAATGGGAGTTAGTTTCCCCTAGATATGTAAGTTTCTCAATGCGATAATTGAAAACCCTCCAAAATTTTCAAACACCAACAAATTCCATCTACATAACTAGGAAAGACTCACTTCCTTCTCATCACACTACTCTAGTCACATCTACTAGACAAGCAAGTCACAAGCTCTCAAAGAGGCACTTGCACTCACACAATCACAACATCAACAATATGGGAAACATATACATAGAGATCCCAATGTTTGAACATGAGCTCTGATACTAGATGTAATGCCAAACTTGGAGATCCTTGGAACAAGGATAAATAAAAGCCAGTACATTTTTTTCTAAAGGTGTTAAGAATGGATACATATAACATCAACATGCAACTGATCAGAAAGATCATGGCAAAAGACTTTAACCAAAAATCCAAGAAACCAATGATCTCCAAGAATCACTACCTACCAACACATTCAAAACCATCTATTAAAGTTTACACAAGTCATAAATCATCAATCTATGACTTGTGAGGACCTAGGAAGGGGCACACCCTGAGAGGTTATCTAAAACACCCTTTGAATCTCAACTAGCAAGTCTAGAGATACTTGTAGTTTTCTTGAGCAGGGTTTTGCATAAAAATAAGGTGATACTTGTCTAGTTTTGTATGACACTATACAACACTACGAGGAGATACTTTTCCAGTACCATGCAACATTTCTTACAACAATTGGGTGATACTTTCTAGTATAGTGTGATAAACTTTACTATTACCCTATGATACTTTACTAGTGTTGCACAATAGAACTTTCTACTATCGTGTGATACTTTCTAGTATCAAAAAATATTTCTTCCTATAGCTGTGTGATACTTTTCCAATATCACTCAATGTTGAACCAATGTTGCAGGTTTACAAGGAAAAGGCCTGACAACAATTCTAGAAGGGAGATAGAGTTAGAACATCCACACCAGGGAGTACCAAAACTACTTTAGTCAAGGCAAACGTAGTCAAAAGCATAAGGAGAACAAATACATATAAAATCTAATCCACAACATCTAATCCATAGAATTGAATGTAATCATGCCAAAAGAAACATCACAATGAACATATATGCACATAAATCAAACATCAAAAGAAGAAAATCAGAAGCAATAAAGTACCAAACTAAAAAAAACCATTCTCATTTCCTCTCAACCATAATAGCATCATGAGACCTCAAAGGCCCTAGCCATCCCCCAAGCATGAATCTTAGATTTCCAACAAGATAGTTGGAGTTGTATCATGAGATCATTCTTACCAATAATATCAATAATAACATAAGAGAAAAAAACATCCAATCATGATAGTCTATCAGTAGCTATACTATCCAAAGAAATCATAAGGAATCTTATCGAGAAATATAACACAAAATCATGATAGAGGAATGCATAGAGTAACATACCAATCATCTAAACATGATAGCAATTGCATGCAAAGTAAAACATAAATCACTAGAGAACATACTCCAGATACACCAAGTA
Source organism: Cupressus sempervirens (assembly GCA_028749045.1). Lineage (NCBI taxonomy): Eukaryota > Viridiplantae > Streptophyta > Pinopsida > Cupressales > Cupressaceae > Cupressus > Cupressus sempervirens. The sequence goes on along the minus strand of CM053784.1, from coordinate 176,491,212 downwards.
TGAAGTGAATATCCAACATCAACCTCAAACTAGAAATATACCATCTCTATATACTAGTCCCAAATAGTAGTATAGGTAGCTATGCCTCCCAACCAAATAGAACCCATAGGTCCACTCATATCTTACTAATGGAGATAATGATCCAACCATAATAACACAGTAAAGGAATCCATGGCTAACACTCACACCAAATAGTATAGAGGACTACAACCAAGATCATTAGACAATATGATACAAGTCCCAGTCAAATGCTCTATGGGTCTACTATGTAGGGACTATAGTGGAGAGAAAATCACTTGGGACTCCCAAGCTAAACATCATGTGGAAACTCTCCCTTAGGACTACCTCAGGAGGCCATCACATTGAGTCCTTGGATCAAACCACACAAAATAATACCCTCATATCAAACCTTAAAGTTACTCAATTTTAATTATTTTAGTTATATTACCCATTAATTCATATAGTTATCACTTATCAAAAACTCCTTCATGTGAACCTTGTCAAGAACACGACCTAGGGTTACAAGAGAAGACCGTCCACTAGTCTACATTGCATACCCATTCTCATGATATAGTGCAAGGTAGGAGAATCCCTAGAGGAGATGTCCTAACCCTTAGAAATGTAACCACATAGTGGAAACACAACTGCAAGAAGCAATAATACAAGATCTGATACCAAATTACATAATTTGTTCATAAAATATAACTAATTACATGCAATATGCCCAATTGTAAGGCCTTCCGGGTTAGGGCCATATACTAAAATAAATTACAAAATTAATTCTACAAGATCCAATAAGATCCAACTTAAAAATCCAATCCTAGCTAGTCCAGATACACAACTGGATAAAAACACCAAGACGAATCCACACTTGTACCCTCAAGTCCACCAAGAGATCCTCTAGTTCGTAAGTAGTAGCTCTAGCTCTTCAAATTTTTATCTATTCTTCATTCAACCCCAAATAAATGAATAAAAGACTCCACAAGACCCCTAATTATAGTAATCTAAGCCACATGTAAGTCCAAAATTCTAAAAAATAAATAAACCTAACATTAAATACTCGAAGAACCACAAGTCAACCTCCAATAGAAATTAAATGTCTAAAAATCAATATCTAAGAAAAATTGCAATATCTCACAACTTCTATTGAATTAGAACTCAAGCTTCAAAATGAAGTTAATAATTTAGGTTCTCTACAACTTCTAAAATGTGAAAAGGCTGGTTCATCAAGGATATCTATGCATCCATCCTGAAAGTCATGCACAAAAACTTGTCACTCAAAACTAATAGAAATTGATACTCTAGAAGAATTGCCACATCTCCCAACTTATTATGAATTAGGACTTACGCCTTTGAAAAAAGTAAGTACTCTATGCTTTATTCAATCCCTAAAATTCAAATCCTCTCATTCATTATGTAAAATTAGTTACACAGCTTGCAACAGGTGCCCATAAATTAGAAAACACAATTCCAGCAACAAGGTAAAAGTGATTCAAACTTCAACTCAATCCATCCAATCTCTATGAAATCATGAGGAATGGTTGTCCAATATGTCTCTAACACATACCTAACCATGAAATCATAACTTCACCAAAATCAAAACTCAATTCTCCTCAACACTTAACCAAAATCCCTCCAAACATGCAAGATTTCATGCAAACCCAAGATGCTCCTGCATTAGACACCCTATGTTTGAACATCTTCTGGGATTCAACACATAAATCAAAAATTGGTTCTTCAAATAAATTCCCTCCAATTTTTCAACATTCACACTCTTTCCCTTATTATTCTTCTTCTTCTTCACATCCACCATAGGTGTTTCATAATTCTGCTTTCCATGCTAATCTCCAACCTTCTCAGAATCTGCCAACTCAACTTGGCTACCAATACTGAAGTTCCTCCTACTGAGCTCTTCATTCTACAAAGGAATCAAGGAAAACTTCCTACCATCTTTCTCAATAGTAAACAAATTCCTTACACAATCATACACAACCCTACAATCATATTGCCAAGGTATACCAAGTAACACATGATAACTATTCATATCCACAATATCACACAACACTTGATCCTTATATTGCCCAATCCAAAAATCAACAAGGTATTGCTCCCTCACTTCTAAAGCATGCTCACCTTGTGACTAGCCAATCCTACAAGGATGAGGATGCCTCACTCTCTTCAAAGCAAGTTTTTGAACCATCTCCTTAGCTACTAGGTTATTATTACTACCACCATCTATGATCACCTTGTAGATTTTGCCACTAGACTTATAATAATTCCTAAACAAACTAGTTCTTTGATGAGAATCTAGTCTCCTCTCACCAACTAATACTTGTCAAGATAGCAAGTTCTCTCCTTGCTTAGGCAAACCATCTTGGACTACAAGCTCATTCACAAGAATTATTGTCCTTCCAATTAGACATTCAAAAGATCTATGCTCTTCTTGACCACACTTGAAACAATTACCTCTAAACCCACCTACACCTATCCTTCTTTTCTATTCAATAGGTTTTGGTTAACCTTCTAGTTTGATTTAGCTTGTGTTGAACTATCTTGTTTCTCCATCCCTTGGGAAGTACCTTGATTCCTCCTCTTTAGCTTCTCCTCTACTCTCAAAGCATACTGGTAAGCATCCTCAACTAAAGAAATATTTAGCATACCATCCTCATCCTGAATATTTAATCTCAAACCATTAATGAAATGTCCCTTTTCTGATTTTTTATGATATTTCCAACCTTTAATCAGATATTTAAGATCAAACAACTGATATCACAAAGATCTACCAAATTTCTTAAGAAACCCCAAATCGGGTATGTCGAAAATAGTGCCAAAAAGCTTCACAACTTCACAAATTATTAATAAATCTGAAAATGGAAATTTTTACAGAACTTTCAGCAGCATAACAGCCTACAAAATGACATTTCCAGATCCGTATAGCCTTAACACAACAGCTCGAAAATGTAGGACCAAAACTATGCTCATCGGGCTCCCGAAATAGCACAAAATATGCCCGAAAACACCACAAAAACACTAATAATCTATCTCAAAAGTTTAATCACATCCCAATATATATATTTAGCTCTATTTTAACATTTAAAAGTCTGATATACAGCAGCAACCCAAAACTGATATGAAATACTCAACTATAAACACCAAACTCATACAAAAACACACCCAAAAACTCACAAATTTGCACTGTTCAACACAAAGGCAAACTCTGTATGAGCATGCACATGGAATGGCTTCAAACTCCCGTCCTTAGCCTTCCTAGAAACCTACAAACTCCCATTCTTGGGTCTCCCTCGAAACCTGCAAACTCCCGTTCTTGGGTCTCCTTCTCCACAGGTTTGGCAGCCTCTGAAGAATAACAAAGAATGCGCAAAAATCAAGTTCTGGAATGAGCCCAAAATGCCTCCAAACCCCTTAAAAGAGGGCATAACTGTAACTCACATCCAAGAGAGGTTAATGAAACTTATTTTAATAATAATTTTCATTTATTAGTCCAACAATTTCCAAAGATTAACCCCCTTTTTCCGAAACTTCACTTTCTTGGGCCTGCCTACCTTAGCAAAGATTTTCTTTTTTAATTATTTGAAAAGGGGACATGCCAAGTCCTCCCCTCCCAATCATTGCTTGTCCTCAAGCAATGGCTGAACAATAAACCAATCAATCCACCTGGATCCCAAATGTAGTCATGAACTATACTACTACCAATTAACACAGGCTCCTGTAATATCCTCTGCAATATGACCAAGAGGAATCCATAATCAAATTGACAATTATAGCTCAACCAAACTCTGAAATCACCACTGCCACAATCAAAAACCCATGAGGCACAAACTCTTAGAACATCAGAACCCAAGTAAAGTGGACAAATCAAACTACCAACACAATAAATACCATCAACGCATCCCACTGGCCTATATGGAATGTACAATCCAACTCTGCAACAATGGTGAACCCTCTCGAATGAAACTATACCAGGTATGGAGAATCCACACAGTGTACAACTCCTGTAGTCAACACAACTCTGCAAATCATCGGCCACTATCTCATAACCATAACTCCCATACACTGCTGATGGTGAAAAGACATTACAAGATAAAGAGTAAGAAATGGAATCCAAACCAAATTTGTCTGCCATCAACTCCTCAGCACAAGGATCAAATGCTAACTGATGTACATACCCTGCAATATAATGTTGATAAAAAAAACCAACCTCAGTCAACAGCTCACCATGAAGAAGTGATACAACCCACTGTGACTGATCACCAGCTAAGTCAAGAGATGTCATAGCCAAAGGAGTAGAATCAATAAAAAAACCTGATAAAGCATCACTCCAAAACTCCTGCTCTAAGTCATGTATTATCAACCTGTCAATTGCAGGACCTATCACCATGTCATGCCCATCACAACTCTCATCCTGAGGCATCAAACTATCCCATAACTGATGATAAGCACTAGGAACCAAAGTACATTTCTATATCATCATCTCATCAACATGGTCATCAAAGGTAGATAGATGAGCATACCTCACAGTGTAATGCCGATAGAATGCACCAATCTCAGTCAGTGGCTTAGACTGCAATCCAGATGTAACTAACTGCAATCAATCATTAACCAAGTTGGAACTGACTACTACCTCTGAAGACATTGCGAAGGGAGTAGTATTACTAGTAGGAACCATGCCAACTATCAGCTCACCAACATTACACATGGTCTTTGATACAACATCTCTAGACTTCGTGCCATTAGTACTAGAGGTCACCACCATGTCAGGCACACCACAAAAATATGCTACAGCACCCAACTCAATTGAACCTGACTCTAGTGGGAATGAACCTGATATGCCAATGTTAGTATCAAGGATGGATGCATCCCCATCTCCATTGTCTCTAACAATCTCGGCCATGGACATCCTCGGATCACCAAACACCACAGCTTGTGATTGTATAGAATCAGGTAAAGATTGTAGTCGCTCTAACTCCATGGTCACCTTAGCCAAATGAAACTGTGACTCCTTGAGAGCCAATTGTGTACTCTCAATAATCTCAGAAGTCACCTCAAGCTGCTCAGTAAGATCACTCACCTCATCTTCCTTGGCCAACAATGCATCATATGCTGTACTGCCCCACTCCATAAGATAATCTCTGTCGGCTACCAACTGCATATGATTCTATCTCAAAATCCGAATAGCCTCCCATAAAGAGTGGATCTCTGTCAAGGAAAGATAACTTCCTCCCTACTCATCACTAGTAGGAGAACCCCATCCATAAACTGCTAACAACTGACGAGCAGCATCGAAATATTGGCAAGTGATAGCAATGTCTTGGTCACTAACTCTCAACTGATTAGACACATGATGGCACTGGCTTGACTGTCTCCTACAAACCTCCTCTGATGCACTGTCTGAAGGAGTGTCCTCAAAGTTACTAGTCTCTAGAGTATTACCATCCATATCCTGTGAATCAAATCTAAAGCTCATATCAACATACAGAGTATCAAAAACATTAGCATTGCTGTCCAACTCCTCTATACCCAAGGAAACTAAGTCTTCAAAACTGCCCATTGCATCCTTTTGGATGTCATCAATGACAATATGATCCTGGGACTCATCTATACACACTGCCAAATATGAAATATCATCAACACATTCCAGCAAGTATGGCCGACTGGATATATGAACAAAGCCTAACATTGGTGTATAAAAACTAATACCAACATCAGACAAGATACTGGCACAAGAAAAGACAACACCATGTAATCTGCTAATCAAATCCATGATAGCACCCAAACAAACACTGCTACCAAAAAGTGTTAAAGATCTCCAGTCAACTGAATCCCAAATGCCAATATAACAATCTCGAGTCCATATTCGTAAACTAGAATCAACTGGTAACTCAAGCAAACTCCTCACCTGAGTAATATGACCAATACCAACTAACTCCACATACCTATCATGATGAGATAATGAAGTCACACTACTATCTTTGTTCACCTTCAGCTGGCTGGACAAATCATGTGAAGTACTACCAGCCTCAACCTCATGTGATGAAGGATCTAACTATGTCTGGTACTCTTTCTCAGCAAAGTCATGAATGCTCAATGTCTGCTCATCTCTACCAGGTATCTCACCATCCTGCACAACAACATCCTCATAGTCATCATCTGAACCTACTACACTGTAGTCACTGCCTATTGTAACTATACCATCCTGAATACCTGTGGCATCACCCTTTGACGACCTGTAAACAATTGTCTCAATTTGAGTATCAAGTTGACTATTACTATCAATCTGTGTAATATCCTTTCCCATCACCTCCTATGGCAGAGTAGAATCTGAGACCTCTACTTGGCTATCAACTAGTTTCTCAAACTCCTCATGCAAGTTCTTGGGAATTGTATCATCTGTCCTGTGAGAAAATCTGCCAAATAGAAATCCAGTCAACTTATCCACCTTAGCTGGGTCAGATAACATGTCATTCATTATACGGTGGTGCTCAACCAACTATTTAGACATGTCATGGCTTATTTTCATAAGTTTATCTCGAATGTCTAAATAACCATCCTTTCTACTATTTTGACTCTCTCTATCAATTATCCAAGATCGTTCCCTCTGAGACTCTGTACTATACCTGTCCATTCTGGATAAAGTAGAGTGTAACCCCAATAGGATATAACTTCTTCAAACACCAAGAACTAACATGCAAATGATTAGAAGTAGCATGCAACCATAGATTTGGACATGCAACTGATTAGAAGCAACATGCAACCACCAAATTATGACATGCAAGATCTGGGTAGTTGTCAAAACTAACATGCAAAATCTGGGTAGTTGTCAAAACTGACATGCAAACTTCTACAACCACCAAATTCACCAAGAACTAACATGAAAATGATTAGAAGTAGCATGAAACCATATATTTGGACATGCAACTGATTAGAAGCAACATGCAACCACCAAATTATGACATGCAAGATCTGGGTAGTTGTCAAAACTGACATGCAAGATCTAGGTACTTGTCAAAACTGAAATGCAAACTTCTACAACCACCAAATTCACCAAGAACTAACATGAAAATGATTAGAAGTAGCATGCAACCATAAATTTTGACATGCATCTGATTAGAAGCAACATGCAATCATAAATTATGACATGCAAGATTTGGGTAGTTCTCAAAACTGAAATGCAAGATCTGGGTAGTTGTCAAAACTGACCTGCAAACTTCTACAAACCCTCAAGCTGGCAAGATCATGGCTCTGATACCACTAAAATGTCCCTTTTCTGATTTTTTATGATATTTCCAACCTTTAATCAGATCTTTAAGATCAAACAACTGATATCACAAAGATCCACCAAATTTCTTAAGAAACCCCAAATCGGGTATGTCGAAAATAGTGCCAAAAAGCTTCACAACTTCACAAATTATTAGTAAATCTGAAAATGGAAATTTTTACAGAACTTTCAGCAGCATAACAGCCTACAAATTGACATTTCCAGATCTGTATAGCCTTAACACAACAGCTCAAAAATGTAGGACCAAAACTATGCTCATCGGGCTCTCGAAATAGCACAAAATATGCCCGGAAACACCACAAAAACACTAATAATCTATCTCAGAATTTTAATCACATCCCAATATATATATTCAGCTCTATTTTAACATTTAAAAGTCTGATATACAGCATCAACCCAAAACTGATATGAAATACTCAACTGTAACCACCAAACTCATACAAAAACACACCCGAAAACTCACAAATCTGCACTGTTCAGCACAAAGGCAAACTCTGTATGAGCATGCACATGGAATGGCTTCAAACTCCCATCCTTAGCCTTCCTAGAAACCTACAAACTCCCATTCTTGGGTCTTCCTGGAAACCTGCAAACTCCCGTTCTTGGGTCTCCTTCTCCACAGGTTTGGCAGCCTCTGAAGAATAACAAAGAATGAGCAAAAATCAAGTTCTGGAATGAGCCCAAAATGCCTCCAAACCCCTTAAAAGAGGGCATAATTGTAACTCACATCCAAGAGAGGTTAATGAAACTTATTTTAATAATAATTTTCATTTATTAGTCCAACGGTTTCCAAAGATTAACCCCCTTTTTTCGAAACTTCACTTTCTTGGGCCTGCCTGCCTTAGCAAAGATTTTCTTTTTTAATTATTTGAAAAGGGGACATGACAATTAATGTACTATGCTACCTTCTTCTTTGATAATTCTCTATGTCTAGACTAAATAGTCAACTTGTAGAACTCATCTATCTAGTCTTTCATAGTCATATCCTTCTATTTTGGATTTTGCAACTTCTTAAACAACTCAAGTTCATAATTAGTAGGAATGAACTTAGCCTTCAACTTAGTTGTGATCAATCTCCATCTAGTGATCTTAATTTCACCTTCCTCTTCTCTATCTCTTTGTAGTTCTTTCCACCAAAGAGCAGCATGTCCCTTCAACTTAAATTTGTATCAACCTCACTCTGAGTGGATCTTCAATATTGTCAAGCTCAAAGTAGTCTTCTAATTCACCAATCCAATCAATTAGGTCTTTAGGATTTAGAGTACCTAAAAAATTAGAAACCTCCATCTTATACTTCAGCTTTAACTAAAATCCAAGCCGAGAAAACTAACTAGCCCTAATTCCATAGGTCTCTCCACATGATCAGTTCTGTGCTCACCACTTGATCCAACAACTGCAAAGTCTTTAGAAGCTTCCTCATAAATATGTTTAGTCCCCATATGCCTAGGTGTACCACCTAAAGCACTTACAATTTCAAAAATCATGTCACTCTATATCAATGCAATCTTAGATCTGAATTCTACTCTCATCTTCTTTGAGATCCATTCTTCTATAGCATCACTAAGATCATCAATTTCCCTACGGTCCAATCTTCTTGGAGGAATGTTTGAGAATTTAGAAAACACTAAGAAAAAAATCTACTATTCTAGAAGATCAACATTCTTTGTAAACCTTGGTGTAAACTACCTCAGCTTTGGTGATCTGTCAACATACTTAGGAACAACCTTCACTTTGATACCATTTGATGCAGTAAAAGGTAAGAGAATCATCAAATGAGATGTCCTAGCTACTAGCAATATAACCACATATTAGAAACACAATAGAAAGATGCAAAAATGCAAGATTTGATACCAAATTACAATAATTCGATCATAAAATATAACTGATTGCATGCAATATGCCCAGTTGTAAGGCCTTCTGAGTTAGGGCCAAATACAAACAAAAATTACAAAATTAGTTCTACAAGATCCAACAAGATCCAACTTACAAACCCAATCCTAGCTAGTCCATATACACAACTGGGTAAGAACACCAAGAAGAATCCACACTTGTACCCTCAGGTCCACAAAGAGATCATCTAGTTCCTAAGCCATAGCTCTAACTCTTCAAATTTGCATCCATTCTTCATTCCATCCCAATTGAATGACTAAAAGACTCTACAAGAACCCCAATTATACTAATCTAAGCCACAAGTTGGACAAAAGTGATAAAAACTAAATAAACCTAACATTCAATACTTGAAGAGCCACAAGTTGACCTCCAACAGAAATTAAATGTCTAAAAATTGACATTTGAGAGAAATTGTGATATCTCATAGCTCTAATTAAATTAGAACTTTTTCTTCAAACTAAAGTTAGTAACTTAGGTCCTCTAAAACCCCTAAAATGCACACAAGTTGATTCATCAAGGATATTTGCACATCCATTCTGAAAGTCAAGCACTAAAACCTATCACACAAAACTACTAGAAATTGATACTCCAAGAGTATTGCCATATCTCCCAACTTATAATTAATTAATACTTGTGCCTTTGATAAAATTAATTACTCTACACCTTCTTCAATCCTTAAAATTTTCATCCTCTCGTTAATTTCAAAAAATTAGTTAGACAGCCTCCAACAGGCACCCAGAACCCGGAAAACACAGTCCTAGCAGCAAAGTAAAAATGACTCAAACTTCAACTCAATCCATCCAATCTCTATGAAATCATGAGGAAATGTTATCCAATGTGTCTCAAACACATCCCTAACAATGAAAGCATAACTCCACCAAATTCCAAGCTCAATGCTCCTCAACACTTAGCCAAAATCCCGCCAAACATGTAAGATTGCAAGCAAACCCAAGATGGTCCTGCATCATCTCATCACATGATGAGTGCCAATAGGAAATGTAGTTTCCCAACTTAACCTAAATGAACATAACTCTATCGATATCAAAAAGGAGTTTGGGCCTGACAAGAACCTAATCAGTGCATGCTCATGTGCTCGTGTTTGGGCAGACCAACTACACACTGATCATAAATAACAAGGGTTGGATGAGAAACATATAAAATACAAGTATAACAATGTCACTCATCCAACTTATATCCAAAATTACTGATTCTACATGAATCCTAATACACAATAAATCACCAAACTTCATGAACTCACTTAATCGGTGTAAATATGGGAGTATGGATTCTACACAAATCCCAATGTCCATAAAGGGTAAACATAACATGCAAGGAAACATGGAATACAATCCTTTTCCACCATCCAAGTAAACAATGCAAAAATGCCAATAAAATATGGGTGGCACACAAATCGAGGAAAGAATAAAAAGCCAAAACTCAACATTCTTGGATAACAACAATACAATCCATTTTCACCATCCAAGTAAACAATGTCAAAATCTCAACAAAATATGGGCAGCACACAAATCGAGGCAAGAATAAAAAGCCAAAAATCAATGTTCTTGGATAACAACAAAACTAAAACCTCAATTCGAGAATAGGATCACAAGACCAAGGGTCCAATAAAATTCACCAAACAGGCTTAGATTCCAAATTTGGAAAATCTAGTAAAAGACACAAGTTCATATAAAAAAATAAAATACTTCACAATGTCCTATTACCATTCTAATCCCATGATCTTAATCATTAGGGAAAGGGCTACAAGATCAAATATCTCAATAAGGAAAACAAAGAAATGGGCAAAAACCCTGATGACAAAAAAATGAGACAATGCTAAAACACCAAAAACTAAAACATCTTGGAATTTGACACAATCAAAAACCCACTAATCAGATCTACCCAATGTCACTCTTTTCAAATAAAATCATGGACCTAAACACTTCATAGAAATCTAACAATATAACAAACCTTAAACTTGCATTTCTAATTTCTTATGGAATAGAAATGCTTACCCTCATCCAAATAGGTGATATGAATGCATAAAAATGTAGGGGAACACTATTTCTCCACTCCCTAACATTTAGCAACAAAAAAAAAGCTGAAACGAAGTAAAACCAACAAAACCCCAAAGCCCTTCCTTGCAACCAAGAGGGCAAAACAAGAAATGTTGTCATAAAATAATGGAGACCTTGAATCAAATGAAACCATTAGCATAGCGGAGCAATCTTGATATGAATCCTTGATGAGACTGACCTCGTAATGATCCACATTAAGTTTAGACAAGAGGGTTTGGAGGAATTTCCTCCAAAATCCTCAAATAAGAAAGTGAGAAGTGAGAATAAACTCACTTTTAGCCAATATAAGCACTTTTGCAAAGTGAAATATTAATTATATTATTTCAATTAACTAATCTAATTGGCTTCCTTAACCGAAATTAAAGTAGTTAATTCCAATTGAATTGGAATCCAACTAAGCCAAATTAGCCAACAATAAAATAAAGATTAAATCAAATAATCAAACCATTCAACCATAAAACAAAATTTAATTTAATCTTTTCCAAAACCAATGTAGAATCCTAAATGCACAAACATGCTTGCATATCTAATCACATAATGCATTATGAATTGAGAGTTACCATTTACTAGAGGAATTAAATGACAATAAAGATACATTACCCATATAGTGGTGATATTGGCTCAACATGAAAGGTCTGATCAATAACTCCATGTGCCACTACCGAGGATATAAGTCCTACACAATAAGGAACATCATCAAGTGTACATGCACAATAATAATAGCCAAAGTGATAATTATGTGAAATCACATAATTAATGTATCTAATTAATTTCATTTAAAGAATCTTTTAAATAGCCCATTTTGTATAAATTACTGAAATGAACAAGGTAAATATCCATAGCACATAACCAATGAATCCAACACGGATAATTCATTTCTAATTATTTAGGCATTTTATAATGGAATTAATAATAGTTATTAAATAACATAAAAAGACACTTAAAACACATAAGTGAACATGGTCAAATACATTACTAACCACTACTACAAGAACCTAGTCAAGTGTAACAGGATAATAATACACAATGCAATCTTTGCACACGTCTTAGGGTAATCATAGAACAACATCATGATACCACATCAATCTTGGTAATTTTTGGCACAAACCTCAATGAAACCATCTAATATATCATAATCTCATAAATTAGCCATAAGCATAATCAATCCAACTAATACAATAACATAAATCTAATCACCCCAATGGTGTATACCACTCATGGTCCCAATCATGATCACTTCACAAAGACATATCAAGAAGGTTGCATCTATTAGGATGACTTACATAAATCAAATGGGAGATGCACTATAGAGATACTAGGAACTTTTGGGATTGAAGATTCTAAATTAGTGTGTACACCTATGGTTACTAAACACAAACTATCAAAGAATGATATATATGTTGATGTGAACCAAACATAATACAAATCAATGATTGTTAAAGTGCAATATGTTGTTAATAGTAGACTAGATATTGTATTAGTTTTTGGGATAGTTGCTATATTTTCAGCAATTCCAAAGGACAATCATATCATGGAAGTAAAGAGAATATTGAGATATCTGAAAGGAACCTAAGACTATGGATTGTACTACAAGAAGAATGATATGTTTGAATTAAAGGTATTCACTGACTCTAACTAGGTAGGAAATGTTGATGATAGATAGAGTACAAGTGGTGGTGCATTATTTCTAGGACAGAGACTAATTTCATGGACAAGCAAGAAGCAGGACTTTATTTCCCAATCAATAGCTAAAGCTGAGTATGTGGTAGCATGTAGTTAATTGTTCAAATATCATTTGAATCGAACAATTTTTGAAAGGTATGGAGGAATAGATTATTTATCTAATAGTTATCTATTGTGATAACACAAGTGGTATTAACATATCAAAGAGCCCCATTATGTACACAAAGACAAAACACATCATTATCAAGTATCATTACTTGAGAGAGCTAGTTTAAGACAAAGAAGTGAAATTGGAATATGTGAACACAAAAGAGAAATTTTTTGACATATTCAATATAGCTTTACCTAAGGATGCTCATGAATATCTTAGAGGTAAATTGGGGATGATTCTCATAGAAAAGCCAATAGAGAAGCATTCCATCAAATGTGTTAACCAAACTATCTTACTCATTGAAGCAGACAATTCTACTTTAGGAGTTGGCTAAAGTGGTAAGGGAGAAAAAGGATAGTATAACATATCAGTCATGCAGTTATCTACATAATCAATATGTATGAAAAATAGATTGTGTCTTTGGAATTTCTCTTAAAGAAGGAGAATATACATGAAAATAGTAAGGAGGGAAAAAATATGAAAAAGGAAAACATGAAACATATGTGTGTGTGTGTGTGTGTGTGTGTGTGTGTGTGTGTGTCTCCAATGGGAGAGAATCTCCTAGAGGGAGAAAGTGGATATTGGCAGAGACATGTATGTGCTAAAATTTGTTAGACACACACTTCAACATGATCCTTACATGTTAGAAGCATCCCAAAATGAACATGGGATTGTCCATTCAAAATGATCCAACAAATTGATTTGTTTCCTTCTAACTAGATAGATTTTTTCGTCCACTCTCAGAGTTGAGAGATCAATGACCAAACCACTAGAATGAAGGATTTAATCTATATGAAATGTAATATTTATCTAAGATTTATGCATGATTAAATCTAAGAATAAAATAAGAAAATTAATCTAGATGTATACATTTTTAAGCTATATGTGAAAATATACGAAAATAATAGAAATTTGATTGCAAGAAATTGAGTAATCAAATTGACTTTAATTTAATACTTTTCATGTGCATCCTCCCCTTAAAAAAAAATATTGAAGATTTCTTATATAAAATCCTTGAATTTAATCAACAGTTGTGATCAAACTGAGTGAATGGTTGAAATTGAAGATAAGATTCAATCAGAATATAAAATTCCCTTGTTAAAAGGGAGTTAACTGATCACTTTTAAGTATAATAAGGAGTTAACTAGTCTCATTCCTTTTAAAATTCTAGTAAACTCAGAGTTTCTATTTCTCAACTGAAGAAGAGTATTGGAGAAGATATTTGATTTAAAAATTCTAAATATGACCTCATAAAAGAATAATCTAATTAATTGAATAATTAAATTCAATAATTAGAATGAGGATATATTAATTAAATCAAATATATTTAATTCCTCATTTGTATTAGCTAAAGGGGTGAATTAAATTTAATGAAAGCACTAAGGCTTATAATTAAATTAAACTCAATCAATAGGTTTAACTTAGCTAATTGAGGTCAATGCTTAGGAATTAAATAAAGTATGTGACTAATGCAAATTAATGATTTCCTACATTTGACACTTAGGTCAAGTAGAGATTGTTGAAATCATAATTGCCTAGTATAACAGGACATTAAGTAAGATTGATTAACTAAAAATGGTTCAACGTATCAATGTACCAATTTAGGGGTATTACATTTTCCCCTCTTTGAATGAATGTGTGAGTAGCACATTGATTTAAAGAATTTAAAAGTCTAAGAACATAGGCCAAGAAGTGAGATTGGTTTTGAGATTGATGACATAGAGACCAATTGATGAGATTTTTAAGGTTATCTATAGAACAAAGATCAACCTTAAGGAATCTAAATAGAACACCTATATACCTAGAGAAAGAACAAAGATTACCAAAATTCATAGAATTGTTCTTAGAATGAGACTCAATTATTAGGAGTCAAGGTTAGACTGCCCCAATACCTATCCATTAGAAGATGAAAAGATTAATCACAATTCATAGTATTATCCCCAAAATTATGTTTAATCCTTAGGAGTCAGGCTAGATTTTTAGCATGATTGTTGATGATACTACATTAAAGGAGTATCCTAAGAATTGGAGAGTATTGATATTTTGCATTCATGACTATGTTTTTCATTGATTTCAACATAATAATATTTCTATAGAAGACTGGAAGAATAGTAGTTAGAGATCTTATGTTGCATAGTAACCTAGTTCCTAAGTATGACTTGATGACATGGTTAAGAGGATGAAGTCTAAATTGAATATGTACAGAAGTTATACCTGATTTACTAAGAGCATTGTCAAAAGAGAGTATTAAAGAATATTGTTTTGATGATTGATTGTTATCATTCATCTTAGATGTAATGAAGAGATGTGCAGTCACATAGTGATAGAGAATAGTCATGTGATGATGACAGTGAGTGTGTAAGCCATGGAGTTGCACATGTAAAGATTTATATATATTGTGAGTCCATAGTGCTATTGTAATTATACTTAATCATATAACTTATTTTAATTAATTGGGAAATCCTCAAGGCTGAATCAAGGAATTATTATCAAGGTATGATATAAAGGAAAGATGTTTTCTTTGATTGTAAATATACATCTATTGTACATTATACTTGAAGTGAAAAAAGTAGCAGAGTATTCATTGAATGCATGTAATTAATCCAAGTTATTATTGGATGCTCATTTCATGATTTAGTTACAAGATCAGAAGGAGTAGAAGTCTCATTGACAAAACAAAGATAGAAAAAGGAATTACAATTCAATTATTTTATTCTACAAGAAATAATACAAAGATCATTTTAATAGTAGTTTCATTGGTCTTGCCCTCAAATCTATTTGGGCAGTGGGTCTAGATGTCTTCCATAGCTCCTAACAAGGTTGACATAAATCCTAATAGAGTTGAAAGCTCCTAATAGGGACTCATATGTACTGAATGTTGTAACAGACTCCTAATAGGGTCTATTCTCTAACAAGGAATATTTATATGAGTACATCATCCTGTGGGTACCATCCCCACTAGGGTTTTCCCTCTAATCTAGGGTTTTCCTACTTAACATATATGGTCTTATTGTGTGTGAGTATCTTGTTGTGGTTTTAGATTACATTACTCATATGCTTAAGATTGTTTAAAGTTGTTATTGATGATAATAGTTGTATAATTTATTAACCCCTTCCTACTCTCAATTATATCAGTGGACTATATATTCTAACAATTTGTATCAGAGCTTTAGGTCCTTGAAGAAAAAGTTTAACAACTTTGACAGATCAATGGTGAATCTTTTCAAAAAGGATAGTCCTAGATTTGATGGGGCCAACTATGATAGTTGCAAGGAAAAGATGAAGACTTATCTAATGTGTATGTGTCTAGGGTATTGGCTTTTGAAAAAAGCTAAGAGGATAATTGTGAAAGAAGAGAAGCTCAAAGAATGTAGTGAAGCTAAAAGAGACTTGTTCATGTGCAACATGAGAGCTAGAGAAGCATTATTGTCAGCCCTTCTTGATATTGATTATAGTTAGGTAAATAGTTTTCAAGCATCTCATAAAATTTGGAAAGCATTAGAAAATACTTATGAAGGTGATACACATACAAAGAGAATGAGATTACAGAATTGGACATGTGCATTTCAAGATGCTAAGATGATGGAAGATGAATCTATAAGAAGTTATATTGGTAGAATATCAAAAATTGTTCCAAGTATTTGGTCACTTGGTGTAACTAAGGAAGATGATGAAGTTATGTGGAAGATCTTGGAAAGTTTGACACCACCTTTCAAACAAGTTGTGTAGATGATTCAGCTCATGATGCCTTGCACTAAGGATTTCACAAAGGAAACATTGCTTGGAAGATTGGAGTCTATAGAAGTTGAACTGAGATAGTCTAGATATCTAGCCAAAGTTAAGAAAACCTTTAGTGCACTAAATGTTCAACCTAACCTATCAAGGAGTGCAATCACAAGAGGAGATTTTGCTAGTACCTTCAAATTTGATGAGGATAGAAATATTAAAGTAGTAGCCCTTCTTGTGAGGAGAGAAAAAGATGGTAAGAAAATATTTAAATGTTGGACTTGTAATGAATTTGGTCATTATGCATCTAAATGTTCTAAAAGAGAGAAAAAGTATGAAGGAAATTTTAAGTCTAGAAGAGATAAAGCTTGTTTGTATTCCTATGAAGAAGAAGAATCTATTGAGAAAGATCAAAGTAGAACTAATGATGAATTAGGATGTGTGGCTATTAAGGAAGATCCTTTGGAGATCAAGTGAACTCGATAAAATCCTTTGGAGACTGAGTGAGCTCGATAAAGACTGACTTTCCTTTGTTCCTTGAGAGCTCAGTAGAAATTGATTTTTTCCATAGAAACCTTCAACACCTGAGTGAGCTTGGTCAAAACTGTTTCCACAGAGTAACTTTCAAGAACCCTCGATAGACTCTATAATTGACTCTGTAATTGACTTTGTTGATCAACTGAGCTTAGTAGACTCTATCATTTTCTTTCCTAACCAACTGAGCTTGGTAGAATATATCTAATAACTGATATTCTCCCTCTTTGGCATTGATGGCAACACAACATGTCATAGCACAATGAAATTTCAAAATAAGTATTTTACTATAAAAACATTTCTCCCTCTTTGATTTTATGCCAAAAACTTCTTTAATGCTATAATCTCCCTTTGTGAAGGAATTACATAGTTTCTTTTCAAACAACAAACTCTCCACAATCAAATTCAAATTTCAGAAAGATATGACAGTATACTCTCCCTGTTTGACAACACATGTCAAAGATAACACAAGCCAAATGAGTAGCAATGTACCTTGAGTACTGATTCATATGCAATGTTTCCATGACTATGCTACATCAACTGATAGATTTTCAACTTGCTTCCTATTGATGCATCACTAAAACTTCATTTTAGTGACCTTTAGATAGGGGAAAGACCCCTAGCTTACCTCTTAGATACAAGAATGCATCCTTAGGTAATGGACTGGTGAATATGTCAGTAATTTATTCGTTTGTATGAACATATTCCAATTTGATCTCTTTATTCTACACCAATTCTCTAACAAAGTGATACTTTATTGCAATGTGTTTGGTTTCAAAATGCATTACTAGGTTCTTGGATATGTTAATTGCACTTGTATTATCATAGAACATAACAACTGGTTCTTTGATCTCCACCTTCATGCCTTCCAATAATTATTTAAACCAAGCAACATTAGAATATTTTACTATTGCTACAACATACTTTGCTTCTACTATAGATTGGGATGTATAATTTTGCTTTTAACTTGTCCAAGAAACTGACCTCTTTCTAAGAAAGAATACTCCTCCACTTGTACTCTTTCTATCATCAATGTTTCCTACCCAATTAGCATTAATGCCATAATCCATAATCCTCAGTGCCTTTCAAGTATCTCAAGATCCTTTTGATTTCCATCATGTGATTTTCTCTTGATTTTGCTGAAAATCTTGCTACAATACCAACTACAAGAGCAATATCTGGCCTTGTATGAACTACATACTACAATTTTCCAATCATCGATCTATATAAGGTTTCATCTACCCCTTTTGATTCATCATCCTTGGTAAGCTTTAGTCCAGTACACATGGGAGTGCCAACTAGTTTACAATCTTTCATACCAAATTTCTTGAGTATCTCCTTGATATATTTAGATTGAGTGATATAGATACCATTCTTGCTCTACTGAATTTGAAGACCAAAAAAGAATTTAATTTCACCAAACATTGACATCTCAAATTCCTTGTCCATTTGTTTTGAAAAATCTTTACATAAATCATCATTCCCTGAAAACAAAGTATCATCCACAAATATTTCTGCCAAAACAATCTTGTTATCTAGTCCTTCCTTGATATATAAGCTATTGTTATCATTAGTTCTCTAAAAACCAATCTGAATAAGATAGTTATGCAATATTTCATACCATGCTCTAGGGGCTTGTTTTAGACCATACAATGCTTTATGTATTTTGCAGACCATGTCCTTCTTGTCTAGATTAACACAACCTTCAGTGCTCAATGTAGACTTCATCTAGAATACCATTCAGAAATGTTGATTTGGCATCCATCTGATAAAATTTGAATCCTTTGTATGCAACATATGCAAGTAAGGTCCTAACAACTTCTAATCTTGCAACAGGAGCAAAAGTCTCTCCATAGTCTATTCCTTCTTCTTGAGAGTAGCCTTTACGAACTAATCTAACTTTGTTTCTTGATACCTTACCATCTTGATTCAACTTATTTTTGAATAGCCACTTAGTTCCAATCACATTTTTATCTTTAGGCCTAGGTACAAGAGTCCATGTTTTGTTCTTCTCTATTTGCTCTATCTCTTCATTCATAGCCTCAACCCAACTTTTATTTTCTAGTGCATCTTTGACATTTCTAGGTTCAAAACAAACAAGTAAACAAGTACCTTTTACCTTACTTCTTGTCAGAGTACCTTTAGATTTGTCTCCAATAATCTGATCTAGTGCATGATGTCTCCTGACATACTTGGCGAATACAGGTTCCTTACCTTTTGACTAAGTTCCACTATCTTCATTTTGTATTTCAATTTGTAGCTCTAGTTGATTTGATTATTACTTAGGTCCTTTAGAATCAGTAGGCATTGGCTCAGTAGCATCTGAATGTGACTCGAGTTCCTGGAACTCGAGTTCCTGGAACTTGGTTTGAACTTCTTGTAACATGATCACTAAAGACTCAAGAGTAAAAATTTCCTAATTGATAGATGTATCTGGCACTCTATCAAATTCAATGAAAATAAATCTCCTATAATCTTCTAGTTCCTTTTTTCTTTCTTCTTCAGTCCTTTCTACAAACTCATCAACTTTCACATGTGCACTTTCTATGACTTTGTGAGCAGACAAATTCAAACATCTATATGTCTTACTCTTGCAAGAATATCCCAAAAATATGCCTTCATCACCCTTCACATGAAATTTTCCTTTTATAGATTCTTTCAAAATGTAACATTTACTTCCAACTACTTTTAGGTAACTTACATTGGGTTTATAGCCATACCATAACTCATAGGGAGTTTTGATCTTCAACTGTACTCGGTTCAAGGTATGAATTGTAGTGCTAGTAGCATGCTTCTAGTATTTGATAGCAATGTTCTTTTCAATCTTTAGATTCTTTGCACAGTCCATGATAGATCTATTCCTCCTTTTAGCTATTCCATTCTACTTGGGAGTACTAGGTGCTAATACCTGTCTTTTTTATTCCTCTTTCAATGAAAAAGTTATTAAACTCATGGGAGATGAATTTACCACCTCTGTCTGATCTCAAACATTTCAATATTTTCCTTGTTTCCCTCTCTACTCTAGCCAAATACCATTTGAACTTCTCAAACATTTCTAATTTCTCTCTCAGATACATGACAGTCATCATTCTAGAGTAATCATAAAAAAAAGAATGATGATCTTTTCTCCAATATAGCTCTCAATTATAATAGGTTCACACAAATCAGTATGCACAATTTCCAAAACTTCTTTAGACTGATAGTTCTTAGTTTTAAAGCTAGTCTTTCCCATCTTACCAATTTGACAATTCTTGCATAGACTAACCTTAGGTTTTTTTATACTAGGAATGCCTCTTACTTTCTTAAATTTCCTTATTTTTACTAGGTTATCAAAATTCACATGACCTAACCTTTTGTGCTATAACCAACTTTCTTCAACTTGAGCAATAAAACATGAATATTCACCAAGTTCAAGATATAACAAGTTACCTTTTGTTTGTATGCCTGATCCAATTAGCTTTCCTTTCTCATCCAGTAGTCTTGTCTTTCCATGGATGAATTCCTCTTTGAATCCAATATTAGTAGTTGTACCACACTCAAAAATTTTTGTTTTAGTCCTTCAACCCAATAGGCATTATCACATATAAGTTATTTGGTTAGTGAGATTCTTCCTCTTCCTTTTATGCAACAAGGTTCATTATTACCAAACCTCACACTAACACCATCATAGTCTTCAAATTGTTCAAACTTAGTTTTTTCACCATACATATGATGAGAGAAACCACTTTCTATGATCCATGTATCATTTTTGCTTACGTAAGAGATAAGTGTCATCTTATCTTCCTCATTATTATCAGATAATTATTCAAACTTAGTTTTGTCACTAGTCATATGATGAGAGCAACCATTGTCTATGATCCATGTATCATTTTTGTCAACATAAGAGATAAGTGTCATCTTATCTTCCTCATCATTATTAGATTCATCTTTCATAGCAATGTAAACAATTTCATCTTCACTAGTGTCAGAATCCTTAGAATCCTTATCCATGAAACATGTTTTCTTACCTTTGTCCTTGAATGATTTGAAGTCTCTTTTTTTTTCCATTGCACTTGTGACCTTTCTTCTCATCCTTATTTTTCTTGTTTGGGCACCTAGTAGCAATATGACCAATTTTCTCATATGAAAAATAGATTAGAGGAACCTTACCTTTGCATTTTCCTTTGCCTCTAGAATATTTTCTTGCAAGTAGAACTTCAACCACCTCAAGATCATTGTCAAAATTTTTTTCTAATTATTCTTCACTTTCTGACTGAGAATCATTTATCTTTTTTCCCTTTTCTTTGAGTGAAAGCTTGGCTTAAAATTTTGATTAAATGTTCTTGGAAGCTAGACCATAGTTGTCATAGTTATCTAGCTCAAATGCAATCAATCTTCCTACTATGACCTCTAAATGTATCTTATGATTTGCTTCACATCTTCGTTCTTGAATTGCAAAAAGTCCAATTGCATAAATGGGAAGCAATGTTCTAAGAACTTTACTTACAATAGTTTCTTCTTTGATATCTCCTCTAAAAGCCTTGATTGTACTAACACTTTCTTTGACTCTTTCAACATATTTAGCAATGTTCTCATCCTCTCTTATCCTCATCTAATAAAATTGTTCTCTTAGGCTTTCTGCTTTGACTCTTCTCACATTATCATCACCTCCATAGATATGTTGTAGCTTGTTTTACATAGAAAAAGTAGTTTTTCAGCCCTTGATATAATCAAACTCTTCATAGCTTAGGGCTAATGCAATGTCTATCATCATGGTCTTATGAGTCTTCTTCTCAGAAATGTCATTGATAGATAATGTACCAGTGGGAGTTACATATTCTTTATCAAGATATTTTAATCTTGTATCTCCTATGGAAGCCAAATGGGGTCTCATGAGACCTTACCATGCTAAAAAGTTATCCATGTTAAGCCTTGGAATTTTGTTCTTGTAAGACATCTTGATCTTTAGCTTCGATCCTTTAAATCCTTCCTACAAACACCAAATTCTCTGATACCAATTGTTGGAAATATATATGGAGTAACTGAGAGGGGGAGTGAATCAGTTACCGTAAAAATAAATCCACAAGTCCCTAAGATGTCTTATAAACTAGTTACTACTGTCACTCAGTAACAACACAAAAAAATGTTATAACTCAGTAGATGTATTGTATGTTATCTTTAAAAAAACTTTAAACATTCACAGTGATTTAACATAAATGCATAAATAAATAACATGAACACAAGAGCCACCAAATTTAGTGTGGGAGCCCAATATGTGAAAAACTATTAATTAACTAGCTACTGATTTTCACTCTTCTAAAGTGATCCCTGTTAGGAGCCAACCTTGTTAAAGATTACAAAACACATTGTTAGGTGTAACATTCTTAAAGGATTTAATCATCCTATTAGGAGTGTCTTTGTAAGAGGACTTTAGAACAATTCAATAGAATTGTCACCTTGTTAGAGGATTTACAAAATGGCTGTTAAACCAACTCTATTAAGAGATTTTGAAATCATTTCTACAATTGTGAGAAAGTAATAATGAGTTGACCTAAATGAGATGCAACTAAATTGCTAATATAGATATCTATTCTACTTCACTAGATCCTCTCTGATTGAATACAACATTGCTTCTCCTCAAGGATATGTGATCCTTCTTCAAAATTTTCTCACACTTTCCTCTTCACACAAACAACACACTTGCATGCTCACTCATTACACTCTTAGAATTCACAACTTGACCTTTTATTTATACCTTACAAATTGTCAGCTCAGATAATTTACAAGTTACAATCACCAATAATCATTACATATGTCAGCTGCAATCATTACATAAAAAAATTAAAATTTATTTCCCAAAATAATGAAATCCTTCATTGGCTGACCCTGCTCGGTAAACACTGCTCTAGAAATGATTTCTAGTGTTAACCAACTGAAGCTTGGTGAACATTGAAAACTCTACAAAATCCTTTGGAGATTGAGTGAACTTAGTAAAGACTAAATTTCCTTTGCTGACCTTGAGAGCTCGGTAGAAATTGACTTCTGCCACAGAAACTTTCAATGCCTGAGTGAGCTCAGTAAAAACTATTTCCACAGAGTAACTTTTAGGAATGCTCAGTAGACTCTATAATTCATTTTTCTGACCAACTAAGCTCAGTAGACTCTGTCATTTTCTTTGCTAACTAACTAAGCTTGGTAGACTCTATCTAATAACTGATATGGCATTTTTGTAACATCAAAGACAACACATAATTGAACAATTATATCCAACAATCTTCCTCTTTGGCATTGATGGCAATGCAACATGTCATAGCACAATGAAATTTGAGAACAAGTCTTTTATTGACAAAACATTTCTCCCTCTTAGATTTTATGCCACAAACTTCTCTAATGTTGTAATCTCCCTCTATGATAGAATTACATAGTTTCTTTTCAAACAATATACTCTCCACAATCAAACTCAAATTTTAGAAAGATATGACGGTATACTCTCACTCTTTGACAATGCATGCCAAAGACAAAACAAGCCAAACGAGTAGCAATGTACCTTGAGTATTGATTCATATGCAATGTTTCCATGACTATGGTACATCAATTGATAGATTTTCAACTTGGTTCCTATTGATGCATCACTAAAACTTCATTTTAGTGAGCTTCAGATAGGGGAATGACCCCTAGCTTACATCTTAGATACAAGAATGCATCCTTAGGTAATGGCTTGGTGAATATGTCAGAAATCTATTCCTTTGTATGAACATATTTCAATATAATCTCCTTATCCTACACCAATTATCTAACAAAGTGATACTTTATTGTAATGTGCTTGGTTTTGGAATGCATTACTATGTTCTTCGATATGTTAATTACACTTGTATTATCATAGAACATAACAAATGGTTCTTTGATCTCCACCTTCATGCCTTCCAATAACTATTTAAACCAAACAATATTAGAACAGTTTACTACTACTACAACATACTCTGCTTCTACTATAGATTGGGATGTACAATTCTTCTTTCTACTTGTCCAAGAAACCAACCTATTTCCAAGAAAGAATGCTCCTCCACTTGTACTCTTTCTATCATCAGTGTTTCTTACCCAATCAACATCATGAAACACTTTCAAGAACCTAGTATGCAAGGTTTGATAGTTACTTGGCAAAGCTTGGATTTGCTAAAAGTATGGCTGACATTAACTTGTACTAAAAGAGATTGAAGATGGTTTATTAATCAGTGTAATATTTGTTGATGACTTCATTTTTGGAGTCAATTATGAATCTAGTGATAAATTTGTTGAAGATATGAAGAATGAATTTGAAATAATGGGAGAAATACATTTTTTCCTAGGATTGCAAATTGCATAGAATAATGATGGTATATTCATCTCTCAAACTAAGTATCTAAATGACCTATTAAAAAGGTTTGGTTTGGAAAGTTCTAAAATTGTTGGTACACCCATGATAAGTGGTCATAAGTTATCTAGAAAAGATGAGACACCTACAGTAGACCAAAAGAAGTATAGATCAATGATTGGAGGTTTGTAGTATCTAACTCACACAAGGCCATATATAGAAAATGCAATAGTGATTGTAGCAAGATTTCAAATTCATCCTAAATAGTATCACTTTGCAGTACTAAAAAGAATATTTAGATATTTCAAAGGTACATCTATCTATGAAATTTGGTGTGATATATCTAATGATTTTACACTTTGTACATATACTGATGTTGATTAGGCAAGCAGTATGGATGATATAAAGAGAACTAGTGGTGGAGAATTCTTTCTTGGAGGAAGATTGGTTTCTTGGTTAAGCAAGAAGCAAGATTATATTTCACAACATACAACTGAGGCACAATATGTTGCAGTAGCAAATAACTATATTCAAGTTATGTGGCTAAGAAAAATGTTGAGGGATATTAGAATTGAGATTGAGGAACCTGTTATCATTTAATCTAATAACACAAGTACAGTGAGTATGTTTAAGAATCTTATATTGAATTCTAAGACTAACCATATATCAATTAAGTATCATGTAATTAGAGAGAAAGAAAAAAAGAAGGAGATCAGATTGGAGTATGTAAGTACTAAGAATTAGATTGTAGATTGTTGGATAAAATTAGTCAATTGAGTGTTGTCTTTGACGTTACACAAATGTCATATCAATGATCAGACAGAGTCTACCGAGCTCAATTGGTTAGCAAGGCAAAAGATAGAGTCTACTGAGCTCAGAAGGTTAGCAAAGAAGGTTTACAATGTCTATTGTGCATTCTCAGGCTTTACCTTGTGCAATAGTCATTACCGAGCTTTCAAGGTTAGGAAAAAAAATTTAGTTGTTATCGAGTTCACTCGGTCATCAAAATAAAATAGTGCAGGAGACAGTTTTTACCTAGCTCTTATGGACAATGAAGGAAATTTAGTTCTTACCAAGTTAACTCGGCAGCTAAAGGATTTTGCAAATTTTTTAGTGTTAACTGAGTTGAGATGGTTAACTCATGAAATTATTTCTAGAAATAGTGTTTACTGAGCAAGGCTAGTGAAGGATTTCATTGTCTTGTGAAATAAAGTTTATTTGTTTAATGTAATATTTGTAGTCGATTAATGTATAGTTTATTGGTAAATGTAGTGTGTTATTGAGTTGACCTAATAATTTGAATATTTTTTATAAGAGGTCAAGTTGCAAATTCTAAGTATGTGTGGATTTGGTGTAATTTGAATGTGAAGGAGGATTGATTATTGTGTGAGAAAATTTTGAAGGATGATTAGAGATCATTGAGGAACAAAAAAGCTATATTTGATTGAGAAGGATCTAATAGTGTAGAATAGAGATTTGTAATCAGAAAATTCAATTGCATTATATTCAAGTCAATTCATTGTTACTTTCTAACCATTGTAGCAGTGATTTCAAATCTCTTAACAGAGTTGGTTTAACAACCATTTTGTAAATCTTTCAACAAGGTGATAGCTCAATTGAATTGTTCTAAAGACCTCTAGCAAGGCCCCTCCTAATAGGGTGATTAAATCCTCTAACAAGGTCACACCTAATAGTGTGTATTGTAACCTTTAACAGGGTTGGCTCCTAACAGGGCTCACTTTAGAAGAGTGAAAATTGGTAGTTAGTTACTTATTCCCATATTGGGTTTCCACATTAAATCTGGTGTCTCTTGTGATCATGTTATTGACTTTTGCATGATTGCTAATAATTATGAATGCTTAGAAATTAGTAACAAGTTAATCTACTGAGTTACAACATTTTGTGATGTTATTACCGAGTGACAACAGTAACTAGTTATTTAAGACATTTAAGAGATTAGGATTTTTTTTTTGTGGTAACTGACTCACACCCCCCTCTCTCAATTACTTCATCTATAAAACCAACAATAGGTATCAGAGATTTTGGTGCTTGTAGGAAAATATTTCTAGGATCTAAGCTAAAGATCAGGATGTCTTACAAGAGGGAAATTTCAAGACTTAACAGGGACAACTTCTTAGCATGGTAGGGATTGATGAGACTTCATCTAGCTTCTAGTGGTGATTTAGGGCTGAAGTACCTTGATAAAAAATATGTAGAACCTACCAGTACTTTATCTGTCAATGATATTGCTAAAAAGAAGACTCACAACAACATGATGATAGATATTTTATCTGCTTTAAGTTATGAAGAATTTGATAATATCAAGGATTGCAAAACTACTTTTGATATGTGGAGCAAGCTAAAATAGATCTATGGAGGTGATGATAATGTAAGAAGAGCCAAGGTAGAAAGTTTGAGAGGACAATTTGATCAAATGAGGATGAGAGAAGATGAAAATATAGCAAAATATGTTGAAAGAGTTAAAGCAAGCATTAGTGCAATCAAAGCATCTGGAGGGGATATCAAGGAAGAGATAGTTATAAGTAAAGTTCTTAGAACTCTACTTCCTATTTATGCAATTAGAGTCTCTGTAATTCAAGAAAGAAGATGTGAAGCAAATCATAAGATAAATCTAGAGGCCATAGTTGGAAGATTGACTGCATTCAAGCTAGAAAACTATGATAATTATGTTCCAGCTGGCAAAAACATTGAATCATCATTTGAAGCCAAGCTTTCACTCAAGCAGAAAGGAAAGAAGACAAAGGATCCTCAATTAGATAGTGATGAAGATTCAGAACAAAGTTTAGACAATGATTTTGAGGTAGTTGAAGCTTTGCTAGCAAGGAAATATTCAAGAGGCAAAGGAAAATATAAAGGTAAGGTTCCTCTAATCTATTTTTCTTATGAAGAAATTAGATATATTGCTGCTAGGTGCCCAAATAAGTAGAACAAGGATGAGAAGAAAGGTCACAAGTGCAATAGCAAGAAAGACTTCAAATCATTCAAGGATAAAAGTAAGAAAACATGTTTCATGGTTAAAGATTCTAATGATTCTAATGAAGAAGAAGAAGAAGAAGAGATGAAATTGTTTACATTGCTGTAAAATATGAGTCTTATAATGATGAAGAAATGGCACTCATTTCTCATGTGAGAAAAAATGATACATGGATTATAGATAGTGGTTGTTCTCATCACATGATTGGTGATAAAACTAAGTTTGAACATTTTGAAGACTATGATGGTGGTAGTGTAAGATTTGGTAACAATGAACCTTGTTGGATAAAAGGAAAAGGAAGAATCTCACTGACCAAGGAACTTGTATGTGATAATGCATATTTGGTAGAAAGACTAAAGTACAATTTGTTGAGTGTGCATAGCGACTCAATAATGGACTCAAAGTAGAATTCATGCATGGAAAAGCAAGACTGCTGGATGGTAAAGGTAAGCTGATTGGATGAGGCACTCAAACAAAAGGTAACTTGTTTTATCTTGAACTTGGTGAATGTTCATGTTTTATTGCTCAAGTTGAAGAAAGTTGGCTATGGTATAGGAGGCTATGTCATGTGAACTTTGATAACTTGGTAAACATAAGTAAATTTATGAAAGCAAGAGGCATTCCTAACATAAAGAAACCTAAGGTTGGTCTATGCAAAAATTGTCAAATTGGCAACATGGGAAAGACTAGCTTTAAAAGCAATAACTATCAATCTGAAGAAATTTTAAAAATTGTGCATACTGATTTGTGTGGACCTATTGGCATTGAAAGTTATACTGGTGAAAAGTTCTTCATTCTTTTTGTTGATGATTACCCAAGAATGATGACTATTATGTACCTAAGAGAGAAATTAGAAGCATTTGAAAAGTTCAAATGGTATTTGGCCAGAGTAGAAAAGGAAATAGGTAAAAGACTAAAATGTTTAAGGTCAGACAAAGGAGGTGAATTCATTTCACATGAGTTCAATAAATTTTGTATTGAAAGGGGAATCAAGAGACAAGTTTCAGCACCTAGAACTCTTGAAAAAAAATGGAAGAGCTGAAAGAAGGAATAGATCTATCATGGACTATGCAAGAACCTTAATGATTGAAAAGGGCATTGTTATCAAAAACTAGAAGGAAGATATTAGCACTATAGTTCATACCTTGAACCAAGTATAGCTAAAAAATGACTCATTTAAAACCCGCTATGAGTTATGGTATGGCTACAAACCCAATGTAAGTTACCTAAAGGTATTTGGAAGCAAATGTTACATTTTGAAAGAATCAAGAAAAGGGAAACTTTATGTGAAGGGTGATGAAGGAATATTTTTGGGATACTCTTGCAAAAGTAAAGTATATAGATGTTTGAATTTGTCTACTCACAAAGTCATAGAAAGTGCACATGTAAAAGTTGATGAGTTTGTAGAAAGAACTAATGAAGAAAGAAAAAGGGAACCTAAAGACTATAGGAGATTTTTTTTCATTGAACTTGATACAGTGCCAAGCAGACCTGTCAATCAAAAATATTCTACTCCAAAATCTTCTGTAACCGAGTCACAAGAAGTTCAAACAGAGCTAATGCCTACTGAGCTGCAAGGACCTGAGTTGCAAATAGAAGGTACTAAATCAATAGCTACCGAGCCTAAGTAACTAGAATCAGAAGCTAAAACACAGAAAGATATGCATGCAAGTCATTCAAAAGGCAAGGAACCTACGCTAGCCAAGTATGTCAAAAAGCATCATGCACTAGACCAAATCATTGGAGATAAATCTGAAGGAACAATGACAAGAAGTAAGTTGAAAGGCACTTCTTTACTTGCTGATTTTGAACCTAGAAATGTCAAAGATGCATTAGAAAATGAAAGTTGGATTGAAGTTATGAATGAAGAGATAGAATAGATAAAGAAAAACAAAACATGGACTCTTGTACCTAGGCCTAAAGACAAAAATGTGGTTGGAACTAAATGGGTATTTAGAAACAAGTTAGATGAAGATGGTAAAGTGTTAAGGAACAAAGCTAGACTGGTATGCAAAGGATACTCTCAAGAAAAAGGTGTAGACTATGGAGATACTTTTGCTCATGTTGCAAGATTGGAAGGTGTCAAAACTTTACTTGCATATTTTGCATACAAAGGATTCAAAGTTTATCAGATGGATCCCAAGTCAGCATTTCTCAATGGCATATTGGATGAAGAGGTTTACATTGAATAGTCTGAAGGTTTTGTTGATCCAAACAAGAAGGACATGGTCTACAAATTGCATAAAGCATTGTATGGTCTGAAACAAGCCCCTGGAGCATGGTATGAAAGATTGCATAACTATCTTATTCAAATTGGTTTTCAAAGAACTAATGATAATAGTAGCTTTTACATCAAGGAAGGACCATATAATAAGATTGTTTTGGTAGAAACATTTGTAGATGATACTTTGTAACGAATTTGTAGAACAAATGAACAAGGAATTTGAAATGTCAATTTTTGGTGAGATCAAATTCTTTGTTGGTCTTCAAATTTATGAGTAAGAATGACATCTACATTACTCAATCTAAATCATCAAGGATATACTAAATTTTTTTTGCATGGAAGATTGCAAACTAGTTGGGACTCTTATGTGTACTGGATTGAAACATACCAAGAGTGATGAATCAAAGGAAGTGGGTCAAACATTGTATAGATCTATGATTGGAAAGTTGTAGTATGTAGTACATACAAGACCAAACATTGCCCATACAAGACCAAACATTTCCCTTTTGAAAGATTTGGTGATGTAATCATCTTGTCCTCTTCGAAAGAAAAATTGGAAGATGACACACTAGAAATATAATACAGAGTAGTAGATTGGAAGATACTAAAGTGATTAGAGTATTAGGAGAATGAAGAATATAGAAAAATATCATTAATAAAATTTGGAGTTGATTCAGAGTGAGTTCAAGGTCCAAAAGACCAAGTTTGACCAAGACTAACTAGAGTTTACTTTTTTAAAAAAAATTGGAAAATTTAAAGAGATATGTGATGTGAAAATATTCCAAGATTCACAAAGTATGACTAAGAAATGGACTACACAAGCATTCAATCACATCGGTTCAAAAATTCTAAAGTGTGTTTTTTAGCTGTATAAGTGTGTTAGATTTCAAATTTGATCTCAAAAATGGGTTCAGAGCAACCAAAGTAACCAAGAGGGTGATTAATAGATCATTTGTGTAGTCATGAAGAAACATGATACCTTGAAGAAACCAAAAACCTCTCACACTAAAAGATTCAAGTAGTGATCAACATGTGGTCTTATCCAAGTGGAGTATGCAATGTAACCTTATGCTAGATACATCCCTAAGTCTGTTTGCTAAACTCATAAAATTATCATCACAAAGTGTTTAGTTAAACCCATAAATATCATACAATTCACACTCACATTGCAATCATGGGAATATGAATATAACATGTTTCTTAGTTTTGTTAGGATTAAATGTAAACATTAAGGCACAAGAAGCCATAATGACCAAAACATTTGTCCCTTTTAATGTAGAAAGCTAACATAAGCATCAGAGCATAAATGTTAGGATGATCATAATGTTTCTTGCATGAAGACACACTAGACATGCAAGAGATCCTTCTTATGCTAAGTATATATTAAAGGTTATGTCCACAACGACCCTTGCATTCATAACCTGAGAAAGAATTGTGTTAGGTATACTCATAGTGACCCATATGTTTACTTAGGAGGATGAGTGTCAGTAATTACTGTAGCATAGAGAATTCACTCAAACAAGAAAATATAAGAATCAACCTCATTGAAGTATCCCTATAAAATGAGTCGAGGTAGACATGACCATCCAATATGAGATAGAGGCTCTTGTATTGGACACTCCTTTTATATGGATCCATCAGATCATTAGAACTAAACCATCAAATAGAAAGCAAAGAAAGGATCATGCCCCCAGTGCTCACTTCTCTATTCAAAAGAGACATCCTTGAGTTGCTCAAAGGGAAATGATAAAGAAAAAAGAAAAACAAGAAAAAAAAAGCTCAACATAACACAAACCATGTCAGTTTTTCCATTTTAGTGTCAGTGTTAAAGGATTGATGTCAAGTGTCAATTTTCAAAACATACGTATAAGAAATCTCTTCAGTATGGTGATGATAGTGGGTAGACTCAGTTAGATCATCTGGTGACTAACATCATAGAGAAAATTTGATTGAGAAGAATCTCAGTAAGAAACTAAGTGATAGTAGACAAACACAGTTAGAACAACTAGTGGCTAACATGAAAGAGATCTTCTTCCAAAGGAATCTTTGTAGTGAAACAAGCAACATTAGGGAGACACAATTAGAAAAACTGGTGACTAACTCAAGAGAGATCTTCTTTGAGAGGAATCTCTATAGTAAAGAAAGTTATAGTAGATAGACATAGTTAGAAAAATTGGTGACTGATGCATAAGGGGTCTTCTTGGAGAGGAATCTTGATAGTGAAACAAGCAATAGTAGGCAGGCACAATTAGAAAATCTAGTGACTGATGTGAAAGAGATCTTCTTTGTAAGGAATCTCGATAGTGAAGCAAGTGACATTAGGAAGATGCAGTTAAAAGAACTAGTGACTGATGTGAAAGGGATCTTCTTCGAGAAGAATCTCAATAGTAAATCAAGTGACAGTAGACTGACATAGTTAGAACAACTGGTGATTGATGCTAAAGAGATCTTCCTGAAAACCATAGGGTGTTGCCCCCTAGACTATGATAGAATTGAATCCATGGATGCATGAGCAAAAGTAGAAAACTAAGTCAGGAAAGCAACTATACAAGTGCCTAAAGATGCACTGCAAGATGTGCCATTTGAAAGAAGAGGCTCCTGTTTACCAGGCTTTCACCTTCTTGGCAAAGATTATATTTTTACTACCATGATGCCTATTTCCTAGGTTTTCATCAATGGAATTTTTTTTCTTTTTTAAATTTTTTTGTTCTTTTTTATTTTTTTTATTTTTTTTTATTTTTTGTATTTTTCCCCTTTTTTGGAATTTTTTAAAATTTTATTTTGGTATTACCAAGGTGCCTGTTGCTATATTTTCACCAAGATAATGATTTTTTCAGGACTTTTTCCTATCTTTAGAACTTTTTTTAGAGATTACTAGCTCTCAAGTAGGATCATATCATTTTGTTCCAGTGTCTAGCAAGGTGTAGGACAAGACATAGTAGCAAGCTAGTGGATAAGTAGAGATGGATAGGTAAGGAGTACGAAGTGAGTGATCCTCAAGAACTAGCTCTCAAAGAGTACCCAAGCTAGGGAAAATGTAACATAGCCATATGAAGTGGTTTTTCGATAATCAGTGCAAGTCAATGAGCAAGATAGCGTGATGACATGAAAGAAAGTAATCCAAAAGAGTGGACATGTTAGGAGACCTCTAAGAACCATTTTTTCTTCTTTATCTTCTGATTGAGACTAAGAGGTCAAGTGGATAGGATAGTGATACCAATTATTAGAATTAAGGATAATGGTGGCTATGAGTGAGTGACTCAGGATAAGGAGGATGGTGACAAGAATCTTTTTGGATTAGATAACCCATGCTCATGAATAACTCAACAGCATCAAGATCAAAGAGGAAATATGGAATGGATAGATTAGGGAAGAATTATGTGTGATGCCTATTTTCTTGGTTTTCATCATGGTAATTGTCCAAGGTGCCATGAGAAGTGGATTTCACCATAGGACAAATTTATTTATCTTTACTTTTGCTACCAAGGTGTTTGCTTCTAGGTTTTGACCAAGGTACATTTTTCTTTTGGATTTTTATAGTTTTTGGAAAGAATACAAGCCTTTCATCAATTTGAATAGTACTCCTATTTGAAGGAGAAGTTATGATAAGCCAAGACCATAGAAAGGAATTCTCAAAGATGTTGATAGGGTAATGGAAGGGAGATAGTAGAAAATATATATGGAGGATAAGGTTTTAGGCTATGGATGAGATAAATGGGATGGAAGGATAAAAGGTGGGATGATAGAAGGTGGTGTTGATATGGTATTGAAAGGGATGCACAAGGGTAGAAGAAAAAGAAGGCAAGATCAACATTGACACACACTTTGAAGGGTAGTGGAATGATGGAGGAAAAATGGATGAAATAGCTTGAGGTTTAGATGTATGAGGTGGTAGAATAATTTTGGAGGAAGATGAAGCAGAAGGCTTTAGAATTTTGAGGAAGATGTCTAGAAGAAGATGAAGTGAAAGCTTTTGGAAGCTAGATTGTCAAATTTTCTTTTTTTTGCAATATTCAAGTCTTTCAAGAGAGACTTGGGAATCCAGATGGATTTAGAGTTCTCTTCACTTTTGGATTCTTTAAAGCATATTTTTTCAATGATGGATTTAGGAACCCATATCTTCTTCAATTTTTTTCTTTTGCTAGTGGACCTTTCTAGTCTCTTGAATAGTTCTATTTTTGGATTCACATGTCAATTAGAGGAGACATAGTGATCATTTGTAAATAGATTCTCATGTTTATTTTTAAGATGATCATCCAAATTGCTTCCAAAACCTTTCGGACTTGTGGATGAAGAAGGTTGATATGGTAGGTTTAGATGGAAAGCTTCATGTGAAGGACTCAAGGATTTGTGCCTTTGTTGATTTTGAAGTAGGGTAGGAGAATTAGGTAATGAGTTAATAGTGGAATTTGGAGATGGAGGAAAATAAGGTCCCAAAATAGATGGAAGGTTTGAAGGCTTTAGCTTAGATGGACAAGGAGCAAGAATATATTTAGAAGATACAAATAGATAGTGGATAGGGATATAAGCATCCTTAGAGTGAGCAACATGACCTAGGCCATTAATAAAATTTTGAATAAATTTAATGGGAGCAACACCTTTGATAGAACTTAAAGCTTGATTATAATTTTGAAGTGGATATGGAGAAGTAGAACAAGATGGGATGCTTTGATCTTGACAAGGATTTTTGGATTTGTTTCTTCATGTTTGCAGTATCTCTTCTTCCTCACTCGGAATATTAGATTCAACACATTTTTTATTATCCATTGTAATGTCCTAGATTTATGTGAACAACTAGACAAAAGGTTGGATAGATTTAGACTAAGACCATACCTAAAACATCATCTTAAAGTAGGTGCAAGTTACAACAATGGTGATGTTTTCCAAGATATGAATAGTCAAAAGAGTGGCTAGAACAACCAAGAGACTGACTATCATGATAACAATGGATAAAAACAGAATAGAACAAGTAGAATAGTGTAGTAAAGGGACTAGTTCAAATGTGGGTCACCAATGTTTAACCAAGATAGTTTAGTTACAGATAATTGTAAATAGAGTTGTGTATGGAGTTTTCTTAACATAGTATAGTGAAGATTCAAGAAGATAGTAGAGTTATCATTTTTAAGCAATTTCTCATTAGATGTTTAACTCATCATTTCAATAGTTTTGACTTGTTTGATATTTCTACAGATTTTGGACTTTGAATACTCAAGCATGCAAAATACATCAACAACTATATCAAGGCTTTCAACTAGGATATACAGAGATCAACTATAGGGTTTCTTCAATATGCACAAGGTATGTAAGACCCAAATCTATAGATGAAAGAAAATAATGCCACAAAACTAGGAGGAGACAGTAGCCCAAATCTCCACCTTCACATCCGAAAGGTATAAAAGTCTTTGGGGCTTAGCCAAGAGTGACAAGATTATACTTCCAAGAGATGTGTCTTTTGATTCACCTCTTGATATTTATACTCCACCAGAACATGACAGTTTAGGTCATCCCAAGGGGTGATGAAATCCCCAAGTAGGCTTCCTAAAAATAAAACAAGTCCTCTTACCTCTTGTGCACTCAAGATCACCCAAAGGTGTGAAAGGAGCGAATACGTAAGTGGCCTTGGGGTTTAAAAGACACGTGTTCTTTCCCAATGAATCTTTAGATTTTGTAATCTACTCTTGAAGACACTTGTGTTTAGCATGCAGGGTTATTTCCAACTTACAACATAGTTAAATAAGAAATCATGTTCGTCAACATAAGAAATCAATAGGGAAAGAGTCAATTCCTTTTTGCATTCAAGATTGAATGAGTGTTCTTTTTAAGCACCAAACTTGAGTGTTAAAGATCTATTCCAATGAAAGCACATAAGTTCCCTTTAAGAATTCAAGATTGTGTTTTAGCATGAATTCCAAGGAAAATTTTATATTTTAGTTCATGGCATTCAAGATTGAATTTGATTATTTTAAGTTTAAAAGCATTCAAGAGTGTGTTTGGATTTTGAATTTAATTGCAACATTCATTCAAAGAGAAAGGATTAATCATTAAAGCTCATTGCTTCCTAATTTAAAGTCCTCCCATCTCTTCATCCTTGTCACTTTCCATAAACCTGAAGTAAATATTTTTGATTAAAACTAAAAGATTTGCATCATGAGTTAATTTTTTAATGAAAAAATATATTAAAAATCACTAAAAATAGAATTTGAAACAAACAAATCTGATTTTTTTACTCTAAGCTCCTGATAGTGTCCCAAACCTAATAAATATTTTAAGTTAAAATTCTCTAACTTGTATCATAAATTAATTTGTTTATGGAAAATCATAAAATTTTTATTAAAAATAGGAATTTAAACAAAACACACAAGAATTTTTATTAGAATCTCCTTAATGTGTCCCAAATATGCAGTAAAACTTCTAGATCAAAATTCTTTGATTTGGGTGATAAACGAATTTATGTATGAAAAAATCTTTAAAAAAATATTAAAAATAGAATTTTGATTAGAAAAATCTGAAATTGTTACTGTGATTTCCAGCCATTGTCTAAAACTTTAAAAAATAAAAAAAATAAGACCAAAATACTATGATTTGTGGCACAGAATAATTTTTATATGAAAAAATATTAAAAATTTGTATAAAATAGAAATTTTATCTGAAAAAATCAAAAAAATTTCCACTAATCTCTAGCTATTGTCTAGAACCTTCAATAAAAAATTAAGATCAAAATTCATTTATTTGTTCTACTTTTTATGATTTTTATGAAAAAGGATAAAAAAGTTATAAAAATAGAAATTTGATCAAAACAATCTTTTTTTTTTTTTAAAGTTAGATACGTCAACACTAACCAAACATTAATTTTCATGAAGATTAAAAAGAATACAAAAAAAAAAACCTCGACAAATATTAATAGGAAGGCAAACATGAGAAGAAGAAGAAGAAGAAGAAGAGTCTTCTAGAAATTTTTCTGATTGTTGAGTCTCTCCACACAAAATCTTCAAACCTACATAGACAATATAAACAAAAAACTAAATGCAAAACAAGAAGAATGAGGCTTTCAAGTGCCATGGTGGGCACTAGAAATGTATGTGCTAAAAATTGTTAGACACACACTTCAACATGATCCTTACATACTAGAAACATCTTGAAATGGACACATGATTGTCCATTTAGAATGATCCAACAAATTGATATGTTGCCTTCTAACTAGATGGATTTTTTTGTCCACTCTTACAGTTGAGAGATCAGCAACCAGACCACTAATACAAAGGATTTAATCTATATGAAATGTAAGATTGATCTAAGATGTATGCATGATTTTATCTAAGAATAGAATAAGCAAATTAATCTAGATGTATACATATTTAAGCTATATGAGAAAATATGTGAAAACAAGAGAAAATTTGAATGCAAGAAATTGAGTAATCAACATTGAAAGAACATTTAACAATCATAGAGTTTGTTAGAATGGTTGTTATGCATTTTGATGTTGATCATCGATCCCTATGAAGGAAGGACAACCAATCGGATAAAGAGACAAAAAGGAAAACATCTATATCATTGATCTCATTCTAGAAGATTCAGTAGATGTCTTTAAAAGGGAAGACCCAAACCATATTTTGGATA
Source organism: Cupressus sempervirens (assembly GCA_028749045.1). Lineage (NCBI taxonomy): Eukaryota > Viridiplantae > Streptophyta > Pinopsida > Cupressales > Cupressaceae > Cupressus > Cupressus sempervirens. The sequence goes on along the minus strand of CM053784.1, from coordinate 176,453,690 downwards.
GCATGTTAAGAGAAATAAAGTGAACTATTATGCAAAAGAAGCAAGGTTTTGGTGGCTATAGGATAATTTTTTGAGGTAATAGAGTTTAGAGACTTAGTGAATTAGTGAATGATAGATTAAAGATATCTCAAGTAGGAGATTAGATCAAATATTGGAAGGAGGAGATCTATAATTAGCATTGAAAGTGTAGACAAAAGGATTAGGTACTAAATCAGTTTTGAAAAATTGAATCAGGGTAAATCTCTTAACAGAGTGGTCCTAACAGGCCTTTCTAAATCTCTTAATAGAGTCCTTACTTTATTTTAAGTGTAAAGTCTTTTAGTCAAGGTAGACTTAATAGTCTTTGTAAGCTCTTAACATAGAAAACCCTTCACAGGCTAGATTATCAGAAGTGCTCAATTTTGTATTCCTAACAAGCTAACTTTGTTACTATAGTAGTGAAGATTTGTAAGTGTCATCCCCACCCTAGTTTTACCTTCACCTTAGAGGGTTTCTAGGTTACCAAAATCTTTTATGTTATGTGTTTACATTTCATGGAATTGATATATAGATTTATTTCAGCATTTGATATTTCAAGTTATCTTATACATAAGCTAGATATAAGATGGTTAATATGGTGAATACAGTCAAGTTTTTTTGAAGGATAAAAGTTTAATAGATCCTTATTCACACACCCCCCTCTCAGTATCTCAATTTCCAAATAAAATTCTAATAATTAGTATCAGAGAAATGTTCCCTTGAAAGAAGTCTAATAGCTTAAGAGTTCAAATCTTAGAGATGGATGCTTATAGATTGGGAAAGATTAAGGACAATTAAATGATTGACATCCAACTCATACTATAGAAAATTGAAGTAGTAAGAGAGGAACTAAGGAAATTCCTAAGGAAGAGAAAAGATATGGTTATTCAATAGAATGACATACTTTATCAAGACATTGATATCCAAGGATTGCTTGATGATGCCAGTTCTAGTGAAAGTGATGCATCCATTGAAAATCTATTGGTTAAGAGGAGTATTGTGAAATGAAGGGATTGAAAAGAGAACATGAAATCCAGGTAGCAAGAATATGTCAAGTGACCAAATAGAAGAAGAAAAATAAAGAAGAAAAAGTTATGGTTGAAGAAGACATAAGACAAATGGCTATGAGACTTGAAGAAAGGTCATCTAATATACAAAAGCTTACAAACACTCATCTTGACATGATGAATCGATTGATACATGCAAATCAAGAACTAAACAAGAAAGACATGGAGCTAGAAAATATGATATAATAGAGTCACCAACTGAGGAATGAGTTAAGATATTTTGAAGAATCGGTGAGATAACCTAGGTTATCTAGTAACTCCTCTAGATTAGATCATATAAAGAAACATCCATTTACTAAAGAGGGTGAATCATCCAAGAGAGGGGAGCTGAGGAATGCAAAATCAAAAGGAAAACCTACATGCTATCATTGTCTTAAAATTGGAAATACTGCAAACATTTGTAGAAGCAATAGTGGTATGGAAAACCCTAAACCTATGTTTATTGGTAACTATTTTTAATTACAAGAAGAAAGGATATCAAACACATGAATCTAGATCAAAGATGATCAATACACCTACTACACCTAGTTTTGAAGTATACTGAAACAATTGTCAAAAGTATGGACATAGAGAACAAAAATGCAAATGACATGAAAAGTCTATCTAGACAACCAGAAACCAATTTAATGCAGCTAAGATAGGTGACTCTTATAATTGGGATTACAATACATGGTATTTCAAAGAAAATCAAAATAAATGGTTGAAAAGAAACATAGTTTGTCTAAATTGTCACAAGGTTGGACATGTGAGAAAGAACTGCATGACCCAAGCACCAACACCAAATAATGACCACATCAAAGGTAAAGGAGAAGTGGATGTTGAACAAACAAAGAAGGATATGAATGAAACCTAGAAGAAAAAGGTGGAATTTGGAAGCAACAAAACAAATGATGTTAAGATCACCCAATCCAATGGAGAAGGTGATCACACCACCTCAAACTAATTAAGAAAGGTAGATGAGGAACTATATATTTAATGAATTATCTTACATTAGTTCTTAACATAAATTGTGCCAGAGCTCATATTTGCATAAGAAAAGATGCATTGGAATAGATTTATGGAAAGAAAAGTGGAATGGAGCCATTTACATTCTAGGTGTCGAGCATTAGTAACACTTTTTGTATTGATTGAATATTACAATATGGACTAAGCATCCCAATGAAAAAACTAGTATATAGGCCGAGTTACATGGTATTGATTAAGTTGTATAATGAAGACTGAGTCCAAAATTTAAATGATGACCGAGACAAATGGATACCACCTAACTGAGGAAATAGTATTTATGGAAGGCCTAATTTTAATGAATGAAGGTATGTATAAAGAATTCTAATGCATTTTACACACCTTTCAACTTGATCAACTCGTGAAGTTATTTTAAGGTGAATAAAAGTGGATCAATAGTGGAAGTGTGATTTAGTATTGATTTTCAGTTGTACCAAGTTGTTCACAAAGGAAATTTTCAAAACCTTAAATGTGGAAATGACATCATCATTAGTAGTAGCCAAGAATCAAGAAGAGGTAAGAAATGTTCAATTGGTGAAGAGTGACACTTGTTCTCCACCTAAATATCATGTTATTCCTTAAAAAATTATAAAAGGAGATTCAATGGGTGTGTTATCATACCACCTAAGGTTATTATGATTCACAATGTATGGAGCTATTATATGTGTAAAATTTGCAAATTTAGAGATTATGGAATTTGTGTGGCATATCAAAAATTGTGTGATGAAGGAGCACTGTAGGATGAATTCAAGATTTTTGAGAGGAAAAAGTTGAAGTGTGCCCTAGAATTCTAAGAAATTTCAAAACTAAATGGATCAAGGCTTTGATTAGCCAAATTAATAATATGGAATTGTGGCTAGAGAATGGGACAATCAAAATTTCAAAGAAGATGATTCATGTTGTCACTAGTTATCCAACATTTGATAAAAAGAAGATAATGCATTGCTAGAGAAAAGAAGCAATTAAGGAAAACATGAAAGCATAATGGAATGGACATGGCAAATCTATCTCAATTGTTACTTATCCATTGATTTAGTTTGTAGTGAGAGTGATCTCTCATAAATTTTGTTAGTCAGATTGAATAAATTGTATGTCATCTATGGTTGTTGATCACATGTGGAAAATTGTGATGAAAGATCATTAATATGATATTGTTGAGCTACAAAGGTTGCAACTGGTAGAGAACCTGGTACCAATCAGAAAAGCAAAGAATTCAATTTATAATTTTGGATCATTGATCATGTGTATTTTCTTTTATGCTCAAAGTTATTTTCCAACTGTTGGAAATGTTGTATGGAAACAAGGGAAAGCTACTACTAAGTAGATTAGTGAGTATATTACAAATTTGGGAGAAAATTTTGACAAGTTTCTAGATATATATTTTGAAGAATTAAAGCCAAAAATGAGAAAGATATTAAGGATTCTAGCATATTTATTAACAAATTATTATAATGATTTTTATTTTTTTTAATAGTTGATACTAATTATTACACATTTTTTTAGGTAGTTAAGCTGAGGGTGGCATGGCTTATACCTTTTGGTTATAAAATTGATATTAATGATGTTGGAAGAAAGTAAAATCCACCAAAATAATTGAGAGGGTGGGAGGGTGAATCAGTTATCCAACTATTATGATAATTATCAACCTTATTAATCCTTATCCAATATAGTGTAGAACACATTCATAACTGCACTTGACCTAATCATCAAAAATCCATTTGTATGACCTCGTTCTTTGTTTGCTACTCTACTAGTCTTCACAAAAACTAGACTATGTTGTCATCAATGAAAAACAAAGTCATGAATGCAACATGGAAATCATTCCAACAATATTTGACATTTCTAGCAATGCTTAGGATACTCCCCCAAAGTAATATCATCAGCATTTATGCTAAAATCTTCCATGTTGGCATTGATGGAAAGAGAGATGAAAATGTGTTATCCCCATTTGGTCATATAAATTAACTAATAAATAAAGTATTATACATAGTATAATATTAATAATTGATAATTTATGTAAAATATTATTATACTAAGATATAAATATAAATTGTTATATATTATATTATTATAAATATTAATTATACACACACACACACATATATGAATATTATTATATATTTATATATAATTAGATATTTATATGCCACAAATAATTAATATACATTTGTATGATATTATATCCTTTTTGTATATTAAAATAATATTTAATTAAAATATAATATATAATCATTCACTATTATAATAATATATAATTAATATTAATTAATATAATAATATATAATATAACTACCTTATTAAATATAATTACTGAAAAGACACGTCCCTATGAAATATTGGACACACACACACACACACACACATATATATATATATATATACATATATATATATATATGTATATGTATATATACATATGTATGTATATGTATATATACATATGTATGTATATGTATATATATATGTATGTATATATCTATATATATACATACATATATATATGTGTGTGTGTGTGTATGTATATATATATGTATATACATACATATATATATATATATGTATATACATACATATATATATACATACATATATATATATATATAGATACATATATACATACATATATATATATATATATACATACATATATATATATATACATACATATATATATATACATACATATATACATACATACATACATATATATATATATATATATATATATATATATAATGTTGAGGATTGAAGAGGATATCATATGGAATATTATCAAATTTATACAATTTCAAAGGGAAATATGGTATTAGAGCATTTGAACTTGCCATCCTATGAAGGTGAGCAAAAATAAGAAATTAAAGGATTAATTAATGATCTTGAAAAATAGAGAAACAAAGGTCTATTTAATTAGCATCAAAATGCCAAAAATTCTCAAATGAAGTGTGTCAATTCTAGACCATGGAGAACATAGACTTCAATCATAAAGATTATAGCTTTTATTGAGATGGGAATCTTTCAATATTATATAGATTTGAGAAATACAGAGCCCCGCTAACTAACATTTAAACTGGAAGAGACTATCATGCAAGAATTGTGAAAGGACATTGAGGTGGTTTAAATGAAATCTATGGATGGATATAGAAAAACAAGAATTAACAACGAATGAGAAAGATAAGCAAATCAGTTATTAAACATTAAATAAAACAACATATCTAATTAGCTAATTCAAGAGAGGAAGTGTATTATATTGTGTCATAGACAAAAAATGAAGGATCTTCACAAAGATATTGATTAAGACACATACTTAAATATAGAATTTGATGAATGCATGAGGATGATCTTTCACTAATATGATATTATCATGATGAGAGGATAAGTCAATTTGTATAGATGGGCTAGTGGATTGAATAAGTTAAATGATTATGCCACTCAATGGGAGTCGAGTCTACCATATCTATAGAAATTAAAATTAGTCTAGCTAGGAAAGGATCCACACCATAAATATTCTATGAAAAAAATTATTAGAATTATGAAACCAAAAAATATAAATAGAAAAATAAATGCATATGAAAACTCCTCTCTATAAGGAGCTCATTATTGCATTCTATTTCAAAAACCCTACCTATTAAACATTTTTTTTGGTGGATTACAATTAAATTGAATGGTGATCCACCTAGTACATGTTGAGATTCATTCAAGTTTTGAAACAGAGTGACTGAAATTGGAGGTTGACATATGTTAATTTAATGAGAGCCAATATAATGTGCAGACATGGTTAAGTTAAAATTTTAAGGAGCTTTGAATAGCTGGTATGTGGAGAAAAAAGATAGGTATGTTTGATGTTTTTGACAATAAATAAATGGATGCAATTTGCAAACAGGCGAGAAAATTATGGGAGCAAGTTGCCAAGCAAAAAAAGGGTTTAAAAAGAGCATACATGAATGCTTCATTTTGGAGGATTCCACCTTGGCATTTAATCACTACAACCATAGAGGGAATTAAAGCATGTTAATACCAAATATTCAACATGGAGGATTTATTTTTTTTATCTGCAGAATCACTAAAAAGACCAACAAACAATTGATAATAGGAGGGAGATCTTAAAAACACTATCAAGAGATGTTTGGTGTGATCTGGTGTAGTTCTAAAGCAATTGGGGTTATCAAATATCAATTAATTAGATAATTCTCTTGATGATTTTCTAAAGTAGTCTCTCCACATAGAAAGAAATATCCATCAGCCAAAGAAGTATATTAACTAATAGCAATAATCTTCAACAATTAAAGGAAGATCAAGTGAAGATGCATAACTAGCATGGAAGGTTAGGCTTCAGTTGTTGGTTGTCAATGGTATTAGATTGGAAAATTAATCTAATAATTAGGAAATCAAAAGAGAATAACAAACTTATTTAAAGGAAGTCCCTTGTAATCTAAGGAAATTGGTAAATCCTAAGAATGTACCAATAGGAGTACTACATAGTAAGTGGAGAGTGACAATAAATCCAAAGGAAGAGGTAGAAGATGGTGAATAAATAAAAAAAGAAGAAAGTGTGCATTCAACAGTGACTATAAGAACACAGTGAAAAATGCATAGACTTAGAGAAGATCCTATTTGGGGACATCATCTAATCATTTGTGAGGTAATCAAAGTAATATCAACATTGATAAAAGGCATATGATTAAAATATAAAAATCATAATGTGGAATAAGAGAGTAATGAAGATGCAAAGAACCAACAACAACTAGATAAGCTACAATTTTAATGGTGATAAAATTATAATAATTAGTGAATCAAATTACCTCCTAAGTAGACTCGCTTAATAGATGTCAAGTGCTACCATCAAGGCCAAGAGGGCCAAAGTTTCTATCTTGGGCTTAGTTAGGATATTTAAGGGGAAAAAAAATTACATCTAAGTACATCACCTTTGTAGTGCCTGCCCTCTTTCACATCTTTCTGGACATTGTTGCTATTATTATCAGACTATGTTAGACTAGTTTTATGTTGATGGATTAGTGGTATTGTTTTGAGACTATCAGACATTATGTTATGGATTTAGTTGATATATGATGAGATCATTTAGACTTAACATTTCATGTATGCATGATGATCATTACATTGCTTTCAGTTATTGATGATGATTAGTTAGATGGTTTATTATCTCATGTGTTTTATTATGGATACTTACCCCATACTTGCATGTGTATGGTGTGCATGTTTGTTCTTATTGGATGGCATTTCTAATGTGGTTAAGGAAGGGAGTCGTAGTCACCTGCTAGTTAGGATCTACATGATGCACCACTTCCTACCATTGCCTATTTAGCTTAGTATTATATATATTGTATGTACATGCATGGTTTTTATGCAGGTTATAGGTACCGGGTATCGACTTCCCTGAATTGCCAGGATTAGCATACCCTATTATGTTATCTCAATGATAAGAGAAGGGAGATAAATTCTCAAGTCCAAATCTCAAACCCTTAAAACCATTTGTCCTAGTGAGGTAGGAAAATTATTTGGATATTTTACCTTTCGAATGTATCGAATGACATAATTCATGATTTTTAACCCTTTAGACTGATTTTGTATGAATTGTTCTATGATGGGTTTTCATATTTTATCTTGGAGGTCTGTGGTGAATTTTCTATTAATTAAGTCTTAATAAATAGATTTAATTAATAAATTAATTATTTGGAGAAAATTAATATAATATCATGATCTTTGATATTTTCGCTGTAATTGATTAAATGAGAATTAGTTGAGAAAAAGAATTAAATAAAAGAAAATTAGAAATTAAAATTAATAATAATAATAAAGTAATAAATAAATAATAATAATAAAAGTTATAAAAATTAAAATGAAAGTTATAAAAAAATTAAATAAAAGTTATAAGCTTGCCTAGGAGTAAATGCACCTCTTTGTTTCTCTTATGTCAACAACACGGGGGTTAGTGCACCAATTAAGCACATGGTGTCTACAACCTTATAACTCATCTAGAAGGTTGGAATAGATTCATGCTTAGTTGTCTACACCTTCTAGTTGTTTCTAGAGACATTCTAGGTGCTTCCTGAGAGTCCATTATATTCAGGCATTCCTAGAAGCTTAGACACAGCATGGGAGAGTGTTTTGGAGCATTGGAGGACTCAAAAACTTTGGAGAAGGGAGGAGCTTGCTCTACAGGTTTTTTGAGGAAAAGTGAATTAGCATCAGAATTCGAGTAGACTCTTGTGATTTTGTTTATTCTACTTTCACATCTTTCACTTCCTGTCTTCTTCGTGTCTTCCATATGTTTTCTAAGGGTTTTTCCTATTTTTGGTTGTATGCTTTCTCAATATGGGTAGTTAAAATTTATTTGAGAAAACTTTATATGCGTAGATCTAAAGAGAACATGGGGCTAGGGTTTAAATTATAGCCAAATCTATTAGAAAGTTCATTGAGTAAATTTGGAGAACAAATATTTTATGATTTTTCTTAAAATTGAAAACCTTTAAATTGTGTAGATATAAAAACGTTTATTCAGATCTATACACACACACACACACACACACACTTTTATATACATACATATATATATATATATATATATATATATATACATACATACATACATACATACATACATACATACATACATACATACATACATACATACATACATACATACATACATACATATGTATATATATAAATATATTTAATTGGAAAAAATATTGATTGTCAAATTGAAGTTATAAAAACGCAGTGGCAAGCATTCAAAATGCATTTATCATGCCGCATAAAAACATTTACAAAAATGTTATATAACTAAAAAAAAAATTTAAAAAAAAAAATTTATGATGTTGGACAGGGGGTGAGAATCCCATACCCCACCCACCGCAGGCCTGCGAGATCGCAAAGTACCTGCGACCGCATTGTACCTGTGATTTGCAGAGTATCTGCAGTTCATTGCTTTATTGGCTAGCACAATTTTTATAAATCACATTGTTATAAATTTTGTTAAAATTTTTATATATTAAGTTATATGAGTTATTAAATATCATTTATTAAAACATATAAATATGATATTATTATTTGTTATTAGATATGTTATTATATGTGTGTGTGTGTGTGTGTGTGTGTGTGTGTGTGTGTGTGTGTTATTATTCTTGTTTTAAAATGGTGAATGTGGAACATTAATTTAATAATAGATCGTTAATTATTATTAAATTAAATAGAAACATTAGTTGCTTGAATTAATGAGGAATTTGAGTTTGGAGATTTAATAATTAGTCATATAAATGATAATTAGTTTAATTTAAATACAAATTTAAATCATGATCAATTAGCCAATGGAGTTGTATATTTGTTGGCAATTACTATATTTTAAAATGATGGGGTCATTATCAACAACATGTATATATATAATAGACATTTAAAACATTTAGAAAATTGAATTCTAAGAGTTAGAGGGAAGAACCTTTATCCATCAAAAAAATACATGGGTTAGGAAAAAAATGTACAAAATGTTCCTCCATTCATTATCCAAAATTGGAAACGAAAACTGACACCTCCACACTCTATTCAATAATGTAATTTTAGCAAAACCAAAACATGTTCTTGCATTGTGTATTCTTTATGTTTCTGTTTTGGGTTTTGGGTTGACTAGTGTTGACCAATTATAAGACGTCTACCAAAGGCTTGGGGTTATGAATGTGATGCCATGATGATGTTTTAATTTTGATCTTTATAAACCCAACCATGGTTATGTGATGGAATGCTCTATGTAATGTTTGTAATTGCTTATTGTTATAGCTAAGATGCTTATGTATGAGACACTTGACTTAACCATTTTTGAGTCATCAATCAGTTATCCTTGGGATATTTTTCAGTCGCCATGATGGGATTGAATGTTGATTTATGATGTCATGTTGTGACATGTTTTGACTCAACCATTTTGGTGTCTTCGATCAATATGATTTGAGATATATTTTGGTTATTGAGAACCAATGGATACTTTTGATTATCAGTGATGCTTCAGTTGCCAATAGAGAGCTATTGTGGTCATGATTTTCTATGGATGCTTTTCAGTTGCTCATGGAGATTTGATGCTATTATTTTGGATATTTGATGTTCTTATTTTGGATTATCCTTTGATTTTGAGTCACTTGTATAGGACTAGGGTGATTTATGATTCCATGAGCTTAGGGTAGGTTATCTGCTTATAGTGTTGGGAAGTGGCTTGCAATGGGGGTCGAGGCCCTAAGAGGCTGCCAGGATAACTCATTGTAAGTTGTTTAATAAGTGAAAACATTCACACCTAATACTAACTAAATGAACCTAGAAAGATAATTTTTTTGTTCTCGCCCATGCCTCAAGTTCTTGTACAGACTAGGATGGGAGTAGAGAGAATGCATGGTTGCGACCTTGCATCCCATAATATGCCTTGTTAGTATGAGAGGATACTAGTGGCCGCATGAGGATCAGTAGGGACCCATGGAGTTTAGCTAACTGCAAGGGTAACTTCTACATGATATATGCGATGACACTTTCCCACTTGCATAGTAGGTTCCTACATGTCTTTGTGTGCCTCTGGGAATTAGATGTCGAGTTGTGATTGGAACCTTTGAGTTAGTATACTTTTAGGATTCCTGGACTTATAGAGATTTATGCTATGTGTTTTGGATAGCATGTTTGGGACTTGAGATTATCTCCTTAGGACAGTGGGAGTGGACCATTTAGGTTCCACGTGGTCGGGTGGCAGTGTTTTTCCACTCTTATCATTTGAGATTTGTTAAGACATCATGGCTGATGTGTCCTTCATGATGGTGGATATGTATCCTTTCATTGGTGTTTAGCATATGTTAGATGATGTTATCTTATGCTTACATTTTCATGTTAGATTACTTTCTACATATGATGTAGTATGTATAGGTGTGACATTCCTACTATGCTAATATCGATGATCTCTTCGGTGATTTGGAATGTTATGCATAGAGGGATGGCTAGGATCCATGATGGTCTAATGATGCTATTTATGCTTGGGAGGAACTGTGCACTTAATTTATTATGTTTGATCTTTATGATGGATGTATATATCTTCTATGATGATGTATCATGTATGACATGTGATTATCTTTACTTTGATGTATCATGGATTAGAATAGGATGATGTACCTTATTCCACATATGTATATTCTTTTAAGCCTTTCATACCCTGTGACATGTATAGTGGATGATTGAGCATTTAGAAATGTAATGAATAAACATTGGACTTATCATTATTATTTCATGTGCTTGTTGTATTAGATGGATTCAATAATGTTAGTTGATTTAGATGTAGTTCAATGTTAAGGGATCCTTAAAGAATGAAATTTGTTATGTACGTTATGCTTATTTTTAGATGGACATTGCTATTGCTTCCATTATTGTGTATAAGTTATATGTGGTATTTACTTTCATGTTTAAAAATAAATTTAAAAAAATCTACCAAACTTAGTGAAATTCTAGGTTAATTCTTTGGATCCCTTGGTGGGGCATTACAACCTTGATGATGCTAAAGTGCTACCGTCGAGGCCAAGAGGGCCAAAGTTTCACTCTTGGACTTAGATTAGGAGAAGAATGTTAAGATAGACATTTGAGTAGGCCACCTTGATGGAATGGTAGAATATTTCCATCAGGGCCAAGGGGACCAAAGTTTCACTCTTGGGCTTAGATTTGGTCAAGTTAAGAAACATTGACATCATGTTAAACTAATTTAGCTAAGAATCTTCCAAGTAGATGACCTCATTGGATGACTGATGCCTTCCATTGGGGCCAATGGGGACAAAGTTTCACTCTTGGGCTTGGTAGGACATTGGTTAAGGACTAATTTATCATGACTCATCTTTTCTTTGGAGCTATTATATACATGTACATGCTAATAATTATTTGTGCTTGCAGGATCCATGATCAAAAAACATACAAGGGAAGTATATTTTATATTTTATAAATCATTCCCTTGAGAAATAAATTATAGAGAATCAATAAAGAATTTATGATGTGTCTACATCATGTATGCTTTGTGTCTTCATCTGTCTGCATCATGTTTGCTTCATGTTTTCATCTATCCACATCATGTATGCTTCATGCCTTCATGCATTCATATGACTACTTTTGTCTGCTTCATGTTTTCATTCATTAAAGATACATATCTCATAAATCTTCTAGACCTATTGTATATCTAATGAAGGAGTTTGCTTATGAATGATTCTTGCTTCAGGACAAGCAAATTTGAGAGGGGAGGACTATGATATCCCCATTTCAGCATATAAATTAACTAACAAATAAAGTATTATACATAGTATATATATAATTAGATATTTATATGCCATAAATAATTAATATATATTTGTATGAAAATAGTATATGATATTATATCTTTGTTATCTATTAAAATAATATTTAATTAAAATATAATATATAATCATATATTATTATAATCATATATAATTGATGCAGTAGCATCTAGAGGTATAAGGGCAATCCTGTGTCACCCAAAAAAAATGTACTTAGACTAAGTTTCTGTTTCATGTGTTTTCATTTCTAGATACCCATTTGGGTCAAATAAAGGTTCCAACTCTCACAGTTCCACTATTAGTGTTCTAGGTTAGAGTATTTGAGCACCTTGGGATACGTGTAAATGCTAGAAAAATAGGACTATGTAATTGAGCCATAATTATGGTGGATTAGAAGTTGTAAATTGGAGGTAGGATTTAAATTGTAATTTAGAATATTCTAAAAAAAAACAGGTCAAAAGGCTACACGGTTTGAAAATTATCACAGTTTTCCAATTTCTAGAGACCTCCTAAGAATGCTTCAAAGTTAGGTTCAGGGCATTAAATGACCTTGTATAGGGCCAAAAGATGGGGGACAAGAAAATCTTAAACGATTCGTCAATCAGAACTATGGTTCAAAAGTTATGCCTCCTGGAAGTTCGATTACCATTTTTGGATTCTTCTAGTTTTGTGTCGACTTCTAATGTGACTTATGGAGCCTTCTATTTGGTCAGTGGATGCCAACTAGCACTTTCTAGAATGTATTCCTAATCCTTAACCCTTTGGGGTCTATCTAAGTATGTTTCTAGCATTGTAAAAGGCAGTTCGAAGTGGAGTTTGAGAGAAGGTACTGAGAGAAGAAATTATCTCCATATTTATGCTATTGTAAGCCCATAGGGCATGTTTTGGAGTTTCTTTCTCTACACTAAGTGTACTAGCATATTTTCATAGCTAATAATTATTTTCCCTTTCCTGTTGTGTCCATTCTGTGCTTAGGTTGTGTCCCCATCAAGTGGTATCAAAGCCAATTTTCATGAGTGTGTAGACAAAGCACTGACTATGAGGTAGTTTGCACTAGGACTGTGTGGTTGTGGCTTTGAATTAAGAAGATGCCTCCATGAAGAGAGTGTGGTGGAAGGGTCAGAGCTATTAATCTTGAGGAGGTTAGAGCCCTCCAAAGGTAGGTTCAGGCATTGCAGGAGGAGCTCTGTAGAGGAACAAATGTTACTGCAGGTGATGAAAGTGAGGACGATAATGAAGAAGAAGAAATTGGACAAGAAGGGGAAGTTGAAGGGGAAGTTTTGAATCAGGTAGAAGAGAGGCTTTTTAGGGCCATTACTAAATTTGGAAAAAGACCTACAATTGATGCGGGTGTATTTTCAAGAAATCTAAAACCAGATGAGTTGATCAATTGAATTAATGAACTGGAAGAGTACTTTGAGTATGAGGATATCAAGGATCTAGATAGGGTTAAGTTTGTAAAGGCCATGCCAAAATTTGGTGACAAGAAGTTCAATTGGAGAGAAATAAAGGAGGAAAGGAGAAGATTAGAAGGTGGGATTGCATGGTGGACAAACTAAAAAAGCAGTTCATTCCTGTTGACTACAAGCTTGATTTGTTTAAGAAGATGCATGGGCTAAAGAAATTAGGAAAATTAGTCCAAAAATATACGGAGGAGTTTTATCAACTTCTGATTAGAGCAGGGCATGCAGAAGCAAATAAGGAGAAGGTTGCTCATTATATCAGTGGATTATGACCTAGAATCTAGGAGGAATTAAGTTTGGTAAGAATGACTAGTGTTTAAGATGCATACCAGTTTTCCCTATGAGTTGAAGAGAAGCTAAATAAAAAGTTTGAAGGGAGACAAAGAGGGTGCATTCAAGGAGGAAGGGGCAGTGGTAGGTCATCTGGAGGTCAAAATGAGACCCAAAGGAAAAATGAAGATGTGGGTACTAGTAGGAACCATAGGAATGCGGATTTTAACTGCTCCCGTGATCAAAACTTTGGAGATTAGAGAGGAAGAGCTAGAGGACATGGACAATGTTTAGAAAGAGGAGGTTTCTGTGGTACCTATTTCCATTGCAATGAACAAGGTCATCGTGCCTTTAAATGCCCCCAATGACAAGGAAGAACATATATGAGAGCTAAGGGCCAAGCTAGGGTTGTTCATGTGGATGAGGATGCATAGTCATCACATTTAGAGGATGTAGAAAGAGGAGAGACTTTAGTAAATGAAAGGGTTCTACTAAGTGGGGAGATTGAACTAGGATAAAGGATGAGTCTATTTTGTACCAGGTGCAAATGTGAGAATAAATGTTGTGATGTGATCATTGATGGTGGTAGCACTAATAAATTGGTGTTAGAAGAGATGGTCTCTAAGCTGAAGCTCAATAGGGAGAAACACCCCCAGGCCTATTGGATCGCTTGGGTGAAGGATGTTCATAAGGTCTTGGTAAGTGAACAATGTTTAGTGAAGTTCAAAATTGGGAGTTACCATGATGAAGTTCTCTGTGATATTATTCTAATGCATTTCTGCCATCTATTGTTGGGAAGACCATGGCAGTTTGATAGGCATGCAGTACATGATGGTCATGCAAACACATACTCTATAACAAAGGATGGAGTTTGCCACAAACTAAAGCCCATGGTAAAGGAAGGTGAAAAGGTATGCAGCAGTGCTAGGATCTATCTTGTTGATGGAAGAATTTTTTTAGATGGCATGAAACATCAGCATATGTGCTATGCTTTGATTCCTAGAAAAGATAAGGAAAGTAGTAGTGAAATACCACTTGAAGTTTCAAATTTATTAAGTGATTTTGCAGATATGATGGGGACATGACCCAAGAACAGAATGGGAACAATAGAAAAGGGAAATTATATTAACTAAGAAAATAAGCTAGTACAAATAGTACAGGAAAATAAACTTCAAAACATGCCCTAAGGGCTTACAATAGCATAAATCTGGGGATAAATTCTCCTTATGGTACCTCCTCTCAAACTCCACTCCGAACTGCCTTTTACAATGCCAGAAATCTCCTTAAATAGACCTCG
Organism: Cupressus sempervirens; assembly: GCA_028749045.1. NCBI lineage: Eukaryota > Viridiplantae > Streptophyta > Pinopsida > Cupressales > Cupressaceae > Cupressus > Cupressus sempervirens. Next base: position 176,438,263 of record CM053784.1, on the reverse strand, counting down.
AAGGGTTAAGGACTAGGAGTACATTCTAGAAAGTGCTAGTAGGCATCCACCGACCAAATAGAAGGTTCCAGAAGCTGCGTTAGAAGTCGGTGCAAGTCTAGAAGAATCTAGAAATGGTAACCGAACTTCCGGGAGGCATAACTTTTGAACTGTAGCTCTGATTGATGAACTGTTTACATTTTCAGAAAGATCTCAAAGCGCTCTATAGCCTTATGAACCAGCTTCACTTGTCCCCCATTTTTTGACCCTTTTTGAGGTCATTTAATGCCCCAAACCTAACTTTGAAGAATTCTTAGGAGGTCTCCAAAACTCGAAAAACTACAATAACTTTCAAACCATGGGGCCTATTGACCTGATTCTTTTTTTGGAATGCTCTAAATCATGATTACATTCATTTGGCCAATTCACACCTTCTAGTTTATCGAAATGATGGCCCAAATACATGCTCCTATTTTTTTTGGGATTTTCAAACGCACTGACAGTTGAACTATGAGAGTTGGAACCTTTATTTGAGCCAAATGGATATCCAAAAATGTAAAGACATGAAACAGAAACTAAGTTTAAATACATTTTTTTTTTTGGGTGACACAAGATTGCCCTTACACCTCTGGATGCTCCTACATTAGACACCCAGGGTAGATTGAAAAGTGACCCTGTCACTTTATGGATGGTAGAGGAAATCCCAAATGGGAAACCTCAGCTGCTGAAATCCAAGTTGACTCCTCGATTGGCCATCCTTTCCATTTGACCAAATACTCTTCATACTGCCTGTTTCTGGTACTCCTACCCACACGATGATCTAGAATGTCTTCTATCTCCTCCTTCTTAGAAGCAGGAATTGGACATTGCTCTAAAACCAGCTCCTCATCTGCACCATCATCATGATATTCTATTAAATCTGCAATGTTGAAGATGGGAGAAATGTGAATACCTTCTGGTAGCTCCACCTCATATGCATTTCCTAAGTCATATTTCTTCAGAATTTTGTAGGGGCCAAATTTTTTCATTTTCAGCTTGTTGTAAGTACCAACTAGAAATCTTTCTTTTCGTAAGTGCACCATGACTAGATCTCCTACTTGGAATCCCTTATGTCTTCTTCTTTGATCAGCCCTAGCTTTATACTCTTGATTCATCTTGGTAATGTGTGCTTGAACCTCCTCATGTAGACGCTTGATATGTTCAGCAAATTCCTCAGCTTTAGCACTTGTCCTCTCCCCTTGTTCTATCTTCCTCAATTCTGGTGCAGTCCTTAGGCTATTCCCATATACAATTTGAAATGGTGATTTTCCAGTACTCCTATTTATAGAGTTATTGTAAGCAAACTCTACTTGTGGTAGAATCAAATCCCATCCCTTGGGCTTATCCCCAACTAAACATCTCAGCAAATTGCCCAGACTTTTGTTTACCACTTCTATTTGGCCATCAGTTTGTGGGTGATGCGTGGAACTAAATTTCAAGTCTGTTCTCAGCTTTTTCCACAATGTCCTCCAGAAATACCCCACAAATTTAGTATCTCTGTCAGAAACTATACTCCTTGGAAGACCATGTAGTCTTACCACCTCTTTGAAAAACAAGTCTGCAATATGGACACCATTATGAGTTTTGTGGCATGGAATGAAATGTGCCATTTTGGAGAACCTATCAACCACCACGAATACTGAATCATTACCCCTTTGTGTCCTTGGCAATCCAAGAACAAAATCCATACTTATGTCCTCCCATGGCCTTGATGGAACAGGCAATGGCTGATATAGGCAACTTGAAAAACTTGGCAACTCTGTACAAACTTCTTCACATCCTGTGTAATTTGAGGCCAAAAATAATGTTCTCTAAGAATGGCAATGGTCTTATCCCGACCAAAATGTCCTTCCATCCCTCCACTGTGTTTCTCCTTAATCAAATTTTCCCTCATGGAACTCCTTGGAATGCAAAATTGACTACCTTTGAACAACATGCCATCCTGAATCAAATAGTCTAACCACTTGGTTCTATCTACAACAATAGGTTCTTTACAAGCTTTCCATGCTTCAGCAAAATCAGGATCCTCAGGGTACAAATTCTTGAGTTCATCAAACCAAACTACTTCAACCTGCTTACTGTAAGCAACAACTGTCTCCTACTTAGTGCATCTGCAACCCTGTTAGATTTGCCACTTCTATGCTTCAACACAAATGTATAGCTCTGCAAGAACTCTACCCACTTCATATGCCTTTGATTCAATTTACTTTGGCTATTTAAGTACTGTAATGCTTGATGATCAGTATACAAAGCAAATTCCTTTGGCACTAAATAATGCCTCAATTTCATTAAGGCCTGACCTATTGCATGGAACTCTTGATCATAAACAGAATATTTCTTCTTTGCATCATTCAATTTTTCACTAAAATATGCAATAGGCTTACCTTCTTGGCTTAATACATCTCCAATAGCGCTGCCACTAGCATCACAATCCACCTGGAAAACCTTTCTAAAATTTGGAAGTGCCAACACAGGCTATTCTGTCACCTTCTTCTTCAGTAATTCAAAACTTGTCGCAACTGCTGCAGTCCATTTGAACTCTTTTCTATCCCCTCTTATTGTATCAGTTAGGGGTGCACATATGCCACTGAAATTCTTAATAAACTTCCTGTAAGAACTAACCAGACCATGAAATGATCTTACCTCAGTAACAGACCTTGGAGTAGGCCATTCCAAGATGGCTTTTACCTTCTCTGGATCCATTTTGAGATAACAAATCCCAAATAGGCTAGCTCCCTTTTTGCAAATTTACACTTCTTCAGATTGATTAACAGTTTCTCTTCCCTTAGCCTTTCAAGGACACTATGAATATGCAATAAATGTTCTTCCAAAGTCTTGCTGAAAATTAAAATATCATCCAAATAGACAATAAATTTTTTTCCCAAGAACTTCTTAAGTACATCATTCATGAGCCGCATGAAGGTGCTTGGGGCGTTCGTCAATCCAAAGGGCATGACTAACCACTCATAAAGACCCTCCTTGGTCATGAAGGCTGTTTTCCACTCATCTCCTTCTCGAATCCATATCTAATGATAACCACTCTTCAGATCTATCTTTGTGAAGTACTGAGCTCCACTCAAGCAGTCCATAATATCATCCATCCTTGGCAAAGGAAATCGGTACTTGATGGTGATCCTATTTATAGCTTGAGAATCTGTAGACATCCTCCATTCTCCATCCTTCTTTGGTGCGAGTATTGCAAGTACTGCACATGGACTCAGGCTCTCTTGAATCAAGCCCTTCCTCAACAGCTCCTGAACCTGTGTATTTAGCTCCTCTATTTCAGTAGGAGTCATCCTGTGAGCAGCCTTGTTTGGAAAACTAGCTCGTGGAATCAGATCTATCTGATGACTGATTTGCCTTACTGGTGGCAATCCATCTGGAACATTATCAGAGATAATATCTCCAAACTCCCTAGTAAATCTGAAACTTCAAGTGGTATTTCATTACTACCTTCTTTATCTTTCCTAGGAATCAAAGCATAGCACATATGTTGATGTTTCATGCCATCTAAAAACTTCCTTCCATCAACAAGACAAATCCTAGCACTGCTACATACCTTTTCACCTTCCTTTTTCATGGGCTTCAATTTGTGGCGAACTCCATCCTTTGTCCAAGAGTATGTGTTTGCATGTCCATCATGTATTGCATGTCTATCAAACTGCCATGGTCTACCCAACAATAGATGGCAAACATCCATCGAAATAACATCATAGAGAACTTCATCATGGTAACTCCGAATTTTGAATTTTACTAAACATTGTTCACTTACTAGGACCTTATGATCATCTTTTACCCAAGAAATCTGATAGGGTTGGGGATGTTTCTCCCTCTTGAGCTTTAGCTTTGAGACCATCTCTTCTGATACCAGGTTATCAGTGCTAACACCATCAATGATCATGTCACAACATTTATCCTCACACTTGCATCTGGTATGAAACAAACTCCTTCGTTGTCTTGGTTCATTCTCACCACTTAGTAGGACTCTTTCATTTACCAAGGTCTCTCCTCTTTCTGCATCCTCTGAATGTGATGATTGTGCATCCTCATCCACATGAGCAACCCTAGCTTGGCCCTCAGCTCTCCTATCAGTCCTTCCTTGTCGTTGAGGGCATTCAAAGGCATGATGACCTTCTTCATTGCAATGGAAACAGGTACCATGGAAGCCTCCTCTTCCTTGTCCACATCCTTTACCTCTTCCTCATTTATTTCCAAAGTCTTGATCATGGGAGCGGTTGAGACCCTCATTCCTCTGGTTTCTGCTAGTACCCACATCTTCATTTTTCTTTTGGCCTCCAAATGATCTACCACTTCCCCTTCCTCCTTGACCGTGCCCTCTTTGTCTTCCTTCAAACCTTTTATTCAGCTTCTCTTCAACTCGTAGGGAAAACTGGTATGCCTCTTCGATGCCGGTAATTCTTACCAGACTTAATTCCTCCTAGATGCTAGGTCGCAACCCACTGATATAACGAGAAACCTTCTCCTTATTTTCTTCTACATGCCCTACTCTAATCAAGAGTCAGTAAAACTCCTCTATATATTCTTGGACTGATCTTCCTGCTTGCTTTAACCCATGCATTTTCTTAAACAGATCAAGCTCGTAGTCCACAGGAATCAACTGCTTCTTCAATTTGTCCACCATGCGATCCCATCTTGTGATCTTCTCCTTTCCTCTTCTAAGTCTTTCCAATTGAACCTCTTGCAACCAGATTTTGCAATGGCCTTTCAGTTTTGCCTTTGCAAACTTAACCCTATCTGGGTCCCTTATATCCTCATACTCAAAGTATTCTTCTAGTTCATTGATCCAATCAATCAACTCATCTGGTTTCAGATTTCATAAAAATATACCCACTTCAATTGTAGGTCTTTTCCCAAACTTAGTAATGGCCCTAAAAAGCCTTTCCTCTATAGGATTCAGAACTTTCCCGTCAACTTCCTCTTCTGGTCCCATTACTTCCTCTTCATTGTCATCCTCACTATTGTCACCTGTGGCAACATTTGCTCCTCTACGAAGCTCCTCTTGCAATGCTTGTACCTGCCTTCGGAGGGCTCTAACCTCCTAAGGATCAATAGCTCTAGCCCTTCTGCCATGCTCTCTTCATGGAGGCATCTTCTAACTCAAACCCACAACCACATAGTCCTGGTGCAAACTGCCTCATAGTCGGCGCTCTGTCTACACACTTAGGAAAACCCGCTCTGATACCACTTGATGGGGACACGACCCAAGAACAGAATGGGAACAACAAAAAAGGGAAATTATATTAACTAAGAAAATAAGATAGTACAAATAGTATAGGAAAATAAACTTCAAAACATGCCCTAAGGGCTTACAATAGCATAAATTTGGAGATAAATTCTCCTTATGGTACCTCCTCTCAAACTCCACTCCGAACTGCCTTTTACAATGCCAGAAATCTCCTTAAATAGACCTCGAAGGGTTAAGGACTAGGAGTACATTCTAGAAAGTGCTAGTAGGCATCCACCAACCAAATAGAAGGTTCCGAAAGCTGCGTTAGAAGTCAGTGCAAATTTAGAAGAATCCAGAAATGGTAATCGAACTTTCGAGAGGCATAACTTTTGAACTGTAGCTCCGATTGATGAACCGTTTACATTTTCAAAAAGCTCTTGAAGCGCTCTATAGCCCTATGGACTAGCTTTGCTTGTCCCCCATTTTTTGACCCTTTTTGAGGTCATTTAATGCCCCAAACCTAACTTTGAAGCATTCTTAGGAGGTTTCCAAAACCCAAAAAATTGCAATAACATTCAAATCGTGGGGATTATTGACCTGATTCTTTTTTTGGAATGCTCTAAATCATGATTACATTCATCTGGCCAATTCACACCTTCTAGTTTATCGAAATGATGGCCCAAATACATGCTCCTATTTTTTTGGGATTTTCAAACGCACTGATAGTTGAACTATGAGAGTTGGAACCTTTATTTGAGCCAAATGGGTATCCAAAAATGTAAAGACATGAAATAGAAACTAAGTCTAAGTACATTTTTTTTTTGGGTGACACAGGATTGCCCTTATACCTCTAGATGCTCCTGCATCAAGATATCATTTATGATAATGTTCGAGAAGGACTACCACTAGTAATGCAAATCCTTCATTAGATAGATTTAATCCTTGGAGATAATTTTCTTAACAAGGTAGCTCATAGGATGACTCCTACTGAAACTAAGGAGCTAAACAGACAGGTTCAGGAGCTATTGAAGAAGGGTTTGATTTGAGAGAGCCTAAGTCCATGTGTAGTACCTACAGTACTAGCACCAAAGAAGGATGGAGAGTGGAGAATGTGTACAAACTCTTGAGCTATAAATAGGATAACCATCAAGTATCAGTTTCCTTTGCCAAGAATGGATGATCTTATGGACTGCTTGAGTGGAGCTCAATACTTCACAAAGATAGATCTCAAGAGCGGATATCACCAGATACAGATTCAAGAAGGAGATGAGTGGAAAACTACCTTCAAGACCAAGGAGGGTCTTTATGAGTGGTTAGTCATGCCCTTTGTATTGACAAATGCCCCAAGAACCTTCATGCAGCTTATGAATGAGGTGCTTAAGAAGTTCTTGGGAAAATTTGTTATTGTCTATTTAGATGATATTTTAATTTTCAGCAAGACTTTGGAAGAACATTTATTGCATATTCATAGTGTTCTTGAAAGGTTAAGGGAAGAGAAAGTGTTAATTAATCTGAAGAAGTGTAGCTTTGCTAAAAAAGAGTTAGTCTACCCGAGGTTTTTTGTATCACCTAAAGGTCTCAAAATGGATCCAGAGAAGGTAAAAGCCATCTTGGAATGGCCTACTCCAAGGTCTGCTACTGACGTGATGGTCTAGTTAGTTTTTATAGGAAGTTCATTAAGAATTTTAGTGGCATATGTGCACCCCTAACTGACACAATAAGAGGGGATAGAAAAGAGTTCAAATGGACTGTGGCAGTTGTGAAAAGTTTTGAATTGCTGAAGAAGAAGGTGATAGAACAACCTATGTTGGCACTTCCTGATTTTAGCAAGATGTTCCAAGTGTATTGTTATGCTAGTGGCAATGCTATTGGGGCTGTATTAAGTCAAGAAGGTAAGCCTATTGCATATTTTAGTGAAAAATTGAATGATGTGAAAAAGAAGTATTATGTTTATGATCAAGAGTTCTATGCAATAGTTCAGACCTTAAAGAAATGGAGGCATTATTTATTGCCAAAGGAATTTTTTTTATATGCTGATCACTAGGCATTACAGTATCTAAATAGCCAAGGTAAATTGAATCAGAGGCATATAAAGTGGGTAGAGTTCTTGCAGAGCTATACATTTGTGTTGAAGCATAGAAGTGGAAAATCTAACAGGGTTGCAGATGCATTAAGTAGGAGATAGTTGTTGCTTACAGTAAGGCAGGTTGAAGTAGTTGGGTTTGTTGAACTCAAGAATCTGTACCCTGAGGATCCTAATTTTGCTGAAGCATGTAAACCTTGTAAAGAACCTGTTGATGTAGAAAATACTAAGTGGTTAGACTATCTAATTCAGGATGGTATGTTGTTAAAGGGCAGTCAATTGTGTATTCCAAGGAGTTCCACGAGGGAAAATTTGATTAAGGAGAAACACAATGGAGGGATGGCAGGATATTTTGGTCGAGATAAGACCATTGACATTTTTAGAGAACATTATTTTTGGCCTCAAATTTCACAAGATGTGAAGAAGTTTGTACAGAGTTGTCAGATTTGTCAAGTGGCCAAGGGATTTAGTCACAGTACTGGACTTTATCAGCCATTTCCTGTTCCATCAAAGCCGTGGGAGGACATAAGTATGGATTTTGTTCTTGGATTACCAAGGACACAAAGGGGTAATGACTTAGTATTTGTGGTGGTTGATAGGTTCTTCAAAATGGCACATTTCACTCCATGTCATAAAACTCATGATGTTGTCCATATTGCAAACTTGTTTTTCAGAGAGGTGGTAAGACTACATGGCCTCCCAAAGAGTATAGTTTCTGATAGAGACACTAAATTTGTGGGGTATTTCTAGAGAACATTGTCGAAGAAGTTGAGAATGGACTTGAAATTTAGTTCCACACATCATCCGCAGACTAATGGCCAAACATAAGTGGTAAACAAGAGTCTGGGCAATTTGCTGAGATGTTTAGTTGGGGATAAGCCCAAAGGATGGGATTTGATTCTACCACAAGTAAAATTTTATTACAATAACTCTATAAATTGGAGTGTTGGTAAATCACCATTCTAAATTTTGTATGGAAGTAGCCCAAGGACTGCACTAGAATTGAGGAAGATGGTGCAAGGGGAGAGGACAAGTGCTAAAGTAGAAGAGTTTGCTGAACATATCAAGCGCCAACATGAGGAGGTCCAGGAACACATTATCAAGATGAATTAAGAATATAAAGCTAGGGGTGATCAAAGGAGAAGACATAAGGAGTTCCAAGTAGGGGATCTAGTCATGGTACACTTAAGAAAGGAGAGATTTTGTGTAGGTACTTACAACAAGTTGAAGATGAATAAATTTGGCCCCTACAAAATTTTGAAGAAACATGAATTAGGAAATTCATATGAGGTGGAGTTGCTAGATGGAATTCACATTTCTCCTATCTTCAACATTACAAACTTGATAGAGTATCATGATGATGGTGCAGATGAGGAGCTTATGTTAGAGCCATGTCTAATTCCCGCTTCTAAGAAGGAGGAGATAGAAAACATTTTGGATCATTGTGTCTGTAGGAGTACTAGAAATAGGCAGTATGAAGAGTATCTAGTTAAGTGGAAAGGCTGACCAATTGAGGACTCAACTTGGATATCAGCATCTAAGGTTTCCTATTTGGGATTTCCTCTACCATCCATAAAGTGACAAGGTCACTTTTCAATCTACCCTGGGTGTCTGATGTAGGAGCATCTAGAGGTATAAGGGCAATCCTATGTCAACCAAAAAAAATGTACTTAGACTAAGTTTATGTTTCATGTGTTTTCATTTTTGGATACCCATTTAGGTCAAATAAAGGTTCCAACTCTCACAGTTCCACTATCAGTGTTCTAAGTTAGAGTATTTGAGCACCTTGAGATACATGTAAATGCTAAAAAAAGGACTATGTAATTGATCCATAATTATGGTGGATTAGAAGGTGTAAATTGGAGGGAGGATTAAAATTGTAATTTCAAATAATCCAAAAAAAAAAATCAGGTCAAAAGGCTGTACAGTTTGAAAGTTATCACAATTTTTTAGTTTCTGGAGACCTCCTAAGAATGCTTCAAAGTTAGGTTTAGGGCATTAAATGACCTTGTACAGGGCCAAAAAATGGGGGATAAGAAAATCTTTCCAGGCTATAGAGCACTTTGAGAGCTTTCTAGAAATGTAAACAGTTCGTCAATCGGAGCTACGGTTCAAAAGTTATGCCTCTCGAAAGTTTAGTTACCATTTCTAGATTCTTCTAGTTTTGCACTGACTTCTAATGCAACTTCTGGAGCCTTCTATTTGGTCAATAGATGTGAACTAGCACTTTCTATAATGTATTCCTAATCCTTAACCCTTTGGGGTCTATTCAAGGACATTTCTAGCATTGTAAAAGGCAGTTTAGAGTGGAGTTTGAGAGAAGGTACTAGGAGAAGAAATTATCACCATATTTATGCTATTGTAAGCCCATAGGGCATGTTTTGGAGTCTATTTCTCTACACTAAGTGTACATTTTGTGCTTGGGTTGTGTCCTCATCAATAATTAATATCAGTTAATATAATAATATATAATATAACTACCTTATTAAATATAATTAATAAAAAACCATGTCCCTATGAAATACTGGATATATATAGATTTTCTAGCATTGAAGAGGATATCATATGGAATATTATCAAATTTATACAATTTAAAAGGGAAATATCTAATGCCTTGAAATAGGACATTACAAAAAACATCTAAGTTCCAAGAACACCAAATCAACACTCTGTTGTTTTTGTTGCTGCTACTTTTCTCTTCTTTTCAAATCCTCTTCTTCAATCAAATTTGAAATCATCTAGAAAACTACTTGTTGGTATCTATTTCTTTAGGATTGACCTCAGATATTCACACTTTGACTCTCAGGAACAACTTTCAGTCTTACATGGATGGAAATTAATTGTTCACAATTTCTCCTCCATTGACATTGACAACTCAATTTCTACCTCATTCATACATAGGAGATATCAATCTCTCCCCCATTAGTCAATCTCTTCCCCATTAGAGGATCTTCTCCCCCATTCATGGGACTTCTCTCACCCCATTCATAGGAGATTTTTTTCATGGAATCTCTCCTCCATTAACATCAATGATAAAGGCTTCATTATGTCAATCATCTACTCAAAGTATTCAATCATCTTGAGTCTCCAAAGACACTATTATATACCAACTATAAAGAGTCCTTAATGAATTATCTCATCTCAAATACCCCCCCATTTAGGAAGCATCAACATTAAGTCCAATCAAAAAATAGTGTTATGTACCACTAGACTAATGTAATCTCTACATCATCTACTCAAAAGTAGGTAGTGACATAACCCTAATCATAAATAAAAAATACTCAAATATATATTTAGGTAAGGTATTCGTAAAGATATTTTCAATGTGATCTTTTATACTTACATACTCCAATCTAATTTTTTTCTTTGTAAATTTATCTCTCAAAACATGATAATTTATATATGCTTAATCTTAGAATGTATCATAGAATTCTTAGACATACTCACTATGCTTTTGTTTCACAATGTATGATAATGGGTTCTAAAAGTTCCATTTGAGTTTCTTTTATGATATGCTTCATCCACATGATCTGATTACAATTGTTTGTTACTGTCATATACTCTACTTTAGTTGTACTTTGGGAAATACAATCTTGTTTGTTTCTCAAACAAGAAACCAATTTTCCTCCAAGGAAAAATGCTTTACCATTAGTGCTTTCTCTATCATCCATATTGCCTTCCCAATCTACATCAATATAATAGGACAAAATAAAGTCAATTGATCTATCATACTATAATCCATAATTAGGTATACCTTTTAGATATTTGAAAATCCTCTTTACTACTACTCAATGAGATTCCTTGGTATCAGCTTGAAATATTGCTACTATCCCAACTACATTTTCTATATCTAGTCTGGTGTGAGTCAAATATTTCAAACCTCCAATCATAGATATATACTTCTTCTCAACTCTAGTGTCTCATCTTTTTTAGATAGCTTGTGACTAGTTATCATAGGTGTACTAATAGGCTTACAATTTTCTAAACCAAATATTTTCAACAAGTCTTTGAATCACTTAGCTTGTGATATGAAAACACCATCTCTATTTTGCATAATCTATAAACCCAAGAAAAACTTAATCCCTCCAATCATATTCATCTCAAATTCATTCTTCATCTTATCAAAAAACTTATCACTTACTTCATCATTACCTCCAAAGATTATGTAATCTAGAAATATCACTATGATCAACAATCTATTACCAATTTCTTTTGAATACACTTTACTATTATTGATCTTAGATTGGTTTTAACAAGTGAGTGTCTACACACTTAAGATATTTATAAGTTATGTACTTAGTTCATGTTAAAAAAGTAATGCATGCCAAGCATAACATGTCAAATAGTGCATGCCAAGTCACTCGAGTGTCAAACAACAGTAAGTGCCAAGTGATTCAAGTGTCGAGTAAGTAGTAAATGTTGAGTCACTCAAGTGTCAAGTAGATAATATTTGCTAAGTTATTCAGATGTTGATGGATCAATGGATGCAAAGTCATTCATCAAAGTCATAGTTAATGTCGAGCATCAGGGACTTCAGATATCAAGTTATACAGTTTTGACATAGTTATTTGTAATGGCACAAACTTCTATTTAAACCATTTTTTAGCTGACTTAAGGATCTTTCTTTGATCTTAGATGATAAGAAAAAATCTTTATTATGAGTGCCTATGCATTATATGTAGCCAATCAGAAAAAGGGATGGATTAAGTGGCAATTTGGGTGAATCGCAATCATTGATTCATACCTAATCCTAAGTCACCCAATTCTTCTTAAGGAGGACAAACCCTAAATTTTCTAGGAATGTGTAAGGAGAAAAGAGTGAAGGTTTGCATGCACAAACAAAGAATTCATGATTACTAAGGAGTTGTGATTTGAAATACATTGTAGAATCAGTTAAAGGAGAATAGTGGAAAGGAATTAGAATATAGCAGAGATATATCTGATAAAAAAGGATCAAGTACACATTAGGAAAGAGGTGATATGTCATCAAGCAACAAAGTGCTAATTGAAGGATCATTGATAAGACATTCTAATAGGTGAATCAATTAAATCACTTAAAATAGTAGTCTTAACATGCTACTGTAAATACTTTAATAGTGTGCTTTCTCATTTTAAGTCAAAGTCCTTTTACCAAGAACACTTCTAATACGGTGTTTAAATCCTTTAACATTGTGAGACCTAACAATGTTTGTAAGCCTTTAACAGGGCAAAACTTTCACAAGGTAGATCATGTTTCATGTTCAAAACATTGTAACCTTCATTGGATACACTTTATTACTATAACAGTAGAGATTTGTGGGTGTCATCCCCACCCGAGTTTTAACTTCTCCTTGAAGGGTTTATGGGTAACCAAATATCTTGTCTCATACATTTGTGTGAATGTTTACTTATTTGCATACTTTAGATGTACGTGATTGATCTGCTATTTCAATTTACTTATTGAATTATGAGATAGATGTGAGGTGAATGATTTTATGGTTAAAATTTTTAAGTGCTGATTTGCCACCCACCCCCTTTCATATTTTTCTTTCCCTATTGTATTTCCAACAACTATTTGTTTTACCTTTAGAAAATCCCAATTTTTCCAAATATTTTTCCAACCTTGCATACCAATTTCTAGGCACTTTCTTTAAACCATATAATGCTTTCTTCATTCTGTATACCATATCATTTTCTTCTATCAAAGGAAATCCTTCAAGCTGCTCAACAAAGAATTATTCTCCAAGTTCTCCACTCTAAAATATTGACTTAACATCCATCTAATACACTTTAAACTTCTTACTTTTTCCATAAGCCAAGAACATTTCTAGCTACAGAGGCACATGTTTCTCCATAAACTATATCTTGTTGTTTTGAATATCCTTTGCATACCAATGTAGCTTTTTTTCCTTACAACTTCACCTTGGTCATTCATCTTATTTTCAAATACCCATTTAGTTCCTATAAAATTCTTGTCTTTAGGCCTATGAACCAATTCTCATGTCTCATTCTTGACAATTTGGTCTAGTTCCTCCTTATTGCTTGAATCCAATTATCATCCTTGCATGCCTCATCTGCACTCTTATGTTCAAGTTGAGATATTAGTCATAATTACTCATGTACTTTGTTTCTTGTCATTACTCATTTGTTTTTACTTCCAATAATCTATTTGGTGGGGTGATTCTTTGCCAAATTCTTGTTTGGTGTAGGAGTTGCTATCTAAACTCTTATCTCTTCTCTTGTTTCTAATCTCTATTCTCCTCTTTTCTCAACAATTTGTACATCATTTTGTAAATCATTATTAGTATCAAAGTAAATTTCAATATTCTCTGTAGAAAATTTAGGATTATCTTCCTCATCATCATAAATATAATCTAGCATTCTCTCTTTCAATTCATACTTTTCATCCACTTCACATTTGCACATTCAACAATTTTCTTAATTCTTTGATTGAAACATCTATAAGCTTTTCTTTTCAATGAATAACCAAGAAACATACCTTCATCGCTTCTTGGATTAAACTTAACAATATCATCATCTCTCTTTATGTATCATTTACTTTCAAAAAAAAATTAAATACTTTACTAAGGGCTTATGATCAAACCATAATTAATAAGGAGTCTTATTTGTACCTTTTCTAATTTGTACTCTTTTCATAGTATACACTATTGCATTGATTGCTTCTCTCCAAAACATCTTGGATACATCATTTCTTTTGTTGCCTCTGATATGTATATGTTCCTTCTTTCTGCTATCCCAATTTTCTTAGGAGTCTTGGGTGAAGATAGTTGTCTCTTAATTCCATTCTCTTCACAAAACATGTTTAAATTTCTAGAATTAAACTCTCCACCTCTATATGATCTTAAACATTTAATCTTTACACCAGATTCATTCTCAACTCTATTCTTAAATATCTTAAACTTTTCAAATGCCTTTGATTTTTGTTTAAGAAATGCTACCCACGTCATTCTAGTGAAATCATCAACAAAAACCATAAAATACCTTTCTCCATAGAATCCTCTTATTCTTGTAGGATCACTCAAGTTTGTATGAGCAATCTCCAACTTCATTGTAGTAGTGAACTTCTTGCTAGGAAATGAAACGTTCTTCTTCTTATCAATGATACATTCTTTATGAATAAAATCAGAAGGCTTCATGATTCTAGGAAAATATTTGACTATAAAGATACTACTAACCTTCACAATGCTATCAAATTTATATGAAAAAATCTTCCATGCCATAACCAACTATTATCCACTTTTTCAACCAAGAAAGGCATCTCAACAGGATTCAATTGAAATGGATTAATTTTAGATCTTATACCTATTCCAATCATCTTATCATCCTTATCTTTGATAATGTAAGTCTTCTCTGTAAATTGCAATTATTAAGCTTTATCAACAAACTATCCAACACTTAACAAATTATACTTTAACCCATAAAAAAAAAAAAACATCATTAGTATTATTCTTTCCATCAAGAGTAACTCTAACAATTCCTCCATCATGATTTCTAAACTTAACAAAGTTGTTCATGTCACCAGTTAGATGATGTGAACATCCAATGTGTATAATCCAATCAAATTTCTTTTCAACTTGAGAAACTTGGATTTTTTCTTCTCTAATTTCAATTTCAAAATTCTCTTCTTTTATAGCCACAAATCCAAATTCATCAACACTTTCACTCTGAATTCTTTCCTTAGATTCATCATGTTCAATTGTTTACAAACAATCTCTAGGTCTTCTAGGCTTGAAATTTATTTTATATTGTTTCTCACTTTTAGGACACTTAGAAGCATAATGACCAAATTCATTGCAAGTCCAACATTTAAATATTTTCCTACCATATGACTCTCTTCTCACAAGAAGGGATATTCCCTATTTATTTTTCCCATCTTATCTAGATTTGGATTTTTTGCTCCTATCATAGTTTCCATTAGTTCTTGCACTTCTTGATAAACACAGATGAACACCTAATTCTCAAAAAATTGTTTCCACTCTAGTAAAATATCTAGATTGCCTCAAACTCAATTTTTTTGCTTCTAATATTTCAAGCAAAGTCTCCCTAGTGAACTTCACTATGCAACATATTAAAAGTTCAATCATATGTGTTGTTGATTTCAAATTGGTTTTGACAAGTGAGTGACAACACACTTAAGACATTGAGTTAGTTCATGCAGAACTAGTAATGCATGCCGAGTACAATATGTAAATATTAGACCATGCAAAGTTGCGATGAGTGCCAAGTCACTCAAGTGTCAAGCAGAATAGATCATGTCGAGTGATTCAAGTGTTGAGCAAATAGTAGATGTTGAGTAGTTCAAGTGTCGAGTAAGAATAGTGTATGCCAAGCGTCAAAGACTTCATATGCCAAGTGACATAGATTGGAGATATTTTTTTTTAATGGCACAAACAAATATGTAAACCATTTTTCAGCCAACCTAAGGATAGATTTTGACCTTTTGGAGAAAAGGACAAATCTATATGTGGATTCCCTATATAATTACATGTAGCAAATC
Organism: Cupressus sempervirens; assembly: GCA_028749045.1. Taxonomy (NCBI): domain Eukaryota; kingdom Viridiplantae; phylum Streptophyta; class Pinopsida; order Cupressales; family Cupressaceae; genus Cupressus; species Cupressus sempervirens. Next base: position 176,422,477 of record CM053784.1, on the reverse strand, counting down.
AGAAAATGGGAAGGTTTAAGTGGCAAAATGGATGAGTAGATTCTTACATAACCCTAAGCCACCTAAGTCTCCTTAAGGAGGATGAAGCCCTAAATTTTTAATGTTGTTGAGAGCATTTCAAAGGGGTGCATGATTGAATTCGAGGAGTGAACACGATAGTTTGAAAAGCATTCAAGGTGACTTAGTAGTAAGAGTGAATTGCAGAATCAATTAAGTGAAGAACAAAGGATAGAGGATACATCATTGATACATCAAATCATGAGGTATCAATCAAAGATTGGATAGAGGTGATCTATTATCAAGCAAGCAAGTGCCAACCATAGGATCTATGCTAAGACATTTTGACAGGTGATTTTAGTTAAATCTCTTAATAGAGTAGTCCTAATAGGCTATATGAAATCCTTTGACAGTGTGCTTAATTACTTGTAAGTTTAAGTCCTCTGCACACTTCTAATAGGGTGTTGAAATCCTCTAACAAGGTGGGACTTAATAGTCTTTGTATGTCATTAGCAAGGTAGGCCTTTCACAGGGTAGATCATGAATTATCATCAAACCATTATAACCTTAATTGGGTACACTTTATTTCTATAGTAGTGAAGTTTGTGCGTGTCATCCCCACCACAGTTTTACTTTCTCATTTCGAGGGTTTCTGGGTAATCATATCTGGTGTTAAGTGTGTGTGTTTGATTACATGTTTATATGATTGATGCATATGCTTTATATGTTATTTCAATATATTGATGCAATTTTTATGGGTCTAAGTTTAAACTCCTGATTCACCCCCCCCCCCCCCCCCCCCCCCCCACTCTAAAGTTTACTCCTTTCCCACTTGTAATTCTAACAATTGGTATCAGAGCTTTGTTCTCTAAAAGAGAAGCTTTTCAAGTTAGAGAAAAGATATTGAAATGGAAGTCTACAAACTAGGAAAGACTATTGAGAACCAAGAGATTGAAATACATCTTATACTACATCAGTTGAATGAAGATAAGAAGGAATGAAATTTCTATTGTAGAGAATGACACACTATACAAAGAGATAGACACTACCAAACTATTTGTAGATCATAACTCTAGTGAATTTGATGCAACAGTTACAAATCTAATGGAGAAGAATAGAATCCAAGTGGAAGAAATTAGAAATCTCAAGTTGGAGCAAGAATCACAAGCTATAATACTATGTGAGGTGGTTGAAAAAAAGAAGAAAGCCATGGAAGACAAAGCCATGATTGAAGAAGACAAAAGAATTCTAGAAAATAGATTTCAGGAAAAGTCAACATAGCTAACCAAGATCTTCAACATGTAATTGGATAATCTAAATCAAATGATGAATGCCAGCTATGAACAAAATGTCAAAGACATTGAGATAACCACATTGAAGTTACAGAATGACCTAAAAAGAGTAAAGGAATTTGCTAAAAGTTTCAAGAAGCCAAATGAACTCAATCAAATACTATGAGAAGTTATTGAGATCCCCTAGATCTAGCAAAGATACATCAGGATTGGGATACATGAGCACCAAAGAAGGAGAATCATCTAAACCCACTAAAGAAAGGAACAATAGAGGTAAGAACTCCAAATCTACTTGTCATAATTGTGGAAAGAAAGGACATACTACTAATATGTGTAGGAGCAACAATACAAATCAAAATGTCAAGCCTAAGAACATGATTCGTTGTCATAAATGCAACAAACAATGTCATTAGGCACATGAATGTAGAACTAGGACCATGAACACACAAAGATTTGAAGGATATTGCTAGAATTGTTAGAAGTGTGGACATAGAGCCTTTGAATGCAGATCCAAATCCATGTGGTCATCAAACAAGCCAACAAAGGTAACAAGTTGTGGAAACTCTTATAATTGGGATTACAATACAATATATAGCTATAACTATTGTCAAGAGTATGGAAATGTTCTTGAGAATTATATTAGGACACACTTCGGTGGTAACTACAAAAGGTGGTTGAGTCAAACCACATGTTTTAGCTATTTGAAGATTGGTCATATCAGTAAGCATTGTCCAACTAGGTCAAAGGCACCAAGCTATGAATTTGATAAAGGCAATGGAAACAAAAATGTTGAACACACTAGAGAAGAGATGAATAACACATGGAAAAAGAAAGATGCATGCAGTACATCAAATACAAAATGTATCACTTCACCCAATGAGTGAAGTGATCACAACTTATCAAATTCACCAATCAAGATGTATGTGGGACTTGATGTTTTAAAGTATTATATCTTACATCAATTCCAAAGGAGCTTAGTACTAAAAGGACTACATTAGCATGAATGAAGATGCAAGAAATTGTTGAAAATTCAAGATTAAATTTTAAATTTTTCATGTTGTTGTCAAGCATGAAATATTTTCTAGATGCCAAGTGGAATGCTAGTTGATATCAAGCTATCAACCTAGCTTGTTGATGTCAAGTCTATAGTAGCTTCCAAGTGATGTTAATATCAGTGGATGTCAAATGATTCTAACATCAAGTTAATGTCGAGTTCATAGTTGTACAAGCACTAAGCATTAAATGTAAGGGTTTTAAATGATATATGTTCATTTTGAATTTGAGCAAGAGAAAACAAAGCAGAAGGTGACTTGGAAACTTGTTCAAAGTATTTGCAAGGATTTTAGCAACAATCTCACACCAACATATAGGTTTTACAAGGTATTTATCATAAGCTGAGCTACACAGTTTTAATTCGAACAAACCCTAGTTTGACATGAATGGCATCTAGCTCAAAGAATGTAGAAAGGAAAGAGGTTTTAAACATCCAATTGGTCAATAACAGATTCAAACAACCCATACTCAAGGCCATCCCTCACATATCATACAAACAAGATCCCTTTGGTGCACTTTCAATGATCTCGTAGAATGTTATTATGGTTCAAGATGTTAGAAAATGTTACAATTGTAAGATTGGTAGCATTGGAGACCTAGAAATTAGAGAATCCTATGATAGATTATGTGATAATGGTGCTCTAAAAGAAGAATATAAAATTGTTGAGACAAAGAGTTTGACCTATGCCCTAGATTTTCCTACTATTTTCAAGACTGAATGGATTAAGGTTGTCTTAAGTTAAATAAATGATGGATCTCTATGGATAGAAGAAGGACCAATTAAGATATCAAAGAGGATAATTCATAGGGTTACTGGCTACCCAACCCTAGATCAGCCCAAGACTCTAAGAAGTGACTCGAAAGAAGTAATGGAAAAGAATATAGGAGCAAAATGGAATGAGGGATGATGATTGATACTATCACTAATCCACTACTAGACTTTACCATTAGAGTAATTTCACACAAATTCTATCAATCTAGAATATTGAATAGTGAACCCTATATTCCAGTAAATGTTGGCTATAAAATTGTGAAGAAAGATCATACTTATGATCTAGCTGAGCTACAGTTACAACAATTGATGGAGAACCTTGGAGCTATTAGGAAGACCAAAATTGCACAATGCAAGTTTGGTTCAATACTTATCTACATATTCTTCTATGTACAAAATACATTCCCCTCATTTGGTATAGTTGGATGGAAGACCAATAGGTCACTTCTAGTGCAGATAAATGAATTTATTGTACAAATGGGAGAAAATTTTGAAACATTGATGACTAGCTATTTTAAAGACTTTAAGAAGTCAATGAAACAAAGAATGAGGATACCTATTTCATTAGTTGAGCAACACTACAATTATATATGCTTTCTAGTTGATGTTGATTACACCTTTATGTAGGCTGCCACACCAAGAGTTAGATGGTTAAGACCACTTGGATATGAGATCAATGTTGATGAAGCATCAATAGTAATCACAATACTTCTAGCAAAAGAAGTTAACAAGATAGAAAAAATATTTGGAAATTATGATGCAATGAAATCAAAGATTGAAATGGAGTTGAAAACTACCTCCACACTTAAGAAGAAAGATAAACAAGTAAAGAAGCTAAAGGCCAAATTTGGTGAAGGTGTAGGTGAGGAAGAAGAAGAAAAGAATGAAGAAGAGGAACAAAAAAACAAAAGGACCTCTTGCATTAACCCAAGCCATGGGAGAGGACAAGGAATAAGAAGAACATAGAATGTTCCAAGGAAGAAGAAGTTGAGGAAGCACCCATACAAGCTAAGCCAAAGAAGAGAAAGGATAAGGCACAACCTATGGCTAAGGCAAAGAAAGTTGTCAAATCTATCCTAGCCAAGCCTATTGCTCTTACCACTAGAGCTAGAAGATGTGCAAATACATAGAAGGCCAAGGAAAGACTAAGGCTATAGATCAAGGAGGCCAAGTGCAAAAGAAATAGAGAAGAAAATATGTTTCACATTCTAACTCAAATGAAGAAAAGACTGAATCAGATGATTTGAGTCAATTCAAGGTCGTAAGTCACAAACCACTTTCTAATATTGAAAACTTAAGTGAAAATGTCAGAAATAATGTAGATTTGTCTAGATTTAAGCATATTGATTTTGAGAAACTTGAAAATGAAGAACAAAAGTTAGTTGAAGAATCCCTATATGCAATGATGTCTAAATTTAAGACTACACCATTGGAATTTACTAACTTGGTACCTAAGAAATTGTATGATTTAGTTGAGAAAAAATGGCATTATTGTTTAAATTTGGAAAAACAAATAAGGGAAACTACTTTGGCCCAAGCAATGCTAGATCTAACAAAAGGGTAGATTGCTAAGGCTACTAAGAAATATGGAGTTAGGTTTACCCCCAAGTATAAATCCTTCAACATACTTCAAAACAACATTGAAGATGCGGTAAAAAAGTCTACCCAAATATGGAAACTAATCTATGGGTTGACCATTATCAAATAAGGAGAAGCTAACACTTTTGAGCGTAAAGATGATGATAAAGATGTAGATGACAAAGAAGGTGATGAAAATCAAGTAGATAATAAGGAAGATGAGAATAAAGATAATATAGTTGGGGAAGAAACACAAAAGAAAGATGATGATATGACTATAGCTGAATAGCAACAAGATGAATAGAGTGTGTAGGACACACAAGTGTCAAGTGTCAGTCCCCCACATGACATAGTCAAGTCAATAGAAACTATTATTCTCAAGGATGTTCCTAATGCATTAGTTTAGAACATCAATCCACTAACTACAGATGACTTGAAGAAAATAATAGACCAATCTACACTACAAGCAAAGTTATGTGATAATCTAGTTTTGGTTAGTGTAGATGAGCTCCAAAAAGTAGTAACTAATATCACAAGGGACAATGTGAGTCCACAAGAAGCACCTTCTTCCATCCCTTCAGTTACACAAGTGAAACCTTTGATTCAAACTAAAGTAGATACACTTACTAAGGTTGGTACACTTGTGAAAGCTATTACTCTTGAGAAGAAGCAAGAAGAATAAAAAGACAAAGCAGGACAGACAAATTCTTTTGTACCTGAAGCACAAGGACCAAGTGTTGTTCAACTCATTATATTATACAAGAGCTAATATGAAGAAGGTAAGAAAACACCTAAAGTAAAGGAGCACGGAACCATCCAAGAATTGGTAACTCTATCAAAATCTGGCACTTCTCCTACAAAAGTTCTTTACAAGCTGAGCACAGAAGCTATACCATTGCAACTCTTAGTGCCAAGCTCAAGCTCTTCAGAAGCTAATAAGGTAATTTACTATGGTGATATCACTCTTGATGAAGAGATCATTATTCCTCTAACACCCTGCCAAGGGATTCAAAAGAAATAACCTAAAGTTTTACTAAGTTTGCCAACATTTTTTTTTTTAACAAGAAAGATAATGCATACACATCAAACACAGTGTAGCAGAAGGAACAACATACAATCATCTATAAACATACATAACAAGTAACATTTCTTAAAGATCCCATGATGTTGAATTACATTTAATTTAATTAATACTAAGTCCATCAAATACCACATCCATATGAAAGAATAGTTAACAGTCCAAAGTCTATTTAAATAATATACATTTGTCCCGAATTCCTCTTGGCAATAAAATTCAGAATGCTCAATCATCCACTATACATGTCATAGGGTACGGAAGGCTAAATGAATATACATATGTAAAAATAGAAATACATCATCCTCCTTAGATATATGATACAAATACATTAAAAATAAATGAAACCATCCACCATACATTATATATCCATCCATCATAATGATACATAGAAAGAATGAGAGAAATGCAAACAAGGAAGCTCTAGCCATAGTGACTATGGACAGATCTCAATGGTAAGAGTGAAAAAGCACTACCACCTGACCGCATGGAACCTAAATGGCCCACTCCCACCACATTGAGCAAATAGGCTCAAATACCAAATAGGATATCAAACCAAATATCAAAATACTCTCTAAGTCCACAAAATCCTAGAAGTATTCTAACTCAAAGGTTTTGAGAAAGGTCGACATCTAATTCCCAGAGGCACATAAGACATGTAGAAAACCTACTATGTAAGAAGGAAAATGCAATCACATGAATCATTTTTGAGTTACCTTGGCAATCACTCAGGACCCCAGGCTCCCCAATGATCCCTATGTGACCACTATTATCCTCTCGTACTAACAAGGCATACTACAGAATGCAAGGTCACAACCAAGCATTCTCTCTACTCCCATCCTAGTCTATACTAGCACTCGAGGCACGGGTGAGAACATACAAAGACTCTTATTAGGTTTATTTTAATCCTCATTTAGTGTAACTTTTTCACTTATTAAACAACTTACAATGAGTTACCATGGGAACCACTTAGGGCCCTAGCCCCCATTGTAAGCAACTTCCTAACACTACATGTAGCTAACCTACCCTAGGCTCACAAAAACTCAAATCAAAGAATCATAATAAAATCACCTCAGTCCTATACAAGTGACTAGAAAGCATCAAAAGATAATCATAATAATCACATCAGTTCTCTATGAGCAACTAGAAAGCATCCCAAGATAAATCACAATACCCATATGTTCTCAATGAGCTACCAGAAAGTATCTCAATAATATTGATCAAAGACTCAAAATGCTTAAGCCAAACATGTCACAACATGGCATCACCAAGATCAAAGAAAACACTTCAGTCCCATCAAGGCGACTGGAAAGTAATCCAAGAATAACTGATCGAGGACTCAAAAATGGTTAAGTAAAGTAGGTCATACATTCACCTTAGTGTCACACAAGATCACTGGAAAGTAATAACGAATAGTAAATACAAACATATCATAGTGCAGATCAACATATTACCATGGTTGGGTTTAAAAGATTGAGATCAAATATCATAATACCACAAACACAAAACTCCCAAGCCTCTAGTAACAACCTAAGAGTGGTCAAAACTAGGTCAACCCTAAAAACCAAAAACATAGACAACAAACAAAACAAAATAGGTTCATAGTTTGGATTTGATTTGAAAATACACAATAGGGTTAAAAGTAAAGTTTTAGTTTGTGTTTCAATGTATGTTTCAAGTGTATAAGATCCTCTATTTTGCCCTACAAGTTATCCTATTCATTTATTGAATTACCCTTCTCCCCATTATATTTTAAATCAATTTTATAAAATAATAAGGGGAATATAATTATATATTTTTGTTTAAATTATTAAAATAATTGCATTGATTTACAATTTTATTAAGGTCAAAATTCCACAACCTTATCCATTAACTTTCATTATTAACTAAATTAATTAAATTATATTTAATTAAATATAATTAAATTAAATTAAATCACATTATGTTAAATTAATTAATAATTAATATATATAAATAACTATATTTTAATTAATTATTATTATTAATAAAAACATTTATTAGTTTATAACATTTAATAATTAAAAAAATTATTTTTAAAATTATTAATAATTAAATTTATTACAAATCAAATAATAACATAATTTTAAATTTTTAAATTTTTTTAACAAAATTGCATGCATTTATAAAGGCTCGCATAGCCTGGCCTATGATGGTAGGTGTTACTGCCACCATCAGTAGTAGTAAGTGCTATCGTGGCAAGCAGTAAGGCCTACTAAGACAACCTTTTAAAAGGACCACGAGCAGTATGGGAGGAGGAGGTGTGGTGGCCCTGCCTTACCCCTTTAATTTTTTTAATTATTATTATTTATTTAAATTTATTAAAGTTTACAAAACCAATTCCCACAGTGTGTGTGTATATATATATGTATTAAATATATATTTTTTTAATAACATTTGCAAAATTAGTCTGATAGGAGAATTACTATCAGCCATTCAAATTTCTTATTTTAGAATTTTCTTTTCTTTCAAACCCTACCCAAATTTAATTACTCAATCTAATTTGCAAATCTATTAGATGAGAATTCTAAGATATTTCAACCCCTACGTGTTCAGAAGATTTAACATGCATAATAGAAATTCACTACATTGATAAATTTGACATAGATAATCATTCATATAATCATTTCATAGACATGAAGAAGACATGAAAGAAAATTGCATAATTAAATTGTGTGAATAATCACAATCGTCTACCTAGACATTGATGCTAATTTATATGCCCAAGAAGATTGAAGAGAAGTTGATGTAGGAGCATCTTGGGTTTGCTCGAAGACTACTTTTGAGTTCATGGGAGGAGGCTCGATAGTTACTTTGGAGGGTGCTTGGACTTGTACTTGTTCAAAGAAGGATTGGTGTTTGGCATGGTCTAGGAGCTCAACATGGTCTAGGAGCTCGACATGATCTTGGACCTCAGCATGGTCTTAGAGCTCGACATGGTCTTTGGTTACTCAGCATGGTCTTGGAACTCGGCATGGTATATAGATCTCAGCATGGTCTTGGATCTTGGCATGGTATATGGTTACTTGGAATGTTCTATGGAGCTTGGTATGGTCTTTGGTTTCTCAACATGGTCTTGGTTGCTTCACAGGGTCTTTGGTTGCTCGACATGGTCTAGGAGGAGCTCGGCCTTGCTTAGGAATTTGGTGCTTGTTGTAGTCCATATAACTAATTTTCTACAATGAGTTAGAGGATGAAAAATTTATGGATTGAAGAGGGCCTATCTTTATACCTATGGTTTGAAGCATGAGTTCTAATTCATTCGAAGCTAGCAGATATCACAATTTTACTAAGACATTGATTTTGGGCATTTAAGTGTTGTTGTTGGCTAACTTGTGGCATTTAATTTATGTATTTGTATTTAATTTGTATTTTGGGATGACTTGTGGCTTAGAATGGTATAAGTAGAGGTTGTGGATAAGTCTTTAGTCATATTATCCATTCACTCAGAAGAGGAGTGAGTGTGGAAGTAGCTAGAGAGCGAGTTTTTCTTGAGTCTGTGGATAGAGCACTGAATGTGAGGTAGTTTACAATAGGATTGTGATTATCATCCATCATGGAGAAGAGGAGGAGCTTGAAAAAGAAAATTTTGAGAAGGGATAGTAGCTATAGCTTGGAAAACAAGGAGATTGCTTGTTGGGCTTGTGAGCACAAGTTGAGATCTTCTTTAGAGGTTTCTACCAAAGTGTGGATCTGGACTAGCTAGGGTTTGGGATTGGATCTTGAGGGATCTTGCAGAACTTTTACTTGCTTTGTATTTGGCCATAACTAGGAAGGCCTTATAGCCTAGCACATTGCATGTAATCGGTTATATTTATGAATATATTATTTTTATTTGGTATCAGATCTTCCATTGTTGCTTCTTGTGGTTGTGTTTCCGCTACATGGTTGTATAGTTGGGGGCTAGGACATCTCCTTTGGGGATTATCTTTCCTTGCCCTACATTAGAAGTTCCTCCTCTCAAAACCTTCTCCTTCTTGAAAATTCATTCCTCTTCCAAAATTTCACTCTCCAAATTTGTGTTCCCCAAAAATGAACCCTCAAATTGTGATAAAGAGTTCTCTTCTTAAATTGGGGCACTAATTGTCTATCCACTCAGGAGAACTCCGTGCTCACCAGACTTCAACTTCTATTAACTTTTATTTATCTTTTCTTTGTCTCTTCCCATGCACATTTATTGAATTATTAAATAACTTTATTTAATTTCCATTTGACTTCTCCTTTAGTTAATTTATTGAATTTTAATCTCTTGTGCACTTTATGCAATTAAAATATCTTTATTAATTTCACTTGTTTTTGTCATTTTAATTAATTTCTTATATTCTAATCTCATGCATACATCATGCAATCTTGAAACTTTTAATAAATTAATATATTTTCACTTTTAAATTTATTTTCGAAACTTAATTGATAAAATATTTATTAATTTAAATAACAATATCATTTAACATTTATTTAAAAATAAACTCTAAATATATATTATTATTAAATTAAATAAATATTATTATGTTCTAAATTTATTCTTATAACTTTTATCTTCAAATTTAATTCTTTTTATTTAATTAATTTCTCAATTAATTAAATATAATTAAATATTAAAATATCATAATAATTTTCCATTAAATTAAATCATTAATTTAATCTTTTAATTACACTTAATTAATAGAAAATTCACCAAAGACTCATAAAACAAAATATGAAAACCCATCATAGAAAACCACATATAAAATCAAACTAAAGGGTTATAATCACAAATTAACATCATTCGATGCATTCAAAGGGTACTCAACTCAGATACTTGTCCTTAATATCTAGAACAAATGGCTTAAAAGTTTAGGATTTGGACTTAAGAATTTATCTCCCCTCCCTTACTGTTGAGATAATGTGATAGGGTACACTCATCCTAGCAATTCAAGGAAGTTGATACTTGGTACCTGCAACTTGCATAAAATCCATGCATGTGCAAACATAATATTCTAAGCTAAATAGGCAATGGTAGGAACTGATGCATCATGTAGATCCTAACTAGTAGGTGATTACGACTCCCTTCCTTAACCAAATTAGAAACACCATACATAAAGAAAACATACACACACACCATATGCATGTAGTATGGGGTAAGTATACATCAAAGGAAACATAATAATCCATCTAACTAATCATCACCAATTACTAAAATCACTAAATAATCATCATGCATACATGAAATATAGAGTACCAAGTAATCTCATCATATAATCAATTGAATGTAAAACAATATTTGATAATCTTAAAAAAATACTACTAATAATCAAATATAAAACTAGCCTAAAAGAGTTCAGCAATGATACCAAATATGTAAACTAGGGGCAGGCACTACATCCACCCCCTTAGACTTAGGCTTAGTCCTGGAAGCCTACAAGAATGATAAAACTAAAGAACTCATTGTGTGGGTCCCATTGGATCCTTTCCCCCTATTGGAGGATATGACTCCACTGAGAACACTACAACAATAATATCTAAGATAACAAGGTACTATGAAAACTATAAAACATACTACTTTCAGTCACTTAGAGCAATCTGATTTTTGTTTAATAGTAAACTGAAAACCATATTGATCCAAATTCATTCTTTTAACAAATATTGAAATAGATCCCCTAAAAAGTAACAAAGGATAAACATCCCTAATCCATTGGAAAACATACAAGATGCTATAATAACCATAAACCATACTACTATAATCATATATATATATATATATATATAAGACACATGGTTTTGAAAACATAATAAGTTCAAATTTTAGTTTTGCCTATTTTTAGGTTTAAGTATAATTTTAGTCTTGAAGTCTAAGTGTTGAAGTATGAATAATATACCACTAAAAGTTTGAGTTCTGTTTTAGTTCAACTAGTTCAAGTTTTTGTTTGAAAAGGATATACATAATAGTTTTAACTTTCTTGTTTTTGTTCAACTAGTTAACAACTACTAGCATTCCAATATACCCAGAGCTCCTAATGTAGAAACTTAGGCTCTGATACTAGATGTAATGCCCTGCCAAGGGATCCAAAAGAAATAACCTAAAGTTTTACTAAGTTTGGCAACATTTTTTTTTGAACAAGAAAGATAATACATACGCATCAAACACATAGTAGTAGAAGGAACAACATACAATCATCTATAAACATACATAATAGGTAACATTTCTTAAAGATCTCATGACGTTGAATTACGTTTAATTTAATTAATAGTAAGTCCATCAAATACCACATCCATATGAAAAATAATTAAAATTCCAAAGTCTATTTGAATTATATACATTTGTCCTAACTGTCTCTTGGCAATAAAATTCAGAATGCTCAATCATTCATTGTACATGTCATAGGGTATGAAAGGCTCAAAGAATATACATATGTAAAAATAAAACTACATCATTCTCCTTGGATCCATGATACAAATTCATTAAAAATAAATGAAACCATCCACCATACATGATACATCCTTCCATCATAATGATACATAAAAGGAATGAAAGAAATGTAGACAAGGAAGCTCCACCCATGGTGACTATGGATGGATCTCAATGGTAAAAGTGAAAAAGCACTATGACCCAATCGTGTGGAACCTAAATGGCCTACTCCCACTGGACTGAGTAGATAGTCTCAAGTCCCAAATAGGATATCAAACCAAATATCAAAATACTCTCTAAGTCTAGGAAATCCTAAAAGTATTATAACTCAAAGGTTCTAAGATAGGTTGAAATCTAATTCCTAGAGGCACACAAGACGCATAGGAAACCTACTATGTAAGCGGGCAAGTGTCATTGCATGAATCATGTTGGAGTTACTCTAGTAGTCACTTAGGACACCAGGGTCCCTAGTGATCCCTATGTGGCCACTAGTATCATCTCATACTGACAAGGCATATTATGGAATGCAAGGTCACAACCAAGTGTTCTCTCTACTCCCATCCTAGTGTGTACTACCACTCAAGACATGGGCGAGAACATACAAAGACTCTTATTGGGTTCATTTTAATCCCCATTTAGTGTAATGGTTTCACTCATTAAACAACTTACAATGAGTTACCCTAGGAACCACTTAGGGCCTCGACCCCCATTGCAAGCCACTTCCCAACACTACATGTAGATAACCTACCCTAGGCTCATAAAAGCACAAATCAAAGAATCATAATAAAATCACCTTAGTATTATACAAGTGACTAGAAAGCATGAAAAGATAATCATAATAATCACATTAGTTCTCTACGAGCAACTGGAAAGCATCTAAATATAAATCACAATACCCATTATTTCTCAACAAGCAACCAGAAAGTATCCCAATGATACTAATCAATGAATCAAAATGGTTAAGTTAAACGTATCACAACACGACATCACCAAGATCAAAGCAAACACTTCAGTCCCATCAAGGTGATTGGAAAGTAACTCGAGTATAACTGATCAAGGACTCAAAAATGGTTAAGTAAAATAGGTCATAAAATCACCTTAGTGTACACAAGATCATTGGAAAGCAATAACAAATAGTATATACAAACATATCATAGAGTATATAACCACATTAATGTGGTTGGGTTTAAAAGATCAAGATCAAACATCATAATATCACAAATGCAAAACTCCCAAGCCTCTGGTAACAACCTAAGACTAGTCAAAACTAGGTCAACTACGAAACCACAAAACACAGATAACAAACAAAATAGTACAGTTTCATAGTTTGGATTTGATTTGAAAATACACAATAGGGTTAAAAGAAAAGTTTCAATTTGTGTTTCAATGTATGTTTCAAGTGTATAAGCTCCTCACTTTTGCACTACAAGTTATCCTATTCATTTATTGAATTACCCTCCAACCCCCCCCACCCCCCCCCATTATATTTTAAATCAATTTGATAAAATAATTAGGGGAATATAATTATATGTTTTTGTCTAAATTATTAAAATAATTGCATTGATTTACAATTTTATTAAGGTCAAAATTCAACAACCTTATCCATTAACTTTCATTATTAACTAAATTAATTAAATTATATTAAATTAAATTAAATCATATTATGTTAAATTAATTAATAATTAATACATATAAATAACTATATTTTAATTAATTATTATTAATAATAAAAACATTTATTAATTTATATCATTTAATAATTAAAAAAACTATTTTAAAAATTATTAATAATTAAATTCTGTTACAAATCAAATCATAACATAATTAAAAAAAATTAAAAATTTAACAAAATTGCATGCATTTATAAAGGCCCACATGGCCTAGCCTACGACAATAGGTCTTACTATTGCCACCGGCAGTAGTAATGCCTACTGCTACAACCTTTTAAAAGGATTGTGAGTGGTATGGGAATTGTGCGTGTGGTGGCCTTGCCTTCCCCCATTATTATTTTTTAAATTAATTTCATTTTTTTTTAAATTTCTTAAATTTTACAAAACCAATTCCCACTATATATATATATATATATATATATATATATATATATATATATATATATATATATATATATATATATATATATAGTAACATTTGCAAACTTAGTTTGATAGGAGAATTACTATTAACCATTTGAATTTCTTATTTTAGAATTTTCTTTTCTTTCAAACCCTATCCATATTTAATTACTCAATCTAATTTGTGAATCTATTAGATGAGAATTCTAAGATGTTTCAATCCCTGTGTTTAGAAGATTTAAAATACATAATAGAAATTCAGTACATTGAAAAATTCAACACAGATAATCATTCAAATAATCATTTCACAGACACAAAGAAGATAGGAAAGGAAATTGCATAATTAAATTGTGTGAATAATAACAAGTGTCTACTTGGACACTGATGCTAATCGCTATGCCCAAGAAGATTGAATAGAAGTTCCTCCTCTCAAAACCTTCTCCTTCCCAAAAATTCCTTCCTCTTCAAAAATTTCACTCTCCAAATTTGCTTTCCCCAAAAATGATGCCTCCAATTGTGATAAAGAGTTTTCTCCTTAAATTGGGACACTAATTGTGTGTTCACCCAAGAGAACTCCGTGCTCACCAGACATCAACTCCTATTAACTTTTATTTATCTTTACTTTATCTCTTCCCATCACGTTTATTGAATTATTAGATAACTTTATTTAATTTCCACTTGACTTCTCCTTTAATTAATTAATTTAATTTCAATCTCATCTACACTTTATGCAATTAAAATATCTTTATTAATTTAACTTGTTTTATCATTTTAATTAATTTCTTATATTTTAATCTCATGCATACATCATGCAATCTTGAAACTTTTAATAAATTAATATGTTTTCACTTTTAAATTTATTTTTGAAACTTAATTAATAAAATATTTATTAACTTAAATAATAATATCATTTAGCATTTATTTAAAAATGAAAATAGATATATATATTTTTTAAATTAAATAAATATTATCATGTTGTAAATTTATTCTTATAATTTTTATTTTCAAATTTAATTCCTTTTATTTAATTAATTTCCCAATTAATTAAATATAATTAAATATTATAATATCATAATAATTTTTCATTAAATTAAATCATTAATTTAATCTTTTAATTAGACTTAATAAATAGAAAATTCACCAAAGACTCATAAAACAAAATACGAAAACTCATCATAGAAAACCACATACAAAATAAAACTAAAGGGTTATAATCATGAATTAACATCATTTGATGCATTCAAAGGGTACTTAACTCAGAAAGTTGTCATAATTATCTAGGAAAATGGCTTAAAGGTTTAGGATTTGGACTTAAGAATTTATCTCCCCTCTCTTACCCTTGAGATAATGTGATTGGGTATGCTCATCCTAGCAATTTAGGGATGTCAATACCCAATATTTGCAACCTACATAAAATCCACACATGTACAAACCTAATGTTCAAAGCAAAATAGGAAATGGCAGGAAGTGGTGCATCATGTAGATCTTGACTAGCAGGTGACTATGACTCCCTTCCTCAACCACATCAGAAACACCATACATAAAGAAAACATACACGCACACCATACACATACTAGCAGGTGACTACGAATTCCTTCCTTAACCACATTAGAAACACCATACATAAAGAAAACATACATGCACACCATACACATGCAGTACGGGGTAAGTATCCATAAGAAGACACATAATAATAATCCATCTAACTAATCATCATCAATTACTGACATCACTGAATAATCATCATGCATACATGAAATATAGAGTACCAAGTAATCTCATCATATAATCAACTAAATGTAAAACAATATCTGATAATCTTAAAACAACACTACTAATAATCAAACATAAAACTAGCATTAAAGAGTTTGGCAATGATACCAAAAATGTAAACTAGGAATAGGCACTATAATTCCTAAGTCTGATTATGACACAATGACATTAGATCAAATAAGCTTTTTGCAACAAGCTTTAGAGAAGAAAAAGCATAAGAAATGCTTATGAGAGAATATAGGCAGAAGCAAGCTCTTCAAGACATAAAAGATGTCTTTCTAGATTACTAGAGAAACTATCAGACATAGTGGAAAAGGTCAACAATGAAGACATTGATTCTAGTGTTGAACATTTTGAATGGTCTGAAAAGAAATTCAACAGCAAGGTCAATGAGAAGATATCTGGTGAGATAGCACTAAATCAAGTTGCATTGACAATGAAGGTTGAGGATGTGAAGAAGGTACTTGAGAATATATTCTCATTGTACACCAAATTATGTGACCCTAAACTCTTCACCCAAGAGACTAGACATCATATTCTGAGCCTATCTAGAGAAATCTAAATATATCAGGTACAAGATTACCTCTAAACCCAGCTCAAAGTGAGAAGCATTTTAATAAATTGCTTCAGTCCCAAAGTCAATTAGCTATATTAATAGCAAAAGAGGCTAGTATAAGAGCCAAAATGACATTTATCTAGGTATCTCTCACCCCTCATATGGAGATATTGCACAAGGAGCTAGGATATGCAAAAACTTTACTAAAGAAAGACCCCAATCTTTCTACTCTAGATGGCTTAGTACACCTTTCTAAGCTTGCCATCCAACTCACGTCACTAGATGTTGCATGTAACAACTAGGATGCAGCTCTTAAAATTATAATGGAGGTTCATAAATCATTTTTGGACAAACACACTATGCATGTATAGCCCATTTGACATAAGTGTCAAAAAGGGAGAGAATATCCTATGGGAGAGACAGATAGAAAGGCGGAGATAGTAGGAGATAGATAAAAAAGAGAGAGATATCAAGAAATAGATAAAAAGGGGGAGACAAAAAAAAGGATGAGAATATCCTATTAGGAATAATAAAGAAAGTAGAATAGATTGAGAAATACAATGCAGAGATAGAAACGGAGCAAAACAAAGCATGAAAGAGTATAACTTCATTGAAGTCAAAGAGTATAAGTGCATTGAAGTCAAAGAGTATTAGTCAGTAGAGATAAAGATACTCAAAATGGAAAATAGATTTTGGATACAAAAAAAACATATTAACTCAAGGGGAGTTATAAATTTTGAGGTTTATAGGTCATTGCATAATTTTGAAATTTTGAAGTTTTGTACTTAAGTCAAGTCGTGGATATGTTATACTCAAGAAGATTAGATTGATTATGTATACTCAAGTCTTTTTGACACTCATGTCAAAGGGGGAGATTGTTGATCTTAGATTGGTTTTGAAAAGTGAGTTTCAACACAGTTAAGACATTGAATTAGTTCATACCAAACTAGTAATGCATGCCGACTAGAACCTATAAATATTAGACCATGTCAAGTCACTCATGTTCTAAGCCACTCAAGTGCTAAGAAAATAGATAATGTTGAGTGATTCAAGTGCCAAGTAAATAGTAGATGGTGAGCATTTCAAGTGTTGAGTAAGAAAAATGGATGTCGAGCATTAGAGACTTCTTATGTTGAGTGACATAACTTGGGCATATTTGTTTGTAATGGCACAAACAACTATGTAAACCATTTTTTAGCCAACCTAAGGATAGATTTCAAGCTTTTCTAGATAAGGAGAAATCTATATGAGAATTCTCTATGCAATTACATGCAGCAAATCAAAAAATGGGAAGGTTTAAGTGGCAAAATAGATGAATCTCAATAGTACATTCATACCTAACCCTAAGCCAACTAATTCTTCTTAAGGATGATGAAGCCCTAAATTTTTAATGTTGTTGAGAGCATTGCAAAGGGTGAATGATCGAATTGGAGGAGCGAACAAGACACTTTGTAGAGAATTCAAGGTGACTTAGTAGTAAGACTGAATTGTAAAATCATTTAAGTGAAGAATAGATGATAGAAGATACAACATTGATACATCAAATTTTGAAGGATAAATCAAAGATTGGATAGAGGTGATCTATTATCAAGCAAGCATGTGCCAACCACAAGATCTATGCTAAGACATTTTGACAAGTGATTTCAGTTAAATATCTTAACAAAGTAGTCCTGACAGGATGTATGAAATCCTTTAACAAGGTGCTTACTTAGTTATAAGTTGAAGTCCTCTAACAAGGAACACTTCTAATAGGGTGTTGAAATCCTTTAAGAAGGTGGAACTTAATAGTTTTTGTAAGTCTTTAATGAGATAGGCCTTTCATAGGGAAAATCATGATTCATGGCCAAACCATTGTAACCTTAATTGGATACACTTTATTGCTATAGTAGTGAAGATTTGTGGGTGTTATCCCCACCCCAATTTTACCTTCTCATTTGGACAGTTTATGGGTAATCATATCTGGTGTTAAGTGTGTGTGTTTGATTACATGTTTACATGATTGATACATATGTTGTATATGTTATTTCAGTATATTAATGCATGTAATGGATGAATGATGAAATTTTTATGCGTTTAAGTTTAAAATCCTAATTCATGCCACACCCCCCCCCCCCACCAAAAGTTTACTCCTTTCCCACTTGTAATTCCAGCAATGTGCTACTTGTTTGAATGGTTTTGATAATGTTTTCATAATATTCCTTACAATCTCATCTTCCTCTTTAGATCTTTCACAAGACTCAATTCTTGCTACAATCTTAGATATTCTACCAATATAGCTTCTCATATATTCATCTTCCATCATTTTAGTATCTTGAAAGAAACATATCCAATTCTATAGTTGTACTCTTTTAGCATGCTTATCTCCTTCAAAATTATTTTCTAAAGCCTTCCAAATTTTATGATATGTTATTAAAGATCTTATGTAATTATGTTCATTTTTAGGAAGATCTATCAGTAATGTTTCTTTGGCTTGCATATTATACATAAACAGACCTCTTTCTACTTCACTACATTCCTCAACCTTGTTTTCTTCTAAAATCTCTTTATCATTCCTTGTCAAAAGCCAATATCCTAGACACATACATATAAAATGATTCTTCATATTTTCCTTCTATATATCATATTTAACTTCATTAAACTTTGGACTTTATTTTATAAAGTGACCCACCATTGATCTCCCAAAGTTGTTAAGCTTTCTCTTCAAGAACTTGAGGCTCTAATACCAATTGTTAGAAAGTAAAGTCTACCAATATAACTAAGAGGTGGGAGAGTGAATCAATTATCCAACTATTGTGATAATTATCAACCGTATTTTTCTTTAACCATGTGAGCAATATAATCAACAACCATAACAAGATACTCATACACAATAACACTAGATATGTTAACTAGGGAAACCCTTGATCAAAGTGAAAATCCTAGTGAGGATGGTACCCACAAAATGATGTACTAATATAAATGTTCCTTGTTAGATAATGGACTCTATTAGGAGCCAATGAAATAAATTCAATACATATTAGTCTATGTTAGGAAACTTTAAATCCCTACTAGTAGATTCCAACCCTATTAGGAGTTGTAGAAGGTAGATGGACACATTGTCCAAAAAAATTTAGGGACAAGGCCATGAAACTCACTATGTAACTAATCTCTTTATTATTCGTTGTAGAATAATAGAAATTAATGAACTTTGCTTGTCCCTCCTCTGTCATATCAACTAGACTTATTCTCTTTTGATCTTGATACTAGATCACCAACTTTGCATCCAATAATCCCTTGGATCACTTACACACATTTACCAAATATTTTGATCATGTTCACACACTTCTTACTTCAGTCACAACACATTCAAACTTTACCAAAAATGAACTACCCTTCCTTTATACCATGTCCTTAAAATAATTCCTTGATTCAATCTTGAGGCTTTCCCAATTAATTATAATAGGACCATATTACGATAATTAATTATATTACAATTACACAATGATGTCAACTTACAGCATTTACAACTTCTCGCATGTACAACCTCAAATTTTGCACACTCACTGACATCATCATCAGGTTCTTTATTGCTATCTAACCTCACATATCATGATTCTATCTCTATTAGGAGATATAATCCAAAAAAAAAAAATTTCTTCTCACAAACTCTGTCTATATACTACCCTCTTTAAATCAAGCATATCTCTTGCATATCTTTGCCTTTCTTGATGTGCACTTCACCATGTAATCAGGACATAGTGTAGAATACATCCTTAACCATTCTTGACTTGATCACCAAAAATTTGTCCTTATGACCTTATTCTCTATTTGCTTCTCTATCATTCTTCACAAAAACTATACTATGTTGACAACAATGAAAAACATTGTCATGAATGTAACATGTCAATCATGCTAATAATCTCCCATGTACTCTAGAAATTCTTAGGATAATCCTCCAAAGGAATATCATCAACATTCATACTAACATAAGTGAGTGCAACAATTACTACACTACTTTATGAAGAAGTTGATACAAAGGTCAAGCCCTTTGTAAAATATGAAGAAGCAAAAGTTAGAATAACTTTAGATATTAAAATTGCTTCTATTGATAAAAAGAGAAAGAAAATGATTCAATACCAAGAAGGAGAAATGGGCACACACAGATGAAAGTTAAAGAACTTTTAATGCTAACATAAGGTCTTGGAGAGGATCAAGACATTGATAGTTATGTGAAGGAAAAGGAAGAAAGTGTAGAGAAATAGGGCAAAGCCCTAGCACTTATCACCCCACCAATAAAGAAGGCCAAAATAGTAAAATCATTGAGCCTAAGGAAATTAATGAAGAAAATAAGGTAATATCTAAGCTCATCTCTCCTCTTGCACCACCGAGACCAATAACCAAGGCAGTGATAGGAGTCAGTGTCAAGTCATAGAAAATGAAAGTGTTGTAAAGGTTACCAAACCTGGTAAAGGATCAAGTGGCACAAGTGCAATCAAGAGAAAAATGCCAGCCACTAAAGGTTGACTAAAGAGAAGAAATTTGAAGAAACAAAAATATGTTGAAGAGGAAGATGTTGAGAGAACTTAATCCAATGAACCTAGTCACCACTGATTCATTGTGCATACAAAGCCTAAAACTATTGATGAGGTGTTTGACAATATTAGAAACTTTGTAGGACTATCAAACTTTAGATTCTTAAAGTATGTTACACTGAGTTCCATAGACAAGTCTATAGTAGAGGAAATCATATTACACATGATGGCTAAGTTCAAATTGACTCCTTCAAAGATAGGAAGCAATATTCCTAGTGATTTGTATAGTATAATTGATAGTAAGTGGCAACAAGAAACTATAATTGAAAATCAAATAAGAGAACAAACATTAGCCAAAATCACACCTGAGCTAAAAAATAAGCAAAAGAAAACATTTTTTGAGAAGTAGAGGAATATATTTTTTCCTAAATATAGAACATTCATAAGTTTATAAAATAAAGTTTAGACTATGGTATAGAAAAATGAATTATTGTGGAAAAGAATTTTGGGACTAACAACAGGAGGAGATAAACAAGAGAAGGAAGAGGACACTATAATAATTAAAGATGATGAATAGGTCCCCATTATCTCCTAGTTAGTGCAAGTGGTTGAAAAATTCATCGATGGGGATGTTGAAGCAAATGAAAAGCTAATGGCCTAGTCTAATAAAAAGTATTGGAGAAAGTTTCTACTATGATTGCAGTAAGAAAAGTTGAATTGTTAGAAATTGTACAAAATTTGGAGTAACTTATGAAGAAAATACAAGATTTATACAATATTGTTTGTGACATGCCCATTTAACAAATAAGTTTCAAGAAAACATTCAACAGATTTAGGCTGATATTAAATTATCAAGAAACTCTATCTCTCAGTTAGCTAGAACAAGCTCAATGCACTAAAATAGATTATTGTTTTCAAAAGGGAGGTTGGTTGAGCTACATACAATGGATAGAAGAATGTGAGCCAAATTTATCTGCTTATGATCAATTATGATACCTCACTTGGAGGTTATGCAACAAGAGTTGGCTTTAGCAAAGGATCTAGTTCAAAGAGATCATAATATTTCTATTGTTGATAGCTTAATTAATTTAGCTACAAATTTGGAGATAAAAATTCATTTTTTGGAATCAATAAGAGTCACATGAGATTATTCTCTTTCCATGATCATTCAAAGTAATAAACCATTCATTGATAAATATGGTTTGATTCCATCCACTTAGTCCTAGTAGTAGACATAAGTGACAAAATCAAGGGGGGTAGATAAAGTATAAATGAAGAAACATAAAGAGGGATATATAAGATTGTAGAATGGACAAACATGATTAATCAGAGATACATAGCTTAGAATAGAAGAAGTTAGACAAGGTATTACAAGAAACACTCCAACTATATGAGTCATGTAACATATGTATTGTATATTGTGTTTAAAAAAAATATTAAAAAAAAATTGAAGTTCTATAAGAACTAAGTCATACGCATCGAGGGAGTACTATTATTTTTATATTGTAAAGATGTAATCATGACAAACCATTTTTTCCACTAATGTCAAAAGGGGAGATTTTTGGTATCTCTATGTTTTGTTTCCTATTAGTATGAAATACTTTGTCATATATATGGAATATTTAGTCAATCATCACTATGACCGAGTTACTCTATATAGGCTGAGTTATGTCTTTGTAAAGACTTTTAAATAATCGTATGTATGTCAAGCTTTATGGAGATGAGAAATTATTTCATCACTAAATATTTCCATATAAGCTGAGTTTAATAAATGTTGAGAAAACAAAAGCATATAGATTTCAAGTCATACAAAAGGAGTTGAGTTAGTTAAGGTCAAGTAACAATAAGAAGAATAGTTATGACCAAGCATCATAGACAATATGTGTCGAGTAACACATAGTGAGCAAGAATGTTTGAAATGGTACAAATTTTCAGGTAAACCATTTTGAGCTAACATGTAAACAACACTTAATGATCATAGAATTTGTTACAATGGTTGTTACACATTTTAATGTGGATCATTGATCCCTATGAAGGAATGACAACCAATTAGATAAAGAGAAAAAAGGGAAACATCTAGATCATTAATCTTATTCTAGAAGACTCTATGGATCTCTTTAAAAGGGTAGATCCAGACCCTATTTTCCATAGTGTAGTAAGAGAAATGAAGTGAAGTATTATGTGAAGGATGTAACGTATTTGTGGCTACAAGAAAAACTTTTGAAGTAATAGAGTTTAGTGACCTAGTGAAGCAATGAAGGATAGATTAAAGATATATAAAATAGAAGATCATATGAAAGATTGTAAGGAGGAGATTCATAATCAACATTGAAAGTATAGACCTAAGGATTAGGTACTAAATCAGATTGAATTAGGGTAAATCTCTTAACATACTGGTCCTAACATGCCTTTCTAAATCTCTTAATAGAGTTTGTACCTCATTGTAAGTGTTAAATCCTTTAATCAAGGTATACCTAACAGTCTTTCTAAAAATCTTAACAAGGCATACCCCTCATAGGGTAGATCATTAGAAGTGATCAAATTTGAAGTCCTAATAGGCTAATTTTGTTACTGCAACAATGAAGATTTGTGGGTGTCATTCCCACCCCAATTTTACATTCACCTTGAAGGATTTATTGGTCACAAAAATATTTTGTGTTATGCATTTACATTTCATGGATGTGATACATAGTTAGATTAATTTCAGCATTTGATATTTCAATTTATGTTATACATAATCTAGATATGAGATTGTTAATATAGTGAGTATAGTCAAGTTGTTTTGAAAGAAAAACATTTTATAGATCCTGATTTGCCCCCTCCTCCTCCCCACCCCCACTCTTAGTTTCCCAATACACTTCCAATAGGAGTATCCTAGCATTGTTGGAGCATTTTTGAGATTGCTAGTATGATCATAAGTTGTATTCATGAGAGTATTTGTTATTTATGTCAACCTAATAAAGATTAATAGAGTAGTAGATAGTGTTTGAGATCACATGGTTCAAGGATTGAAGATGAGATCAAGTGTAGTTGAGGATATTATACTCTATAAAATTTCCTAATATCGTAGTTAAGAGCGCATGAAAAAAGTCAAAGATAAGTGATAATTATTTGAGATTTACATAACATAGTATAAAAATAGAGTTCTAAAGAAGTGGTTCTTGGTAATTGGATTATATATCATAAAAAAAATACAATTTGATTGAGTGAAATTAGATAGAGGCACAAGGCATCATGTTGATATATGGTTAACGATGTGAAATCTAAGGTTGCATATGTGAATCTTTATAAACATCATGAGTAAACAATTTTATGTGATTGTTAAAATATGTAGTATATCATGTATTATTTTCTCTTATAAAGGTCCTATTGTAATTGTAAATTGAGAAATCCTCAAGGCAAACTCAATAGATTAATTTAAGCATTTGGTATAAAGGAAAGATATTTTCCTTTTGATTAAGTGACAAGAGTAATGAGTATAATGGCATGTGAGTTAGATATATGAGAAGTGATAGTATTGTTAGAATGTTTAATAATAATAACTAAGAGGGGGGGCGAATCACTTATCCAACATCTAGATGTACCAATTGAACAAGCAAACACTAATAACTTCAAATCTTAACATTCATTAGCTTAGCTTCTATAATCAACTTTCCATAAACATAAACTAATAGTAAATTGTCCTAAATATAAAAAAACTTTCAAAATGTAAGCATTAATCAGTAAATCACCACATAAAATATTCACACAAGTTTGACACTAGGATTTCATGTGGAAACCCAATTTGGAAGAAATTGCCAGTAACATGTCACCAATTTTTCACTCTTCTAAAGTGAGCTCTATTAGGAGACAACCCTACTAAAGGTTACAAAACATACTATTAAATGTGACCTTGTTAAAGGATTTAATCATCCTATTAGGAGTGTCCTTGTTAGAGGAATGTAGAACATTCCATTAGATTGCCACCTTGATTAAAGGATTTACATATGATTGTTAGGTCAACCTTAATTAATGGATTTCAAATACTAATACAATGGTTAGAAAGTAATAGTAGGTTTTGATCTATCAAGTACAACTCACTTTGGAAATTTAGATCTTCGTTTGAATCACATGTTGATCCATTAATAAGCCTTCATTGTCATCTCAGTCTATGATTTTCTTGGTCACCCTTCAAGCAATCACACTTCTCCTCTTCTCAACTCTTCTCGTCCTTCTTAAGTTTTCTAGTTAGTAGCATCAACCCTTCTCTAACCTTCAATAACCTTCCTTAAAATTATCCCTTCTACCTCTTTAAATAGGTAATTATGATTTTTTGTGGCTTAAACACTCCTATAGGTCTTAGGGTTATGATCAGATTCAACACATACAATGTATCTATCCACCTCTTTTTTGTCCTTTACTTTTCTAGAATTTTCTTTATGAATCCTTACATAGAAATGTGAAAACACTATTTCTCTTGATTTAAATGTTCTAGGTCAACCATCCTTATCTTCAACATGCTTTCCATATCCCAAGAAAAAAACTCTTAGAAATCACAATTTGTCCTAAATTATCAAAATGTTATTCAAGAGAACAAATTTCCACAATCCATTATATTGTACTAGTATGTTTCTGGATTCGATTGTGTTAAGATTTTTACCATCAACGTTTCGAATCACACTACGTGATCCATCATCAGGATGAAGAGCAAGAGAAGCACAAAAGTATATTGCAGATAATGGATGACTCAAGAAAGATATAAAGGGAATAGGCCAAGAAAGATAGCACACACTCCGAGGTTGAAGAAAGAAAATAAATAAAATATAAATATAGATAAAAGAAACATTAAAAAAGGGGGGGGGGAAGGACCGAAGGACAAGGGGGTCAATAAGGGAAGACTCCCGAGGACAGATTAGAAGATAAATAAAGGCGACAAAAGAATAAAGGGAAGAATGGTGAGAAAAGACACGGGAAGAAATAAGAATATAGAGGAACCCCCAAATATG
The DNA here is from genome assembly GCA_028749045.1 of Cupressus sempervirens. Taxonomy (NCBI): domain Eukaryota; kingdom Viridiplantae; phylum Streptophyta; class Pinopsida; order Cupressales; family Cupressaceae; genus Cupressus; species Cupressus sempervirens. The sequence goes on along the minus strand of CM053784.1, from coordinate 176,396,410 downwards.
AGATGACTAAGAGCGTGCCCCAAAATTAGGACTCAATATGACGGGAATAAAAAGAAGAGAACAATCAGAATAACATAAGCAAGAGACAAGCAATGGTCGAGGAAGAAATACGCTCTAGCTGATAACTATGCGACAAAATGTATAGAAGAGAGGCCAAACCAATAGGAGTGTGTAAGATTTATTGTGCCAATGTGTGTGTTTGAATATTGAAAGGGTCGAATATATATATATATATATATATATATATATATAACTATGAGTGTGTGCGAAAGAGTATGTGAATATATATACATATACGAGAATCAATATAAAGCAAAAAATATAAATAAACCAACTAAAAAATATAAATGAGGAATAAATATGTGCGGGAGTGGATATATATATATATATATATATATATATATATATATATATATATATATATATATATATATATATATATATATATATATATATATATATATATATATATATATATATATATATATATATATATATATATATATATATATATATATATATATATGGTATCTACGAAAGTAAAAGAATAAACTAAATAAATTAGGTAAGAAATAGGAAATAAATGTGCAAGCGTGGATATATATAAGACTGCAAATATGCAAGTGAACGCCACTATAGACAAGAAAACCCAAGCTGAAAAAAGGACCACCACAAAGGGACAAGGATGAGGAAAAGAGACCAGGAGGACATGAAAAGAAAGAAACAAGCCAGAAGGGAACACAAACAAAAGAGACCAAGACCCCAGGAGAACACCCCTGCCCCAAGCCCACCAAAAGGTGGTGTACGAGAAGTGTACCCCTAGGATCTAAGGCTGTTGCTCAGCGCCCATTAGGACCAGGACGCCTAAAAAGACTACCCCACATGGTCAAAGAGAGCCAAGCTAAAAGCAAGAACCAACGAGAAAAGAAGAGACCTAAAGGGAACAACCACCAACAACAAGGCAGACGGAGAGGAGAAACCCAATTGGAGCACAAGGCGAGAAGAACAAAGAGGGAGTGGGAGACCACCTAGGGAGAAGGGGGGGGGGGGGGGGGGGGGGTTGAGAAAGAGGAAGGTCAACCCGCGCGAAGATAGTCTCTGTCCCTTGCAGCCAGCATTGGCTGCCAATAGGGGTTAAGGTTCCAACCATCGTCACGATTAAGGTTAATGGGGTGTTTGTGGATCTCGACTGCTTCTTTGAGTTTTCTTTTAAAGAAGTTATCTTCCTTGGCAAGCACCTGAGTGTCTTCCAAGAAAATGTGATGCTTGGTCATGAAGGAGTGCTTGGCTAAGGCTAATTTGCACACTCTATCGTGTCTAATGTCGGTGACATGCTCTTTGATCTGAGTGTGGAATGAGCGGCCCGTTTCGCCAATATAAGGTGTGCCACAGGAGCAGACCACTTTGTAGACCCCAGAGTTGTAAAAAGTGTCTCTAGAGTCCTTGATGGGGGGAACAAGGTCTCTAATTTTGGCAAGGGGTTTGAAGGCTACACGTAGGCCTTTCTTGGTAAGGATTTTGGAGATTTTGTGGGAAAGGCCTTCAACGAAGGGGAGAGAGGCATTGAGCACTAGGGGGGGACAGGAAGGGGTGGGAGCAGGGAGGGAATGGTGGACGGACTTCACTTGGTTGAGAGCCCTAGAAATTTGTTTAGGGGAATATCCATTGAGCTTAAAGACTTTGCAGAGGTGGTCTAGCTCAAGGCTTAAGTGATCATTATCAAAAATTCTAAAAGCTCTCAAAGCAAGGGTCTTGAGAATGCCCAATTTTTGGCTGGGATGGTGGTGGGAGGAGGCGTGAATGTACAAGTCTGTGTGAGTTGCCTTTCTAAATACATGACGACCTAGAGAGCCATCCGGTTTTTTGATGAGGAGAACATCAAGGAAAGGCAATTGACTATCAGACTCTAGCTCCTTGATGAAGGATATGCTAGGCGCTAAGTTATTGATGTGTTGTTGGAACTCTTCTAGTCTGTCAAGCCCATGAGGCCAACATATATTAGTGTCATCAACAAAGCGCTTCCACCACTTAGGTTGAAGAGGGAAGGATCGGAGGGCCAACTCTTCAAAATGTTCCATATAAAGGTTGGCAATGATCGGAGAGAGAGGGGAACCCATGGCCACGCCATCAACTTGCTCATATATGACCCCTTGGAAGGAGAAGAAAGTGGATCAAAGGCACACCTCAACCAAACTTGCAATCTCTGCGTTGGTCTTACACTTCATGATTTTGATGGAATCGAGAATTGGAACCTTAGTGAAGAGAGAGACGACATCGAAACTCACCAAGACATCATTACTATCAAGATGAGCATCCTTGATGAATTCGATAAAGTGTGTCGAGTCTCTGATAAAGGAATCAGATTTGCTGACCAAGGGAGAGATTAATCTGGCAAGATGGGCCGGAAGAGGGTATGTGGGTGATCCTATGGTGTCAACAATCGGTCTCAGGGGGATACCCTCCTTGTGAATTTTTGGGACACCATAGATGCGAGGGGTGACTTCCCTAGAGGGGATTAACCTCTTTTTGATGTTAACATCAAGGGATGAGGCCAAGACACTAGCTTTGACTTTCTTCAAAATTTTGGCACAAGGATTACGAGCCAAGGTTTTGTAGTTCCGAGAGTCCTCCAAAAGGTTAAGCATCTTAGCAACATAATCTTGTCTGTTCATGATGATAGTAGCATTACCTTTGTCAGCTTTGGTAATGACTAAGTCATTGTGATGTAACAAAATTTTGAAAGAAATGAACTCTGCTTTGGGGATGTTGCGCTTAGGAGGCTTGGTGTGCCTTAAGGCAACTGCGCAATCCTGTCTAATCTCTTCGGCGGCATCATTAGGGAGAGCACGGATAGCATTCTCAATCTCAACAAGAAAGTCGACATGCAGAATGGTACAAGGTGCCACCCCGAAACTGAGACCCCGTTTTAAGAGGTTAAAAGAATGGGGGTCGAGGGTGACACTCGATAAGTTGACAACGAGTTTGCTGTCCCAATTGTGCACCAAGTTAGAAGCACAGGATAAAGGGTTGGGTGGGACACCACCTAGAGAGACCGAGGTTAGGGATGGGGACGGAGGAGGAGAAGTCAGCTCCTTCCCACCAATTTCATCCAACGGGTGGATGCGAGAGGGGCCCGAGGTGGGTGAAGGAAAGGGGCAAGAGAGAGTAGGTAGACACCTACTACGGAGGCTAGAATCACCTACAGCAGCAGACCGATCAAGGGTGGCGGGTGTACCTTGCATAAGGGTCACACCATTGGGAGGCGCCAAGCTAGGAGGGGCTCGAGGTTCATAATTAGACTGGGAGACATCAGCGTTGTCATTAATGCAAGACGTGCCAAACATTGCATCAGAAGGAGGCGAAGAAGGAAAACAAGCAGAAGGAGACGTACTTGAACTGGCCAGAGAAGAGCCGTTGAAGGGAATGGACCGTTGCGATACTCTCGACAGCAGAGAGGGGCCTCGATGGTCATTCCGCAGAGAAGAGCTGAACCGTGGAACAGTCTTGGGCCCAGAAGGAAGAGAGGAGGAAGGCCAGTTCGCGAGTACTTGAGGCGCTGGACAAGCATGCTACCTGCTAGAAGAATCTGGCACCTCTGTTACGCCATCTGCAATGAGCGCCTGAGTCTGAATGTCCTGCGACATGGAGGCCCCACTAAGACTAATGGTCTCCTGGTTCGGTGCGGGCTCAGTGCGCGCGAGGGGGTGTGTCCATGAGTGGTGGGAGGGTGAAGGAAACTGCCCCAAGCTGGAAATTCGTTGGAAGCGATGCGCCTTGCGCGCCAACAATTCAAACTTACTTTTTTACCTATTGATACATCCCTTTTGTCGCCCCAACGCTTTGGCGTGTGATGAAGTGTCAAGACAATTCCAAAGATCTGGTCGCAAGGAGCAAGCGAGCTCAAGATGCAGGGGAAGCAATATGGTGTTGAGATGATTGATGGATCTTCTCGTTGACTGAATGACACATCTGAGAAGGGAGAGACCTGCACGCAAGAAAATCTGCTTGGTGTATGCGCCCCAAAGGTGGTGTTTAATCCTGACAAAGGAGGGGATCAACTGGAAGTCCCGACATCTTTTGAGAAAAGCCAAATCTGCAATCTTTTTCATAAGCTTAATTCGTAGCAACTCAAGCTTCTTGGATTTGAAACAGATTTCCCTCCCATGAAGGGTATCAATTAAAGAGAACAAATTTCCACAATCCATTATATTGTACTAGTATGTTTCTGGATTTGATTGTGTTAAGATTTTTACCATCAACGTTTCGAATCACACTACGTGATCCATCATCAGGATGAAGAGCAAGAGAAGCACAAAAGTATATTGCAGATAATGGATGACTCAAGAAAGATATAAAGGGAATAGGCCAAGAAAGATAGCACACACTCCGAGGTTGAAGAAAGAAAATAAATAAAATATAAATATAGATAAAAGAAACATTAAAAAAGGGGGGGGGGGGAAGGACCGAAGGACAAGGGGGTCAATAAGGGAAGACTCCCGAGGACAGATTAGAAGATGAATAAAGGCGACAAAAGAATAAAGGGAAGAATGGTGAGAAAAGACACGGGAAGAAATAAGAATATAGAGGAACCCCCAAATATGAGATGACTAAGAGCGTGCCCCAAAATTTCCTATTTCTTACCTAATTTATTTAGTTTATTCTTTTACTTTCGTAGATACCATATATATATATATATCCACTCCCGCACATATTTATTCCTCATTTATATTTTTTAGTTGGTTTATTTATATTTTTTGCTTTATATTGATTCTCGTATATGTATATATATTCACATACTCTTTCGCACACACTCATAGTTATATAATAATGCATTGTTTATATATATATATATATATTCGACCCTTTCAATATTCAAACACACACATTGGCACAATAAATCTTACACACTCCTATTGGTTTGGCCTCTCTTCTATACATTTTGTCGCATAGTTATCAGCTAGAGCGTATTTCTTCCTCGACCATTGCTTGTCTCTTGCTTATGTTATTCTGATTGTTCTCTTCTTTTTATTCCTGTCATATTGAGTCCTAATTTTGGGGCACGCTCTTAGTCATCTCATATTTGGGGGTTCCTCTATATTCTTATTTATTCCCGTGTCTTTTCTCACCATTCTTCCCTTTATTCTTTTGTTGCCTTTATTTATCTTCTAATCTGTCCTCGGGAGTCTTCCCTTATTGACCCCCTTGTCCTTCGGTCCTTCCCCCCCCCCCCCCCCCCCCCCCTTTTTTAATGTTTCTTTTATCTATATTTATATTTTATTTATTTTCTTTCTTCAACCTCGGAGTGTGTGCTATCTTTCTTGGCCTATTCCCTTTATATCTTTCTTGAGTCATCCATTATCTGCAATATACTTTTGTGCTTCTCTTGCTCTTCATCCTGATGATGGATCGCGTAGTGTGATTCGAAACGTTGATGGTAAAAATCTTAACACAATCGAATCCAGAAACATACTAGTACAAAATGTTATTCCTCAGCCAAAATTGTGTTTTGATACTCTGTCATCATTGGGTTTCTTGAAACTACTAGATTTCTTTCTCAACACATATGTTTTTACTTGGTCAATATTGATGCTCAAACAATATTATTTTTTATCAGCACTTACTATAGCTTGATTAGCACTGGTATCACTCAACTTATACTTCAAATCCTTTAATCTTCCACTTTGTTCCTTAGTTAATCCTATGCATTTGGTCTATCTTTGATCACTTAATGAAAGATTTAATATTATTATCTTCTTCACTTGTAGCATGATCTAGGAGCATTTAGAGGTGTAAGGGCAATTCTGTATCAGCCAAAAATATGTTTAGTTTTAGTTTCTGCTTAATGTGTTTTTATTTGTAGATACCCATTTGGGTCAAATAAAGGTTCCAACTCTCATAGTTTGACTACTGGTTTTTTGGGTTAGAGTTTTTGAGCACCTTGGGATATGTGCTAATGTAGAAAATAGTTTATTTTGTAATTTAGCCATAATTATAACGAGTTAGAGGGTTCTAGTTGAAGAGATGATTACAATTGTAATTTAAAGCATTCCAGAAAAAGCATTGGGTCAAAAGGCTTTATGGTTTGAAAGTTATTACAATTTTAAGTTTCCTGGAGACCTCCTAAGCGCACTTAAAAATCAGATTTGAGGCACCAAACATCCGCATATGGGCCCAAAAATGGGGGACAAGCAAATATTTCCATAGGCCTATAGAGCACTTTGGAGAGCTTTTTGAAAATGTAAACAATTTGTCAATCAAAGTCCCAGATCAAAAGTTATGCCTCTCAGAAGTTGGACTACCATTTCTGGATTGTTCTAATTTTACACCAACTTCTGACATGATTTCTAGAACCTTCTATTTTAGTGGTGGATGCCAAATGGAATATTCTAAAATTTATTCCTAACCCTAAACCTAATTAGGGTTTATTTAAGAACATTTTTGGCATTGTAAAGGTAGTTTTTGGTGGAGATTGAGAGAGGGTACTGTGAGGAGAATTTTTCTCTAGAATCATAGAATTGTAAGCTTGTAGGGCATGTCTTTGAGTCTATTTTCATTGTACTTAATGTAATAGCATATCACTTCTAATAATAATATTTTCCTTTTCCTATTGTGTTCATTTTGGTTGTGGTTTGTGCCCTCGTTATAGTATGATTTAAACAATCACTTTATCTTTTCAAAGTTTAACTAGTCAAGTGTCTATTTATAGTTTCCTCTTCATAACTCAACCTTTCCTCTAAGTACTTCTTTTATGACTAACTTCTCAAATCATTTTCATCAATCAATTAGATATGACATTTAGATCAGATAGTAAACTATCTTACAATAATCTTTGACACCAATTACAACATAACAATTGTTCCAATTGTAGTTTCCAACAATCTCCCTCTTTGGCATTCATGGAAACACCTCTAGTTACAATGCAATCCAAAAGATGTATTATCTTGAGAAAATACCTCTTTGTATAGTATCAAATCTTCATTAATATCCTTAGTTTCATTTTGATTTACATCATTGTGTCCAACAATATATTTCTTTAGTTTCATTCTGATTCTCATGCATACAACTCTGATATGCAACACATAAACAACCTCTATCATATTAGAACATGAAATGAATTAGATGAACTTTTGTATTGTTGGCAATACCTCTCATTAAATTTATTCAAATTCTGCTTATTAGTAATCTATTCCTCTTTCTTATGGTAACAGATTCATAATATATCCCTCTTTGGAAACAATGCCAAAGACATTTCAACTTATACATCTTTTCCATGTAGATATCTTCATGTCAAATTTGAATTCTTTGACTGTCATTAGTAAATGACTGATACAACATGATTCTATCCTTTCTTTTTCTTACTACTACTTTAGGAAACTCCTAAAGTAGGATTGTTTACATCAACTTGTAAGATAATTTGATCAAAACCTTTGATGTAGAGCACCATCTTTCCTTAAGAAGCTTTATCTAGGGGAATCACCCCCAGTTTACCTCTTATATGTTGATGATCATTTTTAGGTAAATCTTGTGTGAATATATCAGCTATTTTCTCCTTAGTGTTCACATACTCTGTCTTGAACTATCTCTCTCAAGTAATGATACTTGATAGCAATATGCTTGGTTTTTGTGTGCATCACAAGATTCTTTAATATGTTAATAGCACTACTGTTATCATAGTAGCTAACAATTAGATCTATGATCTCTTCCTTCATACCTTTTAATAGTTGCTTGATCCATATGATGTTAAACAATTTAATATTGTTGTCGCATATTTAGCTTTAGATGTCGATTGTGAAATACAGCTTTACTTTATCTTGTCCAAGAAATTAGTGTATTTCCTAAAAAGAATGCATCTCTACATGTACTATTTCTATCATCAAAATTAGTTTCCCAGTTAGAATCAGTAAATGTTATAATATATAGTCCACTGATATATCTAAGAGGGGGGTGAATCAATTATACAACTATTAACATCAATACCAACATTAAACAATCTTAACCATATGCGTAATGTAAACTAAAAGCACAATAACACCAGATATGTTAATTAGGGAAACCCTTGATTAGAGGGAAAACCCTAGTGGGGATGATATCCACAAGATGATGTACTAGTATAAATATTCCTTGTTAGAGGATAGACTATGTTAGGACTCTATTACAACATTTAGTACATGTAAATCCCTATTAGGAGACTTTGAATCCTTGTTAGGAGATTCTAACCCTTTTAGGAGTTGTGGAAGATAGCTAGACCCACTACCCAAACAGTTTTGAGGTCAAGACAAATGAACCCACTATCCAAATGATCTTTGTATTATTCCTTATAGAATAAAGGAATTAAATTTTACTTCCTTCCTGTGTCTATTTCCTATCAATTGGACTTATGCTCCTTTTGATCTTATAACTAGATCATGAACTGTGGATCCACTAATCCCTTGGATCGCTTACACGCATTCAATCAACACTTTGCTCCTTTACACACTTCACAAATATAGTGCACAATAGATAATTAATATAATTTAAAATCAAGGAACACATCTTTCCTTTATACCATATCTTCATAATAGCTCCCTAATTAAGCTTTAAGGGCTTCAGAATCAATTAAAATAAGATATATAATTAAATACAATTACAATAGCATTGTCCACTCATAGTCTATACAAAACTTTGCACATATGACTCTAGGTCTTGTGCACTTGCTAACATCACCACCTTACTAGTGTCTATCACTAGTTGACTATGCCTCTTCTTACTACATCTTAGATGTAATCTAACAAACAAACATCAAAAATTGTTTTCCCAATACTCTATCTCTGAATTTTTCTCTATAAATCAAGTACAACTTCTATACATCTTTGACTCAAACTTCATCCTTTCAACCATGTCATTAGGAAACTCTGAAGAAAATTTCCCTAACTACACATCACTTAACCCTTAGTTACTACACAACATAAGATCTTTGACTGCTATTCTTCCAGTCTCTAATAGAAATGTTGTTATGTTAACATCAATGACAAACATAGTTGTGAATGTAACATATCAATACTCTCCAATGCTTAGGATATTCCCTAAATGTAGTATCATCAACATTCATGCTAACAATCTTCCCCTTTGGAAATGATGGCAACATAGATGAAAAACTATCTAAGTTCCAAGAATACAAAGTAAACTTCTTCTACTACTTGTTTTTCTCATCTTCTCAAATCCTCTTGAACACTACTCTATTCATCTTCTTCTTCTTTAGACATCAATTATTTACTTCACACTAAAAAAATTATAATATATTAGGTGCATATTCCTGCATCTTTACATGAAACCTTCTAAATCCCCTTAAAGAGATATCTCTCTCCCATTGCTTAGGAGTACTTCTCATGCACACTGTCCTCTATGCCTTAGGACATGTTTTTCATGCCTATCTCTCCCCCATTGACATCAATGTTAAAGGTGTCAATCACAATACCATTAAAGGTGTCAATCACAATACCAATTGTAAATCAGCTATTCAAGACATAAACCATCTCAAGTGTCCAAAGACATTGTTCAATACCAAATACCAAAAGCCAAGAGTCCTCCATGACTTAGTACATACCAGATACTCCCCCATTTAGGAAGAATCAACATTTAGTCCAGTCAAATAGTAGTTCTCTATACCACTAGACCAATGCACTCTCTGCATCACCTACTCAGAAGTAGGTAGGGACATAACTCTTTTGCAAAAAACACAAATAACTTTTTTTTTAAAGCTAAACTTAAGGTATCACATATTGATGTGTGCACGTTGCAACCAGGTTATCAATTAGTTTGATGACATTGTCAGATGATTCCCTCATTTAATACTTTAGTATCACTATAGAGATGATTTAATGGGAGATCATAAAACATTTATTAGATTTTAGGTTATGACACATGGGCTAGGTTGTAATTGCTTCCAGAGAAATAGGTTTGTCCCGAGGCCTTGTTGTGTTAATTCAATAACCTAACTTGGAAGTATTCATAAATGTGGGATATCAAGTCTTTATATAGGTTCACAACTTAATCATGGCAATGTATCAATGATAGATAATCATATTCATTCTAGTAAATATATATGTTTCCAATATTTACAAGGCAACCTTAATTCATTATTTCTTCATTCCAAATTTTGTATCTCGAAATAAATGTTTCAATCAACTTGTGCATTTCTAGATATATAATGCATATGTCATTGGAATGTGTATTGTATGCATCCATCTTTAATATTACACCCTAAGTGAATAAATTCATTATTACCACCATGGTAATATAATATTGAGAAACCTATATTACTATGTGATTATTGACCCTTAATTACACACTACAAATAACTACTTAATTACACTCTTACATCTTATCATTTAATTAAAATCTACCCATGTTATTGGCTTCTATCTTTTAACTACTAACTATTATCAATAACCTCTAACAATTTAATTTAATGTCTAATTATTAATACTCAAAAAAAAATGATTAACTACCTTTTAATTTTACCCTCTTAATATTGTATTCTTAATTTACTTACTAAACATAAACACACACACACACACACACACACACACACACACAATGTAACTAAACAATTACTTTATTACTAACACTATCTACTAATATTTACTACTAACTAATTAAATTACTATCATACAATATTGACTAACCTATCTATCTGAGGCAAGAGCCTACAACATAATGGTAAATTGTGAGCCTCTTATCGAAGAGGTCTAGGGTATAAATCTACTTGAGCTTAATGAATAATAATCATAATTAATTACAACACATAATAATTAATCATGGCTTCAACCTCTTACCGATCAAAAAAAAAAAAAACTTGTCTATCTATGAAAATATTTTCCCTAAAACTCTTGTGCATACCCCTTACTAACCATCCACTAACTAGCCGATTCCTAACCAAAATTAAATCCTATTTACTAATTATTAAACTAACCTAACTGTTATCTCACATGACACCTAAAATCCATATACTAAGTACCAATTCTCAAGAATTTTTTCTTATCTAAATCTAACCCCACTTATGTGATTCCTAGTGTTTTTCCCAAAGCATTTCCCACTCCCACTCCCACTCACATACCTACCTGAAGACCAAGACATCTAGTGTGGTAGCTTGCATGGGACTGCAAGCATGTGAATGGATGGTGTGAGCTACTAACTTGGTGAGAGGGTGTTGATTAGATTGGGAGTCCCCATACTATCTGTTGACCAAGGTGAGGTGGAGGTGTGGCAATTTTGCGGTTCCCCATACTCTCCCTACATACATCTTTGCGCCACCCAAGGGAGGGGTGAAGTGCATGGAGAGAGGGTTGTTGACCCAAAAGGGCCCACCTAATTTGGTTTCCTATTCCTTAGACTTGATGTGTTAAGTTAGCAGCCTAACATGGGAAGTCGAAAACGACCATTCCTAGGTATTGTACAAGAAAGGCATTAGGGAGGAAGCCATGTGCTAAGCTAGAACATTATACAGGCAGTGACATGTTTGAGTATCCCTATTTATTTTTTTCTTCCTTGCTTGTCCATTTTTCACAAACATGTAGCTCAGTTATTTTCCAAAAGTGATTTTTTTCATAAAAGACGTACATTCTGATGGAATTCAAAATCGCACTCCTGATTTGCGTACCATTCCAGTCTTTTGAACCCTTAAAGCACATTTAATGCATGTGTACATGGTCGTCCTCTTGAGGCCTAAGAGGTGTTTAATGTTTTCAACATTGTGCATTCAGTATATCCATGTGTTCTATGAAGATAAATTGTCATTCTAAGTCAATTTGTGAAGTTTTGTTTTGAGCAATGTTCTAATCTGTGTTTTTTCCTTAATGTCAAATAGTGATAGGAAGCCTAGTTTGCATGTGAATATCTTGTGCCCAGTAATGTTTCATAACTCACCACTTTGGGAGTGTTTAATAAACATATCAAAGAGCCTTTATTTTAGATTTCAAGTCATTTAAATATGTTTTGACTAGGTTTTGAGTTCCCTAAAGTTGGTTGTTTATTATTGTCATGTTGATGCTAATTGTTCAAAATTTTGGGAGGCCCTAATTGACTAGTTGTAACTTTGACCTAGTTGACTGAAATGGGAAAATTCCTTTTGCATTGTATTCTAGAGGTTAGAGACTTATTATATTTTAGATTTGAGCTTATGATGAATCCATTTGATTAGTTTTTGAATGTGATTCCATATGTAATTTATAACTTTTTACCAGTGTCATAAAGTGCAGATTGATTAGTACCCTTGTTTAAGATTTCATAACTCTAAATCCATGATAGGTGAGATCAAATGGATTTTAATGTTGTGTTTTACTCTAAAAATTCTTTAAGTGTGCCAGTTTGCAAGTTTTGGCCAATCCATCTGCACACTTTCCTAGGTCCATTCCTATTATGAAAATCACTTTTCTACCATTGTTGCTAGTCCTACAAATCAAAGTAGCCCATTTTTACCATTCACCAAATGAGCACTATTTTTTTTCATGAGCCCAATTCCTAGATTTATACTCTCCTCATGACAGCGAACCAATGCCCCAGTTTTCGTGTCCCCAAGTGTTAGGTTGACCTATTTTTGAAGCCAAAACCAAACAAGATTTATGATTTTCTGACATGTTTCCTTGTAGGCAGCTCTGAGAAAGCAACTTTGACGATCAATATCTTTTGACCCTGATATCGTCATGAGAGGAGGGCAAGAGAATATAGAGCAAAGAATTAATATATCTGATTTTAGGGCCTGAATGTCAATTTTAATCAGTTTTTAAGGCCAGTCACAGGACCCCTTGGCATGAAATTGGAAATTTTTTGAAGGTTGAAAATTGAAGTAAAATATGATTCTTCGGTAGTCCATTTTGATTTTTATCAGCATGAAAACTTTAGTGGACCAGTTTAAGGAATCAGGTTTTCTAGTTTGGAATTTCTTTAGCTGGACCCACTTTTGGGCCTAGCTAGTTTTGTCAGACTAATAAGATCTTGGGGAATGAAGATTGGATTGATAGGAAAAGGTTACTGCATCAATCATTTTATATGTGTTGTTGGCAAGGGATGGGAGCTTTCCATAGAAATTGAGCACAAATTAGATTTAGTTTGGAGCAGTAGTTTGGATTATTATAACAAATAAAAGGAGTGGCACAAATCAAGGGCACAATTATGAAGCCTCATTAAGTCCTAAGTCTAGACAGCTACCCAATAAATTAAATGTAGATGCCACACATCTTGAAGGTGGTGAGACTTCATGAGTTTTAAGGAAGAAGTGGAAAGTCATTGGATAGGTGTCAAATCATTGTAATGCGAGTTTTTAAATAGGGGATGAGTTATTGTCAGCTTTAGTACTTCATAACTTTCCTAATTTTATCATGATGCCCAACTTAACAGCAATAGTAGATACTTTGGATCCTCACAGGGAGAATGTGTATTTGTAATAAAAAATTGACCGACAAAAGGGGTGGGTATTGATCTATAGCTTAGTGAGTGATCCACCTCGGTAGGCAGAAGGAAATCAAGTCATTCCTTCTACCAATGGATCGATCCAAACACTATGAGATAGGGAGAAGTATTGCAAGTAGCATTGGTGGTAGATTCATTACACCAATTTTAAGTAGTCATTATGAACACACTCAAAATAAAAAATGGTGGTTCCAACATCTGTTATGAAAGAAAATAAAAGAGGGCATATTTTGCATCATGCTTTTACACCTTCTCTTTCTCAAAAAATAGAGACCAATGATTTTGAGTATAACATTTTTGTGCCTATTTTTACACCTCTCCATAGATGAAAATCTCTTCATCTTTTCTAATCAGGACTCCATCTTAGTTGACTAAAAAAACAAAAGGTTCTAAGAATGTTCCCAAAAATGGTATATATCACAATGGGCAATGTTTTAAGACATTCACCAGTAATTCACATCCCAAGACAAGTCAGGAAATGAGCTTTGATGGAACAAAGACCTATTGCAAAGTGCATTTGTCAGTTGATGTAGAAGGAAGCCCTATTAGAAATAAAGCTTCACGAAGACATCTCACGAAAAAGAGGAAACATTGGAAGTGTTTGGGGGAACATTGAGAGCAAAGAACCTCATAGAAAAGGAAGAATCCCAAGGCATGGAAGAATGTAGGGCTCAACACTAGTGTAATGTCCCATTTCAAGACATTAGGTTTTAAAACCGTACATTGTATATATTTTCTCCTTGATGATCCTTTTCTAAAGTTTTTATTCCCTCTTTATATATTTCAATGATAATAGTTGTGTCTTTTTATAACACAATAGTTATATTAATAATATAATTTTATTAACATATAGATTATACTACATAAGTCTAGTTATGCATAACATATATTATATGTATAATGATATCATTAATCTTAATAGTATTAGTGATATAAATATTATTTAATATCTAATATCTAATCTCTCTCTCTCTCTCTCTCTCTCTCTCTCTCTCTCTCTCTCTCTCTATATATATATATATATATATATATATATAATTAAATGATAGTATTTATATTACTATGATCTATAATAATTTATATTTTAGTATCATTATATTATTTATTCTTTTAATATTATAGACCTTATAATACTTATTTTATTATTAAATTATATGTCAAATGGGGATATCATAATCCTCCCCTCTCAAATTCCCTTGTCCTCAAGTAATTGATTTGTTCCTCATTAATTCATAGTATGGATTCATTCTCTGTCCTACATATGTGTTAGACACTTTGCAAAGTAAACATGTTAGTATACAATAGCATGTACAAGAACATATGAATGAAGACACAAAGTAGACACATTAATGCATGAAGACATGATGCGAACATGAGGTAGACACACGAATGCATGAAGACATGAAGAAGACACAAAGCAAACATATTAATGCATGAAGACATGATGTTGATACATAGTGTACATGTTATAATCCTACATACAATTTGAAATAAGAAAAAGGTAAGGAAAAAATTTTACCACTTTGATCATGAATGTTGTGCTCTTTTCCTCTGTCTCGAAATCAATAGTTCTTGAAGATGCATGTTTTAAACAATTTTTCTATAGCTAGTACTATAATAGGGTGTATCATTCCATAGTGGATGGTAGATTTATTGTTGCTCAAAGTTGGACACACTCAGCCTGGGGCTCCCTTAGATTTTTAATCCATATTGGGATTCTCTCGCCCCAACATGGTCAATTTAGTCCTCCCCCTATGCACACTCCCTACCCACCTGGAACATGCTTAATTTTGACATGGAGGGTAGATTTACTGCTTCTTGAGGTTGGACATGCTCAGCTTGGGGCTCTCTCAGACCTTTAATCCATATTAGGATTCTCTCGCCCCAACATGACCGATTTACTCCTCCCCCTATGCACACTCCCTACCCACTATGTACATGTTAAATTTCACTATGGATGAAAGGTTTACTCCTGATCAAGTTTGGACATGCTCAACTTGGGGTTCCCTCAGATCTTAAAATCCATATTGGGATTCCTATCCCCCAATGCGACTGATTTACTCATTACCTTTTGCACACTCCCTATCCATCATGAATTTAAACACAAATATTTTGAATAATGTTCCTCTTGTTAGACAAAATTATTTATAATTCAAAATGGACTTTTGAAAATTTAATTTTATGCAAAAGAAATAATTTTTCTTCCAATCATACCAAACATTATCATTATTTGTGAATTAGGAAATATAAATATCATTAATCTGATCACGCATGCACACATGCACATACATGCACATGCACACACACACACACACACACACACAAACACACATTCTATATCATAAACAACTAAATAAGATAATTCTTCGTTTTTTAAATAATCAAAATAGAATAGCATAATACTTTGTAGTAATTAAAATATAATCATTCCTTGACTTACCTCTCCATATTCCATGATGAATAGCTTTATATTAAACCTGCATCATTATAACTTGCTTATTAAGGGATGGATTCTTTTGTACTCACTTATCTAACCTTGGTATATAAATTTGAATCTGCACACTAGTGTCTTATTCAAGATATCCAATTATCAGTGCTCTTCCATCACTTAATACTACAACTTTTTCCATTCCTACTATTATATTGTTCGCTAACACCATGTGTTCTTATTCTTTGGTATAAATTATACATGCTACTGTATCAACTTAAATATTCATCAGCTCCCTCCACTAATAATTTGCATGAATGTTTATTATATTGCATTGAATAAAAATATTTCTCATCCAACAATATAGGCGGCGAGGTTTATTCTCAACAATTATTACTTTTTCTAAGAATTGACTAGGTATTTCTATTGCTGATAGAGTTGTTGAATCAATTATTTTACTACAGATGGTATTATTCTCCTAGCAATGCATCCTGACATGCTCTCATTGTATCATAATGCATCTTTGTTCTATTTGGTACTTTTTCTTCCCTCATGCGAGCCCTTCCTTCATAACATCAACACTTCTCTTGATTTGACATCAAAACATTTTATCAATTTACAAACTTTGACATCATTTGTCCAATATCTAGCTCTTTAATCACATCTCACTTTTGAAAAGCTTACACACTTACGTAGATGCCTTAAAGAGGTTAATATGCTTAGGAAGTTTGAAGAGGTTACAAATTTTCTTCCAACTGCCATACCAACATAATCTTTTATCCATCTTGGAAACTCTTTTATTCATCGATGATGAATTATTTAGAAAATTCTAGTGATGAGAACAAACAATATAACCTGTTGTTGATGGCCCATGTGGCTTACAAAAGAGAAAATGATTATAAAGTCATATTTCAATGGCATTTGAAACTTTACAAGTTGGCTTCATCTTTCCAAGCTGTTACTCATAATAATGACAGCTATATTTCCTTAATCCATTAACTATATCTAAAGAAAATGGCTGACATTCATAATCTTAGTAGTTTTTTAGTCACCGATCTCAAATAACTTTTGTGTGGAAAGTAGTGCATTGTTTGTTCATATTGTTTGTTGTGAAATATGATTCAACATATACCTTGTGTAGAAGGCATTAGATAATATGCTTGCTTTGTCAAATACCATTCATGTCTATCTCATTCATCCTTTCACACAAATGAATTGCTTCAAAAGTGGTTCTAAAATATTAGATATTGACTTCCTTTCTGAATATGGTTATTCACCTTGTTATTGTAGATGTGATTGTGCCAGATGTAAGAGTCAATATTTAATCAGTCAGTGCTTATATGCTATTTACTAGTTATATGTTGCAACAGCCTATTTTAAGCCTCTATTCTGCAATAACTTCTCAACTATGATTCAAAGTGCTCTCTATATTCAACTAAATGGTCTTAATTGACTCTACAATCTTCCAAGTATGACACAGCTACAGTAATCTAATGGGTACATAAATTTCTTGAAACACTGGTTCAGACCCAAACGTCAGATTTATTAGCTTGGGCGATCATAGCCCCTCTAAAAAGCCATGATAAGTCTTAAGACTTTAATAGCTTGAATAATAGTAATCCTTGGCTTTGGCAGAAAGAAAGCACTCTACTGTTACATAATGCAATATGCAACACTACATTCATTCCACTATTCTTGTATGGTTTGAAAATATTTATTTTATTTAAATAATGCTCAAGGTAGCTCTTCAGTTGACACCACCTTCTGTTTACAACCTTTAAACACTACACAATGAAGGCTTATGATCTGGATATCTCAACACTGCAGCATTCATGGAAATGTCTAGTAGAAAAAACCCACATGCTGTTTCAGATTGACTCTGTGCTGAGTAATAACAACGCACTTGATGGCTCCATAAAAATTCCCCAAGCGACTCCAATATGTTCATTCTTCCTTTTTTGTGTTGGGACATCAAGAATGACATTCAACCCATAGACTTGTTTGTTTGAAGTTTTTTCCTAAAACTTTATCCGAAGCTTGACATCTGGTTAATGAACTCACGGAAATATCATAGACTGAAAAGATACGTATTCCACAATCTTTCTTGGTAGCTCTAGTTGAAATTCCTTAGTGTTAACAATTTCAGGCCAATGTATGCATGAAAGGATTGGACATTTTCTTTCTAGCAAAATAGGAATAAATTTCACCATCTTTCAGTTTCCCCTGGATTCCTTCGTTCTTAAATATTAATAATAACAAATGCTCACAGTTCTGAAAGATACTAATTCTGCCCATTTCTCCAATCGCATGTTTGGAAAAGGTAATTGAATCGGCTTTACACCTGCTATATTCATTTGCTTCAAAGTTTCTAATATATTTTGTATATATCCACTATCATAAAAGACAAGACATCTGACATACTTCCTTATCTTTCCTTGAAATATAATTCTCTTCAGGCGTGTTGATAAAAACTTCACATGCTTTTACATATATATTCTTTTAGATGTGTTTGATTACTATTTTGTATTTCTGTAGGATGACATGATTATTTTAACTGATTTTTCACTGACTACTTTTTACAGGATGGCAAGAAAGATGTTTTGATACCATTTCTAATCTTCCATTTAAGGACATTAGATTTTAAAACTATATTATGTATATATTTTCTATTTTTTTCTCCTTAATGATCCTTTTCTAAAGTTTTTATTCCCTTTTTTATATATTTTGATGGTAAGAGTTGTGTCTTTTTATGATATAATTATATTAACATATAGATTATGCTATATAAGTTCAATTATACATAACATATATTATATATATAGTGATATCATCAATCTTAATAGTATTACTGATATAAATATTATTTATTTATATCATAATATGGATGTTTGTGTGTGTGTGTATATATATAATTCATATATTATTTAATATCTAATTACTATATATATATATAATTATATGATAGTATTTATATTATTATGATCTATAATAATTTATATTTTAGCTTTATTATATTATTCATTATATTATTTATTCTTTTAATATTATAGACCTTATATATAATACTTATTTTATTATTAAATTATATGTCAAACGGAGATATCACAAGCAAAGCTCCATGGTGAAGGTAGGATTAGAGTTCCTTGGCATGGAAAAGACAAAAGAGGATGAGGGCTAGAGCATTATCTACAACGAAAGAGCACCCATGATGTTGAAAAGGGGAGTGCTCCATGGTAGAACACCTCTACACAAGAGAACAAAAACCATTCACAATAGAAAGAAAAGGGAGCAAGGCTCACGTTAATGGCAATGCCCACGACAAAGAGGAGACCATGGCACATCGAAGAGAGATGCCACCTAGTTTTAAAGAGTAAAAATTTAGAAGATACTTTTAGTCCCATATTCACCATATCATAGAGTATTTAGTTGTTTATATACAAAGTCACTCACTAATTGTAATATTGTGAAGACAAAGGCTTTTAGAAGCCAAACCGTATGTTGGGGCCTGCATACTAATGACCAGTTGATGAAATGTGATGTATTAATGGTGAAGTCAACAAAAGTTTTGACCAAAATCACCAAGGAAGAAGAGTAGAATGATGACGTGGAGCTAGCAATACACTAGCAAGTTCCATGTGGAAAGCATCCCAAGTTGAGTTAGATGATAGTTTCACACAGTTGAGGGCTAGGAAGGAGGTAAACTACTAGCAGATTTGACTGTGTGATTGGCAGTTTCATTGATGATTTCGTATGGTTGGCAATCTAGGTGGCAGTTTTGACTTGGCAATCTTGACCATGCAAAAATTGAAGGTTTTGTTGCTCCACATTAGTTAACTATAGTTAAGCAAGATCGGTTATGAAGGTGGGGTATGCTTAGTTTTACCTAGTCATTGGGGTTAAGGAGGAATTAGAGTTAAGACCTATGAGCTCACAAAAATGTGATGCCTAGTAGGATGTCTAGAGGAGCACTAACAGGGTAGTGATGACTATGTGGAGCTGGCCAATAGAAAGTCGTGACATGGCATCCAAGTGGTTAACCCAGATGGAAGGAAAAGGTAGAAAATATGAAAATTTTAATTTTAATTTTTTCTTTATTTTATTTCCAAATTTTGAATGCTTTTTTTTTATTAGTAAATGGTTGAAGCCTAGATTAATTATTATTATTTGTTGGAATTAATTATTATTATATTTTAAGTGAAGGTAGATTCAAACCCAAGACCTCCCACATGAGAGGCTCGCAAGTTACCATTATGTTGTAGGCTTTTGCCTCCAATTTTTGAATGTTGAAAGCCTAATATGAAAAATTTAAATGATTTTCATGTATTTATATAGTTTTAACTATATAAATTTTTTAACTTTTCATTTAAATGCTTTGAACTTGCAATGGGCGGCTGATTTTCAAATGCATGCTAGAGGGGCATTTTTTTTCTAAAATATGCAATGCAATATACCATCGGAATCAAGAGAAGATGAAATTTTTGAATATGGGATTAGAATTCTGATAGGTATTCAGTGTTATAAGAAAATTTGTAATTATTAGGGCATTCTCAATAGAATGAGTAGAATTCATCATTAAGCATCAAAATCAGTTGGAAAGTAGTCAATAAAGTTTTTTGCTACCAGATTCACAAAAAAATTGATTCTAAAAGTTTTCTTTGGCCTCTAGAAGTCATTTGATGGGTGTTTTTACCTTGCTTTGATCTTAGATTTGGCATTAAAATCAGTTACACTTTTAAATCATTCTGAAGATATTTTCAAGGCATTTTTTCAAGTAGTAAAGAAAAGATCTGATGTGCAATTACAGAGAGAGCACAGACAGATGTTTTGTATCTGTAAATTGAGGTTTTCCAAGTAGAAAAATGGTAGCATTTGATTTGATCCAAGATTGCTTCTTTTCTATTTAGTCTTTTTCTTCTCTTTCTCAAGGGTTGGCATTTCTCACTATGAGACCATAGGTTCTAGTTGTTGATATGTTCTAGTTTTGGACTTTTTTCACTTGTGTGATACCATTTTCTTCAATATTTCTCTTATAATGAACAATAAGTAATAAGAATAAAGATAGTTTTTATCTATTAGGCATTTATATATTTCAATATCATGCATCCTTTATGTATTTTTTTCAAGCAAATAAATAAAAGTGTAGCAAAAAGTTAATCTTCTATCTAAGTTTTGTCTCTTGTTCATGCTATTTGTGATCTTCTATGATATATGTACAAGGTACATTTTGTCCAGTTACAATTTGTTTCAGATCATATATGTTGATATTATTTTCATGTGATGCAAGGATTCATGTAAATTCTTATTTTATCATCATAGGGTTGTAGATCTCACAAAAAGGATAGGCCGAGTATGAGATTCAAAAATATGTAGATGTCAAATTCACAAGGTAAATAGATAGATTGGAAAGTCTTAATATATGGGATATTTTAATGACTTTTAGGGATGTGTGTTAGGGGTTTGTGGAATTTCCCAATAGATAAGGCACTGATCAGCTATAGGATCAAAGTGTTATGTTATTCATATCATGGTTAGGCTGAAATCAACATCATCAATCAAATATATTTTCCCTTTAATGTTGAAGAAGCTGAGAAGTGTTTCCCTCACTTGCCTTATCAGGTTCTTAGGTCATGTTAAAAGCTATTTCATGTTTAGGATGTTTGCATAAGTGTTAGAAGATTAAGGATTTTATCTGCTTTGTTAGATTCAAGTTTATGTTGAGGTACACCCACCTAGGTTTTGCAAAGCCTAAAGTAGAAGGGTCTAACCTTATAGTTGGTCTAGTGTTTGAAAGGGCATATTGTAGATGGGGAGTAAATGCCCCTAGATGTATCTTATTTTCATTGGGATAGTTTGAAACCTTGACGTTTCAAAATACCAACACATTCCATGGGTCACAAGATTCTTTTGGATCTCCTTTATATGTATTTCCTTTCAAGTTTTATTATTACCTTCTAAGACTAATATTGTTTCATTGATTTCTTATTTTAAAGATTTGAATATTCTTCTTGAATATTTTAATGGATTTTAATTGACAGTGGTTATTTATCTCCTATTTTTTTCACCCTCATTCAAAACCCAGAGAACTAAATGTGCATCTACACATGTTCCTTTTCATGAGATTCATACTATGTTATCTATTAATTCATCCCCTCTACTTAGTTATACTATGTATAATGTTACTTGTTTTTTTTTAATTATAAATGTCAAATTTATGAAGTTATTATAAATTATTGAAAGCAACACCATTAATCAAGAAATGCTATGAAATATAGTCTAAGTAACCATTGGATTATTCCTTTCCTATCATTAATGGGATTCAAATGATGTTTTCTCATTGACTGATTGCATATTAAAACCTCCTTAATGATCATTCTTTGAAAACCTTTTAGTTGTATTGAATCTTGCTTCAAATGAATACATTCAAAGAAAACATATACATTACTTAAGTTCCAATAGAAATAGTTGTTGCAAATGAATCTATTTTACATTTAATTTGTGTCTACTATGACAAATTAATCCTTTCATACCAAAGCAACTAAATGCATAATAATGAACCTTACAATGTAAATATTTATGTGAATATCTAAATTTCTTTATTTAATCCATGAATCCAACCTTTACCACAGTGTACATAAAATGTTAATCTCACTTTCACAATGCATTATACAAAGACATAAATGAATGGTTTAGCTTTTAGAATACTAGATACAACAGTTCATAGGGAAAGATTTTACCCTCTCAAATTTATTACAAAATGACATATCCCCTCCTTACTACTATGCAATCATTTATTGCAACAATATCAATAATATGGAGAGAGATCGTCCATTACATGTACAATACATAATGATAAGTTTCCTCCTTCAAACAACACCTACAAGATGATCATTCCAATATTTTTCCATTGCTCCCTTGAGCCCAAAATCTACAATTACATCTCAAATAAAACAACAAGAACCATGGGTACTCTCCACCCAACCATAGACCTCCAAAGAGACCACCCCCAAGCTAGGGGAAAAAGGCTCAAACTTGGTTTCATTCCATTCTTACAATGCATACACATCACCTTATAGCACTTGAACAATTCTATCCCAAGTATATTGCATAATGGTCCGCTAATGGAACTATGAACATAAGGTGAAGGTTTCATTTTCCAATAGGTGACTTTCCATATAAAACAATATCTGCAATAAACAATTTCCATGCCTTTTTAGGGCTTTCACAAACCAAAAAATTCTATGCCCTTTCAGGGCTTTCACAATCATCCTTCAAATACACTACCATTAGCTATATCTTCCTTGGAGCCCATGCTCCATAAATTTCCTCTCTCCACCATACTTCCCTTATCACCCCCAAGCAAGATATGAATGATTATGGCATACAACGGAGCCCATACTCCAAGGTTCACAACTACATTTTCAAGCCCAACTAAACCCTTCACCTTGGACTTCTCTTCCCAAAGGGTGAGTGAAGTCCTCACAGGCATGAACAATGCTCATGTCAAAACAAAGAAAAAAAGTTAAGATCAAGGGAAAAATGCAACAATAAACATATCACAACATTTACAACACAACACAAAATTCATAGTTTTATTTCTACATGAACATAGATTTAACAATATTATGCAACTTCAATGAAAATAACGGCATGGGCACCAACCTTCAATCCAAGAAAAAAGGAAAATGATAGTTTTTGAAGAGCTCTCTTCCTTGGCCTTCTCCCTTCAAAACCCTAAGTGTCTCTAAACTTAGAGAGTGGGTTAACACTCTACTAGGTTGTCTGAGTCCACTAAAAAGACTCTCTCACTATCTTTCTTGGCAAAAAAATCAAGCCACTATCTCTTATACCCTTGTCCCTACCAAAATTGCTACTTTGAATAAGTGGAAAATGTGGGGATAAACTTATGGGACAACTCAAATTTATAATTGGTTGGAGAATGCATTGGTTAAGGAGTCCCTTAAGCTACCTTGGCACTAAAATGGTTCAATTTAGCCCCCTAACATGTTATGCCATCATATGGGTAGCTTATTTTCACCAAAAATGTCATTTTTGGACCACATTTTGACCCTTGAAACCCTCAAGTGTCAAGTTTGATTTCAAAATTCACATGATGGTGACCTATCCTACCATTTTATGAAGTGGTTTTACTTAGTCTTGTAAATGGAAATTAGTTTAAGGTTAAGTGGCTCAATGAACAAAACCTTGGGTGACATGTCATTAACACATAAATAATTATAAGTGTCAAGTAACGGACATTAAAATACATTACACATCACAATGAAATGTCTATAATGTATTCATGAATT
The DNA here is from genome assembly GCA_028749045.1 of Cupressus sempervirens. Lineage (NCBI taxonomy): Eukaryota > Viridiplantae > Streptophyta > Pinopsida > Cupressales > Cupressaceae > Cupressus > Cupressus sempervirens. The sequence goes on along the minus strand of CM053784.1, from coordinate 176,372,230 downwards.
TAAATTTACTACACACATGCAAACTCACATTTACAAAATAGACACATCTCAATGAGGCTTTGAATCTTCCAAAGATTCACCTTGCCTATGTCATGTTCACATGGGCTTGAGCCTTGGTTCCCTGTTAAACCCCATGGTTAAATTCCTGCACACTAAACTTGAGCATTAGTAGTCCAAGAAAATCATGTAAGAAATATGTAAATATGTGCACTAAATCATTATCACATTCAACATTAGGCTTGAATATTTCATCATTTCTAGTTAACTTTTTCTTTTTTAATATTTTCATGTAAAATATTTGAAACATTAAAATATCAATCCCTATATATCAATATTGATCTTTACTTAACATGATCTGAATAACATTTTGAATAACCTTATAATCTATTTTCTATCATAGTGATGAAATATTGAATCCATGACTATTAAGTCACCAAGCATGTGAATCAGGAGCTATTGTATATCATAATCTATCCTTTAACACTAATTTCCATTTAAACATTACCATTTGACATTTCACGAATTTTCACAATTTAGTTTCTATTAAAGCAATTGAAATAATTTAGAACATGAAATGGAATCATTAAATATTTCAATTAGGCCCTAATGTGCAAACATAAGTGCAAATCATCAAAATGTAGATATTAGAATGACATAACCCTACAGTCTCAAAATTGTATCAAAATATTGAATTAGAAGTATCATAATGCAAATAAGTCATCTATGCTAGGGTAGATCAAGTGACGCCTCACAACTCCAAGCATACCTCTTAAATACTCAAATATATCTTTAGGCAAAGGCTTGGTAAAGATATCTTCAATCTGATCTTTAGTACTTACATACTCCAATCTAATCTCATTTTTTGTTGTTTTCTCTCTCAACACATGATACTTAATTAATATGTGTTTAGTCTTAGAATGAAATATAGGATTCTTAGACATACTCGTTGTACTTGTGTTATCACAGTAAATAATAACTGGTTCTTCAATCTTAATTTTGATATCCTTCAACATTATCTTCATCCACATAATTTAATTATAGTTATTTACTACTGCAACATACTCTACCTTAGCTATACTTTGTGAAATTCAATCTTGCTCCTTGCTTAACCAAGAAACCAATCTTCCTCCAAGAAAGAATGTTCTGCCATTGGTTCTCTTTCTGTCATCAATACTACCTACCCAATCAACACCAGTATATGTGTGAAGTGTGAAGTCATTTGATCCATCATACCAAATTCCATAACTAGATGTCCCTTTAAAATATCTAAATATTCTCTTTACTACTAAAAAATGATATTCTTTAGGATCAGCTTGAAATGTGGCTACTATCCCAACTACATTTGCGATATCTAGTCTAGTGTGAGATAGATACTGCAAACCTCAAATGATCGATATATACTTCTTTTATTCTACTTTGGGTGTCTCATCTTTGTTGGTTAACTTATGATAGTTATCATGGGTGTACCAATAGGTTTATAACTTTCCAAACCAAACATTTTCAACTAGTATTTTAGGTACATACTTTGTGAGATGAATATGCCATCATTATTCTGCACAATCTGCAATCCTAGGAAAAACTTCATTTCACCTATCATGCTCATTTCAAATTAATTCTTCATATTTTTAGAAAAAAATTCACTAGCTTCATCATTGCCTCCAAAATAGTGTCATCAAGAAATATTACAATGATCAATAAACCATCTTCAAATTTTTTTAGATGCAAGTTATTGTCTATCGTACCTTTAGCAAATCCAAGTTTTTTCAAGTAACTATCCAACATCGCATACCAAGTTCTGATAGCTTTCTTAAAACTATAAAGAGATTTCTTTAATCTACATACCATGTCTTTGTCTTTTGATAAAGGAAAAACTTCGTGCTACTCAATATAGACCTCTTCTTCTAGTTCTCCATTTAGAAATGTAGACTTAACATCCATCTGAGAAACCTTGAAATTATTATTCACTACATAAGCTAGGAGCATCCTTACTACTTCCATTATTGCTATAGGTGCATATGTTTCCTCATAATCAATGCATTCATGTTGTGAATGGCCTTTACAAACAAGTCTGGCTTTATTTCTCACAACTTCTCCTTGCTCATTCATCTTATTCCTGAAAACCCATTTTGTTCTTGCCGAATTCTTGTTCTTTGGTCTAGGAACTAATTCCCATGTGTCATTCTTTACTATCTAATCCAATTATTCCTTCATTTCTTGGATCCAATGATTATCCTTGACTACTTCATCTACACTATTTGGTTCAACTTGAGATATCAAGCATATCTCCTCATTTACTTTGTTACTTGTCATTACTCCTTTGTCTTTACTTCCAATTATTTTCTCAGGAGGGTGATTCCTTTTCAAATTTCTATTAGGGGTAGGAGTTGACATCTCAACTCTTATCTCTTCTCTAAGTTTATATGACTTCTCTTATCCTTGTTCAAAAATTTGCACATCATTTTGCAAGCCATTGTTAGTCTTAAGGAAAACTTCAGCATTCTACCTAACAATTCTAGAGTTGTCCATTTCTGCATTTGAATTATAAACTATCATCTTTTCTTTGGTTCCAAACTTCTCATCAATCCTTACATTTTCACACTCAAATATTGTCTTTGTTCTATAGTTAAAGTATTTGTAAGCCTTACATTTCAAAGAGTAGCCAAGAAACATACCTTCATTTCTTCTTGGATCAAACTTACTAATGTCATCATCTCTCTTAATATAAAATTTTCTCTAAAATAGTATAAAATATTTGATTGATGGTGAATGTCCAAACCATAGTTCATAAGGTTTCTTGTCCATACTTTTTCTAATCTGTACTCTATTCAGAGTATACACTACTATATTCACTACTTCTCTCTAGAATGTTTTAGAATCATCATTCTCAAATAGAATTGCTCAAGATTCCTCTACTAAAGACTTATTTCTTTTCTTAGCAATCTCATTTTGTGTAGGTGTTCTAGGTATAGATAGTTGTCTTTTAATTCCATTTTCTTCACAGAATATGTTAAATTCTCTAGAGGTAAATTCTCCTCCTCTATCTAATCTTAACACTAGATTCATTCTCAACTCTATTATTAAATATCTTAAACTTCTCAAAAGCTTCATATTTCTTTTTAAGAAATGCTACCCACATCATTCTAGTGAAATCATCAACAAAAGTCATAAAATACCTTTCACCATATAATCCTTTTGTTCTAGCAGGACCACTCAGATCTATGTGAACAATCTCTAGCTTCTCTATGGTAGTGAACTTATTTCTAGGGAATGATAAATTCTTCTATTTAGCCAAAATACATTCCTTAGGCACAACATTAGTAGGCTTAACAATCTTTATTTGATAGCAAAAGTGCTACCAATATTTGCAATATTATCAAAGTTTATGTGGCAAAATATTATATGCAACAACCAATTGTTATCCACTTTAGCTACCAAACATTTCATCTCATTAGGATTCAATTGAGATGCATTACCTTTGGATCTACTGCTAGTTCCAATCATCATACCATTTTTGTCTTTGACAGTGCAGGTCTTCTCAGTAAACTATAATTGATAAGGTTTATCCACCAACTATCCAACACTCAACAAGTTATGTTTCAATCCATGAACAAAATAGACATCATTAGCTTTAGTTTTACCTTCAACAGTAATGGATCCAATTCCTATTATATGATAGGCGACACTATTTCCAACTATAAGAATACCTCCATCATGGTTCTTGAACTTAAAAAACTTATTCATAACGCCATTCATGTGATGTGAACAACCACTATCAATTATCCAATCAGATTTCTTTTCTACTTGTGTAACTTGAGCTCTTTCTTCTCTAATTTCTCTATCAAGATCATCTTACTTGATAGCCACAAATCCTAATTCATCATGTCTTTCACTTTGACATTTTTCATCAGATTCTTCATCTTCATTTGCATATAAACAATTTCTATCGTTATTTCTTCTTTTACTTTTTCTCTCTTTTAGGAAATTTAGATGCATAATGACCAAATTCATTATAAGTCCAACATATAAATATTTTATTACCATCTTTTCTCTTCTTACTAGAAGGGCTATTCCTTCCTCAATCTTCTTGTCTTCATCAACTTTACTATTACAATCAAAATATCCATGAGTACTTACAATTCTTATCAAATTAGGTCAAATGTTCAAAGCACTAAAAGTTATTTCTACTCTTTCAAGTTCTCTAGATTATCTAAGATCTACTTTTTCTAATTCTAATCTACCAAGCAAAGTTTCCTTGGTGAAATCCTTAGTGAAGGGCATCACAAGTCGTATCATCTAAGCGATAGGATTGAATGGTGGTGTCAAAATTTTCAAAATATTCCATATGCCTTCATCATAATCTTTAGTTCCACCATGACATCAGATTCTTACAACCATTTGTAATATTTTTCCAACATAACTTCTTACAGATTCATCTTCCATTATCTTAGCATCTTGATATGCACATATCCAACTTTGTCACCTTATTCTCTTAGCATGACCATCACCTTTGGAAGTAGATTCTAATGTTTTACAAATTTTATGAGATGTTTCAAGTGACTTTACTTGACTATATTCATTCTCTAGACTATATTACACATGAACATATCTCTTTCTTCTTCACTGCAATCTTCTATCTTTGTTTATTCAACAATTTTCTTCTTTCCTTTTCTTAAGATCCAATATCTTGGACCCATTCCCAATAGAAAAGTCTTCATATTCTCCTTCCAACTATCATAGTGTTAGTATGTATGCTAATGTTATGGGGGAGTATTGCAGAACATTGTTATGATGTATTTATAATTGTGTTTGTCATTGATGACAACATAATAATAAGTTTGTGAAAGACTAACAAAGCAGCTGACTAAGTAGAGGACAATACATTGTGTATATGCTTATGCATAGTTACTAGCACATACTACAACATGTATTTATCTCATGGGAAAGTGCGTAGAACTAAATTGACAGTGTACAGAAGATATTAATGATTTACAGAGAATCGCATGGAAATAGAGCATTGGAAAAATGGTTTCTATGATATGATTAATATATAGCATTGTATTTGGAATAAAGGGTTGTACAATTAATTAAAGGTAGTACACTAACTATTGATTATGTTAGCAAGTGCACAAGTACACCAGTCACACGTCTGAAAGTTTGGTTATAACTGTGAGCCGACGGGATTAATTAAATATGTTTTTCATTTAATTAACATATGGTAAAGTGTGAAGCTGACTCAAGGATTTAATATTGAGTATGGTATAAAGGAAAGATGTTTTTTGAATTTTAATTATGATGATTGAGATCAATGAGTAGAGAAGAGTTATGAATTAAGAAGCAACAGACCAAAGTGATTTGCTAATGCATGTAAGTGACCTTAAGGGTTACTAGTGATGGATACAAAGTTCCATATCTTATTGCATGATCTAAAGGGAAAGAAGTCCAAGGTAGTGGATAGAGAAAGAAGTAAAATATTTTTACACATCTATTATTCTAAAAGGAATAGCACTGAGATCAATTAGACAGTGGGTTCATTGATCTGATTCTAAAGCTATTTGGATAGTGGGCTCAACTACCTTCTATGACTCCTAACAGGGTTGGAATCTCCTAATAGGGATTCAAAGTCTCCTAACAAGGACTCTTTGTACTAAGTATTGTAATAGACACCTAATAGGATCTATCCTCTAACAAGGGATATTTATATTAGTACATCATTTTGTGGGTATCATTCCCACTAGAGTTTTCCCTCTGATCAAGGGTTTCCCTAGTTAACAGATCTGGTGTAATTGTCTATGCGCATTTATTTATGGTTACTGTTATATTTTGGTTGAATGGTTGAGATAGGTTTAAAAGGTTAAATCTTTATATAATTGATTCACCCCCCCACTCTAAGTTATATTGGTGAACTACTATTTCTAACAATTGGTATGAGAGCCTCAGGTCCCTTAAGGAAAGTTTTACAACTTTGGGAGATCTATGGAAAATTTGTTCAGGAAGGAAAGTCCTAGATTTGATGGCACAAACTACAATAGTTGGAAGGATAAAATGAAGACTCATCTCTTATGCATGGGTCTGAGATATTTTCTTATAACCAAGAAATCTAAAAACATTACTAAAGAAGACCTTCTTGAAACCTATACTGAGGAAAAGAGAGAAGTATTTATGTATAACATAAGGGCGAGAGAATAAAAATTGTTAGCACTACCTGAAAGTGAGTACAATTAGGTAAAATAACTCAAAACATCTCATGAAATTTTGAAAAATTTAGAGGCTAATTATGAGGGTGATACACATGCAAATAGGATTAGATTGTAAATCTTGTATTGTGCATTCCAAGATGCTAGAATGATGGAAGATGAATCTATAAGAAGCTATGTTGGCAGAATATCTGAGATAGTTGTAGGCATCACATCTCTTGATTGAAAGAAATTTGATGTTAAAGTGATATGGAAGATCTTGAAAAGCTTGACACCACCTTTCAAGATAGTAGCACAAATGATTCAATTGATGATACCCTATACTAACAATTTCACCAAAGAAACATTACTTGGTAGATTGGAAGTTGCAAAGTTTGATCTAAAACAATCTAGAAAATTAGCAAAAATTGAGACAATATGTAGTGCACTGAATATCAAACCTAGTTTAACAAGGAACACAAAAGCATAGGGAGAAATTGCTAGCAGCAACAAGTATATCGAGGAAAAGATCCAAGAGGGAGTATCTCTTCTTGTGGAAAGATAAAAAGATGGTAAAAATATCTTCAAATGTTGGACATGTAATCAATATGGTCATTATGCATCTAAGTTTCCTAAAAGAGAAAGAAAGTATAAGGGAAGGTTCGAGTATAGAAGATCTAGAATTTGTTTGTATGCTAATGAAGAAGAAGAAGAAGAAGAATCTAATCAAAACATGAGTGAAGATGAATTAGGGTTCATAGCTATAAAGGAGGAGGATCTTGATAGAGAAATTAGAGAAGAAAGTGCATTGATATCACAAGTTAAAAAGAAAAGTTGGATTATTGATAGTGGTTGTTCAAATCACATGACTGGTGATATGAGAAAATTTGTCAAATTTAGAAGCCATGATGGAGGAATTGTTAGAGTAGGGAACAATGCAACCTATCACATTACTAGAATTGGATCTATCACACTTGATGGAAAAACATATATTGATGATGTTTATTTTGTTGATAGACTGAAACATAACTTGTTAACTGTTGGATAGCTTATGGACAAATATTACCAATTGCAATTTGGTAATTACACATGCATTATAAAAAATATGGAAGGAAAACTAATTGGTACTGGAACAAGAACTAGAGGTAATGTATTTCAGTTAAATTCTATTGAAATAACATTCTTGGTAGCTAAGGTTGACAATAGTTGGTTGTGGCACTGAAGATTTTGTCAGATTAACTTTCATAACATTGTGAAAGCCAACAATACACTTGTTGTGAGAGATTTACCTAAGATCACTAAGCCTACTGACACTATTTGTAAGGATGTATCTTGGCTAAGTAGAAGAGAGTCTCATTTCCTCACAAGAAATTTTTTACTACAAAAAAGCTAGAATTGGTTCATATAGATCTTAAGTGGTCCTTCAAGAACTAGAGGATTCTATGCAGAAAGGTATTTTATAATTTTTGTTGATGATTTTACTAGAATGATGTGGGTAGTTTTTCTTAAGGAAAAATTAGAGGCATTTGAGAAATTCAATATATTCAAAAACAAAGTTGAGAATGAATATGGAATTAAAATTAAGAGTTTAAGATCCAATAGAGGAGGAGAATTCACTTCTAGAGAATTTAGTATCTATTGTGAAGAGCATGGTATTGGGAGACAACTATCCTCACCCCATACACCTGAGTAGAATGGGATTGTTGAAAGAAGAAACAAATCAACTGTTGAAGTAGCAAGAGCTATGTTATTCAAGAATGATATACAAAGAATCTTTTGGAGAGAAGCAGTCAATACAATAGTATACACACTGAATAGAGTGTAGATTAGAAAAGGTGTGGATAAAACACCCTGTGAGCTATGATTTGGTCACACACCATTAGTCAAGTAATTTAGGATATTTGGAAGCAAATGTTACATCAACAAAGATTATGATATTAGTAAGTTTGATCCAAGAAGTGATGAAGGTATGTTTTTTGGCTATTCATTAAAAAGTAAATCTTACAAATGTTTCAACTATAGAACAAAAACTATAGTAGAGTATGCAAATGTTAAAATTGATGAAAAGTTTGGCACCAAAGAAAAGATGATGAATTATAACTCTGATGGAGATGATTATTTTGGGATGACCCAAAAATGCAATGAATTATTTCTCAAAACTATCAATGACTTGTAGAATAATGTGCAAACTAAAGTAGCAAGAGAAGAACATAGCACAATACTTGAAATAAGAATTGAAACAACAAGTCCTACCCCAAATAGGAATTTGATAAGAAATCATCGTGTAGATCATATAATAGGAAGTAAAGAAAAGGAAGTAATAACAAGAAGCTGAATTAACGAAGAACTATGTCTAATATCTCAAGTAGAACCAAAAAATGTAGATGAGGCAATCAAAGATGATCATTGTGTAAAAGCAATCGAGGAAGAGCTTTAGCAGATAATTAAAAATGACACATAAGAATTCATTCCTAGACCAAAGGAAAAAATTGTGATTGGCACAAAATGGGTATTTAGAAATAAAATGAATGCATAGGGAGAAGTAATAAGAAACAAAGAAAGACTTGTATGTAAAGGTTACTCTCAGCAAGAAGGAATTGACTATGAGTAGACATATGCACCTATTGCAAGAATGGAAGTAGTCAGATGTTCCTAGCATATGCAAGAAACAAGAATTTTAAGGTATATTAGATGGATCTTAAGTTAGCATTCTTGAATGGAGAACTTGAAGAAGAAGTTTACATTGAGAAACCAAAGGGTTTTCCTTTGATAGAAGAGAAGGACATGGTTTGCAAATTAAAGAAAGCCTTTATGGATTAAGGCAAGAAACTAGAACCTAGAACCTAGTATGCAAGGTTAGATAAATAATTAGCAAAGCTTGAATTTGCTAAAGGAACAATAGATAGTAACTTGTTATTGAAAGAAATAGAAGATGGTTTGTTGATAATTATTGTATTTGTTGATGACATCATTTTTGGAGGAAATGATGAAAGCCAGTAACAAATTCTCAGAAGATATGAAGAATGAGTTGGAGATAAGCATGCTAAGAGAAATGAAATTCTTCTTAGGATTGCAAATTATTTAGAATAAAAAGATATCTTTATTTCTTGGACCAAGTATTTGAAAGATTTTCTGAAATGATTTGCTCTAGTAAATTGTAAACCTATTGGAACTCCTATGGTAACTGGTCACAAGTTATCAAGAAAGGATAAGACACCTACTGTTGAACAGAAGAAATATAGATCTATGATTGGAGGATTACAGTATCTGAATCATAGTAGACTAGATATAGCTAATGTAGTTGGAATTGTGGTAAGATTTCAAGCTAGTCCCAAAGAATATCACTATGCAAAAGTAAAGAGGATATTCAAATATTTGAAAGGAACATTTGATTATGGCATTAGGTACTATAGAATCAATGATTTCACTCTTTGAAATTATATAGATGTTGATTGGCCTAGAGATAGGGATGATAGAAAGAGCACTAGTGGAGGAGCATTCTTCCTTAGAGGAAGACTAGTTTCTCAGCTTAGCAAGAAGCAAGATTGTATCTCACAAGGTATTGCAATGGCAGAGTATGTTGCAACAAAAAACAATTGTAATCGAGTCATATGGATGAAGTAGATGATGAAGGATATTGAAATTACATTTAGAGAACCTTTTTATCATTTACTATGATAACAAAAGTACAATTAACATGTCTAAGAATCATGTTTTGCATTCTTAAACACATTATCATAAAATATCATATGTTGAGAGAGAAATTTGCTGAGAAAGAAATCAGACTGAAGTACATTAACACTAAGGAACAAATTGTAGATATTTTCAAAAAGGCCTTACCAAAGGATACATTTGAATACCTGAGAGGTATGCTTGGGGTTATGCCCCTGCCTAGTTCAGAATAGATGATGCAAAAGTGCATCAGTCTAGGCTATATAGCACCATTGTTAGACTGGATTGAATGTTGATGCTTCTCCTATGGGAGGGTATCTATGATGAATAGATTCAACAAGGACTCTTGGAAATTGATAATTGTTGTACAATGGTGTCTTTACACACTTGTGTTGTTTATAGAGTTATATGCAAACCGCTGAGTAGACCAAGAGTGGGGAATGAGAATGCTCATCAAGATACCCAAGTCTCCAACCAAGATTCATCTAAGAACAATCTCCTCTCAAGTCCATATCAGGTGACTGCCCCTCAAACTTCCTGCTGAAACTATCAACCATCCCAAGAAATACTTCTCTAATCCAAGAGAAATCAGCGTCACCACCGTCTCTAAGTATCCATGAGCACCTGTAACCAATCAATCCATGCCAACTCCAAATGCAACATAGCAATATCATGAAGTATCCAGCTTATGATCAATGTACTCAATACCAAGAAACTAAACCAAGATCAATGTCAAAGTTCCAACCATGGCCTCAGGAACATAAACATGACAACATGATCTTACCATCTCAACCAAAGAGATAACATGCTCAGTTTGAACATACCATAACATGTCACAACTCTAAACATGTATCAAGAGTATACCATGACATAATAATGAAACCATCCTCATACCAAGGATAACATGCCAAATAAAAGCATAAACCACACCTTTGCCAAGAACCCTGTAAGTCTTCAAGATGCAACCATCTCCATACACCACGAAGAAAAACATCTCCATATACCAGGAAGAACCATCTCCACATACCATGAAGATAACCAAGAACTCCATGAGTCCTCAAGATCTAACCATCTTCAAACACCATGAAGATAACAAGTGCACCATGCAAATGTCAAAGACGCTTCTGCAGCAACAAGATATAAGCAAAAGCTCCAACATCTGCAAACACTCAATAAATATATCAATGCCAAAAACTTCCACTCAACTGTGGTACCAAGTCACCTATAACATCATAAAATCCATCTTCTCCAAACCAAGAAGATATAAACCAAACCAGAAACTAATCCTGCACTGTCACCCCATCACTATCACAAGCTCCCACTAAACTCTGTATCCAAGCTATCCATGACATATGATGAACAAATCCATCCTCTAACCATGAGAATCAACCAAGGCATCAAACCATCAAAGAACTCAAAGTGCACATCATGAGCTCCTCAAAAGAAAACCAAATAACCATGATCCTCAACCAAGAAGATATACCACCATAACTAAATAAAAAATCCAAGCTAATGAACATCAAGGATGTACCTGTATAACTAATCATGTCATGTCAAAATCCATGACACCATGATCACATCCATGAACGGAGCATCTATCTCTCAAAGTGTCCAACCTGTCAGCATAGTCAACCACAATCCTCCACCATGACTGTACCTGGTAAAAACATCTCATCCCTTCTACATGAAGAAATCAGAAAATCATGTGACTTAAGGCATAGACAACCCAAATCCAAGCCACCAATCTGAATATGCATCAATAATGATAGATCAATGGACAAAGACAACCCATAACCAAGCCATAAATGCAACCTGTAAGTATAGACCGCTTACAACACTGCACAACTTGTAGACCCAATAAGTCATCATGCATATCCAAACCAAACAATGATAACCATATCATCATTAGACCAAACTGATATATAAACTGAGTATACAATGACATCAAAACTTAAATGTCCAGTGCCATAAACTCATAATGTTACCATAGTCAAAATATATCTATAAACTATTTAGATCAATATATCAAAAAATAAATCATGCCAAACCTACACCAAATTTAAACCAATGTGTTGAGCTCTCTAAGAGCTTTCTGTTGACTACTCAAAGTACAAAATCCGACTCCGTATGCCCAAGTTATGCCATAATCCGTGCATAAAATAAACAACATCTGATTATAGAGCTCTTAAAACCTAACAAAATTTCAAAATCATAAAACTAAACCTACACCATCTTGTAGTGCTCTGAATTAGCTTTCTAACACCTATAAGAACTCTGAAATTTGATATTCTGAGAGAAAGTTATGGCCGTTTTACTAAGACAGTCTTTTTAGCATTTTCAGTACGATTTTTCATTTTTTAATTTTTTCAATGACGAAAATTCTGACCGGATTAAATTTGACGGCCATCATGGGCTGAAACCAAAAAAAATTTTCATTTCCTCTTAACATGGCCAAACTAGGGCATAATATATATCAAAATTTATAGAAATGTCGACCCGGATCCAATGGTGAGGTCTGTTTTTACCCAAGAGGTCATTTCTGCAAGCTACCCCCCAAAACCCTCATTTAAATGAAACATCCAAAAAAATCTTTTTGTCCAACAATTTCACATGCCCAAATCTTTTAACATCCCATCATAATAGAAAACCCAAAAACTCTTAGATTTGCAATAAATCATTCATATATCTTGCCCTTTTCTTTTATCCTCTCATGCATTCCCATGGATTCAATCTAGGGTTACAATAATAAAACCATAGCTCTGATACCACTTGTAAGGAAACTTGGCAACAAAGAATATAACCATTTCCACATAACCCATAATAAATCTGAAATAAACACAGAATTAAAATCCACATGCAAGAGAATAGACAACATACCCACAAAATTGTGACACAAGATATACCCTGAGAAACCCTCATTGACGGAAAAACCCAACCTCCAAAAGCATCCATCACCATGTATGATTCAGCAAAGATACCATTGCCATACAACCATGGAAGCCTTCATGGCCATAGCCACAACCGAGCAAACTATGTGAACAAGCATGAATCCACACATCCCATGCCATGCTTCCAACCTTCACAAATGCTCCCTTGGCTAACCTGTCAAGCCTTGTCCTTCTCCACTCTTGTCTTTTGTCTTCTCCTTGTCACTCTTACTCACTCTACAACAACTACCCTTGTGGCTGCTTATATAGTAGCAAGTCTCACAAAATCACCAAGTGGTATTACATAAACCATGTGCTAAAAATCATGTGCTACCTAACCCATTGACCCCCCATTTAATATTGGGCATTTAATTCTTTTCCCCAATATTAAATAATTACATGAAATATTATCACAATGTTACAATACAACTCATCAAAAAATATTCCATGAGAATCTTTACATGTTGCACATCCATCTAGGTGCAACATTACATAATAAAATAAAATAATAAAATAACAATATTATGCAATGTGTGCAACAACCATTATCTCAACAATCTCCCACTTGTTGTATACATTGCATAGGGTCAATCCGTAGCCACATAAATGAACAAGGGAACAATCCCTCCCAGCACATCCACCATCATGGATCAAAATAAATCAAGTGCTCCATCCTGGTACCCACAACAAAATCAAAGTATCCAGCATCTCAAACATGAATGATCTCACCTCCTATTATGCCACTCCCACTGGACATACATAGAAGCCATCCAAAGAGAAAACCACCCAACCTGTCACATTAAAAGATCATAAAATTATGTACCAACTAAAATTTCAAGCACAAAAAACCTGATCCAAAGGTAATCACATTTATCCGTAGTTGTCAAAATATCCATAGCTGAAATAGCACCCACAGCAAAGTGCCAAACCCATCCAACTATCCATACCTCAAAGGTATATCAAGTGAATCTTATATCACTGACATATCCAATCTGTAGCCTGCAATCACAAGCCTCAAGAGCAATACTTACCACAGATATACCAAGAAGCTCCCACTGCAAAAAAAAATGTCAAATCTATAACCAATCCACTCACAACATCTCAAAGAAGTGAATCCATGTAGTATCAAGGACATCCACAATACATCAACTAATATCCTGCAAGAACAACTCTCATAACAAGTCTACAATGCTCTCCCAAGTTCACCACAACCAACAAGGGAAAGAGAAAAAAATAACCATGTCATCTCTCACATGACATACATGAGCAGAAACTAGTGATCACAATCTCTAACCAATCTCAAATCCAATGTAGGAAAAAAATTGAACATCCAAGAAGATAACCAAGACCAGAGAAACCATGCAAATCATAACCTGTATCATGTCCATCTACACACACCTCTAGATGTAAACTGTGCAAGTATGATCTCCTCCATAAAACCCCAACAAGAAGCCTCAACAACACCCAAACCATACCATATAACTAATCATGGATGTAAGCCTCTCACAAGAAGATCAAACTCAATAAACCCATTCCTAAACCAAAGAATATGCCCAATATAAAACCATTTCCCAAACTCAACCAGCATAACAACATATGCACATGGAGATAACCAATGGTAAACCATCTTTCAAATGAACCCTTCAGAACTAACTCATGTACCATAGCTCAAGATTCATATCCATGAAAGATAAGCATAAATATAATGCAACTGAGAGAAAATAATGGGCTATACCTCTCAAGTAGCAAACCGCCGAGTAGACCAAGAGTGGAGAATGAGAATGCTCATCAAGATACCCAAGTCTCCAACCAAGATTCATCTAAGAACAATCTCCTCTCAAGTCCATATCAGGTGACTACCCCTCAGACTTCCTGCTGAAATCATCAATTGTCCCAACAAATACTTCTCTAATCCAATAGAAATCAGCGTCACCACCGTCTCTAAGTATCCATGAGCACTTGTAACCATTCAATCCATGCCAACTCCAAATGCAACATAGCAATATCATGAAGTATCCAGCTTATGGTCAATGTACTCAATACCAAGAAACTAAACCAAGATCAATGTCAAAGTTCCAACCATGGCCTCAGGAACATAAACATGACAACATGATCTTACCATCTCAACCAAAGAGATAACATGCTCCATATGAACATACTATAACATGTCACAACTCTAAACACATATCAAGAGTATACCATGACATAATAATGAAACCATCCTTATACCAAGGATAAAATGCCAAATAAAAGCATAAACCACACCTTTGCCAAGAACCCTGTGAGTCTTCAAGATGCAACCATCTCCATACACCACGAAAAAAAACATCTCCATATACCAGGAAGAACCATCTCCACATACCATGTAGATAACCAAGAACTCCATGAGTCCTCAAGATCTAACCATCTTCAAACACCATGAAGATAACAAGTGCACCATGCAAATGTCAAAGACGCTTCTGCAGCAACAGGATCTAAGACAAACCTCCAACATCTGCAAACACTCAATAAATATATCAATGAAAACAACTCCCACTGAACTGTGGTACCAAGTCACCTATGACATCATAAAATCCATCTTCTGCAAACCAAGAAGATATAAACTAAACAAGAAACTAGTCTTTCACTGTCACAAGCTCCCACTAAACTGTGTATCCAAGCTATCCATGACATATGATGAAAAAATCCATCCTCTAACCATGAGAATCAACCAAGGCATCAAACCATCAAAGAACTCAAAGTGCACATCATGAGCTCCTCAAAAGAAAACCAAATAACCATGATCCTCAACCAAGAAGATATACCACCATAACTAAATCAAAAATCTAAGCTAATTAACATCAAGGATGTACCTGTATAACCAATCATGTCATGTCAAAATTCATGACACCATGATCACATCCATGAACGGAGCATCTATCTCTCAAAGTGTCCAACCTGTCAGCATAGTCAACCACAATCCTCCACCATGATTGTACCTGGCAAACACATCTCATCCCTTCTACATGAAGAAATTAGAAAATCATGTGACTTAGGGCATAGACAACCCAAATCCAAGCCACCAATCTGAATATGCATCAATAATGAAAGATCAATGGGCAAAGACAACTCATAACCAAGCCATAAATGCAACCTATAAGTATAGACCGCTTACAACACTACACAACTTGGAGACCCAACAAGTCATCATGCATATCCAAACCAAACACTGATAACCATATCATCATGAGACCAAACTGAAATATGAACTAAGTATACAATGATATCAAAACTTAAATATCCAATGCCATAAACTGACAATGTTACCATAGCCAAAATATATCTATAAACTATTTAGATCAATATATCAACAAATAAATCATGCCAAACTTACACCAAATCTAAACCAATGTGTAGAGCTCTTCAAACTCTTTCTATTGACTACTCGAAGTTCAAAATTCGACTCCGTATGCCCAAGTTATGCCCTAATCCGTACTCAAAATAAACAACATCTGAACTTAGGGCTCTTAAAACCTAACAAAATTTCAAAATCATTGAACTACACCTACACCATCTTGTAGTGCTCTGAAATAGCTTTCCAACGCCTATAAGAACTCTAAAATCTGATATTCTGGGAGAAAGTTATGGCCATTTTACTAAGACAGTCTTTTTACACTTTTCAGTACGATTTTTCATTTTTAAATTTTTTCAGTGACGAAAATTCTGACGGGATTAAATTTGATGGCCATCATGGGCTGAAACCAAAAAAATCTTTCATTTCCTCTTAGCATGGCCAAACTAGGGCATAATATATATCAAAATTTATAGAAATGTCGACCTGGATCCAATGGTGAGGTCTGTTTTTACCCAGGAAGTCATTTCTGCAAGCTACCCCCCAAAACCCTCATTTAAATGAAACATCCAAAATAATCTTTTTGTTCAACAATTTCACATGCCCAAATATTTTAACATCCCATCATAACAGCAAACTCAAAAACCCTCAAATTTGCAATAAATCATTCATATATCTTGTCCTTTTCTTTTATCCTCTCATGCATTCTCATGGATTCAATTTAGGGTTACAATAATAAAACCATAGCTCTTATACCACTTGTAAGGAAACTTGGCAACAAAGAATATAACTATTTCCACATAACCATAATAAATCTGAAATAAATATAGAATTAAAATCCACATGCAAGAGAATAGACAACATACTCACAAAATTGTGACACAAGATATACCCTAGGAAACCCTCATTGAGGGAAAAACCCAACCTCCAAAAGCATCCATCACCATGTATTATTCAGCAAAGATACCATTGCCATACAACCATGGAAGCCTTCATGGCCATAGCCATAACCGAGCAAACTATGTGAACAAGCATGAATCCACACATCCCATGCCATGCTTCCAACCTTCACAAATGCTCCCTTGGCTAACCTGTCAAGCATTGTCCTGCTCAACTCTTGCCTTTTGTCTTCTCCTTGTCACTCTTACTCACTCTACATAAACTACCCTTGTGGCTGCTTATATAGTAGCAAGTCCTACAAAACCACCAAGTGGTATTACATAAACCATGTGCTACCTAACCCATTGACCCCACATTTAATATTTGGCATTTAATTCTTTTTCTCAATATTAAATAATTACATGAAATATTATCACAATGTTACAATACAACTCATCAAAAAATATTCTATGGGAATCTTTACATGTTGCACATCCATCTAGGTGCAATATTACACAATAAAATAAAATAATAAAATAACAATATTATGCAATGTGTGCAACACCCATTATCTCAACAATCTCCCACTTGTTGTATACATTGCATAGGGTCAATCCGTAGCCACATAAATGAACAAGGGAACAATCCCTCCCAGCACATCCACCATCATGGATCAAAATACACCAAGTGCTCCATCCTGGTACCCGCAACAAAATCAAAGTATCCAGCATCTCAAACATGAATGATCTCACCTCCTATTATGCCACTCCCACTGGACATACATAGAAGCCATCCAAAGAGAAAACCACCCAACCTATCGCATTAGAAGATCATAAAATTCTGTACCAACTAAAATTTCAAGCACAAAAAACTTGATCCAAAAGAAATCATATGTATCCGTAGTTGTCAAAATATCTATAGCTGAAATAGCACCCATAGAAAAGTGCCAAACCCATCCAACTATCCATACCTCAAAGGTATAACAAGTGAATCTTATATCACTGACATATCCAATCTGTAACCTGCAATCACAAGCCTCAAGAGCAATACCTGCCACATATATATCAAGAAGCTCCCACTGCAAAAGATAATGTCAAATCTATAACCAATCCACTCACAACATCTCAAAGAAGTGAATCCATGTAGTATCAAGGACATCTACAATACATCAACTAATATCCTGCAAGAACAACTCTCATAACAAGTCTCCAATGCTCTCCCAAGTTCACCACAACCAACAAAGGAAAGAGAAAAAAACAACCATGTCATCTCTCACATGACATACATGAGCACAAACCAATGATCACAATCTCTAACCAATCTCAAATCGAATATAGGAAAAAAATTGAACATCCAAGAAGATAACCAAAACCAGAGAAACCATGCAAATCATAACCTGTATCATGTCCATCTACACACACCTCTAGATGTAAACTATGCAAGTATGATCTCCTCCATAAAACCCCAACAAGAAGCCTCAACAACACCCAAATCATACCATATAATTAATCATAGATGTAAGCCTCTCACAAGAAGATCAAACTCAATAAACCCATTCCTAAACCAAGGAATATGCCCAATATAAAACCATCTCCCAAACTCAATCAGCATAACAATATATGCACATGAAGATAACCAATGCTAAACCATCTCTCAAATGAACCCTCCAGAACTAACTCATGTACCATAGCTCAAGATCCATATCCATGAAGGACAAGCATAAATATAATGCAACTGAGAGAAAATAATGGGCTATACCTCTCAAGTAGCAAACCACCGAGTAGACCAAGAGTGGGGAATGAGAATGCTCATAAGATACCCAAGTCTCCAACCAAGATTCATGTAAGAACAATCTCCTCTCAAGTCCATATCAGGTGACTGCCCCTCAGACTTCCTACTGAAACCATCAACCGTCCTAACAAATACTTCTTTAATCCAAGAGAAATCAGCATCACTACCGTCTCTAAGTATCCATGAGCACCTATAACCAATCAATCCATGCCAACTCCAAATGCAACATAGCAATATCATGAAGTATCCAGCTTATGATCAATGTACTCAATACCAAGAAACTAAACCAAGATCAATGTCAAAGTTCCAACCATGGCCTCAGGAAAATAAACATGACAACATGATCTTACCATCTCAACCAAAGAGATAACATGCTCCATATGAACATACCATAACATGTCACAACTCTAAACACATATCAAGAGTATACCATGACATAATAATGAAACCATCCTCATACCAAGGATAACATGCCAAATAAAAGCATAAACCACACCTTTTCCAAGAACCCTGTGAGTCTTCAAAATGCAACCATCTCCATACACCACGAAGAAAAACATCTCCATATACCAGGAAGAACCATCTCCACATACCATGAAGATAACCAAGAACTCCATGAGTCCTCAAGATCTAACCATCTTCAAACACCATGAAGATAACAAGTGCACCATGCAAATGTCAAAGATGTTTCTGCAGCAACAGGATCTAAGACAAACCTCCAACATCTGCAAACACTCAATAAATATATCAATGCCAACAACTCTCACTGAACTATGGTACTTAGTTACCTATGACATCATAAAATCCATCTTCTCCAAACCAAGAAGATATAAACCAAACCAGAAACTAATCCTGCACTGTCACCCCATCACTGTCACAAGCTCTCACTAAACTGTGTATCCAAGCTATCCATGACATATGATGAACAAATCCATCCTCTAACCATGAGAATCAACCAAGGCATCAAACCATCAAAGAACTCAAAGTGCACATCATGAGCTCCTCAAAAGAAAACCAAATAACCATGATCCTCAACCAAGAAGATATACTGTAGACACCTAAAAATTCTTTAAAAAATAAAGTATTTTTATTTTTTGAAAAAATCCCTGATGACATCATCATTTATTAATTAATTATTTAATTAATTAATTAATTAATTTTTATGCCATTAAATCCCTTTATCCTAATTAAAAATATTTAATTAAGGAATCCCTCTCAAAAATGTTTAAATCTTATTTAAACATTATTTCCTTATTTATTAATTATTTAATTAATAAATTGACCAAAAAATACAAAATAAATTAAAAAAATTATTTTTTGCCCAAAACTTGGCCAATTTTCTTATGACCAATAACCTCTTCCAAAATCTTCTAATCCATCTTTAATTTCGATTAAAGGCTAATCCTATCATTTCCTACCCCTAACCCCAACTCAAAATATTTAATTTAAAATTAAATATTAATCCTCATGTTTATTTAAAAAGTTTTAATAAATATATCCTCAACCCAAACCCTTGAAATAAATAAAACTTTATTTATTTTCTAAAAATCTAATTTATCCTCAGAAGTTCTAGACTCTTCTAGAAAGTCTTCATCCTCATCCTAGGAAATTCTAGACTATTCTAGAAAGTCTTTATCCTCATCTAAAATCTAGACTCTTCTAGAAGATGTCTTTAAACCTAATCCTAATCCCCTCCTAACCTTGTCACATTCCCTAAACATGAGTTAAAACTTCCTAACCCAAGCCAAAGTTAACAAATATCTCCTCCTTCACCCACCCTCATTAAATGCCATCCACTTGCCTATCCCTAAGCTAATCCTAAACCATCCTAATCCATCATTTAAATCATTTGCACAAGCCTAAGCAAGCTTAAAACTTTCCTAGTCAAGTCCAAGTCGAAATTGCTCTCATCACCCTCAAAATATCTCAACCATAAAACTTTATGAAGTCCACTAGGTCATAAATGACTCTTACAAGCCCTTTTATTGCTCTTACAATTTATTATGAGGGTCTTTATGAAGATTTTATCCCTTGAGCCTCCTTTGTTGACTCATCCTTCCCCTTTCCTCCATCCTCTCACCATGTGACATGTGTCACTCCTTAATTGGCTATAAGGAAGCACAATCCATGTGCTCTCCTCTCATGCAATCTGAGCCCTCCATAAGCTTTTTCCCATCCTTGCATCTTAGCCCTCAATACCTCAAGCCTCTTGCCTATAAATTGGATCCTTCCCCTTTGCAAAATAACACAATCCATGAAGTAAAGTTATAATGCTATTTTGAGAGCCAAATCCATACTAAAGCCATCTATCCACACCAAAAATCCACAATCATCCATTGAAGCCTTTGGAAGCATATTGAGCATACATCCTATCCATTTAGATAAAGCTACTCAACAAGAGAGCTTCTTATTGAGAGAGTCCATTAATGGCTCATATTCTCAATTGAGAGCTCATCTTAGTCTATCTTGAAGTTTATGAATTTTGTTTAGTTTGTTGAAGCTTTATTTAAATTTGGTTTCTATTAGCATACTAACATTGCTCATATACATTTTGGCACGCTCGGTGGGACCTCGCATGGGTCATCTTCATTAGCTTTTTTAGTCAAGTTTTGTATGTTATTTGCTGATTTTGGCTAATTTTACTTATTTTTGTGATTGGTAGGATTGTATAAATTGGTTTTGTAGGTCCACATGAGCATGAAGAAGACAAAGGAACTCATAATCTATCTCATAGTGTTTGCAGATTTTGCAAGCTTATAGGTGGACAAAGAACTTGAAATTCTTCTTCCTCTTCTTGTCTATATTCTTCTTATTCGATCTACTTCTTCTTCTTCTTCTTGTGGGAGATCTTGGCCTTTTTTTTTTTAAGGAAGCAAAATCATACACACTTCTTTTTAGTGCTTAAAATGAACCTCCAAATCATACTTAAATCCATTGAAAAATTAAAAATTTGCAAAAAAAGAAAAAATCTTTTAACAAGTGAAACTACACCAATCTAATCATTTGCATCCTTGCAACATCAAGGTTTTAGATGCATTCATGCAAAATTAGGAACACTTCATTTTTGGGAATTTAAAAAGAACTTCAAGTTTCCATTTCAAAAGGTTCAAAATCAACACTAAGTGCACACTAAAGTTCTTTTAAAAATCTCATGAAAACTAAGAATCCTAAATGGTTGCCAAAATTGTCCTAAAAAGCTTTGTTATTTGTTCCAAACAAATGTCTTGTTGCAAAGTCTTGAATATTTCTTAGGTTTTTTATGCATCAAAATAATCTAGGAATATCATTTTTGGGCTTAAAACATGCAAACTAGAACACAAAATCTTGAATGAAAAGCAAAGTCCAAAGAGTCATTTTCACTTTTGAGTCCAAAAACAATCTTGAATGATCTAAGGTTAAAACAAAGCACTTCAAAAATTTTAAAACAACACACAAAATCTCAATCTTGAATGCTCAAAGGAAAAAACTTGAATATTTAAATCACTTGTCTTTGAATGCATGTTGCTAAACACACTCTTGAATGCCATGGATTAAAATCAAATTTTCCTTGAATGCACATTAATCTCGCTCACACTTCATTTGGGCGTAAAAATTGGACAAATCTTGACGTGGAGGGCCTCTGGGTGCGCGCTTGAAATTGAATCTCACACACCTTTGTTTTGGGCTTAAAATAAACTCACACTCAATCTTGAATGCTTTAAAGAAAAATCAATTGATACTTGACGTGGAGGGCCTCCAGGTGCACGGGTTTACCTTCTTGTTGACCCTAACTCTTCTTCTTGTTCGCATTCTTCGATCAATTTTATTTTTGTCGACGCTTCAAAATTGGAATAAACATTGTATCTTAAACATGAGTGCTTGCAAAGTCTAGATCAAAAAACTTAAGCATCAGTTGGTAAAAGAACAAGCATGTTTTTTTAGCCCAAGATCATCCAAGTCTTCTCTCTCCTTATCGTCTTTCGAGGCCATCTTGGGTGCATAAGATTAGGATCCAAAATCTTATCTTAGCTTTTTAGGAGGCCTGCTTGGGGATTCCATCACCCCTTGAGATGACCTCAACTCCAGCATTCCGGTGGAGTATAAAGATCGGGAGGTGAATCCAAAGACACCTCTCTTGGGATCAAAATTTTGTCACTCGGGCTAAGCCTCAAGGAACTTTATACCCTTGAGAAGTGAAAGAGGAGAAGTGGGTTACCGCTCCTCTCGGCTGTGTGACATCTTTTTGGTTTCATCTACAGATTTGGGCCTCACCTACCTTGCGTATATCGAGGACTCCCTAGCTAAACCAAATTTCATCCTTGTAGAAAGCTTCCTAAGATGTTGGTGTGTTTGATGTGCTTGGTCAAAACTTTTGTCTGCTTGTTTGTTCATAGCTTTTGAATGAATGTTTTCCAATTTTGGTCGAAATTCCAGAAAAGCAAAAATCTCCCAACTCAAGGCATACTTAGCGTAGTCACTGCCTTATCAGAAAATCATCCAAGCTTCCCCGATGCAACCAAATCTATCTAGTTCTTTGCCTTAGAACAATCCCAAATCCAAAGTCCATCCAAATCATCCCCCTAGCCAGCTAGCAACCTAATCCAAAATCACCCAAGCCTTTAAAGAGTTGTTGTCACTTTTCCAAAATTTGCTATTCAATCAATCTATCCTACCAATCAACCAATCTCACCAAGGTTATACCTCTGACAGAGCATTGTCTAGGGTAATCTAGCTTTTTCACTTGCATCCCTCATCACCTTGAGCTAAAGGTTGGGATCCACAAGTGGTCAATCTCATGTCATGCCCATAGGATCATTAGTCTATCCTCAAGTTGACACAGCCACCACCAAATCCAGCGCATAGGAAAGCAAAACTCTCACTTTTTGACAACATGCCCTTGAAGTCTTCCATCCACAAGAAAGCCAAAAATCTCCAGCCAATCCTCCTTAGGTCTGTCATGCAACTTTGACTGTCCCTAGGAAATCTTTCATCAGCCAATCCAAAATTTGTGCTTAACCCAAATCCAACCATGAGCTTCCATGTTCATCCATACGCAAGACCCCATCCCCATCAAACTCATCATCAAAGCATGAAGTACCAATCCTATCATGATGTGTTTGGTCCCATTGTCCTTGCTCCCGCCACCTCCTATTTCAATGATGATGAAAATCTTGTTGACTATGATGGGTATATTGAAAGCCTTAGAAACATTCCCCCAAGCATCCCCCAAAATCCAAGAGTTATTCCAAACTATCTAGTCATGCCATCTGATATTCCAGCTTCCCCTCTATCACCCCATCAACCAAGCTTCCAATCTTCCACCCCCATCACACTAGCTATTCCTGTCAATCCACCTCCACCTTTGACACACGAGTCTCCAAGGAATCTCCTAGAGGAAATACAAGAAAAGTTGCCTCCAACAGTCGATAAGCCATGTCATCTAATCCAACCATGTGAAGTAGTCAGTGATGAAGCTTCCCCATCTATAATATCACCTCCATCTCCCATAGCTATCATCCCCATACCATCCATCAAATTGCTTAAAATCCTTCCACTTCCCGCAAGCATCAAAATCCCACCACCTATCAAATCCTTCCAAATCCTATCCACATCGCCTCCAAGCATTTACAAAATCTCTCGTAATGACCCTTATGCATCCATCTTCTACTCACCCATCTCCACTACTGAATCTCCCATCTATCCATCCACTGCCTTTGAAGAATCCATCCCTTCACCTCCTATCGCACCATCCACTCCAAACCAATCCTATCAAGATCCTGCCCAAAAGCATGTTGACATCCCCTAAAGCATAAATGAAGATATCATCATACCATGTCTTCCATCCATAGTGCAGTCACCATCTCCTCCATCTCCAAAACCTCAAGCCATATCTCCTCCACTACAAGATATCTTGTCATCCCACCAGCTACATCAAGATCCTATCCTTCCATCTCCCCCGCTCCATGCTTCCATCTTACCACCTATCCAAGCTATTCCACCATCTATAATCTACCCTCTTGGTTCACTTACGTTCACCCATGGTGGCCCTCTCTCAGCAGAAGAATTAAGAACAGTATCTCCCCATTGCAATACACCTAATAAATCACTTCTACCATTTCCTGCAAGCAAAAAGTTTCCTCAGCTTGTTCAAATGCTCAATCAATGGCATTATCAAGGTCAAGGTTTAGGACCACAAGAGCAAGGAATCAGAGAGCCTATTATTGCACAAAAAATTTTAGGATTTCATGGTCTTGGATATGTATCCAAAGGCTCACCATCTAAAGGTGTTGGTACACCACACCCCCAAACCAAGCCTATCTCCAAGCCCACCATGCCAGCCTCCCATCACTCCTTCAAGAAATCTTATGTCATTCCCCCTCCACCATCTTTGCAACCCAAAACAACCTACCATATCCCCCCTTCATCCGCTAAATCCATTTTGGGTCCCTATGTCCCAAAATCTACCATCCTCCATCCTCCTATCAGCCATCATAAAAATCCTATTCAATACATTTCTATGCAAGATCAACAAAGGCACATATCAGGGCACATCATCCATCATCATCCCCCTACATGCTCTTTCATATCCTCTCCATCTCACAAAGCTTCTTCTAACCATCTTCCCAAAGCTTACCACAGCAATGTGAATGCCAACTTCAAAATGCATAAAGCTAAAAATCCACATCCTAGGCAATCATATGTCTATTCTAAAAGACATACTCCAAAAAGGCAAAATTCAATCAAAGAATGCAAAACAATGCAAAAGCCTATGAAAAGAAAATCCAAAACCATGTGGATCCCCAAGAAAAAAGTTGAAACCCAATGCATAATGGCATCCACCATTGCTAATCCCCCATCTAGTGACTCATGTCCCCCATCTCCTAACTCCATCTTGGGTGCCTATATCCCCAAGCACGCTTCCACAAATCTTCCATCACACCCGCATCTACCATTTATCCCCCATATGCTCTTTTCACACCCGTCCCAACATGTGCCAATGTTGCTCTTGCAAGCATCCCCATCTCATGCTCCTTTCCAGCATTTTCATCCCTCCATCTCCTACCATCAATCCCATCTAATCCAATCTATTGCATAAATCACACATCCGGTGTACCAACAGCTAGCAACAAAATTGAACATTCCAACAGCCAGTGAAAAATCCCAAAAAAGCCAAAATAGCTGAAGAAAGCCAAAATCATTCCAGCTAAGTCCAAAGTCAAAAAGTCAAAAAAGAAAAGAAAAATAAAGTGTCCACTGGTGAAAACTTGGCAATTCAAGCGCCTTGGACAAGTACCATGATGAAAACTTGGCAAACAAGCGTCATGCGTAATTCTGCCATCCCCAGCTTAGCCTATCACCCTAATGCTTTTGGTCATCTCTTGACATCCAACTCCATCTTCCAATCTATCCACCTATCCTCCACCCTCCATCTTCCAGCTCACACCATCCACTTATCTCCTGCAGCTTCAGCCAACCATCCCAACTATCATCCATCTCCCTAGCCCCTTCAGCTTTTTCCATCCTAGCTTCAATCCTATCACATCCATCATAAGACCTCCTTCCACATGTTATCTTCTGATTTGGGGCACTATATTCCTTGGAGATCTTGTCTTGTCCATCCTCCCTTGTCATTGGTATCTAGCTCTAGGCTATCCTCATGCAAACCCAATGTCATCTCTTTATATCCATCATAATCCTAGCTATCTACCATCCTATCCAACCATCTCATCTTGCTCCTCTACCTATCCTTGGTCACAAAATCTCTCCTCATCATTGGATGCATCCTGCCAAATCCATATCTTTCGCTATCACCCCACCCTTAGCTTTCGCATCTTGCACAACATCGAACCATCTCGCTATCCTCTCATCCTAAGCTTTTTATCCATCTGTATCATACCTATCATTGGTCTGTTAGCTTGTACCATATCTTGATTAGCCTACTTGTAACATATCTTGGTCCATCAGCTTGTACATCCTCTTTAGCTTAGTACCATTGTATCTATCCAACGTTCGTGTCAGTTCGTCCTTGGTCAACATCTTGCACACATCGCACACTTTGGTTAGATATTCCAATGCATCCTTTAGCTAGATTTCCTATCACCAAAGTGTTATCTTTCTTAGTTCAGCTTGCCAGACGCATCACTCATCCAAATCCACCACCTTAGGTGCTCTCCGATAGGTCCTTGCAGGATATAGCTTTCCTCATGTCTGATCTTGGTCCGTTAGTACCTCGTCCTACCCATCTCATTGGCAAACGGTTCTCTTTTGAATTTTCACTTTCTTTTGATTTGGGATCTTCCCTTTTGGGTCTTGAAGTATCTTTTCCAAGCAATCTCCTTGTTCCCTCCTCAAGGTTGCCCCGATCTTCCATATCATGGTATGCTACGAATGGGGCAATTAGAGCGTAAGGTCTTGATCAGGTCTTTCATTTGTTTTTCTTTTCTGCTTGTGGGTTCTCCAATGTCATTTCCACGCTGCTTCCTCTAGGATTCATGTGTGATGCTGGGGAAATCCTTCTGTGTTTTTTTGAAGTCAGTCCGTCTGTCCTCTGCATAGTTGGTGAAAAGGCCTTGATGTTCTTGGTAACCTTGGCAATTAACCAACAGTCCTATAGCAAATCTAGTGCTCAACTACATGGTGGTACTTCTCTTTGAAGTATCCCCCCGATCAAAAAGCTTCAATGGTTTTCTTTCATCTCTATTATCCCCCATCCATATCCAGCATCTGTCTCTCCTACCCTAGCTTATGCATCAGTATCTCTTTGAATCACTCATCACTCTTAGCTTTAGGGATCCACAATCCTAGTCTTAGGGATCCACCAATCCAAATCAATCCACCAAGCCTCATCTTTCGAGATCCACAATCCTAGTCCTAGGGATCTCTGAAACCCATCGTCCACCAATCTGACTCTTTGAAATCCTATTGCATCAGCTTTGTAATCCCCTCATCCATCTCCCTATCCTGGATTCCTTTTTATAGCGCTCTGCTCCTTCATCCTCCACCTTCCCTAAAGTCTTAAGCTTGCTTCCTCTTGGGCATCTTATTTTCTTATCTTTTATGCCATGCCACTTGCGGCATCACATCAAAGAGGGGCAAAATGTAGACACCTAAAAATTCTTTAAAAAATAAAGTATTTTTATTTTTTGAAAAAATCCCTGATGACATCATCATTTATTAATTAATTATTTAATTAATTAATTAATTAATTAATTTTTATGCCATTAAATCCCTTTATCTTAATTAAAAATATTTAATTTTTTAAAGAATTTTTAGGTGTCTACATATACCACCATAACTAAATCAAAAATCCAAGCTAATTAACATCAAGGATGTACCTGTATAACCAATCATGTCATGTCAAAATCCATGACACCATGATCACATCCATGAACTGAGCATCTATCTCTCAAAGTGTCCAACCTGTCAGCATAGTCAACCACAATCCTCCACCATGACTGTACCTAGTAACAACATCTCATCCCTTCTACATGAAGAAATTAGCAAATCATGTGACTTAGGGCATAGACAACCCAAATCCAAGCCACCAATTTGAATATGCATCAATAATGAAAGATCAATGGGCAAAGACAACCCATAACCAAGCCATAAATGCAACTTGTAAGTATAGACCACTTACAACACTGCACAACTTGTAGACCCAACAAGTCATCATGCATATCCAAACCAAACACTGATAACCATATCATCATGAGACCAAACTAAAATATGAACTGAGTATACAATGACATCAAAACTTAAATCTCCAATGCCATAAGCTCGCAATGTTACCATAGTCAAAATATATCTATAAACTATTCACATCAATATATCAACAAATAAATCATGTCAAACCTACACCAAATCTGAACCAATGTGTAGAGCTCTCCAAGAGCTTTCTGTTGACTACTCGAAGTCCAAAATCCGACTCCGTATGCCCAAGTTATGCCCTAATCTGTGCTCAAAATAAATAACATCTAACTTTAGGGCTCTTAAAACTTAACAAAATTTCAAAATCATAGAACTAAACCTACACCATCTTGTAGTGCTCTGAATTAGCTTTCCAAGGCCTGTAAGAACTCTAAAATCTGATATTCTGAGAGAAAGTTATGGACGTTTTACTAAGACAATCTTTTTCCCATTTTCAGTACGATTTTTCATTTTTTAATTTTTTCAGTGACGAAAATTCTGACGGGATTAAATTTGACGGCCATCATGGGCTGAAACCAAAAAATTCTTTCATTTCCTCTTAACATGGCCAAACTAGGGCATAATATATATCAAAATTTATGGAAATGTTGACCCGGATCCAATGGTGAGGTCTTTTTTTACCCAGGAGGTCATTTCTGCAAGCTACCCCCCAACACCCTCATTTAAATGAAACATCCAAAAAAATCTTTTTGTCCAACAATTTCACATGCCCAAATCTTTTAATATCCCATCATAACAGCAAACCCAAAAACCCTCAGATTTGCAATAAATCATTCATATATCTTGCCCTTTTCTTTTATCCTCTCATGCATTCCCATGGATTCAATCTAGGGTTACAATAATAAAACCATAGCTATGATACCACTTATAAGAAAACTTGGCAACAAAGAATATAACCATTTCCACATAACCCATAATAAATTTCAAATAAACACGGAATTAAAATCCACATGCAAGAGAATAGACAACATACCCACAAAATTGTGACACAAGATATACCCTAGGAAACCCTCATTGAGGGAAAAACCCAGCCTCCAAAAGCATCCATCACCATGTATTATTCAGCAAAGATACCATTGCCATACAACCATGGAAGCCTTCATGGCCATAGCCACAACCGAGCAAACTATGTGAACAAGCATGAATCCACACATCCCATGCCATGCTTCCAACCTTCACAAATGCTCCCTTGGCTAACCTGTCAAGCCTTGTCCTGCTCGACTCTTGCCTTTTGTCTTTTCCTTGTCACTCTTACTCACTCTACAACAACTACTCTTGTGGCTATTTATATATTAGCAAGTCCCACAAAACCACCAAGTGGTATTACATAAACCATGTGCTAAAAACCATGTGCTACTTTACCCATTGACCCCACATTTAATATTGGGCATTTAATTCTTTTCCCCAATATTAAATAATTACATAAGATATTATGATAATGTTACAATACAACTCATCAAAAAATATTCCATGGGAATCTTTACATGTTGCACATCCATCTAGGTGCAACATTACATAATAAAATAAAATAATAAAATAACAATATTATGCAATGTGTGCAACACCCATTATCTCAACAATAACTCTGAGCCAACAAGATTAATTAAATATGTTTTTCATTTAATTACCATATGATAAAGTGTGAAGCCTACTGAAGGATTTAATATAGAGTATGATATAAAGGAAAGATGTTTTCTGAGTTTTAAATATGATGATTGAGATTGATGAGTAGAGAAGAGTTGTGAATTGAGAAGCAGTAGACCAGAATGATTTGCTAATGTGTGTAAGTGATCTTAAGGGTTACTATTGATGGATATAGAGTTCCAAATTTGATTGCATGATCTAAAGGGAAAGAATTTTGACATACTAGAAAGAGGAAGAAGAAAAGGATTGTTACACATCCATTATTTTGAAAGGAATAGTACGAAGATCAATTGGACAGTGGGTTTGTTGATCTGATCCTGAAGTTATTTGGACAGTGGATTCAGCGGCCTTCTACAACTACGAATAGGGTTGGAATCTCCTAATAGAGATTCAAAGTCTCCTAACAAGGACTCTTTGTACTAAGTGTTGTAACCGACTCCTAATAGGGTCCATCCTCTAACAAGGAATATTCATATTAGTACATCATTTTGTGGGCATCACTCTCACCAGGGTTTTCCCTCTGATCAAGGGTTTCCCTAGTCAATGTATATGGTGTAATTGTGTATGCACATTTCTTTATGGTTACAATTATATTTTGGTTGAATGGTTGAGATTGATTTAAAAGGTAAAATCTTTAGATAACTAATTCACCCCCCCCCCCCCCCCCCCCCCCCCCCATTTCAGTTATATTGGTGAACTACTATTTCTAGCACATAGTTGGCCCTATCAAATCTAGGACTATCCTTTCTAAAATGATTCTCCATCAATCTCCCAAAGTTGTTAAGTTTATCCTTCAAGGACTTGAGGCTCTAATACCAATTGTTAGAATATATAGTCTATTGATACAACTGAGAGGGGGGGTGAATTAGTTGTACAACTATTAACATCAATACCAACTTTAAACAATGTTAACCATATGAGGAAGGTATACTAAAACCTCAAAAAGATACTCATACACAATAACACTAGATATGTTAACTAGGGAAACACTTAATCAGAGGAAAAGCCCTATTGGGATGATACCGACAAGATAATGTACTAATATAAATATTTCTTGTTAGAGGATAGACCCTATTAGGAGTTTGTTACAACATTCATTACATATGAGTCCCTATTAGGAGACTTTGAATCCCTATTAGGAGTTGTGGAAGATAGTTGGACCCACTACCTAGATAGCTTCAAGGTCAAGACCAATGAACCCGCTATCCAAATGATCTCTATATTATTCTTATAGAATAATGGAACTGAATTGTACTTCCTTCCTTTGTCTTTGTCTTGTCAACTAGACTTATGCTCCTTCTAATCTTGTAACTAGATCACAAACTACACATCCAATAATCCCTTGGATCACTTACATGCATTCAGTCAACACTCTACTCCTTTTCACACTTTGCAAATATAATACACAATACATACTTCATATATTTTACAATCAAGGAACACATCTTTCCTTTATACCATATCTTCATAATAATTCCCTTAGTTGACCATAAGGCTTTCCTATTGGAATAGTTTAGAATAACTAAGAGAGGAGTGAATTAGTTATCCAAGTTCCAAAACTCCCAATCAAACTTTTTAGTGCTTAAAAAAATTCATGCATGTATCATCTTCTTATAAACCTTGCATGCATCCATTAGATCATTCATAATATAAACTTTTAAGTTATTGCCCTAGGTCAAAATAACTTTGCAAAAATGTAAACATGAAACATAATAGAATCATTCACACATATGACACAAGGATTTTACCTGGAAAACTAATTTGGGAAAAACTACCAATATCATGCTACTAATTTTCACTCTTCAGAAGTGATGCCCTATGAAATTCCAACCCTGTTAAAGGTTACAATACACACTATTAAACATGACCAAGTTAAAGGATTTCAATCACCCTATTAGGAGTGAGCCTTGTTAGAGGACTTTAGGCTATTCCATTAGAATGTCATTCAGTTAAAGGATTTAAAAATGACTATTAGGTCAACCTTAATCCAAAGGATTTTACCTAAACTGATATAATTATTAGAGAGTAACAGTAAGGCTTGACCAGATAACAAAATACAACTCACTTTTTAGATTACAGATGGTGGGGAGAAAATAAAATTTCAATAAAAATCTTCATTAACTACAAAACTATTTCCAAATATACAGATTTGAGGATTAAAAAAATCTTCTTTGAGCCATCAAATGCAAACACAAACATACAAACACACCAGAACTTGGTTCTTATTCAAAAACAAGATATTCAAACACTTCAAGTTTGAATCTGGCTTACACAAGACAAGAGAACATAAGTGCATAATGCCAAAATGAAGAAACAAAACTAATTTCATTATGTAAAACTACCAATGCACATGCTCAAAACTATTTGTCTTTGGTTCTTCCATAACCCAATTCCTCCTTAGATCTTCTCAGGCTCTTTATGTCTTCACCCCATGTTTTCCTACCATCCTCCTTCCATAGCTATCTCCTATCTGCCACCTTTCTTCTCAACCTCAATATCTTCTTGAGATTCTTGGGTCTCCCTTCATTCCTTGAAACTGTCTCTTGCATATATGGTTTTTTCCTCAACCATTAAACTTGTGCTCCCTCTTTTCTTGTGAAAACCCAAGCTTCTCCTTATGGGGTTCTTTTTCCCCTGACATAACAACTTTCACATTCTTCAAACTTATCAACATGGCTTGACCACAAAATTTTACCAATTTTGAGATGCAGCTACATTAACAAATCTCTGTTCAGTCCTCCATTCTACTTAGCTTCATTCACTTCAGCTCGATAGCTTGTCCACCCTTCAAGCATTCATCCTCTTAAGTCTTTCTACTTTGTATGTCAATTGTAGACTCTATTATTTTGCCACCATATGAAACAACACCATAGACTCCTTATCTTTCTTAGGTTCTCACACATGCAACCTATTGTTTCGTACTTTGTATCCCCTTATAAAGAGATTTTAGATATTTCCACTTAACCACAATTGACCATTCCAAGGTTAGGTAGGATTCATTGAATCCAACCATCTTTGCATTTTGGCTTCCTCTAGAAACTTCCTTGAGAATCCTCTTTGGATTCATCTCAAGATAGTTCATCTTGAATTCTATGCCACCAGCTCATCAAGCTTATCTTTCACACAGTTCACACAATCCAAGAAATCAAACTTGTCAACCTAGATTAAGTGAATTCTTGATCTTTCTCATAAAGTTGTCACTCAACATTAACTTGCTTATGATGCTTGGTACATACTGCATTGCTCGGTATCCACTATCAAATTACTTGGCATAAATTAAAGTTTACTTATGCTCAATATCAACTAAACTTCGCTGAACATCCACTAAATTCCACTTAGCATGGCACTATTTACAATTCACTTGGAATACACTAAAGTTCAAATTTTCTCGGCTCTAAATAATTTTTTGCTTGGCTTACACTAACAATGCTCGGCACTTGCTATGTAGATTATTAAGCTTAGTAGACTCAATTTGATTTACTTTTTCTTCTGAACTTAATCAGTGTATC
Organism: Cupressus sempervirens; assembly: GCA_028749045.1. NCBI lineage: Eukaryota > Viridiplantae > Streptophyta > Pinopsida > Cupressales > Cupressaceae > Cupressus > Cupressus sempervirens. The sequence goes on along the minus strand of CM053784.1, from coordinate 176,338,617 downwards.
CATCCTTCGCAATCTTAAGTAGATAATCAATCCACTATGTTATCACTATCTCAACTGATCTTTATACTTTGTTTTACATATCATAACTCAACCTTTCCTCTAGGTGATCTCATTACCTCATTTGATCAAATCCTCTTCATCAATCAAACAAATGATAGTACTCTGATCAACCAAGAAATTATCTCTATAACAAATAGCAGGTTTGACATTAGTGGAAAAAAAATGATTGAAACACATTTTCACACTTGTATCAATCTTTTATCAACATTTTACAATTAATTAAAATAATATATATAATTAATTATAATTACTATAGCACTATTAGTGTGCAATATATTCAAAACTTTGCATGTGCAACTATAGGTCTTGTGCACTCGCTGATGTCACCACCTAATTTTCCTCTATCATTGGCTAACCACACATCTTACTACATCTTAGATATAATCTAGGAAACAAACATCAGGAACTACTTTTCCAATACTCTATCTTTGAACTGCTCTCTGTAAATCCTCTTAACCATGTCATCAAGATACTCTTAGGAACATGTCCTTAAGTAGACATCACTTAACCCTTAATTAATTACTCTGCAACATAAGATCTCTGACTGCTACTATTCTAGTCTCTAACAAAAACACTAGTATGTTGACATTAATGACAAACCCAATCATGAATGCAATATATCAATATTCTCCAATGCTTAGAATAATCCCCCAATGTAGTATTATCAACATTCATGCTAATAATAGATACCTTCAATTCAAATTTCTCATTATTCTTTTAATATAATCCATAGTCGTGTGTTCCCTTCAGATATGTAAGTATCCTTTTCACTACCATCATGTGATTCTCGTTTAGACTTGTAGAAAATCTTGCAATTGTCCCAAATGGTAATACAATATCAGGTCTATTGTGAATACCATATTGTAGTTTTCCAATCATTGATCTATATAATGTTTGGTTCACATCAGTGGAATCATCATTCTTAGATAACTCATGTCCAGTAGACATAGGAGTACTAACTAGTCTTGAGTCTTCCATTCCAAAAAAAAGAAGAATTTCTTTGATATATTTGGATTGAGTAATGAAGATACCTTCCTTCATTTCATATTCTTGTAAGACAAAAAGGAATTTGATCTCACCAAACATAGACATTTCAAATTCCTTCTTCATCTCATCAACAAATTATTTACATAATGCTTCATTTCCTCTAAATATGATATCATCAAAAAAACTTTCAAATAACAATACCTCATTGCTCTTGCCAGTCTTCAATTATAGATTTTTGTTATCATTATTTCTTGAAAATCCAACCTTCACCAAATATTTGTGTAGCCTTTCATACCATGATCTAGGGGCTTGTTTCAAACCATATAGAGTCTTGCGTATTTGTACACCATATTCTTCTTGTGTGGGTCAAAAAAACCTTGATGCTACTCTATGTATAATTAATTTTCAAGTATTTTATTTAGAAATGTAGATTTGACATCCATTTCATATACATTAAATCCTTTGTAAGAAGAAATTGCAAGTAGTGTTGTGACTCCTTCTAATCTTGAATCTTGTGAATATCCTTTGCATACTAGTTTAGCCCTATTCCTTAGGACTTCACCATTTGCATTTATCTTGTTTATAAATACCCACTTTGTTCCAATAACATTTTTGTCTTTAGGTCTAGGTACTAGTGTCCATGTTTTGTTCTTTTCATATTACTCAATTTCTTCATTCATTATGTGTATTGAATCCTTGTTCTCTAAATATTCTTTCACAAATTTGAGCTCAAACTCACAAAGTAAACATGTATCACTTTTGAGTCTCTTTTTATCATTATAATATATTATTTATCTTCTATAATTTTCTTAGGTGCATGATTTATTTTCACATATTTTCTAGTACAAGTTCTTTTCGTCTTTGTTATTCAACAAGTACATCTTGAAAAATGATTTCGAGCTCATTATCTCTCTCTTATTTAGATTTTGTTTTGTGCTCTGCATCCTCAACATTTTCTTCTTGATGTTTAGTTCCTTCTATTTGTGACTCAACATCATTTTGATGTTTCTCGGCAACCATAGCCTATTGTTGCAACTTAGCACTTTCATTATGTTGTTGACTTATAGCTTTGTTCTCTTTTTTAGGTGGGCCATTGGGAGCACTATCATTCACATATATGAATGAACTATAGTCTTCAAGTTCTATCTTGCATTTAACATCATTCTTTCATGCATACTAATCAAATTTCATATTTGCACTTTCCACAACTTTTTTAGTGTTAGATTTCAAACACTTATAGGATTTTATCTTAGTGGAATAACCTAGGTGTTGGAATTCTTTAGAATAATTGAGAGGGCAGTGAATCAGTTATCCAACGTCCAAATATAAAAATATAAAACTTTTCAGAACTTAGTGAACCCATAGAACATATTCATCATACATGCATCCATTAGATCATACAATCACTTAAAATTATAGGTTAATATCGAAACAACTTTGCACAAAAGTAATCATAAAACATAAAAAATATAATAACACATTCGAGACAATAATTTTATGTGGAAAACAAATTTGGGAAAAACTACTAGTAACACGCTACTCATTCTCACTCTTCTGAAGTGATGCCCTGTGAAAGGCTAACCCTATTAAAGGTTATAATGCACATTGTTAAATGTTACCTGGTTAGAGGATTTAAATCACCCTATTAGGAGTGAGCCTTGTTAGAGGACTTTATATCATTCACTTGGAATTTCACCCTATTAAAGGATTTACAAATTGGTGCAAGAGCACGTCTGCGAAAGGAAGACAACCTACAATATGACTAAAATGTAGGGCACAAAGCAAATATCAAAAAGTTTTGAGTTTAAAATCTGAAATTTGAAATGTTTGTGTGTGAGTTTAGAGTTTTATATTTTAAAATAAATGTCCTTTTTTTGTGGTGGAAATGTTTAGGTGGCATTCTTATAAGCCTACCCAACATTATGCACTTAGGACTTAGTATGAGTTTATTTTAGATTATTTTGGGTGTGTTAAAGGTTTCTAATTTTTGAAAATGTTTATGGGAAAAATCAAAAGGAAGAAAATGATGAATATTCCTAAAGCACCATGTGTAGGCATTCAAAATGTAACCGCCACAAGAAAGCTATGATGGATTTTTGGGAGTTACATTAGAAGGTGAATATTCCTAAAGCACCATGTGTAGGCATTCAAAATGTAACCGCCACAAGAAAGCTATGATGGATTTTTCGGACTTACATTAGAAGGTTTTTCAAAAAGAGAAAGTGTGCATATTGTAAGAGAGATTTTTGGAGAGAGATTTTTTTTGGGAGAAAGTGAATAGAATGAAGTTCTTGAGTTTTCCTGTAATTTTCTTAAGCTTCTAGTGTTGTATGGATGTGATTGTGTAGTATTTTACATACATTTTTCTATTGGTATTTAGATCAACAATTTGGAAGAAATCTGGAAATCAGATCTTAATAGTTTAATATTTTCTTATTGTTCATTTCCTATTAGTCGGATCTCTCTGTTGTTTTGAGAGTGGTCTTTGCATGGGGGTTTTCTAAAGATCCTCCAATGGTCTTTGTTAGCCATTGGAGGATCCTCTATAATTTCATGCATTTATTTATTTCTGTATTGTTGTCTCATATCAGGTTACAGGAAAACCCAGTTGTAATACAAATTTGAATGGGCAACATCTTCATGTGTTGACCCTCATTTCATTAAATTTCTATGCATTTGCTGAAATCTGCATTCATGCATGTGAAGCCTTAAGTCGTGCATTTGATTTTCTAAATGTTCTAAAATTCCTCTGCATCACAAATGACTATTAGGTCAACCTTAATCCAAATGATTTACCCTAGACTAGTAAAATGATTAGAAAGTAACAATAAGGCTTGATTAGACAACAACTTAGAACACACTTATAGATTATGAATCTCTCTTTCGATCCTCCATTTTGCTTGGCTTTCACACACTTCAGCTCTAATATCTTGTTCAGCCTTCAAGCATTCATACCCTTAAGCCTTCTTTATTTTCTTGTTAATAGAAGTCTCTTCTGTTCGATCACTAAATGAAGCAATACCTTAGACTCCTTGTCTTCCTTAGGCTCTCACACATGACAACCTTTTCTTCTTACCAGCCATTTCTATAAATAAAAAACTAAGATCTTTCTCTATTCAATCTCTATCATCTATTTTAGGGTTAGGTAGGATTAGGTTGGATTCAATGAATCTATCCTTCTTTTTATTTTATTCCCTTCTAAAAACTTCTCCTTCAATTCTCTTCAAATTTAGCTCAAAAAAGTTCATCTTGAATTATGTACCACTAGCTCATTAAAGTTATCTTCCACATAGTTCACACAATCCAAGAAACCAAACTAGTTGGCTCAAATTTTCCAAATTCATGATCTTCCTCATAATATTGTCACTCGACATTAACTTTCTTCTAATGCTTGGCACAAACTATATTTCTCGACATCCACTATCAAATCACTTGGCATGAACTAAGGTTTTTTGGTGCTTGACATCAACTAAACTTTACTTTGCTTACACTGCATGACATAGCATACACTGAAATTTGACTTTACTCGGCTCCAGCTAATTTTCTACTTGGCTTACACTAACATTGAATGGCTCCTGCTATGTAGATTGTTAAGCTTAGCATACTTAATTTGTTTAACTTGTTATTTTGAACTTAATTAGTGTATCCATCCTTTACAACCTTAAGTAGATAATCAATGCACTATAACATCACTATCTTAATTGATCTTTGTACTCCTTTTCCATATCATAACTCAACCTTTCCTCTAGGTTCTCTTGTTACTTCATTTGATCAAATCCTCTTCATTAATCAAACAAATGATAGTAGTCAAATCATTTAAGAAATTATCTTACTAACAAGTAGTGGGTTTGACATCAATGAAAAAATAATGATTGAAATACATTCTCATACTTGTATCAATCTATTTTCATCACTAGGAATTGACCTTCATCACTTTTAGCATCAAGTTTTTTATTTATATTATCTTTTAGTATGTAGCATTTTCTTTGAAAAACTTTAAAATATTTTACATTTGGTGCATATCCATACCATAATTCAAAAGGTGTAGCATTTGTAGCTTTCTTGACTTGCACTTAGTTCAAAGTATAAACTATTATACTTACAGCTTCTCTCCAATGTTTTTTTGAAACATTCTTCTTCATCATCAATGTTCTAGCAGAATCAATGATTGGTCTATTTCTCCTTTTAGCTACTCCATTTTGTGGAGAGGTCCTAGGTGCTAACATCCATCTTTTGATACCTCTATTATTGTAGAATATGTTAAATTCATTATAAATGAATTCACCGCCTAGGTTAGATCTCGAGTATTTTAGAATCTTTCCTCTCTCCTTTTCAACTCTAGCCAAATACCACTTAAATGAGTTAAAATCACCATATTTTTCTTTAAGAAATATCATAGTCATCATTCTAGAGTATTCATCAACAAATAGAATGAAATTTTTGGTTGTACAATAGATTTGAACACTAATAGGTCCACATAAGTTAGTATGAACCAATCCCAAAACATCATCAGATGAATATGCCATGCTCTTAAAACTAGACTGTTTCATTTTTCCCAAATGACATTTTTTGCACATAGCATTATTAGGTTTATTTATTTTTGGCAAACCTCTTTCTCTTTTCATCTTACTAATGCTAACCAATTTGTTAAATTTTACATGACATAACTTTTTGTGCCATAACCAAATATCTTTATATTGTACAAACAAATATGTCTCATTAGATAGATGTAGATAGAATAAGTTACCTATTGTTTGGTCACCACTTCCAATTATTTTACCATCAAAGTTAAATGTCTTTGCCTTTTTTTGATGGAATTCAACTTTGTAACTTGATTTTTTCAACTATGAAACACTCAATAGATTGCAGTTAAGAACTTCAACCCAATAATCATTATCACATTTGATTTTGTTAGTCAATTATATTGATCCATTACCTTTCACAAGGCATGGTACATCATTACTAAATTTAACATAGCCACCCTTGTATGGTCCAATATTCTAAAATTTTCTTTTATCACTAGTCATGTGATTTGAACAACCAATATCAATTATCCACCTATCACTTTTGTTCACATATGAAATTAATACAATTTTCTCATCTTCTTAAAAAAATTCTTTCATAGAAACATAGACTACTTCTTCATCATTAATTTCAGATTCATTATCAGTTTCTTCTTCTGCAATGTAATGAGATTTATTACCTTTGTCTTTCTAGTCCTTGTTTCTCTTTTTGTCTCAATCATATCTTCTTCCTTTGTACTTGATTTCCTTTCTTTCATCCTTTTCTTCTCTATCAAGATATCTTGCAGCAATATGACCAACTTTTTTACATAGAAAATAGATTATAAAAAGTTTCCCTTTGTATTTCCCTTTGTCTCTTGGAAGTCTTCTAGCCATCAATGCTTTAACCTCAACAAGATCACCATCAAAAGTATCATTGTCACTTTTTATATATTTTGCTTTTCCTTTCTTGCTAAAAACTAATTGTGATCTAAAAGAAGATTTGATAGAAGTAGGAATTATATTATCGAAAGTTGACATCTTAAAAATAGTAAGGTTATCAATCACACCTTCCAAAATTAGCTCATTACCTGGAGTACATCTTAGTTCTTGTATTGCAAAATCCCTAATAGCATAAATAGGAAGTAAAGTTCTTAATACCTTGTTGATTAGTGTTTCATCTTCAATCTTTCCATTGGCACCTCTTATGGAATTTACAACTTCTTTGACTCTTGCATAGTACTGGACTATATTTTCACCTTCTATAATTCTCCTTTCATCAAATTTTCCTCTCAAGCTTTATGATTTATCTCTTAGGACACTCTTGTCTCCTCCATAGATGGTTTGTAGTGTACACCACACCTCTTTAGCATTCCTATGTTTCTTAATGTCATCAAACTTGGCATAACTGAGGGTTAATGCAATCTTAGCATAGTTTGGTTGTGTTCTTTTTTTCTTAGAGTTGTTGGGTAGTCAGAGGAATTGTTTTTATCTCCACATATGCATTGTTCAAAAAATGTATTGCTCCTCCAATTCCTACTACATGTAGCTTCATCAAATTTTTCTATGCAGGGAATATCTCTTGTTTAATCTTGGCACCTCCTTTTTGTACATCATGATCTTTATCTTTGATTACCTTCAAACTTTTCTCTACAAGCACCAATTCTCTAATACCAATTATTAGAATGTTTAGAATAACTAAAAGGGTGGGTGAATCAGTTATCCAAGGTCCAAATGTACCAATTGAACAAGCAAACAATTAAACAACTTCAAATTTTAAAATTCATTATCTCCGCTTCTATAGTCAATTTTCTATAAACATAAATTAATAGTCCATTTTCGTAAATATAACAGAGATATAGAATGTAAGCATTAATCAATATATCACCACCTAAAATATTCACACAAGTTTGACACTAGGATTTAACATGGAAACCCAATTTGGGAAAAAAAAATCACTCTTCTAAAGTGAGCTCTATTAGGAACCAACCTTGTTAAAGGATCTAATCACCCTATTAGGATTGAAATTGTTAGAGGACTTTAGAGCATTGTATTAGAATGCCACCTTGATTAAGGGATTTACATATGACTTTTAGCTCAACCTTCATTAAAGGATTTAAAATATTGATGCAATGGTTAGAAAGTAACAATAGGTTTTGATCTATTAAGTACAACTCACTTTGAAAATTCAAATCTTATTTATCTCACATTCTTGTCCATTAATAGGCCTTCATTGTCATCTTAAACTATGATTCACTTGACAACACTTCAATAGATCACTCATCTCCTCTTCTTAGCCTTCTATTTAAGTTCACTAGTTAGTAGCATCAACCTATGCTAATCTTCAATAACCTTCCTAGAAGTTAGACCTTGCACCTCCTTAAATAGGTAATTATGATCTTTTTCCACTTAAACACCATTGTAGATCTTAGTGTTATGATTAGATTCAACAAATACAATGAATCTATCTACCTTTTGTTCATCCTTTCCTTTCCTAGAAGCTTCTTCATGAATTCTTACATAGAAATGTGCAAACACAGTTTCTCTTGACTTAAATGTTATAGTTCATCCATCCTTATCTTCAATATGCTTTCCATATCCAAAGAAACGAACTCTATCAGCTAGAAATTATGATCTCTCATAAACTATTAAAATGGTGTTCCTCAACCAGCACTATGTTCTAACACTTGGTCATCTCTAGGTTTCTCAATCGCTACTAGATTTATTTCTTAGCACATAAATTGTTACTCAGTCAATATTGATGCTCGATCAACACTATTTCTACTTGACACTTACTGTAGCTTGGTTAACACTAGTTGTTGTAATATCTAATTGGAAAGAATGCATCTAAGATGGGGGGGGATGAATCAGAAGTACTAGATTCTAACCTATTTTAAATCCTTAATAACATATCTTTGAAATGAACATGCATGCATAGAAACATTAAGAAATTATGAGAAACAAATATGCATCACCACATAACACTTGAGATTTTGGTTACTTAGAAACCCTCCAGGAATAAGAAGGTAAAACTAGGGTGGGGATGATACCCACAAAAATTACTGCAGCAATAATGTTTAACCACTTCTAATGGTCTGCCTTGTTAAAGGCTTTACACTGTATCAATAGTGACCTACTTAAAGGATTTACAAACACTTTACATGAAGTGTTACCCTGTCAAAGGATTTAATCACCTATTTAAAGGATCTACAAAATAGTTGGTAAGCTAACCTATCATCATAGGATTTCCTTTCTAATACAATGACTAAAGAGTATTAGGTATAATAAACCTGATAGCTTATAATCCTTGATTGCTGAATATAGGCACTTGATCTTCTTTCTTCTGACCTTGATCCTCTGAGATCTGATACTCATTTGTATCCCCTACTTTGTTCTTGATTAACTGGATATTTTTACTGCTGATCTCTTCCTCCAAGTCCTTTTATACTTCACTCTGAAAATAGTTTGCCTTCCACACCTTCGTCCCTCTTCATACAATGAGACTTAGTCTTCCTTATAAAGACATTCAAAGACTTAGGGCTAGATGTGGATCTACAATCTGTATTAAATCTCTATTTCCCACTCATTCCTTATACTTCTATCACTTGTTGCATGCCTTCTCCATTTTTCTTATTGGCTACATGTATATTGCATAGGAAATATAAATGATTTGATCTTATCACTTAAATCTTTCGAGATTCATCATATGTCAGCCATGAAAATGGTTTACATTTGAGTTTGTGAAGTTACAAACTCATATGCTTATTCTAAGCTACTCGGCACTTACTACTTCCTAATGCTTGGCACCTTCTATAACTCAGCTCCTGTATCATTCCTATCTTTCTTGGCACTTGTATCATACTCAGCACCTATAGTCACTCGGTGTTTGATCTTCACTCAGTACCTGAAGACTGCTCGGCACCTGAAGATCACTCGACACCTGATGGCTTTCTTGACTTGACACAAGCTGTGGCTTTTCATACATAGTGTACTCGAATTTAATGTAGGAAGTGGTTAAGTGTGTTGGCACTCAAGTGTCAAAACCATTCTTAGACTAAGAATCTCCCCCTTTGACATGAGTGTCAAAAACACTTAACTAAGCATTATTTATCTAATCTTATGAGTATTTTCACTGATCTACTTGTTATATATACAAAGGTTTAAAAAACTTTGATCAAAATGTTATAACTTACAATATATACCTCAAAAATTATTATAACTCCCCCTGAGTTGATCATGCCTTGTCATGTTATGAATTTTGATGTCTTATGAATTCTAATGTCTTGTAAATTTTGATGTCTTGTGCCATTATGCCTAATGCATTATAACTTCATAATATTCACAATATTATCTCCCCCTTAGAATATTATCTCCCCTTTTTGATACAGATATCAAAGGCTCCTAAATAGTAATGCCATGCTTGGAAAAAAATGTCTTATTTACCTCAAGAAGTATTTGGAAAGCTGCATCCCAGTTATTTAAGGCAATATCCAACAACTTTTATTGGATTGCAAGCTTTGCTGCTAGATCAACAAGTCCTTCATGTGTAGAAATGTTTGGATCCTTCTTCAGAACTATTTCTACACACATTTTCTCCTTGTGTAATACTTGCAAGTGAGGAGTAATGGAGGCTTGGATTTGCATCAACTTTTCTTTGATAGTGGCCTCTTCTACTGATAATGTGGCTAATTCCCTTTGAGTGTGAAGTGTTTGAGAAAATTAATTTTCAATTTGTGCAGGATTTGAGGGTAGTTGTTTTTTGGAGAGCTTTAATTTACTCTCAAGGTTCAAAATTTTTAGATTTATTTCTTGTGTGAACTTGGAAAAATCACACAATTTGCTATAAAGGGAAAATATGTTCCCTAATACACTCTTTACATTTTCCAATTTCTTAGCTAGGTCAACCTATCCCAAAATTATGTTATTAGCTATTTTCTAGTTGGCTTTTCCTACAAACTTCTTTTTTGACCATTCCATTAGTTTGACATTAGTATCATGGTCTTCATTATTCACTTGGTCAAGTATATCAGATAGTTGCTCAAGTATTGGCTTGTTTGCATCTGGAGGTTGAAGACTAAAAGCATCCATGAATATATCTTTTATATCATTCATTGCTTGCTTATATTTGTAGTCTTTCCTCATTGCCTCTTGCCTCCTTCACTTATCCAATGTACTCTATATTTCATTCATCTTTTCCTCATTTAGAGTGCTTGAATCATAATATGGTATTTTAATTTCTTCATCAAGCTCAGGAATACCATAATGAATAGTCCTGGCTACCCTAGTAGAACTTGAATTTGGTGTACTAACATTGTTTTAGTACTCATCTTATGACTGGGTTTGGTGGGAGTTCCTAATTTTTGTAATTCAACCAAAGTGTGTATTGCAAACTCCTCTTTATCTTGTGTTTCTTCTTTGTACTCTTCTTCTTGCTTGGCTTCTTCTTGTGTCATTGCTGTTGGAGGTATACTTGTTGTCTCAACCATTATCCCTATGACTACCTTTGTTGTTGCACTCGCCTCCTAATGAGCTTGAGCAGCTATTCTTGGTGGTGATGGAGGTGGTAGAAATGTAAGCCCTATAGTTTGAATTATTTGAGGTGGTTCTTGTGGTGACAACTTGGCTTCTTTGAGTTTGTCTACTGACTTTAGAAGATTATTCACGCTGACCAATATATGACTTATACACAATTGCACTTGTAGAGTTGTTTGGTCAAGGGTCTTAGTAAGATCCTCTGTAGTTAATGGATTGATGTTTTGACATGTGGTGTTAACAAAATCCTTAATCTTATTATCTCTGCAAGTGTGGTAGTAGAGTGAGGCGGGCTAGGAGGTGAAAGTTATGTGTCTTGCACACTTTGTTGTTCATTAGTACCATTGTCTTCATCTCTTCCTTCCTCCTCTCTTTCTTTCTTGTTTTCCTCTTCCTCAACCTTTTTCTCTTATTCTATCTTCTCTTCTCTTCTCTTCCTTCTTTCCTCAGGTTTAGCAGCAGCTTCCTCTTTGTATACCACTTCAAGAACATCTTTAGTTTTCTTGTACAAGTTTTTCCAAACTCTTGTAGTTCTCTATACAACTTCTTTAATTTTGTTTTGTAGGATGGAGAATGCCCTATATTTGGGTGTAAACCTTTTACTATACCTTTTAACTACTTGAGTTACATGTTCCTTTGTTAAATCAGGTAGTAGGTTTGCTAGGGTTGACTCCCTCATCTCTTTCTCCATCATTAGACAGAAAGGCCATCTGTCTTCTATAGTTTTAGACAATTCGTTTGGCAATTGTCCATCTAGTTCAAGAGGTGTATACTTGAACTATGCTATTAATGCATAGACTAATTCTTCTATGCTATTTTGTTCCCCTCTACTGAAATTATTGAAATCAATCTTTTTTATTTCACTTAAATCTCCATTCCTAATCTTCTCACATAATATATCAATTGAAGATTTAGGAGGATGACTTGCCTTTTCAATTTTATCTTCTTCATCAGTATCAAGTTGGGCCACATATCTTTTCCTTTTCTTTGGCTCTTCCTGTGCCTTTTTTACTATGTTCTTCTTTGTGGCTTCCTCTTGGGCCTTTTGGGTAGAGGCCCTTGTTGTGGCTCTGGATGTTGGCTTCTTGGGTGTTTGCATGGTAGCTTTATTTGGTGAAGGTTGAGAAGTAGGAGGTGTCTTTGCCTTTCTTTTGATGACTCTGCCTTTGATGGGTGCCTTCTTGGTTTCTGCTTCCTTGGCACTCTCATATTTCTCTTCAAGTGGCTCTTGTTCTAGCTCACCTTCTTCTTCTCCTTCACTAATCTCTTTTTCTTTGCCTACTGCACTTGATTCTTCAACACCAAATTTCTTCTTTAACTTCTTTACCAACTTGTCCTTTTTCTTTACTACTATGGCTATCTTGAGTTCTGTAACAACTCTTAATTTGACAGTGTCATATGTTCCAAATGCCTTTGCAGATTTGTCCATTTCCTTGGCAAGTAATGATGTGATGGTTGTAGAATCTTGGTCAATATCAAGCTCATATCCCAATGGTCTTAGCCATCTTATTCTTGGAAGGACTGCTTGAATGTAATTATAATCAATATCAACAAGAAAACATATTTCATTTACATGCTTTTCTACCAGTGAAACTGGTATTCTCATTCTTTTCTTCATTGCATTTTTGAAATCCTCAAAATAGATAGACATTTGATCCTCAAAGCTATCTCCCATTTGTGCAATGAAATCATTAATTTGATCAACAATGGTTCTATTCTGACTCCACTTAATTTTTCCAAATGAAGGGAATTCCTTCATTACATAGAAGAACATACAAACCAAGACTAAACCAAATTTACACTATGCTCCCTTGGATTTTCTAACAGCTCCAAGATTTTCATTGATCTATTGCAACAAGAGCTCTGCAAGGTCATAGGTGTGGTCTTTATTTACAAGTTTATGTGCCACATCCACTGCTATGCAGGGTACACTATTTAACCTATTGGATTGATAAAACTTATGTGATATGATCCTTATAGCAAAGTCTAGAAGGGGATCAGTTATGGTATCTATGGTCATACCTCTATTGTTCCATTTTGCACTTGTGTTATTCTGAATTGTTTCCTTCTTTTCACTTCTTAATATCTTTGGCCGATCTAGGGTTAGAAAACCTGTAACCCTAAGAACCATTTTCTTAGTAATTTTGACTGGCCCTTGTTCTAACCGAAATGATCCATCATGGATTTTGCTGAGTATTATGTGTATCCACTCACTTTTTAATACAATTGGAAAAACTAGGTCTTTGGTTAAACCCTTCTTTTCTATAATAGAAAACTCATCTTTTAGGTTACCATTTTCACAGAGTTTGTCATAGGCATTAAAGATTTCCAAATCTCCTATGGCTCCTATTTTACAATTATAGCACTTTCGCACATCCTGAACCATAACGAGTTTTTCAAGGATGGTGGATAGGGCACCAGTTGGATCATGTTTGTATGCAACTTCTGGTATAGGTCTAAACTCAAGTTCCTTAACCTCGTTGCTGACAAGTTGTATTTCAGGGCTTACTATCCCTTGGGTCATTTGTGAACTAGACACCATTTATATCGTAACTAGGGTTTAACGATTAAAAAAAAATTCTCAAACTGTAAAACTCGGCACCTGAGGAAAATACTTGGATAAATGCTTAGGTCACTTGGGTAGATGCTGAATTGCTAGTTGAAAGCTTGAAAATCACTCAGTTGTGCTCACGGTAATTGCTCTTCATTTGGATGTCTCAAGAATAAATCAATTTTTATTTTTAAGCGACAAAAGAAACTTTGCATTTAATGCATTTTAGTACCTGTACCTGTTGTAGACACCTAAAAACCTTTAGAAAATAAAGTATTTTTATTTTCTAAAAAATTCCTGATGACATCATCATTTATTAATTAATTAATTATTTAATTAATTTATTTATTTTTATGCCATTAAATCCCTTTATCTTAATTAAAAATATTTAATTAAGGAATCCCTCCCAAAAATGTTTAAATCTTATTTAAACATTATTTCCTTATTTATTAATTATTTCATTAATAAATTGACCAAAAAACCCAAAATAAATAAAAAATTTATTTTTTGCCCAAAACTTAGCCAATTTCCTTAAGTCCACTAACCTCTTCCAATATCTTCTAATCCTTCTTTAATTTTGATTAAAGGCTAATCCCATCATTTCCTACCCCTAATCCCAACTCAAAATATTTAATTAAGATTAAATATTAATCCTCATGTTTATTAAAAAAGTTTTAATAAATATCTCCTCAACCCAAACCCTTGAAATAAATAAAATTTTATTTATTTCCTAAAAATCTAATTTATCCTCATCCTAAGAAGTTCTAGACTCTTCTAGAAAGTCTTCATCCTCATCCTAGGAAATTCTAGACTCTTCTAAAAAGTCTTCATCCTCACCCAAAGCCTAGACGCTTCTAGAAGATGTCTTTAACCCTAATCCTAATCCCCTCCTAACCTTGTCGCATTCCCTAAAAATGGGTTAAGAATTACTAACCCAAGCCAAAGTTAACAAATATCTCCTCCTTCACCCACCCTCATTAAATGCCATCCACTTGCCTATCCCTAAGCTAATCCTAAACCATCCTAATCCATCCTCTAATCATTTGCACAATCCTAAGCAAGCTTAAAACCCTCCTAATCAGGCCCAAGTCGAAATTGCTCTCATCTCCCTCCAAATATCTCAACCATAAAACTTTATGAAGTCCACTAGGCCATAAATGACTCTTCCAAGCCCTTTATTGCTCTTACAAGTCATTATGAGGGTCTTTATGGAGATTTTGTCCCTTGAGTCTCCTTTTTTGACTCATCCTTCCCCTTTCTTCCATCCTCTCACCTTGTGACATGTGTCACTCCCTGATTGGCTGTAAGGAAGCACAATCCATGTGCTCTCTTCTCATGTAATCTGAGCCCTCCATGATCATTTTCCCATCCTTGCATCTTAGCCTTCAATCCCTCAAGCCTCTTTCCTATAAATTGGATCCTTCCCCTTTGCAAAATAACACAATCCATGAAGTAAAGTCATAATGCCATTTTGAGAAGCCATTTTACATCAAAACCATACACTCACACCCAAATTTCAACTCCATTTGAAGCCCTTTTTGAAGCATAAGCTTGAGCATACATCCTATCTATTTAGACAAAGCTACTCAACAAGAGAGCTTCTCATTGAGAGAGCCCATTAATGGCTCATATTCTCAATTGAGAGTGCATCTTAGTCTATCTTGAAGTTTATGAATTTTGTTTAGTTTGTAGAAGCTTTATTTAAATTTGGTTTCTATTAGCATACTAACATTGCTCATATACATTTTGGCACGCCCGGTGGGTCCCCGCATGGGTCATCTTCATTAGCTTTTTTAGTCAAGTTTTGTATGTCATTTGCTGATTTTGGCTAATTTTACTTGTTTTTGTGATTGGTAGGATTGTATAAATTGGTTTTGTAGGTCCACATGAGCATGAAGAAGACAAAGGAACTCATAGTATATCTCATAGTGTTTGCAGATTTTTCAAGCTTATAGGTGGACAAAGAACTTGGAATTCTTCTTCCTCTTCTTGTCTATATTCTTCTTATTCCATCTACTTCTTCTTCTTCTTCTTGTGGGAGATCTTGGCCTTTTTTTTTTTAAGGAAGAAAAATCATACACACTTCTTTTTAGTGCTTAAAATGAACCCCCAAATCATACTTAAATCCATTAAAAAATTAAAAATTTGCAAAAAAGAAAAAATCTTTTAACAAGTGAAACTAAACCAATCTAATCATTTGCATCCTTGCAACATCAAGGTTTTAGATGCATTCATGCAAAGTTAGGAACACTTCATTTTTGGGAATTTAAAAAGAACTTCAAGTTTCCATTTCAAAAGGTTCAAAATCAACACTAAGTGCACACAAAAATCTAAATCAAACTCAAAGCATCAATCAAGGATAAAATGAACCTCATTTGCAAATATTTTAGAGTTCTTTTTAAAATCTCATGAAAACTAAGAGTCCTAAATGGTTGCCAAAAATTGTCCTAAAAGTTTTGTTATTTGTTCCAAACAAATGTCTTGTTGCAAAATCTTGAATGTTTCTTAGGTTTTTCATGCATTAAAACAATCTAGGAATATCATTTTTGGGCTTAAAATATGCAAACTAGAACACAAAATCTTGAATGAAAACCAAAGTCCAAACAGTCATTTTCACTTTTGAGTCCAAAACAATCTTGAATGATCTAAAGTTAAAACAAAGCACTTCAAAGTTCTTAAAACAACACACAAAATCTCAATCTTGAATGCTCAAAGGAAAAAAATTGAATGTTTAATCACTTGTCTTTGAATGCATGTTGCTAAAATCACTCTCGAGTGCCATTGATTAAAATCAAGTTTGTTTTCTTTATGGATGAATGATTAAAACAACAAATCCAATCTTGAATGTCATAGATCAAATAATCATCTTTTGGGGCATAAAAAGAATCCACATTTTTGAAATCTTCTAAGTTATAAAAACTAATATAGACGCTTTGAGTAAGTTTTTAGTTGGACTCACCCTCTTTAATCACCCATCAATTTAACCATTGGTTGCAATCTCAACGCCATCTATGGGGATGGGTCTACCTAAGAGGGTGTTAAGTGCTCCACAAAGATCAAACTCCACTCACTTGGGTCTTTAGAGGTTTTTCTAAGTTAGAAAATTCCTTGAATGCACATTAATCTCGCTCACACTTCATTTGGGCATAAAAATTGGACAAATCTTGACGTGGAGGGCCTCCGGGGGATCGAGTTTGCTTTTGTTGACCCTAACTCTTCTTATTGTTTTCATTCTTCGATCAATTTACTTTTGTTGGCACTTCAAGTTGGAATTGAACATTGTCTCTTAAACATGAGTGCTTGCAAAGTCTAGATTAGCACACATAAGAGTCAGTTGGTAAAAGAACAAGTGTGTTTTTTAGCCCAAGGTCATCCAAGTCTTCTCTCCCCTTGTCGTCTTTCGAGGCCATCTTGGGTGCATAAGATTAGGATCCAAAACCTTGTTTCTTTTTAGGAGGCCTGCTTGGGGATTTCATCACCCTTTGGATGACCTCAACTCCAACATTCTGGTGGAGTATAAGAATCGAGAGGTGAATCGAAAAACACCTCTCTTGGGATCAAGATTTTTGTCACTCGGGCTAAGCCTCAGGGAACTTTATACCCTTGAGAAGTGGGTTACCGCTCCTCTCGTCTGTGTGACATCTTTTTGGTTTCATCTATGGATTTGGGCCTCACATACCTTGCATATATCAAGAACTCCCTAGCTATAACAAATTTCATCCTTGTAGAAAGCTTCCTAGGATGTTGGTGTGTTTGACATGCTTGCTCCAAAATTTTGTCTACTTGTTTGTTCATAGCTTTTGAATGAATGTTTGCCAACTTTGGTCAAAATCCCAAAAAAATAGAAATCTCCCAGCTCAAGGCATACTTAGCGTAGTCACTACCTCATCAGAAAATCATCCAAGCTCCCCCACTGCAACCGAATCTATCTAGTTCCTTGCTTTAGAACAATCCCAAATTCAAAGTCTCTCCAAATCATCCCCCCCAGCCAGCTAGCAACCCAATCCAAAATCACACCCAAGCCTTTAGAGAGTTGTTATCATTCTACTAGAATTTTCTATCCAATCAATCTGACCAATCCACTAGCCTCACCAAGGTTATCCCTTTGACAGAGCTTTGTCTAGGGTAATCTAGCTTTGTCACTTGTTATCCCTTCATCACCTTGATATAAAGGTTGGGATCCACAAGTGGTCAATTTTGTGTCATGCCCATAGGATCATTAGTCTATCCTTAAGTTGACACAATCTCCACCAATCTAGTGCATAGGAAAGCAAAACTCTCACTTTTTGACAACATGCCCTTGAAGTCTTCCATCCACAGGAAAGCCAAAAATCTCCAGCCAATCCTCCTTAGGTCTATCATATAGCTTTGACTCTCCCTAAAAAATCCTTCATCAGCCAATCCAAAATCTGCATTTAATCCAAATCCAACCATGAGCTTCCGTGTTCATCCATATGCAAGACCCCATCCCCATCTGAATCATCATCAAAACATGAAATCCCAAACCTATCATGATGTGTTTGGTCATATTGTCCTTGCTCCTGTAACCTCCTATTCCAATGATGATGAAAATCTTGTTGACTATGACAGGTATCTTGAGAGCCTTAGAGGCCTTCCACCAACCATCCCCCAAAATCCAAGAGTTATTCCAAACTATCTAGTCATGCCATCTGATATCCCAGCTTCTCCTCCATTACCCAATCAACCAAGCTTCCAATCTTCCACCCTCATCACACTAGCTATTCCTATCAATCCACCACCTCCACCTCTGACACACGAGTCTCCAAGGAATCTCCTAAAGGAAATACAAGAAAAGCCACCTCCAACAGTCGATAAGCCATGTCATCTAATCCAACCATGTGAAGTAGTTAGTGATGAAGCTTCCCCATCTATAATATCACCCCCATCTCCCATAGCTATCATCCCCATACCATCCATCAAGTTTCTTAAAATCCTTCCACTTTCTGCAAGCATCAAATTCCCACCACCCACCGAATCGCTTCAAATCCCATCCACATCTCCTCCTCCAAGAATTATCCAAATCCCATATAATGAACCTCATGCATCCACTCCCATCCATTCCTATCAAGATCTTGTCCAAAAGCATGTTGAAATATCCTCCGATAGAACAACAGATCTTGCCATCCCACTTATTCCCCTACATGATCCACTTTTACCATCCCCTCCATATCTAAATCCTACCATCTTACTTACTCCATCTCAAGATCCCTTTCCCTTAGCCCACCGAACTCAAGATCCTATCCTCTCATCTCCTCTGCTTCATGATCATACATCTCCCATAATCCATGATGATAGATCCATCAAAAAAGAACTAATTATCATATCCGAAGCTCCAACTCCTTCAGCTAGTAATGGACTCACATCTTATGTTCCAAATAATGAACATCATATTGAAAAAAGAAATGAAAATGTATTTCTAGATGTTGGTATGCCCAATATTCCTGCATGGTCCCAAGTCCTTCCATCTCCACCCCAAAGTTCCCATCCATCTTATTCTGCATCTATTTTGGGCCCTCATCCTACTCCTTATCTCCAACCCTCCATTTTGGGTCCATATATCCCTTATCTAAATCCCACACCCTTTCCATCCATTTTGGGTCCTTACATACCTAATATGAATCCTTTATCCCCTCCATCTATTTTGGGACCTACACCTTCCCCGTTTCCATCTATTTTGGGCCCATATCCTTCCTTCCCTCCATCCATTTTGGGAAATTATATCCATCCATATCCTATGTTCCAATCTATCCTTCCATCCCCTCAAATCCACCAACTAGATCATCAAAGGCACTCACCCTTGAATCCCTTCCAACCTTTAAACCCTATCACTCCATCAATTATCCCTCCATCTCCTCCATGCTCTTGTTCCCATCCCATGGCTAATAGAAGCATATTGGATGCCAAAATACAAAAGCATAAATCCAAAAATCCACAAAAATCCAAGTCTCAACATGTCCCTTCTAAAATACATGTTCAAAACAAGAAACATTTAATCCCAATCAAAGAAAAAGTCAAGAGGCCAGAAAAACCCAAGCTAAAAAAGTCAGAAATCATGTGGATACCCAAGATGCTCATAAAAGAAATGCATCTCAAAGAAAAATCTCAATTGGAATCCATTCATGCTACTCAAAAAGCCTCATCCATCCATCCTTCATCCTAATCCCCATATAAGCATCCTTCATCCCCCCAATCCAATTTTAGTCCATATGCTTCTTATCCTAAATTTCCCATCCTCCATCTTCCAACTCTACTTTTAGTCCTTATCTTTCTCTTCCTCCATTTTCTCCTCAACCTTGCTCAAAACCATCTTTCCCACTACTTTATCACCTCTCAAGGTGTGTGCCAATGATGATCTTTCCATTTTCCTAATCCATTTACCCACAAGCCTTATGTCTTCGCATCCATTATCCATCAAACTCCCACCCACCATTCCACTTGTTCAATCCAATCCTTTTTCATCCATCCTACCAACATCTATGAGCCAAAAATAGCTGAAGAAAGCCAAAATCATTCCAGCTAAGTTGAAAGTCAAAAAGTCAAAAAATAATAAATTAAAATAAAGCGTCCACTGGTGAAAACTTGGCAATTCAAGCGCCTTGGACAAGTACCATGATGAAAACTTGGCAAACAAGCATCATGCGTAATCCAGCCATCCCCAGCTTAGCCTATCATCCTCATGCTTTTGATCACATCTTGCCATCCAGCTCCATTTTCCAATTTATCCACCTATCTTTCATCCTCTAGCTTTTATCTATGGCTATCTACTTATCTTCTACAACCTCACCCCATCATCCCAGTTATCATCCATCTCCCTAGCGCCTTTAGCTTTTCCATCCTAGCTTCAATCCTATCGCATCCATCATAAGACCTCCTTCCACATGTTATCTTCTGATTGGGGCCACTATATTCCTTGGAGATCTTGTCTTGTCCATCCTCCCTTGTCATTGGTATCTAGCTCTAGGCTATCCTCATGCAAACCCAATGTCATCTCTTTATATCCATCATAATCCTAGCTATCTACCATCCTATCCAGCCATCTCATCCTGCTCCTCTAGCTATCCTTGGTCACAAAATCTCTTATCATCATTGGATGCATCCTGCCAAATCTATAGCTTTCACTATCACCCCACCCTTAGCTTTCGCATCTTGCACAACATCGAACCATCTTGTTATCCTATCATCCTGAGCTTTTGCCTGCTTGTAACTATCTTGGTCAGCTTTAGCTTGTAAATATCTTGGTCCATCAGCTTGTACATCCTCTTTAGCTTAGTACCATTGTATCTATCTAGCTTTTATGTCAGTTCATCCTTGCTCAACATCTTGCACACATCGCACAACCCTTGGTTAGCTATCCCAATGCATCCTTTAGCTAGATCTCCTATCACCAAAGTGTTATCCTTCTTAGTTCAGCTTGCCAAATGCATCACTCACCCAGATCCATTAGCTTAGGTGCTCTCCAATAGATCCTTGTAGGACATAGCTTTCCTCATGTCTGATCTTGGTTTGTTAGTACCTCATCCTACCCATCTCATTGGCAAACGGTTCTCTTTTGGATTTTCACTTTCTTTTGATTTGGAATATTCCCTTTTGGGTCTTGAAGTATCTTTTCCAAGCAATCTTTTTGTTCCCTCCTCAAGGTTTCCACAATCTTCCATATCATGGTATGCTACAAATGGGGCACTCTGAGCGTATGGTCTTGATCAAGTCTTTTCTTTGTTTTTCTTTTCTGCTTTTGGGATACTCAGTATCGGTTCCACTCTAATTCTTTTGAGATTCATGTGTGATGCTGGGGCAATCCTTGCGTGTTTTTCTTGAGTCAGTTCGTCAGTCCTCTAGACGGTTGGTGAAAAGGCCTTGATGTTCTTGGTAACCTTGGCAATTAACCAATAGTCCTATAGAAAATCTAGTGCTCAACTACATGGTGGTACTTCTCTTTGAAGTATCCCCCTTCTCAAAAAAGCTTCAATGGTTTCCCTTCATCTCCATTATCCCCCATCCATATCCAGCATCTGTCTCTCCTACCCCAGCTTATGCATCAGTATCTCTTTGAATCACTCCTCACCTTTACCTTTAGGGATCCACAATCCTAGTCTTAGGGATCCACCAATCCAAATCAATCCACCAAGCCTCATCTTTCGAGATCCACAATCCTAGTCCTAGGGATCTCCAAAACCAATCTTCTGCCAATCTGACTCTTTGAAATCCTGTTGCATCAGCTTTTTAATCCCCTCATCCATCTCCCCATCTTGGATTCCTTTTATAACACTCCGCTCCTTCATCCTCTAGAATCCCTGAGGTCTTACGCTTGCTTCCTCTTGTGCATATGATTCTCCTTTATCATTCTCCCATAGTGAGAGTTTGAGCTAATTCAACCCCTTCTCTTTGCCAATCTGAGTTTCCTTGCTCATCCGAGATTCTTGTACTTTTCAAGAAGTCATCAAGCCTCGCTTTCTCTCCCTATCGCCTTCTTGGGGGGGCATCTTGCAGTCCATTCTCTCCTCTTCTGCTCTAGCCTTGTGCATCTTATTTTCTTATCTTTGATGCCATGCCACTTGCGGCATCACATCAAAGAGGGGAAAAATGTAGACACCTAAAAACCTTTAAAAAATAAAGTATTTTTATTTTCTGAAAAATTCCTGATGACATCATCATTTATTAATTAATTAATTAATTAATTAATTAATTAATTTTTATGCCATTAAATCCCTTTATCTTAATTAAAAATATTTAATTAAAGAATCCCTCCCACAAATGTTTAAATCTTATTTAAACATTACTTCCTTATTTATTAATTATTTAATTAATAAATTGACCAAAAAACCCAAAATAAATAAAAAATTTATTTTTTTCTCAAAACTTAGCCAATTTCCTTAAGACCACTAACCTCTTCCAAAATCTTCTAATCCTTCTTTAATTTTGATTAAAGGTTAATCCCATCATTTCCTGTCCCTAATCCCAACTCAAAATATTTAATTAAGATTAAATATTAATCCTCATGTTTATTAAAAAAGTTTTAATAAATATCTCCTCAACCCAAACCCTTGAAATAAATAAAACTTTATTTATTTTCTAAAAATCTAATTCATCCTCATCCTAAGAAGTTCTAGACTCTTCTAGAAAGTCTTCATCCTCATCCTAGGAAATTTTAGACTCTTCGAGAAAGTCTTCATCCTCATCCAAAGCCTAGACTCTTCTAGAAGATGTCTTTAACCCTAACCCTAATCCCCTCCTAACCTTGTCACATTCCCTAAAAATGGGTTAAGAATTACTAACCCAAGCCAAAGTTAACAAATATCTCCTCCTTCACCCACCCTCATTAAATGCCATCCACTTGCCTATCCCTAAGCTAATCCTAAACCATCCTAATCCATCCTCTAATCATTTGCATAATCCTAAGCAAGCTTAAAACCCTCCTAATCAAGCCCAAGTTGAAATTTCTCTCATCTCCCTCCAAATATCTCAACCATAAAACTTTATGAAGTCCACTAGGCCATAAATGACTCTTCCAAGCCCTTTTATTGCTCTTACAAGTCATTATGAGGGTCTTTATGGAGATTTTATCCCTTGAGCCTCCTTTTTTGACTCATCCTTCCCCTTTCTTCCGTCCTCTCACCCTGTGACATGTGTCACTCCCTGATTGGCTATAAGGAAGCACAATCCATGTGCTCTCTTCTCATGCAATCTGAGCCCTCCATGATCTTTTTCCCATCCTTGCATCTTAGCCCTCAATCCCTCAAGCCTCTTTCCTATAAATTGGATCCTTCCCCTTTACAAAATAACACAATCCATGAAGTAAAGTCATAATGCCATTTTGAGAAGCCATTTTACATCAAAACCATACACTCACACCCAAATTCCAACTCCATTTGAAGCCCTTTTTGAAGCATAAGCTTGAGCATACATCCTATCTATTTAGAAAAAGCTACTCAACAAGAGAGCTTATCATTGAGAGATCCCATTAATGGCTCATATTCTCAATTGAGAGTTCATCTTAGTCTATCTTGAAGTTTATGAATTTTGTTTAGTTTGTAGAAGCTTTATTTAAATTTTGTTTCTATTAGCATACTAACATTGCTCATATACACCTGTCACTCAGTTTCCAAATGTTTTTCAACTCGGCATCCACTCGACAGCTATACTTACTCGGCATCTACTTATTTTTTTAATAACTCAGCATCCAAGGCAGTTTCACTCAGCATCCAAAGAAAACTCGGCATCATCTTTCAAGTTTAGTCTTAGCATCTTGTCTTATGCAAATTTATGCTTTACAGTGCTTCTTCATGGTTTAGGGCTGATGTGTGATACTTCCTTATGTATTAGCCCTATAGGCTTATCTTGTGATTAGTTAGATGAGAAATGATCACTTGACCTCATGGGTGAAGTGACCCTTTCATAGGATGTACTTGATCCATCCTTTTTCTTCCATGTCTTCTTCATGTTTGTTCCTATGTGTTCCACATCAATCTTTTCTTTTCCCTTATTTAATTCAGTCTTGGATGCCTTGGCCTTTGTTGGACAATTTCTACTGACATGTCCAGTTTTCAAGCAACTGAAGCAAGTAGTCTGTTTCAACCATCTTTTATCGTTACCCTTGAAATGTTTTGTTATGCAATTTTGGGGTATATGTCCATACTCTTGAAAATAGTGACAACTGTACCTAATTTTATAATTCCAATGGTAGTGACCTTCATTCTCTTTTACTAGTTGATTTGTTGTCCACATAGGCTTTGATCTATATTCAAATGCCCTATGTCCATATTTCTTGCAATTATGACAATGTCCATTAAATCTTTGTGTCCTTGGGACTTTGGATCTGCAATCTTGTGTCATATGTCCTTGCATGTTGCATTTGTGATAGTAACTCTTGCTTTTGGGTGTGTTTTGCTGATTGAATCTTCTACTCCTTCAAATATTAGCAGTATGTCCCTTTTTATTACAGTAATGAAAAATGGGTTTAGAATCCTTACCTTTGTCACTTCTTTGCTCAACACTATTTGATGATTCACCAACTTTAGTGCTATTGTATCCATGTCCTGATGTATCATGGGTGGATCTTGGGGATTTCAGCAACTGTTCAAAGTACTTTATGGCTTCACTTGACTTGTTTAGATTTTTTGCTACCTCTTTTTCTCTATTCAATTCATTCATAATTTATTCATTCTACATCTTCAGAGTTGAGATCTCAATATCTTTCATATTGAGTTCATGATGAAGGTTCATCATTTGGGCAAGTGTATCCATTTGCATGTTTGACATCCTTGTTAATTTAGTACATTTTTCTTCAAGTTTGTTTGCAAGATTTATTTTTTCATCTTCCATCATGACTCTATCCTCAACTACTCTTTTCTTTTGTTCAGTGATTTCACATAACATTATGGTCTGTGATTCATGTTCCATCTTGAGAGATCTTATCTCTTCTGCTTGAACTTTATTTTTCTCCATCAGTTCTGCTATTGCTGCATCGAACTCTTTAGTGTCTCCATTGGCAAACACTTGTGTGGTATCAATCTCCTTGTAGTGTATATCATTTTTAGATATGGCTATTTGCTTTCTTCTTTTCAGAGATTTTCTTAATTCCAGTCTAGCTTCCTCTAGTTTTTGTAGAGCGAGATGTACATCTATCACCTGGTTCTCAATGATCTTTCCAAGTTTGAAAACTTCCATCTTTAGATCTTTTCCTCCAAGATTTTAGGCTCCTTCTTGAGAGAAGAAGAGCTCTGATACCAATTGGTTTAATATCTAATTGGAAAGAATGCTTCTGAGAGGGAGGGGGAGGGTGAATCAGAAGTAATAGCTTCTAACCTATTTTAAATCCTTAATAACATATCTTTGAGATGAACATGCATGCATAGAAACATTAAGAAATTAAGAGAAAAAATATGCATCACCACATAACACTTGAGATTTTTGTAACCTAGAAACCCTTCAGGAATAAGAAGGTAAAATTGGGGTGGGGATGATACCCAAAAAAATTACTGCAGCAATAATGTTTAACCACTTCTGATGGTCTACCTTGTTAAAGGCTTTCACTGTATCAATAGTGACCTAGTTAAAGGATTTACAAACACTTTACATGAAGTGTTACCGTATAAAATTATTTAATCACCTATTTAAAGGATCTATAAAATAGCTGTTAAGCTAACCTATCATCATAGGGTTTCCTTTCTAATACAATGACTAAAGAGTATTAGTTATAATAAACCTAATAGCTTACAATCCTTGATTGCTAAATATAGGCACTTGATCTGCTTTCTTTTGACCTTGATCCTCTGAGTTTTGATACTCATTTGTATCCCCTTCTTTGTTCTTGATTAACTAGATATTTTTACTGTTGATCTCTTCCTCTAAGTCCTTTTATACTTCACTCTAAAAATAGTTTTCCTTCCACACCTTCGTCCCTCTTCATACAATGAGACTTAGTCTTCCTTATAAAGACATTCAAAGACTTAGGGTTAGATGTGGATCTACAATCCATATTGAATCTATGTTTCCTACTCATTCCGTATACTTCTATCATTGGTTGCATGCCTTCTCCATTTTTCATATTGGCTACATATATATTGCATAGGAAATATAAATGATTTGATCTTGTCACTTAAATCTTTCGAGATTCATCATATGTCAGCAATGAAAATGGTTTACATCTGAGTTTGTGAAGTTACAAACTCATATGCTCATTCTAAGCTATGTGGCACTTACTGCTTCTTGATGCTCGGCACCTTCTGTAACTCAGCTCCTGTATCATTCCTATCTTGCTCGGCATTGTTTATGACTCGACACTTGAATATTTCTCGGCACTTGTATCATACTCGGCACCTATAGTCACTTGGCATTTGATCTTCACTTGGCACTTGAAGGTTGCTCAGTACCTAAAGATCACTCAGCACCTGATGGCTTTCCTAACTCGACAGAAGCTATGGCTCGGCATACATAGTGTACTTAGCTTTAATGTAGGAAGTGGTTAAGTGTGTTGCCACTCAAGTGTCAAAACCATTCTTAGACTAACACTAGTATCACTCAGCTTATACTTCAAAATCTTTAATCTTCTACTTTGTTGCTTACTCAAGCATATGCATTTGGCATGTCTTTGATAGCTTCTTAAAAGATTTAGTATTAGTTTCTTCTCCACTTGTAACATGATTTAAACAATAAATTTATCTTGTCAAAGCCTAACTAGTCAAATAACCATTTGTAGTTTCCTCTTCATAACTTAACCTTTCTTCTAGATACTTTTGTTATGAACAATTTCTCAAACCCTTTTCATTAATCAAATAGATATGAAACTTAGATATGATACAAAATTATCTTACCAATAAGGTTTGACATCAATGACAACATAACAATTGTTCTAATTATAGTTTCCAATAGGTATATGGCAGAAAGTTCTAGTGGACAATTGATCTTTCGATATTTTTCTAGAAGGAATAATACATAAGATAGTTGGAAAATGACTTTGGTGGTGTTTCCCTTAAAGCTATTTGGAAAGTGGACCCTTCTACCATCCATAACTCCTAACAAGGTGGGTACAACTCCTAACTGGGTTGGAATCTCTTCACAAGGATTCAAAGTCTCTTAATAGGGACTGATATCTACTAAATGTATTTCATTGGCTCCTAAAAAAGTCCATCCTTTTCAAAGGAAACTATATATTAGTACATCATTTTAAGGGTACCATTCCCATCATGGTTTTCCATTTGATCAAGGGTTTCCCTAGTTAACAAATATGGTGTTATTATGTATGGCTATCTTGTTATGGTTATTGCACTTGTTGAATACATGTTTCAGGTTTAATAAAGTTAATAGATGTTTTTATTATATAACATATTCACTCCCTCCCTCTTATTTATCTTCATGGAATTTACTTTCTAACATGACATATTCTAGATGTTATCATCAAGAATTTAGTTTTCCAATCAAGAAAGTAAATTGCTTTAGTTATAATCTAGAATCTAGGAATTTTTTTATTCAATGATTTCTTTAGTTTTTCCTTCATCTTGAATTGATTCAATAAGTACAATCTATAAGGAAATTAGAAGTATTGAAACAAAAGAGACAATTTTAGGATGAGAAAATAATAATTAAAGAGGATAGGAGATAGATCACTGCGAGACTAGATGCTAAGGATGAAGAAATCGTGACGTTGACCTAGAATTACTATGATATGGTAAATAAATTACTCAATGCAAACTGTAATATTGGGAGAAAGATGGAAGAAATTGTTGAATTTGAGAATTGAGAATGAGAGACTGAAGAGTGAATTCACATTAGAGAGAGAAGTAAATGAAATACTAGGGAGACCAGAATAAAGTATAAGAATAGTAGATGAAAAAAAAAAAAAGATAGAGGTGACTAAGAGATACTTCAAGAATAGGATATACCAAGTATTCCACCATTGAGAAAGGATAATCTTCTAAGCAATTTGAACAAGGGAGTATCTACACAAATCCCAAGCCAAATAAATGTACATGTTATCATTATGGAAAACTAGGACACACAACTAATGTCTAGAGGAGGAAAATGGTAAGTCCAATGTTACTCCTAAATTTGATGGCTATTATTACAATTTCAACAAGTATGGTCATAAAGCTTATGAATCTAGATCAAAATTTAGTTTGGAGACAAGTCACAAGACTTCATATTATAGAAGAAGTCTAGTTGGACACCAAGAAAGAAAGGTAATACAATTAATTGGGACTATAATATATGGGTTAGTCTGACTTCATGTGGTAGATGTGGTCATATTTCATCCAATTGCATGAAATTACACTTTGGAGGAAGACCTAGAAAGTGGAGAAATGTTGGAATAGTGTGTTATCACTATCACAAGGTTGACCACTTAAATAAAAACTATAGATACTAAGTATCAATACCTAAGGAATAAGATACCAAAGGAAAAGAAAAAGTTAATGTTGATGAAATGTGTGATCAAATGAGACAAAAATGAAGGATGAAGATAGAAGGGATTGAGACTTCAAATGAAACTATTGGTGACACCTCATCTAATGGATTATGTGAAGCCTCTACATAAAAATAAACCTTATCAAAAGGTATGGGAACTACACTAGCAATTTTATATCTTGTATTAGTTCCTAGTATATAATGGAATGAATTCAATATCTACAAAATGGATGATAAATAAGGAAAAGTCATGAATTTTTGGATGGTACTAGGGTTCATGAGTCACACGAATATGGTTGATGGTTAGAAGCATAGATTTTACTAAGTGTTTGAAACTATTGGTATGGTTTATATGTTAACAAGCCTGAGATGACATTAATGTATTAACTAATTTGGTAATGGAAGTATATTAGGAATGAGTTTCCTATGGTAACTAAGGTCATGGTACACAATATTTAATATGTCATAACTATAATTAAAGATAACCTTATTATATAAAATAAGGAAGGAGTTGTTCATTTGTTCACCCTACATTCACGAGATAAAATGAGAAATTTGAGAAAAGAAGAGAAGTAAATGTGAGAAAATATTTAGTGATTGATTGAGATTTTGGTCTGTGGGAAAATTGAGTGAGTGTGCAAATTGAGAAATATTTCTAAGTTCTCATTGAAACCCTAATTTGATGAAATGGAATCAAGTTTTGCACCTACAAAGACAAAAAAGGTAAGGTTAAGTTAATTTGAAATGAAGTTTGTGAAGAACCAAAGTATAAGCCTCACCTCGAAGTGGAAACACAAATTAACGAGATGGGATATTTATCCTAAATTCCACCTAGGGTTTTACTGGTGTGAAATATTTGGGTTTTTAATTACTACAAGACTAGTGATGTAGGAGACTATGAGTTGAGGGAGACATATGAGAAGTTGTTTTTGGAAAAAAAATTAAAGGAAGAACATAAGCATCTATAATTTAAAGGATTGACACACATGTTCCATTTTCTAAAGGTGTTGAAAATAGAGTGGATATGAATTGTGTTGAGCAGAGTGCACTATATGAGATTTTGGCTAGATTAGCCTATCATAATTACAATAGATGTAATATGCATTAAATAAAGAAAATAAAGACAATAGTAAAGTCAAGTGGGATAGAAGAGATTTGAAGGTTTCTACAATTACTAATTGGAGAGAAAATTTGAGTGTAGGAATTTTGTAGAAGTACATGAGATATTATAAATGAAATCAATTTAGAACAAACAAATTAATAATATGGTCAAATTACAATGAGGAACCCTTGGTTGCATAGGCTAAGGTAAACATAGGATTTTACTAGATTATGGAATGTGTCATATGTTGGAAATCTGATTGAAAAGCTTATTTTTGAAGATCAAAGAGGGAGATTGGTTGATAAAAAATGTTTTCAATAATTGTTTTGTCATTGATTTCAAACCTATTATTTGTAGGAATGACATTTTCTTATAAGATCCAAGTACTAACACTTAGTTGATTAATGAAGAAGATTTGATCAGCAAGATGTGATAAGAGCACCTAAGGGAAAGGTTGAGTTATGATGTTGTAATGAAGTGCAAGGATCAGTTAAGACAATACTTAAATGATGTATTGTTAACATACTCAAAGATACAAAGGTTGGTCATACTTAGAAACATTAGAAGAATAAATTATAACAAGGTTGACTACAAAGCTTAAACTAAGTTCATTAGTGGATGCCGAGCAAGCTAGTTGAAGCTGAGAAAATTTTTAGTTGGAGTCAAGCAATAGGAAATTCTAGTGTGTGCCAAGTGAAGTTCAAGTGCTAAGCAAGGTATCAGGTGTTGAGCATCAGAAAAACTTAGTTGGTGCCAAGTGAACTTTAGGTGTTGAGCACTAGTAAAAATGTAGTAGGTGTTGAGAACACAGTATGTGTCGAGCATCAAGATTTCAATAGTGCCAAGCTATTGCATTATTTTAAATGATGAAGATTCGCTAAATCTGAGCTAACATAGTTGTTATCTTGAATTTTGTGAACTAGTTGGAGGATAAGGATGATGAGCTGGTGGTAAAAAATTCTATGTAAACCATTTTTGGGTGAACTCAATAGGATTATTCAAGAAGTTTCTAGAGGACATAAAATATGGGTTAGATACAATGAATCCTACCTAATCCATATGAATTGAAATCTAGTAAGGAAGAATCGAGCAGGAAAGGAACTCCAAGACTTCTATTTAAGGATTCATAGACCAACAAGCAAATGTTGCTAATGTAGCTACAATTGAAGTGCCAAATTGAGAAGTGGTTGTAAGGCTATCAAGGCGAAGGCATTTAGGAGAAGGAAAAGCACAGAGGCTCTGATTCTACAATTGGTCAAGAAGAGATGGTTGAACTGGTATAGTTATCATGGAGACTCAAGGAGACTAAGCTTAAAAAGAGAGAAAGCTATCAAGGGTTGTAGAGATTGAAAGCCAGGAAATGGTATGAGATCAGAAATGATCTAAACTATGCAAGTTAAGTTGTATATTGTAATCAGATCAAAGATTTTATAATACTCTCTAGAAATTATATTAGATATGGAAATCCTATGGACTTAGGTTGGTTTAATAGCCATTTTTAAATCCTTTAATAGGGTGGCATTCCAAGTGAATGTTCTAAAGTCCTCTAACAAGGCCCACTTCTAACAGGATGGTTAAATCCTCTAACAAGGTCACATTTAACAATGTGTTGTAAGCCTTTAACAATGCAGGCCTTTCACAAGAAATCACTTCAGAAGAGTGAGAATTGAGTGGCATGTTACTTGTGGTTTTTCCCAGATTGGGTTTCCACATAAATAACTATGTTATGTGTTGATCTTTTATGTGTTATGCTTGCATGTTGATTTATAGTAACTTGCGAAATAGGAAAGTTAAACCTTGGATGAATGAATGGTTGAATGCACTCACTATATGATGACATCAAAGATTCTGACACTGCATTCAAAATGTGGAAAACCCTAATAGATATCTATGGATCAGATTATAATGTCTAGAGAGGAAAGAGAGAAAGCCTAAGAGGAAAGTTTGATGACATGAAAATGGAGGAAGGAGAAAATGTTGTTCAATATGATGCTAGAATGAAAGAAGTGGTAAGTTCAATAAGAAGTCTAGGTGGGCAATTGAAAGAAGAAACTATTAACAAAAAATACTTATGAACTTTTATTCCTATCTATGCTATTAGAGTTTTAACCATCCAAGAGCTAAGTTGTGTACAAGGAAACACACTAACCTTTGAAGGTATAGTGGAAAAAATTACTGCATTTGAACTATCCAACTTTGACAACTACAGACCTAAGAATCTTGAATTTTCTTTGAAGGCCAAGATGATAATAAAAGACATTGAGGAGGAGACATCGAGCAAGAAAAGAAGAAAAGGAAAGCATGCATCTAGTGATAGTAGGACAAATGAGGAAGATGTGAAATAGTTAGAAGCACTACTAGCTAGAAGATTTCATAGAGGAAAAGGTAAATTCAAATGTAAGATCCCTATCCTATGTTTCAATTCTAATGAAGTAGGTCATATTGCTGCAAGGTGTACACAAAAGAAGAACTACAAAGAAGGAAACAAGTACAAGAACAAGAAAGAAGATGATAGTAGAGATTACAAGGAAAAAGGAAAAAGATGCTACATTATTGAAGAAGATTCTGATGAGCATGATGATGAAGTAGTCTATGTGGCCATGAAGGATGAATATAATAAAGATGAAGATGAAGCAATAGAATTGGTAACCTGTGTGAACAAGAATGACAAGTGGATCATAGATAGTGGTTGCTCACATCACATGACAGGAGATAAAAGTAAGTCCATTACCTTTACTCAATATGATGGAAATAGTGTTAGATTTGGTAATGATACTCCATGTCAAATCAAAGGCAAAGGTTTCATTAAACTTACTAAGAAAATCTCATGTGATAATGCATACTATGTTGAAGGATTGAATTACAACTTGTTGAGTGTATCACAGTTAGGCAATGCATCTTGCAAAGTAGAGTTTGGAAGTAAAACTGCCAAGATCTATGACACTGATGGAAATCTAAAAGGAAAAGGCAAAAAAACTAGGAGTAATTTGTTATACCTAGATATGGAAGATGTAACTTTTCTTTTTTTTAGACTTGATCATGTGTGGTTGTGGCATAAAAGGTTGTGTCATATTAACATTGATAATCTAATTAGTATTAGCAAAAACAAAAAGGTTAGAGGGTTGCCTAAATTGAAGAAACCTAGAAACACAATGTGCAAAAAATGTCAACTAGGGAAGATGACTAAGTCTATCATCAAAAGAAAAACATACACTTCCAAAGAAGTACTAGAGTTAGTCCATACAGACTTATATGATCCAATAGAGGTGCAAAGCTACCTAGGAGATAGATACATAATGCAATTTGTAGATGACTATTCAAGGATGATGACTATTATGTTTTTCATGCAAAAATTGATGCATTTCAAATTTTTAAGTGGTATTTGTCCAAAGTTGAGAAGGAAATAGGGAAGAATTTGAAATGCCTAACGTTAGATAGAGGAGGCGAGTTTACATAAAAAGAATTTGAGATATTCTACAATGATAAAGGTATCGAAAGGAAAACATCAACACCAAGGACTCCACCTCAGAATGGCATTTCTGAAAGAAGGAAGAGATCAGTGATAGATTGTGCTTTAACCTTCATGGTGGAGAAAAATATTGTAGTAAAGTGCTAGAGAGAAGCTGTAAGCACTATTGTTTACACCGTGAATATAGTCCACATCAAGAAAGGTGAAAATGCAACACTTTTTGAATTTTGGTATGGTCACTCACCTAATGTTAAACATTTCAAATTCTTTAGTTGTAAATGATATATTCTTAAAGACACTATAAATGGCAAGTTTGATGCAAACAATGATGAAGGCATATTCCTTGGATACTCCTCTAGAAGCAAAGCATTTAAGTTTTTGAATACTAACACTAGAAAAATTGTGGAGAGTGCAAATGTAAATCTTGATGAGCATGCAAAAATTCAAGATGATGGAACTAAGAAATCAGGAGATTATAGATCATTTGTATACTTCTATGAAGGAATGACTGTTGAAGAAAATGTTGCAAATCAAATTGGGAATTAGTAACAAATTTTAGTATCAACCGAGTCATAGCTAGTGAATGTTGAGTTGCATTTAGAAGTCGAGTGGTAGAATGTAGAAAATGCACATTTTGAATCTGAAAATAGTAGACATGAAGGAAATGATGAAGTAAAAGATGGATAAGATCAAAATGACTCTGAAGTTGAAGGATCAAACATGGAGAGGACAAAGCCAATGTTAGCCAAATATGTTATAAGACATCACCCTATAGATCAAATTTGGTGACAAGGATGCCAAACCTATGACAAGGAATAGACTTGAAACTGAATCATGTTTGCTAAGCAAGGTTGAGCCCAAAATAGTGAAGTATGCACTACAAGATGATGATTGGTATAAAGCTATGGAAGAGGAAATAGATCAAATTGAGAAGAAAAAAACCTAGGTCCTAGTTCCTAGACCAGCTGACAAGAATGTAATTGGTACCAAATGGACATTTAAAAACAAACTTGATGAGAGTGGTGAGATAACAAGAAACAAAATTAGATTAGTTTGCAAAGGCTATGCACAAGAAGAAGGACTAGATTATGGGGAAACATTTTCCCCTGTTGCAAGAATGGAAGGAGTAAGAACATTACTAGCATATGCTACTTACAAAGGTTTCAAAGTCTACTAGATGGATGTGAAGTCTACTTTTCTGAATCATATACTAGAAGAGAAAGTCTGCATGGAACAACTTAAGGGATTTGTTGATGACAAGAACAAGGACATGGTCTACAAGCTACACAAGGCACTTTATGGATTGAAGCAAGCACCTATAGCATGGTATGAGAGACTACACAAATATCCTGTGAAGATTGGATTTGAGAGAATAGATGACAACAACAACTTGTACACTAAAGCTGAAAAGGGTAAAGACATTTTGATATTAGAAATCTTTGTTGATGACATAATATTTGGAGGAAAAGATGTTCTATGCAAATATTTTGTTGATCAAATGAAACACGAGTTTGAAATGTCAATGTTTGGAGAAATCAAATACTTTGTTGGTTTGCAAGTCAATCAATTGAAGCATGGCATATTTGTGACCCAATCAAAATACATCAAGGAGATACTCAAGACATTTGGGTTAGAAGATTCAAAACTAGTTAGCACACCAATGGCAACATGACATAAGCTATCCAAGAATGATGAATCTAATGAACTAAATCAGACATTGTATAGACCAATGATTGGAAAGCTACAATGTGTTGTACCTAGTAGACCAGACATTGCATTAGCTATTGGAATAGTGGCAAGATTTTCTACAAATCCAAGAGAAAATCACCTACTGGTAGTAAAGAGAATACTGAGATATCTAAAAGGAACTGATGACTTTGGTTTGTACTAAAAGAGGAGTGAAAAGTTTAAACTAAGAGTCTACACTGATGCAGATTGGGGAGGTAACATTGATGACAGGAAATGCACCAGTGGAGGAGCAATTTTCTTGAGAAAAAGGTTGATTACATGGATCAGCAAAAAGAAAAGTTGTACCTCACAGTCCGTAGTAGAAGTTGAATATGTTGTAGTTGCTATCAATTGCACCAATATTGTATGGATCAAACATTTTCTTCAATGTATGAAGCAAGAGGAAAATGAGCTTGTGATACTTTATTGTGATAATAGAAGTGCTATTAACATATCAAAGAACCCTATAATGCATGCTAAAACCAAGCATATTGCAATCAAGTATCACTATGTAAGAGAATTGGTGGAAGATAAACAAGTGAAGATGGAATATGTTAGCTCAAAGAAATAGATTTCTGACATCTTGACAAAAGCACTACCTAAAGATTCTTTTGAGTATCTTAGAGGTAAGTTAGGGGTGATGCCCCTAACCAAGGCTACTTGAAGAAAAAGAAAGACTGCCCTAAATCAAATGAGTTGATTGTTGAAGATGTTACACATTGATGTAGAGGATACAAACTTTAGGATTCATGCCTAAAGTAATTTAAGTGTTGAAGTTCCAAATCAATCACAAGAAATATGATAGAGGGAGAAATCAAAAGAGCCTGCTAATGCTACACTTGCTTATTAAGATGCTGAAATAGTATGTCTTTGGCATTGTTGTCAAAGAGGGAGATTATAGCAAAAAATTGATCAACAACATTTGATCAAAAGCATGAGGGAGAAATGTCAAGAAAATGAAAAAACTAATCAAATGAAGATAGTGAGAGAAGAAGATAGAAATAATCAATAGTTGAAAGAAAAGATGAAGAAGCTGATCAAAATAGAGAAAATATAACAGAAGATAAGAGGGAGAAAATAAAGGAAGAGGATACAACAGCTAAGAAGCTTCAATGAAGCAATCAAGATAGTAGAGGGAGATGTGAAGACTAATGGTGATGATAGTACAATTACTTTTTGGCATTGACTTACTATTCTAACCTAGTTAGCATTTGGTTAAATAGTTTAGTCTGACGGTTGATCATTTTGGTTTTCCATCAATGCCAAAGAGGGAGATTGTTGGAAATCTAATTAAAAAGCTTATTATTGAAGATCAAAGAGGGACATTAGTTGATAAAAAATATTTTTAATCATTTTTTTGTCATTGATGTCAAACTTGCCATTTGTAGGAATGATATTTGCTTATAAGATCCAAGTACTATCACCTAGTTTATTGATGAAGAGGATTTGATCAACAAGATGTAATAAGAGCACCTAAGGGAAAGGTTGAGTTATGATGTTGTAATGAAGTGCAAGGATCAGTTAAGACAATAGTTAAATGATGTATTGATAACATATTCAAAGATGCAAAGGTTGTTCATACTTAGAAACATTAGAAGAATAAGTTGTAACAAGGTTGACTACAAAGCTTAAACTAAGTTCATTAGTGGGTGTCAAGCAAGCTAGTTGAATCTGTTAAAAATGCTTTAGAATAACTGAGAGGGGGGGTGAATTAGTTATTCAAGGTCCAAATGTCCTATTCAAACTTTTCACTAAGTATAGTGAGTCCATTCAACCATTCATTCATCCAAGATTTAACTTTTCTAACCAACAATTACTGTAAATCAACATGCAAGCATAACACATAAGAAATCAACACATAACATAGTGATTTACATGGAAACCCAATTTGGGAAAAACCACCAGTAACATGCTCCTCAATTCTCACTCTTTTGAAGTGATGCCCTGCGAAAGGCCTACCCTATTAAACGCTTACAACACACTATTAAATGTGACCTTGTTAGAGGATTTAACCACCCTGTTAGAAGTGGGCCTGGTTAGAGGACTTTAGAACATTCACTTGGAATTTCATTAACTGCCCTATTAAAGGATTTACAAATGGCTATTAAACTAACCTAAGTCCCTAGGATTTTCATATCTAATACAATTTCTAGAGAGTATTGGAAATTCTTTGACCTAAATAGAACATACAACTTAACTTGCAAATCTCAGATCACTTCTTAGCTCATACTATTGCCTAGCCTTCAATCTCTACAACTCTAATAGCTTGGCCTCCTTTCAAGCTTAGAATCCTTGAGTCTCCATACTCAATGTGCCAGTGCAATCATCTTTTCTTGACCACTTGTAGAAGTAGGGCCTCTATCCCCTTCCTTCTTCTAGATGCCTTCTTCTTGACACCCTTCTAACTACTTCATAATTTGGCTCTTTGGTAGTACCAACATCAGCAACACTTGCTTCTTGGTCTATGACTCCTTAAATAGAATTCTTAGAGTTCTTTTCTTGCTCAATTCTTTCTTCCTTTTGATTTCAATTCATATTGATTAGGTAGGATTCATTATATTTGACCCATATTTTGTTTCCTCTAGAAGCTTCTTGGATAATCCTCTTGAATTCACCTAAAAATGGTTTACATATAATTTTGTGCCTCCATCTCATCATTCTTATCTTCCAACTGGTTCACAAAATTCAAGGTAACCACTTTGTTAGCTCAAATTTGGAAAATCTTCATTATTGAAAATAATGTAGTAGCTCGGTGCTATTAAAATATTGGTGCTTGGCACATACTATATTAGTCATCATCAACTGTGTTCTTCCTAATGCTTGACACCTAAAGATCACTCAACACCAACTAAGATTTTCTGATGCTCAGCACTTAAACTTCACTTGGCACCTAAAAATCACTCGGCATAGACTAGAATTTCTTGTTACTCGGCTCCAACTAAGAATTTGCTCAGCTTCAACTAACTTTCTCGACACCCACTAATGATCTTAGTTTAAGCTTTGCAGTCAACCTTGTTACAACTTGTTCCTTCAATGTTTCTAAGTTTGACCAACCTTTGTATCTTTGGGTAAGTTATCAATACATCATTTAACCATTGTCTTAACTAATCCTTGCACTTCATTACAACATCAAAACTCAACCTTTCCCTTAGGTACTCTTGGTACATCCTATTGATCAAATCCTCTTCATGAATCAACTAAGTGATAGTACTTGGACCTTATAAGAAAATGTTATTCCTACAAATAGCAGGCTTCACATCAATGACAAAACAATGATAACTAGTGTATATTAAGAGTAATATGAGGACTAGGCAAGAGCCTACAATACAATGGTAAATTATGAGTGTCTTATCTAGGAAGTTTTTGGTTTGAGTCTACTCAAAAAATGACATGAATAATAATAACAATTTTTTTAAGGGGTATTATTTGAAAGGAAAAACCATAAATTTTGGCTTTAGAAAGGAAATAAGAGCACCTCATTCTTTCAAAATTGGAAATTATTTGGCCTATATTACTTATTCTTATGTTGGTTAATTGAATTCCTTACAAAATATTTCTCAAGAAGTTGTTAGGGACTATTACTTGATCTCATTTAATAAGGTCTCTTAGATTTGAGGGGTGAGAAAACCATTTTGGAATTCACCCCTTGGAATCTGAGGACATGAATAGTTATCTAATGAATCCTATCATGTTGGTGAAGGTAGAGTCTCTTAGGTTCCATATATTAATGAGTTAAGACTCCAAGACTTGATGGCTTTCTCATAGAATTATTTTAGGATTTCTGGGAAATTTTAAAGAGTTAATTACATGAAGCTATTTGTAAGTCCTATTAGATAGAGAGATGCTCAAGGACATTGAATCTTCCTTATTGGAACTTATTCCTAAGAATAACATAGCATACTCCTTGGACCCTTTTCATCTTATTGCACTTTCTAATGCCACTTTCAAAATTATCACCAAAAGTGAAAATCTTAAAAAGTGCTTGACACCTTTGATGTCTCGTAAGTAGGATTTTTGGTTAGATCAACCAATTTTAGATGGTAATTTTGTGCTATAAAAGATTATTAATTATATGGGTTCTTTTAAGGAGAATACCATGTTTAAACTACTGTTGTAAAACAAAGTTTCAAACCCAAATATATTTTTTTCATTTCCTACATAATCTACAAGAAAAAAGTGTACATAAAAGCTCACAAAAATATTATAAAGTAAAGATAAAATAGACATGAAAAAATATAGCACAAAATATACCCTAGGAAAAGCCTAATGGGGGAAAAAACATTCCTTCAAAAGCATATTTACTCCATTATATTATTCATCCATAAATTAATACAAAACACTTATAGAGGTACAATGTACAATCCTAAAACATGAAGCCCTCCAATGCATTATATTTCCAACCATGTATAATCACATCCCATGTTATGATTCACATATGAAGTATTCAAAATGAATAAAGAATTATAACCCAATCAATGAGCCAACCCAAACAGCTAACATTTGTTTTGTTTAACACTTACAAGCTCGGACAACATATAGCTATTTGTAAAATAAAACAATGTGAACATAATACTATTAATCCCTCATTTAATATTGAATACTTAGTTTACACTTTATTAAATATATGTCCCAAATATTAAGTAGGTGAAATATTATATCCCAATGTGACATGTAAACATACACCTAATGTTAGGATACAAAACATAAAGTAGCCCAAAAAAAATGACATCTTGTAATACAAATTCATATAGGTTCCTCTAGTGAGCATAATACTATTGGGCCCTCATTTAATATTGAGTACTAAGCATCCACTTTACCACTTTACTAAATATCTTTTCCCAATGTTAGGATATTATAATAAATCCATGTGAATACATTACTATTGACCCCTCATTTGATATTTAGAACTAAGCTTAACTTTATTAAATATCTTTCTCCAATATTAGTAGTTTTAATATTACATGCTGATGTGACATCCATGTTAAACATAGTCCTAATGGTAGAATACAAGACATAAAGTGGCCCATTTTTTTAAATATTGGAACAAGAATCTAAGAATTACAAAGAATTTAAAACATAGACCTAATTGTACAATACAAGACATAAAGTGGCCCAATTTTTTTAACGTATGGTGATTCATTTAAGTTGCCCTCTATTAAACACCAACATAATAATAAAGTAATTTAATATAATCATTATGCAAGGTGTATGACACCTTATCTCAACAATGAGATACATCCAAGGATTAAGACAATTGATTGGTAATTTCTTCAAAATATTTTTTTAGCTTTTGGGTTTTATTCAAATTGGATTGATTGGTCTAGAATTTTCATGAGATCAATTTATTTCTTAGAATTTATTAAAGGAATCCCGTCTTCCCTTTTCTAAGCTTATAGAGGAACTATACAAGTATACTTTGTCTCCTTATTTATTTATCTTGATGGTTCAATGACTTGGACATTGTTGAAATTATTTATATTAAAAGTTATTATTTAGGGATGGACGTGAAATTAAAATATTGACTTTCATTCTCATATTTATTTTGTAGAATATATTCCTCTTTTGGCTTAGCTAGGATTGGGAAATAACTAACTTTAGCCAAGCATTATAAATCTATACTTTTTCTTTTACCCACAAGATTAATGTGATTAATTTTAACATATTTATTTTCAACACTTATGAATGTACTTAACATAGAATTACACCACACTTCTAGATCAAAACTCTAGCTATATAATAGCTTGATATTTACTTTTCTATTAAAAGCATCAAAAGAGATCAATGAACAAAAAACTTAGATTATTTTCACATGCGAGTGAGCTATTGAACTTTTACATGGATCTCCTTTGTTAGTTATTTGAACAATCTTGCATGCTTTACCTATTTCTAGTTTTCTATTTTTTTCTACTCCCAAAAGTTTTACTAACTATTTTGAAGGCTTTTATAGAAAATATTTATGGGTTATAAGTATAGAATGAAGTATGGTTATATAATAATTTCTTTAACCCTAAAAATATTAGTGACTTTAATTGAATACATTATTTAGATGTCAATTATCAAACTCTAGCTTCCAAATCATAGTAGACCTAGTGTAAATAATTTGATATATACTGGACATGAATTCTCAACTCCTAATATTTGGGTGGAATGGATAATATAATAGTTTATGGATGGAGTTTAATAATAGAGGTTCTTCAATTGAGAGTACTATAAAAATGGGTCTTTTCCTATTAATGACTCTTTTGGATAGTTTACAACAGTAATAAATCTTTCTTCCGTGGTGATTGTTGGGATAATCATTTCCATGTTTATCAACCTTTCCACAAATTTAAATCCTCAATGTCATTTTATTTGATGTAAAAGAAATCATGTCTCTTAAACCAAAATAAATGTCTCACTTACGAGAACATAAAAAAGAGAGGTTTTTTTAGTTCCCTCATTTTCTACTTCTATTGCGGTCATGATGATTTCTCTAGTAACCTAATTTTTCAATGTCTTTTTTCTTCATAAATATGGAGTTTTAAGGTGGAAGGTGTTGGAAAACTCCATTAATACATGCTACTTCTCTAGTTGAGATTTTGAATAGTATGATAAGACATTTAGAATCCACTCTTTGTCTTTTAATTGCAAGGAATTTTTTTCCTTCCTTTATTGTGTATCTATGAAAAATTGGTCCACCAAGATTGTATGATACTTATGTAGGAGGAATACCAAGATTCCACCACAAAGGAAATATAATTAGTACAAAGCAAAGTATCAATGTAGAAGTTTTTGGCTTTTGTTCCTCCTTTCCCTAATAAAATGAATAATAAAAGGATATGGAATGAAAAAAGGGGATAATATACTTACTAAATTCAAACCTAAAAAATATATTATCTAATTGTAGAAGAAACAAAAAGTGAAAGAGATATGAGATTTGGAAACCATGATTTACAAACCCAAAAAATATAAGAGCTTTAGGACTAGATCAACATAGAGGTATAGGTCAAGATGGAGAATCAAGGTCAAGATGTAGAGGTCAAGGTTATTGGAAATTTTTCTAGGCTACATAGTATGATATTTTCATTTATGGAAACATATAGTTAAGATTAAGTTAGTAGATTTTGAAGATTATTTTTTGTGATAACGACTTAGAAAATTTTATAAGTATGATAGAGTTTATTTGTCAACACATAGACTATTTTGGTCAGCACAGTTCGCAAAAGCATTTTTGGGATGTGTGCACTTACTTGGAAATAGTAAAGTATGTCATGATGACATATGCATGAGCACAACATTGTATGGCATGTATAGATAGAGATATTTAAGTTTTACAATAATTTTGTTGAAAAGATAAAACATAGAAGACTTGACAAAATGGGTATTTTGCATTCAAGAATTATTTTTTTTATCAAAATAATTACTTCACTATTTAGAGATGAAATCATAGATGTGAACCCTAAGTGAAAAAAGAGTTGATTTTTATTTTTGACAAGCTTGTGAAGGTATGAAGGCCAACAGTTAAAGAAATAAGGTATAAACAAGAAGTTGTGAATGTGAAGTTAAGTGTGGTTTTTATAATAAGTGTGTGAGTGTTTGAAATGAAATTTTGATGTAAGATTGTAGAATTGAAAATTTATTAAGAACTTTTTGTGAAGAGAAGTGAAAGGAAAAATTAGATATTAAAGATATCAGTAGTAGTGAAGAGGATTGTGTATCTGTCACTTATATTGAAGAAATTTATTGTATATTTCAAGTTTGAGTAGTGGGCTCATCTTGTATACTTTGTATATTTGTAATAACAACTACTAGTATAGTTGAGTCT
Source organism: Cupressus sempervirens (assembly GCA_028749045.1). Taxonomy (NCBI): domain Eukaryota; kingdom Viridiplantae; phylum Streptophyta; class Pinopsida; order Cupressales; family Cupressaceae; genus Cupressus; species Cupressus sempervirens. The sequence continues at coordinate 176,295,963 of CM053784.1, read as the reverse complement.
TATAACAAGGCCTATTCCTCTAACAAGGACCAAGACACTATACAGATGTAACAGACTCCTAATAGGGTCAATATCTTTCACAAGATACTTTTGATTAGTTGATAATTTTGTGGGTACCATCCCCACTGAGGTTTTCCCTTGGATAAGGTTTCCCTAGTTAAAAAAAATATGGTGTTATGATTTTCATTACTTTATGGTCATGTTTACTACTCATCATAATTATTTTACTTTCATATGCAAGTTATAAGTTTGTTAAAGATATCCATTTTTGAGCAAAAGTTTGTGAAATATTGATTCCCCCCACCCCCCAGTTCTTCCTACTTCTAAAAATTTGTATCAAAGAAAATTTACTTAGAAAAGGCTTAACATATTGAGTAAGACCCCTATGGATATGGAATAGTTACAGAAGAATCTTGAAGAAGCTCTTCATGGTCAGATTGATATTCTTATTGAAGAAAAAGATACTCTAAAAGACAAGCATGAAGATGTGAAAGTGGTGGGGAGAAAATTAACTTTCAACAAAAATTTGTATTAACAACAAAACTATCTCCAAATGTATGGATATGGGGATTTAAAAGATCTTCTTTTGGCTATCAAATGCAATCAAAGACATACAAATGCACCAAAACATGGTTCTTATTCACAAACAAGATATTCAAACACTTCATGTTTGAATTTGGCTTACACAAAACAAGAGGACCTAAGTGCATAATGCCAAAATGAAGACATAACACTAATTTCATTATGTAAAGCCCCCATTACACATTCTCAAAATTGTTTGTCTTTGGTTCTTGCATAATTTGATTCCTCCTTAGATCTTCTCAGGCTCTTTCTATCTTCACCCCGTGCTTTACTACCATCCTCCTTTTATAGCTATCTCCTCTCTACCACCTTTCTTCTCAACCCCAATATCTTATTGAGATTTTTGGGTTCCCCTTTTTTCCCTAAAACAGTGTCTTTCATATATGGTTTTTCCCTCAAAAACTAAACCTGATCTCCCTCGTTTCTTGTGAAAACTTGAGCTTCTCCTTACCGGGTTATTTTTCCCCTTACATAGCAACTTTCACATTCTTCAAACCTTCCACCAACCTCCCACTATCTTCATACCCGATCACCTTGTTGTTATCCGGGACTCCCATTTTTAAACTGCCAACCTCCTTCTTCATTGTCATCATTTCTTCCTACACCTAACCCAATATATATTCCTTGATGCCACCATCTTTATTACCCATGACACCCATTCAGGCCCTCGGCCACCTTGTCTTCCAAGAACCGAATGCAACCATGATGTTCTTACCACCTTTGGTTACACTATACATCATGATGTGGGAATATGTTGTACACATCCTCTTCCAAACTAATATACCTAAATCAAACTAAATTTCCTATATAGTTATATCCCACTAAAATAAATATGGTCACCTTTCATGGCACAAAAAAAATGGAGTAACCTACCCAAAATGGCATACTAAGCCATATTACAATGTAAAAAAATCACCCAAACCTATGTAAGTTGCACAAGGCTTGGCCATGCATCATGCCCATGATATGATGATGTCAACCATGATACTCAACCACAAAATATTATTGATTTCAAGATGCACTTGCATCATACTCTTGGGGACACAAAAATTCAAGTCCCATTGAATTTTCCATGAGTTTCTTTTGAGTCTTCCATTTCTAGAGTATGTTGTTCAACATGCAAGAAACACCTAATGCAAACTTCTAAACTACATCCATACTTCAACAACAAAAAGTAACAAGAGATCACAAAATAGATCCTTTAAGAAAATGCTCCCTTTGACTTCACTACTAATGATTGTTACAACTTCTTCATACCAAACAATGTGTCTTGCATTCTCCATGTTTTCAAAGACAAAGGTATCAGCATGGAGGTTTAGTTTGACTACCTTCTAATCATTGTGAACCAGCTCACTACTCTTGAACCCTCCATTAACTTGAATTGCACTGCCCATGTCAATAACTAAATCAACATCACTATTTTCCACAAGAATCTTTTGAACACAAGATTCTTCCACAACTATCTGCTCTTCACTAGGATCAGTTTTATCTTCATGTCCTTTAGTTGGAAAATAGACAAAAAGAATCTATGTCCCATCATCACCTCCACATGTTTCTTAGGATTGAGCCAATTCTAATATGGTGAGATTGTGTTTCTTACTCTCTACATGTTCCTCCTATATTCTTGTTAATGTGTCCCTAATGTCTTCAAGTGTCTTTCTTCTTTCATTCATCTTCAATTGTTTTCTCTCATGCCTGGGATCTTCCAAACATGACGTCACCATACCTAACACACACCAGATCTTCCAAGCTCTGACACCACTTTGGTGGGAAGAAAATCAACTTTCAACAAAAATTTGCATTTGTAACAAAACTATCTGCAAATGTATGGATACAAGGATTAAAAAGATCTTCTTTGGGCCATCAAATACAAAAATAGACATACAAACACACCAGAACATGGTTCTTATTCACAAACAAGATATTCACACACTTCAAGTTTAAATTTGACTTACACAAAACAAGAGGACATAAATGCATAATACCAAAATGACAATATAACACTAATTTCATTACATAAAACTATCACTACACATCTCAAAATTGTTTATCTTTGGTTCTTTCATGGCCTGATTCCTCCTTAGATCTTCTTGAGATCTTTTTGTTTGACCTCATGCTTTCCTACCATCCTCCTTCCATAGCTATTTTCTCTTCACCACCTTTCTTCTCAACCTTGATATCTTCTTGAGATTATCGGGTCCCCCTTCATTCCCTAAAACTGTCTCCTACATATATGGTTGTTTCCTCAACCACTAAACTTGAGCTCCCTCTTTTCTTGTGAAAACCTAAGCTTCTCCTTATTAGGTTCTTTTTCATTTAACATAGTAGCTTTCACATTCTTCAAACCTTCCACAAACTTCCCACTATCTTCATACCCGATCATCCCTTATTTTTATCAGGGACTCCCTTTTTTAAATTGCCAACCTCCTTCTTTGTTGTCATCATTTCTTCCTACACCTCAATTGATATATATTCCTTGACGCCACCACCTTTATTACCCATGACACCCACTCAATCCCTTGGCCACCTTGTCTTCCAAGAGCTAAATACAACCATTATGTTCTTTCCACCTTTGGTCATACCACACACTGTGATCTGGGGATATGCCATATGGATCCTCTTCCAAACTAACATACTTGAATCCAACTAACTTTTCCATCTAGTTCTATCCCACTAACATAAACATGTTCACCTTTCATGGCATAAGAAAATATAGACTAACCTACCCAAAATAGCTTACTAACACATATTGCAATGTAAAAAGACCACCCAAACATATGTAAGTTGTACATGGCTTGGCCACGCATCATGCCCATAAAATGATGACATCAACCATGATACTCAACCACAAAATATTACTAATTTTGAGATGCACCCACATCAAAAAGACTACATTAGAAAGTTGAAAGATCAATAGATTATCTTAACTCCAAGGAAGAACCTAAAGATCAGATCAAGGATAGCAATGAAGTTTTAAGACTAAAGAAATAAAATGAGATCCTAAAGCAAGAACTAAAGATTACAAATCTAAAGTAGATCCTAAAGGATGATGACAGTAAGATTAAGTTAGAGTTGAAATCTGAAAATGCAAATATGAGATCCAACCTTAGGGTATGTGCAGGATCATGGTGTGCCAAAAAGTGGCAATGTGAAAAAAATAGAGTTTGAACATGTCTAAAACCGCTTCAAAATCCGCTCTGACTTTTTTTCACCTATCCAGGTACCAAACCTGGAAAGTAAGGCCCAAGCCTTATCGGATATCCGATATGAGATCGGATATCGGATCTCATATCGAATATCGGCGGCATAAAAATTGGAGGGAAAAGGGACAAAAATTAGAGGGAAAAACAAATTTGTAAGTGATATAACTAATTTGAGTTATGAAATATGTAAAGATATAATATATAATCTATAAATATATAATATAATAACATAACTATTATATATAAAATAATATATAATCTATATATTATATAATAATATAATATAATATTATATATATATATATATAACGTAATATATTATATATATGTTATTAATACATATTATTATTATTATCATATATAAATTATAATCTATAATATATTATTATTATTATTATCATATGTAAATTATAATATATAATATATTATGTTATTATTATTATAATCTATAAATTATATATATATATATGATTGTTATACTATATTATTATTATTTTTACTATATTATTTCTAGTGGAGTCATTTATATGGGGTCAAAAGGGCTCACAGGATGACCTATGACCCCTTTTGACACATTCCATGATGACATATGTCCCTAAGGGATCCTAGGACCCCTAGGGACATATTAGAATAGTTTATATGGGTCGAAGGGGGTCACAGGATGACCTATGAATCCTTTCGACATATTACAAGATGACATTTGTCCCTAGGGGTCCTAGGACCCATAGGGACATATTAGAATCATTCATATGGGTCGAAGGGGGTCATATGGTGACCAATAACCACCTTCAACACATTCCACGATGACATATGTCCTTAGGGGTCCTAAGACCCCTAGGTACATATTAGAATCATTCATATGGGTCGAAGGAAATCATAGGGTGACATATGACCCCCTTCGACACATTCCACGATGACATATGTCCCTAAGGGTCCTAAGACCCCTAGGGACATATTAGAGTCTTTCATATGGTTTGAAGGGGGTCATAGGGTGAACTATGACCCCCTTCGACACATTACATGATGACATATGTCCCTAGGGGCCCTAGGACACCTAGGGACATATTAGAATGCTTCATATGGGTCAAAGGGGGTCATAGGTTGACCTATTACCCTCTTTGACCCATTAAATGATGACATATGTCTGTGGGGGTCCTAGGACCCCTAGGGACATATTAGAATCATTCTTATGGGTCAAAGGGGCTCATAGGGTGACCTATGACCCCCTTCGACCCATTAGATGACGACATATGTCCCTAGGGGTCCTAGGACCCCTAAGGACATATTAGAATCGTTCTTATAGGTCAAAGGGGGTCATACGTTGATATATGACCCTCTTCAACACATTACATGATGACATATGTCCCTAGGGGTCCTAGGACACCTAGGGACATATTAGAATGCTTCATTTGGGTCAAACGGTGTCATAGGTTAACCTATGACCCCCTTCGACCCATTAAATGATGACATATATAGCTAGGGGTCCTAGGACCCCTAGGGACATATTACAATCATTCTTATGGGTCACAGGGGGTCATAGGTTGACCTCTAACCCCCTCTGACCCATTACATGACGACATATGTCCCTAGGGGTCTTCAGACCCCTAGGGACATATTAGAATGTTTCATATGGGTCAAAGGGGGTCATAGGTTCACCTATGACCCCCTTCGACCCATTAAATGACAACATATATCCCTACGGGTCCTAGGACCCCTAGGGACATATTAGAATCTTCAACCCATTACATGATGACATATGTCCCCAGGGGTCCTAGGATCCCTAAGGACATATTAGAATCATTCATATGGGTTAAAGGGGGTCATAGATTGACCTATGACCCTGTTCGACCCATTACATGATGACATATGTCCCTAGGGGTCCTACGATCCCTCGGGACATATTAGAATCGTTCATATGGGTCAAAGGAGGTCATAGGTTTACCAATGACCCCCTTTGACCCATTAAATGACAACATATGTCCCTACCGATCCTAGGACCCCTAGGGACATATTAGAACTGTTCTTATGGATCAACGGGGGTCATACGTTGACCTATGACCCCCTTCAACCCATTAAATGATGACATTTGTCTCCAGGGGTGCTAGGACCCCTAAGGACATATTACAATCATTCCTATGGGTCAAAGGGGGTCATAGGTTGACCTATAATCCCCTTTGACCCATTACATGACTACATATGTCCCTAGGGGTCCTAAGACCCCTACGGACATATTAGAATCCTTCTAATCAATCAAAGGGAGTCGTAGGGTGACCTATGACCCTCTTCGACCCATTACTTGACGACATATGTCCATAGGGGTCCTAGGACCCCTAGGGACATATTAGAATACTTCATATGGGTCAAAGCGGGTCATAGGTTGACATATGACCCTCTTCAACCCATCAAATGATGACATATCTCCCTAGGGGTCCTAGGACCCCTAGGGACATATTAGAATCATTTTTATCACTCAAAGGAGGTCACAGGTTAACCTCTAACCCCCTTCAACATATTACATGACGACGTATGTCCCTAGGGGTCTTAGGACCCCTAGGAACATATTAGATTCGTTCATATGGGTCAAAGGGGGTCATAGGTTGACCTATGACCCCCTTCGAACCATTAAATGATAACATATGTCCCTAGGGGTCCTAGGATCCCTAGGGACATATTAGAATCATTCTTATGAGTCAAAGGGGGTCATAGGTTGACCTATGACCCCCTTTGACCAATTACATGATGACATATTTTCCAGGGAATGTCTTAGAATTCTTCACGACCCATTACATGATGACATAGTCCCTAGGGGTCCTAGGACCCCTAGGGACATATTAGAATCTTTCATATGGGTCTAAGGGGGTCATAGGTTGACCTATGACCCCCTTCGACCCATTATATGATGACATATGTCCCTAGGGGTCCTAGGACCCGTAGCGACATATTAGAATCGTTCATATGGATCAAAGCGGCTCATAGGTTGACCTATGACCCCCTTCGACCCATTAAATGATGATATATGTTCTTAGGGGTCTTAGGACCCCTAGGGACATATTAGAATCGTTCATATGGGTCAAAGGGAGTCATAGGTTGACCTATGACCACCTTCGACACATTACATGATGACATATGTCCCTAGGGGTCCTAAGACCCTTAAAGACATATTAGAATGCTTCATATGGGTCAAATGGGGTCATATGATGATCTATGACCCCCTTTTACCCATTAAATGACAAGATATGTCCCTAGGGGTCCTGGGACCCCTAGGGACATATTAGAATTGATCTTATGGGTCAAAGGGGGTCATAAGGTGACCTATGACCCCCCTCGAACCATTACATGATGACATATGTCCTTAGGGATCCTAGGACCCCTACGAACATATTAGAATGCTTCATATGGGTCGAAGGGGGTCATAGGTTGACCTATGACCCCCTCCGACCCATTAAATGATGACATATGTCCTTAGGGGTCCTAGGACCCCTAGGGACATATTAGAATCATTCTTATGGGTCAAAGGGGGTCATAGATTGACCTATGACCCCCTTCGACCAATTACATGATGACATATGTCCCTAGGGGTCCTAGGACCCCCAGGGAGATATTAAAATCGTTCTTATGGGTCAAAGGGGGTCATAGGGTGACCTATGACCCCCATCAACCCATTAAATGATGACATATGTCCCTAGGGGTCCTAGGACACCTAGGGACATAGTAGAATGCTTCATATGGGTTAAAGGGTGTCATAGGTTGAGCTATGACCCCCTTCGACCCATTAAATGATGACATATATCCCTAGGGGTCCTAGGACCCTTAGGGACATATTAGAATCATTCTTATGGGTCAAAGGGGGTCATAGGTTGACCTATGACCACTTTCGACACATTACATCATGACATATGTCCTTAGGGGTCCTAAGACCCTTAGGGACATATTAGAATGCTTCATATGGGTCAAACGGGGCCATATGATGACCTATGACCCCCTTTTACCCATTAAATGACAAGATATGTCCCTAGGGGTCCTAGGACCCCTAGGGACATATTAGAATTGTTCTTATGGGTCAAAGGGGGCCATAGGGTGACCTATGACCCCCTTCGAACCATTACATGATGACATATGTCCTTAGGGATCCTAGGACCCCTATGAACATATTAGAATGCTTCATATGGGTCAAAGGGGGCCATAGGTTGACCTATGACCCCCTTCGACCCATTAAATGATGACATATGTACCTAGCAGTCCTAGGACCCCTAGGGACATATTAGAATCATTCTTATGGGTCAAAGGGGGTCATACGTTGTCCTATGACCCCCTTTGACCCTTTAAATGACGACATATGTCCCTAGCTGTCCTAGGACCCCTAGAGACATATTAGAATCATTCTTATGGGTTCAAGGGCGTCATAGGTTGAACTATGACCCCTATGACCCCTTTCGACAGATTACATGATGACATATGTCCCTAGGTGTCCTAGGACCCCTAGGGACATATTAGAATTGTTCATATGGGTCAAATGGGGTCATAGTTTGACCTATGACCCCCTTCGACCCATTACATGATGACATATGTCCCTAGGGGTCCTATGATCCCTAAGGACATATGGGTCAAAGTGGCTCATAGGTTGATTTATGACCCTCTTCGACCCATAAAAATGATTCTAATATCTACCTAGGGGTCCTAGGACCCCTAAGAACATATGTCATCATTTAATAGGTCAAAGGAGATCATAGGTACCCCTATGGGCCCCTTTGACCCATAAGAATGATTCTAATATGTCCCTAGGGTTCCTAGGACCCCTTAGGGACATATGTCATCATGTAATGGATCGAAGGGGGTCATAGGTCAAGCTATGACCCCCTTAGACCCATAAGAACGATTCTTATATGTCCCTAGGGGTCCTAAGAACCCTAGGGACATATGTCGTCATGTAATTGGTCGAAGGGGGAGATAGGTCACCCTATGACCCATAAGAACGATTCTAATATGTCCTTGGGGGTCCTAGGACCCCTAGGAACATATGTTATCATTTAATGGGTCGAAGGGGATCATAGGTCAACCTATGACCGCCTTTGACCCATAAGAATGATTGCAATATGTCCCTAGGTGTCCTGGGACTCCTATGTACATATGTCATCATTTAATGGGTTGAAGGGCATCATAGGTAAACCTATGACACCCTTTGATTCATATGATGCATTCTTACATGTTCTTAGGGGTCCTAGGACCCCTAAGGACATATGTCATCATGTAATGTGTCGAAGTGGGTCAATTGTCAACCGATGACCCCCTTTGACCCATAAGAACAATTCTAATATGTTCTTAGGGTTTCGAGAACTATTAGGGACATATGTCATCATGTAATATGTCGAAGCGGGTCATAGGTCAACCTATGACCACCTTTGACCCGTAAGAATGATTCTAATATGTCCCTAGGGGTCCTAGGACCTCTAGGGACCTATGTCATTATGTAATGGGTCGAAGGGGATTATAAGTCAACCTATGACCCCCTTCGACTCATATGAATGATTCTAATATGTCCTTAGGGGTGTTAGGACCCCTAGGGACATATGTCATCATGTAATGGGTCGAAGAGGGTTATAGGTCAACCTATGATGCCCTTTGACCCATATGAATGATTCTAATATGTCCCTAGGGGTCCTAGGACCCCTAGGGACATATGTCATCATTTAATGGTTCAAAGGGGGTCATATGTCAACCTATGACCCCCTTTGACCTATAAGAATGATTCTAATATGTCTCTAGGGGTCCTAGGACCCCTTTGGACATCTGTCGTCACGTAATACGTCGAAGGGGGTCATAGGTCAACCTATCACCCCCTTTGACCCATAAGAAGCATTCTAATATGTCCCTAAGGGATCGTATGACTCCTAGGGACATATGTCATCATGTAATGGGTCAGAGGGGGTCATAGGTCAACTTATGACCCCCTTAGACCTCTAAGAATGATTCTAATATGTCCCTAGGGTTTCGAGGACCCTTAGGGACATATGTCATCATGTAATGGGTCGAAACTGGTCATAGGTCAACCTATGACTACCTTTGACCCATAAGAATGATTTTAATATTTTCTTAGGGGTCTTAGTACCCCTAGGGACATATGTCATCATGTAATGACCTATGACCCCCTTTGTCCCATAAGAACGATTCTCATATGTCCCTAGGGGTGTAGGACCCCTAGGGACAAATGTTATCATTTAATGGGTCGAAGGGGATCATAGGTCAACCTATGACCCCCTTCGACCCATATGAATGATTCTAATATGTCCCTAGGGGCCCTAGGACCCATAGGGACATATCTTGACATGTAATGTGTCGAAGGGGGTCGTAGATCAACATATGACACCCTTTGACCCATAAAAATGATTCTCATATGTCCCTAGGGGTCCTAGGGACATATGTCATCATGTAATGGTTCAAAAGAGGTCATAGGTCAATCTATGACCCCCTTTGACCCATATGAACAATTATAATATGTCCCTAGGGGTCCTAGGAACCCTAGGGATATATGTCATCATTTAATGGGTCAAAGGGGGTCATAGGTCAACCTATGACCTCCTTTGACCTAAATGAACAATTCTAATATGTCCCTAGGGGTCATAGGAGCCCTAGTGATAGATGTCATCATTTAATGGGTCAAATGGGGCCATAAGTCAACCTATGACCCCCTTTTACCCATATGAACAATTCTAATATGTCCCTAGGTGTCCTATGACCCGTAGGGACATATGTCATCGTGTAATAGGTCAAAAGAGGTCATAGGTTGACCTATGACCCCATTTGACCCATAAGAATGATTCTAATATGTCCCTAGGGGTCCTAGGACCCCTAGAGACATATGTCATCATGTAATGTGTTGAAGGGTGTCATAGGTCACCCTATGACCCCCTTTGACCCATAAGAACGATTCTAATATGTCCCTAGGGGTCCTAGGACCCCTAGAGACATATGTCATCATGTAAAGGGTCAAAGAGGGTCATAGGTCAATCTATGACTCCCTTTAACCCATAAGAATGATTCTAATATGTCCCTAGGGTTTCTATGACCCCTTTGGACATATGTCATTATGTAATTTGTCAAAGGGGGTCATAGGTCAACCTATGACCCCCTTTGACCCATAAGAAGCATTCTAATATGTCCCTAGGGGTTCTAGGACCCCTAGGGACATATGTCATCATGTAATGGGTCAAAGGGGGTCATAGGTCAACCTATGACCCCCTTTGACCCATATGAACAATTGTAATATGTCCCTAAGTTTCCTATGACCCATAGGGACATATTGTTGGGTGATGCGACGCGCTCTCCTGCCCACAGGTGGTTAATTATGTGGTGTTCCATGTTCACTAACAATCATGGCTTTTGGTGCAACGACAAATGAGCCCTACAATTGGTATCAGAGCCTGGTTTTGCCTTGGTCATGGGTTCAAATCTCCTCAGTGCCTTCCCAACCCGCGTAAGCACCTAGTATACGCGTCAAGGCAGAGATTGTTGGGTGATGCGACATGCTCCCCTGCCCACAGGTGGTTAATTATGTGGTGTTTCATGTTCACTAACAGTCATGGCTTTTGGTGCAACAGCAAATGGGCCCTACACATATGTCATCATGTAATGGGTCAAAAGGGGTCATAGGTTGACCTATGACCCTGTTTGACCCATAAAAATGATTCTAATATGTCTCTAGAGGTCCTAGCACCCCTAGAGACATATGTCGTCATGTAATGGGTTGAAGGGTGTCATAGGTCACCCTATGACCACCTTTGTCCCATAAGAACGATTCTAATATTTCCCAAGGGGTCCTAGGACCCCTAGGGACATATGTCATCATGTAATGCATTGAAGGGGGTCATAGGTCAACCTATGATCACCTTTAACCCATAAGAACGATTCTCATATGTCCCTAGGGGTCGTAGAGACATATGTCATCATGTAATGGGTCAAAGGGGGTCATAGGTCAATCTATGACCCCCTTTGACCCATATGAACAATTCTCATCATTTAATGGGTCGAAGGGGATCATTGGTCAACCTATGACCCCCTTCGACCCATATGAACGATTCTAAAATGTCCCTAGGGGACCTAGGACCCCTAGGGACATATGTCATCATGTAATGTGTCGAATGGGATCATAGGTCAACCTATGACCCCCTTTGACCCATAAAAATTATTCTCATATGTCCCTAGGGGTCCTCATGACATATGTTGTCATGTAATGAGTCAAAGGGGGTCATAGGTCAACCTATGACCTCCTTTGACCCATATGAACAATTATAATATGTCCCTAGGCATCCTAGGACCATTAGAGACATATGTTATCATTTAATGGGTCGAAGGGGGTCATAGGTCAGCCTATGACTCCCTTTGATCCATATGAACAATTTTAATATATCCCTATGGGTCCTAGGACCCCTAGGGACATATGTCATCATTTAATGGGTCGAAGGGGTTCATAGGTCAACCTATGATCTCTTTTGATCCATATGAATAATTCTAATATGTCCCTATGGGTCCTAGAACCCCTAGGGATATATGTCATCGTTTAATGGGTCTAAGGGGGTCCTAGGTCACCCTATGACCTCCTTTGACCCATATGAACGATTCTAATATGTCCCTAGGGGTCTTAGGAACCCTAGGGACAAATGTCTTCATGTAATGGGTCGAAGGGGATCATAATTCAATCTATGAGCCCCTTCAACCCATATGAATGATTCTAATATGTCCCTAGGGGTGCTAGGACCCCTAGGGACATATGTCGTCATGTAATGGGTCAAAGGGGGTCATAGGTCAACCTATGATGCCCTTTGACCCATATGGACGATTCTAATATGTCCCTAGGGGTCCTAGGGACATATTTCATCATTTAATGGGTCAAAGGGACCTATGACCCCCTTTGACCCATAAGAACGATTCTAATATGTCCTTATGGGTCCTAGAACCCTAGGGACATATGTCATCATTTAATGGGTTGAATGAGGTCATAGGTCAACATATGACCCCCTTTGACCCATAAGAACGATTCTAATATGTCCTTAGGGGTCCTAGGACCCCTAGGGACATATGTCGTAATGTAATGCGTCGAAAGGGTTCATAGGTCAATCTATGACCTCCTTCGACCCATAAGAACGATTCTAATAGGTCACTAGAGTTCCTAGGACCCCTAGGGACATATGTTGTTATGTAATGGGTCGAAGGGGGTCATAGCTCAACCTATGACCCCCTTTGACTCATATATATTAATAATATACATATATATTAATAACATACATATTAATATAATAATATATATTAATAACACACACACACACACACACACACACACACACACACACACACATATATATCTATATATCTATATATATATATGGTTATTCTATTTAATAAAAATATTACGTTATTATATATATATTAATAACATACTTTTATATATATATATATTACGTTATTATCTTTAGTAAAAATAATAATAATATAAATTATATTTATAGATTATAATGAGAATAACATAATATATTATTATATATTAATATATTATATGTAATATCTTTATATTAGGTTATTATATATATATAATATATTATAATACATATTTACATAGTAATATAAAAAAAAAAAATTATAAATTATAAGCTATAAAATATTATGTTATAATATATATTACGTTATTATATATATTAATAACACACACACACACACACACACACACACACATATAACTTTATTATATTTAATAAAAATATTACGTTATTATATTTAGTAAAAATAATAATAATATAAATTATATTTATAGATTATAATGAGAATAACTTAATATATTATTATATATTAATATATTATATGTTATATCTTTACATTACGTTATAATATATATATATATATATATATATATATATTATAATACATATTTACATAGTAATATAACAAAAATAATTTATAAATCATAAGCTATAAGTCTTAAATCCGGTTTTCCCTCCAAAATGGGTTGGGATTTCAAATTTCTCACCAAAATTCACCTAACCATATCAGATATCCGATTTGAAATCGTATATCCGATTTGAAATCGTATATCCGATTTGAAATCCGATATCCGATTTCAAATCCGATATCCGATTAGGCTTGGTATTTACCAAGCCTACCCTGTCAACCCAAAAGATGTGTTTGAAGAGGGTTTTAGTAATACTCAGACTTCGGGTAGTCGTCTGACAATGTTATTTTGATTGAAATTGAATGAAATGAAAAGGGTTTTTTAATATCGCTCTGAAGATTCCATCAATATAATTTCTGTCAAATTCTGAGATCGATAACTGTTTATTAGTTAATTATTAATGAAGATTATTGTAAAGTGCTGATTGACATACTGATTGAAAAGCAGCTAAAATTTTCAAACAGTATAACATTTTTTAAATCTAAAAGTTGTGTCACATTCTATGCTTCGCCTAGTATAAGAAAAAATAAAATTAAATTAAATTTGGTATAATTTTCTATTAATTAAGGTGGTCAAACATGGGACTTTTTTTTTTCCAAATTTTTTTTAGTAAAAAATTCATATTTAATTATTTATTTGGAATAAAAATACTGAAAAATATGTGTCACATCCAGGCATGAGTCTACTTTTCATATCTATAATTATATTAAAAAAATATTATCATTTGATTTTGATTAAGGTGGTCAGACATACACCTGCTTTTTATTTTTGCCCTGAAATTTTTGTAGTACTGCATTAAAATTCAACCTTTTGACCAATCAATTATTATTTTCTCCTGATAAGGCCTAGTAGTTTAGAAACTACATTCAATTTCTTACAGATTATTTTCTTACAACTTTTTGATATAAAGTCCATAACCACTTTAAAATTATGTGTCAAGTTGACATAACCCTGATTTTTTGATTTTTCACTGCCACTTAAGGCCATAGTTTGGTACACCATGATCCTGCACATACCCCTTACGAAAGTGACATCTAAGGTTGAGTCTACAAAGTTATAGTATGGAGAACTTGAGAAGAGCAATACAATTGTAGATGGAGAATCAACTTAGTCTAAGCTACACCTTGAGAAGTTATATTCTAGAAATAAAAATCTTGATGAATAGATCTTTATACAAAGACACTCTTATGATAAGGTAGGTCTTGGATATCTTGGAGAAAAGTCAATTAAGAAGTCTAAAGCTAGAAAAGTACTAGATTATATGATTCAATGACCTAAACATAAGGAAGATAATCACATCAAGAGTGAGACAAATCAATCTAAAGACATGCCTAAACAAGTTGAGATAATCAACTTGAGAAAATTGATGTACCTAAGAAACCTAAGCAAGTTGAATCACCTAAAGAAGTAAGGAATGTATTCAAAGGTATATGTTATGTATGCAATGAATTTGGTCACATGAAAGGGAATTTACAAGTAGGTCATTTAAACTCCTTTCTATTTATTCTTATGATTATCATGATTTTGGTCATAGAGCTATTGAATGTAAGAAGCCTAGATTCAATAATGATAATAGTATAATATTTAGAGGTACTAACCCTCCAAAAAAGAGACCTATTGGATGAACTAATGTTATAAGGAATGGCACTAGTTGTTATAAGTGCAACAAATTTGGACATATTGATAGAGATTGCAAAGCATAGATTGGTCAGTCATGACCTAGATATGGAAATAATATTATAGTCTATCAGATTTGTAACAACATGGAACATAGAAAAAGATATTATAGGATAAACAATATGAGAATGCATAACAACATGAGGAACAACATGAGAAACCCAAATCCTAGAAGGAATGTGAACAACAATAGAAGGAATAAGAATAATAGAAATAGT
Source organism: Cupressus sempervirens (assembly GCA_028749045.1). Taxonomy (NCBI): domain Eukaryota; kingdom Viridiplantae; phylum Streptophyta; class Pinopsida; order Cupressales; family Cupressaceae; genus Cupressus; species Cupressus sempervirens. Next base: position 176,280,346 of record CM053784.1, on the reverse strand, counting down.
CAAAGAAAAAATATGAAAGATCTTTTAGGAACCTTGATGAATCAATTTTTAAAGCTAAGGAACTAGCTAGTTCATATGTTGTGTTGGAAAGTTAGTCAAGTGATTTATCTAAGAATAGATTGAAGTCAGTTATAGTCTTCAACCCATCACCTTCTAACTAAGTATGTCATTTCATCAATTAACATGACTAAAATAGCATTAGATTAATGTAGAAAACCTTAGGATAGGAATTGTGACTGACGTAATTAGTATGAAATAGGGAAAGGTGTAATGAAGCTATGGTTAAGTGCACATAAGATTTGGATTTCTCATGTGAATGCACAAAGAAAAAGAAGTTCACTGGTAAACTAAAACAACTTTGTGGTGATTGTGTAGTTGTACAATTAGTGCAGAAGTGAAATGGATGTGATTTAAAGGGTGAAATCATTTTTTTGAGTACCACTTGATTTTGTAAGAGTTAAAGGAGTCCATGGAAAAAAAATTAAAGATAAAATTAAAGTGTTATAAGAATATAAATTAAAGACAAATTTGAGGTATTTATCACTTGCACAATCATAATTTGAAGTTTGAATTTGAAACAAATAAAAACCCCAACTCTATGTGATGTTAGTGAAGGACCTAGGTAAAAATTTAAGAAACATCCATAAATTTCTTTAGAAGATGACCCATTGGGATTCTTATCACAAGTACCCAAAAAAATTTTACATGTAGATGACATTCAAGAAAATATACATTAAAAGTTCTAGAGTATAGGTGTGATGTAGGGATGGGAAGATTCAAGAAGAATTAATCCAACTCAAACCAGCGAACATCCCCTGCTCAAAGTTACAAATAGAAGAAAAATACAAATTAAATGAACAAAAAAGAAATAGAGACCAGATTCTATAGACCATATTGATATATCAAAAAATTAATCCAAGCATGCCTGGCTATGAGGCCTTCAGGGTTACAACCATATACAAAGAATTATGAAATCAAGTCCAAGCTCGCATCTTGCCTTCTTCTCTAGGATCTTATCATGATATTTCTTCTACAATAATCTCATCTACCATCTCATAATCTCCTTATTATTTCTTACATCAATCCAAGCTCCTTATATAGCCAGTTTAGCCACAAGTTGGCTAGTTAGGCATTTAATTACATTATAGGTCCTCCTTGGAAGAGTAAACTAAAACTATAGTAATTATGAATGAAACTTAATACCAAGACTTATTTAGGTCCACACATGATCCAAGAACATGGACCCATCTTTAAAATGTCTCATTTTCTCATAAGAAATCGCAAAAGATGAAAACTACACATGTTTCCTCAAAAACTTTCTAAAAACTGATGTCTAAGGAAAACAGTGATATCTCCTAGTTCTAATTGAATTAGAAATTTTTCTTTGAACTAAAGGTATTAATTTAGTTCCTCTACAATAAATTAAGTGTGCAAAGACTATTTCATTAAGGAGAAGTGTGCATCCATCCTAAAAGACATGCACAAAAACTCATCTTGAAAACTAGCAGAAAATTGATGCTTAGAAAAATGGGCATATCTCCCAAACCATGATGGATTAGGACTTTCTCTTTTAACCATAGATATGAGTCTAAACCCTATTCAATCCCCAAAATTTTCAGCCTTTTAATTATTGCAAACAATTAGTTACAGTACCAACAATAGGCATGCAAAATATAAACAAATATAGTTTCAGTAGCAATGCTACTTTTCAAACAAAGAAATGTTTTTGGTTGATGCAAGATTGCTCCAAGACCCAATATGCTCCTACATAAATGTTATAATGACATCCATAATCACATGGACCTAGTTTTCAACATTGACCTATCATTTAAACAACGGTTGGTATATCTAAAAGACCTAAACATCACTAGGCATATGTTTTACACTAAGTTTGATAATCACAATTAGGAAAGAATAATTCTGAGTCATATACATGAGGACATGTTTTGGGTAGGAGATATACATGTCATGATAGATAATGACATGATTCAAAAACTTTATATTTTAAGGAATGAGGGTAGTAATTTTATTAATGTAAAGAATGTTGAGAATTTCGTTGAAATAAACTTGAAGATAATGTTAGATAGTAGAAACATGAAACTAGGTATGATCAAGGAAATTGATGTTAAATTAATAAGTAAAGTCATTGGATATAATATGAACAACAACTCATATTTGAAATCTATACCTATTGGACTCATCCATGCACCTTACCTAATGATACTCAAAGAAGAGAAAGTTAATATGTCTAAAATCTTGAAGCGATGGATACTAGACAATATTGACACAATTAAGAAAACTAAGAATAGAGTGTTTAGATTTGGGTCTCTGATAACACACCTATTCTTCCAAGTGATAATGAAACTCCCTAGAACACCAAATTATGAATGGAACACAAATACATGTACAATGAATTTTATCACTCTTTACTACACAAAACATTCAAAGGATAGAATGAATGAAGATATAACTAGAATGATGAAGAGATTCCAAGCAGAAATGAAACAATGATATAGGATCCCTCCATTATTGGTTGAGAAATACAAAGATGACATATGTTTCATGGTTTAAACTAATGTGACTTGCATGGAAGTAGTTGAACCAAGGGTAAATTTTATTTACCCTATGTGGTATGAAATGACATAACAATTGGTAGAAAGATATGTGAAGATTATTGTTGAATCAAAAAGAGACAAGGAGTGTCCTAGATGGAGCACATATGAAGAAAAAGTGAAAGAAATAGATATTTAGTTACATATCAAATCCATCAAAAAGAAATTGGACAAAAAAATAGATACTATACTAAAGAAATTAGGAATGCATAGAGAATATTTTAAAGAAGCCATGGGTGTAAAAGCAGAGATGAAGGCTAGTGGGCAATCAAAAGTACTCATTGCTAAGCCTTTAGATATTGGGAGTACTATAGAAGGAGTGACTATAGAAGGGCTATCAACATAAATACCAAGTGCACCCTATGGAAAAGTGTCAAAGGTGAAACATTAGTTTATCCTACATGTTCATAAGAAGAAAGAAAAAGATGTTAGTATAATTAAAGTACAATCAACCACCCATCCTAGCACTAGAAGATCTATGAGGTTAACTAAAGTCAAACATGAGCCAATTGAACATCCTAGACACAAGAGAGTTAAGCAGATAGCTAGTGTGCTAGGAAACAAAAGGAAGACACTTCTTACTTATAAAGGCATGCATAGAAGTAAAATTCATATTGTTGAGTCAAAATCAAAGGAAGACACAATAGAATAGGAGATAGCAAAAGAAAAATAAAAAATAAAAGGTAGGGACAAAAGTTCCTACTGAAGGAAGGAAACCATGAAAGCCAAAGATTGAGACATTGAATTGCACAATCATAAATAGTGTTAACTTGTGCAATTGAACAAATTCTATGATTTGTATAGTAACTTTAAAAAGTTTGAGCTTGAGAATGTAGTAATAAGGCAGTTGATACTAAGTGAAAAGAAATTTCTAGATATACAATATCTTTTTTGAAAAGACTTATATGAGAGACTTATCAACAAAAACAAGAGAGTAGCAGAAGAAGACCAAAAAAAGATAAAATCAAGTGAGAAAGTTTTGTAAAGTTACTAGTGAAAAGAACTTGAAAATGTTAGTGAGTAGTCTTGGACCCTATTGTCATATCCCTATTTTAAGATATAATTTTAATAATAATTAAATAATACAATGTTATTAAATAAATAATGCTAATAAAGTTATATTTAATCTAATACTAGAATATAAAAATAGGAAATGATCATTATTTTATCAATATTATCAAAGAAATAATATTTAGTGTAGAAAACAAGAGACAATATTGTAGAAAGTATGTTAACTTTCTAAATAGAATTTAATAATAAATAATAATAAACACAAAAAAAGTAAATAAATAATATAAAATAGAATAATATAAATTAACTAAATCTAATGAAAAGTCAAAAGATGTTTAACCAATAGACATGACTCCTTAAAATTGAGATGTAAAAGGGAGCAGAATTTGTTTTAGAGAGGGGGAAAAAGAAGAAGAGAACAGAAGAGTTCAAAAGAAAAAAATGGAAGAGGAAAGTAAGATGAGGAAATTAAAGGAGTGACTCTTTGAAAGGGTATCAATGATATAGAAAGGATGTGAACCTTTGAAAGGGTCATAATTATTAATAGTTGCAACTCTTAAAAAATATTGTGATTATAAAGTATTGGAACTTTTCAAAGAATTTTAGTTACAAAGTGTTTTGACTTTTCAAATGATTTGTATTATGAAAGGTTGTGACTCGTGGAAAAGAAGCTAAGAAAGGTATGTTTGTGGATTATATTTTTTTAATTATTCTTATATATTTATTTATATTAATGAATCGTACTTGTGGATAATATTGTGTTAGCTCATGGGTTTAACACCATGGATACTAATGAAACTTGAAGCATGGAGCATATGAGATATTAAATATCTTAATTGTCTTCCATGGCCAAGAATTTATATTGAAGCATGGAGTATGGAGATATTAAGATATCTATCATTCACCATGGCAAAAAACTGATGTAACCACATATTCTGATGTTTTCAACATATGCATATGTGTGTTGCCTTGGATAGAGTATACCCATCCAAGAAGAATCCTAAGGGGTGCCCTCCCAAGAAGATGGGAAACTAGCCATGATCTAAGAGACCAACTTGGAGATGTCCTTAGGATTAGGAATAAATTAGAGGGTAAAATAATATAGTTAGTTTTGTTATTATTTTGATTCTAACCATTGTTTTGTAATTTTTACTTGTCCAAAACTAACCCTAATAGTGAGGACATTAAAGTGATATTAGAGCATGATCTTGGACATTACAAGGTCTATATTAATCATGGGAGGAAACTATGATGAGGTTAATAAGGAAACATAGGTAGAAATCATAAATATGATGGAATAATTCAAGCCATCTAGCCTAGAGACATCAGCACAAAAGAAGGAAAGTATTGTAATCGGGGGATAAATACCTATAGTTAAAACACAAGTAGAGGTAAAGGAAAGAGACGTAGAAGTAGAATAAGAAAAAAAATTGGGGATGAAAGTGGAAGTCAAATCATCAGAGTTACCACAGATAATAGTTAGCATAGACTCTTTGTAGATAGGTAGCACCAACATAACATTGAATACAAGAAAGCCATTTAAGGATTATGGTTGTTCTATTGTTGACAATTTGGTGGGCTATACAAGCTCTGAAGAAGAAGAAGAGGAAATGATGAAGAGAGAAGGAAAAAAGAAAAAGAAACTAAGAATAGAAGAAAGGAATAAAATAGTAGAAGAAAAGAAAGAAGAATAGAAAAAGAAGAAAGAAGAAGGAGAAAAGGATAAAGAAGAAAGAGAAAAGAAATAGGAGGAAGAGAAGAAGAATGAAGAAGAGAAATAGAGGAACAAAAGCAAGAGGATAAAATTAGGAACAATTGGAGAATAATCACATAGGAATTAACATTTTTCTCATAGTTAAAGCATACATGGACTATGATTGATAAAGTCATCTTTCAACATGAGGTAGACATCCTATTAGAAACCCTAGTTAAATCCAAGTCTCCATTGGAATCAGCAATGGAAATCTTATAGTATGATCATGTAGTATAATGGATCATATAGTATGATCCCCAATGTTGATGTAAAAAAACTATACAAAATCAAATCCAGAAATTTGAAAGCATTAGCATGGATTGTGGAAATCTAATAGATCTCAATGGCAATCTTATCTAGTGATGATGATGATGATCAGATTGGAGTGATATTATCTTATATTAAATTATTTTAAAGGAATAAGAAGGTAAAGAATCTTCAAGAAACTTTAGAGGAATTCTTTGAGAAACTAAAAATTATTTTGTCTAGCAAAATAGTAGAGGAATATCCTCAAATAAGAGCCAAGTAATTGGTTAAGGCTTACGATAATGAATTTACTCAATTATCAAAAGTAGAAGTGACACAAACACAAGTCAAACATGATGCACAATTATTTTATACAATGTGCAAAAACATCAAAAATGACTTAGCAACACTTGACTGATGTATAAAAGACTTAAGGATGTGTGAAAAATAAGGAAGAACATTGTATGGACAATGTAAGTTTTCATATCATTTCATTAAAGATGTAAATGAGGAGCTAAGTAAGAAGTAGAAACAATTACAAAACTTTGGAAATGAGCTTTAGTAGCCATATAAGAATATTGAATACTTAGAGATAGAAATTGTAAAGATTTATGTTTATATAAGTCTAATTGATTTGAAAAGAGAAAGAATCATCAATATATTTTCATTGTTAAGGGAATATTTGATGGTAAAAATCAGCAATGTACAAAAGTAACTAGAGGGATGTCTTAAGGCTAAAACATCATTTGAGAAATTTGTATATTCATATCTAAATGTAGTAGAGGTGGCATCTTATGGATTGTGTGCCCTTAGCAATGTATCTAATGTAGTCAAAGACACATGGGAGAAATAATTTAGAAATTTTAAAGAAATCTTTGCTTATTGCATTACTAGAATATTAACATGAAGGAAAAGGTAACCCAATTTTGACATGTAGATAAGGTTTATTACTACCTTTGTCATTGATGTCAAAGGGGGGGTGAATGAGGAAAATTGTATGTAAAGATATGTAAAATATAGAGTATAATAAAAGGGGGGGTATCTCTACATATGTAAAGATGATATATATGATGATCCGCATTTTTTGTAACTTGTGCAATGGCCATGTAATAGAGGTTACAAGTTTTTAAAGTTTTGGTTTTGAGACATTACCAATTTTCCCATATGTTGTCATTAATACAAAAGGGAGATATTGTTGGAAATTTGGCTAGGTTACAAAGTATGAGGTTGTCATTTATGGAAACATATAGTCAAGATTAAGTCAACTGATTTTGAAGATGAAGTTTTGTAATAAAGACTCACAAATTATCTAAGTACAATATAGTTTTTCTTTCAACACAAAGACTATTTTGGTCAGCACAATTTGTAGAAGCATTTTCCCATGTGCTCACTTAACTAGAAGTAGTATATTATGTCATGATGACATATGTAGGAGCACAACACTATCTTGTAGTATAGATAGAGATATTTCTATTTTTAGTAATAGTGTTGAAAAGGAAAAACATAGTAGACTTCAGAAAAAGGGTAATTTACATTAAGGAATTACTTTATTTACTAAAATAATTACTTAACTATTTAGGGATGATGTCTTAGGTGTTAACCCTAATTAAGAAGAGTTAAATTTTTTGTTTGACAAGTGTGTGAAGGTATGAAGGCCTATAGTTAAAGAAATAAGGTAGAAAGGAAAATTTAAGAATGTGAAGTTAAATGTGGTTTTTGTAATTATGTATGTGAATGCTTCAAATGTAAATTTTGATGTAAGATCTAAATAGTACGAACTTATGATTAAATTTTTGTGAAGAGCAGAAAAAGAAAAAAAATATATATTGAAGATATCAGCAGTAGCAAAGAGGTTTATGTATATTGCATGTTTGAGCAATGGGCTCATCTTGCATACTTTGTAAATTCTTAGTAAAACTTCCTAATAGGGTTGAGGCTTCTAACAAGAACTAAGAGACTATATAGATCTAAAAAACTTCTAACAAGGTCAATATCTTTCACAAGACACTTTTGATTAGTGGATCATTTTGTGGGTATCATCCTCACTAATGTTTTCCCTTGGATAGGGTTTCCCTAATTCACAAAATATGGTGCTATGAGTTGCATTACTTAATGGTTGTTGTTAGGATTAACCATAGATAAAAATAGCAGTTACATGAAAATATAACCAATATCAAAAAATAATAAATCACATAGAAGAGAACACAAGACCAAAGTATTTAGTGTGGTTCACTAAATCCCTAGGCTAGGTCCACCAACAGCAAGTCCAATATTATTATTATCCAACAATTACAATATGTAATCTCTTATAGCTCAATGTCACCACAAGAAGTTACAATCTCATCATACATTGTGAAACTCCTAACCCTAATTCTTTTTATACAAGCTTTTGTTGCTTACAAAATTAGGGATATAATAAGTCATCCAATAGAAAAATAGAAGTCAGTGCCTTTTATAGTACAAGGTCATTTTTGGCTTCAAGGGTGTTGCCCCCAGAAACCCCTACAAGGGTATTTCCCATTGACTCCACCCTATACTAAGATAGGGAGAACACCTAGGGCATTGCACCAAGACCCCACAAGGGGCACTACCCCTTGACCCCATCTTGGGGTGACTACCCCCAAACCCTCATAGAAATAATCTAGGCAGGAACTACACTGAATAAATCTTTGAATCTAATTAGTCCCCATATCACAATAGTTGTGTTTATTGTCCAGCACAATTACTTTACTTTTATATGCAAGTTATAAGTTTTTTAAAGATATCCAATTTTGAGAAAAAGATTGTAAAATAATAATTCATCACCCACCCCCACCTTCTTAGTATTACCTATTTCTTAAAAAAGGGTATAACTATACCTATCCATCTCAAAATCTTAGGATTCAAAGATCTAAAAATAATAATAAACCCTAAAGTCTGCATTCTTGTATTTATATCTCCAAAAATATTTAAATATTCACAATGAATGGGATTTTTTTAATGGGGATATGCTTTCCTTTATTAAACCATAGAATAGGAATAAAAATTACATTTAACTAGATTTAAATGAAAGAATGCTAACATGTATAATAAAAGATAATATATCTACGGTAGGTCATTTGAAACCCTAGCACATTCTAATTCTAAAAATAGTGTACTTGAAAGAAATAATGAAGTACCAGATAAAGAAGAAAAAAATGACTCTGAAGCTGAAGGATCAAACATGGAAAGAAAAACAAAAACAAGATTAGCCAAGTATGTGAGAAGACATCACCCTGCAGATCAAATCATTGGTAACAAGGATGCCAGACCAATGACAAAGAATAAACAAAGGAATGAATCATGCCTATTGAGCAAGGTTGAGCCCAAAAAAGTGAAAGATGCACTTCAAGATGATGACTGGTATAAAGCTATGGAAGAAGAGATAGACCAGATTGAGAAGAACAAAACCTAGACCCTAGTTCTTGGACTAGATAATAAGAATGTAATTGGTACCAAATGGGTGTTTAGGAACAAACTTGATGAGAATGGCGAGATAACTACAAACAAAGCTAGACTAGTTTGCAAAGTCTATGGAGAAGAAGAAGGACTAGATTATGGGCAAACATTTGCCCCTATTGCAAGAATAGAAGGAGTAGGAACATTACTTGTATATGTTGCTTACAAAGGTTTTAAAGTCTATCAAATGGATGTGGATTCTACCTTTCTGAAAGGTATAGTAGAAGAGGAAGTCTACATAGAAAAACCAAAGGGATTTGTTGATGACAACAGCAAGGATATGGTTTGCAAACTGCATAAGGAACTCTATGGTTTGAAGCAAGCACCTAGAGCATGGTATCACAGACTATACAAATATCTTGTGAAGATAGGATTTGAGAGAATAGATGACAACAACATCTTGTATATCAAGGCAGAAAAGTTTAAAGACATTTTGATATCTAAAATCTTTGTTCATGATATAATATTTGGAGGAAAAGATGTTCTATGAAAATATTTTTCTAATCAAATGAAACATGAGTTTGAAATGTCAATGTTTGGAGAAGTCAAATTCTTTCTTGGATTGCAAGTGCATTAGTTGAAGCATGACATATTTGTGACCCAATCAAAATATATCAAGGAGATACTCAAGACATTTGGATTAGAAGACTCAAAACTAGTTAGCACACTAATGGTGATATGACATAGGTTATCAAAGAATGATGAGTTAGCTGAAGTGAATCAGACAATGTACAAATCAATGATTGGAAAGCTATAGTATATTGTACATAGTAGACCAGGCATTGCATTAGCTGTTGGAATAGTGGAAAGATTTTTTGAAAATCAAAGAGAAAATCATCTAATGGCAGTAAAGAGAATACTAAGTTACCTAAAAGGAATTGATGACTTTGGTTTGTACTACAAGAGAAGTGAAAAGTTTAAACTAAGAGCCTACACTGATGCAGATTGGGGAGGTAATATTGATGATAGAAAAACCACCAGTGGAGGTGCACTTCTCTTGGGAAGAAGATTGATTACATGGACCAACAAAAACCAAAGGTGTACCTCACAATCCACTGCAAAAGCTAAATATGTTGTAGCTACTATCAATTGTAGTAATATTTTATGGATCAAACATCTATAGTAATGTATGAAGGAAGAGGTAAATGAGCTTGTGATACTTTATTGTGATAAAACAAGTGTTATTAACATATCAAAGGATCTTGTAATGCATGCCAAAACCAAGTACATTGCAATCAAGTATCACTATGTAAAAGAATTGGTGGAAGACAAACAAGCAAAAATGGAATATGCTAGCTCCAAAGAATAGATTGCTAACATCTTCACAAAAGCTCTACGTAATGATGCTTTTGAGTATCTTAGAGGTAAGTTAAGGGTAATACCCCTATCCAAGGCTACTTAAGTAACAACAAAGACTATTATGCATAAAATGAATTGATTGCTTGAAATATTACACATTGATGCAGAGGATATCTACTTTAGAATTCATTCCTAAAGTAATTAAAGTGTTGAAGTTCCAAATCAATCACAAGTAAGATGATAGAGGGAGAAATTGAAAGAACCTGCAAATGTTATACTTACATAATAAGATGTTGAGATGTTAATATGTCTTTGGCATTGTTGTCAAAGAGGGAGAAATAGCAGGAAACTAATCAACAAATGATCAATATTTGAGGGAGAAGAATGAAAAAGAATGAAGATTGAGGGGGAAATAGTAGAAATAATCAACAACTAGAGGAGAAGCTGAATAATAGATGATGAGCAATGCATATAGAGGGAGAGAATGTAAGAAAGGATATAGTAGCTAAGAGGGAGAAATAGGAGTAAAGCATAGAGAATGTAAGAAAGGATATAGCAGCTAAGGGGGAGAAATAGAAGTAAAGAAATCAGGAGAGTACATCAAGAGAAGGAGATGAGACAACTAATGGTTCAAGTATTGACTAATATAGAAGGAGCCAACTATCAAAAAATCTTAGTAGGTGTTGAGTAAACTTCAGGTGCCAAGAATTAGTAAAACATAGTTGATGTTGAGTATCATAGTATGTGTTGAGCACTAGAATTTCAACAGTGTCGAGTTGCTACATTATTGGAAATGACAAAGATTTGTCAAATCTAAATTGACAAAGTTGTTACCTTGAATTTTGTGAACTAGTTGGAAGATAAGGATGATGAGTTGGTGGCATAGAATTCTGTGTAAACTATTTTTTAGTGAATTTAATAGGGTTCTTCATGATGTTTCTAGAAGAAACAAAATATGGGTCAAATTCAATGAATCCTACCTAATCCATACGAATTGAAATTAAAGGAGGGAAGAATCAAGTGGGAAAAGAAATTCTAGATTTCTATTTAGGAAGTCATAGACCAAGAAGCAAGAGGTGCTAGTGTGCCAAATTATGAAGTGGTTGAATGGTGTCAAAGAGAAGCCATCTAGGAGAAGGAAGAATAGAACATAGAGATTCTACTTTGAAAAGTAGTCAAAAAGAGAGGATTACACTAGTACATTGAGTATGGAGACTCAAGGAGACTAATCTTGAAAGGAGGGAAAGTTGTCAAATCTATAGAGGCTAAAAGCCAGGCAATGTTATGAGCTGAGAAGTGATCTAAAATTTGCAAACTAAGTTGTATGCTATAATTAGGTCAAACCCCCTTATTTTTACTCTCTAGCAATTGTATCAGATAGGGTAAAAGAAAATCCTACAGACTTAGGTTGGTCTAACAGCCATTTGTAAATCTTTTGGTAGGGTGGCATTCCAAGTAAATGTTCTAAAGTCCTCTAACCAGGCCCACTTCTAACAAAGTGGTTAAATCCTTTAACTAGGTCACATTTAACAATGTGTTGTAGCCTTTAAAAGGGCAGGCCTTTCATAGGGCATCACTTTAGCAGAGTGAGAATTGAGTAGCATGTTACTAGTGGTTTTTCCCAAATTGAGTTTTCACGTAAATCACTTTGTTATGTGTTGATCTTTTTATGTGTTATGCTTGCATGTTGATTTATTGTAACTTTCTAAATAAGAAAGTTAAAGCTTGGATGAATGAATAAGTTTGATGGGCACACTTTACTTGATGAAAAAGTTTGAATAGGACATTTAGACCTTGAATAATTGATTTACACACCCCCTCCTCTTAGTTATTCTAAAGCATTTCTAACAATTTGTATCAGAGCCATCTGTTAATTTAGTTTCAAGGTACTCAAAGCAAGAAGATCAAGATGTCCAAGAGAGAAGTTCACAAGCTCAACAAAAACAACTTTGTTGCATGAAAAAGTCTGATGAAATTGCACCTTGGATCAATAGGTGATTATGCAAAAACCTCAATTGGAATAGAACATGTAAACCCAGTTGGACCCCTCTCTATAGATGATTTTAACAAAAGGAAGGAGCACAATTAGGCAATCTTGGAGATTGCCTCTACACTCAGTTATGCTAAATTTGATAATATCAAAGGATGTGATACTATATTCAAGATGTACAAAGCCTTGTCGGATATCTATGGAGGAGATCAGAATGTTCAGAGAGCAAAGAGAGATAGCATCAGAGGAAAGTTTTGATGACATGAAAATGGAGGAAGGTGAAAGTGTTTCTCAATATGCTGCTAGAATGAAAGAAGTGGTTAGTGCAATAAGAAGTCTAAGTGTTCAATTGCAAGAAGAGACTATCAAAAGCAAATACTTCAAAACCCTGCTTCCTATCTATGCTATTAGAGTTTTAGCCATTCAAGAGTTAAGGTGTGTACAAGAAAACACACTAGCCTTTGAAGGAATAGTAGAAAGACTTAATACATTTGAATTGTCCAACTTTGACAACTATAGACTTGAGAACCTTGAATCTACTTTCAAGGCCAAGTTGACATTGAAAGACACTAAGTAGGTGATATCAAGGAAGAAGAGTAGAAAAGGAAAACATGCATGTAGTGATAGTAGCATAGATGAGGAACATGTAGAATAGTTAGAAGCACTACTAGATAGAAGATTCCATAGAGGCAAAGCTAAATTCAAAGGTAAGCTACCTATAATTTTTTTTAATTGAAATAAAGTAGGTCATATTGGTGCAAGGTGTACACAAAAGAAGAACTATAAAGAAGGAAATAAGTACAAGAATAAGACAAAAGATGATAGCAAAGACTACAAGGACAAAGGAAAAAGATGCTACATTCTTGAAGAAGATTCTAATGAAAATCATGATGATGTAGTCTATGTAGTGATGAAGGATGAATCAAATGAAGATGAAGCAACAACATTGGTAACCTATGTGAACAAGAATGACAAGTGGATCATACATAGTGGTTGCTCACATCACATGACAAGAGACAAAAGTAAGTTTATTACCTTTACTTAATATGGTGGAAATAATTTTAAATTTGGTAATGATGTTCCATGTCAAATCAAAGGAAAGAATTAATTAAACTTAAAAAGAAAATTTAATGTGATAATGCATACTATGTTGAAGGATTGAACTACAATTTGATGAGTGTATCATAGTTAGGTAATGTAGGTTGCAAAGTGGAATTTAGAAACAAAACTGCCAAAATCTATGACACTGATGTAGATCTGATAGGAAAATGTGAACAAACAAGAAGTCTATTTTACCTAGATATGGGAGATGCAATATGTCTTGTAGTTAGACTTGATGATGTGTGGTTATGGCATAAAAGATTATGTCATGTTAACATTGACAATCTAATTAGCATCAACAAAAAGAAGAAAATTAAAGGTTTGACTAAACTGAACAAGCCTAAAAATACAATCTGCAAACACTATCAACTAGGGAAGATGACTAAGTCTAGTTCAAAAGCAAAACATACACTTCCAAAGAAGTACTAGAGTTAGTCTATACAGACTTATGTGGTCCAATAGAAGTGTAAAGTTACTTAGGAGATAGATACATAATGTTATTTGTAGATGACTATTCCGGATGATGACTACTATGTTCTTAAAGCAAAAATCTGATGCATTTCAAATGTTCAAGTAGTATTTAGCCAGAGTTGAGAAAGAAATAGGCAAGAGTCTTAAATGCCTAAGACTAGATAGAGGAGGAGAGTTTACATCAAAAGAATTTGAGATATTCTACAATGACAAAGGTATCAAAAGGAAAACATCAGCACCAAGGACTCCACCTCAAAATGGTATTGGTAAAAGAAGGAATAGGTCAATAATAGATTGTGCTAAAACCTTGATGATGGAAAAAAATGTTGCTCTAAAGTACTAGAAAGAAGCTATAAGTATTGTTGTTTACACCCTGAATAGAGTCCAAGTCAAGAAAGGTACAATTGCAACACCTTTTGAATTGTGGTATGGTCACTCACCTAATGTAGAACATTTCAAAGTCTTTGGTTGTAAATGTTATATTCTTAAAGATACTAGAAATGGAAAGTTTTATGCAAAATGTGATGAAGGCATATTCCTTGGATACTCCACTAGAAGCAAAGCATATAAGTGTTTGAATACTAACACTAACAAGATTGTGGAGAGTGCAAATGTAAATTTTGATGAGCATGCAAAAGTACAAGTTGATGAGTCCAAGCAATCAAAAGATTATAGATCTTTTGTATACTTCTATGAAGGAATGACTATTGAAGATAATACTACTGATCAAGTTGGGAATTAGCAACAAATCTTGGTATCAGCCGAGTCACAACCAGTGAATGTCGAGTTGCAGTCAAAAGCTCAGTTGTAGAATGAAGAAAATGCACATTCTGATTTTGAAAATAGTAGACACGAAAAAAATGATGAAGTGACAGATGAAGAAGAATGGAATGACTCTAAAGCTAAAGGATCAAACATGGAAAGAATATTACAACCAAGATTAGTTAAGTATGTGAGAAGACATCACCTTGCAATTCAAATCTTTGGTCACAAGGATACCAGAACAATGACAAGGAACAAACTAAGGAATGAAGCATGCCTACTGAGCAAGGTTGAGCCCAAAATAGTGAAAGATGCACTTCAAGATGATGACTGGTATAAAGCTATGGAAGAAGAGATAGACTAGATTGAGAAGAACTAAATCTAGACCCTAGTTCCCAAACCAGCTAATAAGAATGTAATTGGTACCAAATGGGTGTTTAGGAACAAACTTGATGAGAATGGTGAGATAACTAAAAACAAAGCTGGACTAGTTTGCAAAGGCTATGCACAAGTAGAAGGATTGGATTATGGGGAAACATTTGCCCCTATTGCAAGAATGGAAGGAATAAGAACATTACTAGCATTTGTTGCTTATAAAGGTTTTAAAGTCTACCAAATGGATGTGAAGTCTATCTTTCTAAATAGTATACTAGAAGAGGAAGTCTACATAGAATAACCAAAGAAATTTGTTGATGAAAAAAGCAAGGATATGGTTTGCAAACTATATAAGGGATTTTATGGTTTGAAGCAAGCACCTAGAGCATGGTATGAGAGACTACACAAATATCTTGTTAAGATAGAATTTGAGAGAATAGATGACAACAACAACTTTTATATCAAGGCAAAAAAAGCTAAAGACATTTTGATATCAGAAATCTTTGTTGATGATATAATATTTGGAGGAAAAGATGTTCTATGCAAAAACTTTACTGATCAAATGAAACATGAGTTTGAAACGTTAATGATTGGAGAAATCAAATTATTTGTTGGATTGTAAGTACATCAATTAAAGCATGGCATATTTCTAACCCAATCAAAATATATCAAGGAGATACTCAAGACATTTGGATTCGAAAACTCAAAACTAGTTAGCACACCAATGGTGATAGGACATAAGTTATCAAAGAATGATGAGTCAACTAAAGTGAATCAGACAATGTATAGATCAATGATTGGAAAGCTACAATTTATTGTACATAGTATACTAGGCATTGCATTAGCTATTGGAATAGTGTCAAGATTTTTTGCAAATCCAAGAGAAAATCATCTAATGGTAGTAAAGAGAATATTGTAGTACCTAAAAGGAACTGATGACTTTGGTTTGTACTACAAGAGAAGTGAAAAGTTTGAACTAAGAGCCTACATTGATGTAGACTGGGGAGGTAATATCGATGATAGAAAAATCACCAATGGAGGAGCACTTTTCTTGGGAAGAAGTTTGATTACTTGGACCAACAAAAAGAAAAGTTGTACCTTACAGTCCACTACAAAAGTTGAATATGTTGTAGCTACTATCCATTGCACTAATATTGTATGGATCAAACATCTATTGCAAGATATGAAGGAAGAGGTAAATGAGCCTATGATACTTTATTGTGATAATACAAGTGCTATCAACATATCAAAGAATCCTATAATGCATGCCAAAACCAAGCACATTGCAATCAAGTATCACTATGTAAGAGAATTACTGGAAGACAAACAAGTGAAAATAGAATATGTTAGCTCCAAATAATAGATTGTTGACATATTCAAAACAGCTCTACCTATAGATGCTTTTGAGTATCTTAGAGGTAAGTTAGGGGTAATACCCCTAGCCAAGGCTACTTAAGTAACAACAAAGACTGCCCTATATCAAATGAATTGATTACTTGAAATATTACAAACTGATGCAAAGGATATTTACTTTAGGATTCATGCCTAAAGTAATTAAAGTGCTAAAATTCCAAATCAGTCACAAGCAAGGTGATAGAGGGAGAAATTGAAAGAACCTATAAATGTTACACTTGCATAATAAGATGCTAAGATGTTAATATTTCTTTTGCATTGTTGTCAAAGAGGGAGAAATAGTAAGAAACTGATAAACAAATGATCAAAAATTGAAGGAGAAGAATGAAAAAGAATGAAGATTGAGCGAGAAATATAAAAAATAATCAATAGTTGTAGGAGAAGTCAAATAATGGAAGATGAGAAATGCATACAGAAGGAAAGAATGTAAGAAAGGATATAGTAGCTAAGTGGGAAAAATAGGAGTAAAGCATAGAGAATGTAAGAAAGGATACAATAGCTAAGAGGGAGAAATAGAAGTAAAGCAATTAGGAGAGTAGATTAAAAGAAGGAGAGGATTTCATTGGTACATTGAGTATGGAGACTCAAGGAGACTAAGCTTGAAAGGAGGGTTGTCTGAGCTACAGAGACTAAAAGCCAAGCAATATTATGAGCTAAGAAGTGATCTAAAATTTGGTATGCTAAAATTAGGTCAAACCCCCTTATTGTTACTCTTGAGCAATTATATTAGCTAGGGTAAAAGAAAATCCTATGGACTTAGGTTTGTCTAACAACCACTTTTAAATCCTTTAACACGGTGCCATTCCAAGTGAATGTTCTATAGTCCTCTAACCATGCCAACTTCTAACAAGGTGGTTAAATACTTTAACCAGGTCACATTTAATAGGGCAAGCCTTTCACAGGGCATCACTTCAGAAGAGTGAGAATTGAGTAGAATGTTATTGGTGGTTTTTCAAAAATTGAGTTTCCACGTAAATCACTATGTTATGTTTTGATCCTTTTATCTGTTATGCTTGCATGTTGATTTATCATAACTTGCTAAATAGGAAAGTTAAAGCTTGGATGAATGAATAAGTTTGATGGGCACACTTTACTTGATCAAAAAGTTTGAATAGGACATTTCGACCTTGAATAACTAATTCACCCCTCCCCTCTTAGTTATTCTAAAGGATTTCTAACATAAAGATAGTTTCCTATGTCTTTTGAGCATTTCAGAGTTTCCCAAGTTTAGAAAATAGTGACTACCAAGTTCACTCGAGTGACAAAGAGAAGTTTGTAGAAGTTGAGTGTTAATTCAACTCACTTGATCAATGAAGGAAAATTTGGATTGAACCAATGTTAACCTAGCTCACTTGGTTACTAAAGAAAATTTTTGAATATATAGTGTTAACCAAGTTCACTTGGTTAATACAAGAAAATTGTTTCTAAGTTAATGTCTATTGAGAAAGGTCAGCTAACAAAGGATTTTCTTGTTTTGGCATATTGAATTCAATAGTTTTGTTTCTTGGTTCTAGCCAACTGAGGAGATGAATATTAAGTATAAGTTGCATTAAAGACAACTTGAGAATGTGTATGATATAGATATAATGTCAAGTTGAGGATTGAATGTGTGCAAGTAATAGAAGATTTGAAGATTCTTATAGGAAGTGAATTAGAAGGATAAGAAAAATATCGTTGTGGAGTTGCAAAGATGCATTTGATAAAAAAGGATCAAGTACACAAGCCAAAATTGAGATCTATAATCAGCAATTTTGTTGCATCAAAAATTAGGTCATCTCATTGTTTCTCTCTAACCATTGTAGCACTGATCTAAATCTCTTAACAATGTTTTCTTAACACTATTTGTAAATCATCTAACAAGGTAGAATTTTTAAATTGAAGTGTTTGAAGACCTCCAACAAGGCCACTCCTAAAAAGGTGATTAAATCCTCTAATAGGTTCACATCTAATAGTGTGTTTCATAACCTTTAATAGGGTTGGATCCTAACATAGCTTACTTCAAAAGAGTGAAAATTAGTAACTAGTTGCAATTGGAAATTTTCCTAAATTGGATTTCCACATTAAATATTGGTGTCACTTGTGTTCATGCTATTTCTTTTATGTTTATGCAACTAAGTTAAATAAGGTTCATTAATGATAATATGTTAAGATTTTCATTTCTTGAGCTGCTACTAGTATTTTAGTGTTTACTAAGTTACAACATTTATAATGTAAATTGAGTGTCTATGTATTTACCAAGCAACAATATTTAAAGTAAATTTTATGTTATGTACTAACATCTAAGGAGTTTGGCATATATTTTAGTGGTAACTAATTCACCCCTCCCCTCTCAGTTACACCTCTTATATTTCCAACAATTGGTATTAGATCTTCTTGGTGCTTGCAAAGAAAGGTTTCAAGGACCTAAGCTAAAAATTAGGATATCTTATAGAAGAGAAATTCCCAAGTTGAACAAAAATAACTTCAAGGCATGGCAAGAACTTATGAAGTTGAACTTGGAAACCATTAGTGATTCTAGCTTGAAATTCTTGGAAAATGCTTACAAGGCTCTTACTAGAACATTGACTATGGAACAGATTGCTAAAAAGAAAAATCATAACATCATGATGATTGACATTGCATATACTCTCAACTATTTTGATTTTGACAAGGTCAAAGGATGTGTTACTTCTCATGACATGTGGACTAAACTAAAGGATATCTATGGAGGTGATGATAATGTGAAAAGAGAAAAAGTAGAAAGATTGAGAGATCAATTTGATTGGATGAAAATGAGAGAAGATAAAAACATTATAAATTATGTTGAGAGAATCAAAGCTAGTATTGGTGCTATCAAAGCCTCTAGAGGAAATATTGAAGATGTGATAGTGGTAAGAAAGGTACGTAGGACCCTTCTTTCTATCTATGCAATCAGAGGGTCTACTATTCAAGAGATTAGATGTGATCCAAATGACAAGATAAATTTGGATGCTATAGTTGGAAGATTAATTGTATTTGAATTAGATAACTATGATAATTATACTCCTAGTTCTAGCAATCTTGAGTTTTCATTCGAAGCCAAAGTATCACTCAAGAAGAGAGCTAAAAGGTCTAAAAGAAATGATGCAGGAAAAGGGTGAATAACTAGGGCCCAAGGCTCACCCACCTATTGAAACCACCCTAGAAGAGTTAACATAATGGAAGTAGACACAAAGACTAGCAACCAAACGAGGAAGAAGAGTGAAATACTTTTATTGATTTATCAAAATATCTTCATACATGCCTAGTTATAAGGCCTTCTAGGTTACGGCCAATTAAAAATACATTCACATTCAAAGATCCAACTACAAATTTGCACTTTTAGTTCTTCTCTCTAATCTTCTTCCCAAAAACTTTCCTAACTCTAAGCCCAAACATTCTATATATATTTTCCAAAATGGCTTATAGATTATTCTAGAATATTACATAAGAGGAAGGCTGACCCAACAATGGTCTGGACACATCTCAAGAAAAGATCTTAACATAAATGTCATGATTGAAATAAATCCTGCAATTCAGCTTGCAAAAATCACATCCAAATGCTGACACTCAGCACATGAATGGTCACTCAACATATACTGGGTAACTTGGCATATAAAGAGTCACTCGAATACATTGGGTAACTCAGCACATGAGGGAATTGCTATAGTAACCCAACACAGGAAGGAATTGCTTTAGTATCTTAACACCAACTAAGTGCTATAGTAACTCGGCTCCCATTGAGTGCTACAGTAACTTGGCTCCAACTGAGTGCTACAATAACTTGGCTCCCATTAAATGCTATAGTAACTTGGCTCCCATTGAGTGCTACAGTAACTCAACTCCCATTGAGTGCTATAGTAACTTGGCTCCCATTTAGTGCTACAATAACTTGACTCCAACTGAGTGCTATAGTAACTCAACTTCTATTGAGTGCTGCAGTAACTTAGCTCTCATTGAGTGCTATAGTAACTCAGCTCCAACATGCAGAATAAACAAAAATGAGCAAGATAATAAGGCAACCCAAGATTCTCCTGCATTAGACAACTGGGGTTGAAAGAAATGATTCTCTTGAATCATTGAGAGGTCACAATCTGAGTTGAATCCAACTCAAATTAAGAAATCCATGAAGCATCTCCAATAGGCCTATTCTTCCACTTCACCAAATATTCATAGTAATATTTTCCTCTTGTACTATTTCCAACTCTCTAATCTAATATTTTTTCAACTTCTACAATTTTCTTCTTAAGATAATCTTCTAATACAACAACTTCATCCTTTGACTCATTATACTTATACAAATCAAAAATTTTGAATATAGGAGATATATCCATGTCATTAGGTAACTCAACATCATAAGCATTACCACTTTCAAACTTCTTCAAGATCTTACAAGGTCAAAATTTCTTCATATTTAGTTGTTATATGTTCCAACTAGGAATCTTCCTTTCTTCTGATGAACCATTACCTCATCACCAACTTGAAAATTATGGCATCTTCTAGACTGATCATCATTCTCCTTATACTTCTAATTACTTTTTTCCAACCTTAACTTCACTTCTTTATGCATAGACTGCATAAAATCATGAAATTCTTCTCTTGTTGTGCTTTTCTTTTCTTCACTAGCAACATCTTTCAAATTTGATATACCTCTAGGATGCATTCTAGTAACAATCTCAAAAGGTTTTAACTTATTATATGCAAATTCAGCTTGTGTTAATACCATCTCTCAATTAATTGGCTTATTCCTAACTAAACATCTTAGCAAATTACCCAAGCTTCTATTCACAACCTCTGTCTATCCATTTGTCTTTGGATGGAATGTAGAACTAAACGTCAGCTTAGTACCCATCTTCTTCCACAAAGTCTTTCAAAAATAATCAAAAAACTTACTATCTTTGCCTGAAATAATACTTCTTGGTAATCCATGCAATCTCACAATCTCTTTAAAGAAAAGTTAAACAACATGCTTAGCATCTAATGTCTTCTTACATGCTATGAAATGAGCCATCTCAGAAAATTTTTCCACTACAACAAATATAGAATCATACCCCTTCACTGTCTTAGGAAATTCAAGAACAAAATCCATACTGATGTCAGTCCAAGGTTTCTCATGAACAATAATAGGTACATACAAACCAATATTTTGACTCACTATCTTTGCAACTTGACAAACTCCACAACTCTTTACAATTTTATGAACATCCTTATACATTTGTGGCCAATAATACTTCTCTAGTAGCAAACTCAATGTCTTATCAATTCCACAATGTCTAGCTAATCCACCACTATGTTTTTCCTTAATCAGATTCAACCTCATGGAACTTCTAGGAATACACAACTAAATGCATTTGAACAACATACCTTCTTGAATGAAATATTCATCATACTTACTTATATGGTCTATCACATTTGGTGCTTTGCATTCTCTCCAAGCCTTAGAAAAATTAGGATCAACATCATACAACTCTTTCATTTCATCAAAACCAAGAACTTCAACCTTCATTTCAGTCAATAAAGAAAATCTTCTACTCAATGCATCAAAAAATTTATTAGTAACTCCACTCTTATGCTTTATCACAAATATAAAACTTTTCAAGTACTCAACCCACTTCATAAGTCACTGATTCAATTTATATTGACTTCCCAAGTATTGTAAATCTTTATGATTAGTATATAGCACAAACTCTCTAGGAATCAAATAATGTATCCACTTCTTCAAGGCTTGAACAATAGCATAAAACTCTTGATCATACATAGAATATTTCCTTTTAGCATCATTCAACTTTTCACTAAAGAAAGCAATAGGTTTACCTTCTTGACTTAATATAGCTCCTATTGCATTACTACTTGCATCACATTCAATTTGGAATAATTTGTTGAAATCAAGAAAAGCTAATACAAGTAAATTAGCACCCTTTTGTTTCAAAGTCTCAAAAAATTTATTATCTCTATGTGTGCACTTGAATTCCTTTTTATCTCCCCTCATTGTTTCAGTCATAGCATTACAAATAGCACTGAAATTCTTTATAAACTTTCTATAAAAACTAGCCAAACCATTAAATGATCTTACCTCACCCATATTCTCAGGTGTAGGTCATTCTAAACTTGCTTTAACCTTCTCAAGATCCTTCTTCAAACCATCAGCTGAAATCACAAATCCCAAATACACAATCTCCTCTTGCATAAAAGAACAGTTTTTTAGATTAATCAGCAACTTTTCCTCTTTCAACCTCTGCAATACTTGTCTAATATGCTCAAGATGTTCGTCCTTAGTCTTTCTGAATATTAGAATATCATCCAAATAAATAATCACAAACTTACCCAAAAATCTTTTTAGAACTTCATTCATCAACCTCATTAAAGTACTAGGTGCATTAGTCAAACCAAAAGGCATAACCAACCATTCATACAAACCATCTTTTGTCTTGAAAGAAATCTTTCATTTATCACCTTCTCTAATTCTAATCTAATGATTGCCACTCTTCAAATCAATCTTGGTAAAATACTTTTCTCCTCTCTAACAATCCATTATGTCATCTATCCTTGGCATAGGAAACTTATATTTCATTGTGATTTTGTTAATAGCTCTGGAACCAATATACATTCTCCATTCTCCATTCCTTTTAGGTGCTAATATAGTAGGTATAGCACATGCACTCAAGCTTTCTCTTGTCAAACCTTTCTGCAACAACTCCTACACTTGTCTGTTAAGCTCTTCATTCTCTGTAGGTGTCAATCTATATGTTGCCTTGTTTGGAAAACTAGCTCTAGGAATCAGATCCATACAATGACTTATACTTCTCAATAGAGGTAAAACATCAAGAATATCATCAGAAATAATATCTTTATGCTCATTTAGTAATTTTGTAATTTTTACTTATACTCAACTATCACTATTTGTTGTCACTCGGTCATTACTAGCTTTTTCTGCTTGGTTATTAGTACCAACACGATGTTCTCTAGGAACTATGGCAAAACAAACTTGATTCTTTTTCATTCCCTTTTCAAATTGTTTCCCATTAACAATGCAAATTTTTATAGTAGTACAATTAACCTCATCTAGACTTTCGATCAAAGGCAGCAATATTTGTTTCTTCCCATTTACCCAAAGAGTATATTGATTCAATCTTCCATCATGTACAACATATCTATCATATTTCCAAGGTCTACCCAAAAAAATATGACAACAATCCATGGGCATAATATCACATAAAACTTCATCAAAGTAATGTCCAATTTTGAACTTCACAAGGCATTGTTCACTTACCAATATCTTATGCTCATCTTTGATCCATGAAACATGATAAGGTTTGGGATTTTTCAGCCTTTGCAACTACAACTTGGTAACCAACTCTTCTGATGCCAAATTTTTAGAACTTCTACTGTCAAATATCACCTTGCAACATTTTTCAGCCATCTTACATCTAGTCTTGAAAATACTTCTCTTTAAAATAGGTTCCTCATCACTTCCCTTATTACATAAGGTTCTTCTCACCATCAAATTTTCTCTAGCCTTAGGTCCACTTGGTTAACTCCCATCATCTTCTTGAATCACAAAATATTTGTTACCTTGTCTACTTTCAAATGATCTACATTCAAAAGATCTATGTCCCTCTTTACCACATCTAAAACAATTACCATGAAATCCAACTCTAGAATATGAATTACCTCTTCTCTATAAGAATTAGTGCCTCCTCGATAAGAGTTACCACTTTTCCATTCGACCTTTCCTTTTTCATCATTCTTCCATTCAAATTTCCCTTTATCCTACATAGAACTATTACATTTGCCACTTTCTCCATAAGATCTACCTCTGCCTCTCTAGAATCTACCACCTCTACCTCTTTGTCTTTGTTCACGCTTCTTTATCAAGATCTCCTCAGCTTTCAAGGAATATTGATATGCTTATTCTACACTTTCCAACCTCACAAAACTTATTTCATCCTGAATTCTAGATCTCAATCCATTAAGGTACCTTGCAATTTTTTCAACATCATCATCCACATGTCTAGATCTGATGTCTAATCTATAGAATTCCTCGATATATTCTTTCACAGTCATGTCCTTTTGTTTCAAATTTTGGATATTTCTTAACAAACTAACTTGGTAATTAGTAGGGAGGAATTTGTTCTTTACCTTGTTCACCATATTTGGCCAAGTTTTGATCTTCTCTTTCCTCTCCTTTGTCTATCAGTTTGCAAGTGCTCCCACCATAGTGATGCATGACCTTTCAACCTAGTGACTAAAATCTTCACCTTTCTATTATTAGGAGTGTTTTCATACTCAAAGAACTTCTCCATATCAGTGATCCAATCCAACATAGCATTGGTATCCAATTTTCCATCATGAGGAATAACTTCTATAGTAGGATTTGAATTTTTCGTAGACAAAACTCACAACAATCTTTCCTCATCTTAATCTTCTTCAGGTTCTAGATTATGGTTTG
Organism: Cupressus sempervirens; assembly: GCA_028749045.1. Lineage (NCBI taxonomy): Eukaryota > Viridiplantae > Streptophyta > Pinopsida > Cupressales > Cupressaceae > Cupressus > Cupressus sempervirens. The sequence goes on along the minus strand of CM053784.1, from coordinate 176,255,390 downwards.
GTGTTGTTGCTTCATCATCACTCACATCTTTAAGATATGCTCCTCTCCTTGGGGCTATCTCTACTGCATCTAATTTGGGTGCACTTTGTCTCAACTAATCCAAAATATCACTATCAACATTATTTCCTCTACCTCAAACCATCTTTACAAATCATGTTCTTGCAAGATTATAAACCTCTACAAGTTATAGGTCAAATCTGTAGATTTTTCACCCTACAACCAAATCCAAATTAAGGTTCTACACAATCCAATCTCCACAAGGATGGACCTCAAGCTCTAATACCAACTGACACAGGCAAAGGATGAATAACTAGGTCCAATGGCTCACCTAGCTATCCAAACCACCCTACAAGAGTTAACACAATGGAAGCAAACACAAAGAACAACAACCAAAGGAGGAAGAAGAGTGAAATACTTTTATTGATTCATCAAAATATATTCATGCATTCCAAGTTGTAAGGCCTTCTAGGTTATGGAAAATTACAAATACATTCACATTCAAAGATCCACCTGCAAATTGGCACTTTCAATTCTTCTCTCTAATCTTCTTCCCAAAAACTTTCCTAACTCTAAGCCTAAACACTCTATATATATTTGACAAAATGGCTTACAGATTATTATAGAATATTACATATGAGGAAGGCTGACCCAAAAATGATCTAAACACATCCCAAGAAAATATCTCAACATAAATGTCACAATCAAAATAAATCCTACAAGTCAGTTTTCAAAATTCATGTCCAAATGTTTACACTCTGCATATGAAGGGTCACTCAACATACATTGGGTAACTTGACACATGAAGTGTCACTCAAACATACACTAGGTAACTTGACACATGAGGGAATTTCTATAGTAACTCAACACATGAAGGAATTGCTATAGTAACTCAGCACCAACTAAGTCCTACAGTAACTCAACTCCCATTGAATGCAATAGTAACTTGGCTCCAACTTAGTGCTATAGTAACTCGGCTCCCATTAAGTGCTACAATAATTTGACTCCCTTTGAGTGCTACAGTAACTTGGCTCCCATTGAGTGCTATAGTAACTCGGCTCCCATTGAGTGCTACAGTAATTCCACTCCAACTGAGTGTTATAGTAATTCAGCTCCCATAGAGTGCTACAATAACTCAACTCCCATTGAGTTCTATAGTAACTTAGCTTCAACATGTAGAATGAACAAAAGTGAGTAGGATAAAAAGGCAACATAGGATGCTCCTACATCAAGAAAACAATCTGAAAGTGAAGAGGAAGATAATTTTGACAATGATCTTGAAGCCATTGAAGCACTGCTCACAACAAAGTATCCCAAAGGCAAATAAAAGTATAAAGGTAAACTCGGTTTAATCTATTTCCCTTGTGAAGAAGTTAGACACATTGGAACAAGATGCCAAAACAAAAAAGACAAATATGAAAAGAAGAACAACAAGTACAAAGGAAAGAAGTATTTCAAGAACTTCAAAGACTAGAAGGACAAAAGAGAGAAATCTTGTTTTATGGATAAGAATTCAAATAATAGTGAAGATGACAAAATGGTATATATTATTGTAAAAGATGAGTCTAATGATGAAGGAGATAAAATGGCACTTATCTCTCATGTTAGAAAAAATGATACATGGATTATTGATAATGGTGACAAAACAAAGTTTGAACATATGAAACATTATGATTGTGGAAGTGTGAGATTCAAAAACAATGAACCATGTTTCATAAAGAAAAAATGTTGTATTACACTAGCCAATTAACTTAAATGTGATAATGCTTATTGGGTTGAAGGACTAAAGCATAATCTAATAAGTGTTCCAAATTTGAATAACATTGGATTTAAGGTAGAATTCATGAATGGGAAGGCCAAGCTACTAGATGGAAAAGGAAATCTGGTTGGGTCTGGCAAACAAACAAAAGGCAACCTATTCTACCTAAATCTCAATAAAAATTTACATTTTATTGCTCAAGTAGAAGAAAGTTGGTTATGGAATAAAAGGTTATGTCATGTGAACTTTGATAATGTAATCAAGATAAGCAAGAAGAAAAGAGTAAGAGGTATTCCTAGTCCAAGGAAACCTAATATGGGCCTATACAAAAATTGTCAAAGTGGTAAGATGGGAAAGAAAAGTTTCAAAATTAAGGACTATCATTCTAAAGAAGTCTTGGAGGTAGTTTATATAGACTTATGTGAACCTATTGGAATAGAAATCTATAGTGCAAATAAGTATTTTATTCTTTTTATTAATGATTATTCTAGAATGATGATTGTAATGTATCTAGAAGAGAAGTCTAGAGAATTTCAAAAATTTAAGTGGTATTTGGAAAAAGTAGAGAAAGAAACTAGGAAGAAGCTGAAGTGTTTGAGATCAGACAAAGGTGGTGAATTCATTTCCAATGAGTTCAATGAATTTTGCATAGCTCCTGGTACACCACAGCAAAATGGTATAGTTGAAAGAAAGAACAAATCCAACATAGATTGTGCAAGAACTTTAATGATAGAAAATTATGTTGCAATCAAATACTAGGAGGAAGCAATTAGTATTGCAGTACATACCTTGAATAGAGTACAATTGAAGAAAGGCTCAAATCAAACTCCTCATGAACTATGGTAATTCTAAAAATCTAATGTAAGTTACTTGAAAGTATTTGGTAGCAAATGTGATATCTTGAAGGAATCTAGGAAAGGTATATTTGATGTCAAATGTGATGAAGTCATAGTCCTAGGATACTCCTATAGAAGCAAAGCATATAAATGTGTTGTAAAGTGGAGCCTAATTAGACTCAAAGGTTTATTTGGTGTTGTTTTCTCCCAATATTATTTCTACAGGGGATTGGGGGCAGAGCCCCCAAGATGAGGTCAAGGGGCAGCACCCCTGCAAGTCCTAGGGCAATGCCCCAAGTGTGCTCCCTATCATAGTACAAGGTGGGGTTAAGGGGAAATGCCCCCATAGGGTTTTTCAAGGATAGCACCCTTGAAGCCAAAAATGACCTTATATTTTAAAAGGCATTGGGTGTTATTTTCCTATTGGATGACTTATTCTAGCAATAATTGTGTAAGTAGTAAAAAGCTTGTATAAAAAGGATTATGGTTAGGGATTTGATAATGTAATGGTGATATTGTAGCTTCTTGTAGCAGTATTGAGCTCTAAGGATATTAGGGATTGTAGTCATTGGATAATAATAATATTGTACTTGTTGTTGGTGGATGTAGCTAAGGGATTGGGTGAACCACGTTAAATCTTGGTGTCCTGTGTTCTCTTCTAAGTGATCTATTATTTTTTGATATTGTTTATATTTGCATGTAACTATTATTTCTATCTGAGATTAATCCTAACAAAATGTTTGAATTTTTCAAATTGTAAGATCATAGAAAGTGCATATGTAAGAATTGATGAGTGTGCAAACAAGAATGAAGAAGAAAGAAACAAAGAACCTGAGTATTATAGAAATTTTGTCTACTATGAACCTGATACATTGCCAAATCAAATTAGAAGTCAACAAAATTAACTTCCAGAGTCCCCAAAATCTCCAAAAGCTATCGAGCTACCACCAGTGCAACCTAAGTCACAGTCTAAAGGACCTAAGTTAGTCAGAAGTTATGAAGTTGTTACTAGAGAAAACTGATTCTAATGGACCTGAGTCACATATAGTTGGACCTAATCTTGATACAAAAGATCATGGTGAGGTTAGTGGAATAAATTCTAAATCCAAAGTACTTGTGTTAGCAAGATATGTTAGAAGGCACCATGCACCTAATTAGATCATTAGAGACAAGTTAGATGGAAAAATGACAAGAAACAAATTGAAAGGTACATGTTTGCTTGCTAAATTTGAAACCAGATCAATAAAAGATGCTTTGGATAATGAAAGTTGGATTGAAGGTATGAATGAAGGAATAAAACAGATAGAGAGGAATAATACTTGGAATCTTTTTCCAAGATCCAAAGAGAGGAATGATACTTGGACTCCTTTTCCTAGATCCAGGGATAAAAATATAATTGGTACTAAGTGGGTTTTCAGAAATAAGTTGAATAAAGATGGAGAAGTTGAGATCCAAAGAGAGAAATGATACTTAGACTCTTTTTTCTAGATCTGAGGATAAAAATGTAATTGGTACTAAGTAGGTTTTTAGAAATAAGTTGAATGAAGATGGAGAAGTTTCTAGAAACAAAGCAAGGTTAGTATGCAAAGGTTATTCTCAAGAAGAATGTATTGAAAAGGGTGAAAATTTTGCTCCTATTTCTAGATTAGAAGGTGTTAGAAATTTACTTTCTTATGCTGCACATAAAGGATTTAAAGTTTATCAAATGGATGTAAAATCTGCATTCTTAAATGGAATTCTTAAAGAGGAAGTTTACATAGAACAACCTGAAGTTTTTTTAGATCCTAAAGAAAGGTATATAGTCTATAAATTACACAAAGTGTTGTATGGTCTCAAGAAAGCTCCAAAGGATCGGCATAAAAGACTTCATAACTACTTAATAAAGATCAATTTGCAAAGAATAAATGATAATAGTAACTTATATATCAAAGAAGGATTAGACAAGAAGTTTGTATTGGTTGAAATATTTGTGGATGACACTTTATTTAAGCGAAAGGGTGATTTATGCCAAGCATTTTTAGAAGAGATGAGTAGAGAATTTGAGATGTCCATTCTTTGGAGAGATAAAATTCTTTGTTGGATTGCAGATCTAGCAAAAGAAAGATGGTATATATATTACTCAATCAAAATATATCAAGGAGATACTAAAGAAGTTTGGAATAGAAGATTCAAGACCATTTGGAACACCTATGTCTACTAGACATAAGATTTCAAAAAATGATGATTCCAAAGAGGTAGATCAGACCACATATAGATTAATGATTGGAAAATTGTAACATATAGTACAAACAAGACCTAATATTGCATTAGTAGTCGGGATGGTGGCAAGATTCTTATCAAATCCCAAAGAAAATCACATGATGGGAATCAAGAGAATCATGAGGTATCTAAAGGGTACTAAAGACTATGGATTATGGTACAAAAAAGGAGGCAATTTGGATTCGAAAGCATTCATAGATGTTGATTGGGTAGGAAGTGTTTATGATAGGAAGAGCACTAGTAGTGGAGCATTCTTTCTTGGCAAAAGACTAGTGTCTTGGAAAAGCAAGAAGAAAAATTGTATTTCTCAATCTACAGAAGAGGTAGAATATGTGGTAGGGGTAGTTAATTGTTACAATGTTGTTTGGTTCAAGCAACTATTAGTAGGAATGAAGATACAAATCAAGGATCTAGTGGTTATATTATGTGATAACACTAGTATAATTAATATATCAAAGAATCCTATGATGCACACCAAAACTAAGCATATTGCTATAAAATATCATTTTCTGAGAGAATTGGTACAAAATAAAGAGCTAAGATTGGACTAAGTGAATACTAAAGAACAAATTATGGACATATTTACTAAGCAATTACCTAAAGATACATTTTTGTATCTAAGAGGTACGTTAGGGGTCATTCCCCTATATGAAGCTCACTAAAATGAAGTTTAGTGATGCAACCAAACCATGTTGAAGATCATTTAGTTGATGCAGTATTGAAAAGGGTAGATTGCATATGAATCAGTACATGAGGTACATTGATACTCACTGAATATTTTCTTTGGCATGAGCTGTCAAAGACAGAGAGTTTGTTGTCATATCTCATAGAAATTTTCTAAAAAGGGAGAGTATACATCTCATTGAAATTTTATAAAGGAAGAATTTTCGGTAGAGATGTCAAAGAGGGAGGACTTGGTCTAATATCAATAAGTAGAGTTTGTAGATAGAGGAAGAAACTAAAGGTAGAGGAAGTTCACATTGATAGCGAGAGTTCTAGTGATAAGAATCATAATGAAACTAAGGATTTGTTCCTTTCTTTATTCTTACTCTAAAATTCCATTGTATTATGACATGTTGTGTTGCCATCAATGCCAAAAAGGGAGATTGTTGAAAATAATTGGTTAATTGTGTATTGTCTTTGATGTTACAAAAAATATCATATCATTTCCAATCAATGTATGTTGAGCTCACTCGGTGATACAGACAATTTCTTTTTGTCTTCTAAGCATTCCAAAGTTTTCCAAGTTTAGAAGGTACTATTAACCAAGTTCACTTGTTTAACATAGGAAAATCATTTATAAGTTAGTGTCTACCAAGAAGGGTTGGCTAACAAAGGATTTTCTTGTTTTGGCATATTTAATTCAATAGTTTTGTTTGTTAGTTCTAGACAACTGAGGGGATGAATATTAAGTATTCTAAGTTGTATTCAAGCTAACTTTACAATGTGTATGATATAAATATAAAGTCAAGTTAAGGATTAATTTTTTTTAGTATTAGAAGATTTGAAGATGCTTAGAGGAAGTGAATTAGAAGGATAAGCAGAATATCCTTGTGGAGCTTCAAAGATACATTCTATCATAAAGGATCAAGTACACAAGCCAGAATTGAGATCCGTAATCAGCAATTTAGTTGCATTATAAATCAAGTCATCTCATTGTTGCTCTCTAACCATTGTAGCAATGATCTAAATCTCTTAACAGAGTTAGCTTAATAGCTATTTGTAAATCCTCTAACAAGGTGGCATTTCTAGATTGAAGTGTCTAAAGACCTCTAACAATGCCACTCCAAATAAAATGATTAAATCCTCTAATAGGCTCACACCTAATAGTGTGTTTTTAAACCTTTAAGAGGGTTTCCTCCTAACAAGGCTCACTTTAGAAGCATGAAAATTAGTAACTAGTTGCAATTGGTGGTTTTTCCCAAATTGGGTTTTCATGTTAAATCTTGGTGTCACTTGAGTTCATGCTATTTATTTTATGTGTACAAAACTAAGTTAAATAAGGTTAATTACTAATAATATCTTAAGGATTTTCATTTTTCGAGTTGCTTTTGTTATTTTAGTATATTTATTGAGCATCAATATTTTTAGTGAAGTTAGTGTTATGTACTGACATCTAATGAATCTAGAATTTATTTTAGTGGTAGCTAGTTCACCCATCCCCTCTCAGTTACTCCTCTTATATTTTCAATAGTAAATATAGTTTGATTTTTCAAGTTATGTTATGCATGCATTAGATAGGAGATTGTAAAGATGGTGAATACAATAAAGTTGTGTTAAAAGATTAAAAAAGGTTTAAGTGTTACAAATCCTAATTCACCCTATCCCCCAGCCCCCCTTGTTGGAAATACAAATGGAAAATGTATACTTCTGAGGGGGGGAAAGGGGGTGGGTGAATCAGAAGTACTAATCTCTAGCCAATAGAACGTTTTACTTTAAAATAATGCATGCATTAACATATTGAAATAAAATGTGAAGTAAATGCATCCACATAAACACTTGGCACCATATATGAGTACCCAAAAACCCTCCAATGATAAGGTAAAATTGGAGTGGGGATGACACCCACAATTCTTCACTACTGCAGCAATAAAGTTCACCTATTAAAGTTACATAGTTTGACCATTCTCATGATCTACCTATGAAAGGATTGCCTTGTTAAAGGCTTACAAAGGATTTTTAGATTCCACCTTGTTAAAGGATTTTAACACTAGTGTGCTTGGCTAACGGAATTTAGAACACTCACTTGGATTGTCACCATGTTAAAGGATTTTAGTATGACTATTATGTCAACCTTATTTAAAAGGATTTCATCCTACTTATACAGTTGTTAGAAACTATAATAAAATGTTTGATCTGACTACTTACAATTTGGTATTGCTGATTTTAGATCTCAATTTAGTTCATCTTAATCCTTTCTGATTTGATATGAAATTGTTGTATCCTTGATCCTCTATTTTGCAAACTAATTCTACAATTTTGTCCTTCTTCTAAGTCACCTTAAAATTGATCAATTCACCCCTTTCATTTCTTCAAAACTTCACTCGGATCACTCCCTCATTCATACACAAACACTGAATTATGGGTCTTCATCTCCCTTTTAAAAAGACTTTGGTGGCTTAAGGTTAGGTATGAATCTACGACTAAGATTCATTCATTTTTCCTGCTCAATTCCTTTCATTTTTCTGATTGGTTGCATTTTGATCACATAGGGAATCCAAATAGATCCAATCTTATTTTCAAAACTTTGAGATCTATCCATAAATCAACTCAAAAATGGTTTACATAGTTGTCTGTGCCATCACAAACAACTAGGTCCATTTTTTGTTACTTAGCACTTGATAATACTAATGCTCAACACTTACTATAATTTCATCTTGCTTGACACTTGAACTTTCTTGGCATCAACTATTCACTAGGCACTTGAAATTTTCTTGGCTCTATCTATCTACTTGACACTTGATTGACTCAACACTCATTGCAACTCGGCATCTATACATATTTTACTCAACATGTGTTACTAGCTCAACATGAACTTAGCAAATATCTTAAGTGTGTTGACACTCAATTGTCAAAACCAATCTGAGATCAACAATATCCCCCTTTGACATGAGTGGAAAAAACTCTTAACTATACATGATGAATTTAATGTTTTCAAGTATAATATACATCCAGTTCAACATATATACAAAACTTCAAAATTGTTCAAAATTTTGTAATGAACTATATGCCTCAACATTTTGTAATTACCCTTGACTTAATGTGTCTTTTCTTTATCCAAAATCTCTCTAAGTAGATTTTCCTTTTGCTGATGCTCTTTTTCTTTAATCATTTTGATACTCTTTATCTAATATGCCCTATTTCTTTTTTTCTACTATTTACTTCCCCTTTGTTCACTCTTTTCTCTATTTACTTTTATCTCCCCTTTCACATGTCTCCCCCATGCATATTTGTCTCCCCCTTGCATTTATCTCTATTACATTTATTCTCCACCTTTTTGACATTGATGTAAAAGGGTCTATACACTGAGTGTGTATTTATCTAGAAAATTCTTGTTAGCTTCCATTACAAATTTTAAGAGCAGCATCCCAGTTGTCTATTGCAACATATAAGGATTTGATTTGGATGGCTATATCTATCATAAGGTGAACTAAGCCATCCAAAGTTGAAAGATTAGGATCTTTCTTGAGCACTATTTTTCCATAGGCTAGTTCCTTCTATAGTATTTCCATGTGAGGGATCACGGAGGTTTGAATGTGGACTAGCTTAGCTCTTGTATTAGCCTCTTCTACTTGTAATATAGCCAGTTCCTTTTGTGTGTGAAGCATTGTATGAAAATGCTTCTCACCTTGAGTTGGATTTTGAAGTAGTTGTGTACTTGAAATCTTCAAATTCCTTTCTAGACTCAAAATGTTGTGGCTTGTCACTTGTGTGAAGAGTGTGGGGTCACACAATTTTGTGTACAATGAGAATATATTCTCAAGTACCTTCTTCACTTTTTCAATCTTTGTAGCCAACTCTACTTGTGATAGTTCTATTCCACTAGACATCTTCTCATTGACTTTTCCTTGAACTTTCTTTTCAGACCATTCCATGAGTTTTGTATTGGTTTGTTGGTCTTCATTTGTCACCTATTCAACAATCTTAAATAATTGTTCTAATATGGGCTTGGTTTCATCAGGTGTTTTCAAGCTAAAGGCATCTAAAAAGATGTCTTTGATCTCATGTAGTGCTTGCCTTTTCTTATACTCCTTCCTGAGTATCTCTTGATTCTTCTTTCTTTCCAATGCCTCTTGCATGATATTAATCTATTATAAGTTCACGGTTGCATAGTCATATTTTGGGATAACTATTTTTGCATCTAGTGTTGGGTCTCCATAGTGAAGTACCCTTGCAACCATTTTTGTGCTTGAGCCTAGTGTAGAAATTTGAAGTGGCATCGTATTAATGGTCACCTTCTGAAGAACTTTGGTAGGAGTGCTAGTTGTTGGTAAATTAACCAATGTTTGAATGGTTATTTGATCCTTCTCCTTTGGAATGTCCTTGTCTTCTTTTGATATTCCTTGATAAATTGTGATCAATTGTCATGAACCTTGTGTTTTTGTAGTAGGTACAAAATCATCTATCTATCCTTCTTTCTTCTATGTGGGCTCCTTTGTAGTCTGAGTTTGTTGTTCAATCATAACAACTTTGACTATGGTGTCAACCTTTGCTAATGTATCCTATAATGTTTGCACTAGAGGTTTTTCACTACTAACTATAGGGGTGATAGAAGATGGTTCTTGTGTATTCACCTTATCACTAGTTATGTGTGCTACTACTTTTTATATCTCATCCACACTAACCAAAACTCTATTATCACACAATTTAGCTTGTAATGTGGATTGGTCAAGGATCTTCTTTAGATCCTTTATAGTTAGTGGACTGATGTTTTGAGCTGAACTATTAGGAAGATCTTTCACTTTTATCATATTTATAGGTGTGTTTGTTTCATATGGAGGGCTTAATGGTGGTAATTATGTGTCTTGCACACTCTGTTATGTTTGTTACTCCTCAACTTTTTCTCTTCAGTCTTATTTTGAAGAATGGTGAATGCCTTGTACTTGGGTGCAAGTTTGGTACCATGTTTCTTGTTTTCCTTTGTGATTTTCCCTTGTGACAATTCTAGCATCACTTGTACAATGTAGATTCTCTTATTTCCTTCTCCATATTTATGAAATAGTTCCATTTATTCTCAACAATTTAATATAAATCTTTGGGCATTATATTGTCAAATTCAAGATGGGTGTTCTTGAATTTTTCCATCATGGAATACACTAATTCTTCTAACTTATTCTACTCTTCTCTACTCAAATTATTAAATTCAATATTTTTCAAACTAGTTAAGTCTATATTATCCCTTACATTATCACAAATGTTTTCAATATTAGACTTGGGAGCATGACTTACCACTCTGAACTAGCTTGTGTCTTCTGACTCAGTCCTTTCATCATCAGTCTCTAGTTGTGCCACATATTTTCTCCTTAGTTTCTTATGCACAAGACCCTTTTGTTCAATAGCCTTTTTCTTTTCCTTTACTTTCTCCTTAGCCTTTTGAGTGGTGGCCTTTGTGTTGGCTTTTGTAGCTAGAGTAGTAGGCTTTGCAGGACTTGGTTTAGCAATTTTCTTTTCTTTTGGCAGAGCTACAAGCTGTGTTTTAGCCTTCCTTTTCTTTGGTTATTATTTTTTTGGTGCTTCCTTCACTTGTTCCTACTTGGCACCTCCTTCTTCTTCTTCTTCCTCTTCCTATTCCTCTTCGTCTTCCTGTTATTGTTTTGTTGGTGCTTCCTTCACTTGTTCCTACTTGGCACCTCCTTCTTCTTCCTCTTCCTCTTCCTCTTCCTCTTCCTCTTCTTCTTCCTCTTCCTCTTCTTCTTCTTCTTCTTCATCTTCCCTCTTCTTCTTCCTCCTCCTCTTCCTCCTCCTCCTCTTCCTCCTCTTTCTCCTCTTCCTCTTCCTCCTCCTCTTTCTCCTCCTTTTCTTCCTCTTCCTCTTCCTCCTCTTCTTCCTCCTCCTCCTCTTCCTCCTCTTCCTCTTCCTCTTCCTCCTCTTCCTCTTCCTCCTCCTCTTCTTCTTCGTCTTCCCTCTTCCTCTTCCCTCTTCCTCTTCCTCCTCCTCTTCCTCTTCCTCTTCCTCTTCCTCTTCCTCTACCTCTTCTTCTTCTTCTTCTTCTTCTTCTTCTTCTTCCTCCTCCTCTTCCTCCTTTAGAGTTGAGGTTGTTTTCAAGTCCTTCTAAACTTTTGATTTCACAACATCATAGTTACCAAAGATTTTGGCTATCTTGTCAACTTCTTCTATAAGAATTGCAGTGATGGCAGTTGAAGCTTCATCAATTTTGATCTCATATCCCAATGCCCTTAGCGATCTAACTCTAGGTACTACAGCTTGGATGAAGGTGTAGCCTATATCCACTAGAAAGAAAACACCATTTTAGAATTTCTTGACTAGGGAAACAAGAATCCTCGGCCTCTATTTCATTGATTGCTTGAAATCCTCAAAGTAACTAGTCATCATTGACTCAAAATTGTCTCCCATTTTTTCAATGTACTCATTTATTTGCATAGCCACTGATCTATTGGTCTTCCATCCTACTCTACCAAAAGATGGAAATTTATTTTGAACATAGAAGAATATGCATATCAATATGGAACCAAACTTACATGGAGCACTTATAGATTTCCTTATTGCTCCTAAGTTCTCCATTATTTGCTGTAACTATAGTTATGCAAGATCATAAGTATGATCTTTCTTCACAATCTTATATCCTACATCAAATTATATACATGGAACACTATTTAGTTAGTTTGATTGATAGAATTTTTGTGATATGGCCTTCACTACAAATTCAAGAAGTGGATCTTTGATAGTGTCAATGGTCATTCCACGTTTGTTCCATTTTTCCCCTATAATTCACTCAATCACTTCTTTAGAGTTTCTCCTTAAGGTCTTGGGTTGATCTAGGGTTGGGTACCTATAACCTTATGTACAATTCTCTTTGAAATGTTTATGGGTCCACCTTCCAACCATAAATAATCATCATGTATTCTAATTAGGAAAATTCTAATCCATTTAGTTTTGAAAATGGTGGGGGAAATCTAGGGCACGGGTTAGTCCCTTTTTCTCAGCAATCTTGAACTCTTCCTTTAACACTTTGTTTTCACATAATTTATCATATGCCTGATGAATTTTCATGTCTCCAATTCCTTTGACCTTGTAGTTATAATGTTTCCTTACATCTTGTACCATTATGACCTTGGGTAGAATAACTAATAACACACTTGCTAGATCATTCTTGTAAGCAACCTCTGGTATGGCCCTAAAATTTGGTTGCTTAACCTTGTTGCTCACTAATTGAACTATAAATGGTTCCTTATCCTTTGGATTTCTAGAACTAGATGCCATTTTTCAAACTAAGGTTTTAACAAATATGTAAACTGTGTAACTTGGTAGATGAAGAATACCTTTAGATCAATGAAATGATGCTTAATCATTGCTGGAATCCATGCAAATTCTTTAATCCTGCTCATAGATCATTTCTTCACTCTTTTTCACTCATTCTATGTTCGTAATGACTAAAAAATGAGCAAAAATAGGCCTTATACCCTTTCAAAATGTAGCATTTATTTCATGGTGCATGTACAACTATAAACTCTATGCAATTTCTACTTTAGTTGGCATCCATTGGTTTTCACATCACTTGGGAACAATGTGAAAAATTAAAGATTTAACCTTGGTTTTTCCTTGTCGACTTGCATCTTTATTCATGCTAATTTATCCTTTTCAGCTCTAACTTATCTTGGAACTAATGTATGATGAAGCATTTAAATATCAATCCTACATACCTCCTTTTTGGCTTAATTTAATGAGATGTGATCACTTGACCTTTTAGGTGAAGTGATCCCTTGATTTGATATGTTGCAACCATCTTTCTTCCTCCATGTTTTTTTCATCTCTCCTATGATGTGCTCAACATCTACCTTTCCTTTTCCTTTGTTGAACTCTAAGTTAGGTGCCTTTGTCCCTATTGGGAAGTGCTTTCTAATATGACCAATCTTCAAACAGCTAAAGCATGTGGTTTGACTCAACCATCTATTATAGCTACCACTAAAGTGTGTTCTTATGCAATTCTCAAGGATGTTTCCATACTCTTGACAATAATGATAACCATGTCTTGTATTATAGTCCCAGCTATAGGATTTTCATAGCTTCTTCCCTTTGTTGACTTGTTTGATGACCATGTGGACTTGGATCTACATTCAAAGGCTCTATGTCCAAACTTCCAACAATTGTACTAGTATCCTTCGAATTTTGGTGCATCCATGGTTTTGGTTTTGCATTCATGTGCCTAATGACCTTGTTTGTTACACTTGTGACAATGAGTCATGTTTTTACGCTTAGCATTTTAATTAGGGTTCTTGTTCCTTCAAACATTAGTTGTATGTCCCTTCTTACCACAATGATGACACGTAGGTTTAGAAACTTTTATTGTTTCTTTCCTCATTAGCTTTGGATGATTCTCCTTCTTTAATGCTTCTGTAGCCCAATCCTAATGTGCCTTTACTGGATCTAGGGGATTTTAGTAGTTGCTCAAAATACTTGATGGCTTCATTTGGCTTGTTGAAACTTTTAGTGAACTCCTTTTCTCTTTTCAGATCATTTTGCAACTTTAATGTAGTCATCTCAATGTCCTTGAGATTCAACTCATGATGAACATTCATCATTTGGCTTAGAGTGTCCAATTGCATGATTGAGATCCTAGATAGTTCTTCTAACTTCTCTTCCAATCTATTTGCCAAAATTATTTTGTCTTCTATAGCTTTCTTCTTTTGCTCAGTCACCTCACATAACAATATAGCTTGTGATTCTTGTTCCAACTTGAGATTTCTAATCTCCTCAGCTTGTGCTCTATTCTTTTCCATGAGCTCTACAATTGCTGCATTAAATTCATAGGAGTTACCATCTACAAATAACTTTTTGGTGTCAATCTCTTTGTATTGTATGTCATTTTCTACTATAGCAATCTCTTTCCATCTCTTTACTGAACTTCTCAAGGCATCTCTAGCTTCATTCAGTTGTTGTAGTAAGAGATGTATCTCAATCTCCTAATTTTCAATGGTCTTTCCCAACTTGTAAAACTCTATCAAAAGATGTTTTATCCAAGCTATAAGAATTTTCCTAATGAGAACTAGGCTCTAATACCAATTGTTCGAAATACAATTAGGAAATGTATACCTCTAAGAAGGGGAGGGTGAATCAAAAGTACTAATCTCTAGCCAATAAAAATTTTAACTTTAAAAAAATTCATGCATTAACATATTGAAATTATATGTAAATAAAATACATCCACATAAACACTTGACACCATATATGATTACCCAGAAACCCTCCAATGACAAGGTAAAATTGGGGTGGGGATGACACCCACAATTCTTCACTACTACTGCAACAAAGTTCACTTGTTAAGGTTACATAGTTTGACCATTCTCATGATCTGCCCTATGAAAGGATTTTAATAAACTATTAAAAGTGTTATTCACTAAAGGACTTTAGAACACTCACTTGTAATGTCACCTTGTTAAAGGATTTTGCTATGACTATTAAGTCAACCTTAGTTAAAAAGATTTTATCTTGCTAATACAATTGTTAGAAAGTATAGTAGAATGTTTGATCTAACTAATTACAATCTAGTATTGTTGATTTCAGATCTCAATTTTGTCCAGCTTGATCCTTTCTATTCTAATAAGAAATTTTTTTATCCTCAATCCTCTATTCTGCAAACTGATTCTACAATTCTTCCCTTCTTCTAAGTTACTTGAAACTAATAAATTCAACCCTTTTATTTCTTCAAAACTTTTCTTACATCACTTCCTCATTCATACACACACACTAAATTATGGGGGTTCATCTATCTTTTAAAAAGACTTTGGTGGCTTAGGGTTGGGTATGAATCTATGATTGAGATTCATTCATTTTTCTTGCTCAATTCCTTCCATTTTTTTGATTGGTTATATGTTGATCACATAGAGAATCCAAATAGATTCATACTTATCTTCAAAATTTTGAGATATATCCATAAGTTAGTTAAAAAATGGTTTGCATAGTTGTTTGTGCCATCAAAAACAACTAGGTCCATTCTATGTTACTTGGCACTTGATAATACTGATGCTCAACACTTACTATAATTTTTTCTTGCTTAGCACTTGAACTTGCTTGGCATCAACTATTCACTCAACATTTGAAACCTTCTCAGCCCTGTCTATTTGCCTAGCACTTCATTGACTTGGAAAATGAGTGACTTGGTACTCATCACAACTCGACATCTATATATATTATACTCAGCATCTGTTACTAGCTTGGCATGAACTTAGAAAATATCTTAAATGTGTTAACACTCAATTGTCAAAACTAGTCTAAGATCAACACCCCTCAGTATCTTAGTTTCCCAATTAAATACTTCCAACAATTGGAATTAGAGTGAAAGTTCTCTTGAAAAAGTCTAACAGCTTGGGAGTTCAGATCATGGAAATGGAGGCCTACAAGTTAGGAAAAATTATTGACAATCAGATGATTGACATCTAGCTCATACTATAGCAACTTGAGGTAGCAAGATAGGAACCAAAGAAATCCCTAAAAATGAGAAAGGAGTTTTTTCAATTTAGCTAAATAAGTTGAATTATGAAGAATTTTATACTCAAGGACTATTTAAAAGTCAAAATTCAAGTGACAATGATGTAGCCATTGCAGATCTACTAGAAAAGAATAGTATCTTAAATGAAGAAGTTAGAGGACTAAAAAGGGAACATGAGATATAGTTTGATAAGGCTATGTGAAGTGACTATACAAATTCAAGTTGAGGAAGACAAATAGTATCTTACAAATACTTAGCTAGACATGATGAATCAATTGATTCTTGCAAATCAAGAGTTGAATAGAAAAGATATGGACATAAAAGATTTGAGATAATAGAATGACCTGTTGAGGAATAAACTAAAGATTGAGAAAGAACTTGTGGAAAAATTGAATAAGCCTAATGAAGAAATGAAATAATTTGAAGAACTAATGAGATCATCTAATATCACCTCTGGATCAAGTCATACTAAGAAGCATTCATTTACTAAGCAAGGAGAATCATCCAAGAATGGAGAAATGCAATGACAAAGGGAAAGCCAACATGTTATCATTGTGGAAAATTTGGTCACAAAATGGCATGCAAAATCCTAAACCTAAGTTTACTAGTTATTTATTTTACTACAAGAAGAAAGCACTTCAAATACATGAGTATGCATGCATGTATATATATACTACTACATTTGATACTAAATTACCATGGCAGGCCCATCACAATTTTGCCATCACAACTTGTCATTGTCATAATTTGTGATGATGGCAGATTACGATACCAAAATTATGACAAGCCTTTTGTAGTAATTTGGTATCAAATGTAGTAGAAATGTAGATAAAGGATGAAGAACATACCTGCTAGACCTAGATTTGAAAGCTAATGTTATAACTATCAAAAGTCTGGACATAGAGCATATCAATGAAAATCATAGAAAAGGCCCTATTGCACTAACAAAAGGCATAATTATACATCTAACAATGTATGTTCCAAATATCACAATTTTGGATATTCAAGAAAAAATGGTAGGACCCAAGTACAAACATCAATTCATAATCACACCAATGGTAAAGGAAAAGTAGACATTGAACAAACAAAGAAGGATATGAAACAAACCTGGAAGGAAAAAGTAGAAGATGGAAATAATGGAACAAATGGAGTTGAGATCACCCAATCCAATGGAGGAGGTGATCATATCATCTCAAATTAATAAAGAAAGGTATATAAGGAATTACATATTTAATGATATATCTTACATCATATCTGAAAATGAAATTTGCTAAAATTCATATTTGCATAAGTAAAAATGCATAAGAACGGATCTATGAAAAGACCAATGTGAAAGAAACATTCACATAGTTAGTGTCCAACATCAATAAAATTTTATATATTTATTGAGCCTTACAATATGGACTAAGTACTTCATATGCTAAACTGGTGTACAAACTAAAGGATTAGATAAAGCTATGTAGTGGAAACTGAGTTCAAAAGGCACAATATCAATAGAGACTGTTGGCTTCCACCTACTAGACTACACAAAATTAATGGAGACCCTAATTCAAGTATAAGCAAGAATATATTGAAATTTCAAGACATTTTTTCACACCTTGCATACAAAATTCGAGAGCATAGAGAAATTTGAGTGATTTGCAAAAGAGATCTTAAGGCGAATAAGAAAAAATTTATAACATAAGTTTGATGAAGTGAAGATTTAAGTTGTGTTGAATTATTGAGAGGAAGGAAGTTTAAAACCCTAATAGAGAAAAATGGTAGCTTTATCATCTACAAGAAAGATCCAAGTAGTAGAGGTAAGTAACATTAAATTTGTGCGGAATGATACTTTTCCTCCATCTAAATTTCATGTTATTATTAAGATTTTCATGAAAGATAACTCAATGGGTGTGTTATCCTTGATACCACCTAAAGTAATCATGATTCATGATGTAAGAATTTTCTACATGTCTAAGATTAGAGAATTTGGTGACTATGGGATTTGAGAGGCATATGAAAAATTGTGAAGAAGGAGTTTTGAAAGACAAATTAAAAATTGTTGAGAGGAAAGGGTTAACTCATGCCCTAGATTTTCCAAGGAACTTTAGGACCAAATGGATCAAGGTTGTAATTAGTAGGATCCATGATATGAAGTTATGGATACACAATGGACCCATTGAGATAACAAAGAAGAAGCTTCACAATTTCATAGGGTATCTGGCCTTATACAAGAAAAAGACTATGCAATGTCTGAGTTGTGAAGAAATTGAGGCAAATATAGATGTCAACTAGAATGGACAAGGGTTGTCCATATTGAACATCACTAATCCATTGATTAAATTTATAGTGAGAGTAATTTCTCAAAAATCATATCAATCAAGTAGACTGAACAGTGTGTAATGTATGATAGTCAACCAAGCATGGAAAATTGTTATGAAAGATCATAAATAAGATCTTGTCAAGTTGTAGAAACTACAACTAGTAGAAAATTTGATATTCGTTAGGAAATAAAAGAATTCTATGTGTAAGTTTGGATCACTTATCATGTGTATTTTCTTTTATATTTAGAATTATTTTCCTAATATTAGTAATATTGTTTCAGAGCAAGGGAAAAAAATGACAAGATGAATTAGTAAATACATAACTCAATTAGGAGAAATTTTTTAAAATTTCATGTACGTATATTTTGAGGAATTCAAATAGAGAATAAAAATGAGGATTAGAATACCAAAAGATTTGGTAATGAAATACTATAGTGATGTATGCTTTTTAGAGGACACAAATAACACATTTGTGTAGGTAGTGAAGCCAAGGAAAGCATGGCTAAAAGAATTTGATTATGAAATTGATAGTGACTCGATCAGTACAAACATTGTTGCACTACTCAAAGTAGATATTGATACTAAAGTAAAATATTTTTGAAAATATGAAGAATCTAAGGCAAGAATTATTGTTGACATCAAAATAGCTTCTAAGGGAAAGAAAAGAAAGAAACTAATTGAAGACCTAAAAGAAAAACTAGGCCCACGAGGAAAAGAAAAAGATCCTTTGCAGCTCATACAAGGTGTTAGACAAGATGAAGAGAGACATAGTGGTGATGAGGAAGGGGAAGAAGAAGAAAGAGGTCAAGGTAAATTCCTAGTTTTTGTTACACCACCCACCAAGAAGGCTAAATTTTTTAACCATAAAGAAAAGGAAGTTGCAAAGAAATTTGCAAAGAAGATAGTGTTGGCACCCCTCTCTCCTCCACCACCAACCAAACCAAGGACCATGATAGTAGTAGTGAGAGTTGATCCATATGCAAGGAAAGGAGTCGTAAAGATTACTAATCCAAGGGGGGGAAATTATAGAGAAGAATAAATCACAAGCCCTTGTGAGCTAGCCAAAGAAGAGAAGATTGGTCAAGAAGAAAAAAGTTGAAGAAGATGATGCTAAGAGAACAAAATCAAATGAACTAGCTACATTATCTAAACAAGAAAAGAATATCGATAAGGTATGTGCTAATATATGAAGCTCTATAGGCTTATCCAATTTTAGATTCAAAGAATATGACACATTGGATAGTGTTGATATAACTAAAGTTGAGGAGGCCATGATAGATATGATGGAAAATAATAAATTGGCTCTTAATGAAGTAGAGAAAAAGATTCCTATTGATTTGTACAATATACTAAATAAAAGATGGGAATAAGCATTATTAGTAGAAAAAGACATTAGAGAAGGCTCATTAGCCAACGTTGTGCCTAATTTGTCAAAGGATCAAAAGGATTTTTTTTTGGAGAAGTATAAGAACCAATTTGTTCTTAAATTCAGAATTGTTTTGATTTTAAAAACTAAAATTGAAGGTGTAGTTCCATAGAATGAATTATTTTGGAAGAGTATTTTTGGTCTCATCACCAAAGAAGTTACACAAGAAAAGGAAATTGAGATGATAACCATCAAGATGATCAAAGCAATGAAGTGAGTTCAAGTTTGTTGAGTCTGAACGTTAGCATTTCACCTATTCATGCTGCCACTCCTGACACTCCACTTGATGAGCAAGAGAAGACCTTAGATGGAGAGAAAGAGAATAAAGAGGAAGAAGAATCAAATAAAGAAACAAGTGTAGATATTTGTACCAAAGGTCAAGCAAGACCAAATGTGTCGGAACCTCAAATTGAGGAAAATAATGAGGAAATTAAAGTTTTGTCAAGTGCTACTAATGTTGTCTCAAGCACTGATATTCAAGCAATACTGAATGGTGACACCCCTTCACCAAATCTAGAAGTAGTACTGAGAAGTAGCACTCTATCCCAAAGTAAAGAAAAAGAAATAAAGGATATCTCTTTAGATATTCAAGTCAATCTTGACAAAGTTATTGAGGTGTCAAAATAGAATTTGGTGAATCTGACTCCAAAGTGGGATTTGGAAAATTTGACTCTTGAACAAATAACTTTGTTGTAAGTAATTTTGGTGAATAAAAAGAAATAGAAAGAGATGAGAAGGGAGTAGCAACAAAAGAAAGTGTTGCATGATATAAACAATATTTTTGTTGATGTATTTGATATATAGAATTCTGAAGGGCATGCCCCAATTACTTCCCATCTTGTACATATAGTTAAACAAAAAAATGTTGGATACAAAGAAGCAAATGAAAATTTGATGACTTGGCCAGCCATTAAATTTGAGAATAAGCTCATGGAGAAAGTCTCAACAACCATTGTTGAGAAAAATTGAATTATAAGGACATATACAGAATATAGAGGAACTTATACAAAAGTTACAATATTTGTATAATATTTTGTGTGATGTGCCAAGATTCACCAATGATCTTTAAACAAATATTCAGTGGATTCAAGCTGAAATGTAACAAACAAGAAACATCATTTCACAGTTAGATGAACCTAGCTCAAGCCACTATGATAAATTATTGATTTTTCAAGGAAAATTGGGATGAGGTCAAAAATTATCTCTATCTAATCTATGTTGATACCTCATTTAGAGGTTATGCAACAAGAATTAAAGTTAGCACAAGATCTTATTTAAGAAGATCATAATCTTTTGGTTGTTGATAGTTTGATTGATTTGGAAGCTAGATTGGAGTTGTAAAATCACATTTTGGAATCAACTAGAACCACTTGGGATCATGCACTTTTTATGATTAACCAAGTTCACAAACCATTTATTGAGAAATATAATTTGATTCAACCCATTCAACCCCAACATTAGCCATAAGTGACAAAAGTAAGGGGGAATGTAATGATGATTACAATTTTTGAATGGAAAATGATCACAAGGGGAATGCTATAGTCAGAATTAGAATTTTGATGTTAGAGTTCAAAAGAAAAACATGGTGGGACATTGAAACAATTAGAATAATTAAGAGATATATACATATTTGCATTGTTCATTGTTTATTTGATGGAAAAAAAAATTGATCATAGGCTTATGGGGAGTACTCTTATTAATATTGTAATGATGTAATCATGACAAAGTGTTTTTTCCACTAATGTCAAAAGGGGATATTACATTTCTATCTCTAACTATTTTTTTTTATTAGTGTCAAACACTAAGTCATATCATAGGAAAAGTTAGAAGGTCATCATTATGACTGAGCTAACCTATATAGGCCAAGTCGTATAAAGACCTATAAATAAATATGTATATGTCGAGCCCTATAGGAGTTAAGCAAGTATTTGGTCACCAATTATTATTTAGTATAAGCTGAGCCTAATGATTGTCAATTAGTCTAATCACATTGTTTGTCAAGTTATATAGAAGGTCTCAAACATAGTAGAGATTGAGCATTAGTAGTGTGAACAATGAATTCCAAGAAACAAAGATAGTAAGTGTCAAGTAACATAGAATTAACATTGAAGTCAAAATGATTCAAACTTTGAGGCAAACCATTTTAAGCCGACATTGACATGATATTTAATACTTGTAGAGGTGGTTATAAATATTATCATGCATTTTATGATGTGGTTCATAGATCCCCATGTGTTGTGATCAACCAATCAAATGAAGAGGCCAAATAAGAAAGCATCTAGAAAACTCTTTAAGAAATATTTAAATAGAGCAGATGTAAACCTATTTTGATATGATGATGTGAAGGAGCAAGCAAGCTATTCATGTGATTACATAACAGATCAAGTGTGAAAGTGTGAATATTGTGAAGAAGACAAAGGTGTTAAGTTTTGTTATTGCAGAACAGAGGAAGTGACCGTATCAAGTAGTGAAGGACAATAAAGATATATCAAATCAAAGATTAGATCGTATTGAAGATAGGAGATCTAAAACCATTTTTTCAAAAGTAGATCAAGGATCAAGTACTGAATTAGTTTTAATAGACAGAGTTAGGGATAATCTATTAATAAAGTGTTCTTAGCATATCTTTGTAAATCTCTTAACTAAGTCCTTACTTTTTTGTAAGTGTAAAATCCTCTAAAAAGGTAAGACCTAATAGTATAAACAACCTTTAATAAGGAAAACCCCTCACAGTGTAGACTATCAGAAGTGATCAACATTGTTACACTAATAGGTTATATTTATTACTGTAGTATTAAAGATGTGTGGGTGTCATATCCACCCCAATTTCACCTTCACCTTGGAGGGTTTCTAGGTAAACAAATCGTTGTGTTATGTGTTTACATTTCATGCATGTCATTGATAGATTAGATCTACATGTTACTATAGTTTGATTTTACAAGTCATGTTATGCATGCATTAGATATGAGATGGTAAAGATGGTGAATGCACTAAAGTTGTGTTAAAAGATGAAAAATATTTAAGTGTTACAAAACATGATTCACCTCGAACCCCCTCTTAGTATTATAGTTTCCTAATTAAAGACTTCCAACAATAGTAACTCCTAGTAGTTATAAAACTATTTGAATAGTTGGAGCTCATTAATTTGGTTTATATAAGTCCATTCTTGACCTATTCAAGGGGTTGGTGAACATAATTTTTGTTACGGAGGAATATAGAAAATATAGTAAACAATTTTGTGCATTCATTGTCATGGTTTTGCTTGCAAGTGGAGAAACTTTGATTTAATGGATTAATTTCCATCTTTGTACATGTTAGTTAATTATGACTATGTAATTACTTTTTTTTTGTGCATTCTTGGGTTCTTTCTTTCCATTTGTAGTATTTTTGAAAAATCTTTCTTCTCTAGCCAATTCACTGGTTCATCTAAAGTGGGGAAGACAAAAAATGCCTCTTACATATATCTTGTTGTGGAACTAGAATGGCCTATTGGGACATGGAAGGGAGCTCGGTGTATAGTGTACTAACTAAAATTAGAGGCCTAAAAGTATGGTTTCCTATTTTAGCACCTTCCCCTAGATGAGTTATCAGGCACCTAGCTAGGAGAAAAAACCATAATAGTGGAGTGAAATATGGGTGGATGGATTGAGGAGTGTGGAATTTTCATGTATAAGTGCTTATTGGATGTGTTAGACCCAGTGGGAGGAAAATTTAATGAGTTTGAACCTTTATCAATCAAAAACAAGAGCAAAAACCCTAATGGGTTATTAACCTTAAGGATTTAGACTAGTTTTTGGTTAGAGTTGTATAGACACCTAGGGCACCTAAGACCCACAAAATCTTGTATCTTTTCTAAAAGGTTATCTGGTATGACATTTTTTTCTAGGGTCCTTAAGGGATTTTTTGGGTAATTCATCCAAAACCACAATAGGAGTTCTAATTGGGGCTAGTAGGCCTACGAGCCCAACTTTTTAGGAATTTGGAGAGATGGAGTGGGAAAACCAACCCAAGAGGACTGAAATAGATATTTCTAGGACTCATTCATATGTGGGAATGTTGAACTTGGAGTTTTGAAGACTTGGAGAGGCTTTTTGAGTAGAAGCCTATAGTTTAAAAGGATCTACCTTGGTGGTGAGTTTCTTATGGCTTGGAGATTAGGTTAAATCTCCTACGGGAGGGGTATCTAGAGTGACCCCTAAGTACTCAATGAGTTTCCTAGAATAGACCTAAGAGGCAAGCTCTAGTCATGAACCCTAAAAATAAGAGTTTTCTTGGAAACTCCCATCAAATTGGTATTAGAGCCCTAAAAAGATTTGAGTTAGGACATTGTACATGTCAAATTCAATGGGTGAAACAACCATGGTGACCAATGATGAGTTGGAAAAGGAGGTGATGAAATAAAAGGAGGAGAATAGTCACTCAAAGAGACTCTAGAATCTATGAAGAGAAAATTGGATGAAGTGGCATAAAAGGCTAATAATGCTAGTAAAAGACTCGAAGATGGTGATGATAAGGGTAAGTAAATAGTCATTGAGGATGAAGTACCTAAATCAAATCCACCATTTTAGGAAGAAACCTTCCTTAAATCAATCAAGGCTTTATGAGGGAAGGCATTGGAGGGAATTCCATTATTTAGCGTAAAAATGAAGATAGAACTTGTGATGGAATGGATAGAAGGGATGGAGAATCACTTTGAATGTCAAGGTATCTTAGAAATATAAAAGGTGAAGGTGGCCAATTCTAGAATGAGGGTATCAACCCTAACTTGGTGGAAGTACCTACAATTAGAGATAGAGAGAGAGAGAAGGAAGGAAATAATCCCATAGCTTCTTAGAAAGCTATGAAGGTTAAAGTTAGAGAGAATTACTTTCCAAAGGTTTATGAAGTCTAGATGCATAGGAAGAGACAAAGTTTGAGGCAAAAAGAACTTGATGTGGCTGCCTACACTAAGGAATTCTACAAGTTGTGCTTGAGGTCTAAGGTGTGATAAGATGATATTCTTAAAGTGTTAGGGTTTGAATGGGCTTAGATAGAATATACAAGACAAACTTGGTCTTTTTAGTCCTAATACCATATACAAATTCTTTAAACTTTCCCTTAAGGTGGAAGAAAAGGGTAAGAAGAAGCATGGATACCCAGTCTAGAGTTAAAGGAAGAGTAATAGATTCTAGAGGATAAAGAGGTAGTTGTGGTGGCAAAGGAAATGATAGTAAGTCACAAGGTGACTCAAAATTTTCATACTAGAGTAGTGACTCAAGTTTAAGAGGAGGATCAAGTATAGGAAGGGGATTTGGGCGTAAAAAAGGAATACGAGGAAGAGGTTCACATTCACTAATATGAAATGCTATAATTGTGCATAGTTAGGACACCCTGGCTATAGATGCCCTAAGAAAAGATCCACTTCCCAATCAGAGAAAAGGATCAATTATGTAAAAGATGATACATGTAGTGTAAGGTCTCCTAAGGTGAACCTAGATTTAGATAATGGAGAGAACATAATATTCAAAAGGATCCTAATTAAAGAACTAGTCACAGAAGAACCTAGACAAAGGAGGGTTGTATTCAGAATAAAGTGAAAGATATTTGGCAAAGTGTAAAAAGTGAATATAGAATCAGTAAAAAATCCTCATGCCAAACCATATAGGGTCACTTGGTTTACCAAAGGACAAAATCTCTTTGTGAATGAACAAGTTTGGGTGGAGTTCACCATAGGAGGTTATAAAGACAAGATTTTTTGTGACATGCTACCCATGGATGCTTTCCACTTTACTTTGGGAAGACCATTGAAGTATGGAAAGAAGACCATAGAACATGGAGAGAAGAATTCCTATTCTTTTGAGAAGGATGGAGTCACTTATCATATCCAATCACTAGTTAAAGAAGGTGAGACAAAGACAGTAACCACTAATATGTTGTTAATTAGTTGGAAGGAATTATTGAGAGACCTCATGAAGGAGGATGATGAGGTGAGATTTTTAATTGTATTCAAACCTAATGAGGAAGGGAAATATAAGGTGGAGCCAATACCTATAGAAGTGGAGAAATTTCTTGAACAATTCAAGGACATAGCCAGTGTTGGAAGTCCTACTACATTGCCACCTAAAAGAGCCAATCGTCATCAAATTAACTTCATACAAGGAATATCTTTACCAAAAAAACATTCATACAACATGAGTCTAGACCAAAATAAGGACATTTCTAGAAAAATATACAAGTTTTTTATTAGAGGTTGATAAGGTAGATCATTAGCCCATGTGTAGTAGAAGTGGTGCTAGCCCCTAAAAAGGGAGATAAGTGGAGACTATGTACTGATTCAAGATCCTTACATAGGATAATTATTAGCTATATTTTTCCTATTCCTAGAATAGAAGAACTCATGGATTGTTTAGAAAAAGAAAGAAATTTTACTAAGATAGACTTGAAAAGTGGTTACCATCAAATTACAGTCAAGGAGGGAGATGAGTGGAAAAAAACATTCAAATCCATAGGGGGTCTTTATGAATGGTTGGTCTTTCCCTTTGGTCATAGTAAAGCACCAAACATATTTATGAGATTAATAAATAAATTACTCAAGGACTACATAGGTATATTTGTAGTGGTATACCTAGATGATATCCTCATCTTTAGAAAGAAGAAGGAAGAACACTATAAGTATTTAGAGTTTGTGTTAAAAAAGTTACATGAGGAGAAGTTAGCCATAAATCTAAAGAAATAAGAATTCACAAAACAAGAATTCGTGTCTTAAGATTTTTTATTTCATAGGGAAGCCTAAAGATGGATCCAACCAAGGTAGAAGATATATTGAGCTAGCCTACTCCAAATTTAGGGACTGGGGTAAGAGGCTTCCATGGCTTGGCTCAGTTCTATAGAAAATCTATTAGGGGATTCAATGATATTTGTGAACCTATTCTAGACCCCATCAAGGGTGGGATGAAGACCAAGTTTGGGTGGACTAATAAGACCAATAGGGGGTTTGAGGTACTAGAGAAAAATGTAGCAACTCAAACCATCTTAGTTCTTCCAAGTTTTGAAAATTATTTACTCTAGAATGTAATGCAAGTAATGTTTTGGTGGGGGTAGTACCCTATCAAGAAGGAAGATCAATGGCATTGTTCAATGATAAATTGAATGAGGCCAAGAAGAAATACTATTATTATGATTTGGAGTTGTATTCATTGGTGCAAGCCCTTAAAAAGTGGAGGCATTATCCATTGTCTCAAGAAAAATTGAGCCACAAGAATATCAAGTGCGCAGAGTTCCATAGTCCTACACATTCACTATTAAGCACAAGAAGGACCATGAAAATAAAGTTGTTGATGCACTCAATAGGAGCTTTTTGATAGTGAATGAGGTTCATTTGTAGAGCATTGGATTGGATAGCCTCGAATATCTATACAAGGGTAATGAAGACTTTGCAGAGGCCTATAAGGTATACTTAGATTTTAACAATCATTTTCATAGTCAATATGAAGATTACACTCTAAAAAATGGATTTATTTTCAAAGGTGGTCAGTTGTGTATTCCTAGAGGGTGCATGAGGGAAAATTTGATGCAAAAAAAAACATAAAGGGAGTTTTAGTGGACATTTTGGCCTAAAAAAATATTATATTTTGTTCAGATGTTCTAATATTGGCTTTAAATGCAGAGGTATGTAAAGAAGTATGAAGAAATGTGGAGGATGTTAAAGATAAAAGGGGACTACTAAAAATGTAGGACTTTCTCATCCACTTTTTGTACCAAATAGTCCATGAGAATGCATTAGCATGGATTTCATTGTTGGTTTTCCTAGAACTAACTCTATATTTTATAGTGTGTTTGTGGTTATAGACAAATTTAGCAAAATGATCCATTTCATACCTTTCAAGATTACTCATGATGCTAGTCACATTGCTTAACTCTTCTTTAGGAAGGTAGTGAGAATGCATGGGTTACCATTAAGCATTATATTAGATAGAGATGTGAAGTTCATGGTTCACTTTAACAAATTAGACACCAACATGTCTTTTGGTTCAACATACCATCCACAAAAAGATGGCCAAATAGAGGTCATCAATAGGGTTTTGGGAAACCTATTAGTATTTTTGACTAAGGATTATGGTCAAATTTGGGATCAAGTTCTATTCCAAGATTATTTTTCTTACAATGACAGTGTGAATAAGACTATTGGAAAAATCCCTTTCGAGATAGTGTATGGGATATGCACAAGAGGTCTATGTGTGAACTTAATGAACTTCGAGATATGACAAGGAAAAGTAAACATGATAAGGAATTTTCTTAGTCCATGACTAGGTCATGAAAATAGTAATGGAGCATAATCAGAAACTAAAAGCCAAAGTGGATGAGAAAAAGAAAGAGTTGCAATTTGAAGTAGGGTATTTGGCAATGATACATTTCAACAAAGCTAGTTTGTAGAAAGGAATTCCAAGTAATATCTAAATGAGAAGGATAAGACCATGTAAGGTTTTAGATAAATATGGAAAAAATGCACACAAAGTGGAGTTACCCACAAAGTTAAGTATCTCACCAGCCTTCAATGTACAACACCTAACCAAGTATAAAGGTATAGATGTTGCAGAGAAGAAAAATGATACAAAGATTGGTAGGAACCTTATTGAGGTCTCTATACCATAAAAAGAGCAACCTAAGGTAGAGAGGATGTTGGATTCTAGAGTGAAGAATAAAACAAGACATAGAGTCTACATGAAACACATTATAAAATGGGAAGACTTTCCTGAATCAAAGGCTACTTGGGTGGTTGAGGGATAGTTTAAAAATATAGGCATTAGTGAATATTTTGTGTCTTTGAGAGTAACTTGACTTATTGTTTGTAGGGGAGAATGGTGCATGAGAACCTACAGTAGGCCATTTGAAACCCTAGCTCTCCTAGGTCAATTTTTCCTTGTAGATGTTTTATCCAAACCACTAGTGAATAATGGGTGTAGACACTCAAAAATGGTTTCAATCTATGGTTTCATCACTTCTTCATACTAATTTGTCCCATTTTTTTTATTCTACTAACTTCAATATTTTGGCCAAAATTGATCATACTTTGTCATTTGTATCCTTTTTCATATCATTTCAAAACCACTTCATATCACTTGGAATCACCCCAAATCAACTCAGAATCACTCAAAATCAGTCCTAATAAACCTAGAACATATTAAACATCCCAGATCAATCATCATTTATTTTATCCTAGGTATTGTTGTGGCTTTCAGTGCCTTGGAAACCTATCAACCTATCAATCTTATCAATCTGACCTTAGTACTGTCACGGCTCTCAATGCTAGGTCAAACTATCATTCATATCACTTGATTTTTGACATTGTTGAGGCTTTCAATGTCAGATCATGGCATCATCAACCATTTTAATAATATTGACAATGTCCATCTATGTTATTATGATCAACCTTATCAATCAACCTTGATCTTGTAGCATTCTGCAATGTCAGTTAAATGTTATGTATCAATCAATTCATGTCATGTGTCCTTGGCATGTTATCAACTTCAATCAATCAATCTAACCATGGCTTTGGTCTACTTTTCATCATCTCATTCAATCTATATCATCATCACATTTTCATCAAAGGATACAATTGCATTTATTTAATCATTTTGGCCAGTTATCTACTAATTTTCCCTATAGGATTAAATAACCCATAATTTAATCCTATTATTCTTTCTAATTATTCTTTCTAATTATTCTTACTAATTATAATCCTCAATTAATTAATTGTATTAGTTAATTGATTCATTATTTTCAAACCATGGAAATTTACAATTTCCTAAGCTCCATTTTCCATCATTAATTCCATTGTCTACTAATTGTTATTTTTGTGGAATAAATAGATTTTTAATTCAAATATTCCATAGAATATTTCATCATAGTGACACTTGGATATGACACCTCGTGGATTCTCCTTTGACACTTGGATAAGATATGTCATAACCAAATATTCTTATTCTCTTACGCATGTCTCTATTTGGCTTATTTGTCATAGATTCTTGGCTTTAAATGGGTTGAGGTGTCTTATGACGCATCATAGATTCTCTTCTACGTTTAGCCAAGTTTGACTTCCATGTGTCATAGAATCTTACAATTGGCATATTTTTTCATATGCTTCATGGATTCTCAAAGGAATCTCTTGCCATATCAAATATCTATGGGTGAAAAATCAAATGCTCTCATGTTGAGTGTTGATTATAAAATGAGCACTCTTTCTCTTATTTTCGGTCCTTAGGTTCTTAATTCCTTAAGTCCTTGAAGTCATAATTCTTGATTCTTTGAGTTCTTAGCTTCTTTGCATTTTCACACAATTTTCTCTCAAGCTTAAATCAAAACCTCAAGTATTCTCATGGCATTATCCATATCATAGGCTTTTTCTTCAATTTTGTGTGCACTATAGGCTGTTAGAATCTGAAAAGATTAATAACCCAGAAAACTAGTGCAAAGAGTAAATATCTAAACTATGAATGCAAATGATACAAAATCAAAAATAGCATCATAGAGTTAGTCTCCAAGAGAGTAATGAAAATGTTGGAATCAAAATAGCATTAAGAGGATGCAAAAACAAGAGATGCAAATACAAGCCAGGTAGCATGCTTATATAGGCTAGGAAGAGGGAGGAGGTGGCAACACCAACCAATGAGGAGAAACCATCTATTGGACTAAAGATAGAAAAGTATCTTCCCAAGATAGCTAATGGATGCTCACATGTAGGAAGGTGACACCTCACAACCATTCACCTAATAAGACATGCTTTATTAACCTAAGTGAGATTATTAAAAGTGTAAGAAAAAATTATCAAAATAGGAAAAATAAAAAACTACACTAACACCCCCCCCATAAGCGAAGCTTAGGTGGATGTAGAAATGGGTCCCGGCAAGTCAAGCCTGATGAGGTACCCATGTACATAAAATTCCCCCAAAAGAGAGAGAAAAGAGACTCCCTAAAGAAAATTAGGACTCCAAGTGAGAGGAAGAGGCCCCCCCAAAAGATGAAGCATCCCGCACCTCCAACAAAGCTTGCAAATTTTGTCCGGTTGATCCACTTACATCGAACAAGTTTTCTTCCCTTAGGAAAAGGGACAAGATCCCAAGTGTGGTTCCTCATCAAGGAACTATACTCTTCCTGCATAGTTGTATCCCACTCAGAAATACTAGAAGCCTCACGAAAGGACTGTGGATTTGAGGAAATAGCAATGAAGATATGTAGAGCATCTTGGAATTGTAAACGAGTCTGCTTGGTGTCTGATGGATCCCCAACCCAATTACCCGCAAACTGCAAGGTCTGTCTAGCCCAAA
This sequence comes from Cupressus sempervirens, assembly GCA_028749045.1. Lineage (NCBI taxonomy): Eukaryota > Viridiplantae > Streptophyta > Pinopsida > Cupressales > Cupressaceae > Cupressus > Cupressus sempervirens. Next base: position 176,224,340 of record CM053784.1, on the reverse strand, counting down.
GTGGACCAGAAGATGGAGAATCTAGAGGAGAATCATCAACCTATGAATGATGACTAGGAGAGGAAGGAGGTGAGTCCTCTGAATCACTCTCTGCATCAAAAGTGGAGGTACAAGATTGCTCAAGTGAATCTGACCCATCAGAAGATTTATCATGTATTCCAAGTGACTCCAATGTCAAAGTAGAAGGCAACCATGTGACCATGCTCTGCTGGTTAAGCTGATGCAAGTAGTGAAAGTTAAGATGGCCAAACCGGTCATGCCATAATCTGCTCACATCATTAAAGTGAGTGAGAAAAACACTCAAAGGAGGATCAGGAACAAAGTGAGAAAACATATAGAGTCGTGACTGATGATCTGCTCTCCCAACTGCAACTGTAGAATCATTGTGAACCTCACATATCTCCACTGAACTAGGAGTGAACTCAACCTACTTGCCTAAACTTGTGTGATTGATCTAGTATACTGATAGGAGATTAGTTGACATTGAGGGTACACAAGGAACATCATTGAATGTCCCATCCCCCACATCAACAGACCCTCTCCCACACACCTCAACAGGAGTGTTATCACCCATCAACATAGAAGGCATAGTACATGGCTCTAAGGATGCAATTTCTTCCTTAGATGAAGCCATGTGGTGTGAAGTACCTAAATCAAGAACCCAAGTGGATGGTGAGGAAGCAACTGCAAAAAGAGCCTTGCCTTTTCCTTTCCCCTTGCTATTTTCTTTTTCTTTGTTAGACCCTTCAATAGAACTTTGTTTGATAGACTCAAGAACACTGATATTATTCTTCTCAAGAATGTATCTCAAGTGATTAAGTTGTTTCTACAAACATTTATGTTCATCATGACCAGGTCTTTTACAATAGGCACATTTGACCTTTTCTTTCTTAGGCTTATCGCCCTTGGAAGATGGTGTATCAATAGTTTCTTTTGAAGAAACCGGCATCTGATCCTTCTTCTCGTCGCTATTCTTTTGTTTCTTGTCCTTACTATTGTTGTTACTACTTTGTCCTTATTGTTCTTTTGTGCCTTGGTTGGCAGTCAAGGCATGTGACTTAGAGGACTTAAGAGTGCCCATCTGGATGAGCTTGTCCTATTCTCGACTGAGATTGACAGCAAAATCATCTAAAGATGGCATGGTGAATTGAGTACCAAGTGCACCCTTAGTAGCATAGAAGGTAGAGACAAATACAGAATATTCTGAACTTAGCTTAGAGAGAATACTAAGAATCAGTTGTTCATCTTTCTTTTCAATTCCACATTGTTTTAACTGCAGCCTTAGTGATTTCAATTTGGTGAAGAAATCTTGGATTGTGTTGAAATTGCCTGGACTCAAACTAATTAATTCATTTTCCAACATATGACCCCTCATCGAATCTTGTGTGCCAAATAGTGTTTCTAGCTTTGTCCATACCTCATTTGGTGTATCCAAAGTCTCAATGTGAAATAACAAGTCAGGAGAAACAGACAAACACAATGTTCCAAATGCCTCATCACATTTGTTAAACCACTTAGGCTTATCTTCATCTTTAGCAGGTTCAGTTTCAAGTCCCATAGTTATCCTATTTAATCTAGCTTTCCTTAAGTGAATTGTCATGCATGATTTCCACTCAAAGTAATTGTATGGAGTTAGGATGGGCATATTTGTTTGATCCATGATGAAGAAATGCAAAGAAATGCTAAAAAGAAGAGAACCCAGCCACGACAATGCCCCCCACTTTTTACTCAATCAAAGAACCCCGCCAAAGAAATATGATTTGGCACTTTATTTTAGTGCGTTTACAACTACCACTAGAAAGAAATACTTAGTGGTCTTGATTTCAATGCATTACAAACCCTCATGAAGAGCATATGCTAAAAGTGAAACTTGGGCACAATAATCAAAAAAAAAAAAAGCACCACTTCTACACGAAAAATCATGCACTTTCAAAAAAAGAATTGCCTCGATACGAGGTCGTATGAGAAAGTTATGATCTTCTGAAGTTTCCAAAATGAGAACTGTGCATAGTCACAGCTGGGAATCTACAATTTCTGAAGAATTCATGCATGAAAATCAAAAAGAAACTCCACAAGTGGATAGGGCACAAAAAAATAGCCAAGTTCATAACAAGAATTATCAAAATTAGAGTTTGTATGAGCAAGAACGAGACATTTGAAAACTACATTCAAATCTGCGACAGCCAATGGAGAGGGGTATGGCTGTAGTTTTGCATGCTCGATTCTAAAAAATATATAGCTTGCATGCAAAATCTAAAAGATACCCAGATCATTTTTCAGGGCTCTGAACAAAACCCAGAAAGCGATTTTCTTTTTGATGTACACAAGATGTTGTTGTAGTGTAAATCAGATGCCTTTAACGGTAAAAAATGGCTCCAAAAATCAAAAAATGACCCCAGCAACCAAAATATGACATGCAAATGCTGGATCAGCTTCTTAAGTCCATCAATGGCATGTTGAAACTTGCAAAACTGATTGAAAACTCCAAATATGCAAGTTGGTTGTCAGATTTGAGATTGAAACCCCAGAGAAAACTATTTTTGTCAAAACTTTTCTGATTCTCAAGATCATCCAAAGATGCAAGAGAAGAGAATACTTCATTTTTCAAAAAACTACAATAAAGTTTATTTGCCTCCCCCCCCCCCCGAATCTCTCAAATAAGGAAACTAAAATCTACTCTTGCACATAGAAAAGCTCTGATACCATGTTAGAATCTGAAAAGATTAATAACCCAAAAAACTAGTGCAAAGAGTAAATATCTAAACTATGAATGCAAATGATACAAAATCAAAAATAGCATCATAGAGTTAGTCTCCAAGAGAGTAATGCAAATGCTGGAAGCAAAATAGCATTAAGAGGATGCAAAAACAAAAGATGCAAATACAAGCCAGGTAGCATTCTTATATAGGCTAGGAAGAGGGAGGAGGTGGCAACACCAACCAATGAGGAGCAACCATCTATTGGACTAAAGATAGCAAAGTATCTTCCCAAGATAGCTAATGGATGCTCACATGTAGGAAGGTGACACCTCACAACCATTCACCTAATAAGATATGCTTTATTAACCTAAGCGAGATTATTAAAAGTGTAGGAAAAACCTATCAAAATAGGAAAAATAAAAAACTACACTAACATAGGCAACTTTGGAGCTACATCATTTGGAGAAGAAAGAAGGACATGGGAGCTACAAACAAAAGAGGGGGTTTCTATTGCTTTCTTTATTAGTTTGGCTTTCATGGTAGACTAGTGGGTGCTAATGTATGTTGATCAAGTTTTTTGATTTTCTCATAGTATGTTACCCATTTAATCCATTTTTTAGGCTCTACATTTTGGTGAACTTGACATGAACATGCATATCTAACTTGGATTTTCTTGTTTTGTGCTTGTAGGTGCAAGGAAGGAGCTCACTTGGAAGGGTATAATGACTATTTTCTATTCCTTTTCACACCTAGATTAATTAGGGGGTCTAGTAAAATTCTTATATGCTCTTGTTTCATGCATTATGTTAACTTGTTGTCCTAGGGTGCACTCTGCTCTGTCAAGGCACACTTAGGACCCCTAGGAGCAGTTTTAGGAGTCCAAAAGCCACCAAAACCTCTTTCTATTATTTTTAAATTACCAACTACACCCAACTAGGCCCCAACTAAATCATTGATGCAATCTGCACTATTTGGGTGCACTTGGGAGTGTAGCTTTGAAAATTTCAATTTTTGGCTCTTATCTAGGCACCAATTCCCCATAACTTACACCTGGGCTCCCAACTATGCCCAAAAACTACCAACTGCACCCAACTGGGCCCCAACTACATCATTGATTTATTCTACACTATCTAGGTGCATTTGGGAGTGTTCTAAGCCATTTTTGCCTCCTAGGGTGCCACCTGCTCTGTTAGAGCACACATGGTTCAAAATAAGCACATACATCAATCAGAATCTGCATGTAAGGGTTTCATTTGTTTCTAGAACATAGATTAGAGTATTTTTTGTTACTAATGGTCTAATTATAGCATGTGGCAATCATGGGATGAAGACATTATCATAACAGGCTACTAATGCTTTCTTTGCAGGACATTGTCAAAGACATTGTGTGTCTATCAAAACTATGTGTGTGGATTTCTTAGATTAGATAACACTTCGTTTGGTGCTTAAAATGAACTTTTTCTTTTCTGCTCGGCATGTCTATAGTGTTTAAATGCCTAGGGGTTACATTAGACGTATCCTTTCCCCTTGCTATTCATGGATCTTGGGTGTAAGAGAAATCCATATAACTTCTATAAGAGGCCTGCCTTGGACCAAGATACTTGATATTGGGTATGCCAAGGGATGACCTCAAAGCAGTAGTGGGCCAAAAGCTAGGTCAACATTCTAGCCACTATATAAAATTTGATGACAGTGAAATTCATGTCGGCAGTATTGCTGCATGATAGCTCTCCTCCAATACCCTTGTGGTGCATCAAACCCTAATTCTTGGGGCTGGGAGACCTTTTGTGAAATTTTATCATTCACTTGCCGAATAGAATGCCCTTACTAAAAACCATGTTTTAGTGGCCAAAATACTTTCTATTTACTAGCTCAAGGGTTCACCCATGCCCATGAAGACATCCTACATTCTCATGGTCCTTTGTATAGGCAACAGTCCCTTGGGAAGTCATGCCCCTTGGGAAGTGGATCTTGATAGCCCCAAGAAGCGAGTGCACTATAAGGGGGAGCCTGTGTTGCCAAGATCCTAGGTTTTCTACTCTAGGTAAGTGTGGCTAACTTTGGTTCAAATAGGAATTTAGTGGATACAATCCTAAAAGCCTAGGATGTGGTGTGTTTGTTCACTCTTAACAACAACTATTCTTGTCTTAATGTGTCTTGTGTGTGTGTAAAAAATAATCAAGATAAAAGCCAACATTCAAATTTACACTTTGGAAACTTGCAAATAGTTGTCAAAACATTACACATTGCCAAAACATTTCAACCTTTTTCCAAACTTTGAAAACTTTGGTTCAACACATTCAAACCTTAGAAAACATGGCAACTTGTGCTCCTAAATGTGCTTGGCAAAACGTAGATCTCATCCTTGCATAGACTCCACTTGCATTTACCCTAGTCTAAGCCTCATTTGTGCATCATATAGACTTAATATTTCACCTTTTAGTCCTCATTTATCATCCATTATCTTTCATATTTCACCCATTTATGTTTCGTTTACCTCCCTTAGTTTTTGCATTCCAATCTTAAAATCGGCACTTTACATTCACCACCTTGCATCTTTGCATACCTATTCATCATATTCACCACTTTACCATAATTTTGGGTATCCTAAGCATCATTTTGAGCTCTCATACTAGTCTTAACACTATCCCCTACTATTTACCTCTCTGTGATATCAATCTGGAAATCATAGCTCTCAGAATTGCCTTAGTTTCAACCCAGTTTACTAACTGCGCCCTGAAACTACCAACAACATAATAAAACTACCAACTATGTCATTCATGTATTTTGCACTCTTTGAATGCATGTGGTTGTCCTCAGACCCAATTTTTTATTCCAGATAATATTTTGGGGGCTTTAACTGTGTCTTTAGGTACTTGGTTAGCTCTCCTTGCATTAGCTTGCCCAGATTTGCATTCTGCATCACCTAGTCTTCATTACCTTCACCTAGAACATAATTCCTTAGGTCATTACCTATTTTTTGCATCTCCCAACCAATCCTAACATCAAACCCAACATATTAGCTTCCTAGCATATTAGTTTGGCAACCATATGACTCAAAATCAGCAAACATTCTTCCTAGCTTACCAACTGCGCCCAAAAACTACCAACTACACCCAAACTAGCTCCAAGTGCATCAATGACGTATTTGGTACTATTTGAGTTCACTTGGAACTATTAGGGTGCACTTGGGCACCTGCATTACCATTTTGAGCCCCCAAACTGCACTTTAGAACCCTAAAACTGCACCTAGGAGCCTCCATACCTCCCCATTCTGCACTTGACCCAAAACCATATCTTGCACCCAAAATCACATTTTTCATCATATTAATTGTCCATATCACATATCCACTCAGAATCACCACCATTTTTAGTCCCCACAACATCTTTTTGAACCCCCGAAACCTTTGAATTTAGTCAAAAATCTAGACAAAGTATGAGTCTTAAAGTATCTCCTAGTGTTGATGGATAATGGATCTTGACTAGTCTTTTTATCTTTTCTTATAATTTTCTTAGGTCAATATCTATCTATGTATTGATAGGTTTGATCTTTTCATCTTTTATCAATTTGATATTTTCATCTTTTATCACTTTTTAGTCAAGATCCAAAGTCCTTTATCACAATGTTAAACTCCTAGAAAAAATACTTTCTAAAGGTTTTACCTAAGTTCAAAACTATCCATACACCCTTGTCATAGCATAATCATATCACTAGCATCCTTGAATGTCATTTTGACTTACCCTAGTGGTATATCCCTTTCATCTTACATTGATCAAAATCCTTAGCATCATTTTCACTACCAAACCCTATCAAAGTGTCCATCAACCAAATTGCCTTCTTGATGATTTACCCTCATTTTGTATATCCAAAACATCATTATCAACCCTTGTAAACCATCCTTTGCATATTCTACCTTCCATAAACCAACTTTTGGCATCCTCACCAAGTCTAAAACATAACCCTAATTGTCATTTTGCATACCTTGGAGTCATTTTCATCCCCTCTAGTCAAGCTTCAAAATGACACCTTGCATTTGCATTTGCATAACATCCATAGGACATTTACACTTTGCGCATCAAAAACCTCATTTTTTTAGAACTTCCTTAGATTTTATAACATTCCTAAAGACTTAAAAATCCCAGAAACACTCATATCTTGCACACCCACCACTCTAAATCACCCAAAACACTCAAAATTGCCATTGCATCTGCATTCTTAGGTATCATGCCAGCACTTACTAGGACACAATCAACCTAGAAACCTTAGGAAATTTATCAACCTTTAATTTTTGAGGCACAAACACAACCAAAACCTCATCCAAGATAGAAGAAAAGAAAGAGAACCCAACAAACCATTGATCAAGAACAAATCGAGGTATCACAACCTTTACTAGCAAACCCCTTGAACATGTATCCGCAAGATCCTCATAATCAAGCTATGATACAAAAAACCTTAAAAAATGCACCTACCATGATATTTCCTCCAAACACTTCCCCCACACATGGGATGGTTTAGTGGAGTCCTGACTTTGAACCTATATTCATGTCGATACCACCTGGCGGTGGAAGTGTACCAACCACACCCGAGGATGAACAATCACATTCCTTCGAATTCATCCAACCTAACACAAGCACCTTCAATTATAACACATCAAACATACATCAAGGTAATATACACTTAATTGATGTCTCTAACATTGATTATGGCATCACTGATGAAGAAATGGCTAGGGCATGTCAAGACAAAAACTTTCGTAAAACCTTCAAACTTTTGGTAGCCCAAGAAATTGTCAAATTCAACCCAAATATGGAAGGACCTAATTTCAAACATAAAACAAACACAACCATTGAAAACTTAAAACCCATGATCAATTTGGACTTAGATAAGGGAAAAAAACCTTTGGAGTTTTCAAATGCAATTATGGCACCTATAAGTTCCCATCAAGAACCAACAATTGAAATCCTACAAAGTACATTTGAACACATCAATGTTAATCCCTTGTTTGATGAAATACCACCAATCCCTAAATACCTCAAAAGGACATTGAGACTTGATTTTAGTCACATGATGCAACAAAAAGATGCACCTAAAGGTACTTGTGGTCTAGGGATGCTAGACATGCCTTCTTTAGAGGCAAATAAAAAAAGTACACCTTTGCTCCTAACCCTGCCAAGTGGTATGACATCAAGTGTTACGGAGCCTCCCTCAAGTGCACCATGTGCAACATCATCTACAAAATTCCCTATTGAAATACAAAGGAAAAGTCTTATTGAAATTACACCAATTCCCAAAAGGAATGAACCTCATTCTCAAGTCAATATGATGTCCCAGGAAGAAACCTCCAAAACACAAAGGAGCCAAAACAACAATACCAACATGACGATCACTTCCGAAGGACTTAGTCAACTCCCACAACAACATCAACCTATGGTGGAGCAAGGACTTAACACTTCCAACCCTCAACCAAGTATACATCCACTTAACACACATCCCACATATCAACAACAAAATCAACCACAATGACAACAACCTCAAGTGGGGCAAATATCCAACATTCCTAATACGCAGTCCCATGTGAACCCACTTGACTTACACATAATTTATCAACAACAATTTTAGCAACAATTCCAAAAACAACAAACCATGTTTTCTAAACAAGAAATGGAATATCAAAGATGCCTTGAGCAACAAATTATGTACCAGCAACATTTTTTACAACAACAACATGTGCCACAAAAACCTCAATAGATACCTCTACAACAACACTCACATACATGGTCTCACATACAACCAATAGAGGTATCCCAAAAACAACTGCCACACATGGCACAACAACAACACATGGTACAACAATCACAATCAATCCCACAACAAGTGCCACATCAAATTCCATAACAAATACCCCAACAACAAGGACCCTTATATCTTCGAGCTACTAACATACCTCCTCCACCTAGTGACACATCACCAAACTCATCAGACATAGAAATGTCAAAACCAAGGAGACATAGCTCCTGCCATAGCAAATGGTCTACTCACAGACACAAAAGACTTGAAGGAATGACCATCATGCAAAACCCCAATGAAGAACTATTACAACAATTCATACAACTTTCCAAACAATTCAAGGCATTGGGCATCCAGAAGAAATAGGCTCTATATATAGAAAGGGACCTACGTCCTAATACATTCGATAAAGGTCTATATATGCCTCCATTCCCAAAACACTTTGAGGCTCCAAGGTTTAAAAAATACCAAGGAAAAGGAAACCCTATTGATCATATTAGAGAATTTTGTTCTTCATGTACCGAACTCAGTGATGAGCCCACTTACCTTATGAGATTGTTCCCTCATTCTCTAGAAGGGCCTACAATTGAATGGTAATCCAAACTTCTTAGTAATATCAAATCTTGGTCGAAACTCATAGAAAATTTCATCTCCCACTTTTCCTTTAACATTACAAATGAGGTGACACTTTCCAATTTGTGCTTAACTAAGAAAAAGGCAGGAGATCCATTCATCACATTCGTACTCTATTGGAGAAGCTTAGTCAGTCAATGCTCACTAGACATTCCTAAAGAAAAAGTAAACTTGTGCATTGAGAACTTAGTCCTAGACTTAATGTATGAACTCAAAATCAAGAGCCCAAGCACTATTTCCAAATTGATTAAAAAGGGTGCTAGTATTGAAGATGCTCTTATCCGTAAGGGAATCCTCAAGATAAATAAAGAAAACACAAGCACCAATTCCTCTAATGACAAGCCAAAAATTTTCTCCAAAATATAGAATGTGACTAATGATGGCATTGTGGTTTCTTGCATGATTAGTATAGCACAACCTTAACTAACTTTTAAAGGTACAAACCCTACGAATTCACAAACCTCTAATCAAACATCAGCTCCACAGCAAAAAACTAAGACTTCCATGCAAGACAAACCTCAAAGACATCCTAGAATCAAGGATAGAAAATTCACACCATTGGGAATACCTCTTGAGACTGAATTATAACAATTAATGAGTAATAACTTCCTATAGCTACCCCCAATCAAAGATGAACCATTAACTAAAGTAGATTGGTGGGATGACAAGAAGTACTATGATTACCATTGCACCAAAGGACATAAGACTTCATCGTGCTTCCAATTGAAACATGCAATACAAGACCTTATTGATGATGGTGTAATCATGGTTGATCCATCACTATTAGCATCCAACTCTAACCACACTATATTCAAAGATCCTTTGGGTAATCATGACAAAGAGAAACCCTCAAGTTCAAACTCAAACTCACAAGCTAATGTGAATTACATGCGCATGGGATATGACTACACTATCAACTATTTCAATGAATCAAATTCCTACATATCCACATTCACTTTAAAGGCTCAAGACCCTTATTGCACTATCACTACATGCCATAGCAAGGTCATCCTACCTAGAGCCCCATCTAGACCTATTACTTCTACTAGACCTAGACCCCCTAGTAGACTTGCTGCTCTTACTTCATCTGATTATAGCCTTGTTGAACAACTTGGCAAGACCCCTGCACAAATATCCATCTTGGACCTACTGCATGCATCTCCCCAACACTAGAAGATCTTGGAGCAAGCCCTTAAAGAGTCAATAGTCCTAGATAACATGGATGTTGCCCAGTTCCAAGTCATGATTGAGAACCTATCCACCTCACATCACATCACCTTTTCCCCTTGAGATATTCCCAAGGACAAATCTAATCACAATGATCCCCTTCATCTCAAAGTCTTCATCCATAATGCCAAAGTCAGACATGTCTTAATAGATGGAGAAGTGGGACTAGACATCTATACTCTTAAGGTTGTCAACAGTTTGGGCTATTATGAAGATGATGTGGATCCCTCTCGAAGAATCACAATAAAAGCTTATGATGATGGTGAATTCTTTTCCAAGGGCATTATCACATTACCTGTCACAGGTTGCCCAGCTACTAAAGACACATTGTTCCATGTCCTAGATATCAAAATAAACTGCAACATGATATTGGGATGCCCTTGGCTTCATGCTATGAAAGTAGTCCCTTTTACATATCATCAATGTCTAAAGTTTTCCTATGACAACATGGAGGTTACCATCCCCAGTGATCCAGATCCTTTATAGTTTTGTGCCAATCTAAGACATGGTACTACATACCAAGTCCCAACAAACAATGAAGTGCAACCCATAAATTCCTCTAAGTATGTGGATGCTAATATACTCCTTAATAAGGCCAAGGAAAAGATGAAAATTGAAGACAATGAGTGTGGAGAATAGTTTTTGTCCCATGTATCACACATTAGGGAGTCACCACTTTCTCCCATCAGTATGCGACTTCCATCAATGAGAATACTTCTATTTGTATGGAGAAAGAAAAAGTAGAACAAGAACCCACTTTGATATCTCCTAGCCAATATGGACTTGGGTTTACTATCATGTAGAAGTAAGGCTATGATGGCTATAGCGGTCTTGGATCTCAGAAAAAGGAATCATTGAACCTATCACTACAAAAGGATGACCTCCTAGTTTGGGGCTTAGATTTAAACCATTATGAATAGGTCCTCCTAGTACTACATTACCTACATGTAAGACTATGGATGTTTTGAATGATGAAAAGGCATATAAGGATATCTCACCTAAAACCAAAAATCCTCTACCTTCTGAGCATAACCCTAATGACCCAACTAAATTAGATACCCATATATCTACCTTCAACCAAAACCCATTCAGCTCTGATGATGACACCCCCTCAAGTTGTCCTGAACTATTGGATTGGGACCAACGTGGACCACTGATCTTTGATCGATTGACAATGATGATGATCTTGAAATAGACTTTGAAATCTATGAAGGCATTAACATCAAATATCATAACGAAGTAATTTCTCCTAAAGAGAACACGATGGAAATTTTTAGGGAGCCAACTCCACCTTCTAGTTACAAAGCAAAAAGAGAAAAAGATAGCAAGCATAGGTCTCTTGGTGAAGATCAAAAGGTGCCATTAGACCATGAAAAATCAAAAGCTAAGATGCTCCCAAGGATACAAGATAAAAAAGATGATGCCATGAATATCAATGTTCGAGTATTCAACATACCACAAAGTCTTTTGGAGCTCTCTTGATCAACATTCGTATGGAAGGTCATTGGTCTCAACCCTCCCAACCCTCCCTTATATCCATTTGTTTATCCCCAAATCCAGCTACCTAATTTTTCCAATAACCAAAATCAAACCTTTATCCAATAAGACTTTGCATATGTCATCATCAATGACATCCCACATGACATATCTATTGACCAAATTATCCTCAAATGCCTTGATTTGCAAGAGGTAGACACTATCTTACATAGGGTACACAATAGTTTATCTCGAGGCCTTTCCATTCCTTTGATCTTAGCTTCAGAATTGGAACAAATCCTGTGTAGTTATGGTCAGTCATGGACTCTAAGATTATCAACTAGTAGCAACAACAACAAATATCTTCTCAACATTTGTCAATGACATTCTTGATTCCATCTAAAAGTCTTGAAAAAATATCAAAAAATTAGCAAAAAGTCTTGAAAAAAGAAAAGAAAGAAAAAAAAGTGAAAAAGTCATGAAAAAATGGATGCCTTGATGAAAACCTGGAAAACAGACGTCTTGGCATGAAAATTTGAGTCAACAGAAAAATTTCGTCCAAAAGTAAAAACCTTGCAAATAGGCACTTTGGGCAAGTACCATAGTGAAAACCTAGTAAATAGGTGCCATGTGTAATCAGTTGTTGCTCCTCCATCTATCAGGATTCCATCTAGTTTTTTCCCCCACTTTCATTCCTTGATCATATCCTTCATATTGCAAGACATCCTTGGTCCCTTATCATGGCTCACAAACTGGTTAATGTTCTTTGTTATCTTTCCTAAAGCATCACCAATCTGCATACAATTTGTCATTGACCTTTATACATAGTTTGCATCTTTTCTGGGGGCATATTACCTACATAGTGCATGAGTTTGAATTTGAACTAGGGGCATATCCCTAAGTAGTTTTTATCCATTGGACCTATCACATAATGGATTGGATCTAACAGTTGTATATGCTTATATGATCCTAAAAAAATACTAAAAAATCATAAAACTGTCTTGAAAAAATCCTAAAAATTCAAATACGATCTTGAAAAAAGCACTAAAAATCATAAAATGTCCTGAGAAAATCACATAAAAAACATAAAATGTCCTGAAGAACAACCTAAAATCCCAAAATGTCCTAAAGAAATCAGTCACACAAAAACATCAAATATCCTCAAAAACCCTAAAAATCACAAAACCCGTCAAAAATTTGCAATAAACCTTGTACATATTCACTATGGATAACCACCCCTTTTGCATACAAATGTGCACTTTGTAGACTAAAACTGAAAGCACTACACTTTCAAGACAATCACACTATCTGGGCAATGTGAACCAATAATCAATCCAAAAAAATCACTATGAACCTATCAACTAAATCCAGAACCAAAACTATCACATCATCAACATGTCAAACGCCATCTTAACACCTAAAACACTGAAAAGTAAGTAACAATGGATAGGAATAGCTATTGGCTCACACTATTTAGTGAGTGATTTATTTTTTCTTTGTTTTCTTTTCGATCATTTTCTTATGCCACTCAATGATATACATTGATCTATAAGAGTAGCTGGGATGGCTCATGGTCATCTTTTGCTATTTCTATCTATTATAATGTACCTTTGAAAGTCTGGGGCATGTATATATGCCTCAGGAAGGACAAGTTCATTCTTTTTCTGCATCGTGCTTGTTTACACAAAAGGCTTACATTTGCACTCTGGCCCTTTATACCATGATGCGTTGCATTCCATTTGCCATATCAAAATAAACCTCCATTTGACATATAGTGCACTTTCTAAAAGAAAAAGTCTTCCCATCATACTAAAAATTCCTCATCTCATCTCCTTAATCTTCTATCATTCATCTCATTCTCCATCACCATGATCATTTCTTTCAATTTTCCAAATCATCTTCATCTTTCATTCATGCATTCTTGCATCATTCTACACTGTCAACCAACTTTCTATGGCTTTCCACCTAGTTTAACCTTAGTCTGACATTTGTCTCATCATCTTTGACCAAATTTGACCATTTTTTATGATTTCACTCATGTTAGGACATCTTTCCATCATTTTAGGTATGCACACAAAGTTTCGGGGCATTTTGAGTCTAATCGGGCCATTTTTGGCCCCCAGAGCCTTTTAGGGTGCAATTTACACTTTCAGAGTGCAATTGGGCTTGCCAACTACGTCATTGACACACTTGGTCATACCAACTACATCATTGATGTATTTTGGAATTCCAACTATTCCATTGATGCACTTGATATAGTTTTGGGTGCACTTGGGGACCTAGGGTATCCAAAACTACTCTTGGAACCCCTATGTTGCACTCTGGAGGCCATAACTTTTACGTTTCAACTCTGATTTACAAATCGTTAGTTGCGTTGGACTTGTATCTTTTTTGTGAAAAAAATGAGCTATTATTTTTATTATTTGGTCACTATATGTAGTGGTAATCCTTGAAACTACTCTTAGGCTCCTAGTTGCCCCCCATCATATTGATTTTGGCCCCTAAAGCCTTCTTGGGCACATTTTGCACCTTTTGAGTCCACTTGGGCTTCCCAAGTGCATCATGGAAGCACTTGGTACTATAATGAGACACTTGGACTTACCAACTACGTCATTGGTGCTATTGGTTGAGTTTTGGGTGCACTTGGGATAGTAGGATGTCCAGAACTGCTCCTAGAGCCCCTATGTTGCACTCTGGAGCCCATAACTTTTGTGTTTTAACTCAAATTTGCAATCCATCAGTTGCATTGGATTTGTATCTTCATTTTCAAAAAAATGACCTATCATTTTCATCATTTTTTTTTTATTGAGTGGTAAGTAAGTAAGTAAGTAAGTAGGTTTTATAGTCCACAACACTATGCCATAGTTTTTGGGTTTACATATGGTAATAGTGATATGGGACTACCTCATACTCTTTTTTGAGAGGTGCTTGGCACTAAAAATGAGGCGTACATACCCGACCCCCCAGTGGGATTTGAACTTAACCCATGCAATTACTCTTGGGCTCCAGATTGACCTTGTTCTGCACTCTGGACCTCATAACTTTCACATCTTAGCTCTGATTTGAAATCCGTCAATTGCTATGGTTTTGTTTTCTCATTGTCAAAAAATTGACTTATCATATTCTTATCTTAGTCAATTTCTCAAGGGGCAACCCATATATATCATCCCTACTGGGGCATGTTGTGGTTTTCTCATCAATTATTCTTTGATACAACGCTCTAAATCACATTGTATCAAAGAGGGGCAAAATGTAGACACTCAAAAATGGTTTGCATCTAGGGTTTCATCACTTCTTCATACTAATTTGTCCCATTTTTTTCATTCTACTAACTTCAATATTTTGGCCAAAATTGATCATACTTTTTCATTTGTATCCTTTTTCACATCAATTTCATATCATTTCAAAACCATTTCATATCACTCAGAATCACCCCAAATCAACTCAATATCACTCAAAATCACCCCAAATTGACTCAAAATCACTCAAAATCAGTCCTAATAAACTTCTAGCATATCAAACATCCCAAATCAATCATCATTTATTTTGCCCTAGGTATTGTTGTGGATTTTAGTGCCTTGGAAACCTATCAACCTATCAATCTTATCGATCCGACTATAGTACTGTCACAGCTCTCATTGCTAGCTCAAACTGTCATTCATGTCATCTAATCTTTCACATTGTTGAGGCTTTCAATGTTAGATCATGGCTTCATCAACCATTTTAATAATATTGACAGTGTTCGTCGATTTTATTATGATCAAACTTATCAATCAACCTCGATCTTGTAGCATTTTGCAATGTTAGTCAAATGTTATGTATCAATCAATTCATGTTATGTTTCCTTGGCATGGTATCAACTTCAATCAATCAATCTGACCATGGCTTTGGTCTACTTTTCATCATCTCATTTGATCTATATCATCATCACATTTTCATTAATCATTTTGGCCAATCATCTACTAATTTTCCCTATAGGATTAAATAACCCATAATTTAATCCTATTCTTCTTTCTAATTATTCTTCATAATTATCATCCTCAATTAATTAATTATATTAGTTGATTGATTCATTATCTGCAAACCGTGGAAATTTACAATTTCCTATGTTCCATTTTCCATCATTAATTCCATTTTCTACTAATTGTTATTTTGTGGAATAAAAGGATTTTTAATTCAAATATTCCATAGAATATTGCATCATAGTGACAATTGGATATGACACCTTGTGGATTCTCCTTTGACACTTGGATAAGATATTTCATAACCAAATATTCTTATTCTCTTACGCATGTCTCTATTTGGCTTACTTTTTCATAGATTCTTTGCTTTAAGTGGGTTGAGGTGTCTTGTGATGCATCATAGATTCTCTTCCATGTTTATCCAAGTTTGACTTCCATGTGTCATATAATCTTACAATTGGCATATTTTTTCATATGCTTCATGGATTCTCAAAGGAATCTCTTGCCACATCGCATATCTATGGGTGAAAAATCCAATGCTCTCACCTTGAGTGTTGATTATAAAATGATAACTCTTTCTCTCATTTCCAGTCCTTAGGTTCTTAATTCTTTAAGTCCTTGGAGTCATAATTCTTGAGTATTTGAGTCCTTAGCTTCTTTGCATTTTCACACCATTTTCTCTCAAGCTTAAATCACAACTTCAAGTATTTTCATGGCATTATCCATATCATAGGCTTTTGCTTCAATTTTGTGTACACTATAGGAAACTTTGGAGCTACATCATTTGGAGAAGAAAGAAGGACATGGGAGCTACAAATGAAAGAGGGGGTTTCTATTGCTTTCTTTATTAGTTTGGCTTTCATGGTAGACTAGTGGGTGCTAATGTATGTTGATTGAGTTTTGTGATTTGCTCATAGTAGGTTATGCATTTAACCCATTTTCTAGGCTCTACAATGGGGTATTAAGATTCCTAATATTTTTTCTAGGTGTTTGAGATGTCTAGTATAGAATTTGGGAGTTAGATGTTAGGTGTTGACACAAAATTTCTCAAATTGCTACAAGTTGCTAAGTTGTAACTAGGTGAGAAATTTGCATCTTAGAGCCTCAAAAATAGCTAGATGAGTCAAAAAAATATTTAATGAGATGATAGGGAGCCTATTTTTTTCATAAGGTATAAATTTGGAAGGTCCAAGACAACTTTGAAGTGATGATGCAAAAAGTTGGCAAAGTTGTCATTGATGACATTTCTTCTTCAAAAGTTGCACAATGACTCTTGGTAGTTATAGAACTATTTGAACAGTTGGATTTCATTATTTTTGTGTGTATAAGGCTATCCTCAACCTGGTCAACGGGTTGGTGAACATTATTTATGTTTTGAAGGAATATAGCAAATATAGAAAACATTTTTTTGCATTCACTGTCATAGTTTCTCTTGTAAGTGCAGAAACTTTGATTTGATAAATTGATTACCACCTTTGTACATGTTAGTCATTTACAAATTTTTAATTACTTTTTCTTTCTATTTTCTTGGGTTCTTTTGTTTCTATTTTAATACTTTCAAAAAATCTTTCTTCTATAGCTAGTTCACCAGTTCATCCAAAGTGGGAAAGACAAAAATGCCTCTTCCATAAAATCTGACCATGGGACAATCAAAACCCATTGGAACATGGAAGGGAACTTATTGTATATTTTAGTAACTAAATTTTGAGGCATTCAAGTATGGTTTCTATTTTTAGCACCTTTCTCTAGGTGATTCATCAAGCAGTCGGCTAGGAGAAAGAAGCTTAACAGTGGAGTGAAACATGGATGGATGGATTGAGGAGTGTGGAATTTTTATGTATAAGTGCTTAGTGGATGTGTTTTGATCCTATGGGAGGAAAATTTAATGAGGTTTAACCTTTTTCAATAAATAAAAAGATCAAAAACCCTTATTTTCTATTAACCTTAAGGATTTAGGCATGTTTTGGATTAGGGTTGTACAAACACCTAGGGCACTTGAGGCCCACAAATTTTTGTAGATTTTCCAAAAGGTTATCTATTATGGTGATTTTTTTCTAGGTTACTTAGGGGAATTTTTGATTTATTTGACAAAAACCACATTAGGAGACCTAAATGGGGCTACTAAGCCTACTAGCCCTAAAGTTTAGGGATTTGGAGAGATTGAGTAGGAAGAAAGGGAAAGTGTTAGAAAAATCTACCCAATAGCATAGAAATGTAGATGTCTAAGATAAAAACATCCATGGGAATTCTAAACTTTGGAGTTTTAAATACTTGGAGAGGCTTTGTAAGTAGAATCCAATTGTATTTTTCTAAGGGATCTACCTTCATGGTGAGTTTCTTGTGGCTTGGATCTTAGATTTAATCTTATAAGGGAAAGGGTTTTTTAAGTGGCCCCTAAGGACTCAAGAAGTGTCATAGAATAGACCTAAGACACAATGTCTAGTTGAGAACCCTATAAACAAGGATTTTCTTAGAAACTCCCCATCACTAATAATGAAGCATATCATACCAATGTTGATGCAATTTTGTGTCAGATGTGATCAAGAATGTTCATGTAATAGCCTTGACTCTTTACATAAACCAAAGGGGAATCATGTAATGTGTATGCTAGTAATTTTCCTCAATGGTAGATTAAAGAAATTGAATTCTTGAAAGTGTATATCCTCCTTGATGGTCAACTCCAACATCTCCATTAAAAAAATAAGCTAGATTTAGAAGGAAGAATACATGATGGAGATCTTGATTTCTTGGATGGATACCTTGATTTATTTCTTAAATCCTCCTACAATGAACTTGATTAAGAATGGAATTTTCTTGTATGTATGTGATGTATGTAATGGATGGATGAAAATAAATTATTTAAGATGCATTTTATGCCAAATTTAGGCGCCAAAATGAAAAGGGTCAATTTTACAAGGAAGAAAAGATTAATAGTTTGCATTGGACCCAAGAGCCAATTAAAATTCAACTCTCAAGTATACATCAAGGTGACCTATACCTCAAGGAAAAGGTCAAGGATAACCTCTACCATGAGGTGAAAACTTTTAGGGGAAAGTTTTCTAGATCCAAAAAATATTAATGTGGTTAGGCAAAATTAGTCAGAAATGTACTTAAGTTATTAGTTTAATGATTAGAGAGATGAATAAAGATCCATGCATAGAAATTAATGCCAACATAGATTTTTAAGAAAAGATAGGAGAAAAATAACTTTGATTTAAATTTAGAAGTTTAATAAGAGGTCCTAATGTACCAAGCCACACTAAGGAGGGCTAGAATAGTCTCACAAAGCAAGTTTTCACTTTTAAGATGATACAATTTGTTGGTATACTTAGTTGAATACAATTGTTGACTATTTTTTGGGTTCCAGAGTGAGGTCATCTAAGTATGGATTAAAATCATAGAAATGATCAAAGACACTATGATCTACCCTATACAAAATGGAGGGGGAATACGAAGATCCAACCAAAGGAATAATCAATACAAAACCCTAATATAGAGAGGATGAAAAACTTAGGTTTATTTCCCTCTCACATCCACCTTAAGAGGGTTTAAGAAAAAAGATTAACAATATGATGTTGAATAAAAATATATGAAAATATGATAATTTATATAGAAATGAAAGAGAGGAAGATGATATACATCAAAGATAAAAACCTAAAAAATCAGTTGTTGAATGATGTTAGAGACTATTGTAGTCTCAGATCAAGGTCAAAAACTCCAAAATAGATGAAACCTAGAAACCATTTGGAAATCTTTTAGGGGTGAACTAGATGATCAAGGGTAGTTGGGTCACCATTGATGCATCAAGGGTGACCCGATCAACCCTAATAGAATATGTGCAACATTAATTCTAATTTTGCAATTTTGTAGAGAACTAAAAAGGGTATCTAGATCTATAACTTGTTTTCTAGTATGAGATCCAAAACCTACAAAATAAAGGATTTACTTATTTTTTGTTAAGGGGGGTTGCCTTAGTCAAACTCTAGTTTATAAATTAACCTTGAAATGAAATAGAAATAGAATGCTAGAAAGTATTAGTGATAGATCTAACATAAAGAAATGTAAATCTATGAATATTCTTTTGAAAAGGGAATGTAATAAAGTATGTAAATGTAATATCATTGACTCAACTTAAAAATCCTAGAAAGGACATCAAAGTGAAACCAAAACCTTCCTAAATGTATGTGCTTGAAATCTGTAATATGAATGCATGTAGATGAAAGTAGATCTTTAGATGATGAATATAGAAGATGTAATAAGGGATATTGAATGTATGAAGAGATATATTGAATGCTAAAATACAATAGAATATTCAATCCTTTAATAGCTTGACTGGATGAATCCTTGATCTTTAATAGGGGAGATAACTTGAATGCCTTGAATGCTTAAAGAGTTATTGAGAACTTGAGAACTTGAATGCAAGTTTTGGAGCTTGTGAATACGCATGATATAAATTTGATCAATGAGAAGTGGAGAAAATGGAAGGGATTATATAGTGCTCAAAATTGACTAACTCTCATAGTGTGAACTACCTAGGAATTAATATCTCAAAGGTATCTAGACATAGGACCTAGAGAGGAAACCCAACATAGGTCCCAATTAGGAGTGCATTGCAACCCTGATTGGACCATCAAGGGTGCACTAGGCCCCTAACAACCAGCTCCCAAAACATCTAAGATTCCATTAGGGTCCTAAAATAGGTCCCAAATCACTAAAAATAGGCATAAAGTTTGAGATGTAGTCATTACAGTGTGGATAGAATATTCCAAGTTGAGAGTGTTAGCCCAACTAATAATGTAATTGAAAGTGGGAGGTTTCTCATTGATAAGTATTATGAATGTATGTAAAATAGTCATATCAAATGTTATATTGTTATTAATGTCAAAGTCTTAGTTGGTTATACATTATGCTAACTCTAGAAAGTGTCATATCATTGAGATTGAGAGGATTTGATTAATGAAGAGGATTTGAAGAAAATATGATGAAGTTAGAGTAATATGTAAGGTATTCAATGTGTACTTAAATAATCTAGGTAATTGATGTAGGAGCATCCTGTGTGTAAGAGAAATCTTGCATCAACCAAAAATATTTCATTTCAATTGTTTGAATAAGGTTTGTCTTAATGCAGAGTTATTTTTTATGGAGGCTTGATAATTAGTATGGTAGTCATACAAGCTTAGAGTGTCCTAGTTTCAGAGGTAGAGATTCATCTCAATCATATTAGCCTACCAATTGAGGATCAATGTCATATAATAAGTATCAATGAAGTTATTGTGGAATTTTGCTATAAATTTTTGGTACAAAAAATTTGGGCTTAGTTTTGAAGGTCTAAACATGCCTAGATGAGGCCCAAAAACTTGATGGATGGGCAATTGTGCAGATCCAAGCCTATAGATCAGAAGCTAAGGATTCTGAAAAGGGGTTATAATAGAAAATTAGAGAAATGGTTTACAAGTTACAGATTTCCAAAGTTAGGCTAGCCAAAATAACCAAAATAAATATCAAAGGTGTATTTGGCCAACTCTATATGTATTGTTAGGGATATTTATCCCTAGGTATTAAGTTTGAGTGTCTCAAACCTTCCCGGGCAGCTTAAAATGCCTATTTAAGAAATGTCTCTAAGCTATCTAGGACAACTTTAGGTGATAGTTCACCGCTTTTTGTTGCAAATTATTGTAAGGAAGGTGCTAGTGTGGTTTTAAATATTGTATTTGAAAATTCTATAATTTTGTATTTGTGGCAATAATAAAATGCCCATATTTTGTTCTTGCCAATTAGTGTTACTTCTTTATTTCTATTATGTGTCTATGGTATTAAGGGGAGAACCCTTCATCAACAATGATTGTGTAATATTGGTTTGATTATTTTATAATCATGTATTGTTTAGAAGTATTCAAGATCTCAAGCTTAAGTGAGTCACAAGGTTAATGAAGGAAGAATGTATTCACTAAGTGACTACAATATATCTTGAGTGATTGGCAAAGGAAGAAGAACACAATGTTACTTGAGTGAGTTAGTATTAACTAAGTTAAATTTTTCCTAAGTAAATGTTATTTTTACTAAGTAACCACTGGATGAATAAGTTTGGAAAATTACAATCTGAGGCTGACTTTTGATGGAAATTTAAAAAGATCAAGAAGGTCTAAAGTGAGAGTTAAAGTTTTTTGCAAGATCAATGATGGAGAAAATTCAAGAAGAATCTCTTGAAGGAAATTAAAGAAGGATAAGGATGGACACAAAGTTCAATATAAAGCTATATTTTCTATGTGTCTAAGTTCATTGTATGAAGGAATTTTTTTTGTAAACCTATGATCGACGATGTTGATTAAGTGACAAAAGATGGAAGAGTCTAGAAGCATTAAGAAAACTATTTAATGAGATGTTGGAGATGGTTTTAGCCTACTAGCTCAAAGTTTTTTTCTATTGATGTTGGCTAATATTATTTATTATAGTGCAAAGAAAAGACCAAAGTGTGAATGAAAAGAAGTGTTAAGGTTTTCCAAGTTTTCCAAACGTGCTGTAACTTTTAATAGCACTTATAGAATTTTATGTTTGTTTCAATTTACTATTCTAATGAATACATATGTGAGATAAAGAGGCACATCTCTTGTAGAGAAATGTCTATATTAACACACATTAGTTAGTGCTATAGAACAAATAATATTTTCTCAATGTATTATAATGGTTTTATAACAATCTTATATATATAACATACCTATATATTATATATACTCTTAACATAAGTTAAGTATTCCATATATAATATTTTCCATAAATTATTTATATCTCGTATATATAATAAATTTATCTAACAGAATTATAACTTTAACACTCCCTCTTAATGAAGAAGGATAAAACACACAAATATTAAACCATTGGTAATATGAATGGTTCATAAGGAACAACACTCGGTGAAGGTTTTGCAAATGGGTTTGCAATCTTTGGGTTTAACAATGGAGAAAACTTTGTAGTTAACTGTGCTCAAATTGTAGTAGTACTAGGATGGGTGACCTCCTACGAAGTCTTGGTGCTTCACCCCTGTGAACATCACCTAGATCCAATGAGTGCTAAGTGTTTCATTTATTCTCATGAGAAATGGATTCATGTTGAATCAATATTCATGAAACATGGGTCAATGAGTTTGACTCAAAATCACATAGTTAAATATTGATAGCAATATCAAACATTGGTAATATTGCAAAAATAACACAATTGGAAAATCTTTGATTAGAAGTTTTCTAGTAAATAATATCATATAAGTATTGGCCTATCATAACATCATTCAAATTATATCCACCAAATACTCTAAGTAATGGCCTAGTAGAACATCAACTAAATAATATTCACCAAGTACTCAATACAGTAATGGCCCATCATAATATCAAGGAAAGATATTCACCAAGTACCTATCATATATCTATATAAATAACTTATAGGAATCCAACTTAATGCCACCTAACACTTAGTTGTTGATTTACGAGATAAAGCCTTTCATGATCTATTTTAGCATTTACAAAAATAAAAAATTGTGATTTAAGTTATTATAAGATCATCACCTTCCAATAACTTCTACAAATACAAGTTATGATCACTAGAAATTTTTTACTTTCTCATGATGTACATAGGGGACATGTTCATACACACATTACATCAAAATTTCACATGAAGTCACCACGGATATTGTCATGTTGTGCTATCACAACATCCACCATGAAACATATCACAGAATAAGGTTTTAACCTCAAACTTATCACTCATAGCCAAGAATGTATTACAAGGATTGCACTTGGAAATTATTCTTCATGAAGAAACACTAAACTTTTGACATCCTTGTCCAGGCTACTAATAAAGTGTCAAAACTCCCTTTGAGTCTGATGTCAACTTTTCTCACCTCTTAGTACAAGGTTGTCTCTAATGAAGTGTTAGACTCCCTTTGAATTTTTTTTCATCCTTTTAACCTCATGGTAGCGAGCCATGTCACACTTCAATATTTCAAAAGGTATCTTGATAGCATAAGGCCTTCTAGTCTACATACATGAAACTTTATCCCATGAATCATAGTCTTTTAACTAGTATAGTTTCTAATCACTAGAGAACTTTGTCCAAGCTATCCTCTAATGTATTTTGAGTCTCATTCTTAATATAGAGGGATACTTCATAATCTTAACCATCAAGGATATTCACTTTGAGAGCCTCATTTTATCCAACATGATCATTAGATGACTATTCAAGAATGGAAAATCTTCTTAAATATATTTCAAGTGGGAATTGAACATTGTTTTATTATATTTCCCCCATAATGTAAAATTTCCACTCTTATATCATCGAATAATTTTTCATTCTATTGATTTTATGGAGGAATCCTTTATGTTATTCTTTTCTTCTTTACAAAGAATCATCCATGTACATCAATGAAAACCAAGTGTATAACAAAGAAAATAATGATTATATTACATACATGGATATAGATAAGTGATTAACTAAAAAATAAAACATAGTACTCAAGAGAGAGTACTTATCTCACTAATCTCAAATAAATAGTCAACAACATCCTCTTTGATGTAATGCTCTAGATATTTGACTTCATATCATCAAATGTGTCCTTAGTTAATTTGTGCATTGTGATGACTATAAAAGTAACAAGAGGAAATGTGAATCTTGCATAATATGCCCAGCCCCACAGAAATTCTCTTATCACAATAAGTTTCTTTTATGACACCTTCACAAGAACTCATTGTAACCAATTATGGGCATGTATCATACAAAAAACCATACCCATAAACCATCTTATGTGCAGTAACTAGGATGAACTAATAAATGCATATATGAGATAAATGGAAAGATGAGGGATTCAAAGTATATATGTCTAGATAATGGTATAGAATAATGATTATCACTCAAAATATTCACTAAGATGAGGGTGGTCTATTTATACCCTATCTTTCCTTTAAAGATTAAATGATGGACATCAAAGTACTCAATCTTGTCTATGTAAGAATCCATATATCGTAAATAGTGTAGAAACTACCAATGCCACAATAGCCAAGGCCTCCTCTTCAACCACATAGTCATCAAAATTTAGGAATACACAATAAATAACCATTCCACATTTCCCTAGAAATGATTTCATTGAAATGGCCCATGTTCAGTTCTAGACTTCATAGGGAATCAACTTATTTGGTTCTTATTTGTAGTTTGTCCAAGGAAATATTGTTGCAACATTATGTACATCCCAATTAAAATGAATTCATTTTAATAATCTCCTCAATATTCAACAACTCCATGCAATGTATAAGACCCTAGTAAACTTAAAATATTTTGTTCTAGGGAGAGTTTCTTGTTGTAACTGATATTTTCTTCCACCAAGGAATTCAACAAAATCCACAATTAATGATTTTCATAATGCAGAGAGAAATCATGATTCTGTAATGCAATTTCACTCCCAACATATAAGCCTTAATGATGATTAATAAATATTATGATTTCATACTTCAAATGAATGACCATGATTTGGTAGTGATAAGTAGCATATGTAAATAAGTATGAAAGTTATTCCCAACAATGAGAATAAGAAATCTTTTCAAGCCAAACTAGATTTTTATTTTTTCTCCAAACTGAATGAAGGAACATCTACAACACTTCCATTAATACC
Organism: Cupressus sempervirens; assembly: GCA_028749045.1. Lineage (NCBI taxonomy): Eukaryota > Viridiplantae > Streptophyta > Pinopsida > Cupressales > Cupressaceae > Cupressus > Cupressus sempervirens. The sequence continues at coordinate 176,198,903 of CM053784.1, read as the reverse complement.
ATTAGATGACATGATATAACTTCTTGTGAACCAATGAAGAAAATTCTCAACAAACTTATGGTTGTTGAATAATTCAATGTCATGGACATATGATAATTTATCCATGTAATAAATCTTATCTATTTGTTCATATGAAAATTATTGATCATCTCAAGATTTTAGAAATGACCCTTCTATCAGGCACACACCAATTTACACTAAATTATTTTAATTTCTTTGAACATTTGATCTCATCCAAGATAACAAGTGCTTAAGTGGTTCCTACATTAGCTTTCACCAATGACTTTACATGTTCATGGATATGGTTACATACCTTGGCTATGATACAAAATTATACATGGGTAGAAAAGTGGAAATAGTTTATGCTTATGTATTATCCCTTATAATAAATGATTCTATCTTTAATAAATGGTACAACTTTGGTGTTAGAATTAACCTCAGATAGAAATAACAATTACATGCAAATATAACCAATATTAGAAAATAATAGATTGCACAGAAGAGAACACAAAGCATCAAGATTTAACTTGGTTCACCCAATCCCTAGGCTATGTAACCCAACAGAAAGTCTGATATTATTATTATCTAGTGATTACAATCTACAATCCCTTATAGTTCAATACTACCGCAAGGAGCTACAATATCACCATTAAATTATGAAAATCCCTAACCTTAAGATTTTTTATACAAGATTTTACCGCTTATAAAATTAGGTTTAGAATAAGTTGTCCAATAGGAAAAATAGCAGCCAATTCCTTTTGCAATATAAAGTAATTTTTGGCTTCAAGGGTACTACCCACTAAAACCCCTACTGGGGTGTTTCCCCTTGACCCCACCATGTACAACAACAGGGAGCACAACCAGGGTGCTCCCCCAGGACCCCACAGTGGTGTTGCACCTTGACACTATCTTGGGGGCACTACCCCAAAACCCCTATAGAAATAATATGGGGAGAAAATCATGTTGAATAACCTTTGAGTCTAATTAGGCTCCACATCACAACAATCTCCCACTTGGAGATTAATTAGAATCCACAACAATAACTTCCCACTTGGACATAGATCATAATACTACTAAACCTGTAGCTCCCACTAGAATATCAAACCACCCTGGGCTCTTTTGTTCTTTTATATTGAATACCAACCAAAGCTGAAGAGGAGTTAAGCTTCTCCCTTATCACTACCTTTATAAACATATTCATTGGATTTTCATTTGTATGTATCTTATCCAACTTTAATTGTCCATCATCCAAACTTGACTGAATGAAATCGTACTGCAACTGTATGTGTTTTTTCTTTAAATGTAAAATTCTTTGCAAGATGAATGACACTCTAATTATCTATAAAAAAATAATTATCCTTCTAAGGGTGTCCCAATTCTTCCAAGAATAATTGAAGCCATATCATCTCCTTGGCTACCTCTATAGCAAAAACATACTCTACCTCTATAATGGATATAGTATTAAACTTTTGCAACAAAAAAACCCAACTCACTATAGCTCCACCAATAGTAAATATATAACCTATAGTACTATGATTAGTATTAATACTCCCTCCCAAATCTTAGTCAACATAGCCCTGTAAATTAATTGTACAACCCCCAAAATGTAGACACTTACTAGATGTTCCTCTCAAATATCTAAGAATCCAATGAGCTGAATTCCAATGCTCAATTCTTGGATGACTCATGTACCTGCTAACAACATCCACTGCATGTGTAATATCTAGCCTTGTAGATACCATAGCATACATCAAGCTTCATATAGCTAAAGCATAGAGTACCTTGGACATCTTATCCTCCTATTCTTGTGTCTTAGGACACATCTCCTTCGTTAACTTCAAATGACCAAGTAAAGGTGTGTTGAAAACTTTAGCATTCCCCATAGAGAAATTTTGCAACACCATCACAATATAATCAACCTGAGATAATGTCAATTTCCTATTCCTCCTATCTCTAAAAATCTTCATACCAAGGATTTTTTTGCTGCCCCAAATTCCTTCATAGAAAATTCATGTTCTAATTGGCATTTCAACCCCTTAATGTGATACATGTTATACCCAACTACAAGCATATCATCAACAGGTAAACATAAAATAATGTTGATGTCATCATCCAACCTCTTAAAATAAACACAATGATCTAAATGAAACATACTATATCCATGCTCATGCATAAAACTGTCAAATCTCAGATACCATTACCGAGGTTCTTACTTCAAGCCATATAAACTTTTCTTCAATCTACACACTAAGTTCTCCTTACCTTTGACCTCAAATCCCTGTGGATGTGCCATACATATCTCTTTATCAAAATCAACATGAAGAAAGATTATTTTAACATCAAATTGCTCCAAATGAAAATCTTCAGTAGTAATAATACTTAAAATAGTGTGAATAGAAGTCATTTTAACAACAGGAGAAAATATCTCATCAAAATCAATGCAACTTTTATGTGCAAATCCTTTTACCACTAATTTGGCCTTAAATATTTTCTTACCTCCATCCTCTTGTTTCAACCTATAACCCATTTATTTTATAAATACCTTTTACCTACAGGCAACTTGCATAAATCTCATGGCTTATTTTTCAAAAAATAGTCCATTTCTTCTTTTATTGCAGACTCCCACTGAATCTTTGTATCCACCTACACAACTTCATGATAACATTTAGGTTCACCAGCATCAGTAAGTAAAATAGAACACAAAGAGGAAGAAAATCTTTCTAGAGATCTACTTAGCCTTGTTGACTATCCAACATTCATTAGGCTGTGTGGTATTTGTTGTTACAATTGTTGCAGATCATGAGGAATTGCTAGAACATCATCTTTTGTAGTATCATCTAGCACTACATAATCATTTTCTTTCTTCTCATGCTACTACAATAGATCTTTGTACAACTCTTTTTCATTGAATATGACATCCCTGCTTATAATTTTATGATTTTCAAAATCCCAAAGCCTATAACCAAATTCATCAATGCCATATCCAAAAAATACACATTTCTTTTACTTAGCTTCCATCTTGTTGTTGTAAATCATGAGAAATTGCTAGAACATCATCTTTTGGAGTATCATCTAGCACAACATAATCATTTTCTTTCTTCTTATGCTACTACAATAGATCTTTGTACAACACTTTTTCATTGAATATGACATCCTTACTTAAAATTTTACAATTTTCAAAATCCCAAAGCCTATAAGAAAATTCATCAATGCCATATCCAAAAAATACACATTTCTTTTACTTATCATTCAATTTGGTTCAATTTTCAGAATCTATATGAGAAAATGCTTCACAGCAAAAAGTTTTTAGAAAAGAATAACTCACCTTCTTACCAGTCCATGCTTCCTCACAAATACCATAGCCCAAAGGAGTAGAGGGACCTTTTTTAATCAAATCTATAGGAGTATTGATAGCCTATGTCCACATGTTTATGGGAAACATAGCATGTAACCTCATTCTCCCTGCATAGTCCATTATTCTCATGTTTATGTGTTTAGCCACTCCATTTTCCTATGGAGTCCTTGGAATAGTTTTCTATCTATGAATACCATTAGTGGAGAAATAAACTTCAAATTCATGATTGCAATACTCACCACCATTATCAATTCTAAGACATTTTAATTTCTTACTAGCCTCACTTTCAACCAAATATTTCCATTTCTTAAAAGTTTGAAATACATCAAATTTTTTTCCTAGGAAATAGATCCATGCTTTTCTAGTTGCATCATCAATAAATGTAACATAATAATGAGAGCCACCAAGGGAAGATACCTAAGCTGGTCCCCATGCATCTTTATGCATAAGCTCTAACCTCTCACTTTTATTTTCCTTCTCATTCTTCACAAACTCACTCTCTTTTGTTTTCCATACACACAACTTTCACATAAATCCATATTGGCACATTCCTGACTTGGTAAAACTTTCATTCAATGAAGCACTTTTATACCTTTCTCACTCATGCACCCAAGTCTATGGAGCCATAGCATTGTATCAGAATCGATAGTAGTCATTTGTTCTCCTTGCTCAGTTGTAGTTACTATTCCTAAACATTCATTTTTCTCTAAAACAATCAAAGTAGAAGAAACAATATGACTTGTACAAAGATATAAGGTGCCTACTTTCACACCTTTTTCTACTACAAGGGAACCTTTTGAAACCTTTGAATTTGTATCATTAAAAGTATCTACACAACCCTCACTACTAAGTTTCCCTATTGAAATTAAATTCCTACTCAGCCTTGGAACATGTTTAACCTCATGTAGTAGCCAATGATTCCCATTCCACAACTTAATCTTAACTTATTCCTTTCCAAAAATATGATAGGGTCCATTATACCCCAAATAAACAAGGCCAAAATCCCCTTTGACATAATCAATAAAATAACCTCTATGAGGTGTAGTATGAAATGAAGCACTAGAATCTAAAACCCAGGAATCGTCAACACTTTTCAAAGATAGAAGCAAAGCATCCTCTTCAAATTTGTTACTTACCACATTTGCCTCTTTTGTTCCTATCTAGTTTATCTCCTTCATTGTTCTTTCAAGTCTAGCAATCTTTCTTCATATACCCTAGTTTCCCATAGCATCAACAATCTCTTATTCCTCTAGATTGAGACCTCTTCCCCTTTGACTTTCCTCTTGATTTCCCTTGATTTCCAGAATCATATCCTGTCTCAGTCATTCTACCTCTTCTTTGTGCATTCAAAGCACTTCTTGATGTAGATCCTCCTAAGTTTTTCCTATAAGTTTCCTCACTTGGAATAACACCAATCACATAATCAAATTTTAGGGTATTAGATCTAGAAATAGAATTACTCGTGACCATTATCAAGCCATTCTAGCTTTCAAGAAAAGAACACAAAATCAAGAGAACCCTAATTTCTTCATCAAAATTAATACCCATAGAAGATAACTAACTAGTAATAGTATTAAACTCATTTAAATAATCCACAATAGATCCACCTTCTGTCATTTTCATATTAAATAAATGCTTCATGAGAAATACCTTGTTTGAGGCAGAGTGCTTTTCATACAATTTCACTAGGGTTTGCATCAACTCTTTCATAGTCTTCACTTTTGTAATATGAAATGTCACTGATGGTGCCAAGCATAATCGAATGCTTCCAAGCACCTTCCTATCTAAAATCTCCCAGTCCTCATTTGACATAGTTCCTTGTTTCTTAGATTTTCCTTCCAACGACTTCCATAAATCCTTCTAATAATGATAGTCCTTCATTTGCATCTTCCATAACCAAAAGTTATGCCCATTAAAATTCTCCATCTTTAGCTTAGCCTTATCTGTCATTGCTCCCACTCAATAATGAGAATCCCACTTAATTGTGAGACCTTCTTGCAAAGGATCACTAAAAATGATGGTGACAATCTAGCTAAAAAAAATGTCAACCATCTGGCTCTAATACCACTTGTTATGATTAACCTCAAATAGAAATAATAGTTACATGCAAATTTAACTAATATTAGAAAATAATAGATCACATAGAAGACAATACAAGACACCAAAATTTAATGTGGCTCACCCAATCCCTAGACTACATCCACCAACAACAAGTCCAATATTACTATCATCTAGTGATTACAAACTGCAATCTCTTATAGCTCAATACCCCTGCAAGAAGTTAAAATATCACCATTACATTATGAAAATCCCTAACCCTAAGCTTTTTTATACAAGCTTTTTCCACTTACAAAATTAGGGCTAGAATAAGTCATCCAATAGGAAAAATAGCAGCCAACACCTTTTACAATATAAGGGCATTTTTGGCTTCAGGGGTGCTACCTCAAGACTTCATAGGGGCACTGCCCCCAAAACCTTATAGAAATAATATAAGGAGAAAATGACCCCAAATAAACCTTTGAGTTTAATTAGGCTCCACATCACAATAATATCTCACTTGGAGACTAATCAAACTCCACAACAATAACATTTGGTTTAATTGATACCTTGTAATTTGGTGGCCCTATTTACTATTAATTTTCACATTTAAATTTTCTAAGGAGCCATTTTCAAATAGCTTGAATAATGCTAGGTTGGCCTATGTTGGTGCCACCCTACATGCTCTATGTCATCCACCCTTATTTATTTATTTATTTTCTCCTTAGGTCTCCCCTCTATGACCCATGCAAAATTTATTCCTAACATGGGTCAAACCAATGAGGAATTTCATGTTATTTATTTTGACGAGTAAAGAAATATTCTTTACTCTACATAATCAAGGGCCAATCCAATTGGGTATCACCATTGATATATGCTTCATTCGCCTAATGTCATGTCAAGGTATTTTATAATCATGACGGTAATGTCATTTCTACAATTGACATCCATTGTTTGTAATCATGATTTAATGCCCTATCTATAATCAGTATTATTTCATCCAGATAATCCATTATCATTTCCCTATGCGATTTCTAATCTCATTTTCAAACTCTACTACTAGATAATGTCGATAACACAATTTCTCCATGAGTAAGTCCAAAAATAGGTAAGGGATATGGTTTCAATATGTATTTCCCATAGAAGCTATTATGCATATTTTCTGAGACATAATGTTCAATAATATGACTTTGGTCAAAATATTAATCCTGCTCTAAGTAGAGTGTGCAGATTTTAGCTAAAACAATAATATTCTACTTCAAGAATAAGCAGAACTACAAAGATCCCTAAGACTAACCTACTTTGATACTGTGTTAAGGTTTCCTAGGTTTTCCAAATATGTTGTAACTTGTAATAGCAGTTGTAGAATTTTATGTGTGTTTCAAGTTACTATTCTAATGAGTACATATGTGAGATAAAGCAGTGTGTCTATTGTAGAGACATGTCTATACTAACTCATATTATTTATTGTTATAGCACAAATAATATTTTATCAATGTATTATAATGGTTTTATAACAATCTCTCTCTCTCTCTCTCTCTCTCTCTCTCTCTCTCTCTCTCTCTCTCTCACACACACACACACATATTATATATATGTGTGTATGTATATCTATATCTATATATATGTATGTATATGTATGTATGTATATGTATGTATATATATATATATATATATATATATATATATATATATGTATGTATGTATGTATGTATGTATGTATGTATGTATGTATGCGTGTGTGTGTGTGTGTGTATCTATGTATATGTATGTATATATATATGTATGTATACATGTATGTATGTATATATGTATGTATGTATATATATATATGTATATATGTATATAGATATATGTATATAGATATATGTATATATATGTGTGTATGTGGGTGTGTGTATATGTATGTATATATGTATGTGTTAATTTCATCTTGGTTTTGACATATGAGTGATAATATAGTTAATTCATTTAGTTAGTTCATGCCGAACAAGCAATACATGTTGAGCATAAGTTGTTAGATAGTACATGTCAAGCGATAGATATTTAGTGTGAGTCGAGTAACTAGTAAGTGTCAAGTCACTCAAGTGTCAAGAAAATGGTAGGTGCCAAGCTATTCAGATGTCGAGTGATTAGTGGATTTTGATTCATTCAGTAGCCAAGTTACAACATTGAAGGTATAGTTGATGCTGAGTATTACGAACTTCAAGTGCCAAGTTACAAAATTTTGACATAGTTATTTGTAATGGCTCAAATGTCTATGTAAACTATTTTTGGGCTGACTTAAGGATTTTTTTATGATCTTTTTTTATAAGGATGAATCTTAAATGTGAATCCCTATGTATTAAATGCATCCAATCAGAAAAAGGGAAAGTTTAAGTGGCAATATGGGTGAATCACAACTATTGATTCATACCTAACCCTAAGTCACCTAGGTCTTCTTAAGAAAGACAAACCCTAAATTTTTTATGAATGTTGAAGGATAATTGAAGAGAGTTTGCATGCATAAATAGAGAATTCATGTTGTTTAAGGTGCTATGAATTGAGTTACATTACAAAATTAGTTAAAGGAGAACAAAGGAAAGGAATCAGAGGACAACAGAGATACATCTAATCAAAAAGGATCAAGTACATATCAGTATAGAGGTGATATGACATCAACCAATAGAGTGCTAACCAAAGGATCATTATTGAGACATTTTAACAGGTGAATTAGTTAAATCTCTTAACAGAGTAGTCTTAATAGGCTATTGTAAATCCTTTAACAAGGTACTTACTTCATTTTAAGTTAAAGTCCTCTTATTAGGCACACTTTTAGTAGGGTGTTTAAATCCTTTAATAGGGTAAGATCTAACAATCTTGTAAGCCTTTAATAGGGTAGACCTTTCATAGGGTAGATCATGTTTCATGATCAAACATTGTAACCTTCATTGGATACACTTTATTATGATAGTAGTGAAGATTTGTGGATGTCATCCCCAACCTAGTTTTACCTTCTCTTTGGAGGGTTTCTGGGTAACCAAATATCTTGTGTCATACATGTGTTGAATATTTTACTTTCATGCTATGGATGTATATGTTTAATTTTGTATTTTAGTTTATATACATAGATTATGAGATGAATTTGTGGTGAATAGTTTTTGAGGTTGAAAATTTTAAAGTTTTGATTCACTCACCCCCTCCCCTTTCTTAGATTTTACTTCCCTATTGTATTTCCAACAATTGGTATTAGAGCATAGTTCTCTAAAAGAAAAGCTTTGCATCTTTGAGGAAATATCTTGAAGATGGAATTCTACAAGTTGGGAAAGATTATTGAGAACAAAATGATTGAATTATAACTTTCCCTACATCAGTTGAATGAAGAAAGAGATGAGTTAAAGAGGTCATTGAAAAGAAGGAAGGAAATTGATATTGAAGAGAATGACTCACAATACCAAGAGATTGAAACTACTAAATTATTTGCAAATGGAAACTCCAATTGAATTTGATGTAGCAGTTGTAGATCTGGTTAAAAAGAATGGAATCCTAACTAAAGAAGCTAGAAATTTAAAGAGAGAACAAGAAGTCCAATTATTATTGCTATGTGAGGTGACTAAGTAGAAAAAGAAATCTAAAGAGGAAAAAGTTATGATTGAAGATGACAAAATGATTTTTACCAATAGACTAGAAGAGAAAACATTAGAGGTAACTATGATTGCTAACATGCAATTGGAAACTTTAGGTCAAATGATTATTGCAAATCATGAACTAAATGCAAAGGATATTGAGACCACAACACTAAAATTGTAGAATGAACAACTAAGAAATGATCTGAAAAGAGAAAAAGAGTTTGTTGATAGTTTCAAAAAACCTAGTGAAGCCATCAAGTACTTTAAACAATCAATGAGATCCCCTAGATCCAACAATGATAGTTTTGGATTGGACTACACTAGTACTAAAGAAGGAGAATCATCCAAAAGTGGTGAAGAAAGAAGTAACAAAGGTAAGAACTCAAAACCTACTTGTCATAATTGTAGTAAGATAGGTCATACTACTAATGTTTGCAGGAGCAAGACTACAAATTAGAATTCAAAGCAGAAGTTCATGGGTCATTGCTATAAATGCAATAAACAAGGACATCAGGCACATGAATGTAGAACCAACACCATAAGCACACAAAGATTTCAATGATACTACTATAACTATTAGAAGTATGGACATAGAGCATATGAGTGTAGATCCAAACCTAAATGGTCATCAAACAAAAAGACAAAGGTAAAACACAATGGAAACTCTTATAATTGGGATTATAATACAAGGTATAGTTGTCACTACTATCAAGAGTATGGACATCTCACTGAAAATTTCATAATAACACATTTCACAAGTGACTTTAAAAGGTGGTTGAGTTAAACCACATGTTTTATATATTTGAAGACTAGTCACATCAGAAGAAATTGTCCAACAAGGTCAAAGGCACCAAGTAGTGAGTTCAACAAAGGCAGAAGGAAAGGCAGATGTTGAGAATTTCAAAGATGAGATGAACAAGACATGGAAGAGAAAGGAAGATTGTAGCACATCAAGTTCAGAAGGGATAACTTCACCCAGTGGGTTAGGTGATCACACTTCCTCAAATTAAGTAATCAAGAGATAAGTGGGACTAATATTTAAAAGGATATACTACACATCAGTTCTAAGTATTAAGTTCTAAAAATATTACACATGCATGAAGAAAGATTCAAAGTGTTGATTATAATTTAGTAGAAATCTTTAAGTTGTCATAGTTTTCATGTTACTACTGAGCATGAAAAGTTTCACTATGGTTTCCATGTGAAATGTTAATAGATGTTGAGCTATCAAAGGTGATAGTGTTGACTGACCTTGTAGTGGTTTCCAAGTGAAAAGGAAACTTCATGGAAGTCGAGTGAGTTGAAATCTTTATTGAAGTTGAGCTAATAGCTATGTAAGCGCTAAGCATTAAATACAAGGTTTCAAGGTCTATATGATCAATTTCTACTCATTTGACATCATTCAAATTTGAAGGAGAGCATGAAGAGTGAAAAGAAAATTGAAAGAGATCAAACTAGCATTTGCAAGTAGAATTCAACAGTCACTCAACACAATAATAGTAGATTTGTAGAGGTATTTATCATGTGTTGAGCTATGTAGTTTAAATTTTTACAAACCCTGGTTTACATAATGGTGTCTAGTTCTCCAGCTCCTAAAGTTATAGAGGGTGAAGAAGTTTTGAATGTTTAATTGGTAAGAAATTAGATCAGATAACCAAACTTTAGAGCCATTTCTAATATTTCTTACAAGCAAGATCCATCTAGTGCATTGTCGATGTTGCCATCTCGAGTTTTGATTATTCAAGATGTAAGATGTTGGGCTAGTATAGGATACATGGAGATAAGGGAGACCTATGGGAAATTATGTGAAAATGAAGCATTGAAGGATGAATTCAAAAAATAGTAGAGAGAAAAGGATTGACCTATGTCCTAGATTTTCCAAATATTTTCAAGAATGAATGGATTAAGATAGTCCTAAGTAGAATTCATGATAATTCTATATGGTTGGATAATGGACCAATGCAAATCACAAAGAAAATTCTACATAGAGTAATATGGTATCCAACACTTGACTAACCTAAAACCATGAGAAGTGAATCTAAAGAAGTCATTGAGAAGTATATAGGGGTAGTGTGGAACAAATAAGGCATGAAAATTGATATTATCTCTAATCCTCTAATTGCATTTGTAGTGAGGATAATAGCACATAAATTCTACCAATCAAGTAGGCTCAATAGTGTACCATGTATTGTTGTTGACATGGGCTATAAGATAGTAAAGAAGGATCATACCTATGACCTTGCCAAGTTGTAGATGTGACAATTGTTATAAATTTTGGGAGCTATAAGGAAGACCAAAAGTGCACAATGTAAATTTGGTTTAATTCTTGTATGTATGTTCTTTTATGTATAGAATACATTCCCCATATTTGGTAAAGTTTCCTGGAAAACAAGTAGATATTTTGCGGTGTAGATAGGTAAGTTTATGAAGCAAGTAGGAAACAATTTTGAGTTAGTTATGACTAGCTACTTTGAGGACTTCAAGCAATCAATGAAGAAAAGCCCAAGGATACTAGGTTCACTAGTTGAGAAACATTTTAATGATGTTTTCTTTCTAGTTGACACTGATTTTACATATGTTTGGGTTATTTTTCCAAGGATAAGGTAGCTAAGGTGACTAGGCTATGAAATCAATGTTGATGAAGCCTCTGCAATAATAGTAGCACTACTTGCAGAAGATGTAGATGCTAAGGCTATTACCTTTGGAAACTATGACAAGGCTATTACCTTTGGAAACTATGACATGGCTAAATACATGATAACAATGGATTTGACTGAGTCATTAGGAAGAAGAACAAAATTATTAAGAAGTTAAAAGAGAAATTTGGTGAAGGAGTAGATGAACAAGAAGAGGATATACCAGCTCAAGCACCATTGGTCTTAACTCAAGGTCAAGGAGAAAACCAAGTAGAAGAACTAGAAATTGAAGAAGGTGTTGAATGAGAAGAAGCCAATGAAGTACCTAAGAAAAAGAAGAGGAAAGCTAAGACCCTAGCTACTAGTAAATCAAGGAAGGTTGCAAAACCTAAGCCTACAATTTCGTCTACAAGAGCAAACACAAGGGCTACTAAAAAGAAGGCTCAAGAAGAAGACAAGCCAAAAGTGAAGAAGGCTAGACCAACTAGCAACGAAGAGGAGCTTGAGAAGGGATCAAGGAGAAAATACATAACTCTAGTTGAATTCGATGAAGAGAAGATAGAATTTGATGACAACAACCAATTTCAAGTGGTAAATTCATCATCCTTCTTCAAATTTAGATAATATATGTGAGAACATAAGGTATAATGTTGATTTATCTGGTCTCACACATATTAAATTTTGTACATTTGGAAAATTTGAGATGAACCAAGTAGAGGAGTCAATATATGCCATGACGGCAACATTTAAACAAACTCCAATTAAAATTTCCAACTCTCTACCAAAGTAATTATCTAATAGATATAATAGAGTTGAGTAGAAGTGGTAGTATAGTCTAAACATAGAAAGACAAAATAGAGAGACTACACTTGCACAAGTAATGTGACAATTAGATAGGGAAACAATGGCCAAGGCATTAAAGAAGAATTCTAGAAAATTTGCACCAAAATATAGGGTATTCAACATATTACAAAATAAGTTTGAGGATGTTTTAGAAAAGACCACGTTGATTTGGAAATCTTTGTATGGTTTGATAGCACCCAACGCAATTATGCAAGCACCTATTGAGGTAGGTGAGGAAAAATTTGAGTAGAAACAAGTAACTAAGTTAATCCCAGCTGATGCTAAGACAATTACACAAAAGGAAGGCACTAAAACAAATGAAGAAACATAGGTACCAGATGAGGAAGAGCAGTAGACTAAATAGATTGTAGAAGATGCACTAGTGTTGAGTGTCAGTCCTCAACATAGGTGAATATAGAATGTGATAATGTAAAGATTAAGGATGTTTCTAATACTATCATTGAGAACACTAATACCCTCATAGAGGATGACTTGAACAAGATAATGATTGAATCCACTACCCAAGCCAAACTTTGTGAAAATCTTTTATGGTGGTTGTTGATGAAATTGAGAAGGAAAACAAAGTATCTATAGGGGAGATAGTACAAACTAAAGAGACATCTATAGCCCCTCCTCAATTCACATTAATGAAATCTATATTACCCATTGTGGCATATCAAAGGAAGGAGACAACAACTTCCACTATTAGTACATTTATATAGGGTTTTTCAATCTTAGTTAATATACAGAAAAATGAAAATGAGAAGGGTGAGATAGTTGGAGAACACAAAGATGAGATAGAAAAGAACGAAGGAACATAAGTTCTAACAAGTTAGGTAGATACTCTTTTACTGACAACACAAGATCAAGGTGCATCTATGAATGTAAAGAAGGCAAAGGACAAGATTGAAGAGCTAGGTATGACTACCAAACATGAGGAGAAAATTCCAATACAAACATTGATAACTTTACCAAAAATTGCTGCTCCTCCTAGTCAAGATCTTCATAGGCCAAGTATAGAATTTATACCCCTACAATCATCATGGTCAAGTCCTAGCACATCTAAGGAAGCTGAAGTTACATCATTTGTTGATGTGAGCTTGGATGAAGTGATTAAGTTGCCCAAGTTTGATTTTGCAACTATCGCTATAAAATAGATGAGCATACTTCAAGATGCTTCTGTAAAGAGAAGAATCAAGAACTACTTAGATAGGAGCATAGGTAGAAGCAAGCCTTGATAGATATCAAGGACATTTTTATTAATGTATTTAGTATGCCAGCTCCAGAAAAAACAAAGCCAATCATAGAGCAACTAACCAGCTTGGTAGAGAAGCTAAATGACATAGACCTAGATTCAAATGTTAAACTACTTGAATGGTATGAAAGAAAGTTTCAGCATAAGGTTGGTGAAAATATATCAAGTGCTATTGCACTATCATAGGTTGAACTAGCAACCAAAATTGACAATGTGAAAAAGTTACTAGAGAAAATTTTCTCTTTGTACACCAAATTGTGTAATCCCACACTCTTCACACAACAAATAAGGAGTCACATACTAAGTTTGGAGAGTCATATATAGTCATCTAGTATTACTCTACCTAAGTCTCTAGCCTAGAGTGAGAAACATTTCATAAATCTCCTCAACTTTTAGAGTTAGTTAGCAGTATTACACACAGATGAAGCTAATATCAAAGCTAAACTGATCAGCATCTAGTTTATTCTAAATCCACATATGAAGCTATTGTACAAGGAACTAGCTTTTGTAGAAACACTTACAAAGAAATACTTGCATCTTTCTACTCATAAAGGCTTAGTTCATCTTGCTGCCAAGCTAGCCATTCAAATCAAATCATTGGAGGTAGCTTGTGATAACTAGGATGCAACTTTGAAAATAATGCTAGAGGTCCACAAATCATTTTTGGAAAAATACACTCTCAGTGTATAACCCTTTGACCTAAGTGTCAAAATGGGGGAGAATAAGCAATGAAGAAAATGAGAAATAGGGAGAAATAAGAAGTATGGGGGAGATACTATTTTTAAGACAAGAGATTTCAATGATAGAAATAGAGTACATCTACTCAGAAGGAGGAATAATTTTGATTTAGATATAGAATAGCACAATCAACTCAAGGGGAGTTATTGACTTTTTAGGTATGACTGATGAGTCATAAGTTTTTGCAATTTTTTGAATTTTTTGAAATTTTGTATGTATATGGATATTATCTGAGTTATGCTTGAAAGGCTAAAGGTTATTTGTACATGATCAAGTATTTTTCCACTCATGTCAAAAGGGGAGTTTTTTAATCTCAATTTTTTTTTGAAATATAAGTGATAATATACTTAAGTCATTTATTTAGTTCATGCCAAACAAGTAATACATGTCGGGAATAAGTTATCAGATAGTATATGTCAAGCGACAAATATTTACTATGAGCCGAGTAACTAGTAAGTGATGATACTCAAGTGTCGAGCAGATGGTATGTGCCAAGCTATTTAGATGTCAAGTGATCAATGGATGTTGAGTCATTAAGAGGTCAAATTATAGTATTGAAGGTATAATTGATGCCAAGAATCAAGGAATTCAAGTGTCGAGTTACACAATTTTGACATAGTTGTTTGTAATGGCACAAAATTCTATGTAAACCATTTTTGGACTAACTTAAGGATTGTTTTATGATCTTTATTGATAAGGATGAATCTTAAATGTGAATCCCTATGTATTACATGTATCCAATTAGAAAAAGGGAAAGTTTAAGTGGCAATATGGGTGAATCACAACTGTTAATTCATACCTAACCCTAAGTCACCTAGGTCTTCTTAAGGAAGGAAAACCCTAAAGTTTTTATGAATGCTTAAGGAGAATTTAAGAGAGTTTACATGTGTAAACAAAGAATTCATGGTGATTAAGGTGTTATGAATTGAGTTACATTGCAGAATTAGTTAAAGGAGAAAAGAGGAAAGGAAGAAGAGGATAGAAAAGATACATCTTATCAGAAAGGATCAAGTACACATTAGTATAGAGGTGATCTGACATCAAGCAATAGAGTGCTAATTGAGGGATCATTGCTAAGATATTTTAATAGGTGAATCAGTTAAATCTATTAATAGAGTAGTCTTAACAAGTTGTTGTAAATCCTTTAACAGGGTGCTTGCTTCATTGTAAATTAAAGTTCTCTCAGTAGGGACACTTTTAGTAGGGTGTTTAGATTATTTAACAGGGTAAGATCTACCAATCTTGTAAGTCTTTAATAGGGCAGATCTTTCATAGGGAAAATCATATTTCATGATCAAATATTGTAACCTTTATTAGATACACTTTATTACTGCAGTAGTGAAGATTTGTCGGTGTCATTTCCACCCTAGTTTTACCTTCTCCTTGGAGGGTTTTTGGATAACCAAATATCTTGTGTCATACATGTGTTGAATATTTTACTTTCATGCTATGGATATATATGTTTAATTTGGTATTTCAATTTATATGCATAGATTGTGAGATGGATCTGTGGTGAATAGTTTTTGAGGTTGAAAGTTTTAAAGTGCTGATTCACCCACCAAGCCCCCACCCCTGTCTCGAGGTTTACTTCCCTATTGTATTTCCAACAATATGTATGTATGTATGTATGTATAATAAATCTCATATATATAGAATGAATATATATTATTTATGCTCTTAACATAAGTAAAGTATTCCATTTATGGTATTTTCTAGAAAGTATTTATATATCTCATATATATAATTTAATCTTTCTAATAGAATTATAACATTAACAAGCACAAAAAAGGAGATTGTTGATCAAGGTTAATTGAGTAGTGAAAGGAGAAAGAGAAGGATTTATAGATCCAAGTCAAAGAATAAAGTAAAGGAAGATCTAAGATAGAGATCAAATAAAGAAAGAGCAAGATCAGAGATATGAACAAGTAAAGGTAGTTTGTATTCTAACAAATCACTTTATACTACTAATATTTAGCCATTGTGGCATAAAACCTTGGAATTACTGAGTGGACCTAACAAGTTCATGAAACCCTATATGATAACCTTAATTAGTGGTGTTTCTAAGTTTTTTAAATTGGACCTCTCTTTTTAGTCAAGGATAGGGAGTGATAAGGTCTTGATGATCTTTTGTTGGTGAAATCCTCTAATAAGTTCAAAATAACAAAGTGTATGTAACCTTTAACAAGGTTTTCTCTTAGCATAGATCACTTTATAAGAGTAATATTTTTGGGTTGTCAGTCCTAGGTATTTTTTCCCTTAATAGGGTTTCCACGTTAATAATCTTGGTGTCAAATTCTGTAATCGTTATTTGTGTTACAATTTGTTTTATATGTTTTACAGCTTACTGCAACTCAATAATAACCAGGATACCATTGGGTACTAACTAGAAATTTACTAACAGTCAATAATGTAATGAATAGTTTGATAATATTTTGGAAACAAGTGAATGAATGGGTATAATATTGAGTCGGATGTGTCTACCAAGTTACTTTTGTTGATGTTTATGATGCTTTGATAGTGTTGAAATCTTTGAAAGGGATTCTATGATAAGGTGACATGACTCATTCACACCCCTCCCCCCCCCCCCCCAACAAGTTATTTAATAGATGGATGAAGGAAAGCAAAAATGTTCAAAGAAAGTGATGATCTCACCTTAAATGGGCACTAAATCATCATTAAATTAAGGTACATCTAGTTTAATATATTGCATCAGGAAATAGATAATTGAGTTTCCCTAAGGGAAAACATATTAAGAAGTGGTCATCTCCTCCTTGTGCCTTCATGAAATTTAACACAAGAAATTATTCTCAAGGAAATTTTTGTGCTATTTAAATTGGTGTTGTTGCTCATGAGAAAAATGAGTGGTAATTAGATGGAATCTTGAGAGATTCTTGAAGATATAATGTGGACTTTATCAATGGGATGAATAAGACTCATTTCTAAAATAGATTATGATTTTGGCATCCATTTTAAACAAAAGGAATTATCATATATATTCTTTATGTTTATCTTTAGTGGTTAAAAAAAATCTTAATCTAGCCTCAAATTTTTGTTTTATCTCCTTTATCAACACCCCATAAAATGAAATGAGGTGGTTGGTCTTTTAGCTAAATGGGCTTCTGGGTGGATTTAATGTTAGCAAGGGATTAATTGGGATAACTTGAACCTTGATAAGGCTCAAAAAGTTCTTCAACATCTTCATGATGACAAAGGGGATTAATAGTTGTTGCCTTTGGTTGAGAAGACCTAGTTATGATAGGTAGTATTTTTTTTAATCATTTGGTGTTTTAAGGAATAGTGTTTACATTACCTAAGAAATTAGTTTAGAACATTTTCTATATTTATTTTTTTAGACATGAGATTAATTTTAGTTAGGCACTTTAGTATTTTGTCCTACTTCCTCTAGTTGATACATGTGTGAGGCACCTAAGGCATGCACATTAGACACGTATATGCAAAGTTTTCATGTCCACTTCTGAGATCCCATCCTTAATGGGTATAATTAGCATGTGTTCCTTGCCTTGCCTTCTCACTTCACTTTCTTTCCTATATATGCAAGGTTATATGTCCAATTTTTTCAACTCTTTGATAATATCAATCAAGCTTAATTTTGTGCCAATGGTTTGTGGTTTAGTCTTTTCCTATTGATCTTAGTAAATACCAACATTAGGTCATAGGATCTTCTCTGAGAAGGTAATACAATACCATGTGAGATCATATTGAGGGGTTCAAAATGGAAAAAAGGTGGCAATATATTTCCTAAAATGGGAGGATGTGTCTTTTGTGGAGTGTTGGAATATTCAAATATGGAAAGAGTACTTATGAGAGGCGGGGGGTGAATCATAAGTATCCCACTTTAGTCAATAAAAATTCTAACTTAAAGTAAATTGCATGCATGTAAATACATCAAATAAACGTGTAATAAAACTCATGCATCAATAACACTTAACACCAAAATTTTGGTAACCCAGAAACCCTCCAAGAATAAGAAGGAAAAACTGGGGTGGGGATGATACCCACAAAAATTACTGCAGCAATATTGTTCAACCACTTCTAATGGTTTGCCCTGTTAAAGGCCTGCCCTGTTAAAGGCTTTACACTATATTAATAGTGACCTAGTTAGAGGATTTACAAACACTTAACATGAAGTGTCACCCGGTTAAAGTATTTTAATCACCTAATCAAAAGGATCTTACAAAATAGCTGTAAAGCTAACCTATCACCATAGGATTTTCATTCTAATACAATTGCTAGAGAGTATTAGATACAATAAACCTGATAGATTGCAATCCTTGATTGTTGAATGCAGGCTCCTTTTTCGCCTTCTCCTGATCTTGATCCTTTGTGATATGATAACCCTTGCTTCTGAAAATAGATTTTCTTATGCACCCTTGTATGTCCTTCCATATGTATAATGAAATTTTGTCTTCCTTATAAAGACTTCAAAGACTTAGGGTTTGATTTGGATCTACGATCCATATTGAATCTCAATTTCTCGCTCAATACTTGTTTTTTACTGATTGGTTGCATCCCTTTATTATTTTTCTTATTGGATGCATGTGAGTTGCACTAGAAAAATAAAAGATTCGATTTTATCATTAAATCCCTCGAAGTTTACCTTCTGTCGGCTGCAAAAACTGTTTGCATCATAGTTTGTGCAATTTCAAACTTTTATGCTGATCTACTGAGTTACTTGGCTCCTAAAGTATTTCTGATACTCGGCACATGCTATTTCCTAGATAGCTTGGCACCTGAACAAAAATGTATCACTCGGCACATGTTTTACTTGGCACTTGTTAACACTTGGCACCTATTGTACTCGGCACTTGTTAACACTCGGCACCTATTGTACTCAACACTTGTTAACACTTGGCACCTGTTGTACTCAGCACTTGTTATCACTCGGCACTTGTTATCACTCGGCACTTTATCTTACTTGGCACTTAATTTTGATCTTGGTTAAGTGTATTGACACTCAGTTGTCAAATTTATTCTTTAAGCTAACAATCTCCCCCTTTGACATGAGTGGAAAAAACACTTAATTAAGATCCATGTGACTCAGTAATTTATCCTTCATTCAAAATTTGCTCCCAAAATTTGCTATCTCAAAATTTACTATCTCAAAATTTGCTATCTCCCCCTTTTATCATACTTATCATTTTATTCCTATACTTAACTCTTATTACTTATTCTCCCCCTTTTTGACACTTATGTCAAGGGTCTTACAATGAAATACCATACTTAGCCAAAAATGTGCTATTTACTTCAAGGAGTACCTTCAGAGCTGCATCCCAATTTCCTAATGTGACATCCAATGTCTTATGCTGGATGGCAATCTCTGCTGCTAGGTGTACAAGTCCATCAGATGAAGAAAGATTGGGGTCTTTCCTGAGGACTGTCTCCACATTTATCTGCTCCTTGTGAAGTAATTCCAAATGAGGACTAATTGACAATTGAATTTGTATCAATTTTTCTTTTGTGGTTGCCTCCTCTACTACTAAGATAGCTAACTCTCTTTGTGTGTGAAGCGATTGGTCAAAATGCTTCTCACTCTGAGCTGGATCTGTGGGGAGTTGCATGCTAGAAATTTTCAGATTTTTTTCCAAGCTCAGTATTTTCTGGCTAGTGTGCTGTGTGAATGTGGAAAAATCACACAACTTGTTGTACAAGGAAAAGATGTTTCCTAGTACAATTTTAACTGTTTTAATTTTCTTTGCCATTTCTTCTTTAGACAGTGCTATATCACCGGATATTTTACTATTTACTTTACCTTGAAACTTCTTTTCTAACCATTCAAGCAATCTGGCATTTGTTTCCTAGTCTTCATTAGTCACCTAGTCAACTATATCAGATAGTTGTTCCATAATTGGTCTTGACTCATCTGAAGATTGTAAGCAAAAAGCTTCTGTAAATATGTCTTTAATTTCATTCAAGGTAAGCTTATGCTTGTATTCTTTTCTTAGTGCTTCTTGTCTCCTTCTTTTGTCTAATGCACTCTGAATTTCATTAATCTTTTCTTCAATAAGAGTGCTAGATTCATAATATGGGATCTTTATTTCTTCATCAAGCTTAGGAACTCCATAGTGAAGTTTCCTGACTGCCTTTGATGAACTCGAGCCTGGTGTTCTGATTTTCAGCTATAATTCATCTGTGCTTGGCTGCTGAAGAGTTTGTGTTGGAGTACCAGATTTTGGTAATGCAACCAGTGTTTGTATTGCAATCTCCTCCTTCTTCTTTGTCTCATCTTTTTCTTTAGCTTGAATATCCCTTTTATGAATGCTAGGTGGGGTTGAACTTGTTGGTTGTTGAGATGTTTCATTTATTTCCCCTACTGTTGTACTCAGCACTTGGAGTGTATAAGTGACTATACTTGGTGGAGGTGGTGGTGGAAGAAATAGAATGCCAGTAGTTTGTATGGTTGAGGGTGGCACTAGTGCCTTTACCTTGACTTCTAGATTCTGTAATTCATCAACACTGACCAATACAGGATTTGAGCTTAATTTTGCTACTAGTGATGATTGGTCAAGGATTTCCAAATCCTCTGCAGTTAATGGATTGATGTTTAGATTTGAAGTATCTGTAACATCCTTTATTTTTATGATATCTGTAGGTGTGATGGTGGCATGAGGAGTACTAGGAGGAGATACATGTATGTCTTGCATACATTGATCTTGTGGCTCAGTTCTATCCTTCTCTTCCTCTTTCTCCTCATTATGTGCCTCTTCTTCCTTTTCTTCTTTACTCTTCTTCTCCACTAGTTCCTTTTCTTTTTGTTTGGTTTTTGATACTTTCTTTTCCTTTGTCTTGGCACTTGCCTTTGCCTTATATTCTTCATTATATACATCTTCAATTTTCTTGTAAACTATTTTCCACAATCTTGTGGATTTAGTAACTACCTCTTCAATTTTATTCTGCAATATGCGGAATGCTCTATACTTGGGAGTGAATCTGTTATTATGCCTTTTTACGGCATTTATTATTTGATCTTTAGTCAAATCAGGCAACAATATTGCTAATGTTGACTCCCTTATTTATTTTTCCATTTGTAAACAAAAATGTCATTTATCCTCTACAATTTTATACAATTCTCTTGGCATAGATTCATCTAAATCTAGAGGTGTGTGCTTATACTCAGCCATCATAGCATACATAGATTCCTCTAATTTATTTTGCTCTTCTTTGGTGAGCTTAGAAAAATTTAGGTTCTTTAGACCTTTTAAATCATTATTTCTAATTTTTGAACATAATTTATCAACAATAGTCTGGGGTTTGTGTCTTACCACTTGAAATTGACTATTGTCCTCTGACTCTATTTTCTCCTCATCTACTTCAGGCTGAGGAATAAATTTCCTTTTCTTTGACTCAGCAGCAGTCTCCTTTGAGTCTTTCTTCTTTCCTTTTGCCTCCTCTTGAGCTTTTTGTGCTGCAGCCCTTGTGGTAGGTCTCTTTAATGCAGGGGCAGCTACTTTCCTCCCCTTGGATTTAGGAGCAGAAGGAGTTGTGGTCTTTCTCTTAACTGGTGCTTCCTTGGCTTCTTCTACCTCAGCACTTTCCTCTTTGTCTTCTCCTAACCCTTGAGTCTGACCTTGAAGTTTATCTCCTTCTTCTTCAATGTCTTCTCCCTCTTCTTCTGTTGTTCCTTCTTCTTCTTCCACGCCAAATTTTCTTTTGATTTGTCTCACCATTTTCTCTTTCTTCTTTACTACTGAAGTAGTCTTCAAATTTGTTATTACATTTGATTTGACAACATCATAGGTTCCAAAAAAATTTGCATTTTTATCAGCTTCTTCTGCAAGTAGAGCTGTTATTGCTGCAGAGGCTTGATCAACATCAAGTTCATAACCTAGTGGCCTAAGCCATCTTATTCTAGGTATAACTGCTTGTATGTAAGTATAATCTATATCTACAAGAAAAAAAATATCTTTTTCATATTTCTCAGTCAATGAGACTAGAATTCTCATTCTTTGTTTCATGGACTTTTTTTAGTCCTCAAAATAACCAGTCATTTGGGCATCAAAATTCTCACCCATTTGTTCAATGTATCCATTAATTTGTTCAACAATTGTTTTATCTGGATTCCATCTTACCTTACCCATAGAAGGAAATTCTTTCATCGGATAAAAAAACATGCACATCAAAACTGATCCAAATTTGCATTGAGCTCCCTTGCTCTTCCTTATAGCTCCCAGATTTTCATTAATCTATTGAAACATGAGCTCTGCCAAATCATAAGTGTGATCCCTTTTGACTATCTTGTATACAACATCAACTGCTATACAAGGTACACTGTTTAACCTGCTTGATTGATAGAATTTATGTGAAATGATTCTCATAGCAAAATCTAGTAGGGGATCTATGACTGTGTCGATAGTCATTCCTCTATTGTTCCATTTGACACCTATATTTTTCTCTATTACTTTCCTTTTGTCACTTCGCAGGGTCTTTGGCCGATCTAGGGTTGGAATACCAGTAACCCTGTGAACAGTTTTCTTAGTGAATTTTACTAGCCCTAACTCTAACCAAAAAGCTCCATCATGTATTTGGCTCAAAACTATTCGTACCCATTCAGTTTTGAAAACAGTCGAAAATGCTAGGGTTTTGGTCAATCCTTTTCTTTCAATTATTGAAAACTCATTTTTCAGTACTTTGTTTTCACATAGTTTATCATATGCATTATGAATTTCTAAGTCTCCTATGGCACCAATTTTGCAATTATAACATCTGTGAACATCTTGGACCATAACAACTTTATCTGAAATAACTGATAATGCACTTGCAGGATCATTCTTGTATGCTACTTCTGGAATGGGCTTAAATTTAGGTTGTTTAACTTCGTTGCTGACCAACTGAACTTCATGACTCTCTATACCCTTAGTGGTTCTTGACCCAGATGCCATTGTTTGCCAAACTAGGGTTTATAATTTAAACAAGTTTATAAGTCCTACGTAGCTTGGCACTTAAGTAAAATACCTTAAATTGATGAAATTTGTCTTGAATCACTGTTGAAATCTTCACAAATGGCTTCTAAGCTGAGCTTGATCTTCTCCGCTCTTTTTGGCTTTGCTTCTTTTTCGAATGGTGGGAAAATGATCGAAAATCAGATTTGTGTACCCTTCAAAATAGAGTAATAAATGCTTAGTACACTGCCAACTGTCTACTCGGCATTTGAAAAGTTTCATCATGACTCAGCTGCCACTATGTTTTACTTTACTCGGCTCCTATTGATATTTCATAGCTCGGCATCAACTATCAACTCGGTCGTTGTTAGCAACTCGGCTCCTAAAGGCAACTTTGACAGATCTTCACAAAAGTTGTCAATTTTGATTTAGCATCTCTGTTTATGCTGATTTCATTTTTGCAGTTCTTATATGTCTTGGGACTAATTTATGATGTAACTTGGTTTATCAATCCCACACACCAATTCTTTGCTTAATTTGATGAAGTGTGATCACTTGACCTATTAGGTGAAGTGATCTATGTACTTGATGTGCTAGACTCATCTTTCTTCCTCCATGTCTTATTCATTTCACTTCTGATATGTCCAACATCTATCTTTGCCTTTCCATTGCTGAACACAGAACTTGATGTCTTTGACCTTGTTGGGCAATTCCTGCTGACATGACCAGTTTTTAAGCAACTGAAACATGTGGTTTGACTCAACCATCTTTTGTAGTTCCCTCTAAAATGTGTACTTATGCAGTTCTGTGGGA
Source organism: Cupressus sempervirens (assembly GCA_028749045.1). NCBI lineage: Eukaryota > Viridiplantae > Streptophyta > Pinopsida > Cupressales > Cupressaceae > Cupressus > Cupressus sempervirens. Next base: position 176,174,721 of record CM053784.1, on the reverse strand, counting down.
TATGTCCATATTCTTGACAATAGTGACAGTTGTACCTAGTGTTGTAATCCCAAAATTCATAGTTTGATGTCTTTACTGGTTGATTTATTGTCCACATAGACTTTGATCTACATTCAAAAGCTCTATGTCCATACTTTTTGCAATTATAACAATGTCCATCAAATTTTGATGTCTTGATAGTTTGGGTTCTGCATTCATATGCTTGATGACCTTGCTCCTTGCATTTATGACAATGATTTATGCTTTTAGGTTTGTCATGTTGATGGGCATTCTTGCTTCTACAGACATTAGATGTATGTCCTTTCTTTCCACAAAAATAACATGTAGGTTTAACATCTTTACCTTTTTCACTTCTTTGTTCTGCACTCTTTGATTATTCTCCTACTTCAGTGCTGTTATATCCAAGCCCTGTTGTATCATGAGTTGATCTTGGAGATTTCAGTATTTGCTCAAAATATTTGATGACTTCACTTGATTTGTTGAGATTTTCTACCACCTCTCTTTCTTTGTTCAATTCATTCTACATTTGTTCTTTCTGCATCTTCAAGGTAGAGATCTCAATATCTTTCATATTGAGTTCATGATGAAGATTCATCATTTGAGCAAGTGTATCCATCTGCATGTTTGAGATCCTTGTCAATTCAGTACATTTTTCTTCAAGTCTGTTTGCAAGATTCCTTTTGTCATTTTCCATCATGACCTTATCATCAACTGCTCTTTTCTTTTGTTCAGTAATTTCACATATCATTATAGCCTATGATTCATGTTCCATCTTGAGAGATCTTATCTCATCTGCTCAAATTTTATTTTTCTCCATCAGTTCTGCTATTGTTGCATCAAACTCTTTAGTGTCTCCACTAGAAAATATGTTGGTGGTATCAATCTCCTTGTAGTGTATATCATTTTCAGCTATGGCTAGATCCTTCCTCTTTTTTAATCAGTTTCTCAATTTGTTTATGAATTCCTCCAAGCTATGCAGAGAAAGTTGCACATCTATCACCTGATTTTCAATGATCTTTCTAAGTTTGAAAGCTTCCATCTTTAGATATTTTCCTCCAAGCTATTAGGCTTTTCCTTGTGAGAACCTGACTTGCTCTGATACCAATTGTTGGAATATTCAAATATGGAAAGAGTACTTATGAGAGAGGGTGGGGGGGGGGTGGGGGGTGAATCATAAGTATCCCCCTTTAGTCAATAAAACTTCTAACTTAAAGTAAATTGCATGCATGTAAATACATCAAATAAACATGTAACAAAACTCATGCATCAATAACACTTAACACCAGAATTTCGGTAACCCAAAAACCCTCCAAGAATAAGAAGGAAAAATTGGGGTGGGGATGATACCCACAAAAATTACTGCAGCAATATTGTTCAACCACTTCTGATGGTTTGCCCTGTTAAAGGCCTGCCCTATTAAAGGCTTTACACTATATTAATAGTGACCTGGTTAGAGGATTTACAAACACTTAACATGAAGTGTCACCAGGTTAAAGTATTTTAATCACCTAATCAAAAGGATCTTACAAAATAGCTGTAAAGCTAACCTATCACCATAGGATTTTCATTCTAATACAATTGCTAGAGAGTATTAGATACAATAAACCTGATAGATTGCAATCCTTGATTGCTGAATGTAGGCTCCTTTTTCGCCTTCTCCTGATCTTGATCCTTTGTGATATGATAACCCTTGCTTCTGAAAATAGATTTTCTTATGCACCCTTGTATGTCCTTCCATATGTATAATGAAATTTTGTCTTCCTTATAAAGACTTCAAAGACTTAGGGTTTGATTTGGATCTATGATCCATATTAAATCTCAATTTCCCGCTCAATACTTTTTTTTTACTGATTGGTTGCATGTCTTTATTATTTTTCTTATTGGTTGCATGTGAGTTGCACGGGAAAAATAGAAGATTTGATTTATCATTAAATCCCTCGAATTTTACCTTCTGTTGGCTGCAAAAATTGTTTGCATCATAGTTTGTGCAATTTCAAACTTTTATGCTGATCTACTGAGTTACTCAGCTCCTGAAGTATTTCTGATACTCGGCACATGCTATTTCCTGGATAGCTCGGAACCTGAACAAAATTGTATCACTCAACACATGTTGTACTCGGCACATGTTGTACTCGGCACTTGTTAACACTTGGCACCTATTGTACTCGGCACTTGTTAATACTCGGCACCTATTGTACTCGGTACTTGTTATCACTCGGCACTTGTTATCACTTGGCACTTTATCTTACTCGACACTTACTTTTGATCTTGGTTAAGTGTATTGACACTCAGTTGTCAAATTTATTCTTTAAGCTAACATGGAGTTATGGAGTGAGGGTTTATATAGGTTAACAAGTGTGAGGGTATCAGGTGGCTATTAGAGATGGTGACAAAAATGAGTTTGGGGTGATAGTTTTTTTTAAATAAGGGGATTCTAAAGTATGTCATACACACACATGTTATAATTAAAATTCACTAAATGAAGCCCCTATGAATTAATTATCCTTATGGAATCATTTTTTTATATGTATCATTCAAAAAATTTCTATATTTAAAAATCTACATGGTCTACACATTTATTTATCTCTAATTTATATCTTTCCCAAAAAAAAATTGAAACTTCTAGGTACCTTTTTGGATTGAGAAATTCAAAGATAATGGGATAGTAAAATTCATATGTACATGATTAAATCCAATTCATAGAGGAATAAATTTACTACAATGTTTCATATGAATATGGACTTGATAACTTAATTATCTCCTCTATTGTATTGTTTAGATTCTTATAGAGAAGTACATATTTATGGAAGGTGATAAATCTTCATGAACATATTTATTGTTCTAGTTAGGGCACTTTTAAGAAAAGTGATAAGTATTTCTAAGAAATAAGCAAGATTTACAATATTAGTAGGGTATTCCTAACTATGATTTTTGTAATCAAACTACATTGTAGGCTCAAGTTCATGCACAAGAATAAAAATCATTGTGAGGCAATGAAATGTGATAATTATTCTCCTAATTTATTCTTTATATGATAGAGTTATGTTATTAAAAAATGATATTACCAAGAAATTGGCATCAATTTTCCTTCACTCCCCCTACCAAACTCTTACTCCAAAATGGAAAACATGTGAATGTATAATTTATTCCATAATCCATGTTGTGCATACTTAAGCATTAAGGGCACAAGGAATGTTCAAATAATTTATAGATTCTTGTACATTTTTGTCAAATTTGTATGAATATCTCATTTTCTTTATATTGTGATTGATATATTGCATTTAAAATACTATCTAATGAACATTTATAGGGATACTCCCCAAGTTATGCATAGCCTAAAGGATAGGAGATATGTAACTATCTCTTATTCATTGGATTGTTCTCTTATCAATTTTTACCATAGGAATTTATAACTCTTTAGAAATTATAAAATGTGGGTTGGAGAGCTAGTATCTGATGTTTATAACTACCTAAGAAGTATTAATAAATTATGAGGGTTCATGTTATCCTTAGTTAATCCCCTTGAAAGAATTATTTTATGACCTTTAAATATTGGTAGACAATAAACAAGCATGCAATAGCCTAGATGTGACTTTTGATGTTATTATCAATTCTTTTAAAATGCTCCAAGTCCAAATGTTATTAGGAATTCTCCTTGTTAATCCTTACGATATTCAAATGATTTATGACAATTCGTAGATATAAATTAACATTTTAATGGAAGTATTTAAATGTAAAACTATAAAAAATAGTTGTACACACACATGCCATAATTTTTTATTAAAATCAACAACATAACAAGTGTGCCAACCCTTAAACAACCAAAACCCTAAGGCATCTAAATATCTACAACATATTAATAATGGTTTTTACTATTACAATAAAAGGCCATTGATCAAATCCTATTAATAGAGTTAGTAATTCATTTTACAAAACTTTCTTAGAGAATGAGGGGACACACTTGGTCACTTACAACATAGGGGCCAAAAAAGGCCAATAATAGCACAATAACAACACACTTCTAGCAACCCATTAAGAGGGAAAAACTTAAAAGGGTATTTTGAAAGGCCTCCTAGGCCTTCATATTGAATACCAAAGAATAGCGAAAACTAGCTAGTAGTAGAGAGAAACATCACCCCAATAGAGATATCAGACCCTGCTTTGCAAAAATCATTTTCATCTCAATAGAAAATGATACAACCTCTATAAGAGTAGATAAGTTGGTGGTCATCATATTGGAGATCTTGTTGTAGTCACTTCTAGGTAGTAATAGAAAAGAAGATGCCACAAAATTTTACAAACAACCTTTATCACAAAGAAAATCTTCACTATTATAGGAAACTTTCATCTCCATAGAAACTATGAAAGATGCATAAACAACAAAAAAGTGTCAACCTCCATTTGTGGTGAATAAGACACACACCCTAAAAATTGGGATGAGTACACATACCATGTTAGTTCTCAACTATTCTTGTATAAAAGGACTAGATATAATAATTTGAGTTTTAAATTTGCATTTGTATTATATGAAATTACTCTCATATATCATAAGACTTATCTAAGACAAAGAATGATAATTATCAAGATTGAGAGTGAGTATATGAAAGTATGAGATAGTAATAGAGAGAATATATAGAGGTATATGAAAATATAATGAGAATAAGATAAAATATATATAAATATAAACAAACAAGAATGTATAAAGATCATAAAAAAATATAAAATGTTATGATATAATCATATTAAACTATTATCAAAATAAACTAAACAATAAATAGAAATATAATTCCATGCTTGATTTATTTATTTTAATAAAATAAAACTCCCTAATAAATTGAAAAATTACAAAGAGCTTTAGTAGCATCTACAATGTAACCCTAGGAGCATTTTGTCACTACATACAGTTCCCTCTGTTGTGGCTGCACTAAGGTTTTTTTTTCTCCATTAATGTGTGTCAACACAGAAAGGAAGGGACAAATTAAACATGTCAAGTTTCTCTAGAAAAGTTTATTGTTATGAACCCCTAGTCATCTCTCTGTCCTTTTTTTTCTCTTTAAAAAAGCCAAAACTTTGTTGATTTTTTTAGTGGCATAACATTGCAAAAGTAGTTAGTTGTAGTTTCAAGTAGAATTGAGGTGGTAAAACCAAAGGAATACATTATTTTCTAATTTCTAAGGTTGACTAGAGACCCCTTGTTTTCAGTTCTTTGATAATTTTACCCTCTGTACTAAGTTATGTGACTAAAAGAGGAGATGAGAGGGGGTCATTCCATGGAGGAGACATGTGCTACTATTGGCTCAAAAGGAGCATTGGAATATACATAGGTACAAAAGTCAATATTAAGAAGAAATATAAAGATATTTCTACAAAGAATGGTGGAGAGACTACAAAAAGAAATGAAGTAGTAGTTGAGTAACACATGGAGGAACAAGAAATCATAATTCAAGTTAAAAACTAACATTTTTTTCTCTAATGATGTTATGGATTCCATTGAATAATGCCAATATAGATCAATTATTTTTTTCTTCTAAAGAGAGGTTCCATGTGAATTTGAATTTTGTAAATGGATCAACCTTAACTAGAAAATCTAATGGTGGGAAATTGAAAATTTAAGAGATTTAGGAAAGAGCTACGTTTCTTGTAAGTTTGTGAATGTTGAACATGCATAGGTTGTGCTTCAATATGTAACAAGGGTTATTTACATACAAATTTTCTACCTTTAGGCATGCACTTTGGATTTTTCATCCTGAAGGTACATATAAGTCACATTATCCTATTGTGGGTTGAACTTTCTTATTTAAATCTAGCTTTTAGACCTTTCTTGAGAGGATATTTTTCTCAATTGGGAAGTGTGTGCAAGTAAAACTAGTGTACTAAGAACAAGAATCAATGATAAGATTTTACAAACTAAATTATTGCAACACTTAGATTAGACAATTTAAGTGCTTTAAAACAACCAAAATAAAAGCCTTGCAATTAAATAGATCATTTTTTGAGTGGATTATTTCTAAAATGATGGAATGTGTACTCAATTGATGCTCAATACTTCAAGGATGAGATAGGACGTACTATAGAAAATATATGAGTGATTTATCAATGGATTTTTCAAGTAAAATGGGCATAATAATAGTACTTTGATAGTTTTTTTTGGCTCTCAAATATGCACTATAAGTTTCTTCTTGATTATGGATTTAAATAAAGGAGTGAATGGTTCAATTTATAGGCAAGCAGAGGTAGAAATAGATGATCAAGATGAAAACTTGGGGAAATCACAAGATTGGCCAAGATGAAAAGAAAATGGAGCACAAGGATTACACTTTCTCAAATGCATAGCCTTGTGACACTTTTCACAAGGAGAGTGCATGTGAGGGGATTATGGTTGAGGGGAATGTGACCATTATGGGAAATGGTAAGGGGATAAGGGTATAAGAGGTGGATGGAGTGTGTAAGAGAGGTGTAAGTGTTAGCATGAATGTTGATGATACTACATTGGGGGACTATCCTAAGCATTGGAGAGTATTGACATGTTGTATTCATGATTGTGTTTATCATTGATGTCGACATAGTAGTAAGTTTATGAAGATTGGCAGAGTAGTAGAGAGAGATCCTTGTTGTATGGAAAATGGTTTGATGTTCTAGTGATGTGCAGTCATGGACATGTTCAGTACTATGTCCTGAAGATGTGGTTTGATGCGTAGAGCCTAAGTCAAATATGTACAAAAGATATGTTTGATTTACATAGAGAAACACAAAAATAGAGTACTTGTAAAGTAGTTCCTAATGGTTGTTCTCTATATTTCATCTGAGATGCATTGAAGAGATACATGATCATCTAGTGATAGAGGATAGTATTTTGATGATGTTAGCAAGTGCAAGCCCTAGTATCACACTTGTGAAGTTTTGTATAGATTGTGAGCTAACAGTGCTATTGTAATTGTACTTAATTAATTATCTTATTATAATTAATTGGGAAAGCCTCAAGGCTAACTCAAGGGATTAATTTAAAGATATGGTATAAAGGAAAGAGATTTTCCTTTTTGTAAAAGGAAATCAAGCATTGTATGAAGTGTGAAGTTTGAAAATAAGTAGACTGTTTGGTGAATGTGAGTAAGTAATCCAAGGGATTATTATATTCAAGATTTGTAATTTGGTTACATGATCAAAAGTAGTAGAAGTCCAGTTGATAGAATAGAGAAAGGAAGTATTGTTCAAATATATTATGCTACAAAGAATAATACAGATCAATTAGATAATGGATTCATTGGTCTTGCCTTGAAGTTGTTTTTGGCAGTGGGTCCAACTGTCTTCCATAACTCTTAACATGGTTGGAATCTCCTAACAAGGATTCAAAGTCTCCTCATAGGGATTGATGTATACTAAATGTTTTTATAGGCTCCTAACGGGTCCATCCTCTAATAAGGAACATTTATATTAGCACATCATCTTGTGGGTATCATCCCCACCAGGGTTTCCCTTTGATCAAGGGTTTCCCTAGTTAACATATCTAGTTTTATTGTGTATGACTATCTTGTTGTAGTTTTTTATTAGATTTCTCATATGGTCAAAGTTAAATAAGGTTGATAATTATGATATTAGTTGTATAACTAATTCAACCCCCACCCACCCCCCCACCCCCCCCTTTTAGTTATATGGGTGGAGTATATAACAATTGGTATCAAAGCATTAGGTCCTTTAAGGATAAGCTTAATAGATTTGGGAGATTGATGGTGAATATTTTCAGAAAGGATAGTCCAAAGTTAGATAGAGGATATTTTGTCTCATAGAAGATGGAGATTCTCAGTGAGTTATCAGATATGTGTAAAGATCTAAGCATTGAGTTTCCTAATCTAGAATCTTTTTGTTGCATACAAAAGAATAGAAGTGCATACAAAGAAGACATGAAGATTCAAGAAGGAAATTGATCTACTTATGAAAAGAGAGTCAGAAGGTATGAAAAAATATTTTTTTTGGACATGTAAAGAGCTTAGTTAATTTTCATCAAGATATTCTATGAGAGAAGTAAAATATAGAAAGAGTTCACTTTCTATTGAAGTTAATAACCTTGTAATGGTTAAAAATGAGGAAGTAAAAGAAGAGCTAGCTCTAGTAACTATTATTGAAGAAGATAATTCTCAAATTGTTAGATAGAATGTAGAAGTTTTCTTTGAGACTAACAAGGATCTATAGAATGATGTGCAAATTGTTGAGGAAAGAGGAGAAAGATTTGAACCTAGAAATAGGATAAGAGTTGAGATGTCAACTTCTATCTCTAATGGGAATATGACAAAGAATCACCCCCCAGAGTAGATAATAGGAAGCAAAGATAAAGGTGTGATGACAAGGAACAAAGTTAATGATGAATTATGGTTAATTTCTCAAGTAGAATCAAAGAGTTTAGATGAAGCATGTAAAGATGGTCATTGGATTCAAGAAATGAAGGAATAATTGGATCTTATTGTGAAAAATGATACATGGGAATTAGTTCCTAGACCTAAGGACCAGAATGTCATAGGAACTAAATGGGTATTCAGAATCAAGATGAATGAGCAAGGAGAAGTAGTGAGAAACAAAGATTGACTTGTGTGCAAAGGTTATTTGTAGCAAGAAGGCATTGATTATGAGGAGAAATATGCCCCTATCACTAGAATGGAAGAAATAAAAATGTGCTTGGCTTATGCAGCAAATAAGAAGTTTAACGTTTATCAGATGGATGTTAAATCAATTTTCCTGAAGGAAGAACTTAAAGAAGAGGTATACATTGATCATCCTATAGGTTTCCCTCTAATAGAAGACAAAGACATGGTATGAAAACTAAAGAAAGCTCTATCTGGACTAAAGCAAGAACCTAGAACCTAGTACATAAGGTTGGGAAGCTATTTGGCAAAACTTGGATTTGCTAAAGGTATAACAAATAATAACTTGTATTCAAAAGAAATTGAGAATGGTTTGTTGATAATAGTAATATTTTTTGATGACATCATATTTGGAGGAAATGATGAAGAAAGTGATAATTTTGTTGAAGAGATGAAGAATGATTTTGAAATGAGCATGATAGGGGAAATCAAGTTTTTCCTAGGATTGTAGATTGTGTAGAATAGTGATGGTATTTTCATTTCACAAGCTAAGTACTTGAAAGACTTGTTGAAGAGATTTGGATTGGAAAGTTGTAAGACTATTAGTACACCTATCATAACTAGTCACAAGTTATCTAGCAAAGATGAAACACTTGTAGTTGAGTAGAAGAAGTATAGATCCATGATTGGAGGTTTACAATAACTAACTTGCACTAGACCAAATATAAAAAATGTAGTTGGGATTGTAATAGATTTCAAGTTGATCCTAAAGAGTATAATTTTGTAGCAATAAAGAGGATATTCAAATATTTGAAAGGAACATCTCACTATGCAATTTGGTATGATATATCAAGTGATTTCACTCTATGTCCATATACTAATGCAGATTGGGAAGGTATTATGTATGACAAAAAGAGCACCAGTGGTGGAAAAAAATTTCTTGGAGGAAGATTGGTTTCATGGCTAAGTAAGAAACAAGATTGTATTTCATAGAGCATAGCTAAGATAGAGTATGTTGTAGCAGCAAATAATTGTAATCAAGTTATATGGATGAAGAAGATGTTGAATGATATCAGGATTGATTTTATAGAACCTTTATCATTTACTATGATAACACAATTATAGTGAGTATGTCTAAGAATCTTGTATTTCATTCTAATACTAAGCATATATCTATTAAGTGTCATGTGTTAAGAGAGAAGGCAATAGAAAAAGAGATTAGATTAGAGTATGTGAGTACTAAAGATTAGATTATAGATATTTTTATGAAACCTTTACCCAAAGATAAATTTGAATTCTTGAGAGTTATGCTTGGGTTTTATGTCCCTACTTACTTTTAAATAGATGATGTAGTAAGTGAATCAGTCCAAAGGTACAAAGCACTATTGTTAGACTGGACTTAATGTTGATGCTTCCTAAATGGGGGAGCATCTGTGATGAGTTGGGTCATTAAAGACTCTTGGTATTTGGTCTTGAATAGTGTCTTTCAACACTTGAGCTGGTTGAAGAATTGGAGTAGTAATTTGATATATTGCGGCCTTATACATTGATTTCAATGAGAGAGAATATGAATGAAAAATTTCTCCCAAGTAATGGGGGAGAAGAACTCCTAGTAAATGGAGAGAAGAAAAAATATGTATAGAGAGAAAATCAAGGAGATTTAGAAAGATCCATGTAAAGAAAGAAGGAATAATATCTCTATGTGGGAGACATGTATCATGATGTACCTTGGGTATGGTGAAGTTGTTTAATGTGAAAATTTGTTGCCAATCCTAAGGAGATGATGAATGGACCAGTGTTCCAAAAATTTCAGATTTGATTGATGAAGAAGATTTGAGAAAATGAGAGTAGCAATAGTAGAGTAATGTTTTGGTATTCATGGAACTAAGATATTTTTCATCTATGTTTCCATCAATGCCAAAGGGGGAGAATTTTAGCATGAATTCTAATGATAATACATTGGGGGAGTATCCTAATAATTGGAGATTATTGACATGTTGTATTCACGACTATGTTTTTCATTGATGTCAACATAGAAGTAAGTATGTCAAGACTAGTAGAGTAGTAAAGAGAGATCCTTGTTGTACAAACAATAGTTTGATTGTCTATTGATGCAATTTCATGCAAATGTTTAATACTATGTCCTAATGATGTGGTTTGATGCACAGAGCCTAAGTCTATTATGTAGGAAAGATATGTTAGATTTTTAGACAGCAACACAAAAACAAGTTACTTGGAACATAATCCCTAATGGTTGTTCTCAATATTTTATCTAAGATGCATTCAAGAGATGCACAATGATCTGGTCATAGAGGAAAGTCTATTGATGACATCAAAAAGTATGCAAGCCCTACTAATGCAGGAGCATCCTAGGTTTCCTTGCAATACTACACTTTGATCTTTCAGCCAATGTCTACTAAGTTCTTAGTTGTTGTTGAGTTCCTTTGGTTGTCGAGTGAACTCTTTGGATGTCAATTCATTCTTAGTTACTACTGAGTTCCTTTGGTTGTTGAGTGAATTCTTTGGATTCTGAGTGAATCCTTTGGCTGCCGAGTGCCTTTGGTTGTCGAGTGATTTTCTTTGGTTGTCGAGTGTTGGGAGATGCCAAGTTTTTAGTTACTGCATAGTGATTCCTTTGGATGCTGAGCTTGTGTGGATGTTGAGTGCTAGTTTTCATTTGCTGAGTTGTCTATGTCTAGTTCTAGTTTGGGCCAACTCTTCTTGCAATTAATTTCTATTAGGTAGCTAATATTTGTAAAGAGCCCACTTGTGGCCTTTCTATGTTCTAGAATCTTCTATAAGCCATTTTAGCAAGTATTTAATGAAATCTAAGGTTAGGTTTTAGGGCAATGATGGATACGGAATAGAAGCTAGAGGTAAAATTTTGAAAAGAATATATGTTCTTGAAAGTGAGAATTTGAAGATTGTAATTTGAATTGAGTATAACCCAAAAGGCCTTACAACTAGGCATGTTCATTGTTTACTTGAAGAATCAATAAAGATATCTTGTTCTCTCTCCTTGGTGTTGTATTTGTGTTCTATTTTCCATTGTGTTAACTCTCAAAAGGTAGATTTGGATAATTGGGTGTGCCATAGGCCCTAGTTATTCCCTCTTTCTTCCTTGCATCACCTACTATCACATGTGTGATGTTTTGTGTAGATTGTGAGCCAACAGTGCTATTGTAACTGTAATTAATTAATTATCTTATTATAATTAAGTGGAAAAGACTCAAGGATAATTCAAGGAATTATTTTGAAGATATGGTATAAAGGAAAGATGTTTTCCTTGTTTGTAAAAGGAAATCAAGCATTGCATGAAGTATAAAGTGTAAAAAGGAGTAGAGTGTTTGGTGAATGTGAGTAAGAAATCCAAGGGATTATTGGATATGAGAGTTGTGATCTAGTTACAAGATCAAAAGGAGTAGAAGTCCAGTTGATAGGACAGAGGAAGGAAGTACTATTCAAATATATTATTTTTCAAACAACAATACAGAGCTCATTTAAATAATGGGTTCATTGGTCTTGCCTTGAAGTTGCTTTAGATAGTGGGTCCAACTATCTTCCACAACTCCTAATAGGTTGGGCACAACTCCTAATAGGGTTGGAATCTTCTAATAGGATTTAAAGTCTCCTTACATGGACTGATATGAATTGAATGTTGTTATAGACTCCTAACAGGATCCATCCTCTAACAAGGAACATTTATATTAGTACATCATCTTGTGGGTACCATCCCTATAGGGGTTTTTAACATATCTGGTGTTATTGTGTGTGAGTATCTTGTTATGATTTCTTCTTATATTTCTCATAAAGTTGAAATTTAATAAGGTTGATAATTGCGATATTTGTTATATAATTCATTCACCACTCACCCACCCCTCTTAGTTATATTGGTGGACTATATATGCTAATAGTAAGAGTATTTAAGGTTGATATTAATGTAATTTCTTGGGGAGTGGGAGGATGCTAATTGACTTGGGTTTGGATTAGGGTTTCTTAATCCTCATGTTTAAATTTGTGCAAATGATTAGGGTTGGGTTAGGTTCATATTAGGGAGTGATTAGCAAGAAAGTGTGGATGTTAGGAAAATTCAAGTGAATAATTTAATCAACTAAGTTTAATTAGTTAATCAAGTAGGTTTAGTATGGGTGAATGGGTTGCATTGAATCTGAACCAAAGAGTTAAGATTGGGTTAAGTGTTGGGCTAGGGTTGAGGATTGATTAAAGAGGATTATTTAATCAAAAGGGATTTCAAAAAATAAAATTACATAGGTTTGTGCAATTATTTAATTTAATAGAGGAAGGGGTTTAATTAATAAATAGACTATTGGTTGTCATTTTATTTATTAATAGGACTATAGTCAATTAATTAGATTAATTAACTAGGGGATGTTATGTAAATGAAATGTTTAATTAATAATGCCTTAGAAGAGAACTAAGTAAAATTACTTAATTTTTTGTATTTAGATTTAGGTGTCTACAATAGGTTCTAAAACTCCCATAATTTATAACTTATTCCAGATTCTCATGGCCTTTATGCTAAAGTGGATTATTCTTCAACCCTTTCAGATCACTACCCTATCATACATTCTATCACAGGTAACAATTTGACTGCAACTGAGTCAAGGCTTCCTTACAAGCTCAATAAATAATATCTAAGAAATAATCCATGTGTGTCTTCTCTAGTGGATCCTTGGAATTCTATCTGTAAGCCAAAAGATGATTTCTCTTATAGGGATTGGTAACAGCATGTTATTTCATAGTGTTTTGAATGTTTATGGGCCTTTAGGAAAGGGATCATATGGAAACTTAAATGTAAAGAAAAATATCCCAAAAGGATATTTGAACATAATGCAAAATTATTGGATGCAAGGCCAACTAATATAAATATGCAAACACCTATACTTTCTTTAGAAGCCCAAATTTGAAGAATGAATGGTTATAAGGGACAAGGTGCTAAAATTAGAGCTAGACTTCATTGGGCCAAGGAGGTTAATAAGTGCTCCAATTTCTTCTTTAATTTTCTTAATTATAAACATAAAAAGGAATACATTAGGGAAAATAAATATGAATTGGTTATCCTCCATACAATTTCAAAAGAGATTACAACATTGTTTCAAATGTTTTATGTGATTCTCTTTGAAGAGGATTCACATTGGTAGACATCCAACCTATGTTAGAAGACATAATAAAACCTCATTTCCCTAAAAAAATAGATATTTATTATTACTAGTCCTCATATCATATTCTCTCAATTGAATAATTAGAGTGTTTTTTCCCTCTCTTGCAGGTAATAAAAGTCTTGGCCTTGATGGGCTTTCGATAGAGTTTCATCAAATTATGTGAAATCACATTAAAGATGAAATTTAGAAGATTTTAAACTTGGTTCTCTATGTCTAGATATTAATATGGGCATTATTAAGTTGATTCTTAAAGAAAAAAATGAAGATACAATCTCAGGTTGGTGTCATATTACTTTACTTAACACTTCTTATAAAGTTATTGCTTAGGATATTGCTACAAGAATTAAACCCATGGCAAAAAATATTGTCAAACTTGAGAAAACAAAACTTTCTTAGAGGGATATATGTTATTGATAATCTTATCCTTGTATGGGAAATGATTGAATAGGCTCAACAATTACACCAAAATGTTATCATGGTCAAGCTAGATTTTGATAAATCTTATGACTGAATGCAGTGGAGTTTTATTCTCAAAATGTGGCAATGTTTGGATTTTGATCCCAAGCTAGGTAAATATGTGGAAATTTTTTTTACTAATGCTAATTTCCAACTAATAGAAAATGATGAGATGTCTGATCCCTTTCCTCTACAATGATCAATAAGACAAGGTTGTCCATATCTCCATTTCTTTATATCCTTACTATTGATACATTCAATTGCTACAAAAGTATAATAAAATGAATTTGGTTAAACGTATCTCTATTCTAGGTAAAAGTGTATTCATTAACTCATATTTTTCAAATAATAGAATGTTTTAATTGCAAAATAGTGATGAAAAGATTTAAAATGCATTGAAATTTCTTCACCTTTATTGCTCTATTTTTAGGTCCAAGTTAGCATAGCATAAAACTAAATTCCTCATGAAATAAATAGATAATATACCCACTTGGATCCCTACTAAATGAAGAATAATTAAACATGGATAGATCTCTCATTACTTACATATCCCATTTGGGACAAGAGTATTACTTGCTAGGATGTGGAGATGGTCCCTCAAGAAATTGAAATCTATGTTAGATAATCAAGGGGGTGAATCTATTATGTTTAGTTATCTTGAAGTCTCTTCAAAAAAAATTAGTACCAAACAACATCCACAAACATCGTGAATAATCCACTAGTGTACTCTTTCAATTTTACAATCAACTCATTTAATTACTTTTCTCCAAACTATGTATTCACTATTTTGTTATAACTGATTGATAGAAATATAACTTAATAGTTACCGACCATCAACTTAGTTGTTACTAAGTAGTAGTAAAATGAAAATAACATGTAAATAAACTATAAACAAAACAATAGTAGCCCATTTGACAGCATAATTTTTAACGTGGAAACCCTATAAAGGGAAAACCCACCTAAGATAGGAAACTCAAAATTTGCACTCTTCTAAAGTTATCTCGGCTAAGAGCCAACCTTGTTACAAATTACATACACATTATTGGTTTGACCTTGTTAGAGGATTTTAATCAAAAGATCATCTAGACCTTATCACTCCTTGATCTTGTCTAAAGGGTGGCCTACTCTAAAGGACTTACAAACATCACTAATCAATGTTAGCATATAGGATTTCATAAAATGATTAGTTCCACTTGGTTTATGAGATTCTCTACTACAATAATTATAAGTAATAGTATAAAAGTGATATGTTAGGTATAGTACTACCTTTTTTTGTGGTTTCACAACATACACCTCATTTTTCCTAGAAATGGGGACCCCCTACTTTATTTTTTAGCTTTCCAAATCCCTAGTCTAGGGTTTGAGTCTTTTTAAGGTTTTACCTAGTGTTTCTACCTAAGTTGGGGTCTCTACCAAGAAACCCAGCTTCATAGAAACTATGCTCTAAAGGAGAAAAGTCATTTTTGCATATAAAGATGTGCACTAGCACAACTCACTAGGTGTGCTAGTGCACTAAGTTACCTAAGTCACAAAGGAAAATCACTTCCCTCTTGGAAGTGCATAGTTGTGCACCTCCAAGAGGTGTGCATGGTCTATGGCCTATAAAGTCTGAGACCCCCACCCCTCTCCTCACCTTCATTTCATTCCCTCCTCTAAGCTCTACTCTCCCACACCTCCACACCCCCTGAGGTGTGCCTCTATAATTGCTATGCTCCATCACCTACACATGCATAACACAAATGTTAAAATGAACAAAGGTATTAACAAAACTTAAATAAGAAACCTTAACTAACACCCTTCATTTAGTGAAAGGTGCATAGCTACACACCTTTACTAATGCCAAGCTTTCCTCTAATTTAAGAAAGGGTGTACACATAGTGCACCCACAAGGTGCACTAAGTGCACACCCCTTCTGACACTTTGCCTTCCCTTTGCATTTTATAAGGGTGTGCACTAGTGCACCCCATCAGGTGTACTAGGTGTGCACCCTTAATAAATTTTTGCATAGGAGAAGGTGCACCTAGCTCACCTCTAAGGTGTGCAAGGTGCATTCTTTTATCTTCAAGGGTTAGAAAATAGGTTTTTAGATGTTTTTTAATAGTTTTTGAGAATTAAGGTTTCTAGATTCTATTTTTTGTCATCATTAGGGTTTATGTTAGTTAGTTTTATTTGCCTCCAAACTAATAGATGTTGATTTTTTTTAGATTCAATAGCTTCTTCTTTTTCCTCCCTCACTAAAAAGATGGCTTCTAAACTAGTAGTTTTCAAGTTTCAATGTGTTTTGGCAAAAATTCGACTTTTAGGATGAATATTTAGAGATCTAGGATACTAAGCTTGGCCATATTGAATAGAACACATTCCTAGTTCTATGCAAAAAACCTACTAAGAGGTCCCCAATGATATGTTCTCTTATCAAATTAGGGTTAGTCAATGCAACATTACACCCAGTATTAGTATAGTCTTCAAAATTGATCATGGCACTAGTAGAGAACTATGTCTTAGAAGAAAGGGTTGTAAAAGGTATTACTAGAGAAATTATGTTAGATCTAAGACCTAAGAATATAAAGAAGATATTTCATCTTCTAAGAGCATCAGTATATCAGATTGACATATCATCAAGTGGAAAGGTGGTATAGAGAACATGGAGAGGAAGCATTTGAAATCATTCGATCAATGTATCTCATTAATAAGACTCATCTTGGATGCAAAGTAGGAAAAGTAGATATGAAAAGGGGTTACATGAAAGACAATATCAAATATTCTGTAATAATTTTGAGTAGAGTCATGGGGTTACTAGAATCAAGACATCTAAATATATGGATGTTAAACTTCATCAAGAACATCAGAGCAGCAAAGATGCCAATTGATTGGGAATCAATCCTCAGTGAGAAATTAGATGAGCAACTAGTGGCAATCAAGGAAAACCATAAGTTCTATATGACATCCTATTTGGTGTATTTGTTAGCTACAAGAGCAACAGACTATCCAGGATTGTTCAAAAGAGGTAGTATGCAAGATGCAAATGCATAGCCTTATATAGTGTACCCCTAGTTGGTGAAGAAAAAGCTTCCAGAGCACAGTAAGGAGTACAAAGTAGTGAATGATGCCTTCATTTTTTCAATCATTCAGTTCATTGAAGGGGATTATGTGAAAAGGATGTTCGATGAGGTAGTGGAAAAGATTACTTTTTTCATTCTTGCATTCTCTCATCCTGATGATGGATCATAGAGTGTGATCCGAAATGTTCATGCTAAAAAAATAACACAATCAAATCCAGAAGAAAAAATTATAAGATTACTAAAATCAGTGCCTACTACATCCAATTTTAAAAATTCACTTATTTGAGGGTGGTGTGTATGACTGTCAATCCAAAGAAGCTCCCTAAGTATCCATCTAACAAGCTCATATTGCTAGAGATTACATGACAACTCTTGTCTACATATGAGAGATTAAGGAAGTAACATAAGAAAACCTGGGTATGGCCCATTACTATAGGACCATTTAGTGTTGTCTAGAAATAGGATATTCCAACTTGTGAGTCTAAGTGGGATTCATAACCCTTGGAGGAATATAACTCTTCTTGTCCCTATTTTGATAGCATTGGAAGAGTGCAATACTTAGCAAGGAAGTAATTCCAACATGAAGATGCCATTGAGGACCATTAGATGAATGTAGTGGATGACTATCAAATCTGTATAAGTGATTTTTCTAGGATGACTCTCTATTTGGCAAGTAGTGCTTTCAAGATAAAGGTCTTTTTAAAGATAGTATAGTACAATACCAAAGAGGTCCTAGATCCATTGTATAATAGATATAATATTTTTTGATCAACCTATTATGAATGTAAAGATTGATAAGGAGGAAAATTTAGATATTAATCATAGGGCAAGGCATGTCATTCATTTAACTAAAGGTTGGATCAAAAGACCTTTCAAGATGGATCCAATTCCTTAGTCAATAGTTTTTCAAGCTACAACCCACCTTGTAAAAGGTAGAGGACCAAGGTGATTGTGCCCACTTTCATAGCTTAGTCCCTAGTGAGGCCAAAAATAGTGCACCAACTTGATAGAGAAGTTGGATATTATAGGGCTCATAAGGGTAAAGGCAAGAGGAAAAGAACTTTTCCTCAACAACTCAAGCTAAAAGAAGGAACAACTCAAGCATCACCAAAATGAGGGGCAAAGAATCTACAAGGGTTAGAGAATGTAGAAGTCATGTAGACTCAGGATAATCCTCAAGTGCCACCTCTAGAACCAGGGCAAGGAACTAAAATAGAAACACAAGAAGTTTCTCTACCTACGCAAGAGGTAGAAGCATCCCCATCCATTCCCAAGAGAAGAAAGATCAAAACTTGATTCAAGAGGAGACAAAAGGTGATTAGAAAGGTTATCCTTTTTCCATTAGTGTCAAAGATCATTCCAGAAGAGGAAGAAGAGGATGATGAAGATGAAGAAGATAACCTCCCTTTGAGTCAGAGGACTTGTCTTGCTATGACAATAGAGTTAGAATAGAGAAGAGCTCCACCATTACACCACCATTTATTCCCACATAGCCTATTCATTCTATGACTTCATAGGATGAGTTACAGCAATGGATTGATGAATAGGAGGATGAAGGGGCTGATGTTTTTTAGATGTCAGATTTTGATTTTATGTCAGTTGGTGGGCAAAAAAATAAGGGATACTCCAACAAATAAACCTCCACAAGAGGATTGGAGTCATTTGTAACTGCAGTCACTAAAGCCTTCAAGTGTTCCATCATCATCGAGTCAAGATTTATCTTGCTTGGATAAAGATTCAGCTACTCCTCTCCCTCTAAGTAACGAAGAATAGGTGCAACCTGAATAGGAAGAAGAGCCACAACAAGTACTTGTCAATGAAGTGTTAGAGGAAGGACAAGTATGTGAGAAGCCTCAATAGACTTCCCATGATATAGAGGTGAGGATCATGGATTCAACACACATAGAGACTCCCGATGTGGATCTCTCACAAAAAAG
This sequence comes from Cupressus sempervirens, assembly GCA_028749045.1. Lineage (NCBI taxonomy): Eukaryota > Viridiplantae > Streptophyta > Pinopsida > Cupressales > Cupressaceae > Cupressus > Cupressus sempervirens. The sequence continues at coordinate 176,155,513 of CM053784.1, read as the reverse complement.
GAGTGATAAGGGAAAAAGCCTAGCTTCAAACTCCTTCTTCAAAAGTTAAATCTCTAATGGTAAATACTTTGAGATGGTTGAGGAAAGAAGTGATGATTAGAAACAAAAGGTAGCAATATTCTACTGAGGAAGAGGGAATGATAGAATTAATTAAATCCCTTAAGAAGCCTAAGTCACCTGTAGAAGATGCACGAACACTGGCCTTATCATGAGTGATAAAAATCAAGACTTGTTTGCCCATGTTTCTATCCATCCTCCACATGTAGATATTGAGGACTTAACCCCAAAATATTATCAAATTAGTGAGGTTGTGCTTGGAAAACCCATAGTGGACACTATCAAATTAAAGGTAATAATGGGAATTAAAGAAGTATTTAGGCACTTAGAATGGGATAAGACTGAATTGATAAGTCTTTGGAAGTAGAATGAAATCCTGAGGGGATATCTGAATGAGGTAGTTGATCTATTGGATATGGAAAATCCTAAGGAAACTCTAAATGTAGCACTTGCGAAGAGGGATAAGGAGAATGTACAACTTGATCCATTTTTGAAGGCTTGTCAACAATGGTGAGAAAGTTTTGAAGAGAAAGGTGTGCACATCATACAAGGAAATCTTAAACTACTACACCATATGAAAAATAATGTAGATAAGCTAGTTGTTATCTTTGTAAGGAAACTTGTAGGAAATAATATAACAATTTCCACATAACCCATAATATATCTCAAATAAATATGGAATTAAAATCCACATACAAGAGAATAGACAACATGCCCAAAAAATGTGACACAAGATATACCCTAGGAAATTTAGCCTCCCAAAGCATCCATCACCATGTATTATTCAGCAAAAAATACCATGGCAATACAACCATGGAATCCTTTTAAGCCATAGCCACGAACGAGAAAACTATGTGGACAAGCATGAATCCATACATCCCATGCCATGCTTCCAACCTTCACAAAGGCTCCCTTGGCTAACCTATTAAGCCTTGTCCTGCTTAACTCTTTCCTTTTTTCTTCTCCTTCTCACTAGAACAACTACCCTTGTGGCTACTTATATAGTAGCAAGTCCCACAAAACAACCATGTGCTACCTAACCCCTTGACTCCACATTTAATATTGGGTATTTAATTTATTTTCCCCAATATTAAATAATTACATCAAATATTATCACAAGGTTATAATACAACTCCTCAAGAATATTCCATGGGAATCTTTACATGTTGCACATCCATCTAGTTGCTCCTAGACACAACATTACATAATACAATAAAATAATAAAATTTAAGCAATATTATGCAATGTGTACAACACCCATTATCTCAACAATCTTCCACTTGTTGTATACATTGCATAGGGTCAATCTGTAGCCACATAAATGAACAAGGGGACAATCCCTCCCATCACATCCACCATCATGGATCAAAGTACACCAAGTGTTCCATCCTAGCACCCACAACAAAATCAAAGTATTCAACATCTCAAAAATGAATGATCCCACCTCTTGTTATGCCACTGCCACTAGACATACATAGAAGCCATCCAAAGAGAAAGCCACCCAACCTATCACATTAGAAGATCATAAAATCCTGTAACAATTAAAATTCCAAGCACAAAAAAAACCTTATCCAAAGGTAATCACATGTATTCGTAGTTGTCAAAATATCCATAGCTAAAATAGCACCCACAGTAAGTACCAAACCCATCCAACTATCCATACCTCCAAAGGTATACTAAGTGAATCTCACATCATGAACATATCCAATCTATAACCTACAATCACAAGCGTCAAGAGCAATACCTGCCACATATATACCAAGAAGCTCTCACTACATAAGTTTAATGTCAAATCTATAACTAATCCACTCAACACATCTCAAAGAAGTGAATCCATGTAGTCTCAAGGACATCCACAATACATAAACCAATAATCTACAAGAACTATTTTCATAACAAGTCTCCAACACTCTCCCAAGTTCTCCACAAACAACAAAAAAAAGAGATAAAGGAATAACCATGTCATCTCTCAGATGACATACATGAGCACAAACTAGTGATCACAATCTCTAACCAATCTCAAATCCATCGTAAGTAAAATCAAACATCCAAGAAGATAACCAAGACCAAAGATAAACCATGCAAATCATAACCTACATCATGTCCTTCTACACACATCTCTAGATGTAAACTGTGCAAGCATGATCTCCTCCATAAAACCCCAACAAGAAGCCACAACAACACTCAAACCATACCATATAACTAATCATGGATGTAAGCCTCTCACAAGAAGATTAAAATTATAAAACCATTCTTAAACGAAGACATATTCCCAATATAAAACCATCTCCCAAACTCAACCAACATAACAACATATGCACATGGAGATAACCAATGCTAAACCATCTCTTAAATGAACCCTCCAGAACTAACTCATGTCCCAAAGCTCAAGATCCATATCCATGAAAGACTAGCATAAACATAATGTAACTGAGAGAAACAATGGGCTATACCTCTCAAGTAGAAAACCACTGAGTAGACCAAGAGTAGGGAATGAGAATGCTCATCAGGATATCCAAGCCTCCAACCAAGATTCATCTAAGAACAAACACATCTCTAATCCAATAGAAATCAACATCACCACCATCTCTAAGTAGCCATGAACACCTATAACCAATAAATCCATGCCAACTCCAAATGCAACATAGCAATATTATGAAGTATCTAGCTTATGATCAGTGTACTCAATACTAAGAAACTAAACCAAGATCAATGTCAAAGTACAAACCATGGCCTTAGGAACATAAACATGACAACATGATCTAAACCATCTCAACCAAGGATATAGCATGCTCCACATGAACATTCTATAAGATGTCACAAATCAAAAAAATTTATCAAGAGTATACCATGACATAATAATGAAACCATCCTCGTACCAAGGATAACATGTCAAATAAAAGCATAAACCACACCTTACCAAAAACTCTATGAGTTTTCAAGATACAACTGTCTCCACACACCATGAAGAAAACCATCTCCACATACCATGAAGAACCATCTCAACACACCATGAAGATAACCAAGAACTCCATGAGTACTAAAGATCTAACTATCTTCACACACCATAAAGATAACCAAGTGCACCATGCAAATGTCAAAGATGCTTTTGTAGCAACAGGATCTAAGACAAACCTCCAACATCTACAAACACTCAATCATTCTATCAATGCCAACAAATCCCACTCAACCATGGTACCAAGTCACCTATGGCATCATAAAATCCATCTCCTACATAAAGATCCTCTAGGTCTACACTCACACAACCAAAGTATCATACCAAGTGAAACCAAGATCTCCAAACCAAGAAGATACAAACCAAACTAGGAACTAACCCTACACTGTCACCTCATCACTTTCACAAGCTCCCACTAAACTCTATATCCAAGCTATCCATGACATCATGACGAAAGTACCATCCTCTGTATATCCAATCATGTCATGCCAAAATCCATGGCAGCATGATCACATCCATGAACTGAGTATCGAGCTCTCGATATGTCCAACTTATCAGCATAAAATAGTCAACCATAATCATTCACCATGACTGTACTTGGTAACAACATCACATTCCTTTTACATGAATAAAAATTAGAAAATCATGTGACTTAGGACATAGGCAACCCAAATCCAAGCCACGAATCTAAATATGCATCAATAATGGAAGATCAATAGGCAAAGACAAGCCATAACCAAGCTGTAAATGCAACATGTAAGTATAGACTGCTTACAACACTGCATAACTTGTAGACCCAACAAGTTATCATGCATATCCAAATCCAAATACTGATAGCCATATCATCATGAGACCAATCTGAAATATGAATTGAGTATACAATGACATCAAATCCAAATTTCCAAAATTACAATGTCATAAACTCACAATCCTACCATAGTCAATATATATCATAAACTATTTAGATCAATCTATCACCAAATAAACAATGTTGAATCTACACCAGATCTAAACCAATATGTAGAGCTCTCCAAGAGCTTTCTATTGACTACTCAAAGTCCAAAATTTGACTCTGTATGTCAAAGTTATGCCCTAATCTATGCTCAAAATAAATAATATCTAACTTTAGGGCTCTTAAAACCTAAAAAATGTAAAAATCATAGAACCAAACCTACACCAAGTTGTAGTGCTCTGAATTATCTTTCCAACACCTATAAGAAGTCTAAAATTTGATATCCTGAGAGAAAGTTATGTCCATTTTACTAAGATAGTCTTTTTACCATTTTCATTATGATTTTTTTTTTTTTTTGTGACAAAATTTTTGACGGGATTAATTCTGATAGCCATCATAGGCTAAAAATTTAAAAACTTTTTTATTTCCTCTAAACATAGCCAAATTAGGGCATATTATATATCAAAATTTATGAAAATGTTGACTCAGATCCAATAGTGAGGTCTATTTTTACCTAGGATGTCATTTCTGCAAGCTCCCCCTAAAACCTCATTTAAATGAAACATCCAAAAAAACCCTTTTGTTTAACAATTTCACATGCCCAAAATCTACCAACATCTCATCATAATAGCAAACCCAAAATCCTCAGATCTATAATAAATAATTCATATATCTTGATCTTTCTTTTATCCTCTCGTGCATTCCCATGGATTCAATCTAGGGTTACAATGATAAAATCATAGCTTGGATACCACTTGTAAAGAAAATTGCAACAAAGAATATAATCGTTTCCACATAACCCATAATAGATTTGAAATTAATATGGAATTAAAATCCACATGTAAGAGAATATACAACATACCCACAAAATGTGACACAAGATATACCCTAGAAAACCCTCATTGAGGGAAAACCCAGCCTCCAAAAGCATCCATCACCATGTATTATTTAGCAAAAAATACCTTTGCAATACAACCATGGAAGTCTTCAAAGCCATAGCCACCAACAAGAAAACTATGTGAATAAACATGAATCCACACATCCCATGCCATGCTTCCAACCTTCACAAATGCTCCCTTGGCTAACCTATCAAGCCTTGTCCTACTTAACTCTTGCCTTTTATCTTCTCCTTGTCACTACAACAACTACCCTTGTGGCTACTTATATAGTAGCAAGTCCCACAAAACCACCAAGTGGTATTACATAAACCATGTGCTACCTAACCCCTTTACCCCACATTTAATATTTGGCATTTAATTTCTTTTCTCCAATATTAAATAATTACATCAAATATTATCACAATGTTACAATACAACTCATCAAGAATATTCCATGAAAATCTTCATATGTTGCACATCCATCTAGTTTCTCCTAGATACAACATTACACAATAAAATAAAATAATAAAATTTAAGCAATATTATGCAATGTGTGCAATACCCATTATCTAAACAATATTGAACCAGGATTTTGGATTAATGGATGAAGAGCATTCCTGGGGTAAGGATCTACAAGAATTATAGTCCATAAAAGGTCAAAGGTATCAAATGTTCATGGATGTATATGTAGTAGAAGAGTTAGATAAAATAGATGATTGGATAGAGAAGATTGTGTATGGCAATAAAGTAATGGAAATATTACATGCGGATATTCATAAGCTCAAGGATTAAACCCAAGAGAAAATTTTGGAGGCTGAGAGACATTACAATGATGCTTGCTTAGAGATTTTTGAAGCTAATTCAAGGGATAAAATGATGACAATAGAAGTATTTGTTAAATAGTTTTGAAAGACTTTTGAAGAAGCTTCTACTAATGATGATATTAGACAAGCATTTAGGACGGAAGAGGTATTGCTAGATTTGGATATGAAATTGGGAGATTTTGCAGAGACTCGCATCGAGGTGGACAACTATAGGGGAAAAATGAAGCACAAATATGAAGCTTTAGATTTGTTAAATGCAACCCAACTCATAGAGATTATTGAGAAACTTAAGATAAAATACTCAGACATAGCTCTAGTATAAAGGGGAACAAAACCCAAAAGCTAGAATTTCAGTTTTGACAATTGGTAAAATTTTGCATTTTTTGGATCTGCTTCCGAGGTGTGCAGTGTTAGGAATAAGGTGTCTCAACCTTGGATAATTCCTATCCTTATTATTTATTTTGTAAATTTATTTTCTGCAAATAATTTAATCAAGTGTGAGTGTACATCTCTAGTTGACATGTTGATGTGTCACTCCACTTGCATGTGTTGGCATCTTAAATTGTGTGTAAGGAGACCATGACTAAACTAGTTATGACAGATTCCTATGACATGTAAGAGATATCTTTGGAAGATATGATGATGGGTGAATACATGAAGACATATGAAAATTTATCATGGAGTATTGTACACTCGAGTCTCCATCTAGCAGATGGGGTTCGGGGCATCACCCTAAAAAAATATTTGGGTCCCTAATTTTTCAAAGAATGGTAAAACCCTAATATGGTTGTTCTTTGGAAGTTTCCCTAAAAATGGAAAGTACATGATATAAGCATGTTTAGTGTTGTAGATAGGAGAGAGTGAGAAGAGTATTGTTGGTTGCTACTAGATTAGTCTTCCATTTTCTAAAAGAACTTGCATTGCAAGTGTGTTGTAACCTTTGTAACTATCATATCTTTTTGTTTATGTATTTTCTTTCTATCTTTTTTCTATATTCATGGTTGACTGCAATATTATTATTTACATAATATTGAATTTGAAATTGTAAGGATTTAATAAGAATTTGCACAATACTTTCCTTAAGGGATTAATGTAGGAAGCTATTTCTACACCTAATTTTCTGTACAAGTGGTATCAAAGCTTGATCAACTTTTGATCATAGATGTTGGGTAGGTTTTTCTGAACTAATCTCAAGTTGAGTGGGAGTTTTATGTAGAGCATTCTGAATCTTATTTGTAGATTGAGATGACTAGTTCATCATATGGAAAAATGGAGGTGGAGAAATTTAATGGTACTAATTTTGAGTTGTAGAAACTCAAGATGGAAGGCTTTCTTGAAGATCATGATCTATGGGAGGTAGCTTCACTTGATGTGAGACCTGCAGCAATATCTCAAGTAGATTGGGATCTCAAGGATCAGAAAGCTAAGGGTCACATTAGACTCTATCTAGCTGAATAAGTTCTCCTAAACATTATTGATCAAAAGATCGCAAATAGTTTGTGGACATGGCTTGGGTTTATGCATCTGGCCAAATTTCTAGTGAATAATCTTTTCTTAAGAAATAAGTTGTATTCTTTAAGAATCGAGGAAGGAGGATCTTCTACAGATCATCTAAATGCTTTTAATTTTTTGATTGCATAGTTGACATCATCTAGTGTCAAGATAGAGGAGGAGGATCGATATATGACCCTATTATGTTCTTTTTTGGATTCATGGGTATCTTGTGATGGCTCTTGTAAGTACTTCAGTCACTTTCAAAATGGATGATGTGGTATCTCCATTGTTATCTAAGGAGACATAGAGAGAGTCTTCATAGTTGGCTAAGGAAGCTCTTATTTTTCATGGTAGATCCAATGATAGAGGGAAGAAAAATGATAACAAGTCTATAAAGGGTAGATCCAAATCCCATGGAAAATCAAAGACTCCTAGAAAGTCCAAGGAAAAATGTTGGAACTATGATAAGACTGGGCACTTCTATAAAGACTATAAAGAGCCAAAGAAGAAGAAGAAGACCTTAGATTCAAGTTCAAAAAAATCTCAAGAAGATGATGATGCTTTCATTGTAGCCTTGGGAGCACATGCATCTAATGATGTGTGGTTGATAGACTCGAGTGCTTCTTTCCACATGACCTCTCATCAAAGTTGGTTCTCAAAGTATGAAGTTTTTGATGGTGGAAAGGTGTACTTGGGTGATGATTCTGACCTAAAGGTAATTGGATGAGGATAGGTCACTATCAAATTCTTTGATGGACAAGGGGATTAATAGGGTAATGCACATCCCTAGTTTAGCAAAAACCTATTATCTATAAGTATGTTGAATGATGTAGGTGTGCAATTTTTTTTTCTAAAGATGGATGTAAGATGATGAGAGGAGCTATGGTGCTTGCTAAGGGTACTAGGAGAGGTGCTCTATTTCAGCTTGATGCATGCATTTCTCAATGCAATAGTTCTTTTGTTTCAAAGAAGAGAGAAACTATCACTTAATCCCCACCATCTAAATGAGAAGTAAAGAAGGTTGTGGTTATTGGTTTTGATGGCAGTGCAACATGTGTACCTAAGGGTGCAAACACATTGGAAGGAAAATCTCCTCTAGAAAAGACAATGTTGTGGCATATGAGATTTGGCCACATTGGTGAGAAGGGTCTCAGAACCCTAAAAAACAAGAACCTCATTGAGGGGTTAAATGATTGTAATCTTGAGTTTGACTTCTGGGAACATTGTGTCTATGGTAAAAAAAATCATGTTTAATTTTACTCTAGTTCTTGAAAATCTTCTAATATTTTGGATCTTATTCATTCTGATGTATTTGGTCCTATAAAAGTTCCTTCAATCTCCAAGTCTATATTTTTTGTATCTTTCATAGATGATTATAGTAGAAGGACATGGATTTATTTCCTTAAAAGTAAGACACAAGTCTTTAGTTAGTTACAGGAATTTAAAGCCCTTGTAGAGAATTAGACTAGTAAAAAGATTAAATGTATGAGAACTGACAATGGTGGTGAGTTTTTCTCAGTAGAGTTCAAACAATTCTATAAAGAATGAGGTATCAAGAGGCATAAGAAAACTCCTTATACCCCACTGTAAAATGGAGTTGTAGAAAGAATGAATAGGACACTGATGGAGAAGGCTAGGAGTATGCTTAGTGGAGTTGATCTTGAAAAATCATTTTGGGTTAAAGTTGTGGCCACTACTTGCTATTTGGTCAATAGATTTCCTATGTTAGCCCTTTTTGGTAAGACACCCATGGAGGTGTGGTCTAGTAAGAAGCCTTCAATTAGACATCTTCATGTTTTTGGTTGTGAAGCTTATGCACATGTTCCAAAGGAGAAAAGATCTAAGTTGGAAAAAAACCTGTCAAATGTATTTTCATTAGATACAGTGTCAGTGTGAAGGGATACAAGCTTTGGGACCCTGTGACTAGTAAGGTGTTGTACAGCAGAAACTTTATTTTTAGAGAGCTAACATCTTATCCTATTGTGCTACAACTAGATGAAAAAGAGAAGAAAGAAGATATTGTTCAGGTGCCTCCTACCCTTGAGAAGACTGAACAGAAAGACCATGTTGGCTCTAATGATGAGGAGAGCTCTAGTAGCTATGATAGTTTAGAAGAAGAGGAATAACAACCTTAACCTTTGCCCTTGAGGAGATATATGAGTAAGAAAGTAGCAAAAAAAATTTGGTTATTCTATATTAGATTCTAGTTGTGTCTTTTCTTTGATTACTAACACTGATGATCCTAGATTTGTGAAAGAGGCCTTTGATATGGAAGATGTAGTATCCTAGATTGAGGCCATGGATGATTAGATGGATTCACTAGATAAAAACAAAACTTGGGACCTTGTAGCATTTCCTAAAGGGTGGAAACCTATTGGTAGCAAATGGGTGTTCAAGAAGAAATTATGTTCAGATGGTAGTATTGAAAGGTACAAAGCTAGATTGGTTGTGAAGGGCTACTCACAGGTAGAGGGAATAGATTATGGTGAAATATTCTCTCCTATTACAAAGTTGACATCCATTAGATTTTTTTTATCTCTTGCTGCATCATATGATTTAGAGATGGAACAAATGGATGTGAAGACATCTTTCCTTCATGATGATTTGGAGAAAGAGATTTATATGTCACAGCCTAAGCACTACATTGTTAAAGGTAAAGAATCTTTGGTTTTCATATTAAAGAAGTCTTTGTATGGTTTGAAATAATCTCCTAGGATGTGGTACCTTAATTTTTATGTCTTTCTGTTGTCAATTGGATTTGCAAGATTGAAATTAGATCATTGTGTTTATTTCAGAGTTGAAAAGGATCACCTTCTTACTGTTGCATTATATGTTGAGGATACATTGTTGTTTGGGAAGGGTAAGGGTACGATTTCTAATTTTAAATCTTGGTCAAAAGGATAGTTTGAAATGAAAGATATTGGGGTAGAAAGGTACATATTGGGTATGGAAATTAGTAGAGATAGGACTAACAAAAAACTTTGGTTGAGTCGGAGTAAGTATGTGAAGTCTATGCTAGATAGGTTTAGCATGGCAGATTATAGACCATTGTATGTTCCTATTTCTATGGGAACATAGTTATATATATATGATTGTCCAAAATCTCCTAGTGAGGTGGAGGAAATGAGTAGAGTACCTTATGCTAGTGCAATTGGTAGTCTTATGTATGATATGGTCTATACTAGACTAGATATTGCCCAAGTAGTGGGAGTTCTTAGCCAATTTATGGCTAATCTTGGATGGGTACATTCAGATGAAGTTAAGAGAATATTTAGATATTTGAGGGGTACATCATATTACTTGATTTTTATCATGGTAACTCTTTTGGAACTCCACATTTAGTTTGTATTCATGGGTTTGTGGATTCAGATTGGGTAGGTGATATTGATAGCAGGAGATCCACCAATGCTTATGTGTTCACTATGTTTGGTGGTATCATCAATTGGATGAGTAAACAACAACCTATGCTTGCTTTGTCCACTATAGAAGCTAGGTGCATGGATGCTACTCATGCTTTTTAGGAAGCCATTTGGCTTAGGAGGTTGTGTTCTAATATTGGTGTTGATGTAGGACAGATTACTATTTGGTGTGATAGTTAGAGTGTTATTAGCCTTGCAAAGAATCCAATTTTCCATGCCAAAACAAAGCACATTCATGTGCAGCTTCACTTTGTGATAGGTATGGTGGAAGATGGAAAAGTAAATTTGGAGAAGGTAGATACTATAAAGAGTGTTGCAGATGCATTGATGAAACCAATGGCTACAGAGAAGTTCTGATGGTGCTCAGAGTCTATGGGAATTTTGGCCTATAGCAGTTAGTTCCTATTATGTTCATGTTGTTCTTACAAGGTGTTTGACAAGTAAGAGAATGTTAGGAATAAGGTGTATCAACCTTAGATAATTCCTTTTTTAATTTTAATTTTTTAAATGTATTTTTTGAAAATAATGTAATCAAGTGTGAGTGTACATGTCTAGTTGGCATGTTGATGTGTCACTCCACTTGCATGTGTCAAAATCTTGAACTATGTGTAAGGAGATCATGACTGAAATGGTTATGACAGATTCCTATGATGCATATGAGATATCTCTGGAAGATATGATTATGGATGAAGATGTGAAGACATGTGGCAATTGATCGTTGAGCACTGTATAGTTGTGTCTCCATCTAGCACATGGGGTTAAGGGTATTGGCCCAAAAAAAAATTGGGTTCCTACTTTTTTGGAGAATGGTAAAACCCTAATTTGGTTGTTCTTTGGAAGTTGCCCTGAAAATGGAAAGTGCATGATATAAGCATTTTTAGGGTTGTAGATAGGAGACAGTGAAAAGTGTATTATTGATTGCTATTGGATTAGTCTTCCATGTCCTAAAAGAACTTGTATTACAAGTGTGTTGTAACCTTTGTGTTGAAGAGCATATCTTTGTGTTTATGTATTTTCTTTCTCTATCTATTTTTAGTATTCATGGTTGACTACAATATTATTGTTTACATAATATTGAATCTAAAATTGTAAGGATTTAATAAGAATTTTCACAATACTTTCCTTAAGGGATTAGTGTAGAAAGCTATTTTTGCACCTGAGTTTCCTTACAAACAGGTGTGCCAAGTGCACCAAGTGCACTGCTTCCAAGGGACACTTTCTTTGAGGTACACTAAATTTTTTTGAAGAGGTTAGAGGTGCACCAACAATTAACTACCAATTCTAAATTTAGAGCTTTTCATACACCAAAAATGCATTCTGACGACAATTTAACTCCTACAAACATCTAGCGAATGTTGAGCTTCTATGTTTGGCACATCCAAAGACTCCTACATCATCTAATAGCTTTCTTCTTCTTATTTTCTGATGATTTCTTTGTTTTAAGACATGTAAAGGCTCATGCATCCATTTAATAATTTAAATAAGGATGGAGTCCTACTTAGCATCAATTAGAGAGTCAGTTTGTACATAAATAGACTTGTTTTATTAGTTTCAAAGCATATTTTTTCATAAAGGGATCTCTCACTCTTAACACAAATTGAGGAGAAGATTTCTTATAAATTTAGGAATGTAATATGTATTTTGAACTGTTATTTTGATGCAATAATATGTGTTGTTCGTGCTCACATTTGGAGTGAAGTGATTCTTTCCTAAGGGTGTTATATTTTATGAATGTGTGTTCATGGAGTGTAATGAAGCCAATTGTTTTATTGTGTTGTTTTGATTGAGTGATCTTTTAATTTTGGTGTTTGCTACAGTTTTACAAATTCTATTAATGTACTTAGTTTGAGAAGAGATCATCCCTTTTTGTTCCTACATAGGCTTTTTCTCGCATGAGTGCACTTTCTGTGACCTTGTGATTTGATGAAAAGTGAAACATCTTATAGTTACTTAATTCCCATCATTGATTGCATCAATGGAATTAAGGAACTGTTGCTCCTATTTTCATTGGTTACTTACCAATCTTTTCAAAGGCTTAACTCACAGATGCATTATTTATGTAGCTTATGTCTTTTAGGAATTTACTTTTTAAGTTGTTTTCTTAAACTTCTTGTTACCCTATCTTCATTATTTTCATTTACAAATGCTTGGTTAATTTAGGAATTCATATAGTTGTATTGTTAAACTGCATTCATTAAAAAATAGAAAAATACAAAAATATATTTCTTTTTATGTGTTTTTTCTTTTGAAATAGCAAGCAAATTCAAAATCTTATCCGAAATAGGTCAGAACTAGGAAAGGCCTCCTTGTGAACAAATACATTTATTTTCAACTGAGTGGAATCCAGTAGGTCGTAAGATCACCAAAACCTTGGAGTTGATCCTAGATTAGCTTTTCAAGAGAGGAGTTTGAAAGGATTCCTATTGTTACGCATCATGCAAAATAATAACTCAAATCCTTTCTTATTTAGATCTCCTTTCTACATGGTCTATTTTTTATCTTTATCCTTTGATATCATTACTCTGTTCTCTTGACTAACTTATTCACACTTACACTCTTTCTCCTTCTTTCAACTCTTCTTAGTTCACCTACCTTATTTATCTCCTTTCATCTTTCAACAACTTCACACAATCACCACCTTAACAATAATAACCAACATCAACTCAATCATCTTTCTACCAAAAACAAAATTCTTTTTTGAATATCTCCTTAAATAGTCATCTATGTGCTTCCATATTCTTCCATTTATTGTCACTTAATCATAATTGTCAATCTCAACTTTTACCAAACACAATGTATCTATCCACTTAGAAAATAAAACTTTCATAGAAATTTGTTTACATTCTTATCTTTATTCAATCTCTATCATTAGAACCTATTGAATTTTCTCAGTTGTTAATCTTGTAATAAACTTTGACTCATGCCTTTGAACATCTCAAACTTTCAATCTTTCCATCAAAAGTCAGCCTTAGATTCCATCTTTACAATTTTTTTCTTCCATCTATTACTCGATGAACATAAAATTTCACTTGGGTAATATATTACTCAGTCAATACTATACTTTCTTAGTCAATATAGAACTTCTAAATTAACTTTTCTGGGTGCTCAATGAACACCATGGTCACTCGATAAATATTATCTTCCTTCTTTAGCTTTGTCACTCAGTTTAGCTTGTGTAGCTCAATACCTTACAATATTACATGATTGTAAAATAATCAAACCAACATTACATTATCTATTAGAAATAGATAATACTTGGGGGGGTGGGGGGTGGGGGGCGGGGGGGGGGGGGGGGGGGGGGGGGGGGGGCAGTGAATTAGTATTTTCAATCTTTTAACCCACAACTGAATATTATTATTTACTTTATCATGTGCATAATAAAATAAACCAATAGTATAGAATAGTGTAAACAACCATACACAAAGAGAGATCATGACACCATATTTTTTTAACTAGGGAAATTGTGGCCAAGGAAAAACCCCAGTGGGGATGGAACCCACTAGGTGATCCACTATATAAAGAGTCCAGTTAAGGATATTGACCCTTTTAAAAGTCTATAAAGCATGTTTAGTGTCTTGAGTCCCTATTAGGAGACTAGGCCTTATTAGAAGCCTTAACTCTATTAGGAGTTGCTTCAACCCTATTAGGATTTGGTGGATTACATACAAATGTGTGCAAGCAGAGCCCACTGCCCTAACATGCAACTATACAATAAGTTCTTCAGGCATACAATATTGAGTAGTTTGTTGTACTTTGCAAATCTTCTGATTGATGATTCTTCACACAAGAGAAACTGTGGACATATATATCTACATCAGATCTTCACATCATATAGAAAAGTATCACATTCACTTGGTACTTGCATTTCACAAGATCATAATAACTTTGCAATTATTGATTACTAAATCATCACTCACTTTCACATACAATTTCCACACACACTTTGCAAATAAAGTTCCTTACTTATTAAAAAAAAATTGATAAATTCTTCCTTAGTTGGCTCATATAGCATTATTAGATTCAGCTCAAGAACAACTCATAACTCAAAATAATAAATCAATTTTTTAAAATCATTCTACTAATGTGGTCTATTCTGCGCTGTGTCATTACTGCATCACTAATTTCTTCATAACTTGAACTTGATTGTCTGTATGGACATGTGCACTAGTATACATCATGATTATGATGTCATGTATCTCTGGTCAATTGTGTAAGAGAATATTCCAAAGGAATATTATGTTATCATCAAAAGAGTCCTATTGCTATAACATTGTCTAATACTTAGACAATTTTCTTCTACAACTGAATGAGGGTAATCTACAAAAAAAATATGTTGCCATAAATGAAGACCATAACTTACCTTAACTGATTTCTTGGACATATTGCCAACAATCTCCCCCTTTGGCATTGATGGCAACATTTTGGAAAAATTGGCTAAGTCCCAAACTGTCATGCCAATCAAAACAAATAGCCATAGCATAAGAACATTAAAAAAAACATTTGTATTTATGTTATGAAAGACTACATTCCTTATTTCTTCCTATTACAACTTATTGCTCCCCCTTACATATTATACATATTATGGTTTCTTACAATACAATTTTCCATACATCTCCCCCTTTGACATCAATGACAAAGGTATCAAAAACTATAAAAATTTGGTAGCTGCATGCTAAAACTTGGAAAAACAATCACTCAAACCAGTCTTCAACTGCTCAAATTATTTCCTCCAACTTTCCTTTAGTGCATCAGATACACTGATAAGTTCACATAAAGCATATGCTACTATTTCTACTACATTCAAATCTATAGCCACAAATTTTTCATATGAAGACATTGCAGACAAGAATTCTTCCAATTGATTTTCTAGTAATGTTATTTGAGGGAATAAGTGTACTCTCGAAAGAGTGAACCTCTTTAGAATTTTCTCCTTCTCCACTTGTATTTCCCTTATATTATCATGAAATAGCTGAATTATATGCTCAATGGTGTCCCCTTTCTAATTCTACTTCAAAAAGTTATCAGTGACTATCTGAAGCTCAGTCACTTTATCCTTGATTTGATCATCATATTCTTTCAGATAAATCTATGCTAAGTTACACTTAGCATATGCCTATTTTCCTTCTTCTATGCACTACCTTAGTGCTTTAATACATATTTTAAAAGTTTTTATATCATTTCTCATGTTAGTGCACATGGTGTTTAGAAGTTTACCATCATGCTCAATCTATGCTTGAATAGTAGCCACATTCATGAGTTTAGAAAACTCATCATCAAAAGCCTTGCACAAAATTGTTGTGCACTGTTGAATATCAGCTAGGGTGTCAACAGGGCTTATTACCTTTTCCATCTTGTCCAAAGTTGTGGTCAAAGTCTTCTCAAGTGACTTGACTAATTTCTTCTTTTCATGAAGTTTTCTTAGAGAAGATATAAGGTTCTTTGCCTCATCTTCTTCATCAAATTGAGTTGGATCTGCGACTGTTGTTGTTTGGGTAGGATGAGTGGAATTTCCTACTACTATTGTTCCTATCAAAGGCATACTTGAGGTACCTTATTTAGTACTAGTCTCCATTTTTTGTGTAACTTCTTTAGTAGTCTTCTAAACCTCTTCTTCATTAGAACTACTATAATCCACAATATTGCCAACAACGCTAGCACTAAAATCCTTGAATGGATCTTTTGATTTATCAATAGTCACTTTGGTGTTGTCTACTTGCATAAAGTCACTATAAATAGTGATGTGAGGAGGAGAACTTGGTGTAGCTGCTAGTTTAGTACTATGAGGAGGCTTGTAAGCTATAGGACTATCCTCCTTTGACCGCACACTCTCCTTGGGTATCTAGTTGGCTTCTACTAACTATGCACTTACTTCAAGCTTATTGCTTGCCACTTCTACCTGCGCACTTTCCTTAGGCATAGTGGACATGAAAGAAACTATAGCCTCCTAAGTTTCTTTATTGACTTCCTCATAATTTCCTCTCATAATAAGAATGGATTTTTTCTTATGCCTTAGTAATGGTGTTATTCCTTTCAAAATTTCTTGTATGTCTTCTTCACTATTTAAAGTGCACAACTTTCTTACCATGTTTATTCTTATTTGGTCATCCTCTTCTATAACTCTACTCTTCCTATTTAGCAATCTATTGTACAAAACTTTAGGTATTTTCCCTTTTATTGTATCAAACCTCTTATCCTTCAAAATCATGTTTCTAGCTATAACATTTTCTAACTGTCTCCTGTCCATTTTATTATACAAGTCATAGTATTTATTTAACTATACAAAAAAAAATTCATTAATAATTTGCATGTTAAGGTTTTCTACCTTTGGCTTCCATGCTCTATGTCCTATTCATGTCTTCACTTCCTAATCAGTTGCTTCAACTAGTTTGTCACCAATCTCTTCCTTAGACTCAGATGAGCTAATCTATAGAGTTTTCCTTCTTTTTCTTAGGGCAATAATGGTCTTCTTTACTCTCCTTTTAGGAGGGGTTGTTATCCTCATGGATTTTCTTGATGCTGATGTCTCTTTTGTCTTCATTGGTTTTCTTGAAGGTTTTTGATGCAAAACTACTGCATAAGGCACATCAGAAGTCTGCACACTTGTTTGGGCAACTATGACCTTTTCAGTAGCTCCTGCCACTGCTATGGGTGTAGGGGATAAGAGCTCAGTTTGACCACTAGCCTTCATTTCCATAGCAATTCCCTTTACCTCATTGAACTCTTTCCTTTTCATTCCAAATTCTTTCAAGATAGAATCAATAGCTTTCTCTACCTTTTTCTTAGAGTCCTTCATGACTTGACTAGTTTTCACTTCTCTCATTTTCTCTAAATATGTTCCCCATCTAGGACAATTAGAATCAACTTTAGAATGAAGGATTATCTACACATACCCTTCAATTAGATCCTCACTCATCTCATATCCCATAGGTTCAATAAATTTCATTTGAGGAACTACTACCTCCATGCATGTAAAATCTATCTCAGCCATGAAACATAACTCATCCTTATATTTTTCCACTAGTGTTGGAGGTATTCTATACCTTTTCTTCATTTTTGTTTCAAATGACTTTATTATTCCATTCAAATCACTATCTTTGACTGCTTCAGGTCTTGACCTATAATCTCAAGTGATCTAGTGCATTGCGCACTCATTTTCATTCCAAATTATGATGCTAGAAACCTTGTGATAGCATAGAAGAATATGTGTTTCAAAAGGGATTCAAATCTAAATATTGCACCTCTTGATTTCTTGATTTCTTGATTCTTGAGATATTATCCAATAGTTGTTTTTTGACAATATCACACATGTTCACTTCTTCACCTCTTACTGCCAGGTAAGCTACATGTAGAAATCATATAGGGATTGAATCTATTCTTGATCCATGATTATACTTGTAACCCAAAATCTTACAAATAAGTCTCACTCCATCATCTTGGATTGAGTTGGCTTTCATGTTCCTTCCATCAAAATATGTGTTGATATTTGCCTCAACAAGTTTGCAAACATTCTTGATGTTTACTGGATTACTACCCTGATTGCTCAATCATGTGACCTTGTGAATTAGGTCATTGCCAATACTAATGATAGAATCTCCTAGCCATAGAAGATCATCATGTACTCTACTAAGGATTATTCTTGTCCAATCATTATTATAAAAATCCATGTAGAACATATACTTAACTAGGTTAAGATGTTCTAGATATCTATGTTCAGATTTCAATGATAAATCAGTGTTGCACATCTTCTCCAACTCCTTGTGAATCTCTGAATTACCTATACTTTCAATCTTGAAATGTATATAACCTCTAATATCTTCCACATGAAGAACATTTTTTGGAACTTGTGAAAATCCTCCAATGGGGTCATCGAGTAAAGAAACAAATGGGTGTTTCTTAAAATTATACCTAGGCCTATTGCTTACATTATAAACTTCTTGCCTTGCCATTCTTGAAGGATTATGCTCAAAAATTCAAAAAAATACCTCAAATTTTGTGTTCTAGGGTTTTTGATGACTTCCCATGCTTGCAAGGCTCTTTAATTCTCCAAATCTCACTTCAATCTCACACACAAACTTTGCACAAGAAAATTATGTGTGCAAGTTAGTTCACATCCTTTAAATCTTTCACAATCTATACTGTGCAATAAATGCATATCTACCACTAGTTTAGTATATTGCCTTTCATATATCCTTCTCCTAATCATATCAAGCAATGTGCACTTTATTGTAGACTTTTTTCATTGTCTACTATCTACTATTAACTGTGCAACCCTTAATATTTCCTCTAGCATTAGTTATCAACAACTAATACTCCATTCCACTAAGAATACTCAACTCTAGTGAGAGGAGTCATAGATGATAAGTGACTTCATTGTCCTGTCAGATGCATTTTCTATAGTTGTATGAGAGCTTTCTGGTTCCTTTGCCTTCACAAATGATTCCTTTAATTCATTTGGTTTTTCTTTCACTTCATTTCTTCTACTATTCCTTCTATAATTCTAATTCCTATTTAGATCTCTTATGTCCATACTACAAAACCTTGTTGTGTGTCCAAAGTTGTTACACAGCTAACATACAGGTACATCTAATTTCTATTCATTCAGTTTGTCATCAGGTGTTCTACAATTCCTTGTGATGTGTCCAAGATTGTTGCATCTATAGCAAACAATTTGTCTGCTTTCTCTACTATCATTACTATGGGATCTTCTTTTGGTTCCTACGTGGTTAGTATTCCTATGCATCCTACTATTTGCATTATCATTATCAAATTTAGGTTTCTTACAATCTGCTACATAATGACCATATCCGTGACAATTATGACAATAAAATTTGGAAATAGGTTTCAAAGACTTACCTTCACTATTGACTTCAGTGTCCTCAGGTTCATCACACCAGGAAAAAGATTCCTTTCTTTTGTCATTCATATCTTGATTAGATTCTTTGACTATCTCAGAGTGAATATCATTCACTTTGTCTTTAGATGTATCATCTATCTTTCTTAGGTCTTTATTAACTTCAGGAGTAACAAGTTCTTTTGTTTCAATAGATTTATTGGTGGATTGACCAAGAAAGAATCCAAGTCCAGTTTTGTCATAACTGGGTTTTTGCTCACATAATTGTTCTTCAATTTGATCACTGCTAGTATATAATTTTGCAAGTTGTTTCTTTTCTTGTACCAACTCACCTTTCACAATGGTGTTGTATTTCTCTAATTCTACATGTTCTAACTTAATAGATTCTAGTTCTGATGTTACCTTTCTTAACTGGGATCTCAGATCTGCATTTTCAACTTTTATTTCAGAGTCAATCTTTCCTCCATTTTTCTTAAGACTCAGCTTAAGTTCAACTATCATCCATGTTTTAGGATCTCATTTTCTTTCTTTAGATCTTCAATATCATCATCACTAGTCTGATTAGTAGATCCTTTCTACTTTAGGTAATCTATCTTGTTCTTTAATTCACCAATGTAGGCTTTATCATCCTTGTATCTATCTTTGAGGCCATCTCTTTCATCAGTAAGAAGATCAATCTGTTCAAGTGCTTCTTCAAGATTTTTCTTCAGTTTTTTAATATCCATAGGGATCTTATTTGAACTATTAAACCTCTTTTGAATAACTAAGCTCTAATACCAATTGTTAGAAATAGATAATACTAAGAGTGAGGGGTGAATTAGTATTTTCAATATTTATACCCACAACTAAATACTATTATTTAGTTTATCACATGCATAATAAAATAAACCAATAGTACATAATAGTGTAAAAAATGACACACAAAGATAGATCATGACACAATATTTTTTTAACTAGGAAAACCTTGGCCCAATGGGGATGGAACCCACTAGATGATCCACTATATAAAGAATCTGGTTAAGGATATTGACCCTGTTAGGAGTCTATAAAGCATGTGTAGTGTCTTGAATCCCTATTAGGAGACTAGGCCTTTTTAGAAGCCTTAACCCTATTAGGATTTGCTTCAACCCTATTAAGAGTTGGTGGATTACATACAAATGTGTGCAAGTAGAGCCCACTGCCCTAACATGCAACTATACAATAAGTTCTTCAAGAAATAGATATACATACAATACTGAGTAGTTTGTTGTACTTTGCAAATCTTCTGATTGATGATTGTTCACACAAGAGTGACTGTGCACATATAAATTTGCATCAAATATTTGCATCATAGAGCAAAGTATCGCATTCACTTGTTACTCACATTTCACAAGATCATAATAACTTCGCAATTACTAATTACCGAATCATCACTCACTTTCACATATACTTTTCACACACACTTACTTCGCAAATAAAGTTCCTTACTTATATAAAACTTTTTGATAAATTCTTCCTTAGTCAACTCGTATAACATTATTAGAGTTGGCTCAACAACAATTCATAACTCAAAATAATAAATTCTATAGATGTGGTCTGTTCTGCACTGTGTCATTACTGCATCACTGATTTCTTCATAATTTGAACTTGGTTGTTTGTACAAACATGTACACTGGTATACATCATCATTATGATGTCATGCATCCTTGGTCAACTACACAAGAGAATATTCCAAGGGAATATTCTTTTATCATCAAAACTATCCTATTGTTGTAACACTGTCTAATACTTAGACAATTTTCTTCTGCAATTGAATGAGGCTAATCTGCAAAACAAATATGTTGTCATAAATGACAACAATAACTTACCTTAACTGATTGCTTGGACATATTTCCAAAATTATCATTGTCCAACACATTTAAGTGCCCATTAATTACCATACTTATCAATTTTGTCTTCAACATACTTTCTTCAAATCCTCTTCATCAACTAAATCATCTTTATCAATTTAATGATATGGTACTCTATTGAATTATCATAATTTCTACCCAACTAAGTCTTGAGATCAATGACAACATAATAGGGCTAAGGCATCCCCCTTTGACATCGATGGCAGAAAATAACATATAATTTTACATTCCAAAACATTACACAGCATAATCAATTGTATGCATTGTCAACAATATAACTTTCTAGCTAGTTGCCTTTGAGTCAGTAGGTTCTCTGTAATTCAGTATGTATCTTCAGCATAAATATTCTTCATCAACATTTATCCCCCTTAGGATATGATCTTTTTTAGTTCAACTTTACTTTGATGTCTACTCTCCCTTTTTATAGCATTCTTTGATTTTCTTCATTGTTATCAACAACAACTTTGATATTCTCCTTTACTGATCATCTTACTCTTTCTATCCCCCTTTGTAATACTAATATTCTCCCCCTTTCATAGAAATTCCAAATTTCATTATAAATTTCAACATAAAACTTATAAAACCTTGTAGTTATCCTTGTACCTTGCATGTATACTATACATCAGTTTCATCACAGCCATCTTCACAACTTCATAAATGTTCCTAAAGTATGAATTATTGAAATAACTCCATAAAGATATTTATGTTCATCCATGAATTGATGCAGTATGCATTTTCACCTAGTGAATTTTGGATAGGGGAAGGACTCATAATTTACCTCTTAGATACTCAAAAACATCCATAGATAATGGCTTAGTAAATATGTCTTCATATTTCTCTTTTGATTTCATATATTCAATCCTTACTTGTTTCTCTTCTACTTATTCCCTCAAATAATATTACTTGATTGATCTGTGCTTTATCTTTGCATGCATCACCATTTTTTTTGAAATATTTATCATACTCATGAACATATCATAATAAATAGTAATAGGCTCAGTTATCTCTTCTACCATACCTTCCAATAGTTTCTTAATCCATACAATATTAGAACAATTTATTATAGCAATAACATATTTAACCTCAGTAGTATATTATGAAATACAACTTTGTTTCTTTCTTATCTATGTTATCAATCTTTCTCCCAGAAGGAAATCTCCACTACTTGTGTTTTTTCTATCATCAAAATTTCTAGCCTTGTCAACATCTATGTATACTTTAAGATTAAATTCATCATCTTGTTTATACCATGGGCCATAATCTTTAGTTCCTTTAAATATCTGAATATCCTTTTCACAGCAATCATGTGTGTCTCCTTTGGATTAGATGAAAACCTTGCAACTACACTAACAACATGTGTAATATTCAATCTAATGTGTACAAAATATTGTAACTTACCAATCATAGATATTTATCGTGTCTCATTTACCTCTTTAGTAGTATCTTCCTTTTATAATTTCACTCTAGTCATCATAGGTGTACCAAATGTCTTAGACTCATCCATCCCAAATGTTTTCAATATTTCTTTCACATACTTAGATCAAGTCTCATATATACTTTTCCTTATTTTATGAACTTGTAATCCACTAAAAATTTTCATTTCACCAAACATTGACATCTCAAATTTTGTACTCATTTGATCAATAAATGTCTTACATACATGTAATTTCCTCCAAAAATTATGTCATCAACAAATATTTCAGCAATCAACACCATACTTTTAGATTCACATTTCAAATATAGATTACTACTCTCACTCATTCTATTTGTTTGAATCAAATAGGAATGTAACCTTTCATACCATGCTCTCAATGCTTGTTTCAATCCATACATTTCTTTGTTTAGTTTATAAACCATGTTCTTCTAGTAAGGTTTAATGAATCCTTCAGGTTGTTCCATTTATACTTCCTCTTCAAGTATTCCATTTAGAAATGCAAATTTGACATCCTTTTGATAAAATTTGAACTTCTTGCATGTAGCATAAGCAAACAATGTTCTTAAACCTTCCAATATTGCCACGGGTACAAAAGTATCTCCATAATTAATTCCTTCTTCTTGCGCATAACCTTTGCAAACCAAATCTTTCCTTTTTTCTTACCACTTCTTCGTTCTCATTCAGCTTGTTTCTAAAAATCAATTTGGTTCTTGTCACATTCTTATATGAGGGTCTTTGTACTAATGTCTAGGTATTGTTCTTCTCAATCTGATCAATCTCTTCATTCATAGCATTTATCCAATCCTCATTACCCAATGTAGCCTTAACTATTCTATGTTCAAAATAAATTATCAAATAGGTATTTTCTCTTGACTTACTTCTTGTCTATACTCCAACACTTCTATCTCCAATGATTTGTTCAAGGTAATGATTCTTTCTCATGCACTTGACCAAAACAAGTTTAATTCTCTAGTTTTCAAAAATTTCTCCACTCAGTAGGGCTTGAACTTCATACTTGGTTTGTACTATTTGATGCTTGAGTAAGCATTTTTTAACTAGGGTGTTATTGTTTGATGCTTAGTGGATCTCTACTATAACTTGGGCAATGTATCAAGTGCCTCTTTATGGATATATACAAACTAGTTATAATATTCAAGCTCCTTCTTTCTTTCCAGAATGTTCTTGTTTGCAAACTCATCAAACCTTACATTTGCATATTCAATCATCTTGCTAGTAGCTTTTTTCAAACATTTATAAGCTTTTCTCTTAGATGAATAACAAAGGAATATACCTTCATCTCCTTTAAAATTAAATTTTCCATTCCTTACATCCTTATGAATATAACACCTACTTCCAAAGATTTTGAAATAACTTACATTCATTGTATGTCCATACCAAAGTTTATAGGTGTCTTGTTTATTCCTTTCTTCAATTAAACTTAGTTGAGAGTGTAAACAATACAACAAATGGTTCCTATCCATAATAGCTTAGCAACATCTTTCTCAATCATTAGTGTTCTTGCACAATACACAATTGATCTATTTCTCCTTTTAGCAATTCCATTTTTTTTATATGTTCTTGATGCAAATAATTATCTTTTAATACAATTATTAGCACAAAAAGTTACTGAATTCAATAGACATCAAATTACCACCTTAATTATATTAAAACATTTCAGACATTTTCCATTTATTTCTCCACTCTAGCTTTATACCATTTGAACATATCAAAAGCATGTGATTTCACCTTCATGAACATGACAATCATCATTCTAGAATAATCATCCACAAAAATATGAGATATATGACACCATAGTAATGGTCAACACCTATTGGACTATATAGATTAGTATGCACCAATTCTAGGACATCATTTGAAGTGTGTTTTTTGCTTGAAAAAACAAGATTTTGTCACATTGTGAAGATAACATTCTTTACATATAGCATTTTTAGGTTTTTACAGATTTGGTAAGCCTCTTACTCTTTTCTTTCTATTGACCTTCACTATGTTCTCAAAGTTTACATGACACAACCTTTTATGGCATAACCATACATCCTCAACTTTAGTAAATACATATGTCTTAATAGTAGAATCAACATAAAATAAGTTACCTCTTCTTTATATTCTATTTCTAACTATATTACCTTCATCATCATAAATTTTGACTTTTATGTTATGAAATTCTAGCTTATGACCTAAAATATTCAACTAATTAACACTTAGAAGATTATACTTTAGTTCTTATACCTAGTAAGCATCGCCACATCTGATCTTATCATTCAACATTGGTGATCCTTTACCTTTCATTGAATATGGAACATCAAACTAGATTTTCTCATCTTAGTTGTTATAATTCTTTAGAATAACTGAGAGGGGGGGTGAATCAGTTATTCAAGGTCCAATGCCACTTTTTCTCTCTTAATCCTCAAGAGCACATAACTGAAACTATCATGCATGTAATTTGAACATTTAAAAAACTATGAAAAGTAGACATGCATCACACCATAACACTAAGAATTTGATAACCCAGAAACCTTCCAAGAATAAGAAGGTAAAATTGGGGTGGGGATGATACCCATAAAATAACTGCGCAATTGATTTCAACCACTTATGATGGTTTGCCCTATTAAAATCCTGCCCTGTAAAGGCTACAACACATTGTTAAATGTGACCTTGTTAGAGGATTTCACCATACTGTTAGGAATGGGTCTGGTTAAAGGACTTTGGAACATTCAGTTGGAATGTCACCATGTTAAAGGATTTACATCATGGCTATTAAACCAACCTAAGTCCATAGGGTTTATCTTAACTGTTACAATTGCTAGAGAGTAACAATAATGACTTTTGATCTGATACAACTTATAACATATCTTGCAGATTACAGATCACACTTTAGTTCAATCCTTTTCTTGGCTTTAATCACTACAGCTCTAAAAGCTTGTCATCTCAAGCTTCATCATCTTGAGTCTTCTTACTCATTACACCAATGCAATCATATCTATGGTCACCTATCGAAGTAGAGTATATGTTCTCTCTTCCACCTTATCACTTTCTTCAGCATTTCATAATTTCATGCTTGACCACCACACCACACCTTTCTTCATGACCTTATGATTCCTTAAATAGAAATCTAGAATACCTTTCCTGCTCGATTCTCCCTTTCCAACTTTAGCGTTCCAACAGATTAGGTAAGATACAATGTATCTATCCCATATTTTGCTCTTATCTAGAAACTTCCTCTAGAATCCAATTGTATTTGCCAAAAATGGTTTACATAGTGTTCTGTGTCACCAGCTCATCATTCTTATCTTCTATCTAGTTCACAAAATTCTAGATAACTACCATGTCGGCTCATATTTGGAAAATCTTCGATTTTAAAAATAATGCAGCACCTCGACACTATTGGTTTACTAATACTCAACACCCTCTGTATTACTCGGCTCCTGTATTATGCTCAGCATCTGATCATCGCTTGGTACTTGATATTTACTTGGCACTTGAAGATCACTCGAAAGTTGATATTTACTTGGCACTTGAAGATCACTCGGCACACTCTAAAGATGAACTTTCTCGGCTTCAACTAAGAATCTATTCAGCACTAACTAGCTTGCTTGGCACTCTCTTATGAACTTAGTTAGACTATACAAATGACTTAGCTCAACCTTACATCTTTGATATGTCTTGGTGTGTCTATCCTCTGTGTCTTAGAGTATGTCATCAATACACTATTTCATCAATGGCTTAACTGATCATTATACTTCATTACAACATCATAACTTCAACCTTTGCCTAGGTACTCTAGTTACATCTTATTGATTGCCACCTCCTTGTCAATCAAGCAACTTATAGTATTTGGATCACTAGAGCAATTTTCATTCCTACAAGTAGAAATTTTGACATCAATGACAAAACCATGATTGAAAACATTCTTTACCAATTCCATTACTCTTCATTCATGAGCTTTTCAATCATTTCCAACAATCTCCCTCTTTGGCATTGATGGCAAACCAAACTAATCAATCGATCAACTTAGTTACCACCAAAATTACATGCATTTTCTGCTACTACTTTTTGCTTCTCCCTCTTTACTGTTGCATCCTTACTACTAATCTTATATATCTTTCTCTTTCATATATACCTTTGTCTTCCTTTGTAGATGATCATTTTTCTACATATATCTCGCTCTTTGACATAAATGCCAAAGATGTAACATCTTAATCATGCAAAATATAAGCTTTGCATCTCATATTGTCTCCCTCTATCACCATGCTTATGACTGATTTGGAGTTCCTACTTCTGTTGTTATCCTCTACATCATGCTTCTGATATTTTAATGATTTGTTTCTGTTGATGCAGGGTAGCTTCTTTGCTTTAAATTGCTTGAGTTAGGGGCATTACCCCCAACTTGCCTCTGAGATATTCATAAGCATCCTTGGGCAATGGTTTGGTGAAGATATCTATAGTTTGTTCTTTTGTGTGAATGTACTCCATCTTCACTTGTTTGTCTTCTACCAATTCTCTAACATAGTGATACTTGATTGCAATATGCTTGGTTTTTGCATGCATTACTGAATTCTTGGATATGTTTATAGCACTTGTATTATCACAATACAATATCACAGGTTTGGTTACCTCTTCTTTCATTCCTTGCAATAAATGTGTGAGCCACACAATGTTTGTGCAATTGACTACTATTGCCACATATTCTGATTCTGCAATGGACTAAGATGTGCATATTTGCTTCTTGCTAGTCCAAGTAACTAGTCTTTTTCCTAAAAATAGTGCTCCTCCACTTGTGCTCTTTCTATCATCAATGTTGCCTCCCCAATCTGCATCTATGTATGCATTGAGCTCAAACTTTTCGTGCTTTTTATAAAATAGGCCAAAATCTTCAATTCCTTTAAGATACCTCATTATTCTTTTTACTGCTATGAGATGATTCTCTTTAGGATTTGCAAAGAATCTAGTCATTATTCCAACTACTAATGCTATGTTTGGTCTGCTATGTACAACATATTGTAGTTTTCCAATCATGGATCTATATTTTTTTTTATTAACTTTAGCTGATACATCATTTTTGGATAGCTTATGTCCTGTTGCCATTGGTGTGCTGACTAGTTTGGAGTCATCCAGTCCAAACATTTTTAGTATCTCTTTGATGTACTTTGATTGTGTCATAAATATACCATGTTTTAGTTGATGTACTTGCAAATCAACAAAAAATTTGATCTCTCCAAACATAGACATCTCAAACTCATGTTTCATTTTGTCTGCAAAAATTTTGCAAAGCACTTCTTTTTCTCCAAACACTATTTCATCCACAAAGATTTCAAATACAATAATATCCTTACCTTCTTCTGATTTGATGTACATGTTGATGTTATCATCAGTTCTTTCAAATCCTATTTGCACTAGATACTTGTGAAGTCTCTCATACCATGCTCTAGGTGCTTGTTTTAGACCATAGAGTGCTTTATGTAGTTTACAAACCAT
Source organism: Cupressus sempervirens (assembly GCA_028749045.1). Taxonomy (NCBI): domain Eukaryota; kingdom Viridiplantae; phylum Streptophyta; class Pinopsida; order Cupressales; family Cupressaceae; genus Cupressus; species Cupressus sempervirens. The sequence continues at coordinate 176,127,265 of CM053784.1, read as the reverse complement.
ATCCCTATTATTTTCATCAACAAATCCCTCTGGTTGTTCAATATAGACTTCCTCTTCCAATATACCATTCAGAAAAGTAGACTTTACATCCATCTGATAGACTTTAAAACCTTTATATGCAGCGTATGCAAGTAAAGTTCTTACTCCTTCCATTCTCGCAATAGGGGAAAATGTTTCCCCATAGTCTAATCCTTCTTCTTGAGCATAACCCTTACATACTAGTATGGCCTTGTTTCTAGTAATCTCACCATTCTCATCTAGCTTGTTTCTGAATACCCACTTGGTGCCAATCAAATTCTTATCAACTGGTTTGGGAACCAAACTCCAAGTTTTGTTCTTCTTTATTTGATCAATCTCTTCTTCCATAGCTTTATACCAATCACCATCTTGTAATGCATCATACATTGTCTTAGGTTCAAATTTTCTTAACAAGCATGATTCATTTCTTAGTCTATTCCTTGTCATTGGTCTTGCATTTTTGTCACCAATTATCTATTTAGTAGGGTGATGTCTCTTCACATATTTGGACAATCTTGGTTCTATCCTTGTTTCCATGTTTGATCTTTCAGATTCAAGATCACTATGCACTTTGTTGTCAGGTAGTTCTACATCTCTGTCATGTGTACTAACTTCAGAGTTAGAATGAGCATTTCCTTCATTCTGCAACTCAGCTTCTGAATGCAGCTCGCCATTCACTGGTTGTGACTCAACTGAGACTGAAACTTGCTGTTGAATTCCAATTTGATTGATAGTGCCCTCATCAATAGGCATTCCTTCATAAGAATATACAAAGGTTCTGTAGTCATCCATTTTCTTTGATTTTTCAACTTGGACATCTACATGCTCATCAAAGTTTACATTTGTACTTTCCACAATTTTGTCAGTGTCAGTATTTAAACACTTGTACGCTTTACTTTTAGTGGAGTAACCAAGGAATATGCATTCATCACTTTTTGCATCAAATTTTCCATTTCTAGCATCTTTAAGGATAAAGCATTTGCAACCAAATACTTTGAAATGATTTACATTGGGTGAGTGACCATACCATAATTCAAAAGGTGTTGCATTAGTACCTTTCTTGACTTGTACTCGGTTCAGTGTATGAACAGCCACACTTACAGCTTCTCTCCAATATTTTAGGGCCACAGTCCTTTCCATCATTAATGTTCTAGCACAATCAATCATAGATCTATTTCTTCTCTCATCAATTCCATTCTGTGGGGGAGTTCTAGGAGCTGATGTTTGTCTCTTGATTCTTTTGTCTTTGAAAAATATCTCAAATTCGTTTGATGTGAATTCAGCACCTCTATCTGATCTCAGGCATTTCAAACTCTTTCCTGTTTCTTTTTCATCTCTAGCCACATACCACTTTAGCATTTGAAAAGCATCAGATTTTTTTTTTAAGAACATAACAGTCATCATCCTGGAATAATCATCAACAAACAACATTATATATTTATCTCCTTTGTAGCTCTATACTTTTATTGGACCACATAAGTCAGTATGGACTAACTCAAGTACTTCTTTAGATGTATAGTTTTTACTCTTGAAACTTGACTTGGTCATCTTTCCTAGCTGACATTGTTTGCACATGATATTGTCAAGCTTCTTCAGTTTAGGTAAACCTCTGACTTTCTTCATTTTACTGATATTGACCAGATTATCAAAGTTGACATGACATAGCCTTCTATGCCATAACCACACATCATCAAATTTTGCAACAAGACAAGAATAATTTTCCAGATCAAGATAAAACAGATTACTTCTTGTTTGATCTCCTTTTCCTATTAATCTACCATCAGTATCATAGATTTTTGCAATTTTATTTCCAAATTCTACTTTGCACCCTACATTGCCTAACTGTGAGACACTTAGAGAATTGTAGTTTAGTCCTGCAACATAATATGCATCATCATATGAAATTTTCTCTGTAAGCTTCATGGAACCTTTTCCTTTGATTTGACATGGAGCATCATTACCAAATCTAACACTATTTCCATCATACTGAGTAAAGTTAACAAACTTACTTTTGTCTCTTATCATGTGATGTGAGCATCTGCTGTCTATAATCCATCTGTCATTCTTGTTCATACATGTTACCAGTACTATAGGCTCTTCTTCATTAGATTGGTCCTTCATGGCCACGTAGAGAACCTCATCATCATTATCATCAGAATCTTTTTCAACAATATAGCACTTCTTGCCTTTGTCTTTGTAATCTCTCTTATCATCTTCTTTTCTACTTTTGTACTTATTACCTTCCTTGTATTCCTTTTTCTGTGTACACCTTGCAACAATATTTCCTACTTCATTGCAATTGAAACAAATGATAGGCATCTTACCTTTAAATTTTCCTTTGCCTCTGTGGAATCTTCTAGCTAGTAATGCTTCCAATTGTTCCACATCTTCCTCATTAGTGCTACTGTCACTGGATACATATTTCATCTTTCTTCCCTTCTTTGATTTCACCTGTTCAACATTCTCAGGTCTGTAGTTGTCAAATTTAGATAACTCAAATGCAGTGAGTCTACCCACGATACCTTCAAAACTTAAATTGTTTCCTAGCACACATCTTAGCTCTTGTATAGCTAATACTCTAATAGCATAGATAGGGAGTAACGTTCTCAAAAACTTACTATTAGCAGTATCATCATCTAATTGACCACTCAAACATCTTATTGCACTTACCACTTCCTTTATTCTAGCGGCATACTGAACAACATTCTCACCTTCTTCCATTTTCATATCATCGAACTTTCCTCTGAGGCTTTCTCTTTTTGCTCTTTGGACATTCTGATCTCCTCCATAAATGTCTGATAGGGCTTTCCACATCTTGAATGCTATGTCACATCCTTTGATATCATCGAATTCAGCATAGTTGAGTGCAGAAGCAATTTTCAACATTGTCTAATTGTGTTCCTATTTGTTTTTCAAATCTTCTATAGTAAGAGTACCAGTTGGATCAACATGTTTAGTAACAATTGAATTTTGGGCATAATCTCCTATGGATCCAAGGTTTAGCTTCATCAAGATTTGCCATGCAACAAAGTTGTCTTTGTTGAGCTTGGGAACTTCTCTTTTAGGCATTTTGATCTTTTCTACTTCTAGTCCCTTTAAACTAAGTCAAAAAGTTGGCTCTGATACCAATTGTTATAATTCTTTAGAATAACTGAGAGGGGGGGTGAATTATTTATTCAAGGTCCAATGCCACTTTTTCTCTCTTAATCCTCAATAGCACGTAACTGAAACTATCATGCATTTAATTTGAACATTTAAACAACTATGAAAAGTAGACATGATTCACACCATAACACTAAGAATTTGATAACACAGAAACCTTCCAAGAATAAGAAGGTAAAACTGGGGTGGGGATGATACCCACAAAATAACTGCACAATTGATTTCAACCACTTCTGATGGTCTACCCTATTAAAAGCCTGCCTTGTTAAAGGCTACAACACATTGTTAAATGTGACCTTGTTAGAGGATTTCACCATACTGTTAGGAATGGGCCTGGTTAAAGGACTTTGGAACATTCACTTGGAATGTCACCCTATTAAAGGATTTACAACATGCTATTAAACCAACCTAAGTCCATAGGGTTCATCTTAACTGTTACAATTGCTAGAGAGTAACAATAATGACTTTTGATCTGATATAACTTACAACATATCTTGTAGATTACATATCACACTTTAGTTCAATCCTTTGCTTTGCTTTAATCACTGCAGCTCTAAAAGCTTTTCACCTCAAGCTTCATCATCTTGAGTCTTCTTACTCATTACACCAATGTAATCATATCTATGGTCACCTATCGAAGCAGAGTATCTGTGCTCTCTTCCACCTTATCACTTTCTTCAGCATTTCATAATTTCATGCTTGACCACCACACCACACCTTGCTTTGTGACCTTATGACTCCTTAAATAGAAATCTGGAATACCTTCCCTGCTCGAATCTCCCTTTCCAACTTTAAGGTTCCAACAGATTAGGTAAGATACAATGTATCTATCCCATATTTTGCTCTTATCTAGAAACTTCCCCTAGAATCCAATTGTATTTTCCAAAAATGATTTACATAGTGTTCTGTGCCACCAGCACATCATTCTTATCTTCTATCTGGTTCACAAAATTCTAGATAACTACCATGTTGGCTTAGATCTGGCAAATCTTCAATTTTCAAAATAATGCAACACCTCGGCACTATTGGTTTATTGATGCTCGACACCCTCTGTATTACTCAAATCCTATATTTTGCTCGGCATTTGATCTTTTCTCGGCACTTGATATTTACATGGCACTTGAAGATCACTCGACACTTGATATTTACTCCGCACTTAAAGATCACTCGACACTTGATATTTACTCGGCACTTGAAGATCACTCGGCACACTCTAAAGGTGAACTTGCTCAGCTTCAACTAAGAATTTTCTCAGCACTAACTAGTTTTCTTGACACTCTCTTATGAACTTAGTTAGGCTATACAAATGACTTAGCTAAACCTTACATCTTTGATATGTCTTGGTGTGTCTATCCTCTATGTCTTAGAGTATGTCATCAATACACTATTTCATCAATGGCTTAACTGATCCTTATACTTCATTACAACATCATAACTTCAACCTTTTTCTAGGTACTCTAGTTACATCTTATTGATTGCCACCTCCTTGTCAATCAACCAACTTATAGTATTTGGATCACTAAAGCAATTGTCATTCCTGCAAGTAGCAATTTTGACATCAATGACAAAACAATGATTGAAAACATTATTTACCAATTCCATTACTCTTCATTCATGAGCTTTTCAATCATTTGCAACATTACTAAGCTCACATTATTTACATATAGCATTTTAAAGTTTTTATGAAATTAGTTAGCCTCTTACTCTTTTCTTTCTATTGACCTTCATGATGTTCTCAAAGTTTACATGACACAACCTTTTATGTCATAATAATACATCCTCAACTTTAGAAAATAAAATTGTCTCAATAATAGGATCAAGATAAAAGAAGTTAGCTCTTGTTTGCATTATGGTTCTAATCACATTACCTTTATCATCATAAATTTTGACTTTTCTTTTATGAAATTTTAGCTTATTACAGGAAATATTCAAATAAACAACATTCAAAAGATTATACTTTAGTCCTTGTACCTAGTAAGCATCATCACATCTGATCTTAACCAAAATTAGTGATCATTTACCTTTTTTGGAAATGGAATATCATTACCAAGATTAATAGTTCCACCATAATCAATTTTTTCAAATTTATCAAACTTACTCAGATCACCAATCATGTGATGTTAGCATCCACTATCTATAATCCATGAATCATTTGTGCTAACATGTAAAATAAGGGTAGTTTTACTTTCATACCTTTCTCCATTGGGATCTTCCTTGATTGCAACATACACCATTTCAACTACTTCATTTTCTTCATCAGTAATGGACTCAGTGTGGTCTTCTTCAACAATGTAGCATGATTTCTTCCTTTTCTCTTTGTAATCCCTATTCTTTCTCTACATGAAATGTTTCTTGTCGTTTCTATTGTTCTTACTTTTGTTAGGACATTTAGTAACAAAGTGACCAACTTCATTACACTTGAAACAAATTTGGGGTAGTTTACCTTTCTATTTACCTTTTCCTCTTGACAACCTTCTTGCAAGCAATGCTTCAAGTTCATCCAGATCATCCTCAGATTTAGATTCACTTTCTTCCTTACTCTTCTTTTCTTTCTTGGAACTTCCAATGGTTAGTGAATATGTAAAATCATTTCCAATTTTAACCATATTATTTTCATAATTGCTCAATTCAAATGTAGTCAACCAAACAACTAAACTACCAAGTGTCAATACATTACCAAGCATAGGTCTCACTTCTTGAATTGCAGAAACTTTGATAGCATAAACATGAAAAAGACCCTTAAGAACTTCACTTACAATTTTAAAATTGTTGATAGCTCTCTAGAAGCTTTCATTTTTCTCACAACTTCCTTAATCTGGTCTACATATCATGCAACATTCTCACCTTCTTCCATTCTCATGTCATCATACTTTACTCTAAGACTTTCAACTTTAGCTCTTCTTACATAATCATCTCCTCCATGTACAAGTGTCAATTTATCCCACATCTATTTGGCAATAGTGCAATCCTTGATATCATCAAACTCAACATCATTGAGTGTAGAAGCAATTTTAATCATCAGGCTATTGTGATTCCTCTTCTCATTCATTTTCTCCATAGTCAAAAGACCAGAAGGGGTAGCATATTTACGTTCCAACCAATGTGTGTCATTATCTCCAATTCCAGATAGATGTAGCTTCATTATGTCTTTCCATGATGAGAAGTTTATTTATTTCATCCTTGGTACCTCTCTCTTATACATCTTTGATCTTTAACTCAAGTTCCTTTAAACTTATTTCTCTGAGCACCATACTATAATACCAATTTTTAGATTACTAAGAGGGAGTGAATTAGTTATCTTTAGTTATTCTTTAGTCCCTTCATAAAAAAATTAGAAGTAAACAACATCCATAAACATCATGAACAATCACTCAATGTAGTCATTCAACTTCATAATTAATACTTTGAATTACTTTAGTCCAAACTATGTATTCACTATTATGATAACCAGTTGACACTAATATAACTTAGTAGTTACCGACCATTAAGTTAGTTGTTATCAAGTAGAAGTAAAACAAAAAAAAACTTGTAAATCAATTAGAAACATAAAAACATTAACACATTTGACACCAACATTTTTAATGTGGAAACCTTGTAAAGGGGAAAACCACCTGGGACCGACAACCCAAAATTTTCACACTTCTGAAGTGGTCTCAGCTAAGAGCCAACCTTGTTATAGGTTACATACACATTGTTAATATGACCTTGTTAGAGGATTTTAACCAAAATATCATCTAGACCTTATCACTCATTGATCTTGTGTCTACTCTAAAGTACTTACAAACATCACTAATTTCATTGACTTGTTAGGTCCACTCGATTTACAAGATTTTCTACTACAATGATTAGAAAGTAACAATATAAAAATAATGTGTTAGGTGTAGTACTACCTTGCTTGTTTAGATCTTCTTTCTACTTAGTCTCTTTCTGATCTTTATCCTCTAATATTCTTACTTTGTTTTCTTGACTAGTTGATTCACAATTCGACTCTTTCTCCTTCTTTAAGCTCTATTAGTTTCACCTAGCTCAACTATCTCCTTTCAGCTTTCAACAAATTCGCACAATCACCACCTTAACAATAACATTCAACCTCAACTCAATCATCTTTCAACCAACAACCAAAAACTATCTTGAACATCACCTTAAATAGACGTCTCTCTACTTCCAAATTCTTCCATTTATTGCCACTGTATCATTATTGTGGATATTAGATTTTACCAAATACAATGTATCTAACCACTTAGAAAATAGAACTTTCATAGAAATTTGTGCACATCATTATCTTTTTTCAATCTTAGTCATCAAATACTTATTGAATTTTCTCATTCATTGATCTTGTAACAAAATTTGACTCACCTTTCAACGTCTCAAACTTTCCATCTTTCCATCAAAAGTCAGCCTCAAATTCCATTTTTACAATCTTGTTCTTCTAGTTGTTACTCAGTGAACATAACATTACACTCGGACAATATAGTACTCAATTAATACTAGAATTGCTCGGTCAATACTAAACTTCCAATGTAACTTTTCCAACTTTTAGGTGAACACTATAGTCACTCAACAAATATTGTCTTCCTTCTATAACCTTATTGTTAATCTCATATTGGTTTTGACATATGAGTGACTACACACTTAGTCATATACACAAAGTGCATGCCAATTAAGTAAAGTATTCTAAGCATAAATTGTCAATTAATGCAAGTCAAGCAGAATATACAATATGTGTTGAGCACTAGTATGTGCTACGTAGACAGTATGTGTCGAGAAGATAGTATGTGGTGTGTCACTCTAGTTTTGAGCAAGTTAGTATATGTCAAATGATTCAGATGTTGAGTGAACAGTGGATGTCGAGTCATTCAGAAGCCGACTTATAACATTGAAGATATAGTGAATGTCGAGTGTCAAAGCTTCAAGTTCAAAGTAAAATGTTTTGGACATAGTTGTTTGTAATGGCACAAACTCCTATGTAAATAATTTTTGAGATGACTTAAGGAATGTTTTGCAATTCTAGATGATAAGAATGAAACTATATTGAGAATCCCTATGTAGTACATGTAACCAATCAGATTGAGAAATGTTCTAAGTGGAAAAATGGGTGAATCACAATCATTGGTTCCTGCCTAACCTAAGTCACATGGGTCTTCTTAAGGAGAAAAAAATCCTAAAGAGTTTAAGGAGTGAAGAGAGAAGTTTACATGTGTAGATAGAGCATTCCTAGGGACTAAGGAGTTGTAAAATGAGATATGAATTAAAAAATTAGCTAGAGAGAATAGAGGAAAGTAGAGTGAGGATAGAAATTATACATTTGATTAGAGGATCAAGTACACATCAAGAAAGAGGTGATTTAATTTCTAGCACAGAGGTGCTAACCAAAGGATCCAGTTTGAGACATTCTAATAGGTGAATCAGTAAAATCTCTTAACTAAGTAGTCCTAGAAGGCTTGTGTAAATCCTTTAACAAGGTACTTACTTCATTGTAAGTTGAAGTCCTTTAACTAGGCATACTTCTAACAAGGTTTTGAAATCCTTTAACAGGGTAAGATCTAACAATCTTTGTAAGCCTTTAATAGGGCAGACCTTTCATAGGGTAGATCATAGTTTGTGATGAAACATTGTAACCTTCATTGGATACACTTTACAACTATAGTAGTGAATATTTGTGGGTGTCATCCCCACCCTATTTTTACCTTCTCATTGGAGGATTTTTGGGTAACCAAATATCTTGTGCCATATGTGTTGAATGTTATTTGCTTTCATGCTATGGAGGAATATGTTTAGTTTGGTATTTTAGTTTACATGCAAATTATGAGATGGATGTGTGGTGAATGTTTTAATGGATAAATTTTTGAAGTACTAATTCACCACCCACACCCCCCCCCCCCCCCTACCTCAGAGTTTACTTTCTCTATTGTATTTCCAACAATTGGTATTAGAGCCCAGTTTTGTACAAAGGAAAGCTTTGTAGCTTTGAGGAAAGATCTAGAAGATGGAAGTCTACAAGTTGGGAAAGGTTATTAATAACTAGAAGAATGAGATCTAGCTTTCCCTACATCAGTTGAATGAAGCAAGAGATGAGTTGAAGTGCTCATTAAAGAGAAGGAAGGAGGCAGTTATTAAGGAGAATGACACATAATACCAAGAAGAAGACATTACTAAATTGTTTGCAAATGGAAAATCAAGTGAGTTTGATGCAACAATTGTAGATCTAATGTAAAAGAATGGTGCCCTAACTGAAGAGGTCAAAAATTTTAAGATAGAATAAGAAGTCCAATAACTATTTCTATGTGAGGTGACTGAGCAGAAAAATAAAGTTGAGGAAGAAAAAGTCATGATTGAAGATGACAAAAGGATACTAACCAACAGATTGGAAGAAAAGACATCAGAGGAACAAAGGATTGCAAGCATGCAGTTGGAAATAATGAATCAAGTGATGATTGCTAATCATGAATTGAATGGAAAGGACATTGAGATCACAACCCTGAAATTACAAAATGAACAATTGAGAGATGATCTAAGAAGAGAGAAGGAATTTGTTGAAAGTTTCAATAGACCTAGTGAAGCCATCAAGTACTTTGAGAAATTGATGAGATCTCCTAGATCTAACAAAGATACCTAGATTGGGATACACCAATACTAAGGAAGGAGAATCATCTAAAAGTGGTGAACAAAGAAACAATAAAGTAAGAACTATAAACCCACTTCTCATAATTGTGGAAAGTTAGGTCATATAAAAAATATTTGCAAGAGCAATACTGTAAATTAGAACCCTAAGCAAAAGTTCATGGGTTACTGTCATAAGTGCAACAAGCAAGGACATTAGGCACATGAATGCAGAACCAAGACTACAAGCACACAAATATTTGAAGGATATTGCTACAATTGTCAAAAGTATGGATGTAAAGAATATAAATGTAGATCTAATGCCAAGTGGACATCTAACAAGTAGACAAAGGTAAAACACAATGGAAAACCCTACAATTGGAACTAAAATATAGGGTATACTTGTCACTATTGTCAAGAGTATGGACATGTTGCTAAGAATTGCATTAGAACACATTTCATAAATTACTATAGTAGATGGTCGAGTCAAATCACATGTTTTAGTTATTTAAAGCTTGGTCACATCAGCAGGAATTGTCCAACAAGGTCAAGAGCACCTAGTAGTGAATTCAACAAAGGAAAAGGGAAGATTGATGTTGAGAATGTCAAAGTGAAAATGAATAAGACATGGAAGAAAAGAAAATAATGCAACAGATCAAGTTTAGATAAGGTCACTTCATCCAATGGATTAGGTGATCACATCACCCCCAACTAGGAAATCAAAAGGTGTGTGGGATTGATATTGCATTGATATATTTTACATCAATTCCAAGAATCTAAGTTCTAAAAAGAGTATACATGCATGAATCAAGATGCAATGTATTTGTTAGAACCTTGAAGAAATCTATAATTTTTGTTATTTTTCATGTTTTTGCCGAGTGGAAACAAAATTTAAGTTGGTGTCGAGCTATTAAAGTTGATAGTAATGGTCAAGCTCATTGTGGTTGGTGAGTGTAAAAGAAATCATGTGTAAGTTGAGTGAGTTGAAATTGCTATTATAGTCAAGCTTATAGTTGTGTAAGCACCAAGCATTTATTGTCGAGTTTTAAGGACTATATGGTCAATTTTTTACTCATTTGCATTCATTCAAGATCAAAGAGAGCAAAAAGAGAATAAGGTGAATTGAGGTGAAGGATTCAAGGATTTGTGAACTAGATTCAGCCACTACTTGTCACTAATCATCAGATTCATAAGGTATTTATCATGTGTCAAGTTATGTTGTCTAAATTATTGTAAACCCTAGTTATTTGAAATGGCATCCAATTCTTCTATTGTTGTTAGGAAAGAAGGAAAAGAGGTTTTAAATGTTCAATTAATAAGTAAAAAAGTTACACAACCACCCTTCCAAGCTATTTTTGAGATTGCATCCAAGGGAGATCTAAATGGTGTGTTATCCATGATACCACCAAAGGTTTTGATGATACAAGATGTAAGATGTTGTTACACTTGTAAGGTTAGAAGTATTGGAGATATAGAAATCAAAAATTTGTATGGAAAACTATGTGTTGATGGAGTACTACAGGAGGAAAATAAAATTGTAGAGAGAAAAGGGTTAACCCATGCCCCAAATTTTCCAAATGTATTCAAAATAGAATGGATTAAGATAGTGTTGAGCAGAATACATGATCACTCTATATGGTTGAAAAATGGACCTACCAAGATCACTAAGAGGATCATTCAATGAGTAATAGGGTATCCTATCCTAGATAGACCCAAGACCATGTGAAGTGATGCGAAGGAGTTAATTGACAAAAATATAGGGGTTGTATGGAACAAAAGAGGGATGACAATTGACACAATTTCAGATCCCCTAATTACATTTGTAGTGAGAGTTATTTCTCACAAGTTCTTTCAATCTAGTAGAATGAATAGTGTGTCTTGTATAGCTATGGATTTGGGCTACAAGATAGTAAAGAAGGATGACTCTTATGACCTTGTCAAGTTACAACTCTAGTAGTTATCAAAAAAATTGGAAGCCATAAGAAAGACTAAGAGTGCACAATGAAAATTTGGTTCACTACTAGTTTTCCTATTCTTTTATGTGTAGAACACATTTCCTTCTTTTGGAAAAGTTGCTTGGAAGACCAATAGATCTATTGCAATTCAAATTGGAGAGTTCATAGAGCAACTTGGGGATGACTTTGAGTTAGTCATGACAAGTTTTTTTGAAGACTTTAAGAATTCTATGAAATAGAGATTGGGGATATTAGTGTTACTAGTAGAGAAATATTACGATGATGTTTTTTTTCTAATTGATGTTGATTTTACATATGTAACACCTTGCCAAGGGATCCAAAAGAATTAACATAAAGTTTTACTAAGTTTGCTAAACTTTTTTTTTTTTTTTTTAAAGAAAGATAGATCATACACATCAAACACATAGTAGCGGAAGCAATAACATGTAATCATCAACAAACATACATAACAGGTTACATTCCCTAAGGATCCCAAGATGTTGAGTCACATTTAAATTTAATCTAATACTAAGTCTAACAACTACCACATCCATATGAAAGAATAATTATAAAGTCCAATGTCCTTTAAATATACATTTGTTCAGAATGCCTCTTGGCAAATTAATTCGGAATGCTCATTCATCCACTGTACATGTCATAGGGTATGAAAGGCTTAAAAGAATATACATATGTAAAAGTAGAAATACATCATCCTCTTTCGATCCATGATACGTACGATAAAATAAATGAAATCATCCACCATACATGATACATCCATACATCAATAAGGATATAATATACATCATAAAATGATACAACATCCATCACAAAATATAACCATCTATCATAATGATCCACAAACAGAATGAAGGTAAATGCCAACAAAGAATACTCTAGCCATGGTGACTACGAAAGGATCTCAATGGTAAGAGTGAAAAAACACTACCACCTGACCGCATGGAACCTAAATGGTCCACTCCCATCGCACTAAGGAGATAGTCTCAAGTCCCAAATAGGATATCAAATCACATAACACAAATACTCTCTAAGTCTAGGAAATCCTAAAAGTATACTAACTCAAAGGTTCCAACATAGATCGACATCCAGTCCCAGAGGCACACAAGACACATAGGAAACCTACTATATAAGCAGGCAAGTGTCATCGCACGAATCACGTTTGAAGTTACCCGAGCAATCCCTTAGGAATCTTGGGTCCCTAGTGATCCCTGTAGCCACTAGTATCCTCTCATACTAACGAGACATACTATGGAATGCAAGGTCGTAACCAAGCATTCTCTCAACTCCCATCCTAGTCTATACTAGCACTCGAGGCATGGGTGAGAACATACAATTAATCTTGTTAGGTTCATTTTACTCTCATTTAGTGTAAATGTTATCACTTATTAAAACAACTTACAATGAGTTACCCTGGCAGCTACTTAGGGCCTTGGCCCCCATTGCAAGCCACTTCCTAACACTACATATAGATTACCTACCCTAAGCTCATGAATCACAAATCAAAGAATCATAGTAAAATCACCTCAGTCATATACACAAGTGATTGGAAAGCATCATAAAGATAAGCCACAATAATCACATCAGTTCTCCACGAGAAATTGATAAGCATCAAATAATAATCATAATGATCACAACAGATCTCTATCAGCATCTGGAGGCATCAATGATAAATCACAATATCCAATGGTTCTCCAATGAGCAACCAGAAAGTATCCCAATAATAAATCACAATACTGATCGAAGACTCCAAAATCGTCAAGTCAATACATGCCACACAATGACATCATCAAGACCAAATCATACACTTCAGTCCTCTCAAAGTGACTGGAAGGTAACCCAACTATAACTGATTGAGACTCAAAAATGGTTATCAAATATAATTGATCGATGACCCAAAAAATGGTTAGGATAGGTATCTCATAAACATACACCTCAACTTCACACAAGGAAACTTGAAAGCAATAACAACCAGTTAAAAAAAACATCCATCATAGAGCATATCACACATCACCATGGTTGGGTTTAGAAAGATCAAGACCAACTCATCATATCATCACAACCACATAACCCCTGAGCCTCTGGTAAACATCCTATAACTGGTCAACAATCTAATCAACCCCAAAAAATCCCAAAGCATAGACAGAATATGGAAAACATAATAGTCTAACATTTTGGATTTGAAAACACGCAGTTGAGTAAAACAATAAAGTTTAAGTTTCCAGTGTTACTATAGGTTCCTTAGTTAACCTGTTCAATTAAACCCTGTCTCATTCTTAAATTAAAAGAAATCACATCATGACTTAAAAGTATTACTAATAATTTATTGAATTATTATAATAATAATAATTGATTATAAAAATAATCTCAATTTCATTAATAAATGAATTTCGAAATAATCAATATGATTTTATCATTAATTGCAATTAGTTCCAATATCCATTTTCCTTTCTAAATTGATAATTATTAATTATTTAATAATTAATAATTAATTAATATTCAATATCTATTAACAAAATTCTTTAATAAATAGTATATGTTCATCATTAATTAATCATATTTATTAATTATTAAACTTATTAAATAAGTATTAGTAAATTAATTAATTAATTATTAATAAACATTATACATTAAAATAATAATTAAAATATATATAAAACTATTAACTAATTACTTTAATTAAAATATTTATAAAAGTTAATAAAAACTTTACATGTATCTTACTTTAATTAAAATATAATAAAACTTCATAAAAACTTTAAAGCTTTTTATTTAATTAAAAGTTTATAAAACCTTAATATATCTTACTTTATCTAAAGTATTAATAAAAACTTTATAAACTTAAATGTATTTAGGCTGCCGGTTTTAAAGCACCGTGTGCTCACACCGACCATATTATTTAATTATTTTTTAATTATTATTTTATTAATTAAAAACTTTTTCTATACGATTTTGATACAGAGCCACACCTTGGAAAACTCAGGAGGAATCAGTCACTCAACTGAGTTGCTTCAAGGGGCATCTACAACCTTCAGGATCACACACTAAAATCAGATTCAATAAACAAAACTTTGAAAATAAAATCCCCCAAAATATCTTCTTGCTGCCTTCAGATAGACCTGCACTCAGACATGAATAACTTTCAAACCAGAAAAGATTTACTCAATCCAACCATTGATATTTGGCATAACTAGGTTTCAAACAACATATAAAAATTTGAGAGAAATCCAACGGTTCAAACCGAAGATATTGACCCCACATCAGAATACATTTTTCTGCAATTGTTATTCCCTAAACTGATTGCCATGAGAAATATATGAAGCATAACAGTAGAACCATAATCTTGAAAAAAAAAAACACAGGAGACCAAAAGAGACATAAAACTTCACATTCCTCCCCAAGTTCGAATCATTTTTTACATAAAAGATTGGCTTTTTAATAAACAAAGTCTGACTGGCCTTGCTGTCCAGTAGTAATAAAAACGTTTTATTTTCCATCTAAGAATAGGAATTTGAAAGATGCTTTACCATCAATACCATACAGCAATCATGGATATTCTTGTAACTGCTAAGAATAGGAATCTGAAAGATGCTTTACCATCAATACCATGCAGCAATCATGGATATTCTTGTAACTGCTAAGAATAGGAATCTGAAAGATGCTTTACCATCAATACCATGCAGCAATCATGGATATTCTTCTTACATATCAGACTGGCTTTTTAAAGAAAATCAACTTTCCTCCAAATAGAAGGAATATGAAATGGTTTCTTTTATTCCATAGCCATTTTTTCGTCATTATGAACACTCCTAAAATTGCCACCAACTTTCTGATGAGATTCTTTTAATTATTGACCACATGGCATTTCTATTACTAATTTTATCCTTTCTAAAACCGACACTAACATCATTAACCCTTTCCTCTAACTCTCTAACATATCCGACTAAAAACTATAACATTTATTTAATAAAACACCTAATTCTATCCACTAAGACATAATCCTAAATTATTAAAATTGACCATTTAAAATATATGGAGAATCTTGGACCTTTGAAATGATTTAGTAATGAGATGCGCCTGCATCAGATTCTCCCCTCCCCCCCACTCGTATGTAAAAATTCATTTGTTTTAAAATACTTGTTTTAATTAAATTAATTCATCTAATCAAATTTTATAAATACATAAAATTTATAATGTAAATCTTTTTTTTAAATAAAATCATATATATATATTTTTATTTTTTTTTATTTTCTTTTTAAATTGATTTCAAGTAAATTTATTTTATTAAATTTTATCAATTATAAAATTAAAATTAAAATAAATTTCCAATAATTTACATTGTTGCCTAGCTATAAAATTTGTTTCAATTTTATGAGCCATGGTTAATATTTAAAACTTGCCTGGTTTTAAGCCTTAAATTGGCCATTCTATCTTTGAATTTTGTGAGTCTCTAAGCCTCCATGTCTCCTACTCGTTAGCAACTCCGCACACCACTTGAAATTGTTGAGATCCGAATTTTGAGCCTCAAGTTATTAAAGGTTAATGATCGCCACTCAAAACGTGTTTTTCCTAACCTCCCAATAGGTTAATGATAACATTCAAAAACATGTTTTTCTTAACCTCTCAAAAGGTTAATGATAGCGATCAAAAACATATTTTTCTTAACCTCTCAAGAGGTTAATGATAGCCATCAAAAATATGTTTTTCTTAACCTCCGAAAAGGTTAATGATAACATTCAAAAACACGTTTTCATTAACCTCTCAAAAGGTTAATGATAACGCTCAAAAATGCATTTTCATTAACCTCTATAAGGTAGTTATTAACCTGTTAAGGTGACATATGCAACATTGGTTAATAATGCAACAGCTAGATAGAAGATTGGAATGCAAACAATTTAGACTTGTGCATATGTAGCTGTAGCAAATGCTGGTGTAGAGGGTGTCGTAATGATAAGGAAATTAAACTGGTTGAGCAGCGGCTATATAGAGACCAATCATGTGTAAGCTGCCCTCTTCACAAAGTGTAGGGTAAGAATGTTTTTAAAGGAGCAATAAAGTGTAGTTTATCAAACAACTTCACACCACCTCATTCAATACGTTGCCAACCCACGATTCTACTTTTATTGAGATCATTTTTAGCAGCGGCTTTCCTTCACAGTGGGAGATGTTTCAAAATTTCATAAGCCATATGGGGCCATAACATGGCACAAGTTCAAATGCACATTGGTTAATGTGATTAATTAAAAAATCACGCCACCAGCCAACCTCACGCCAGAGTGCTTGAGCGATACAGAGGAGTCTATACTGCTGTCCACGTGAGCAAGAGAAGGATGCATTAAAGAACCAAATGTATTTTTGGTTTATTTAACAAACATGTCAATTGGTGAGCAGTGGGTATGATACTAAAACCTCAGTTTATGCTGCCTTCGCTAAGTCTAAGAATACGTAGGTACAGTACCAGCCGCATGCCCAAAGTATAAAATATTGACTCAGGCTCGTAATGCTTTCAAGTTGCCTTAAGTCATTTAAAATATAATTTGTGGACAGTGCCCATCTGCAAATATGAATGCAGAACTATCTAGCTCGAGTATTTGTGAAGACAGAATACAAATATAAACATGGGAAAAAGAATATGATCATGCAAGACAATGACCACCTAGAATCAAAGAGAAATCTAATGGTCCATTTTCAAATCCATGGACATGCAACGAGGAATGCAAGTATTGAGTGAGATTTCTCTTGACTTGTTTGACATAATGCCTGAATAAGAAGGTCATGAATGCGAAGAGAACATATAGAGTGCTTGGAAAATGTTCGACAAAATGAAATATCCATTCTTGACCTATAGCTCTGAAAGTTTCACTCCTTAATTCATTTCAAATTGAGATGCATCCTTACTTTCTTAGGCAATCAACAATCTGCAGATAAGTTAGAACATCATTAATGTCATGCAAATTTATGAGTGATTTATAGTCTGGAAAAAATCAAATGTTTGTGAATGTTTAATACAAAACATGGTGACCTTCAGTCAAGTGTAATGTTGGAAAATCTTTTTTATTGAATGGTTGGTTTGTTACTTTGAAGCTGGGAATAAAGAGTGCTTTACAAGGCTAAAGATATCTTGAAAATTGATAATCAATCAGGTACAAGTATCAAAGGTGGGATTATGCTCCTGTTTTAAGAAGTACGCTTCCAGATATCGGTGATACCATTTTAGGAAGTGTCTGCCTTCAAGACTTCTGGTCATCTCTTGTGAATGAAGAAAAGACTCCATTAGCTGGAAAGATATTAGAAAGTGGCTTGGCTCAAGTAGGCAGACATCCCATTTCAATACAGTGCCTAGACTTAGTGTTGGAGTGCATGAAGGCTTATCATCCAAATACTAGAGAAGTTATTTCATCAAACAATAAAGTAATTGTTCGTCTAGATCCTGCCTCTATTGCTAGTGTTTTTCAATTGCCTACCGAGATGCAATATGCTAGCATCAATCTGAGAACTGCCCAAGAGTATTTTACTGCAAATCAAACTCAATGTTTAAACACCATTGCTAGGTCATGGTTCTCACAACCAAGAAGAGGAAAATCTCAATTAGGCAAATCCATTCATAGGTCATCACTAAAAGAAGACATGGCAAACATGGTAACTCTATTGAGTAGGATCATTGGTCTTTGGGATTCACATGAGTTCAAAGGTTGGATGTTCCTATTTATCAATATGATCTGTGAAGGAAAGCAATATATTGATTGGGCTGAAATTATCAGTGACTCATTGCATAGACAGCTCATGGGACTTCAAGAAAATGACTACTTTAATATGACTTCATATCTCTTCTATGCTATCGCAAGCACCAAAAGTTGGCCAGGACTTAATTGGCAGGGCGTTTATGACGACACAACCATCATTTATAATCATCTTCCTCAAATTTAGTATGATAATAGCTTGCACCATTTTAGAAGATTGAATGATGCATTCACCATGATAACTGTAAGGGAAATTCAAGGAAACATTGGACTCAGAATTTCACCGAAAGCAGCGATGAAAGTACAAAAATATGGAAGTGTTTTCATAAAATTCTTGAAGTTTACTTATATCAAGTTAGCTACCTATGATGGGTGTCCGTTGATGCTGCCTAGATTTTTTGATGATAAACTGGTCTTAATTGAAATGTGTAGGCAAATTAGTCAAATTAATAAACTTTGCAGGAATAGGAAGATAGATGAAATAGCTTTTCCTATCGGCATCAGATATTATAGTTGTGATACTGCATCAGATGCTAGGAACATTGAAAGATCTATTGCCACAATAAATTTGCATCCTTACATGATGTGTTTCCCTTATGACATAAGGGATATGCAGTGAAGGATTTAAAGTTAAATCCCAGTCTTGGTCACTTCCTGACTCTAGAAGACTTTTGGGAGGACTGTGAAAATGATTTTGAAGTTAGGAAGAGAGATTGGATGTGGCTTACAGTACGACAGGTAATAGACTTCAAGTTGGGCATTGATGTGACAGGTGTAGATGACGATGAGGTTTCTTTGATTGATCCTTACTATTATGAAAAAATTGAATTGCTAGAGCTCCCTCCTATTGATTGGTCAATTCCTGAATTGAAAAGCTTGAAGGAGAGGTCTTCCTATGTTCTTAAAAGAACAAGAGACTGGATCAGTAAAGTCAGAGCTGAAAAAGCAACTGGTGAATTTCAAAATAAAGAGAGGAGAAATAATATAGGGGAATCATCTCAAATGGCAATAGAAGCAACTTCTAGTGAGAAGATACAACTAGATATAGGTGCTCTAGGATAGGATGAAGATCTAAATCAGCCAGATAAGTTTACAGTCAAAAGAAAAAGGACAAGAATGAAAGGTAGAAAGAATCAAGAAAGGAATAAATCCAATGAAAATGATGCATGATGCTCCTGCATCCGATCTGATGCAGGAGCATCTTGCATAAGAAAATTAAATTATTAAAATAAAAAAAAAAGAGGAAAAAAAAAAAATTTGTGGAGGAGAGAGAAAGTGACGAAAATAGAAGGAAAAATAATAAAAAAACTAAAAATAGAAAAAATGGAGAAAAGAGGAATTTCTATTTTCAAGGTGCATGGGTGGCATAAATAGAAAATAATAAAAATAGTTGTCATTTCATTAATCGAGGTGTGTAGGTGGCATCTTAGAAGTTTGTGGAAAGTTCCTTAAATCATGCATTTAATATTTGTTGGGTGCTTAGTTGTATTTGGGTGGGAATTTAATATTTATTGAAAGGTAGTTGTATTTACCTTTTATCCCACATTGCTTGTGTTTGTAATGTCTTGGGTTAGAAGTGCCTATTTAAGCAAGGCTTATAATCGTTTGTAATCAAGTTCAAGAAATGGAAGCTCTTCGAATGTAATCTCTCTTAAGGAAGCTTGAGAAGTAGAAGTTGGAGAAATAGAAGCTCTTCAAGACAAGCTCTTCAAGTAGAAGCTCTTCGGATGTAATTTCTTGTAGAAGCTCTTAGAGAGAAAATATCTCTTATATTGTAAGAATTTGGAGTCCTTTCATTTGGAGGATATTGTAATGAATTTCAACTATTAATGGAAGTTTTATGAAGCATTTTGTCATCTCTCTTGTCTCCATATTATTGCATTTTTTTTTGTGAGTTGGTACGGGTGGTTTGGCCCGTCATCAGTGGTATCAGAGCAGGATTTCCTGAGCATGCGGACAGATCGCCGAACGTGAGGCAGTTTGCACCAGGACCTTGAGTTGGGTGAAGTTTGTGAAGAAGTTCTTGATTGTGTAGATAGATCGCCGACTGTGAGGCAGTTTACACAAGGTTCTTGTGTTGCATGAGTTTTGTCTTCTAAAGACTTGACTATGGAGAAGAGAAAGAAGAAGATGACTTTTGTGATTGGATGGATTCTAAGGATTCCTCGACTTGAGAAATTTAGAGCAAGAAATCAACAATCATTGCTAGTTGATTTGCAGAAGCAAGTGAAAGAATTAGAAGCTGAGTTGCGGAAACAAAGAGCATGTCACTAGAAAAGAGATGTTGATAATTCCTTGGATGTGGAAAAGAAAGATGATCCAGTGGAAGAGCAAGCGGATGAAGAGGAAATCATTTACGAACCTAAAGTTGAAGAAGATGAACGAGAAGAGGAAGAGCATAAAGATGACAAGACTTACGAACCTGAAGTAGATCAAGATGATTTGAAGATTGCAGCAATGGAGGAGAAGTATAGTGCCTTAGTTGGAGATCAAGCAAGTGGAGTAGTTACGTGCATTGTTGATGACATAAAAGAGGCAAGCAAAGATGAAGATGTCAAACAGGTAAATTCTTATGAATCATGGGATGTTGTCTTTGATATGAGTTTAAAAGATATTGATGATTTTTTGCATGAGGATCTTGTTAGTCATGTGTGGTATGCAAAGGAAGATTGGTATGGTGTTGTTAGATTTATTACAGGTGTGATTAATTCAACAAGATTGAATGAGGATGAGATTTATGCTTGGATAGAGTTCATTGCAAAGGAGAAATTTCAGCATCGGATACTTGTTCCAGCTATGTGTTGGAGGAAGAGGAAAAAAATTATGTCAAAAATGGCTACTTCATTTTGTGACTCCATACTCACAAAATTTTTCCTACCATGGGAGTCGGATGCAGGAGCATCATGCATCAGCAAAAAAAAAAAAAAAAAATGTGGAAGATTTGTATGTTGGTTTTCTTGTCCCTATTGAGGTGGAAGCTTGTGGTGAAGATCAAGATTGTTCTATATCTTTCTTTTGACATCAAAGTGTGGGACACACTTTTCTATCTACCAAGGGAGTCTGATGCAGGAGCATCTTGCATGAGAAAATTAAATTATTAAAAAAAAAAAAAAAAAAAAAAAAAGAGGAAAAAAAAAAGGAAAAAAAAAAAAAAAAAATTTTGTGGAGGAGAGAGAAAGTGACGAAAACAGAAGGAAAAATAATAAAAGAACTAAAAATAGAAAAAATGGAGAAAAGAGGAATTTCTATTTTCAAGGTGCATGGGTGGCATAAATAGAAAATAATAAAAATAGTTGTCATTCCATTAATCGAGGTGTGTAGGTGGCATCTTAGAAGTTTGTGGAAAGTTCCTTAAATCATGCATTTAATATTTGTTGGGTGCTTAGTTGTATTTGGGTGGGAATTTAATATTTATTTAAAGGTAGTTGTATTTACCTTTTATCCCACATTGCTTGTGTTTGTAATGTCTTGGGTTAGAAGTGCCTATTTAAGCAAGGCTTATAATCGCTTGTAATCAAGTTCAAGAAATGGAAGCTCTTCGAATGTAATCTCTCTTAAGGAAGCTTGAGAAGTAGAAGTTGGAGAAATAGAAGCTCTTCAAGACAAGCTCTTCAAGTAGAAGCTCTTCGGATGTAATTTCTTGTAGAAGCTCTTAGAGAGAAAATATCTCTTATATTGTAATAATTTGGAGTCCTTTCATTTGGAGGATATTGTAATGAATTTCAACTATTAATGGAAGTTTTATGAAGCATTTTGTCATCTCTCTTGTCTCCATATTATTGCAATTTTTTTTTGTGAGTTGGTACGGGTGGTTTGGCCGTCATTAGAAAAAGACCAAAGAAGTCCCCAAATTGCTGAATCACATGTCCCTGTTACATCCCCTCATGATGTAGTGATTCCTCACTTGAGTCTTTCTCCTCCTGATATGCCAATAATAGACATCACAAAGTTAGATAACTCGTTATCTAATTCAGAAGACTTAGTGATGGTTGCTGAAAATATAACAAGTGACGTACAAGCTTCAAAAATTACACATTCGTAGTTCCAGGATAGTCTTTAGAAGAGGAAGAAAGTTGTTCAAATGGTCCCACCTCCATTTGACGTAATCTCTAGTATTCTTTAGAAGCCTCCTAAGGTGAAAAAGACCAAGGTGATGTCCAAGTTAGCTATTGATAAAACTTCAGGCAACTTGTGTGTGGAATTAGCCAAGCCTATAATTGAAAAGAGTGGTGATGAAGCATCTAAATCATGTTTCATTCTAGAAAAGTTTGATCTTGGTCCTTCTAATGTAGAAAGAGAGTTCCAAAATTTTGAAGTGATTGTTGCTCAGATGTTGCAAAGGGAAAAGGAAGAGAAAAGAGCTAAGGAGCAATTCAAGGAACAAGTTCAGATGATGGTGGCTTATATTAATTCAATCAGAAATCTTCTAATGCCCAAGCCGTGGTCACTCCACTAGTTCTAACAGGTCTTGATGGCATTTTAGATCATACTATTGTTGAAAGAATTGACCAACACAAGTCACATAGTATGATGATTGAAGCTTGGATAAACAGGATGATAGAAGATGCTTCAAAACTTATAACTAGAGTGAAAGAGATATATGGGAAAGCCATCGCATAGATACAGGAAATTTCTAAGGAACTGGAAAATAGAAAGGAACATAAATCCAACTAGCAAAAAGTAGCTGATGAATTAAAAGAAATGGCCAAGTTAGATATGAGCACCCTACTTCTTGAGAAAATTATTGCTGATCCAAGTGACAACCAAACACATATTTGGAGTAAAAGTATTGGTTGGAAGGTGATAAACATCAGCAAAGGAATCGCTGAGTTTGAAAAGCTAATAGCTTCCTTGGAGCAACTGAAAACAAAAAATATAGATGAATTAATCTCTACTATCACAGGTGGGGTGCCAGTAAGTGATCTTCAGCATGTTGATTGTTAGTTTCTCCTTGATTCCTTTAGTGTTTAGATTCATTTAGAAATAGAGAACCATGTATCAGATGCTGGAACTATGATGAAGCTTAGCCTGGTTGCAGTCACGCTAGGAGATTGTAACATTTCAGCCTATCGACAAGAGTCAGAAGAAATTCAAGATAGATACTTCACAGCAAAACTCAGGATGGACAATGTGTTCATTCTAAACTATGAATCAATGATGATCATCCTAGATGCTTACAGGGCTTTTTGGGATAGATCAATTGTGTTCGGGTAGATAGAGTTAGTAGCTAGAAGAATCAGTAATTGTATATGTAAACATCTTTAGGAACTCTAGCTAACGTTTTGTTTTTGCAAGTTTCCTTGTATAGGTTAATTTTCTTGAGGTTAATTAACCTTCCAAAATTACATATTTTGGAGGTGGTTATTAACCACGAAGAGGTAGTTATTAACCTCGATGTCTATATAAGGACACCTTTTGGCTTTGAAAAAGGACTTTTTGGTTGGAAAAATAAGGGAACACTATGCTGAAATTTTGATCTAGGGATAAATTTTGGAAAGTATGTACACTTTTTATCTTTGAATTGAAAAATATCTATTGCTTTCTTGGTGCAAGGAAATGAAATGAGATGTGCTTTGGGTTTCTTATTTTAAAATCCAAATTGTTATACGTTGTAGTAGACATTCTCATGGTGCTATGCAAGTGGTTACAAATGATAATGAATTTGCTTAATAATGCTGGTTGCTTTCAAGCGTAGCTCTTGAGCACCTATGTTATTGATTTTGTTTACCGAAGAAGGTTGTGAGGGCATGTGATGCATTCATCCTAAATGACTTTCTCCTAAACTTTGAAGTTTTAGATTCTTTAATCAAAAAACCCTTTAAAAATTATATCATACGAGGGAGCTGCCCCTCAAAATGCAGAGGAAGGCCGCATACCAAGGGCCTATCCAACTATTGTGAATGGTTTGCCACACACTTCATTGGGAAATTCTACTGTGACAAATCTCTTTACTAACATACCTATAACTTTTTTATTTTTATTTTTTAAACTCTTGCCAATTTGAGTTTGATATAATTAATCAATCGTATTTCTTTCCCAACTCAAAATTTTCTTTTTCTAATTCCAAAACCCTATCCTGATTAAATCTTTCAAATTCAATTTAATTCAAACCCAAATCCTGATTTAAGACTAATTTCTTCAATTGTTGAATGAGGTTTTCTAAATAGTTTTTTTTTTTTTTTTTAATCTGGATTTACAAATGAAATCGAATAACAAAAGACCCTAAACAAAGAATTGACACATTCGAGAAGACAAGTTCTTACAAACACGAAGTAGACAGGAATATCAAATTTCATAATTCAAATAAGTGATCACAACACAAGACCCTACCTGAACCTAATGTTAACACGGAACCAATTGAGAATTGTGAGAAGATTCGCTTCCAAAATTTGTTCCCAAAATTCGTCTTCTAAAATTCATCTCTCCAAAATTTTGTTCCCCCAAAATTTGTGTCCCTTGAAAATGAACCTTCTAATTGTGATAAAGGGTTCTCTCTCCTCAAATTGGGGAACTAATTGTGAGTTCACCCGAGAGAACTCCATGCTCACTAGAGTTAACTCTAAAATTAGCTTTTGTTAATCTTTCTTTTATCTTTTCATGCACGTTAGGTGAATTATTAAATTACTTTATTTAATTTTCACTTGACTTCTATTTTTAATTAATTTATTACTTTTATTCTCATGCGCACTTTATGAAATTAAAATAACATTATTATTCTTATTTTATCTTTTAATTAATTTTCTTCTATTTTCAACTCATGCACGCATCATGCGAACTTCAATCTTTTTCATAATCTAATATCCTTTCACATTTTTAATTTATTTTAGAAACTTAATTGATAAGATATTTATTAACTTAAATAACAATAATATTTAGCATTTATTTAAAAATGAACTCTAAATATATTATTACTAAATTAAATAAATATTATCATGTTCTAAATTTATTCTTACAACTTTTATCTCCAATTTTAATTCTTTTTAATTAATGAATTCCTCAATTAATTAATTATTCAAATATCATAATAATTTCCCATTAATTAATCTTCTAATTAAACTTAATTAAAAGGAAAATATACCGACTCATAAAACAACATATGAAAGCCCATCATAGCAAAACACATATTAAATCAAACAAAAGGGTTATAATTATGAATTAACGTCATTCGACACATTCGGAGGGTACTTGACTCAGATACTTGTCCTAATTATCAATTAGGACAAATGGCTTAAGGGTTTAGTATTTGGACTTAAGAATTTATCTCCCCTCTCTTACCATTGAGATAATGCGATAGGGTACACTCATCCTAGCAATTCAGGGAAGTCAATACCTAGTACCTGTAACTTGCATAAAATACAAGCAATGTACATACACAATAATCTAAGCTAAATAGGCAATGGCAAGAAGTGGTGCATCATGTAGATTCTGAGTAGCAAGTGACTACAACTCCCTTACTTAACCACATCAAAAATGCCATACATGAAGAAAAAAAACACGTACACATACACATGCAAGTATGGGGTAAGTATCCCTAAGAAAACACATATGATAAACCATCTAACTAATCATCATCAATAACTGAAAATATTGTAATAATCATCATGCATACATGAAGTAGAAAGTATCAGGTAATCTCAACATATAAACAACTGAATGTAAAATAATATCTGATAATCTCAAAAGAATGCCACTAATCATAAGCACAAAATCAGCCTAAAAGAGTTTGGCATTGATATCATAAATGTGAGCTAGGGGTAGGCACTACAACATATGTACAAGTAGTTGTTCCTAGGGTCAAATGACTTAGGCCATTGCCTTATGAAATCAATGTAGATGAGGCATCATCAACCATCACAACACTATTAGCAAAGTAGACAAGTGTGTAACCTCTTTTGGCAACTATGAGGAAGCCAAATCTAGAATCATAATAGATTTGAAGATAGATTCTATGGTGAGAAAGAAGAACAAAATTGCAAACAAGCTTAAAGAAATATTTGGTGAGGGGGAGAAGAAGAAGATGATGATGGTGATGATCAAGATGAAGAAGATGAGCAACCAGCTCAAGCCCCACTTGTACTAATACAAGGACAAGGAGAGGACCAAGAAGAAGAGGAAGTGGAACATGGTGAAGGTGTCGAGGGAGAAGAAGCAAATGAAGCAGCCAAACCTGCAGAAAAGAAGAAAAGAAAAGCCAAGGAGCTAGAAGAAAAGAAACCAAAGAAGGTTGTGAAGTCAACACAACAAAAGCTAGCAGTACCTATCACTAGGGATAGCACAAGGGCTACTGCAAAGAAAACATAGGAAGTTGACAAACCCAAGGCAAAAGAATAACTTTTATTATAGAGTAGAGTCATGAAGATCAACCAAAGAGGAGGAAGTATATAGCTCTAGATAAATCAGATGAAGAGAGGAGTGAGTCAAATGAAAACTGACAATTCCAAGTGGTAAGCCATAATCTCTATTCTGATTTAGACAACTTGTGTGATAACATTAAGTTTAATGCATATTTCTCAGGGTTCACACATGTTGAGTTTAACAAACTAGGAAAGGTAGAAATGAATAAGGTTGAGGAATCTGTATACAAGATGATGGCCACATTCAAGAATACTCCTATTGAGCATGCCAACTCTTTACCAAAAAGTCTATATGACAGAGTTGAGCAAAGATGGAAATATAGTTTAACTACTGAAAGGAATATAAGGGATACTACTCTAGCCAAAGTAATGCCAGAATTGGACAATTCTTCTATGACTAAGGCCATTAAAAAACACAAGGGAAGATTTTCTACCAAATATAGAGCCTTCAAAATTTTTTAGAATAACATTGAGGAAGTTGTAAAACAAAGCACCCAAATATGGAAAGTTATCTATGGGATGCAGATAGAAAAGGAAATTGAGCAAGCACCTAAGGAGTTAGGTGAGGACAAAGATGACCAAGAGGTAGTGGAGATTACTAAAGATGGATCTATCAAAGATGGACATGAGGGAGGCATAAAGAAGGAAGTAGATGCAGGGGCAATAGCTGAAGAAGAGAAACAATAATATCAGCATGTACCTAAGGTACATATGTTGAGTGCTAGTCCCCCTCATGTAGAATAAGCAAGCCAACAAGAAACTATCAAGATAAAGGAGGATTCTAATAACATAGTATAGAACATCAATCCTTTAACAGAGGATGATTTGATGAGGATTCTACATGATTCAAATTTAGCTACTAAACTTTGCAATAATCATGTATTAATCAACACAAATAAAATTGACAAGGTATCAGTAGGGGAAAAATAGAACACTAACACATCTAGTGTGCCCCTTTCATCTATAGAGACAAGAGGTCTAGAAGCACAACTAGTTGTTACCACTAACACTCATGTTTCAATGTGCATTGTGGTATATCAAAGAAAGGACACAATGACATCAAATGTGATGCAAGAAAGGGGTGAATAACTAGGGCTAAAGGCTCGCCCAGCTATCCAAACCACCCTGCAAGAGTTAACACAATGGAAGAAAACATATAGAATAGCAACCAAAGGAGGAGGAAGAGTGAAATTCTTTTATTGATTCATCAAAATATCTTCATACGTGCCCAACTATAAGGCCTTTTGGGTTATGGCCAAATGAAAATACATTCACATTCAAAGATCCAATAGTAAATTCACACTTTTCAGTTTTGCTCTCCAATCCTCTTCCAAAACTACCTAACTCTAAGCCTAAAAACTTTATATATACTTGCCAAAATGGCTTACAAATCATTCTAGAACATTACATAAGAGGAAGGCTAACCCAACAACAGTCTAGACACATCCCAAGAAAAGATCTTAACATAAATATTGTGATTGAAATAAATCTTGCAAGTCAGCTCACAGAAATCATGTCCAAATGCTGACACTTGGCATAAATAGGAAAACTCAGCACATGAAGGGTCACTTGGCATACACTGGGTAACTCAACACATGAAGAGTCACTTGGCATACACTGGGTAACTTGGCACATGAAGAGTCACTCGATCAACACTAGATTGCTACAATAACTTAGCACCAACTAAGTGCTACAGTAACTTGGCACCAACTAAGTGCTATAGTAACTCAACACCAACTAAGTGCTACAATAATTCGGCACCAACTAAGTGCTACAGTAACTCGGCACCAACTAAGTGCTACAAAAACTTGGCACTAACATGTAGAATGAACAAAATTGAGTAGGATAACAAGGCAACCCAAGATGCTCTTACATTAGACAATTGGGTTTGAAAGAAATGATTCTCCTAAATCATTGAGATGTCACAATCTGAGTTAAATCAAACTCAAATTGAGAAATCCATGAAGCATCTTCAATAGGCCTATTCTTCCACTTCACCAAATATTCATAGTAATATTTTCCTCTTGTGCTCTTGCTAACTCTTTGATCCAATATCTGCTCAACTTCTTCAATTTGCTTCTTAGGATAATCTTTTGATACAACAACTTCTTCATCTGACTAATGATACTTATACAAATCAGCAATATTGAATATAGGAGATATATACATGGCATCAGGTAACTCAACTTCATAAGCATTACCACTGTCAAGCTTCTTCAAGGTCTTAAAAGGTCCAAATTTCTTCATATTTAGCTTACTGTATGTTCCAATAGGAAATCTTCCTTTCTTTAAATGAACCATCACCTCATCACCAACTTCAAAATCATGATGTCTTCTAGACTTATCAACATTCTCCTTATACTTCTAATTACTTTGTTCCAACCTCAACTTCACTTCCTTATGTAAAGACTCCATTAAATCAGAAAATTCTTCTCCTACAGTGCTTCTCATTTCTTCACTAGCAACATCTCTCAAATTTAACACTCTAGGCTTCATTCTAGTAACAATCTCAAAAGGTTTTTTCCTTGTACTCCTATTCACAAAATTGTTATATGTAAACTCAGCTTATGCCAACACTACTTCCCAATTACTTGGCATATCTCTAACTAAACATCTCAACAAATTACGTAGGCTTCTATTCACAATCTCTATTTGTCCATTAGTCTACAGATGGAATAAAAAAGTAAACTTCAATTCAATGCCCATCTTCTTCCACAAGTCTTCCAAAAATAACCAAAAAACTTGTTACCTCTATCAAAAATAATAATTCTTGGTAATCCATGCAATCTCACAATCTCTTTAAAGAAAAGTTTAGCAACATGCTTAGCATCTGATGTCTTCTTACATGGTATGAAATGAGCCATCTTAGAAAATTTGTCTACTACAACAAATATGGAATCATACCCCTTCACTGTCTTAGGTAATCCAAGAACAAAATCCATATTGATGTCACTCCAAGGATTCTCAAGAATAATAATAGATGTATACAAACTAGTATTTTGACTCACTCCTTTTGCAACTTGATAAATTCCACAACTCTTTACAAATTTCTGAACATCCTTACACATTTGTGGCCAATAATACTTCTCTTTCAACAAACTCCATGTCTTATCAATTCCAAAATGTCCAGCCAATCCACCACTATGCTTTTCCTTAATCATATTCAACCTCATAGAACTTATAGGAATACACAACTGAATTCCTTTGAACAACATACCTTCTTGAATGAAATACTCATCATACTTACTTACATGATTTGTTGGATTTGGTGCTCTACACTCTCTCCACATCTCAGAAAAATCAAGAATGGTATCATACAACACTTTCATTTCATCAAAACCAAGAACTTCAACCTTCATTTCAATCAACAATGAATGCCTTCTACTCAATGCATCAGCAACTCTATTAGTAACTCCACTCTTGTACTTAATAAAAAATGTAAAATTCTACAAATACTCAACCCACTTCATGTGTCTTTGATTCAATTTATGTTGACTTCCCAAGTATTGTAAAGCTTTATGATCAGTATACAACACAAACTCCTTAGGAATCAAATAATGTCTCCACTTCTTCAATGCTTGAACAATAGCATAAAACTCTTGATCATACATAGAATACTTCCTTTTAGCATCATTCAACTTTTCACTAAAGAAAGCAAGGCTTACCTTCTTAACTTAATATAGGTTCTATTGCATTACCACTTGCATCACATTCAACTTGAAATACTTTGTTGAAATTACGTAAAGCCAATACACGTAATTCAACAACTTTTTGTTTCAAAGTCTCAAAACTATTATCAACTCCATGTGTCCACTTAAATTCCTTTTTATCTCACCTCATTGTTTTAGTCATAGCATTACAAACAGAACTGAAATTCTTTATAAACTTTTTTGTAAAAACTAGCCAAACCATGAAATGATCTTACCTCACCCACATTCTCAAGTGTAGGAAATTCCAAAGTTTCTTTAACGTTCTTAAGATCCATCTTCAATTGATCAGCTGAAATCACAAATCCCAAATACACAATCTCCTCTTGCATAAAAGAACACTTTTTTAGATTAATCAGCAACTTTTCCTCTTTCAACCTTTGCAATACTTATCTAATATGCTCAAGATGTTCTTCCTTATTCCTACTGAATATAAGAATATCATCCAAATAAAAAATTGCAAGCTTATCCAAAAATCTTTTCAAGACTTCATTCATCAACCTCATGAAAGTGCTAGGTGCATTAGTCAAACCAAAAGGCATAACCAACCATTCATGCAAACTATCTTTTGTCTTGAAAGCATTCTTCCATTCATCACCTTCTCTAATTCTGATCTAATGATAGCTACTCTTCAAATCAATCTTGGTAAAATACTTTGCTTCACTCAAACAATCCATTATGTTATCCATCCTCGGCATAGGAAACCTATATTTCACTGTTATCTTGTTAATAGTTCTAGAATCAATACACATTCTCCATTCTCCATTCCTTTTAGGTGCTAATATAGTAGGTACAACACATGGACTCAAGCTTTCTTTGATCAAACCTTTCTGTAACAACTCATGCACTTGTCTATTAAGTTCTTCATTCTTTATAGGTGTCAATCTATATGGTTCTTTGTTTAGCAAACTAGCTCCAGGAATCAGATCCATACAATGACTTATACTTCTTATTGGATGTAAACCATCAGGTATATCATCTACAACAATCTCTTCATACTCATTTAGCAATTCAATAATTTACTTTGGTACTTGGTCAATACTACCAGTTGTCCCTCGGTCACCACTGACTGGCACTCAGTTAACACTATTTTTTAGCACTTGGGTACTATTGACACAGCTTGGTTTCTTTGGAATTATAGAAAAAAAAAACTTGATTCTTTTTCATTTCCTTTTCAAATTGTTTCCCATTAACCATGCAGATTTTTATAGCAGTACAATTAACCTCATCTTGACTTTCAATTAAAGGCAGCAATATTTGTTTCTTCCCATTCACCCAAAGAGTATATTGATTCAATCTTCTAGCATGCATAGCATATCTATCATATTACTAAGGTTTACCCAACAGAATATGACAACAATCCATAGGCATAATATAACACAAAACTTCATCAAAGTAATGTCCAATCTTGAACTTCACAAGGCATTGCTCACTTACCAATATCTTATGCTCATATTTGATCCATGAATCATGATAGGGTTTAGGATGCTTCAACTTGTGCAATTGAAATTTTATAATCAGCTCTTCTGATGCCAAATTTGTAGAACTTCCATTGTCAATTATCACTTTTCAGTATTTTCCAGCCATCTTACATCTTGTCTTGAAAATATTTCTCCTTAAAATAGGTTCCTCATTACTTCCCTTATTACATAAAGTTCTTCTCACCATCAGATTTTCTCCAACCTCAGGTCCACTTAGTGAACCCTTATCATCTCCTTGAATCACAGTATTTCTGTTACCTTGCCCACTTTCAAAGAATCTACATTCAAAAGATCTATGTCCCTCTTTACCACATATGAAACAATTACCACGAAATCCACCTCTAGAATAAGAACTACCTCTTCCTCGATAAGAATTAGTACCTCCTTAGTAAGAATTACCACTTTTCCATTCGGTCTTGCCTTTGTCATCATTCTTCTATTCAAATTTTCCTTTATCCTACACAAAACTTTCAAATCTACCAACTTCACCATAAGATCTACCTCTATCTCTCTAGAATCTACCACCTCTTCCTCTTTGTCTCTGTTCATGCTTCTTTGCTAAGATCTCCTCATCTTTCAAGAAATATTGATATGCTTCTTCAACACTTTCTAACTTCACAAAACTTATTTCATCTTGAATTCCAGATCTCAATCCATTTATGTACCTTTCAATTTTCTCAACATCATCATCCACATGTCCAAATCTGATGTCCAATCTATAGAAATCCTTGGTATACTCTTTCATAGTCATGACCTTTTGTTTCAAATTTTACATCTTTCTCAACAAGTTAACTTGGTAATTAGTAGGAAGGAATTTTTTATTTACCTTGTTCATCATCTTTGGCCAAGTTTTGATCTTCTCCTTTCCTCTCCTTTGTCTATCAATTTGCAAATGTTCCCACCATATTGACTACAATCTTCACATTTCTATTATCAAGAGTGTTTTCATAATCAAAGAACTTCTCCATATCTAAGATCTAATCCAGCATAGCATTGGTATCTCATTTTTAATCATAAAGAAAAAATTCTATAGTAAGCTTTAAATTTTCCCTAGACAACACTCATAATAATCTTTCCTCATCTTGATCTTCTTCAAATTCTAGATTATGGTTTAGCATTGTTGCTTCATCATCACTTACATCATCAAGATGTGCTCCTCTCCTTTGGGTTGTCTCCACAGCATCTAGTATGGCTACAATTTGTCTCAACCAATCCAATATGGCATTATCAGCATTTCCTCTACCATGAACCATCTTTACAAATTAGGTTCCTACAAGACTACAACCCTCTGCAAGTTATAGGTCAAATTCGCAGATTTGTCGCCCTACAACCAAATTTGAATTAGGGTTCTACACCATCCAATCTCCACAAGGATGAACCTCAAGTTCTGATACCACTTGATGCAGGAAAGGGGTAAATAACTAGGGCCAAAGGCTCACCCGGCAATCCAAACCACCCTATAAGAGTTAACAAAATAGAAGAAAACACGAAGAACAGCAACCAAAAGAGGAGGAAGAGTGAAATACTTTTATTGATTCATCAAAATATCTTCATACATGCATAGGTGTAAGGCCTTCTAGGTTATAGCCAAATAAAAATACATTCACATTCAAAGATCCAACAAAAAATTCACACTTTCCAATTCTTCTCTCCAATCCTCTTCCACAACTGCCTAACTCTAAGCCTAAACACTCTACATATACTTGCTAAAATGGCTTATAGATCATTCTAGAGCATTACATAAGAGGAACGCTAACCCAAAAATGGTTTGGACACATCCCAAGAAAAGATCTTAACATAAATATCACAATCAAAATAAATCTCGCAAGTTAGCTCACAGAAATCACATCCAAATGTTGACACTCAGAATAAATAGAAAAACATGGCACATGAATGGTCACTCAACATACATTGGGTAACTCGGCACATGAAGAGTCACTTGGCATACACTGGGTAACTTAGCAAATGAAGAAACACTCAGTCAACACTAAATTGCTACAATAACTTGACACCAACTAAGTGCTACAATAACTTGGCACCAACTAAGTGCTATAGTAACTCAACACTAAGTGCTACAATAACTCGACACCAACTAAGTGCTATAGTAACTCAGCACCAACATGCAAAATGAACAAAAAAGAGCAATATAACAAGGCAACCCAGGAGGCTCCTACATCAAAATGTCACATGTTGGTGCCAAATACTTCAGTACAAGTAGTTTTAATAGTTGAGAAGGATTGGACACAAGTCCATATAGGTCAGGAAGGTAGTCTTGCACCTAACTCACAGAATCAAGGTGAAGAAAACATAGAGAAGGAGAAGGATAGGATTGAAGAGTTAGTTTTGACTACAAAACTAGAGGAACAAATAGCAATTTAGACATTGGTTACCCTACCAGGCTTTGCATCTCTTATATCTAGTCAAACTCTTCAAAGGCTAAGTGTAGATGCTACACCATTGCAGTCATCAAGACCTAGTCTTGATACATCTAAGGTTAGAGAAGGCACATCTTATGGAGATGTCAACTTAGATAAGGTGATTGAACTTCCAAAGTTTCATCTAGCAACAATCACCATAGAACACATGAGCATATTGCAAGAAGCTCTAGCAAGGAAGAAGAATTAAGGGTTACTTAGAAGGGAGCATGAGCAAAGAGAAGTGCTATATGATATCAAAGACATATTTCTTGATGCATTTAGCCTCCCATAACCTAATGCAGATAAACATATTCTTGAGTATCTGGTGAATTTAGTGGATAAAATTAGTGATGTAGACCTGGACACAAGCACCAATCTTTTAGAATGGTCTAAGAAGAGATTTTTAACAAAGGTTGATGAGAATATTTCTAGTGCCATTGCACTCAGATAGGTTGATTTAGCAACCAAGATGGAGGATGTGAAAAAGGTGTTAGAGAACATATTTTCTCTGTATAGAAATCTTTGTGATGTGAACTTATTCATATAAGAAGCATAGAAGGTTGTTGACCAAGTGCAAGGAGATTTAAAGACAACATGTAATATTCTTAAGTTGTCTATTAGTTAGTCAAACTCATTTTCAAAGGTTATTTTCTACTCAAGATCAACTAGCCACATTACAAGCACAAGATACAAATACTAGGACTACCTTGATAAATATTCAAGCCATGTTGACCCCACACATAGAGGTGTTGCACAAGGAACTAACCTTTGTAGAAACATTAATGAAGAAAGATGCTCATCTTTCTACTCATGAAAGCTTAGCAGACCTTACTACTGAGCTATATGTTAAAATCCAATCTCTAGAGGTAGCATGCAATAATTGGGATGCATCACTTAAGATTATACTAGAGGTCCATCAAACATTTTTGGATAAACACACTATATGTGTACCACCCATGACATAAGTGTCAAAAAGGGGGGATATCAAGCAATTGGGGAATTGAGATAGAAATAGAGAGAATACCCAAAGGGGGAGTAAATGCAAAAATATAATAGCACAAAACAATCAACTCAAGGGGAGTTATGAAATTTTGAGGTATGACTGATAAGTCATCAATTTTGCAAAATTTTGATATTTTGAAATTTTATATGTGAGCCTAGTAAAGATTATAGATTATCTAAGTTATGCTTAACTTAAGGTTATATATGCATGACAAAGTTTTTTTTCCACCCATGTCAAGGGGGGAGATTTTTAATCTTATATTGGTTTTGACAACATGTGAGTGACTACATACTTAGACATATTCACAAAGTGCATGCCAAGTAAGTGGCATATGTCAAGCATAAGTTGTCAAATAATGTAAGCTAAGAAAAATATGCAGTATGTTCCAAGCACTAGTATGTGTTGAACAAACAGTATGTACCGAGTCACTCTAGTGCTAAGAAAGTTAGTACATATTAAGTGATTCAAAGGCCAAGTTACAATATTGAAGATATAGTGGATACCAAGCATCAGAGGCTTCAAGTGTTGAGTAAATAGTTTTGGACATAGTTGTTTGTAATGGCACAAACTCTTATGTAAATCATTTTTGAGCTAACCTACGTATTTTTTGCGATTCTAGATGATAAGAATGAATCTATATTGAGAATCGCTATGCAACACATGAAATCAATCATATTAAGAAATGTTATAAGTGACAAAATGGGTGAATCACAATTGTTGATTCCTACCTAACCTTAAGTCACTAGGTCTTCTTAAGGAGGAAAAACCCTAAAGAGTTTAAGGAGTAAAGAGAGAAGTTTGCATATGCAGACAAAGCATTCATGGTGACTAAGGAGTTGTAAATTGAGATATGAATTGCAAAATCAGTTAGAGAGAATAGAAGAAAGTGGAGTGAGGATAGAAGTGATACATCTAATTAGAGAGGATCAAACACACATCAGGAAAGAGGTGATCTAATATCTAGCATAGAGGTGCTAACTAAAGGATCAAGGTTGAGACATTCTAATAGGTGAATTAGTAAAATCTCTTAACCATGTAGTCCTAGCAGGTTTTTGTAAATCCTTTAACAAGGTGCTTAGTTCATTGTAAGTTGAAGTCCTTTAAACAAGCACACTTCTAATAGGGTGTTGAAATCCTTTAACAGGGTAAGATCTAACAATCTTTGTAAGCATTTAACAAGGAAGACCTTTCACAGGGTAGATCATAGTTTATGATCAAAAATTGTAACCTTCATTGGATACACTTTACAACTGCAATAGTGAAGATTTTTGGGTGTCATCCCCATCCCATTTTTCCCTTCTCATTGGATGGTTTCTAGGTAACCAAATATCTTGTGTTATATGTGTTGAATGTTATTTGCTTTCATGCTATGGATGAATATGTTTAGTTTGGTATTTCAGTTTACATACAAATTGTGATATGGATGTGTGGTGAATGTTTTAATGGATGAAGTTTTGAAGTACTACTTCACCCCCACCACCACACCCCCCCCCCCCCCCCAACTCTCAAGGTTTACTTTCCCTATTGTATATCCAACACTTATCACTTGATTTAGCTTGTGTAGCTCAATACCTTACAATATTACATGATTGTAAAACACTCAAGCCAACATTACATTATCATTGTCCAACTCATTCAAGTACCCATTGAATATGATACTTATTAACTCTCTCCTCAACCAACTTTCTTCAAATCCTCTTCATTAATCATATCATCTTCATCAATTAAATGATATGGCACTCTACTAAATTAGCATAATGTATAGGCAACTAATTACACTTGACATCAATGACAACATAACAACTAATATGACTCTTTTACATGCATTCATAGTATTACCAATTACATTATCAATTAGGGCTAACAAGATAAACCACTCACTTGGGAAAATAAACGCATCTCTTTGGTTAGTAGGATCCAAGTTTTGAATCACATATTTCTAGCCTCAAGAATTTATCACTCTTTATGTTGGATGTCATCTAACAAAGGATGTGATGACCTTATTAAATTAGTTCATCACTTTTTATGGTCCAATTGGGGTGGCCAAGCTTGGTGTTAGAAATAAGGAATACTGAAAGTGAGGGGGTTGAATCACTAATCTGCAAACTTTATCCCAAAATTGGATATTATTAATTACCTTATAAATTTTATATGAAATTAAACTAATTATGTTGAATAATAAACATAACCATGCAATAAGAGAACTCATAACACCATATTTTGTTAACTAGGGAAACCCTGACCGAGGGAAAACCCTAGTGGGGATGCTACCCATAAAATGGTCCACTAATCAAAAGTATTTGGTTAAAGATATTGACCCTGTTACAAATCTATTACATTTTTATATTGTCTTAGTCCTTGTTAGAGGAATTAGGCCTTGTTAGAAACCTCAACCTTATTAGGAGTTGTCATATTAAAATATAGAATATATGCAAGAAGAGCCCAATGCCCAAATATGCAATATATAATGTAGTATCTTACTACAAAGAGATAGATACAAAAACATCTTTCACTGGTGTTGATATCTTCAATATTTTATATCTCCTTTCCTGCTCTGTAATGTCCCCCATCTTTTAGATCCTCAGTGGATTTCTTATCCTTTCATTCTTCGAAGGCTAAGTGGAGAAATAAGGAGAAATAAATTAAATTAAAGTCAATAAATAAATAAGTAAATCTAAAGGTAATTTTATATTCAATAATTAATTTAATTTTCTAGAAGCACAACTAATTATTGTATTGGAAAGGGGGAAGCTTCTAGAGAGTGCATTTTCTAGAAGCACAACTAATTATTGTATTGGAAAGGGGGAATCTTCTAGACAATGCAATTAAATAATAATTTATTTCCTTCTGAAGGGTGAAGGAAAAGAATAAATAGAGGCGAGAACTTCATTGTTAGGCATCCATTATTTTCTTATTTGATTTCTTTGAGGTTTGAGCAAGCGTTTCAAAATTTGCCACTAGAGAACAGAGTTCTTTTATGTGCCTCCATTTCAGTTGGTGAAATACCCAGTGAATTTGGTTTTGGGAGGACATCATATAGGTGTTCTATTCTAGAATATTGGTGAAAGATCTTCCTAAGGGTTATGTCTATTAGACAAGACAAAACAGCCTTTTCATTATATCAAATTTGTGGCCTAGGGCTAGATTGTGGAGTATGATTGGAGGAATAAGCTGAATATTGTTATAGTGACTCTCTACATGTAAAATATAGATTTCTTGAGTAGTTTCTAGGTTCCTATCCATTTAATTTTGTATTGCATGGAGGATAGATTTGAATATCTTAGGGTATGTTTAAGAATTTATAAATCATTTGTAATTTGATTTATATCAGAGTTTTACATCAGAATTTGTTGTCCTAATGTCTTATTGGCATTCCTATATATTTTCTCATTTTTAACTAGTGTTATATGTTTCAAAAAAATTTAAAAACATTTTCATCTCCATTGTTAGATATTTTGGAGTTCTTTGCAAGCATATTTATTAAAATGTTGGCATTTAGAAAGAAGTTAGAATTTAGATTTGCAATATATCCCTTGTGTGCAAAGTGTTTGATGAAATTCTCAACTTAAGAAATTAGAAAACTAAAATTAGAATTGAAAGGGATATTACATTGGTTTCAAAGATAAATCTTTCCATCCTAAGGTTTTAGCAATCGCATGCAACCGTTTGTGGTTGGCTCTCATAGCTTTTACACTTCTAGGTGAGCTTTGGCAAATAGGGACAAGGAATTTGATAGGCAACCAGACACCATGGGTGATAGGAAAGAGGGTAGCCCACCAAGAGATAATAGGAATGAGGATAAGGAAATAAGGAATTTTTTTAGAGAAATGGTTAAAGGACAGAAGTAGATGGCTTAGGCTTTACAGTCACTCACCTCCATGGTTCAATGCATGAACCCACAAGATAGATAGAATCAAGAGCAAGGGGATAATAGGAGTAAAATAGGGAACCTAAGGCTTATAGGACACACTCCAAGATAGAAGAAACGCCTACCCATCCTACCTTCATTAGCGATGAGCTTGAGATGGCACCTATAGAAGAAGTAGGAGAGGAGATGTTTGCAGATATCCTCATGGTTGTGAATGATCAACAGAATTTATTAGCTCCACAGGTGTGAGGGAGGATGACATTTGAGAAGTTTTTTAACCTAAGGAGAGAGCATTATAGGATAGAAAGATAGGGTAGAAGACCTCGTGGCAAGGATAATGAACTAAAGCACACTATAGGGAAGCTTTCCTTGACTACATTTGATGGTAGTGGTAGAATGACATCGCAAGCTTGGATTCACAATCTTGATACCTTCTTAGAACTAAGACCTATGATAGAAGTAGAGGCAATAAAATATGCCATCCTACATTTAGAGGGAGTTGCATATGATTGGTAGTACCATGAAATGGTTACCATGGAAAGGGGGAAGCTTCTAGAGAGTGCATTTTCTAGAAGCATAACTAGTTATTGTATTGGAAAGGGGGAAGCTTCTAGAGAGTGCAATTAAATAATAATTTATTTCTATAAGGGTGAAGGAAAAGAATAAATAGAGGCAAGAGCTTCATTTTTAGGCATCCATTATTTTCTTATTTGATTTATTTGAGCTCTGACCAAGGGTTTTAGCATTTTCCACTAGAGATCGGAGTTCTTTTGTGTACCTCCATTTGAGCTGGTGAAATATCCAATGAAATTGGTATTGGGAGGACATCATATAGGTGTTATATTCGAGCATATTGGTGAAATATCTTCTAAAGAGTTGCAACTACTAGAGAATACAAATCAATATTTTCATTATGCCAAATTTGTGGCTAGGGCCAGATTGTGGAGTGTGATTAGAGGAATAAATCAAATATAGTTATAGTGTCACCACTGCTATAGTGACTTGCTACATGTAAATCCAAATTTCTTGAATGGTTTCCAAGTTCCTATCCATTTCATTTTTCATTGCATGGAGAATAGATTTGAATATCTTAGGGCATGTTTAAGAATTTAGAGATCATTTGTAATTTGATTTATATTAGAGTTTTACATAATATTTTTTCCCTAATCTCTTATTGGTGTAGATGCATATTTTCTCATTTGTAACTGTTATAAGTTTCAAAAAAATACAAAAATGTTTGCATTTTCATTGTTAGATGTTTTGGAGTTCTTTGCAAGCATATTGATTATAAGTTTGGCATTTAGAAATGTTAGAGTAAATAATTAATTATTAATTATTTATTCTATTTACTTAAGCTTACTTAGGTTAATGCATTTATTTAATATTTAGTATTTAATGCATGTAGTGGTTAGTTGTTGACAACACCGGAGTTTGTTCCCTTCTAGCATGTTCCACCTTTTGTGGATATGTGCTGAGTTGTCAAGCTTATCTTCTACCATCTTCCAGTTTGTTCTACAAGCTTCCTTGAGGTCTTTATAAGCGACCTCTCTCTCATTGTATTTTCATAACATCACATCATAAGGCATTGTAAATACATTTCTTCTTGTGTTTGCATATTTGTCTCTCATGTCCATTTAGGGTTTTTCCCTTGCTCCATGCTCTTCCTCTCTTTGGCTTCTCTTTGATAGGTTCTCGCATGCAGGTGATTTTGGGCGTCTTTGGAGTTGGCTTTCCTCAACTCCAACATGGTATCAGAGCCTTCCTACTGCTGCTTCATTGAAGAATTTTGAAGCCGTGATTTGAAGTCACAAACCCTAGTTTGTTTATGCATTTTTTCTTCAAATCGAGGGATCAGCATTTTTTTCGAGCACTTTCAGCCCAAACAGACATCACCATTGGATCCAAAAGGTCATTTGCAGTCAGGATTCATATAAAACTTGTCAAATTTGGAGACAGAGCTCCGGTAGGCAAATTTTTTTTACATCAGGGTCTTCCGTACGGATCGTACGGGCGCACGGCGATTTGTAAAAAAAAAAAAAAAGGGGGCACAGGGCTGCTCCACCGCAGCACCCCTCAGTGGCCACTGTAGGGCCGCCCACACCACACCTACGCCCGGCTCCTCATCTCCTTGGCCGCTCGCACCAGCAGCTCTGTATTTGCTCCGCATGTGATCTGCATCGGCGGCCATTGTCTAGCCTTCGCCGTAGGCTGATTCCGTCGCTGTGGGTTTCCTCCGCCCGAGTCGCCCTTCAGCAACCTCCGCCAGCAGTGCTTTAGATCCGCCGCCTCTAGTTCGGCCGCTCCGCCCACTGTAAGCGACAGCTCGTGTCCCCGTCAGCAGCCTGCATGGCATTTTGCCCAGTCCACGCTTGACACATGGCATAGGCGCCACATGGCACATTGCCACGTGGCCCCTAGCATGTCATCTGTACTGCCACGTGGCTCCTTTTTTGTGGCGACAGCCTCCAAGCCGTCAAATTTAATCGTGTGACCTACTGACATCAGCGCTGTGTCATCAACCTGCCTTGCACCTCTCCTGATTTCATTTTTGGACCTACTTGTGGTTTTTTTGCCATAATTTTTGCATACGGAGGTATTTTTTCGATCCAAAAGAAGCACCAAAAAGCTAGTTCCGAGACGGAGATTTTGGTGTAGGTATTTTTAGGTTTTGATGCTTTTTCATTGCTCATTTTTTTAGTTGAAGTCCGAAGTCATGTTTTTTAGTCCAGCATGCATATCTTTTGCGTCCCATGTCAATTTTTTGAAAACTTTATATTTTTGGAAAGCTAGTTCTGTCACCTTTTCAGAAATGCAGTCCTTGTCCTTAGTTTTTGGCCTCTACTCTTTCTATCATAGTTTTGGCATTTTTTCTCTATGGTGGATATTTTGAGTGTTTTAGGCCCGAGGATCATTTTCCTGGCATGGTTTGCTTTGTTTTTTGCTGTACTTTCCTTTGTTGCAGCTCTTTTTCAGTTCTGATCATTGTAGCTATCATTTTGAAGCACCTTTTTGTTTTGTACTGAGATAAAGTGTAACTTTTGCATTCCGAGAATCATGAACGTTGTTTTTGAGTCAGTTGTACATGCACTATTTTCATAAAGCACCATGGGAGGCATTATTGTTTGTTGTTTTAGGTATTCTCCCTTTGTCAAGTGAGTGTTCCTTCCACGATATTAGCCCCATGCAGAGTCAGTTAGACCATGTCTTTATAGGTGTCTGTACCTCTTTTCCTCTCTCCTCATTCTTAGTTCGTCTGCAGGAAACTTTGGCCCACCTTTTCAGTTGCCTGTCATCACACCTCGTCTACATTAAGGGGGGGTTATGTTGTTGTTCTAATGCATCCATGGTTTGATGGTTAGATAGTGTGAACTATGTATTCAGTAGTTGATCCTATATACAAGGCAATTGCAGTGGCTGGCTACCTATGCATTTCAGTGAGATGGATCATCTACCATATAGACATGCTCGATTCGTGCCTTCTTCTTCCATGGAGGTTTTTCAGATCAGCAGTTTGGCAGATTTTGCGGCTTCTTCATGCTTCAGTGATGCTTCTTCATGATCACTCCTTGTTCCTATTTTAGGGGACATTTTTCCTAGTTGGAGACTTCTTCAATTCTTCACTAGGTTCTTACTTCTTTTTGGGGGAGGGTTTTTCCCACGTGGTTTTCTCTCTTTCCCCGTTTACGGAGGTTGCATCTACTTGCATTGTACTTGGGTACCTAAAATGGCCTTGTTGCTAGGACCCATTCTGCATTCATCTTATTTTTGTGAGCTTAAGGCATTTCCCTAAGTTGCACTTAAGGGGGAGTGTTAGAGTAAATAATTAATTATTAATTATTTATTCTATTTACTTAAGCTTACTTAGGTAAATGCAGTTATTTAATATTTTGTATTTAATGCATGTAGTGGTTAGTTTTTGACAACCTGGGAGTTTGTTCCCTTCTAGCATGTTCCACGTTCTTGTGGATATGTGTTGAATTTTCATCCTTATCTTCTACTAGCTCCTCCGGCAGCATCTCCTCCTGGCCGCAACTCACCGCCAGTCTTCAGGCCTCCGGCCCACCGCCCTCCGTCTGCACCAGGCGATTTCTGCTCCACCGCGGGCTATTTCTACTCCGTCGCGAGCTGTTTTTGCTCGACGGTGCCCTCTATTCTGTGCGCTGCCTCCTTCTCCGCTTGGTGGTTTTGCAGGCCGCTCCGCCCGCGTGTCAGTTTTCGCCGCTAGCTCCTCCGCTCCGCTAGTCGCCCAGTCAACGCCTCAGTTAGCGACATCTTAGCTTTTTTTGCACTGTCAGTAGTGAATTAGAGCGTGACACATGGCGCGGGCACCACGTGGCACTTTTCCACGTGGCCCCTACCACGTCATCATCTGTACATGCCACGTGGCACCCTTTTTTCTGCGACAGCGATTTAGCTGTCAAATTTTTTCCAACAAACTGCTGACATCAGCATGAGCTCAGCGCTTGCATCATCCATCCATGCACCTCTCTTGCTTCACTTTTGGACCTAGTTGTGGTTTTTTGGCCATAACTTTTGCATACGGAGGTATTTTTCCAATCCAAAAGAAGCGCCGGAAATATGGTTCCAAGATAGAGACTTTGGTGTAGGTATTTTTAGGTTTTGATGCATTTTTTTTGTTGAAGTCCGAAGTTGTGTTTTTGACTCCGGCAAGCATATCTTTTCCGTCCCATGCCTGTTTTTTGAAAACTTTATATTTTTGGAAAGCTAGTTTTCTCACCTTTTCAGAAATGTAGTCCTTTTTCTATTTTTTTGGCCTTTTCTCTTTCTATCATAGTTTTGGCATTTTTGTTATATGGTGGATATTTTGAGTGTTTCAGGCCCGAGGATCATTTTTCTAGCATGGACTCTCTTGTTTTTAACTATACTTTCTTTTGTTGCAGCTTGTTTTCAGTTCTGATCATTGTAGCTATCATTTTGAAGCACCTTTTTGTATCACACTGAGATAAAGTGTCACTTTCGCATTCTGGAGATCATGAACGTTGTTTTGAGTCAGTTGTACATGCATTATTTTCATAAAGCACCGTGGAGGGATCTTTGTTTGCTATTTTAGACATTCTCTCTTTGTCAAGTGAGTGTCCCTTCCATGAC
Source organism: Cupressus sempervirens (assembly GCA_028749045.1). Lineage (NCBI taxonomy): Eukaryota > Viridiplantae > Streptophyta > Pinopsida > Cupressales > Cupressaceae > Cupressus > Cupressus sempervirens. Next base: position 176,082,836 of record CM053784.1, on the reverse strand, counting down.
ATTAGCCCCATGTAGAGTCAGTTTGACCGTGTTTTTATAGGTGTCTATACCTCTTTTCCTCTCTCCTCATTCTTGGTTCGTTTGTAGGAGACTTTGGCCCACTTTCTCAATTGCCTGTCATCTCACCCCGTCTGCATTAAGGAGGGGTTATGTTGTTGTTCTAATGCATCCGATGGTTTGATAGTTCGATAGTGTGAACTATGTATTCAGTGGTTGATCCTATATACAAGGCGATTGCAGTGGCTGGCTACCTATGCATTTCGGTGAGATGGATCATCTACCATATAGACATGCTCGGTTTGTGCCTTCTTCTTCCATGGAGGTTCTTTTGATCAACAATTTTACAAATTTGCAGCTTCATGCTTCAGTGATGCTGCTTCTTCATGATCACTCCTTGTTCCTGTTTTAGGGGACAATTTCCCTAGTTGGAGACTTCTTCAGTTCTTCACTAGGTTCTTACCTCTTTTTGGGGGAGGGTTTTTCCCATGTGGTTTTCTCTCTTTCTCTGCTTACAGAGGTTGCATCTTCTTGCATTGTACTTGGGTACCTAAAATGGCCTTGTTGCCAAGACTCATTTTGCATTCATCTTAGTTTTGTGAGCTTAAGGCATTTCCCTAAGTTGCACTTAAGGGGGGGTGTTAGAGTAAATAATTAATTATTAATTATCTATTCTATTTACTTAAGCTTACTTAGGTAAATGCATTTATTTAATATTTTGTATTTAATGCATGTAGTGGTTAGTTGTTGACAACCCGAGAGTTTGTTCCCTTCTAGCATGTTCCACCTTCTTGTGGATATGTGTTGAATTGTCATCTTTATCTTCTACCACCTTCTAGCTTGTTCTACAAGCTTCCATGAGCTCTTTATAAGTGAGCTCTCTCATTGTATTTTTATAACATAACATAACATCACATCATTGTGCATATTGTAAATACATTTTCATTGTGTTTGCATTCATGTGGTCTCTCATGTCCGTTTAGGGTTTTTCCCTTGCTCCATGCTCTTCCTCTCTTTGGCTTCTCTTTGACAGGTTCTCACATGTAGGTGATTTTGGGCATCTTCGAAGTTGGCTTTTCTCAACTCCAACATTATGTTGTTATTCTAATGCATCCGATGGTTTGATAGTGTGAACTATGTATTAAGTGGTTGATCCTATATACAAGGCGATTGCAGTGGCTGGCTACCTATGCATTTCGGTGAGATGGATCATCTACCATATAGACATGCTCGGTTCGTGCCTTATTCTTCCATGGAGGTTCTTCTGATCAATAGTTTGATAGATTTGCAGCTTCTTCATGCTTCAATGATGCTGCTTCTACATGATCACTCCTTGTTCCTATTTTTGGGGACAATTTCCCTAGTTGGAGACTTCTTCAGTTCTTCACTAGGTTCTTACCTCTTTTTGGGGGAGGGTTTTTCCCATGTGGTTTTCTCTATTTCCTCGCTTACAGAGGTTGCATCTTCTTGCATTGTACTTGGGTACCTAAAATGGTCTTTTTGCCGAGACCCATTTTGCATTCATCTTAGTTTTGTGAGCTTAAGGCATTTCCCTAAGTTGCACTTAAGGGGGGGTGTTAGAGTAAATAATTAATTATTTATTATTTATTCTATTTACTTAAGCTTACTTAGGTAAATGAATTTATTTAATATTTTGTATTTAATGCATGTAGTGGTTAGTTGTTGACAACACGGGAGTTTGTTCCCTTCTAGCATGTTCCACCTTTTGTGGATATGTGCTAAGTTGTCAAGCTTATCTTCTACCACCTTCCAGCTTGTTCTACAAGCTTCCATGAGCTCTTTATAAGTGGGCTCCCTCTTTGTATTTTCATAACATTACAACACATCACATTGTGCATATTGTAAATACATTTTCATCGTGTTTGCACATATTTTCTCTCATGTCCGTTTAGAGTTTTTTCCTTGCTCCATGCTCTTCCTCTCTTTGGCTTCTCTTTGACAGGTTCTCGCATGCAGGTGATTTTGGGTGTCTTCGGAGTTGGCTTTTGTCAACTCCAACATGGTATCAGAGCTTCAAAATTCCTTCAACCAAGCAGCAGCAGGAAGGCTCTGATACCATGTTGGAGTTGGCTTTTCTCAACTCCAACATGGTATCAGAGCCTTCCTGTTGCTGCTTGGTTGAAAAAATTTTGAAGCTCTGATACCATGTTGGAGTTGGAGTTGAGAAAAGCTAACTCCGAAGACGCCCAAGATCACCTGCATGCAAGAACCTATCAAAGAGAAGCCAAAAAGAGGAAGAGCATGGAGCAAGGAAAAAACCCTAAACAGACATGAGAGACAATATGTGCAAACACAATAAGAATATGTATTTACAATATGCACAATGCCTTATGAAATACAATGAGAGAGACCACTTATAAAGATCTCATGGAAGCTTGTAGAACAAGCTAGAAGGTGGTAGAAGATAAGATTGACAACTCAGTACATATCCACTGTGAAGAACCTCCTTATAGCAATATCGTGAGAATGCTCGAAATAACAGAATACAAAGTGATAGCAGAACTCAGAATGAATCTACTGATCGCAGGCCACTTCAAGGGGGTAACCTCCTTTGAGCAAGCTCAATACAATAAATTCGTCCGTGCCCATCAAGGGCCTCAACCTATTCTAATATACTGGGTACGATCTAGAAAAGTAATACTACCTATGCATGTGGGATAATAAAATATACTCACGGGACGACTTACAAAGCATATGCGTCCAACAACACTACTCTAACAAAATAAACAGAAGGAACACACAGGTTCCTAACATCCACAAAAGGTGGAACATGCTAGAAGGGAACAAACTCCCGTGTTGTCAACAACTAACCTCAACATGCATTAAATACAAAGTATTAAATAAATGCATGACTCTAAGTAAGCTTAAGTAATAGAATAAATAATTAATTATTAATTATTTACTCTAACACCCCCCTTAATGCAGATGAGGTGTGATGACAGGCAACTGAGAAGGTGGGCCAAAATCTCCTGCAAACGAACCAAGAACGAGGAGAGAGAAAAAGAGGTACAGACACCTATAAAGACACGGTCAAACTGACTCTGCATGGGGCTAATGTCGTGGAAGGGACACTCACTTGACAAAGGGAGAATGCCTAAAATAGCAAACAATAATCCCCCCCATGGTGCTTTATGAAAATAGTGCACGTACAACTGACTCAAAACAATGTTCATGATCCCTGGAATGCAAAAGTGGCACTTTATCTTAGTGCGATACAAAAAAGTGCTTCAAAATGATAGCTACAATGATCAAAACTGAAAACAAGCTGATACAAAAGAAAGTACAGTCGAAAAAAAGAGAATCCATGCCAGGAAAATGATCCTCGAGCCTAAAACACTCAAAATATCCACCATATAGCAAAAATGCCAAAACTATGATAGAAAGAGCAGAGGCCAAAAACTAAGAAAAAGGACTACATTTCTGAAAAGTACACAGAACCAGCTTTTCAAAAATATAAAGTTTTCAAAAAATGGGCTAATTCCGCCGCTATGGGTTTCCTCCGCCCGAGCCGCCCTTCAGCAACCTCCGTCGACAACGCTTCAGATCTGTCGCCTCTAGTCCGACAGCTCTGCCCACTGTCAGTGACAGCTCGTGTCCCCGTCATCAGCCTGCGTGGCATTTTGCCTAGTTCGCGCTTGACATGTGGCACAGGCGCCACGTGGCACATTGCCACGTAGCCCCTACCACGTCATCCATACTGCCACGTGGCGATGTCACATGGCTCCTTTTTTGCGACGACAGCCTCCAAGCTGTCAAATTTAATCGCGTGACTTGCTGACATCAGCACTATGTCATCAACCTACTTTGCACCTCTCCTGATTTGCTTTTGGACCTACTTGTGGTTTTTTGGCCATAACTTTTGCATACGGAAGTATTTTTCTATTGTAGCTATCATTTTGAAGCACTTTTTTGTTTCGCACTGAGATAAAGTGTCACTTTTGCATTCTGGAAATCATGAACATTGTTTTGAGTCAGTTGTACTTGCACTATTTTCATAAAGCACCATGGGGGGATTATTGTTTTTTGTTTTAGGCATTCTCCCTTTGTCAAGTGAGTGTCCCTTCCATGACATTAGCCCCATGCAGAGTCAGTTTGACCGTGTCTTTATTGGTGTCTGTACCTCTTTTTCTCTCTCCTCGTTCTTGATTCGTTTGCAGGAGACTTTGGCCCACCTTCCCAGTTGCCTGTCATCACACCCTGTGTGCATTAAGGGGGGGTTATGTTGTTGTTCTAATGCATCCATGGTTCGATGGTTTGATAGTGTGAACTATGTATTTAGTGGTTGATCTTATATACAAGGCGATTGCTGTGGTTGGCTACCTATGCATTTCGGTGAGATGGATCATCTACCATATAGACATGCTCGGTTCGTGCCTTCTTCTTCCATGGAGGTTCTTCAGATCAGCAGTTTGGCAGAATTGTGACTTCTTCTTGCTTCAGTGATGCTGCTTTACATGATCACTTCTTGTTCCTGTTTTAGGGGACAATTTTCCTAGTTGGAGACTTCTTCAGTTCTTCACTAGGTTCTTACCTCTTTTTGGGGGAGGGTTTTTCCCACGTGGTTTTCTCTCTTTCCCCATTTTCAGAGGTTATATGTTAGATTAAATAATTAATTATTTATTATTTATTCTATTTACTTAAGCTTACTTAGGTAAATGCAGTTATTTAATATTTTGTATTTAATGCATGTAGTGGTTAGTTGTTGACAACCCAGGAGTTTGTTCCCTTCTATCATGTTCCACCTTCTTGTGGATATGTGCTGAATTGGCATCCTTATCTTCTACCACCTTCCAGCTTGTTCTACAAGCTTCCATGAGCTCTTTATAAGTGGGCTCTCTCATTGTATTTTTATAACATAACATAACATCACATCATTGTGCATATTGTAAATACATTTTCATTGTGTTTGCATTCATGTGGTCTCTCATGTCTGTTTAGGGTTTTTCCCTTGCTCCATGCTCTTCCTCTCTTTGGCTTCTCTTTGACAGGTTCTCGCATGCTCTGATACCATGTTGGAGTTGAGGAAAGCCAAGGGGTCTTGTTGAGGCCTTCCTTCCTTCCTTCTTTCCTTTATTTTTTAGCATTTTTTTTTTTGGGGAAGGGTTTTTCCCACATGGTTTTCTCTCTTTCCCCATTTTCAGAGGTTGCATTTTGTTGCATTGTACATGGGTACCTACATGGCCTCGTTGCCGAGACCCATTCTGCATTCATCTTAATTTTGTGAGCTTAAGGCATTTCCCTAAGTTGCACTTAAGGGGGGGTGTTAGAGTAAATAATTAATTATTGGGTACCTAAAATGGCCTTGTTTTCGGGACCCATTTTGCATTCATCTTAGTTTTGTGAGCTTAAGGCATTTCCCTAAGTTGCACTTAAGGGGGGGTATTAGAGTAAATAATTAATTATTTATTCTATTTACTTAAGCTTACTTAGGTTAATGCATTTATTTAATATTTAGTATTTAATGCATGTAGTGGTTAGTTGTTGACAACATGGGAGTTTGTTCCCTTCTAGCATGTTCCACCTTTTGTGGATATGTGCTGAGTTGTCAAGCTTATCTTCTACCATCTTCTAGCTTGTTCTACAAGCTTCCTTGAGGTCTTTATAAGCGACCTCTCTCTCATTGTATTTTCATAACATCACATCATAAGGCATTGTAAATACATTTCTTCTTCTGTTTGCATATTTGTCTCTCATGTCCATTTAGGGTTTTTCCCTTGCTCCATGCTCTTCCTCTCTTTGGCTTCTCTTTGACAGGTTCTCGCATGCAGGTGATTTTGGGCGTCTTCGAAGTTGGCTTTCCTCAACTCCAACAAGAAAGATGTCAAAATTTAGATCTACAATATATCCTTTGTGTACAAAGTGTTTGACAAAAATTTTAAGTTAAGAAATGAGAATTGCAAGGGATATTACATGCTCATCACTATATTCACATTCCTTTGATCATACATCAAAATTTGCATCACATATAGCTCACATAGTATTCCTTCATAGCATACTTAACTTCACATTTTATATTTTCTATTATACCTTTACAAATTACAAAATACTATCTAGTCGGCCTTCAAGATTTCACACACTTTACAAAATACAAAATTAGATCTTGCTAACTCAAGTTAACATCTAGGATGTTGTCCCTAGTTAATTAAGTAATTATTTTGTAATCCATAATTATCTATTTCCTATCATGCTCTATTCTACCTATTCTTGTTCTGACTAGTAAAATTGTTATATCTCTTTCCATACTGATTGTGCTGACTTGCACTCATGCATACATCTTTCTTACACTCTTTCCTTTATGTACCTAATACGAACATGCCAACAATGTCTCTGTCAACTATTCGTATCAAAATTGTATTTGTTCTTCCAGATAAACTAATTGATACTTAGACAATTTTCAAAGTATAGTTATTGTATATTTGACTTTACATTATCCTTTCTTCATACAAGATATATGTTGCCATAAATGACAACTACAACTTATCTACCTAGCCAAATTGCCAATAATCTCCCCCTTTGACATTTATCACAACATATGGGAAAATTGGTAAAGTCCTAAAATGTTGATAAAAAACTTTACAAAACTTCAAAACTTGTGGATCATTACAGTCTTATACCATCTTTCCTTATATCTCCTTTTACAATATAGCTCCTCCTTTGACTAATCTTTGGCTCATACATATCTATACAATCATACAATTATAATCCTTTACATTACTCCTACTCCCCCTTTCTATATACATCATACAATTTTCGTATATACTCCCTTACATACAATGTTCCTGTATTACTCCCCCTTTGACATCAATGAAAAAGGTTTCACAATTTATGTACAATTCAAAATTTGGGCCTTTACCTCTAAATTGCATTGATAGGTGGGTAATGAAATCATCAAAACTTGTCTTTAGACTCTTGAAGTTCTTCTCCTATAAATCTTTGACTCCCTCTGATATACTAAGAAGAGCGCAGTGCTCATAAGATGCTATCTCTACTATGTTCAAGTCTGAATAAACAAAATTTACAAAAGATGTCTTGACTTGTAGACATTCTTCCACTTGCTATTCGAGGGTGTTGATTTTCAGTGATAGGTGATCTCTCAGAAGTGAGAACCATTTTTCAATTCTTTCTTTATTCATCTAAATTAGGCTTATCTCATCATAAGTCTTTGCAATCTTTTCCTCTATATCTTCTACCTTTTTTATGTGGCCACTGATGCTAGTTTACTAGATTCTAGAGTTTTTCATGCTTCTTTCTCATCTCTTTATCAATGTCATTTGTGAACTTGAATGATAGTGTGCATTTTGCATATAGTGTCCTCCCTTCTTGTTGACATTTTCATAGCTCTTTTATACAAGTATCAAGAGCTCCCATATCACTTCTAATGTTTTGAAAAATAGTGTCAAACACATATGCATCATGTTGTGTTTAAGCTTGTGCAAATGCTATGTTTGAAAGGTTAGTGAACTCTGCATCAAAGGATTTCACTAATTCCTTAGCTCGTAGTTGCAAATCTTGCTCTGTCACCTTGACTTTGACTATGCTCTACATCTTTTCAAGTATTTCTAGTAGAGTCTTCTCCAAATTTCACACTTTCTTGTTCTTTTCTAGTATCTTACTCAATGATGACATGAGTCTTTTCTAATTTTCATCATAATCTAATAGAATTTCTATTCATTTTTCATGTCCTTTGTCTTCCTCTTCTTCTTTCTCTTTCCTCTTCTTTTCTTATTGCTCTTTCATTTTCTCTTCCTCCTCGTTTTTCTTTTCTTCTTGTTGTTTTCTTTTCTCTTTTTCCTTCTTTTTCTTTTCTTCTTCTTTTCTTTCTACTTCTTCTTGTCTTTTCTTTTCTTCTTTTTCTTTTCTCTTATCTTCTTCTTCCTTTTTCTTCTCTTCTTCCAATTTCCTCTCTTCTTCGTCTATCTTCTTTTTCTTTTCATCTTCTAATATCTCTTCCTCTTCTTATCTTATGCTTCTTTCTTGTTATCTTTTTCTTCCTTCTTTTTCTTATTTTCTTCTTCCTTTTCCTTTTCTTCTTCTTTTTCTTCTTCTTCTTCATTTTTGAAGCTAGTGTAACTCACCAAATTGCCAACATTAGTGCCATAGTCTTTGAATGGATCTTCTAAAGTTTCTAAAATAAAACTTATACTTTCCACCTACATGATATTAGTACCAATGGATACTTGTAGAGTAAGAGATATCTCTGGCATAATTGTATCAATTGTTGTGGGTGCATATGTATCCTTTACCTCTCCTTTTTTACTAGATTTCTTCAGATCTGTCATCATCTTTACGATAATTATTTTTGTCTCCTTGTTCACTTCTTCATAATTTCCTCCCATTATGAGTATGGATCATGTCTTTTTTCTCAAATAGGGTGCAAGGTTTCTCAACAAAATTTGCAATTGAACTTCACTTGTTACTTTGCAAAGTTTTCTAACATAATTTTCTCTTATATTTTTGTCCTCTTTTATAGCTCTTTGCTTTCTTTCTACAAGTTTTTTATACAATTCCTTTGTAATAAGACCTTGTCTATTTGCAAGCTTCTTATCAATAATAATCAAATGTCTTTGAGAGTTTCAATCTTTGGCTTCCATGCCTTCCTTCCTATAGGTTTTTTAGTCGCTATTTTCTTCTCTTCAACTTCCTTCCCCTCTATATCCTCTTCACATGAATTTGATTGAGACTCAACTATATGTGTCTTCCTTCTGGGAGTAAGAGTCTTTCTTTTCTTTTCAATTCCTATAGCCATTTGTTTGATTCTCTTTTGTAGTTTAGGAGGTTCTATTTTCTCCTTCTTAACTTCTATAAGTCTTGAAGAATTTTTGGTGTTAGGAGGAGTGGTTGACTACACTTTTAGAATGCTCACATCTTCTTCATCATCATTCTTTTGTGTTTTATGTACAATAGTAGGTTGTACTTGGTAAACTATTGCATAGGGTGTGTTGGAAGTTGGTGAAGATGGTCTTGCAATTGTCACATCTTCGGTTGTTCCTCCAACTAATATCACATGGAAATCAAGATTTTTGATTGTCTACTTTCCCTCAATTCTCTAGAAATTCCCATTGCTTCTCTAATTTCTTCCTTAGTCATACCATTTTATTTCAAAATTGTTTCAATCTCCTTGTCCACTTTCTTCTTGATGTCTTTGTTGTATAACTCACTTTGGACTTCCCTCATCTTCTCATCATATGTCCTCCATCTAGTACATTCCTTATCTCTATTAGATTCCATAATAATCTTTGCATAACCTTCAATCAATTCTTTGGTCATTTCATACCCCATAGGATTAATGAATTTAACTCTTGGTTTCATTGTTTCCATACAAGTAACATTTGTTTTCACCATGAAACAAATATCATCTTTGTTTTTTTTCAAATAATGATGGTGGAATTATGTACTGTTGTTTCATCTTAGTCTGAAAGTTACTCGTCATCCTTGTGACATCTTCTGTTGTCGTCTCCTCTTAATGTCTTTTGTAATGGTGGATTAGCAGATTCATGGTGCATTTGTTTCCATTCCATTTATAGTTACGCATACCAGGAAACTTCCTCATGACTTAAAAGAATAGATGTGTTAATAAGAACTCGAATATAAATACTACATTCTTAGTTTTCTTCAACCTTTCAATTTTGTCTAGTAATTGTTGTTTCACAATTTCACACATTTTTACTTTTTCTTTCTTGACTTCCATCAAATCGGATGCATAGATTAATCTAGCAGGCATAAAGTTCAATTTAGAACTATAATTCATCTTGTAACCAATGATTTTTCTTAACAATGTGACATCAATTTCCTTGATCAAATCTAATCTCATATTGATGTCATCTAATTTGGTTTTTAGTGTGGTTTCCACTATTTTCTTCACATGCTTCTCATTGATAGGGTTACAACCTTCATTACTTAGACTAGTAAGCTTGTGAATCATGTTATTGTCAATCATCACAAGAATATCTCCTACCCAAAGCATATCTTCATGGATTCATCTTAGAATGATCCTAGTCCACTCATGATTGAAAAATTTAATGTAGAACATGTGCTTTATAATGTTCATCTCACCTAGGTGTTCAAATCCTTGTTTAAGAGATAGGTCATTATTGCACACCAAGTCTAAATACTAGTGAGTGTCACTATCTCTAGTGCTCTCAAATTTATAGTGAATGTGAGTTCTAATATCTTCTGTGTACAATAAATTCATAGGAACTTTGGAAAATGTTGCTAATGGTTCATCTTCCAAAGATACATAGGGATGTTTCTTAAACTTGTTTCTAGGGCATTCATTAACATCACAGACTGTGGGTACTGCCATTGTTCAAATCAAACCTTAGAATTTTAGTTGTGTGGATAATAAATACCTCATTTTCATGTCACTAGGGCTTTCTTCACTTCACACTTGAAAAACTCTTTCAATTCACCTTCAATTTGCTCTAAGTTGTTGCTTAACTTCTCGCATGATCAAATGGTACACAAAATCTCATCGCAATGCTTAAATCACTTCCAATTTACCCCTACAATAATTGTGTAAGTACGCAATCACCAAAAGGTTGTTTATAGTTACCAAGAAACTCAAAAAAAAATTTCAACACATGCAATCTCCAAATAATTTTTGCTCTTAATCACAGCTTCACATCATCATGTTGTATCTTATACTAACTGTGGAAATGTTAACTCTCTTGCTATCAAAAATTTTACCTTTCTGATGCTCAGTCTCTTATCTAAAGTATTTAACTCAAATAGGATGAATAAAATACAATTTCTAACTCCAATCTTCCTTCAGGTGCATCAAATGGTTGTTGTTCTAATACTACATGTGAATTGGATAGATCTTTGGCTTTGACAAATACTTCTTTGAATTCTTCTACATGTTTCGTTAAGCTCTCTTTCTGACTGTCATTGCTACTAACATTCCTTCTAACATTTCTATTTGTGTTCCTTCTAAAGTTTAGATTCATATTGATGTTCCTCATATCCATTCTACAAAATATTTCTATATGACCAAAGTTATTACATAACTGACGTACTGGTGTATTGCTTTTGAATCTGGGTCCAGACTAGTTTACAGGTGCTCTGTAATTGCTGGTTATGTATCTGAAGTTGTTACATTTGTCACATACAACATTATTTCTTTCTCCATTAGTTCCTTCATTAGATCTCCTTCTTTCTTAGGTGTAGGATTGGTACCTCTAAACATTCTATTATTGCTACTATTATTATCAAATTTAGGTTTCTTATAATTAACTTCTCTATGACCAAAACCATGACAATTAGAACAATAAAAATTGGTAACATGTTTAAATGGCTTACCTGTGCATTCCCTTTTCATATGACCAATTTAATTACATGCAAATCATCTATCTTTGAATTCATACCTTACTTCCTTAGGTGATTTAGTTTTATCATATTGCTTAGGTTCATCGATTTGTTTAGGTTGATCAACTTGTTCAATCTCCATAGGTGAATTATCAGATTGATTTGGCTCATCCTTGTTCAATTATTCTTTCTCTTGTATAGGCTAATGAATTGTAGGACTAGTTTCCTTTCTAGCTTTAGATTTATTGGCTAATTTTTCTCCAATAAAATATCCAAGACCAGTCTTATCATAAGAATGTCTCTAAAAATATAATTGCTTATCAATTTTCTCACTACTGGAATATAACTTCTCTAATTGTTGCTTAGTCTGGGTTAGCTCTCCTTTCACAAAGTGTTGTACTTCTCAAGTTCTACATACTCCAACTTGGTGGATTCAAGTTCAAATGTAACTTTTGTATGATGGGATCTTAGATCTACATTCTTAGTTTTCAAATCTAGCTCAATTTTGACATCATATTTCTTTAAGCTCAATTTTAGTTCAATTTCAATTCAATGATCTTCAATTCATGTTTCAGGGTCTCATTTTCTTTCTGCAATCTTGAAATTTAATCTCTATCCTTAATTTGATCTTTAGGCTCTCATTTGGATTTGAGATGATCAATCTTGTCTTTTAGCTTTCTAATGTAGTCTTTTACATCTTCATATCTTTCTTTCATGTTATCTCTTTCTTCAATGAGAATGTCAATCTACTCAAGAGCTTCTTCTAGGTTCTTGTGTAACTATTCCATATTCATAGAGATCTTACTCAAGCTATTAAGACTCTTCTGAGTAACTATGCTCTAATACTAATTATTAGAAATAGGGAATACTGAGAGGGGGGTGTTGAATCAGTATTCTACAAACTTGAGCCCAAAACTAGATATTATTAATTACCTTGTAACTTGCATATGAAAGTAAACTAATTATGTTGAATAGTAAACATAACCATGCAATAAGAGAAGTCATAGCACCATTTTTTTTAACTAGGGAAACCTTGGCCAAGGAAAAACCCTGGTGGGGATGGTACCCACAAAATGAGCCACTAATCAAAAGTATTTGTTTAAAGATATTAACCCTATCAGGAGTCTATTTCATCTTTATAGTGTTTGGGTCATTGTTAGAAGCCTCAACCGTATTAGGATTTTTCATATAGAAATACAAAATGTATGCAAGAAGAGCCCACATCCCAAACATACAATATACAATGTTGTTTCTTGATACAAAGAGATAGATACAAAAACCTCTTTCATTGTTCAACCCTATTAGGATTTTTCATATAGAAATACAAAATGTATGCAAGAAGAGCCCACATCCCAAACATACAATATACAATGTTGTTTCTTGATACAAAGAGATAGATACAAAAACCTCTTTCATTGTTGTTGGTATCTTCAATATTTGATATTTCCTTTGCTGCTCATCACAATATTCACATTCCTTTGATCATACATCAAAATTCACATCACATACAATTCACATAGTCTTTCTTCGAAGTACACTTAACATCACATTTTATATTTTCTTTTATATAGGTTTACAAATTACAAAATATTGTCCAATCGGACTTCAAGCTTTCACACACTTTACAAAATACAAAATTAGATCTTGCTAACTCAAGATTAACATCTAGGATGTCGTCCCTAGTTAAATTAAGTGATTATTTTGTAAACAAAATAATTCCTTAATCATAATTATATATTTCTTGTCATGCTCTATTCTACATGTTCTTGTTGCAACTGGTGAAATTGTTATCTCTCTTTCTGTATTGACTTGTAGTCATGCATACATCATTTTGACACTCTGTCCTTTATGTACCTAACTATGCATGTGCCAATAATGTCTTTGTCAACTACGCATATCAAAACTATATCTATTGCCAGATAAGCTAGCTGATACTTAGATAATTTTCTAAGTATAGTTGTTGTATATTTGACTTTACATTATGCTCTCTTCATATAAGATATATATTGCCATAAATGACAACTACAACTTATCTACTTAGCCAAATTGCCAACACTTGGTTCAAATGCACTTCTTGGCTACATTGCTTTCATCCTTAAGATAAAGGTGGTTTGGGCATATTGGATCCCAAAACCCAAGGAATCTATTTGGTAGCAAAGTGGATAATTCATGCATCTAAAGGGGATGAACCAATAAAACGTTTGGTGTACTTTTTCATCTCTCAGGCTTCCATAAAAAATAAATAGCAATATGTGACTTAGGAAGAGAAAATCTTGTTGGTCCTTTTTCAATTTAGAGATTCTTTTTTATTTCAGTCTATATGGAAGGCATGGTAGCATGTTTGCAAATATATAAATTGGAAAGACTCTCTTCAACATGGTTTTATTTTGGGTCCTCTTCCATTTGGTGGAATAGGTTGATCCAATATCATGGACAACCTCTTGTGATACCCTTTCCAAGATAAGCTCTCTTTCTATTTAAGAGAGGCATCAAATAATTTGGAGACTTGTGGAATTTTGATTCCATGGAATGCGACAACTAGTTAAGCATCAAGAACAAGTTTGGTTTGGACAATAGGTTCAAAGGATTTACCTTTTTTGTTAAATATTTGGTATGCATTGACTTAACTATGAAACTTTGCACTCTCTTAAGATGCAATTTTGCTCAAGATTGGTGATGGTTGGCTATCATTTGGTTTCTTTCTATTAAAAGACATATATCTTAGCCTCTTACTAGTACTTCCTCTAAAACACATGCTTAATAATAAATGGAATTGTAAATTTCAGGAGAGTATTTGGAGAAAACTAAGCATTCAAATTTGGAAGTCTAAAGTTGAAACAAATGCTTGGAAAATCCTTCATTGTAAACTCCTAGTTGGGGATTTGATTAAAGGGCGTGGAAATTCAACCACCTAGATGCCCATTTTGTCAACATAATGAAATGATTAAGCATATTTTTGGGATTGTGCTTGGGCCAAAAGGAAATGGTATGTTTTCTTTAGCTATATTCCTATGATTTTTTGTCATGAATTATGTTGGAGGAAGCCATTTTGAGCCTAACTTTTCATAAAAATATCATTGTTGATTCTATATAACATCTTATTTTGTTTAACATGTGGAAGTGTAGATGTATGGTTGTATTTTCAAATCATGATATTCATTTAGGGGGTGAAATGCTAAGCTTTTACCTTGAAATCATATTTCATATTTTAGATTTTTTTTTATGTTCTCACTTGAGAAAGGTGTCAAAGATGAACTAAAGGCTAACAAGCACTTGGTTATACAATTAATTACAAACTTCTTTAACCTCATAGTTCTTATACTTTATTTTCAAAACAACTTTAACCGATGTTAAATTTCAGCATATGAATAAGAATTCTAAGCGCTTGTTGAATAATTTTGTCGCTAATTTATCAACCATTACACTTATTCTATTTACACTTATTCAACCTAGATTTATTGTCATCTTATAACATTAGTGTTCTTTCTTTTAGCAACTCGTGCTGCCTTCCATAGTTTTCTCCGTAATCTTATTTGCATTGATTCAATTTTAAAAATAAAATTTAAAATAAAATTAAAAAAAAAAAATCTTAAATCTTTTAAAAAAATATCCTCTACTTTAGCACATATAAAGGGTACTTGGGATGGTTTGCAACATTGGTGGTGCCATATGGGAAACTATCAATTAATTCTTGTTGACCGAAAGGATAAGCACTTAAAAAGGATAAGCATCGTCTTTCTCAGTCGAAGCGGATAAGACTGACCAAATAAAACCTTGACTCATTGACCACGTGCCGAGTCATACGAACGCATTTCTCTAACAACGAAGGGAAAATGCTTTAAAACCTTTCAAAAACAAATGCAATTACCTAACACCCATGCACCTGTAAAGTGTTTGACTTATTTATTTCATGTACCAGGGAAAAGTATTTCTATATTAGATCACAAGATGGAATCTTGATTTAAGAACTTATACACAATATTTAAAGTTATGTTAAGCGTTACGCTCGATAATTTAGATACGCCTTTTAACATAAATAAATATTTGGTTAAAAATTAGCATCTATAAGACAATAACTTTTAAATTTTCGCTTTCTTTATATAAATGCCTTCTCGGGACAATGAAAGGTGGATTTTAGCAGGTTCTCCGTATCACTTTTCGAAGCTAGTGTTCTCGATTTCAAAAGGGTTTGTAAAATTATAAAATTTAAATGTTTGATATAGTAAAATGAATAATTTAAAATTTATTTGTTTCTAATTCTTTGATAGGTGGAGTTTTAATTGTTATTGACTGATTTAGTGGGTGCTTGTGGTAAATATTTTTTATTTGTTTGGATATATTTCACAATGTTTATTCTTTTTTTAATATTTTTAAAATATTTTTTCCTTTGTTTTTGTTATTAGATTTAAGAATAATTGAAAATATAATATTTTAAAAATATATTTTTGGGGATTATTCATATTATTTAGAAAAATGAGTTTATAAGGACTTACATAGGAACAAGATCAAGAGATAATTTTTATAATATTAAGATTTGATAGAGCTTTGAAAATAATGATATTGGTGTTTATACAAATATTTGTTTTAATAAACAATTTTTTAAAATTTTATGAGCTCCAAACAAGCACAAATCTTCTATCTAAATGTGTGAACACAACTACATAAATTTTCAAAGGATTACATCATCCACAATAAGGCAAATATGGTGACTAAATACATTTAAAGATCGAAAAACCCAAAATTAATGAGTAACTTTAAAGATTGATGAATCGCAATCTCATGGTAGTGAGACTTTCACATTGAAGAATAGAGTCCCCAAGCTTGACCATGACATATATGTTAAGCAACTTACCAATCCTTGCACAACTCTAAAAAAATCTATAAATCTAGTCATCTCACCTATATTCTAATAGCAAGGGGGTCTAATTGTTCATATCAATAATCGTAAAGCTATCCTATTTGATATGAGGCTCCAAGCAATAAAGATAAGAAGAATGAAGGCATTTTTCATTATGACTTGTATCTTATCTTTTATTTTTTTTTTAAATTAGCAACATAAATTGAGAATTGATATTTTAGATCATGAAAATTGCCATCTTTAATAGAATAATGAAAAATGTCTATTAGAAAATTTCAACAAAAATTTAGTTAAAATCAGTTTTTCAAGAATACAACCAATGTCATTGCCATTGAACATGTGGTTCTCAATAAATTTCAACACAAGTTTAGTTAAAATCATTTTTTTGACAATACAACTAATGCCCTTGTCATTGAACACGTGGTTCTTATTATTGATATCTATTTCCTTCACCAAGAGATGAACCTCATGAAATAGATAGTATGTTTTGTATATAGTTGAATAACATAACACAAATTTAGGATAATGATAAAAATAAAATACTTTCTAGTATTTATTGAATTTATTTAAGTACTCAATGAATTTAAAATAAGAATTGAGATTCAATCCCTCTACTTTTAATTGTATGTTCATTACTAATTATGTTCATGCATGCATTATATCAATTTTTAAAATTTGCATTGTCAAAATTTCAGTGAACTAATTAAATTAAAATCACTAGGTAAACTAAAAATAACGAGAATAAGCAACTTAGTCACATTATGAAAGAAAATAGAAACTTGAGTTTGTAGTTGTCATTCTTAATCATATGATTAAATAAAATAAAAATATTAGATGGAAAAGTATTTATAGGATGATTATATATATAATTATAATGGTCTCCAATTCATATATTGAGAAACAAGTGTGTGTGTGTGTGTGTGTGTGTGTGTGTGTGTGTTTCTCAATATTTAAAATATTATATGAATTGGAGGCTATTGCAATTGAATCATCACATCACATCTCACTACATTACAACACATTATAATGTTTATTAATTTCTTGAAATATATTTGACCTCAACAATTCATAAATCAAAGATTAATATAAATAACCATTGACACCAACAATATATATTATTAAGGTCCACATTTTGTATTACATCAAAAATTTATTATAGTATTGAAATTTAAATATCCTTCACCTTCACATACACACAAATATGAATACCTACAAAACAATGCACATAAACTATTTTAAAAACAAACAAAATCACTTACATATAACATTTATTGAAATAACTATGTAATTTTCTATGGGAAATTTGCCAGCCCCGTCGTAAAAATTTATTTCCATTATTTTGAACTCTTTTATGATTATTTTAATTTCCTTTCATTTCTTGTTTATTTCTTTCTATTCTTATAAACTTTATTGAATTTTTAATAATCTTACAATTGACAAGTTTCTAGTTGTTGCCACTAGTTTCTAATTTAATATTAGAATTCACATGTTTCTAATTTGGTGATGAGTTTCTAAGCTTTTTTTATAAAATTAAAAATCAAACTAAATCTTCCATGAGGGTGTTTTTCTCAAACTAACTTGAATAACTGTAACGTTTCACTTTTATCCTTGAAATACATTTGTTGATGTAATGAATATTCTATTTGTTTTTGAATTTTTTTTCACTCATTTGTGTTTGTATTTCTTGTGCAAACATTTCTTGATATGTGTGTCATCTTTCACGTGTCATTTTCATCATTAAAATATCCTCAATTCAATCAATTTTTCTTCATGAAATTATCTATACTTACAAAAGCTTCAACAAAAATATTCTCTATTTAATCAATTTTTCTTCATGAAATTATCTATACTTACAAATGCTTCAACAAAAATATGGTTCAAACAAAGGATTTGCAGTGAAGTGGAGGTTGAGAAAAAGGAATGGGTAATCAAACAGCCTTACCCTATCCACCAAATAATAACAATTTACAAGAGGACAACTATGTTTATCCAAAATAAAATATAAAGTACAGTAACTGTTGAACCCTTGGTATTTGGTCTTTGATTGTTGTCATTGATGTGCATAATGAGCATATGATATGGCTAACATCATGTAATTATCTTATTTGATGTTCTTCAATATTGTTCAAAACATATTCAAGACAAATACTTAAGTGTTATACAATTAACACTTAATGTTCACATTGTTTTTGAAAACGGATATAAAAAAATAGTTTTGGTCTATTAGAAAGTCGACAAGCTTTTTTATTAGATAGACCCCAACTATCATACCCTTTTGGAAAAGGTCTCGGAGTTAGCTAAAATGGGTTTTTGTTAGTTTTTGCATAACACATGTGTGGAAAGAGAAAAAGCCTGTTTATCAAAAACATGTACCAAATTGTTACAATAGTTTTGGTAGTTTTGAGCGGTTTTGGTCTAATGGAAGTTTGGGGTATGGAACTGCATCCAAAATTATGAATTTCTTAGTTTATAAGTAGAGGATACATTCCTCTAAAACATCCAACAAGTGGTTTTGATAGAAGTTGCAGAATTGGTGTGAAATTCCTTGTAGACCAAACAGTTTGCAAGTAGATTTTTAACAGCAAAGAACGGGGTAATGCTTTATGTTTCTATTTTCACATTTGTGATTTGATTTTTGTTGAAGAAGTTTATCAGAGGTAGAAGAAGGGTTATATATTTTTGCTTCATTCATTCATATTAGTATTTGATCAGATCTTTTAATGGAAAAAGAAAATATATTTGGATATTGGATGTTTTGAGGAGAATAAAAGTATATCTTGCATTGCATTTTCAACAAGAAGTTAAAACTAGTGATTCATGATTTGTGTTGTAATAGAGATGATCCTCTAATTTTATATCTCACTCATTCATTTTTGAAGTTGGTGCTTCTTGTATTCATGAAGTTGGTGCTTTAGGTGTAAGGGATTGGTGTTCCTTGAAATTGGAGTTTCTAAAACAAGGTGTTGGTGCTTCCCAGAGTTGTAGCTCTAAAAGATTTGCCCAAGAGGCCAATGAAGTTTTAGATTAAAAGTGGTTTTTAACCCTAAGGGGTTTTCCACATTAAAATATTATGTCACTTTGTTATTCATTAACTATCCTACTCATGTGTTAAATTTTTATAACTTTGAAACATAGAGTCCATAATAGAATTAGAAGAATCAAAAAGGGGGTTGTTGTTTTGGAGGAAGAAAAAGATATAGTGAAAAATGCCATCTCTTTCTTCTTTGATCTTTTGACTAGAGACCTTAATCTTTTGGAAGAAGATCAGTAGGAAATTATCTCTAATATTCTACCTTTGATCTAGCTAGATCACAACTCTATGATTGAGGCTATTCCTTCCCCTCTAGAAATTGAACAGGAGGTATTCTCCCTCCCAGCAGAAAAATTCCCAGGTTTGGATGGTCTCCCTATTTTCTTCTTCCAATTGTTCTAAGAAGTGGTTCAAAAATATGTTACCAAAGCAGTCTAAGAGTTTTTTGGGGCTAAAAGTCTACTTAAGGAGGTAAATGCTACATTCTTAGTGCTTATCCCTAAAATTTTGGGGGTGAATTGTTAGCTCAGTACTGTACATACTTCATAATTCATAATTTTATTAGGATTTTTGGGTTGACATGTAATAATTAAGTATAACCTTAATGTGATAAAACTACTTGTATAAAAGAGCTTAGGGTTAGGGATATTTATATAGTGTGATGCCAAAATTGCTTTTTGTGGTAGTATTGAGCTATAAGGGATTACAGATTGTAATCAGACTGTAATCATTGGATCCTCATAATATTACACTTGTTTTTTGGTTGGCATAGTCTAGGGATTGGGTGAACCATGTTAAATCTTGGTGTCTTGTGTCCTCTTCTATGTGATTCAATATTTTTTGATATTATTTATATTTGCATGTATTTATTATCTATGTCTATGGTTTAATCCTAACATAGATTCTATAGATCTTTTCAGACCTATCAGCTGTAAGGAAACTTGGCAATAAAGAATATAACCATTTCCACATAACCCATAATAGATCTAAAATAAACATGAAATTAAAATCCACATGCAAGAGAATAGACAACATACCCACAAAATTGTGACACAAGATATACCCTGGGAAACCCTCATTGAGGGAAAAAACCCAACCTCCAAAAGCATCCATCACCATGTATTATTCAGCAAAAATACCATTGCCATACAACCATGGAAGCCTTCATGGCCATAGCCACAACCAAGAAAACTATGTGAACAAGCATGAATCCACACATCCCATGCCATACTTCCAACCTTCACAAATGCTCCCTTGGCTAACCTGTCAAGCCTTGTCTTGCTCAACTCTTGCCTTTCTCACACTTACTCTACAACAACTACCCTTGTGGCTGCTTATATAGTAGCAAGTCCCACAAAACCACTAAGTGGTATTACATAAACCATGTGCTACCTAACCCACTGACCCCACATTTAATATTGGGCATTTAATTCTTTTCCCCAATATTAAATAATTACATAAAATATTATCACAATGTTACAATACAACTCATAAAGAATATTCCATAGGAATATTTACATGTTGCACCTCCATCTAGGCACAACATTACATAATAAAATAAAATAATAAAATATAACAATATTATGCAATGTGTGCAACACCCATTATCTCAACAATCTCCCACTTGTTGTATACATTGCATAGGGTCAATTCGTAGCCACATAAATGAACAAGGAAAAAATTCCTTCCAGCACATCCACCATGATGGATCAAAGTACACCAAGTGCTCCATCCTAGTACCCACAACAAAATCAAAGTATCCAGCATCTCGAACATGAATGATCTCACCTCCTATTATGCCATTGCCATTGGACATACATAGAAGCCATCCAAAGAGAAAACCACCCAACCTGTCACATTAGAAGATCATAAAATCTTGTACCAACTGAAATTCCAAGCACAAAAAACCTAATCCAAAGGTAATAACATGTATCCGTAGTTGTCAAAATATCCATAGCTGAAATAGCACCCACAGCTAGTACCAAACCCATCCAACTATCCATACCTCCAAAGGTATACCAAGTGAATCTCACATCGTCAACATATCCAATTTGCAACCTGCAACCACAAGCCTCAAGAGAAATACCTGCCACATATATACCAAGAAGCTCCCACTACAAAAAATAATGTCAAATCTATAACCAATCCACTCAACACATCTCAAAGAAATGAATCCATGTAGTATCAAGGACATCCACAATACATAAACTGATATCCTACAAGAACAACTCTCATAACAAGTCTACAATGCTCTCCCAAGTTCTCCACAACCAACAGAGGAAAGAAATAAAGTAATAACCATATCATCTCTCACATGACATACATGAACACAAACCAGTGATCACAATCTCCAACCAATCTCAAATCCAATGTAGGCAAAACTAAACATCCAAGAAGATAACCATGACTGGAGAAACCATGCAAATCATAACCTGTATCATGTCCTTCTACACACACCTCTAGATGTAAATTGTGCAAGTATGATCTCCTCCATAAAACCCCAACAAGAAGCCTCAACAACACCCAAACCATACCATATAACTAATCATGGATGTAAGTCTCTCACAAGAAGATCAAACTCATAAACCATTCCTAAACCAATGAATATGCCCAATATAAAACCATCTCCTAAAATCAACCAACATAATAACATATGCACATGGAGATAACCAATGCTAAACCATCTCTCAAATGAACCCTCCAGAACTAACTCATGTACCATAGCTCAAGATCCATATCCATGAAAGATAAGCATAAATATAATGCAATTGAGAGAAACAATGGGCTATACCTCTCAAGTAGCAAACCGCCGAGTAGACCAAGAGTGGGGAATTAGAATCCTCATCAAGATACCCAAGTCTCCAACCAAGACTCATCTAAGAACAATCTCCTCTCAAGTCCATATCAGGTGACTACCCCTCGGACTTCCTGTTGAAACCATCAACCATCCCACCAAATACTTCTCTAATCCAAGAGAAATCAACATCACCACCGTCTCTAAGTATCCATGAGAACCTATAACCAATCAATCCATGCCAACTCCAAATGCAAAATTGCAATATCATGAAGTATTCAACTTATGATCAGTGTACTCAATACCAAGAAACTAAACTAAGATCAATGTCGAAGTTCCAACCATGGCCTCAAGAACATAAACATGACAACATGATCTTACCATCTCAACCAAAGAGATAATATGCTCCACATGAACATACTATAACATGTCACAACTCTAAACGTGTATCAAGAGTATACCATGACATAATAATGAAACCATCCTCATACCAAGGATAATATGTCAAATAAAAGCATAAACCACACCTTTGCCAAGAACCCTGTGAGTCATCAAGATGCAGCCATCTCCACACACCATGAAGATAACCATCTCCACATATCAGGAAGAACCATCTCCACACACCATGAAGATAACAAGTGCACCATGAAAATGTCAAAGATGCTTCTATAGCAACATGATCTAAGAAAAACCTCCAACATCTGCAAACACTCAATAAATATATCAATGCCAACAACTCCCACTCAATAGTGGTACCAAGTCACCTATGGCATCATAAAACCCATCTTCTACATGAAGATTCGAACCAAATTAAGAACTAATCCTACACTGTCACCTCATCACTGTCACAAGCTCCCACTAAACCATGTATCCAAGCTATCCATGACATAATGATGAAAAAAATCCATCCTCTAACCATGAGAATCAACCATGGCATCAAACCAACAAAGAACTCAAAGTGCACATCATGAGCTCCTCAAAAGAAACCAAATAACTATGATCCTCAACCAAGAAGATATACCACCATAACTGAATTAGAAAATCCAAGCTAATGAATATCAAGGATGTACTTGTATATCCAATCATATTATGCCAAAATTCATGACACCATGATCACATCCATCAACCGAGCATCTGTCTCTCAAAGTGTCCAACCTGTTAGCATAAAATAGTGAACCACAATCCTCCACCATGACTGTACTTGGTAACAACATCTCATCCCTTCTACATGAAAAAAAATATCAGCAAATCATGTGACTTAGGGCATAGACAACCCAAATCCAAGTCACCAATCTGAATATGCATCAATAATGAAAGATCAATGGGCAAAGACAACCCATAACCAAGCTATAAATGCAACCTGTAAGTATAGACCACTTACAACACTACACAACTTGTAGACCCAACAAGTCATCATACATATCCAAATCAAACACTGATAACTATATCATCATGAGACCAATCTGAAATATGAATTGAGTATACAATGACATCAAATCTTAAATCTCCAATTCCATAAACTCACAATGTTACCATAGTCAAAATATACTATAAACTATTCAAATAAATATATCAACAAATAAATCATGCCAAACTTGCACCAAATCTAAACCAATGTGTAGAGCTCTCCAAGAGCTTTCCGTTGACTACTCAAAGTCCAAAATCCGACTCCGTATGCCCAAGTTATGCCCTAATTCGTGCTCAAAATACAAAACATCTAACTTTAGGACTCTTAAAACCTTTAAAAATGTCAAAATCATAGAACCAAACCTATACCATGTTGTAGTGCTCTAAATTAGCTTTCCAACGCCTATAAGAACTCTGAAATCTGATATTCTGAGAGAAATTTATGGCCGTTTTACTAAGACAATCTTTTTACCATTTTCACTGCGATTTTTCATTTTTTATTCTTTTTTATGACGAAAATTCCGACGGGATTAAATTTGATGGCCATCATGGGCTGAAACTTAAAAACTCTTTCATTTCTTCTAAACATGGCCAAACTAGGGCATATTATATATCAAAATTTATGGAAATGTTGACCTGGATCCAATGGTGAGGTATGTTTTTACCCAGAAGGTCATTTCTATATGCTACCCCCCAAAACCCTCATTTAAATGAAACATCCGAAAAAAATCCTTTTCTCTAACAATTTCACATGCCTGAATCTTTTAACATCCCATCATAACAGCAAACCCAAAACCCTCATATTTGCAATAAACAACTCATATATCTTGCCCTTTCTTTATCCTCTCATGCATTCTCATGGATTCAATCTAGGGTTACAATAATAAAACCATAGCTTTGATACCACTTGTAAAGAAACTTGGCAATAAAGAATATAATTGTTTCCACATAACCCATAATAGATCTAAAATAAACATGAAATTAAAATCCACATGCAAGAGAATAGACAACATACTCACAAAATTGTGACACAAGATATACCCTAGAAAACCCTCATTGAGGGAAAAAAAATCCAACCTCCAAAAGCATCCATCACCATGTATTATTCAACAAAAATACCATTGCCATACAGCCATGGAAGCCTTCATGGCCATAACCACAACCAAGAAAACTATGTGAACAAGCATGAATCCACACATCCCATGCCATACTTCCAACTTTCACAAATGCTCCCTTGGCTAACCTGTCAAGCCTTGTCCCGCTCGACTCTTTCCTTTCTCACACTTACTCTACAACAACTACCCTTGTGGCTACTTATATAGTAGCAAGTCTCGCAAAACCACTAAGTAGTATTACATAAACCATGTGCTAAAACCATGTGCTACCTAACCCATTGACCCCACATTTAATATTGGGCATTTAATTCTTTTCCCCATAATTAAATAATTACATGAAATATTATCACAATGTTACAATACAACTCATAAAAAATATTCCATAGGAATCTTTACATGTTGCACATCCATCTAGGCACAACATTACATAATAACATAGAATAATAAAATATAATAATATTATGCAATGTGTGCAACACCCATTATCTCAACATTAGCTTATGCAATTCTTTACACAAGATTATTTCTAAAGTCTTGGCTAATAGGATTATCAAGATCTTCCCTATTATTATTGCTTCTTAGCAATTTGGTTTTGTTCCAGGGAGGCAAATCTTGGATTCTATCATGATTGTTCATGAAATCATCCACTCTTTGGAAGAAGGCAAGAGAGAAGGCTTTCTCCTCAAGCTAGACCTATCCAAGACTTATGATCAGGTTGACTGGTCTTTTCTCAACAAGGTTCTAAGAGCCTTTGGGTTCAATTCTAAGGTATGCAAGCTTATAAACTAGTTGATTACTACTTCCTATTTGGATGTTTTGATCAATGATTCTCCATCGACTTTCTTCAAACCCTTAAGGGCATTAAGGCAAGGGGACTCCCTGTCACCCATTCTCTTTGTCATTTTGGCTAACTGTTTGAGAAGGATGATTTTAGCTAATATAATTATAGGAGATTTGAAAGGAATCAAACCTTCTTCTAGTCCCCTGGTCTTCTCTCATCAAAAATTTGTGGATGACACCATTATGGGGGTGAAGCTTTGGCTAGGGAAGCCAGGGTGGTCAAAAATATTTTGAGCTCACACACTAGGGGATTAGGGCATCTTATCAATTAGAACAAGAGTTTTGTCTTCTCCATCAATCCTGCAGTTGTGAGACAGAGGAAGATGACTAATATTGTGGGATGTGGCATAGGTAGCTCTACCTATTTGGCTCTCCCTATGGGCATCAAACCCCTTGATTCTTTTTGGATCAGTCTTATTTAGAAGTTTAATAAGAAATTGGCATACTTTTGGATCTTCTCCATAAGGTTGGAAAACTTGTTGGGAATCCCAAAAAGGCATATTGCATAGGTTGGAAGCTTTTGAAGGGTGGATTTGACCAACTAAATCTATTCAGTGGCTTCTAGGTACCAAGCTCTAATGGAGCAAGATTCAAAACCTTTATGGGTGAATGTCTGGTACCCCAACCTCATTCCTAAAATCAACATCTTATTTTGGCTTTTCCTCTAGAATAGGGATCTAACTATCAATAATCTTAGTAAAAAGGGACTCTATATTCTAAAAAATGTGTTCTATACAAAAACTAGGTTGAGTCAATAGACCGCTTATTTATTTATTACACTTTTATGAGAGAGGTGTGGTCTAGTTTTAGTCCAGGTTTTGGTTTGGATTGGTGTGCCCCTACCTCAACTACAAACTTCTTTATGCAACTGAACAATTATTGGAAGGGTACTGGTCTTTATTCCATCAACAAATGGGATCTTCCCCACTTTGGTTGGGGAATATGGAAAGAATGCAATAATCATATCTTCAGAGATGCCAACCTTCCTGCCAAGATTGTGTCGAGTAAAATTCTAAATGCTCTTATGGAAAATTATATTTTTTGCAAAGAATTTAACATGTTTGTAGGAGTCATTGGAAGAGGAAATGACACATAGAAAAGAAGAAAAGAATGCTAATGATTGTTGCCCCCAGATGGGTAGCACAAAGTTAATTTTGATGGGGCAACAAAAAGTAATCCAAGAGAACCTGGAAGTGGTGGGGTGATTAGAAATTGCTTTGGCAATGGCATAGCAGCTATCACCTTCCCTCTGGGGCACCAAACTAACCACTTTGTTGAGTCACGTGTTGCCCTTCATACTACTAAGCTGGCAAAAGATATTGGCATTAAATGCCTTTGGCTTGAGGGGGGTTCTAATAACATCATAAAGTTCCTCAAAGGAGAACATTCTCCTTCTTGGTCTATTAAGAATATGGTGGAAGAAACCAAAAAAATACTACTTACTTTTGAGAGGGTCTATGTGTAGCATGAATATAGAGAGGCAAATTCAGTAGCTGACTAGATGGCTAATAAGGTGGTCAAAAGGGACATGCCAAATAGGTGGATTAATGGCGATGAGCTCCCAATGGTGGTTAAAAGCATGATTAAGATAGAAAGAATATAGGGGAGGACGGGTAGTATAAAGAGTAATGATGAAAGGTAATGTTGTCAGATCCACATATAACTTAATGAAAACTAAGCATGGGAAAAACACGAGGAAACTTAATTTGGTGGCATTTTGGCACACTTTCTGGGTGTTTTGTAATCATAATTTCTCTTGTATTCATGAGGGCAAAAGAAATTGTAGTTGTGGTGAGATATATCAATGGTTTGTTTTTCTCTCTCGAAGTTTGTAGGGAATTATCCCTACTTTAAAAACACTATGGTGGGAGAAAGGCATTACAAAGAGTTGGAGGATGAAGCAACAAAATGGAAAAGGAGGTCAAAGGTTTGGGAGAAGCAAAGGGAAGTTGACATTTCAAATTACATTGAGAAATTTCATGGCTAGAACCCTAAGCTAACTAAACTTAAGCTCATGTCTTGGAGAGAAGGGAAGATTAAGATTGATGGAATTGATTTCTAAGTTAATGAAGGTGTTATTTTTGAGGTCACTAACTCCCCTTACAAGGACATCAAATTATTTAGGCATAAGAAGGTGTCCCTCAATGATTTTAAAGACTTTTCAAGAATGCTAAGGAGATGAAGGATTTGGTGAAGATGGGAGTGTACTATGAACCAGCTTTCATAAAAAAAATTTGGAGGTTTGTTCTTAGGGTGATCATCTCTTACATTACATTGGACACAAGATATGATAGATTTTGTATCTATCACTTTTTCATCGTTAACCACTTCAAGTATGGCACTAAGATCTCCATCCCCTACTACCTCTTCTTCTTTGTAAATAAGAATATCATGGGATATAAAAAGAAATCTTATGCTAACCTGACTTTCCATAAGGGCTCGTTGTTTTGATTTATGAGCACTTTAAGGCTAAACCCATGGCAAAGCGATAGCCCAACCTGTGGAGTCCTTGGAGGACACAGAAAGCTCCTATCTCCAATTTGATAGGATAGTGTTGGGCTTCATTCAGATGATGAAGAGGAGGTAGCCAAGATTATAAAAGATTTGGGTAAAAACAAGAAGAAAAGTGAACCCAAAAAGAATATAATCAAGGTTGGAAAAGGCTTGGTGGGTAAAATTATTAAGTCTAAGGTTAATTTTGCTAAGGACTATAATGAGGAGGATGAGGGAATGGACATGGCGGAGGAGAATAATGTGAAAGAAGAGGGTACTAGTGAGGTCCCTATTCGCAAGAAGGTGGAAAGCCTGCCCAAGAGAAGGGGAAATGAGATGGATGTGGATTAGGATTCTAGTAAGTGATGAGAGACCCCTTTCCATACCTAGGAGGAGAATAATGAGGATTATGGCACAAAAAAACCCACCTCCACTTTCGACTCTAAGGGCAGGAAAATGGTTTGGAGAAAATTTGAAACTTAGACTCTAAAAATGGGCATTGAGAGAAACTATCTAGCCCAAGGTCTTGGAGGGTGATGATGGTAGAATTCATTTAGAGGAAGTTATTGATCTAGCTATGGTGATTCTCAGTAACAATGCCAGGTATGTGGAGATGAATCTTCTCAACAATGCCTAGAACAACATGGTGGAAAATTTCCAATCTATTAAGTGGATTTTTCATGAAATTGAGGAGATAAAGAACAGGTTGTAGGGTTTGGAAAGGAAGGAAGTGGAAAACAAGATTGACAGAATCCAAAAACTAGATAATAGGGTATCTGAAGTGGAAAAATGAATGGAAATAATTAAGAGCTCTCTCCATAATACTGTAAACTAGAGCTTCAATATTATCAAAACCTTAAATGATAATATCAAACAACTACATACTGTGATGGAGGTTAGCACAAGGGTGAAAGATGACATGAAAAATGAGGAGAATAGGGTTAGAAAAGATGGTGTCACCCCCTTTGTTGAAATCCCAAGCAATAAAACAAGATCAAAAAAGAAGAAGAGGGACAGGGATGACTCTCGTAACGACATACAGTTGATGAGTGAAGAAGCAGAGACAATGAAAATGCTAGAGCTCAAGGCTATTGAGCTAGTCAAAGATACAGTGCCCTGATTGGTTCCCCTGGTTTTTCTATTTTTCCTTTGGTTTTTCATTTGCTAGGCTTTCCTGCTCTTTCAGAGGTTGTGTTTTATTTTGGCAAGTTCTCTTGGCCTATTGTTTCTTGTTGAATTGCTTCATGCTTTGGACTTAATGTGGGCTTCTTTTGTTTATTGTTGGGTTTTAGGCACCCGTTAAAACATTTTTTACTTAATAAAAAATATTGTAATTGATTTTAAAATATTTGGAGGAATTTTTAAAAAACTCAATTATGCAGGGGTTTAAAATGCACCCTAGATCATAATGTGTATGGAATTTGGATGAAGGAAAGAGTTTATTAAGTTGATAGACTTATATGTGGGAGCTTTGCTCCTTGATTATACAAATTCTTGCTAGAAAATTATTAGCTCAGTCCTAAAAGAAATCTTTTCAGATGATTTTGAACTACTTTCTAATTATTTTAAAATTTTATTATTTTTCTTTTATTTCTTTTCATTCCCTTTAAATTTCTTTCTATTCTTATCTATCATCATAATTTAATATTTAGCAAGCTACCTTGTTTGTTTCCTAAATATTGTCCACCTCTTTTAACAAGTGACCTTATTTATTTCCTTAAAATTCTCCACCTCTTTTAAAAATTAGCAAAACAAATTCATAAATAGAAATGAGGATTAGTGATAATATGATTGAGTCATACTTTTGAAGTATTATAGATTCATCCCATGTGTATATGGGTAGTGACTTTGTATTTTGATGAAATTTTAAAAGTATTTATTTTGGTTAACATCCTTTGAAGATTGTTCATTCTCTATTTGAATTGTAGATTTTCGTTTTGTATCTAAACTGCTAACTTATTGCTAAGCAATGTGTGATTATCATTATATTCATAGTCTAATTTCATTTTGTATCTAACATTGTATGTTTTTTTTAATTGATAATTCAAACATTGAATTATTTTTATTTATTTTTATTCCTATTTGAACAAGGAAAGCTAAATTTTTTAGATCAAATATTTGTATTGTATTTGAGACATACAAAATGATTGCAAGTTGCTTTGCTATTCAATTGTACATGTCAGTTTTAGGTTAAATGGTTCTAACTATTGGATTTTTCCAATGAGTTTTTTTGCTCTTGTAAATTTTCCATGTGAGATGATCCAAATATGATTAAACTAACCCTCTACTATTGGCATTTAAAGGGATCATTGCAATCACAATACATTGCCAAACATTGGTTGTTCAATTATCTGCCCTAATTTTTTTGGTTTCTTACAAAGCTTCTTATGGATTTTAATTTATTACATGAGGGTTTAGATAATTTCAATCCAACAATTAATTAGAATCTTGATATTTTATTGTTAAATTAAATGTGTACATGTACTATAAAAACTTTCAATATATAAGTGGTTATTATTTCATAATTTTTTTTAGGCAATTTTGTTTATCTAATAAGTGAGAGATATATATATTTTTTATTCCTCCACATTTGAAAAGCATGTTCATTAAGAAGTTTCATTTTCTTTTCATTCAAAATATTTAATTTATATATTAATTTTTTCTCTTTAACATGATTAAAATCATATGATGGGTTAGAGTCCCATCTTCTTTTATTTATAATTTTTAAAATATATCTTCTCTATATAAAAATAAATGATTTTTTTTTTCCTTTTCTCTATAACATGATTAAAATAGTATGATGGGTTAGATTCCCCATCTTCTTTTATTTATAATTTTAAAAATATATCTTCTTTATAAAATTAAATGATTTCTTTTCTTATGTTTTGTTGAATATATTTTTTCATTTATGTATTATACATTTCTTTCAAAGTATTTTCTAGGGTAACATCTACATACATATATCTTTAAAAAAATAAGGGGTAAAAGTTTATTCAATCAAATCCAAAATATAGAGCAAAGGCCAAAGGTCAACAACACTACATATTCCTATCTTCTAATAATATCTACTCAATAGCCCCACGATATTCAGAAGGTGACTCATCCCTTCCACTAATATCCCAACCATCCACGTTCTTTGAAGCCCACTTTGCCAAACAATCAGCCAATCTGTTCCATTCTCTAGAGATATGACAAAAGGAGACAAAGTCCAAGGAACTACATAAAGTTAGAGTTTGTTTGACTAAAGAGGCTAATTGCCAACTAACATCCTCCAAACTCTAGTTCTTCAATATATCCACAACAATCTGAGAATCAGACTCATAGATGATCCTCTTCCAGCCTAAAGAGCATCCTCTCTCAACAACACTCTTAATAGCAAGGGCCTCCATTAGATTACTAGAGTGTTGACCTTTGTAAATAAAGAAGAGAAAAACTACACCACCATCATTACCTCTATCTATACCCTTAATACTAGCATGTCCAAGGTTCCCATGAGAAGAACCATCCATATTAACTTCAAGATCCTAGTCGAGGGAGGTGTTGACCTCTCATCCTGACAAACTCGTTGCTTTACATGGCGAGGGTCTTTTTCCAAGAATGCATCACCATATACTATCACCCAAGTTTAAATCCTTCACAATAGCATGATCACTAGGATCAATACTTTTAGACATATCTCACTTTGCAGAAATAGTCTCTTGAAACCTACTAAGAATCATCTTCCACAATTGAAAACTTCCTAATTTGGAGTCACAAAAAAATCTGTAGTTCCTCTCCAGCCAAAGGTTCCAAAAAATGAAAATTGGCCCAACCATCCAAGCTACCTACAGGAAAGAAGTCTTCACTAGAGGCCTACCCAAACTTTCTCAAAAATAAATTAGGGAGGTAGCATGAATACAACCATGATGAAAAGCCTCCCACTATTTGTGCAATATTCTCTAAAAAAAGGGCAAAGAAAAAACAAGTGGGAGGTACATTCCTCATTGTTTGCACAAAGGAAGCAAGCAAAAGGTCCCTAAAAACCTCATTTGCAAAGATTCTTTGAAGTGAGGCACTTCTTCTAAGCCAACAACCATAAGAAAAAATTACATTTGGGCCAAGAAAAGTTATTCCAAACCTTCTTCCACTAGTGCACCTCAACTAGACCATGTAAGTTCCTATCAAGTATAGCATAGCCTTGAGCAATAGTAAATTTACCTATTGGACTAGGACTCCAAGCCAAAATGTCCCTAACATTAAGGGAGTTGCAAAACCTACCTACCAAAGCTTTAGTAAGAACAACACAATGCTCATCAGAGCCACCCATGGGCCACTCCTAAGGGTTCTTCCAACAAGTCACCTCCACCTGACCCATACACTTGATAGTCTTAAAATGCTCCACCTTAAACCATCTAGCATCAATAAAAATATGGCAAAGAGGTTGAAGCTGGGGGAAGCTAGAAAGAATGGGAGGGTGGTCATCTCAATAGCCCTACCAAAATAGAGAATTAGAGCCTCTGTTACAAATCCAAAAGAGACCCTCCTTAATAAGTTGAGCTCTCTTCTTAAGAGTGTCTGAAATACAAGAACCTTTACCCACCAAAGCAAACTGTGGCACACCAAGGCAATCTATACTTGTGGGCAAGAATCTTGGCCCAAACTTGATCCTAATTGTTGCACCACCACGAGTACAGCTTGGCAGCCAAAGCTGTGACAACAAGAGTCGTCAACCTAAGACCAAGGCCCCCAACATGCTTTGGCATACACACAAACTCCCACTTGACTAAATTATACTTCAAGGATAGAAGGTTGCTTGACTAAAGGAATTACCGAGATAAAGAAGCAAAATCCCTCACAAAGTTGGAAGGGGCTCAAACCTGAATACAACACCTATAAATGGGGAGAGGCTGCACCATAGTCTTTAGGAGAACCACTCTATTAGCATAAGATAACCATTTGTAAGTCCAGTGGCTAACTTTACTCTAGAATTTGTCCAAAATCCCCTACCAGTAGCCTCTACACTAAGATCCCAAGCCCAAAGGAATCCCAAGGTACATAAAAGGAAGAGAACTGATTTAAAATCTAAGAATCCTAGCAATCCTACTCTGAATAAGCCAAGGAGTATTAAATAAATAAATGGAAGCCTTATCATCATTAATACTTGAACCTAAAGCTTTCAAATAGATATCCAAAGCTCTCCTACAATTCACTACCTCACTGATTCTAGCCATGCCCAACAACCCAATGTCATCCACAAATTGAAGATGAGAATAGGAAGGAAGATTATTGTTCTAGCTTCAACCTTGGATAAGACCCTACCTCACCTGAGATTTTATAAATCTACCAAGACCCTCTGCCATGATAATGAATAAATAGGGAGATAAAGGGTCCCCTTACCGAAGTCCCCAAGAAGCACAAAATAATCTTGAAGGTTCCTCATTAATGAGAACTGAGAAGGAGGATGAAGTCACATAGCTAAGAACCCAATTCACCCACTCCTCATCAAAACCAAAAGCCAAAAGAATTTTCTATAAGAACTCCCAACTCACTCAATCATAAGCTTTAGCCATGTTAGGTTTAATGAACATAGCTTTCTCCTTAGAGGTAGCCATAGAGCAAATAGTCTCCACTGCTATCACAACTGTTAGTCTTAGAATGGTTTTGACATTTGAGTGCCAACACACTTAACCACTTTCTACATTGAACCTGAGTACACTATGTATGCTGAATCAGAATTCCAATAGGTGCCGAGTAATCTTCAAGTGCTAAGCAATCTTTAGGTGCCAAGTGAAGATCAAGTGCTAAGTGACTTCAGGTGCTGAGCATGATACAAGTGCCAAGTAATATATAGGTGTCGAGTCACAGATGATGTTGAGCAGGACAGAATCACTACAAGAGTTGAATGAGCTCATTTTCTTATATGTGATGAGCATCAGGAATTGGAAAGTGTCGAGTAATACAAAATGTGCATATGAGTTTGAAAAGGCACAAACTCAAATGTAAACCATTTTTATGGCCAAAATATGATGAATCTCGAAGGATCTAAGTGATAAGATTGAATCTTTTGTATTTCCTATGCAATCTACATGCAGCCAATAAGAAAAATGGAGAAGGCATGCAACCAATAATAAAAGTGCAAGGAAAGAGCAGGAAATAAAGATTCAATATGGATCATAGATCCATACCTAACCTTAAGTCTTCGAAAGTCTTTATAAGCAAGATGAAATCTCATTTTGAAGGAAGAAGAGAGAAAAGAAGTGTATGAGGAAAACATAGTAAAATTCAGAGTGAAGAGTGAAAGGACTTAGAGGAACAGAGAAGCAATTAGATATTCAGTTGATCAAAAAAAAGAAAGGGATACAGAGAGATATAAGATTTCAAAGAATAAGATTAGAGAGAGTAGATCAAGTGCCTGAATTCAGAAATCAAGGATTGTAAGCTATCAAGTTTATTATACCTAATACTCTCTAGCAATTGTATTAGAAAGGAAATCCTATGTTGATAGGTTAGCTTAATAGATAGGTTGTAGATCCTTTGAAGAGGTGATTAAATCCTTTAACAGGGTGACACTTAATGAAAAGTGTTTGTAAATCCTTTAACAAGGTCACTATTGATACAGTGTAAAGTCTTTAACAAGGTTGGCCTTTCACAGGGCAGACCATCAGAAGTGGTCAAAAAAATTATTGCTACAGTGATTTTGTGAGTATCATCCCCACCCTAGTTTTACCTTCTTATTCTTGGAGGGTTTCTGGGTTACCAAAATCTAGTGTTATGTGTTGTTGATGCATGTGTTTACTTTATGTTTATTTCATATGTTTACATGCATGTAATATACTTTCAGTTAAAAATTTTAATGGGTAAAGTGTAATACTTCTGATTCAACCCCCCCTCTCAGAAGCATTCTTCATATTTGAATATTCTAACAACAACCCCATCCAAAAAATTTCTTCCTTCAACAAAACCACCATGTTTAGTAGAGATCAAAGAACCAAGGAGTGGTTTGAGTCTCTCAACAATCAATTTAGTGATGATCTTATAGACAACATTACATAACGCTATAGTCCTAAATTGACCCAACCAATTAGCCCCCTCCTTCTTAGGTATGAAAGCCAAGAAATTAGAATTCAAAGACATCAACATCTAATTGTTTCTATGTGACTATTGAACCACATCTAGGAGATCAAACTTTATTATTTCCAAGAGTTCTTGAAAAAACTCAATTAGAAATCCATCTAGGCTAGGGGCCTTACCTTTTTTCATAGTAAAACACAACTTTCTCCAATTCAAGTAACAAGATAGGACTTAAGAGAGCCCCATTCATCTCAGTAGGGACTGGGTGGGGAATACAATCCAAGATGGCTCACTCCTCAATCCTAGCAGTAAGATCCTCCCTCGTAAAAAGATTAGAAAAATAATTGATAACTTCCCTAGAAATTTATTCATAGGAAGAAATCCAAGCTCCTTCAATTGAGACAAGAGACGAAATGGAATTCCCCTACCTCTAAGCCTTAACTGAGTTATGAAAAAAAGTAGTATTCCTATCCCCCTCCTAAAGCCAATCAACATGAGATTTCTACTTCCAAAAAATCTTTTCTCGAAGCTCCCACTCTTCAAGTCCCTTAAGAGCCGAGGACTCAACTTTACTCAGATTAGAGGTCAACCCTTGGTCCTGAATCTAATGATTAATATTATCGAACTTGGACTGAGAAACTATCTTTTGAGCATGTAGGTTCCCAAACTACTATTTATTCCATCTCTTAAGCCTGTACTTCACATGTTGAAGCCTCTTACTAAAAGTAAACATGGTCATCCCATGGGCAAGCATCCCCTCATACCACCAATCTAGGTCTCTTAACCACATCAACTAAAATTTGAAAGAGGGATTTTTGGGGACTCCATAAGAGGTAATAGTGAGCTTAATAGGCTAGAGGTTAGAGCCCCTTCAGTGAAGAATTTTAGAATTGGTGATCCACCTGTTGTTCATCCAATAGCAGGAAACCAAAAATCTATCAAGCCTTTCTAAGATAACCTCAACACCACATCTTTGATTATTCCATGTAAAGACACCATTGGCTGGCTATACATAAATGAGATTCAAGGAACCAATCATATCCCTAAGTAGATTTGAAGATAGGTCTAGCCTAGCTAACCCCCCTCATTTTTCATCCAAACTAGTAACAACATTAAATTCTCCAGCCATAATCCATGGGAGAAATAGGTCCAAGGACTAGATGAATCTGATATGAGCCCATAAATGGGACTTACCTAAAAATTAAGTAGGAGCATAAATATTGGATGAAAGACACCTTTCTCCAGTCTCATGGCTAGAGGCAACCAAAGAAATGGAGGACCAACTAGAAAACCACCATAAGGGAGAAATTTTTCTTGGGTTCCAGAAGCAACCCACCACCCACCCCCCAAACTGTTCAAAGTACCCACCCCCTACCAAGAGCCTTGGGGCCAGATATGCAAAGAACAATTAGTCAAACCATCCATTGTAAGCTTAGTTTCCTGAATAAAGACCACATCAGGAGACTAAGACTTAATTAATATGCAAACAACCTTTTGTTTGGGGATGTTGTTCAACCCCCTTACACAACATGACAAAATAATCATTTATGGGGGTGGGAGAAGTGAAAATCAATGGGTTTCACATACCTAGACTCAACCAAAGTATCACCCATGATCTTCACGTTCTCTTGATCAGTTTTGCTACCACTCTTTGACAATTTATCTAAAGGCTCCTTTTAGAAAGATTTTTGATGTATCCCTCAAACAGGAGGAGCTTTATTACCATTTACAGAATCTGAGGTCCCCTTAGGAGTAAGGGGATTAGGAGCCATCATATTTGAGCCCTTCATACCCTATGACCCCCAAAGGTCTCCAATATCTTGAACTTGAGGATGTAAATCAATAGCCAACTGTCCAACCTGTTGGTCCCCTGAAGATAAAATCTAATCCTCCTCTTTTGCATCTTCAACTTGAACCTCATGTTGACCCTTAGCCTTAGAAGAGAGCTCAACTGGAGTACCTTCCATTTGGACCAAGTCACTAGGAGCATCAAACCTAGTAAAGGTACCATCATTTTGTCTATCCATCCAGGTTCTTTGCTTACCTTTTCCTTTGTTACAAGACTTAACCTAAATAAATCTCTTACTATCAATAGGTCCATTAGATAAAGGAGCCTTCCCCTTGTCCTCCTTAGGAGGTCTAGGGGTAGCCAAAGGGGAAGACTTATTCCTGGGACATCTGCGATGTAAATGACCATATTCATGGCAAAATCTGCATCTAAATGGAGGGTCTTATAATCCAGCTATTGGATCCAAAAAGATGATCCCATGCAAATCTCTAGAGAATCTGGAAATAGATTATTTAAATAAACTTCTACACAAATATAGGCAAAAGAAATTACCTTACAATCTTGAGTTTGTGTAGTTAAACCCATGGGTTTTCCAAGAAGCAAAGAGATTGAGTGAAGAATATCTTCCCTCCAGAATTCCAAAGGAAGTCTCAGCAAGCAAACCCACACAGGAACTTGTGAGGGGATCTGCTTAGCAGAGTTGAAGCCCATGTGCCAAGGCTTCATGAAGGGCCCCACTTGGTTAAAGAAATAAGGGCCTCCTTCAAAAGCCTTATTCCTATCCAACATGCTTGAAATGATAACCAAAAAATAGTTATTAGGCTCTAATAGAATCTCCATATCTCCTTTTGGGTTCTACACCCAATGTGCCTAGGATTCCAGCATAGGAAAAGAAAGGTGAAGACCTAGAAATTTGCAAATAAGAGCATGATTACACCAGTATTTGACATCCTCCAAAACTTACACAGGTTGAATAACCAAAATTGACTAGTTCTAGGATCTTTGAAAACATCTATTTACTTTTCTTAGTCAAAACATCCCCTTTGAAGAGGAAACACCTTCCCCAAATTGGGGTTTACCCTTCAGTTCCTTATCACTGACATGCAACAAAGAAGATGGCTCACCCATCTCCATATCTCTTAAGGAAAGCTAAGAAGAGGCTATAGCTTGATTATCCATCTAACAATGAACCAAAACTTAACAAAAATGAGAGAGAGATGGGGCAGGATCCCCACAATCTCAGAACACTATAGGCCCCCCCATTGAGGACTCACAAAAAGTGGATTTTAGTCTAAAAATGCCCACCCATGGGCTAGAAAAAGGCCAAGACCCCTACCTAACCAATGCACGCCCCTACCAACAAAACAATGTCCCCTCAAGAGTAGCAAAGAAACTCACCAAAGAGCACATACTAGACATAGGTCGGGCTAGGGCATGCAGGCCCTAGTGTGAACTAGACTTTCGTGTGACAACATTTTTTTTCCTCTACCCTACATACATATATCTAAGTATATTAGGACACTACTTAAATTTTGTAAAAAAAATTCAATCTTAATTTAGATACATCTAGCTCTCAAGTGAATAATACTTAAATAAATTTATTTTTTTATTGGTAATACATTTTTGTATTAATTTAAAAATAAGAGCATTACATCAAGTTCAAATCCAAATAACATCTAAACTTTCCTCTCTACCTCCCTACAATCCTTTCTCCACCATACTTGCTTATCATTCTTATAAGCTAATCATTTATACTACATATTAACTATTAAATGTTGTAAAAGTCTATACATTATACAATGATGCATAACCAAAAAAACCATATGAGCTTTTATGTTTTCACAAAAATCAAGCTCTATCACTTTGTTGTCCATAACTTCTCCCTTTCTGTGTACTTCCACTTGACAACATAAAAACTCCAAAATCCTCCATCTTGCATCTTCTCCATTCTGAAGCCCCTAAAAAAAAATTTGCATCTATCACTTAGCATTCACATTCAATCTTTGCCCAAGCTAGAGCAGGAGCCACCACTGCTTCTTTGACAACAAGGGACATTTCTCTTGTGTCTGAGGCCGGTTGCATTCTCTACCTGTTCCACTTGACTCAATTCTCTTACAACCCTCAACCATGCCTCCTCATCTTTATGATATAGTAATGGTTTATCGACTTGTGCCTTCTAGTGCAAGAAGGGCACATATCTATAATAATGAGCATCATCTTCATATGTAAAACACTCACTGATGTCTTGCCTTATTCCAGGGATTGAACACTCCATAATTGATCCCAACCCATCTAGCATATCATCCACAAATATGGCATGTGTCACAGATTCCACCTCATAAGTATTTCTATTAAACTCCAGACCCCACACTATGAATATTGAAATCACATCCAAATTTGTCTTCCTCTTAATAGTTCTTTCTTGGAATTGGTCTCCAATCACCCCTAACACTGTCGAAATCATCTCTTTAATCTTTATTTTTAACAACTCTTTCACCCTATCCCATCTGACTAGTCCTTTAAGTGTCTTCATCTATCTTTCTAAGTTGATAGAGAATGTAGCTTCCATCTTTTTATTGTTTCTTTGCTTCAATTCTTTGCATATTCCTCCCTACGCTCATCCAATTTATGAAAACATTCAAAGTGACTTTCGCTTCACTCTACCCTTCACACACTTCAACCATTACTCTTCATTAATTCCTCTTTTGGTTGTTCTGTCACCAAAAACCTCATCATGTACTTTTCACATTCAACATTTAATGAATCACATCATTGGATTTTTTCGGCACATCTTCCACCTTCTTAAAGGTTATCTTAACATTCTATCATATCCCTCACTAGATCAATCACTAAATTTATCTATCATTATATTGCCAATATTAGGTAGTAATATTGCATAATTTGCTAATTTATCAGCTTCTAGGTTCGCCTCTCTATAGGTGTGACTTATTTTAAAGTTGGAAAACCTGTCCAACAATACAATAATTTCCTCTATTTTTCTCTATAAAAACCAACTATGTGATTTTCTTTTTTTTTTCAACATATTTACTATTATTTTTGAGTCACCCTCCAAATGAATATTATTCACCTTCAACTTTGCTCCAAATTGCACAGCTAGAAGAGTTGCATGTGTTTGCATTACATTTTTAGTTCTATCCAGAAACCTTATTATTGTTATAGCTACAATTTTTCCATTAGCCATTTTAGAAATTTTCCTTGTTCTAGATACTCCTGGGTTCCCTTTCGAAGCACCATTAAAATTAATTTTCATCCAATCTTTGTCTAGTGGTTTCCATAAGTCGCTCTCCCTTCTTAAATTTTTGTCCACTCTCCTATTTCCATCTATAAACTAATTGAGTCGAATCTATAGCCAATCCCAAGAAGAAAAAAACCTATTAACTTGCCCCCTATAAAGGATAACTTGTAGACTTTCACCTATTATTCTATGAATTCTGTTCGAAACTCTATCCATCAGTTCCCTCTTGTCTTGAAAAATATCCCTATTTCTCTCCTTCCACACCTCCCATATTACTATTGATGGGCTTATAATTCATACCTTTGAAAAGGTATACTTTTTGAAGTCTTTCGGCCTTCCTTTGAATAGAGACCATAGCTTGTTTGGCAATAGACTAGACCAATTTAGATGGTCTTAAATTTTGCCAGCATGTCTCTGCAAATTCACTTTAGACTAGTAAATGATATGTATCTTCCTCCTCCTTTTGACATAAGATACATTGAGTTGGTCCAATGAATCCACATTTCTTTCTTCTTTCACAAGTTAAAATCCTTCCTTGAATTGCTAACCAAGCAAAGGCCCCTACCTTCTGTAGACAGTCCTTATCCCAACATAATGTTGAAAGCATCTCTTCTATACATTTTGCTCTACTTAGCATCTAATATCCTACTTTTGTTGAGTAAGACTCACTTTTTGCTGCACACCAAATTATCCTATGATCTTTCTCTCTATAAATCACACACCTATCACTAAAGATCCTCTGCATCATTCTATTTTGATCTGTTGTAAGTCCCAAAGGAGTCCAACCTTTCCAACCCCAATAAGATCCTACAAGAGATTCCTTTCTTTCCATGTAATCAACAACTTTACCCCCCCAAGCTCTAACAAAAATATCTTTCACTTCTAAAACCTCATCAGACTCTATGAGAACAGGTGCTCCATTTCAAGAGTTATCCCAAAAGGAGGCCATTTTACCATTCCCTATCTACTAGGATAAGTGCTCTGTAATAACTTGTCTACAATCCATAATAAGATTATCAATGACAGAGCCTTTTGATGGATTTCTAACTGTCAAAATTCTTGATTCCACCCTAGAATATAGATACTTAGCTTGTAGAATCTGCAACCACAATTGAGAAGGGTTAGTATACATATCTGACCCCAATTTAACTCCAAGTGCTTTGTTTACCAAGTGCCATTTTCTAAGGCCCACACCCCCTTGCTACTCTGGGTTACAAATCCTATCCCATGCCATAAGTGGAATCTTCTCCTCCCCTTGATCTCCATTCCAAACAAATTTCCTCATCCTTTGTTCGATATATCTCAACATTTTAAGGGGGATCTTTAGGCAACTCATTGCAAAGACTAGAATTGTCGAGATAACAGATTGTAATAGTAAAATTCTGCTAGCATAT
Source organism: Cupressus sempervirens (assembly GCA_028749045.1). NCBI lineage: Eukaryota > Viridiplantae > Streptophyta > Pinopsida > Cupressales > Cupressaceae > Cupressus > Cupressus sempervirens. Next base: position 176,041,487 of record CM053784.1, on the reverse strand, counting down.
GTTAGCCATTTCCGTTTCCAACTATCCATTGAAAAGATGAACCCCAAGATACTTATTAGGTAAAGAACCCTACTTCATACCCAAAATTCTACTAATATCTTCTTGGGTGGGAATACGTGTATTAAAGAAAAATATTTCAGATTTAGTCCAATTAATGAACTGTCTAGATGCTTTCTATACTTCTCCAAAACTGATTTAATACTCCTTGCTTCTAAAACATAAGCCTCCCCCATAAAAAATGTATCATCAGCAAACTACAAATGTGTAATCGAGTAAAGATCCCTAGCTATATTTAAGCCTTTCCACACTCTTTTTAGATTTTCATTTTTGATAGGCTGCCCCAATACCTCTTCCATAATAATAAAAAGAAAACAGGAGAGAGGGTCCCCTTGTCTAATACCAGTAGTAGTCTCAAAAAAGCCTTGTGGGATACCATTGATCAATATAGATAGCCTTAGTGTATAAATACAACTACATATCCAATCAAACCAAACAGAAGAAAAACCATGCCAATTAAGGACCTAAAGTAGGAAGGCTCTATCTACATTGTCATATGTTTTTTTGATATCAAACTTAATCATCATTCCCATCTCTCCAACCAATTTTAGAGAGTGAATTATTTCATGCACCACAATAATCCCTTTATAGATAGAATTTCTTGGAGCAAACCCACTTTGCTCCCCTAAAATAATATTTGGCAAAACTATTTTCAATCTATTTGCAATCACTTTGGCTATGACTTTATATGTAGTATTACAGAGGGAAATTGGTTTAAAATCCTCAAATGAGTCATTGACACCTTTTTTTGAAATCAAAGTTAAAAGGTGTTATTGAAGTCTGTAAAAATAAAGCCTCCTCTTTGAGATTCTTCCACCACCTCACAAAGGTCCATTCCAATCACATTCCATGTTTTTTGAAAAAATAGTGTTAATAGTGTTAGGAATCCATCCAACCCTGGGGATTTATCACTTCCCATACTAAAAACATCATTTTTAGCCTTGTTAGTTCATGTTTTTTAGAGTTGCCATTTTTATTCTTTACTTTTGGTTTAATCTCATTTCAATGTTTTTGGTTCAAACCATTGGTTCTGTCAACAGTCAAATTTGAAAATGAGATTTTACTAACATTTTCATCTCTACTCAACCTCATTCTTTCGGTTAATACTTTCCACAAGGTAATTTTTGACCAAGTCCTCCTTTAAGCCAACCTTAACTAGGAGTGATTTATTCCAAAACATCATCTTATTAAAGTTTGGAAGGTTTCTTGGTATAAAATGTAAGCTTTCTTGTACTCATTGAAACTTTTATACCCCTTGTATCAAGTTCAAAGAACACAAAGCCACATTGAACCCTTTGTACCAAAGGAACTAGTTCACGAGTTCAATGCTTCATTCATTCCTCAAAGAAATATCCATTGGTGGACCCATTAACATGTTGTGTATGCAGGTGGTATATAGGACACGCAACACCTGGATGCCTCATCATGTATGACAAAATCATGGGTGATGTCATGATCTAAAGGTAAGTACAAGAAATTAATGGTTGAAGTAAGGTTTCCATCAATGATTGTGTCAGAACTTTGATTTAAAGTTGCAAAAATAAAGATTTGGCACATGTAAAGAGGATTAATTATTTGAAATACTTGCCTCCCAACTTAATGTCAGTACCTAATTTGTCTTGTCATCTTTCCTTCACGACATGCAAAAATTATTTTTGTCCTCTACATAATTAATGATCATTTCCTCTTTTTCAAGATGCATCTAAAGAAAGTTTTTCCCCTTTAAAGAGAGGGCATTAATTTTCTTTTCTTGGCCCAGATAAGTAGTCGCAGGAAAATTAGAGAAAGCAAGCCTGCTTCCATAGTTGTAATGATCGTCACTCTTTAGGTAATCCTTCTATTTTCTAGTTATTTTTCTCTTGCCTATTGAGTGAAGCATATTTGTGGTTGTTTCTTTGCTTTCGAATTCAAGTGTAGCTCCTAAATCATGAAGTCTACATTGTACCTATTTGAAAATACTCATAGTTTGTAATGTAAGTCCCCCATAATAGCTAATACATACTTGTTAGGAGTTGATTTAGGAAGTGTTTCAGAAAGATTATGTGAGAGACTAGCCAAACCTTTTTCTACTGAAGTGTTCGACACAAATCTCCTCATGGATTCCACTTTCCCACTAGCTTATCCATGCCCAAAATTGATTCAAGAGTGAATACATATGTATAATGTGTCTAAAGGAAATATATTGAAGAAGGATGGAAGTGTTTTGTTGAATGTCAATAGGGAGATTATATCTAGATTATTTCACCTGGAAGAGTAACAATTTGCTGACCTTACCCCTACCTTGTCTACAGCTAGATTTTCTAAGAAAGTAGGTGATTATAAGAATATCATAGAAAAAGTTGTACCAAATCTTTCTATAAAGGTAGTTCCAGGTTACCCAAAACCTTGAAGAAGATCCTAATAACCACTTAGGTCCAAGATATAATGGTTTTTTTACATAGAATTTTTGGGTCTCCTAATGTCTCTATTTTTAAAGATTGGATGTACTTCTATATTCAAATTATGTTAAAAGGTTCACAATTTATAGACTGGGTGGAATTAATAGCTAGCTCTCTCAAAGATTAGTTGAAAGGTGCTTTAAATCTGAAAAAAAACTTTTTCATGTCATCTAATTTAATGTACATGCTAGCCACCACTCAAGATTTTCAACATTTACCGCATGAACCCTGGAATGAGAGTTTCCTTGTATATAGTTATTGTCCTTCACTGCACAAAGATAAAGTTTTGGAAGATTTTAGAAAGGTTCATGTTGTCTTTTCTAGAAAATTGTGTTTTCATATGAAAAGCTCCCTATACCTCAAACTATCACCTGAGTTTGAAAGCCTCATCCAATCTTTTGGTAGCTTGTACATCCAATTCCAAAGGTTTACTTATTTGAGAGTAGGAGGTTTGGATGAGGAACCCATATGTCTTCCCAAATTTGCTCTTGATTGTTTTGTCTTGGCAGAAGTAGCATGACAATTAGTTGCTATGATAAACAAATTCTCTGCTGAAGAGCTTGTGTTGAGAATAGATTGAAGAAGATTTTTAAAGAGGGAGGTTGTTGAGAACATATTGATACAAGTATGATCAATATACTTCCATCATTGTTTTGTCACTAATGTCAAACCTGCTATTTGCTGGTAAGGCAACTTTTTATATGATTTAAGTACTATTCACTTATTTGATTGATGAAGAGGATTTGATCAAAAGATGTAACAATAGCACCTAGAGAAAAGGTTGAGTTATGATTATGTAAAAGAGTACAAGAATTAGTTAAGATAGTGATAACATGATGTATTGATAATCTACTTAAGGTTACACTAAGAAAGTTTAGAAGAAAAAGTTAAACAAAGTTTGTTTTCCAAGCTTAACCGAGTGAATAGTAGGTGCTGAGAAAAGTTAGTGCAAGCTGAGTAGAAAAATTAGTTTGAGCTAAGTAAAAGTCTATTATAGTGTATGTTCAACAAAATAGTGGATGCCAATTCCAAGCACTAGTAAACTTTAATTCATGTCGAGTGATTTTACAGAGGATGTCGAGAAACACAATATGTGTTGAGCATCAGAAGTAAGTTAATGTCGAGTGGCTCCATTAGTTGAAAGATTGTGAATTCGATGGATATAAGCTAACAAGTTTATTTTCTTGGATTGTGTGAACCAGGTGGAAGATAAGACTGATGAGCTGGTGGTATAGAATTCAAGGTAAACTATTTTTTGGAAAATTCAAAGAGGATTGAAGAAGAAGTCTTTAGAAGAGATATGAAATATGGCATAGATTCATTATATCCTACCTAATCCATCCTAACCCTAAATTAGAAGATGGAGAATGAGTGACAAAAGATCTTAATTTCCTATTTATAGGAATGACTAGTCAGAAGCAAGGGTTTTCATGGGCAAGAATCTAAGGAAGATAGGGAGTCAAGGGTTTTTATTCATCAAGTGACCTAAGAGAAGATTCTACAATGGCATGTTAAGCAAGAAGGCTTAAGGGTATGAATGCTTGAAGGGTGAACAAGATATCAGAGCTTAAATGTGTGAAGGTCAAGTATAATGGAGGACTGAAATAGTGATCTATAATTTGCAAATGGAGTTGTAAGTTGTTATTAGATCAAGTCTTATTGTTATTCTCTAATAATTGTATTAGTCAAGGATAAATCCTTTGGATTAAGGTTGACCTAATAGTCATTTGTAAATCCTTTAATTGGGTAACATTCCAAGTGAATGGTCTAAAGTCCTCTAAAAAGGCCAACTCCTAACAAGGTGATTGCAATCCTTTAATAGGGTCACATTTAACAGAGTGTCTTGTAACATTTAACAAGGTTGGCCTTTCACAGGGCATCACTTCAAAAGAGTGAAAAAGAATAACATGTTACTGGTGGTTTTTCCCAAATTGGGTTTCCACATAAATCATTATGTCAAGCATGTTGATGAATCTGTTATGTTTCATGTTTACATTTCTGTAAGTTGATTTGACAATAATCTACAAGTTTTTAAGTGATTGCATAATCTAATGGATGCATACATGATGATAAATGTTTATGGGTTCACTAAGCTATGAAAAGTTTTATTTATACATTTAGATCTTGGATAATAGATTCACCCCCCCACACCACCCCCCGCCCCCCCCCCTCCCAAGTTATTCTAAAGTATTCCAATAATTGGTATCATAGCCATCTGCTTAAGAGGACTAGTTTGAAGGTACTAGAAGCATAAAGATCAAGATGTCAAAAAGAGATGTACCCAAAATTAATAGAGATAACTTTCTTGCATGGTGAAGTTTGAAGAAGCCACACTTTGGGGGACTCGGAGATCATGCACAATCCACCATTACTATTGAGCATGTTGATCTTGCTAGAGCCCCAACTACTGAGGATATGAAAAAGAAGAAAGAGCACAACCGGGCAATGTTGGAGATTGCCTCTACACTAAGCTATGATGAATTTGATGACATCAAATGTCTTGACAATGCAAAGAAAATATGGGATGCCTTAACCACCATCTATGGAGAAGACACTAATGTTCTAAGAGCCAAAGTTGAAAGTCTCAGAGGTAAGTTTGATGATATGATAATGGAAGAAGGTGAAAATATTGCTCAATATGTTGCAAGAATAAAAGTTGTCAATGCAATAAGATGAGCTACTAGTAGAATAGATGATGATATTGTACTAAGTAAAATTTTAAGGACATTGTTGCCAATATATGCCATTAGATTTTTTGTAATTAAAGAACTAAGATGTATATTAGGGAATAATCTATCACTTAAAGGTCTGGTGGATAGACTCGCTACTTTTGAGCTATCTAACTTTGATAATTACAAACCTAAGAATATTGAATCTACTTTCAAATCTAAAGTGTCATTAAAGGATCCTGATGAGAAGAAAAAGAAGAAAAAGATAAAGTATGTGTCCAGTGATAGTGATATAGATAAGGAGGATGTAGAACAACTTGAAGCAATATTGAAAAGATGATTCCACAAAGGTAAAGGCAAGTTCAAAGGTAAATTACCTATCATTTGTTTCAATTGCAATGAGGTTGGATCATATTGCTGCTAGATTTCTAGAGAAGAAGAACTATAGAGGTGGTGATAAATACAAAACTAGGAGAGATGAGGACATCAAGGACTACAAAGACAAAGGAAAAAATCCATGCTACATTGCTAAAGAGAAAACAAAAGATGAATTTGATGAACATGATGATGAAGTGGTGTATTTTGTAATGAAGGACAAATCTGATAAAGATGAGGCAACTACACTTGTGACTTGTGTGAACAAGAATGACACATGGATCATTGACAATGGGTGCTCACATCACATGACTAGAGACAAAAGTAAATTCATTACCCTAAATTGTTATGATGAAAACAGTGTAAGATTTGGTAATGATGCACCATGTTTGATAAAAGGAAAAGGTTCTATCAACTCAAAGATAAGATTTATGTGACAATGCTTACTATGTTGAAGGACTTAGCTATAATCTCTTGAGTGTGTCACAACTAAATAATTTAAGATGCAAGGTTGAGTTTGAAAACAAGGTTGCTAAGATATGTGACACAAATGGAAAACTAATTGGAAAAGGTGATCAAACTAGGGGTAATCTATTCTATCTTGATATAGAGGACACTACTTGTCTAATTGTAAAATCTAATGATGTGTGGATGTGGCACAAAAGGTTATATCATGTCAATTTTGATAACCTGGTTAGTACTAGTGACATGAGAAAAGTTAGAGATTTTCCTAAGTTGAAAAAAACCTAATAATATAATGTGCAAATAATATCCATTATGAAAAAATGACAAAGTAATGTTTTAAGAGTAAAATTCATACCTCTAAAGGTATAGTAGAGATTGTTCATACTGACTTGTGTGGACCAATTGAAGTGAAAAGCTACAAAGGAGATAAGTACATTATGCTATTTGTTGATGACTATTCTAGAATGATGACAGCTATGTTTCTGAAATAGAAATATGATGCTTTCCAAATGTTTAGGTGGTACTTAGCAAGAGTTGAGGAGGAAAAAAGTAAAGCTATAAATTTTTTGAGATATGATAGAGGAGGAGAATTTACATCAAATGAGTTTGAGATGTTTTGTAATGACAAAGGATTCAAAAGATAGACATCTACCCCCAGAACCCCTCCACAAAATGGATAAGTTGAAAGGAGGAATAGATCTATAATGGACTATGCCAGAACACTCATGATGGAGAAAAATGTTGCTTTGAAATACTAGAGAGAAGCTATAAGTACAACTATCTATACCTTGAGTCATGAACAAGTCAAGAAAGGTACTCATTCAACACCTTTTGAACTATGATATGGATACCCACCCAATATAAAATACTTTAATGTATTTGGGAGCAAATGTTACATTCTTAAAGACTTCAGGATTGGTAAACTAGATGCAAAAAGTGAGGAAGGTATATTCGTAGGATATTTAACAAGAAGTAAAGCTTATAGCTATTTAAATACTAACACTAACAAAGTTGTGGGAAGTGCAAATGTGAATTTTGATGAATATATAGAAGTATATGAGGTTGAACCTATGAAAGAACCAGAAGAATAAAAGTCATTTCTATATTCTTATGAAGGAATGCTTGCTGAAAAATATGTTGCAAATAAAGCTACAAACCAACAACAAGTTTCAGTCACTGCAGAGTCACATACTATGAATGTTGAATTGCATTCAAGAATCAAGCTACATTTAGACGTTGAGTTACAAGATGAAGTGGAAGCACATTCTAATTCTGAGAACAATGTACATGAAAGAGACACTGAGCTATCTAATAGAGATGTACATAATGACTCTAAACCTAAAAGATAGAATGAAGAAACTAGAGCTGAATCAAGATTATCTTGATAAGTCAAGAGACATCATCCTGCTACACAAATTATTGGAGATAGATTCTAGAAAGATGACAAGAAATAGATTCAAAAATAATACATGTTTGCTAAGCATGAAAGAACCTAAAAGAGTGAGAGATTCCTTAGAAGATGTAGACTATAGTAAACCCATGGAAGAAGAGATTGAACAAATTGAGAAAAACAAAATATGGACTCTAGTTTCTAGACTAGAAGGCAAAAATGTGATTGGCACCAAATGGGTATTCAAAAAAAGGCTAGATCAAAATGGTGAAGTCACAAGGAACAAGACAAGATTAGTTTGCAAAGAATATGCACAAGAAGAAGGAATTGACTATGGAGGGACATTTTCTCCTATTGCTAGATTGGAAGGAGTAAGAACTTTACTTGCTTATTCTGCAGACAAAGGTTTCAAAGTTTATCAAATGGTGTTGGACTAACCGCTAGCCTTCCCCTTTAGGATTTGTGACATGGCCTAACCACCTCCTATTTTCTATAAGTCTAGTGGTTGTATCAAGCACTAAAAGGTTGATCTTTTGGTGCAACAACAACTCTAGCTTGTAACAAGTGGTGTCAGAGCTTGGTCACAGGTTTGAATCCCCTCGAGTAACGCTGAGGGGGGAATTGTTGGACTAACCACCAACCTCCCCCTTTGGGATTTGTGACATAGCTTAACCACCTCATGTGTTCTATAAGTCTAGTGGTTGTATCAGGAATTAACAGGTCGATCTTTTGGTGCAATGACAACTATAACTTGTAACAAATGGATGTTAAATCTACACTTCTGAATGGCATATTAGAGGAAGAAGTTTACATAGAATAGCTAGAAGGTTTTGTTGATGTTAACAATAAGAACATGGTATGTAAACTACACACAACTCTATATGGTTTGAAACGAGCACCAAGAGCATGGTATGAGAGACTTCATAACTATCCCGTGAAGATTGGATTTCAAAGGACTGATGATAACAAAAATCTATATAAAAATAGAAAAAAAGGTAAAGGTATTTTGTTATCTAAATTTTTTTTTTTATGATATCATATTTGGAGGTCGAGATGCTCTATGTAATGATTTTGCAAATGAAATGAGACAAGAATTTGAGATGTCTATGTTTAGAGAGATCAAGTTCAAATGAAATATGGTATATACATCACTCATCAACATATGTCAAGGAAATACTAAAAACTTTTGGATTAGAGGATTCCAAACTTGTAAGTACACCTATGGTGACAAGACACAAGTTGTCAAAGAATGATGATTCAACTCAGGTGAATCCAACACTGACATGGCTTAACCACCTCATATGTTCTATAAGTCTAGTGGTTGTATTAGGTATTAACAAGTCAATCTTTTGGTGCAATGATAACTCTACTTATAACAAGTGGTTTTAGAGCTTAGTCACAGGTTTGAATCCCCTCGAGTAACGTTGAGGGGGGAATTTTTGGAGTAACCACCAACCTTCCCCTTCAGGATTCATGACATGGCTTAACCACCTCATGTGTTCTATAAGTCTAGTGGTTGTATCAAGCATTAACAGGTCGATCTTTTTGTGCAACAACAACTCTAGCTTGTAACAAATGGATGTTAAATCTACATTTTTGAATAGAATATTAGAGGAAGAAGTTTACATAGAATAGTTATAAGGTTTTGTTGATGTTAACAATAAGAACATGGTATGTAAACCACACACAACTATATATGGTTTGAAACAAGCACCAAGAGCATGGTATAAGAGACTTCATAACTATCCTATGGAGATTGGATTTGAAAGGAATGATGATAACAACAATTTATAGATAAAGAAAAAAAAAAGGCAAAGGTATTTTGTTATCTAATTTTTTTTTTATGATATCATATTTGGAGGTCAAGATGTTTTATGTAAGGATTTTACAAATGAAATGAGACAAGAATTTGAGATGTTTATGTTTAGAGAGGTCAATTTCAAATGAAATATGGTATATATATCACTTAGTCAACATATGTCAAGAAAATACTAAGAACTTTTGGATTAGAGGATTCCAAACTAGTAAGTGCACCTATGGTGACAAGACATAAGTTGTCACAGAATGATGATTCAACTCAGGTGAATCCAACACTATATAGGTCTATGATTAGAAAATTAAAATATGTAGCACATAGTAGACCCAACATTATATTATATGTAGGGATAATTGCAAGATTCTTTGCTAATCCTGGGAAGAATCACTTGATGGTTGTAGAGAGACTAATGATATATCTAAAAGGAATAGAGGAGTTTGGTCTATACTATAAGAAAAATGAGAAATTTGAATTAAGAGCCTATATTGATGCTAATTGGGTTGGAAACATTGATGATAGAAAGAGCACCAATGGAGGACCATTTTTCTTAAGCAAGAGGCTGGTTGCGTGGACTAGCAAGAAACAAAACTACACCTCACAATCTACTACTAAAGCTAAATATGTTGTTGCTACTATAAATTGTACAAACATTGAATGTATCAAACAATTACTCAAAGGTATAAAGGAAGAGATCACAAAACTAGTAACACTTTATTGTGATAATACAAGTGCTATCAGTATATCAAAGAATCCTATGATGCACACAAAGACTAAGCACGTTGCAATCAAGTATCATTACTTGAGAGAATTAGTTCAAGATAAACAGGTGAAGATGGAATATCTTAACACAAATTACCTAAGGATGCTCATGAGTATCTAAGAGGTAAATTAGGGGTGATACCCCTATTAAAGGCTATCTAACTAACAAAAGGAGTGCCCTGCATCAAATAAGTTGATTTCATATGTTAGACATTGATGCAGAGGATCTTACTTTAGGAGCTACTTAAAGTAATAAAAAAGATGGAACTAAAAATTAGTCACAAGAAAGGTGATAGAGGGAGAAACTAAAGAAGTTCATATCTGCATGTTAAGATGACAAGTCTTTGGCATTATTGTCAAAGAGAGAGATAATTGTTGATCAAGTGAAATACGAGAAAGAGAAATAGAGGGAGATAATTGCTAATCAAGTAGTATACACAAGAAAGAGGAAGAAAATTATTGTTTAGGAAAATAAAGAAAGAGAATTCCTAACATCTACCTAGTAAAAGGGAGATACAAGAAGAAATTCAAAGGGAATTATAAGGAAGAGTTTTGTAACCTATTCAAAAGATGGAAGTTATTGATAGAGGGAGATATTTCAATACAAAGACCTTTTTTTTTTGGTACTATCTTACTATTTTAACCTAAATAGTTTGGTTTGCCATTAATGCCAAAGAAGGAGATTTTTTAGAACAAATTGACACAAGTATGATCAATATGCCATTATTTTGTCACTAATGTCAAACCTACTATTTGCTGGCAAGACAACTACTTATATGGTTTAAGTACTATCACTTATTTGATTGATGAAGAGGATTTGATCAAAAGATGTAACAATAGCACCTAGAGGAAAGGTTGAGTTATGATTATGTAAAGGAGTACACGAATCAGTTAAGACAATGATAACATGATGTATCAATAATCTATTTAAGGTTATAAAAGCTAGTTAACTAAGAAAGTTTAGAAGAACAAGTTAAACAAAGTTTGTTTGCTAAGCTTGACCGAGTGGATAGTAGGTGTCGAGAAAAGTCAGTGTAAGCCAAGCAGAAAATCAATTTGAGTCGATTAAAAGTCTATTCTAGTCTATGTTGAGTAAAACAGTGTAAGGAAACTTGGCAATAAAGAATATAACCGTTTCCACATAACCCATAATAGATCTAAAATAAACACGGAATTAAAATCCACATGCAAGAGAATAGACAACATACCCACAAAATTGTGACACAAGATATACCCTGGGAAACCCTCATTGAGGGAAAAACCCAGCCTCCAAAAGCATCCATCATCATGTATTATTCAGCAAAAAATACCATTTCCATACAACCATGGAAGCCTTCATGGCCATAGCCACAACCGAGCAAACTATGTGAACAAGCATGAATCCACACATCCCATGCCATGCTTTCAACCTTCACAAATGCTCCCTTGGCTAACCTGTCAAGCCTTGTCCCGCTCGACTCTTGCCTTTTGTCTTCTCCTTGTCACTCTCTTTTTCTCTCTATCTTATCTACAACAACTACCCTTGTGGCTGCTTATATAGTAGCAAGTCCCACAAAACCACCAAGTGGTATTACATAAACCATGTGCTAAAACCATGTGCTACCTAACCCACTGACCCCACATTTAATATTGGGCATTTAATTCTTTTCCCCAATATTAAATAATTACATGAAATATTTTCACAATGTTACAATACAACTCATCAAGAATATTTCATGGGAATCTTTACATGTTGCACGTCCATCTAGGCACAACATTACATAATAAAATAAAATAATAAAATAACAATATTATGCAATGTGTGCAACACCCATTATCTCAACAATCTCCCACTTGTTGTATACATTGCATAGGGTCAATCCGTAGCCACATAAATGAACAAGGGAACAATCCCTACCAGCACATCCACCATCATGGATCAAAATACACCAAGTGCTCCATCCTGGTACCCGCAACAAAATCAAAGTATCCAGCATCTCGAACATGAATAATCTCACCTCCTATTATGCCACTCCCACTGGAAATACATAGAAGCCATCCAAAGAGAAAGCCACCCAACCTGTCGCATTAGAAGATCATAAAATCTTGTACCAACTAAAATTCCAAGCACAAAAAAAACTTGATCCAAAGGTAATCACATGTATCCGTAGTTGTCAAAATATCCATAGCTGAAATAGCACCCACAGCAAGTGCCAAACCCATCCAACTATCCATACCTCAAAGGTATAACAAGTGAATCTCATATCACCGACATATCCAATCTGTAACCTGCAATCACAAGCCTCAAGAGCAATACCTGCCACATATATACCAAGAAGCTCCCACTGCAAAAGATAATGTCAAATCTATAACCAATCCACTCAACACATCTCAAAGAAGTGAATCCATGTAGTATCAAGGACATCCACAATACATCAACTGATATCCTGCAAGAACAACTCTCATAACAGGTCTCCAATGCTCTCCCAAGTTCACCACAACCAACAGAGGAAAGAGATAAAGGAATAACCATGTCATCTCTCACATGACATACATGAGCACAAACCAGTGATCACAATCTCTAACCAATCTCAAATCCAATGTAGGCAAAACTGAACATCAAGAAGATAACCAAGACCAGAGAAACCATGCAAATCAAACCTGTATCATGTCCTTCTACACACACCTCTAGATGCAAACTGTGCAAGTATGATCTCCTCCATAAAACCCCAACAAGAAGCCTCAACAACACCCAAACCATACCATATAACTAATCATGGATGTAAGCCTCTCACAAGAAGATCAAACTCAATAAAACCATTCCTAAACCAAGGAATAACCATTCCTAATCCAAGGAATATGCCCAATATAAAACCATCTCCCAAACTCAACCAGCATAACAACATATGCACATGGAGATAACCAATGCTAAACCATCTCTCAAATGAACCCTCCAGAACTAACTCATGTACCATAGTTCAAGATCCATATCCATGAAAGACAAGCATAAATATAATGCAACTGAGAGAAACAATGGGCTATACCTCTCAAGTAGCAAACTGCCGAGTAGACCAAGAGTGGGGAATGAGAATGCTCATAAAGATACCCAAGTCTCCAACCAAGACTCATCTAAGAACAATCTCCTCTCAAGTCCATATCAGGTGACTGCCCCTTGGACTTCCTACTGAAACCATCAACTGTCCCAACAAATACTTCTCTAATCCAAGAGAAATCAGCGTCACCACCGTCTCTAAGTATCCATGAGCACCTATAACCAATCAACCCATGCCAACTCCAAATGCAACATAGCAATATCATGAAGTATCCAGCTTATGATTAGTGTACTCAATACCAAGAAACTAAACCAAGATCAATGTCAAAGTTCCAACCATGGCCTCAGGAACATAAACATGACAACATGATCTAACCATCTCAACTAAAGAGATAACATGCTCCATATGAACACACCATAACATGTCACAACTCTAAACGCGTATCAAGAGTATACCATGACATAATAATAAAACCATCCTCACACCAAGGATAACATGCCAAATAAAAGCATAAACCACACCTTTGCCAAGAACCCTGTGAGTCCTCAAGATGCAACCATCTCCACACACCATGAAGAAAAACATCTCCACATACCAGGAAGAACCATCTCCACACACCATGAAGATAACCAAGTGCACCATGCAAATGTCAAAGACGCTTCTGCAGCAACAGGATCTAAGACAAACCTCCAACATCTGCAAACACTCAATAAATATATCAATGCCAACAACTCCCACTCAACCGTGGTACCAAGTCACCTATGGCATTATAAAATCCATCCTCTCCAAACCAAGAAGATATAAACTAAACCAGGAACTAATCCTGCACTGTCCACCCATCACTGTCACAAGCTCCCACTAAACCGTGTATCCAAGCTATCCATGACATCATGATGAAAAACCATCCTCTAACCATGAGAATCAACCAAGGCATCAAACCATCAAAGAACTCAAAGTGCACATCATGAGCTCCTCAAAAGAAATCAAATAACCATGATCCTCAACCAAGAAGATATACCACCATAACTGAATCAAAAAATCCAAGCTAATGAACATCAAGGATGTACCTGTATAACCAATCATGTCATGCCAAAATCCATGACACCATGATCACATCCATGAACCGAGCATCTGGCTCTCAATATGTCCAACCTGTCAGCATAGAATAGTCAACCACAATCCTCTACCATGACTGTACCTGGTAACAACATCTCATCCCTTCTACATGAAGATAAAATCATGTCACTTAGGGCATAGACAACCCAAATCCAAGCCACCAATCTGAATATGCATCAATAATGAAAGATCAATAGGCAAAGACAACCCATAACCAAGCTATAAATGCAACCTGTAAGTATAGACCGCTTACAACACTGCACAACTTGTAGATCCAACAAGCCATCATGCATATCCAAACCAAACACTGATAACCATATCATCATGAGACCAAACTTGAGTATACAATGACATCAAAACTTAAATCTTCAATGCCATAAACTCACAATGTTACCATAGTCAAAATATACCATAAACAGTTCAGATAAATATATCAACAAATAAATCATGCCAAACTTGCACCAAATCTGAACCAATGTGTAGAGCTCTCCAAGAGTTTTCCGTTGACTACTCGAAGTCCAAAATCCGACTCCGTATGCCCAAGTTATGCCCTAATTCATGCTCAAAATAAATAACATCTAACTTTAGGGCTCTGAAAACCTGACAAAATTTCAAAATCATAGAACCAAACCTACACCATGTTGTAGTGCTCTGAATTAGCTTTCCAACGCCTGTAAGAACTCTGAAATCTGATATTCTGAGAGAAAGTTATGGCCGTTTTACTAAGACAGTCTTTTTACCATTTTCAGTACGATTTTTCATTTTTAATTTTTTTGAGTGACGAAAATTCCGACGGGATTAAATTTGACGGCCATCATGAGCTGAAACCAAAAAACTCTTTCATTCCCTCTGAACATGGCCAAACTAGGGCATATTATATATCAAAATTTATGGAAATGTCGACCCGGATCCAATGGTGAGGTCTGTTTTTACCTAGGAGGTCATTTCTGCAAGCTACCCCCCAAAACCCTCATTTAAATGAAACATCCGAAAAAATCTTTTTGTCCAACAATTTCACATGCCCAAATCTTTTAACATCCCATCATAACAGCAAATCCAAAACCCTCAGATCTGCAATAATTATTCATATATCTTGCCCTTTCTTTTATCCTCTCATGCATTCCCATGGATTCAATCTAGGGTTACAATAATAAAACCATAGCTCTGATACCACTTGTAAGGAAACTTGGCAATAAAGAATATAACCGTTTCCACATAACCCATAATAGATCTAAAATAAACACGGAATTAAAATCCACATGCAAGAGAATAGACAACATACCCACAAAATTGTGACACAAGATATACCCTGGGAAACCCTCATTGAGGGAAAAACCCAGCCTCCAAAAGCATCCATCATCATGTATTATTCAGCAAAAAATACCATTGCCATACAACCATGGAAGCCTTCATGGCCATAGCCACAACCGAGCAAACTATGTGAACAAGCATGAATCCACACATCCCATGCCATGCTTTCAACCTTCACAAATGCTCCCTTGGCTAACCTGTCAAGCCTTGTCCCGCTCGACTCTTGCCTTTTGTCTTCTCCTTGTCACTCTCTTTTTCTCTCTATCTTATCTACAACAACTACCCTTGTGGCTGCTTATATAGTAGCAAGTCCCACAAAACCACCAAGTGGTATTACATAAACCATGTGCTAAAACCATGTGCTACCTAACCCACTGACCCCACATTTAATATTGGGCATTTAATTCTTTTCCCCAATATTAAATAATTACATGAAATATTTTCACAATGTTACAATACAACTCATCAAGAATATTTCATGGGAATCTTTACATGTTGCACGTCCATCTAGGCACAGCATTACATAATAAAATAAAATAATAAAATAACAATATTATGCAATGTGTGCAACACCCATTATCTCAACAAACAGTGGATGCCAAGTGAAGTTTACTTGATGTCAAGCACTAGTAAACTTTATTTTTTGCTGAGTGATTTTACAGAGGATGTTGGAAACTCTACAGTTAAGCATGCTTAGGCTGGGGTAGTACTGGGATGGGTGACCTCCAAGGAAGTCGAGGTGCTTCACCCCTATAAGCATCACCTAGATCCAATGAGTGCTAAGTGTTCCATTTATTCTCATGAGGGATGGATTCATGTTGAATCACTACTCATGAAACATGGGTCAATGAGTTTGACTCAAAATCACATAGTTAAATCTTGATAGCAATATCACAAATTGACTTGCTGTGGAAATTATCTCCTACTTATCAATTGATGAGCTTAAGGGGATTTCTAACGAATGGTTCATAAGGGCACTCATAGTTAAGTGCAAGGGGTTGCAAGCTTTGGGTTTAACCACGAAGGAAGCTCCGTAGTTAAGTGCACTTAGGCTGGAGTAGTACTTGGATGAGTGACCTCCCAGGAAGTCTTGGTGTTTCACCCCTGTGAGCATCACCTAGATCCAATGAGTGCTAAGTGTTCCATTTATTCTCATGAGAGATGGATTCATGTTAAATAACTACTCATTAAACATGGGTCAATGAGTTTGACTCTAAATCACACAGTTAAATCCTGATAGCAATATCACAACATAGTATGTGTTGAGCATCATAAGCAAATTAATGTCGAGTGGCTACATTATTTGAAAGATCGTGAATTTGATGGATTTGAGCTGACAAGTTTATTTTCTTGGATTGTGTGAACCAGGTGGAAGGTAAGACTGATGAGCTGGTGGCATAGAATTCAAGGTAAACAATTGTTAGGCGAATTCAAAGAGGATTGAAGGAGAAGTTTCTAGAAGAGATATGAAATATGGGTTAGATTCATTGTATCCTACCTAATCTGTCCTAATCCTAAATTAGATGATGGAGAATGAGTGGCAAAAGATCTTAATTTCCTATTAATAGGAATGACTGGTTAGAAGAAAGGGTTGTCATGTGTGAGAATCTAAGGAAGACAAGGAGTCAAGGGTTTTGTTTCATCAAGTGACCGAAGACAAGAGTCTACAATGACATGTTAAGAAAGAAGGCTTAAGGGTATGAATGCTTGAAGGGTGAACAAGCTATTAGAGTTGAAATGTGTGAAGGCCAAGCAAAATGGAGGTCTAGAATAGTGATCTGTAATCTGCAATAGAGTTGTAAGTTGTTATCAGATCAAGCCTTACTACTACTCTCTAATAATTGTATCAGTCTAGGATAAATCCTTTGGATTAAGGTTGACCTAACAGTAATTTGTAAATCCTTTAACTACGTGACATTCCAAGTGAATGGTCTAAAGTCCTCTAACAATGCTCACTCCTAGAAGGATGATTGAAATCCTTTAATAGAGTCACATTTAACAATGTGTATTTTAACCTTTAATAGGGTTGGCCTTTCACAAGGCATCACTTCAGAAGAGTGAAAGAGTAGCATGTTATTGGTGTTTCTTCCCAAATTAGATTTCCATGTAAATCATTGTGTCAAGTGTGTTGATGAATCTATAATGTTTCATGTTTACATTTCTGTAGTTGATTTGACAATAACCTACAAGTTTTTAAGTGATTGCATAATCTAATGGATGCATGCATGATGATAAATGTTTATGGGTTCACTGAGTTGTGAAAAGTTTTATTTATACATCTAGACCTTGGATAATTGATTCACACCTCCCCCTCTCAATTATTCTAAAGTATTCCAACAGATTGTGACATCATTTTCCTACTTAAGCTAGGCAAATTGACATGCGAAAGCATGGAATATGCAAAGTGTATAAGTTCTGACTTGGTTAAATTTGGTTTTGGTTCCTATTAGGCTAGGCTAGACTTTGATAGCAAAGGAATTACCCATAGCTTGTTTGATACTCATGCAAGGACTGTACATATACCCATTGTGGAAGATTGTATAGATGAGTTAGAGGTGAAAAGAAAAGGGTTATCCAGGTTCACCATTTCACAAATCCACCTCCTTCAATTGAATTTGGGTGTAATATTATAGGCATAGAGGAAGATAGGACAAACATCCCAACTTCCCAAGAAATTGAACAAGTACATTTTGCTATAGATTGGAATTCTAAAGAAGAAGATAATATTCTTGAAAGAAAAACAAATGTGATTAAAAAGACAAAGTCTTGGTTGATAATGAAAAAAGATACACGTGCTAATGACTAGGTTGACCCTATTTCTAATCTTCATCTTACAATTGTAGGTAGCAAAAGGTTATCAAGGATCTCTAAGAAAAAGATCCATAATCCCCTTGTTGTGCAGAAAACTCGTTCCAACAAGAAAGCTAAAATGTCAGTACTAGTAAGGCTTTACAAGTGATTTAGGTTGATGGCAAAATGGACAAAGACCAAGGTGGAGAGCTCATTGATAATAGCTAGAGAGTTCAAATGATAGTGGGTTCATCTTCTCCAAGGATGCAGGCTATAAACACCCCAAAAAAGGCTATTGAATTGCAACGGGATGCTACCACTCCTAACTAGCTCATGACTTTAGTGAATAGGAAGAGGAGTCTGATTCCAGTTTCTTTCCCAATTGACAATATCATGAGAAAATATACCAACAAGGCTCCCAAGCCTAAAAGGACTAAAAGCATAGCCAAGATAACCTTTGAGAGTGCGACTAGGAGAAGCATAGCACGGGTAGCAACCTACAACCATAAAGAGGGAGCTAACAAGTTGGACCTGAACAACTTCAAAATTACATGCATAGAATTAGGGGTGATGAAACATGAGACCAAAGAATACTGGGTAGAAATGTCTATAAAAAAAATTGTGCTCCAATCATAGAAGGATGGAATTGAGAAGAAAAAGATGAAAGTTGAGAACAATCAATGATTGAGTATATAAATTCATTGAAAGGACAAAGTTTAGTCCTCAATAATCAATCACAACTTGCCTTTGATTCCAACAACCTTTAAAATCAATAGTTGTTAGAAGATTTAAAGAAAGGAAAAATGATGACATCTATAGCATCCAGTTGGATCAACCTAGTAACGAACCAAGTCACTAAGCTCATGCAAAATTTGCATGAAATTGTTTCTTTGGCCAAAGTTGCACTTGATGAATCTTGTGCTCAATCTAGGACTTGGAAAACATAAGTCAAGAAACTATCAGCCATGGTGACACAATTAGTGGAAGTGAAAGATTTGGGACCACAAAAGTTCCTCAAAGAGAACCCATTACAACATGTGGATGCAGTACCAATTCAAGTTCTGAGGAAAAATATAGCCTAGAGGGTGTCCATTTACACTTCTGCGATCTCAAGGATACAATCATCTGAAAAAGAATTCAAAGCATTACTAGAGCATGTAAGTAGGGACTTTCAGTTTATTGGCTCAGTCTTTCCTGACCCTCTTAAAGAAGGAGGTTTTGATGTGGAGGCCATGATCAAACAACATGAAGAATACATAAAGTTTGTAAAAGATAAAGTTGATCTCACATCATTCGACTTCTCCACGGTGGCCAAAAGTGAAGTGATGTTAGGAATGTGCACTCTGCAACTCCCCAGTTACCTGGATACTGTGAACAAGATGAAGCTACAAAAAGACATCTGGAAGAATCATTTGCAGAGCATCAAGATCCCAAATATGATTGCTATGACTGAATTCATGAATGCATTCAAGACGTGGAAGCTGACACGTGGTCAGGGTGATGTTGAAGATGAGGAGGAAGAGGAATTGCGTGACCAATCAATGGATGATTAGTGTTTCCCATTATTTTTCTTTCAGAACTTTTAGTTTATGGTTTTAAAAAGTTAACTTTGGGTTTGCGTACCCTTTTCATGCTGGTTTTCATAACTAACTAACCAAGAATTGGGTTTTCAGGGAGATTCTCAGATAGCTTTCTATTTAAGTTTGAAACTCAGTAGTGCTAGGGGTTGACAGTTTTTGATGGTTATTAAACTGTGACCACTTTATCTAAATTTTATAGCTATGCAAGTTTTCTAAGTTTTCTAGTATTGTATATGAACAATATTGTTCTTTTTGAAAGGAAATGGTTGAATGTTTGAAGATGTTATGCTTTTAATTTACTCATTATTGGTTTAATATTGAATTAGTATTGAGTTGTTGAAATTCCTTTAATGCTAGATATTCCCTTTTTAATGGTAAATATGTATCATTTTTTATTGTTTTCGAAAGGTGATCGATAGAGGAACTATGTGTTCTCTTCGTTGTATGTATTTGTGTTTATTTAAATTGTTGTTAATTAGATTATTCCCTCTATCCAAGAATAGATAGGAAGCCTTATTACTTTCAGGTTAAAAGTAATTCTTATTTGAAAGATAGTTTTGATCGAAGATCTAATAAGGAAGTTGAACCTTACCAAAATTCAGAGAGCAATTGAGAAAGTTAAAATTCCTCAACTATTGGAAAATTGTATGTCTTGTGGACTTTCGCATAGAACCTTTATATTCAGTTCTTTTATTTAAAAGACAAATATGTTCGCCAACAAACCTCCTCCTCCAAAATAGGTTTCACTAACATAACATTTTGTTCCTCACTTATTAGTTTGGGGATTCCATCCAAAAAATCCTTAGTATCATTATGCTCCTGAATGTTTTTAGCAAAAATATCTGAGAAGAAACTTATAGCTCCCTTATTAATACCATATTTCTCCTCCAATAATCTACCATGTCTGTCCTTGATAGTAAAGATCTTATTGACTGTTCTTTTGCCTTTACCTGAATTATGAAATAACTATGAAATATAAATAAATAAATCATTTTGATAGTACTATAGTTTTTTAATAATACATCAACAAAAATATGATTAAAAAATATTTTAAAATATAATCTAAAGAATTTCTCTAAAAGACATTTATTTTAAAAATTTGATTACAAGAAGTAAATAAATAATATTAAAATTTCAATTTAGTCTTTTTATATTATTTATAATAGAAACAAATCTTGACATTTGAAACAAAATAGTAATTGTGTAGATTTTAGTAACTAATTTAAATAATATATTGTACAAAATATATTACTTTCCTAAAAATAAAAACTCTTATCATCTTATTGTTTAAGTACAAAAGAATGAAAAAGAAAACCTTTATAATTGACTATGTCTCAATTAATGATCTACCTCACTCATCCTTTAGGTTTGGAATTTATAATATGTTATTTACATTTTATAGTGAAAAACAAAACCCTCACATGTTTTATTAAGGTGAAAAATAAGAAGTGTATTGTGTCGAATTGTGCACTTAGGCAAGCATATAAATAATGAAAATTGTAAGCGATTATAAATCTAACTATAAAAATGTTTGGTCAAACAAATTGTTTTCTTTTTAATTTAAAAGAAAGTCTCATATAAGCTCTTAATTTATTTAATCAATCAAAAAATAAATTTTCAAAATTATAAAGTTAAATATATTACATGTAGATTTAACAAAGTACAAAATCAATAATAAAATATAATAAATTTTAATTGGTCAAATACTTTATTTAGCTGATAGGCTATTTGTGGGAACTTTGTTCTCAGAAATTAAATTTTTGACTGAAAATTTGCAAGTTGGCTGAGAATTTTTTTTTGTTTTTATTTTTTTGATCGATAAATGGCCGAAGTCTAGATTTATTATTATTATTTTTTAGAATTAATTATTATTATATGTTAAGTGAAGGTAGATTCGAACCTAAGACCTCCCACATGAGAGGCTCGCAAGTTACCATTGCATTGTAGACTTTTGCCTCAGTTTGACCGAAAAATTGAAAATCCTTCCCATTAATTATTTACCAGCCATTTTTTTAATCTCTCCACTTTTAACTTTTATTTTGATATTTATTAGTTCTTATCTCCACTTTTAACTATTGTTTTTCTTTTTCTATCTATTAGTTTTGATCTACTCATTTAACTTTTGATTTTTAAAATTGATTTAGATTTTAGTTTTTAAATTTTTTTAATATTAATTTAATTTTTCTTTAAATATTATTTTTTTAGTTTCTATAATTTATTTAGTCAATAGAATATTTGTTAGACATATTATATTTTTGTATTTCTATTATTAATTTTTCATAATAGATTTTTTGATGGTTTTTTAAAATGATATTTGATAAATTTAATTTAAATAAATAATATTTACTAATCTATTTAAAAGAGTTTAGTAAATATTATGTTATTTAAATTAAAAATTATTAATAATCTAATTTGTTCACATAAGATTATATTTTAAATATCTACTTTTAACTATTATTTTTCTTTTCTTATTTATTTTAAAAATAGTTACTTTTGATATTCACATTAGATTGTTTATATTATGTTGTGATCTCTATTTATTAAACTTTTAATTTTTTAAATTGATTTAGACTTTAGTTTTAAAATTACTTTAAATTGTTATTTTTATATTAGTTTAGTTTTTAGTTTGAATATTATTTTTTCAGTTTCTATAATTTTTTTAAGTCAATAGAATATTTGTTAGAGATGTCACTATTTTTCATATTATTTTTTTGTATTTCTTCGTAATAAATTTTTTGATGGTTTTTTTTTTTTTTTTTTTTTTTTCATACTTGATAAATTGAATTTAATTGTAAAATTTTAAAATTATTGAACACGTTTCTTAAGCAATATTCAAATTTTCTAAGTATTGTAAATTTTATATCTATGTTGTAATCTTCAACTTTTTTATTTTTGTATTTTCATTTTAAAAAAACTTATGTTTACATTATTTAATTGTTCATTCTACATTTTTCTCTTAAATCTCATCTTTTATCGGCGCACTCGTTGCATGTACAAAAACATGCGACTGCTAGTTATTATTATATGTCTTGTTTTTATATCAAAATTTTTAATGATGCATTATGGAAACACAAATTAAAACAATTAGACTTGTTATGCATAATTATTTTCTAAACTTTTAATATTGTAAATTACCTCTCTTTAATAACAAATTATAATACAATATTGACTCGTTGTTGCATGTACAGAAGCATGTGACTCCTAGTTATTATTATTATTACTCCGTTGATCCACAATGAAATAATAATAGATATTATAAATAACCAAATATTCCACAAACATTATTAGAGACAATTGTAAATGAATTTCCATGATCCATTACACCGTAAAAATACATGCCTTTTTCTTTCGGACAGCTAGCTATCTTAATTAGTCATGTGTCAAAAGTCCTTTCTTTTACAATTAATCCTCAGAATTGAGGAAAAACCGACTCAAGTAAATATTCTTGCCACAAAAACAATGCTAGGAATAGGACTCCGCTTTATACTAATAGTATGTGTCAGTTTTTGTGTGTATTTAAGTCGCACAAACGCACGCAAGGCCTTCGAATAATGATAATTGATAAACAAACAACCGTTTTAGAAAACTAAGATTCTTTACACAAAATGACAAAAACTGCAAAATAAATCCCGTTCATACTACATTCATAGAAATCATTATCTAATTTAACGGTCTCAATGGCCGTCAAACAATATTGTGTTGATTGTTTTTCTCCAAATGAACCCATTCTAATGAAAATAGCCATTTATACAATTATTCAATGATTCAATATAGTTTTTCTGGTCTAGAATTTTGTCCATAAAAAAAAAAAATTATTGAATATAGACAAAATTTAGAATTTTATAATTTAATTTAATATTCTTAATTATAGTTTAGATAACATTATTGATATTTTAATATAGTGACAAGCTAGGGGAGATGATTTTTCAAAAGTTTTTTATTCAAGAGTCAATTTTGCTATTTAATAGCATATGTTTTAGGGTGAACTTTTAAAGAATTGTGGGTATATATTTTATCAAGTTTATAAAGGCATGATCTTAATTTTATTTCTTATAATGTTGAGGTCTTTAACTTAACAAGACTTGATTTTTGATTACGTCTTTCTAAAGTCTTGGACTAAACCTCTTTGGTTAAGAGTGAAAGACTGAAGGAGTCCTCATCACTTATGATGTTAAAACCTTGTACTCAATAAGACATGATTCTTGTTAGGCTCCTTAAGAACATTTCAATGTCCTCAATGCACATAGTGAAAATTTTCCTATATAGATAACTAGTCTGCAACAATATGTCATTTTTGTTCTTTTAGCTCTCTTCTCATCTTGATGATGGATCACAAAATGTTATTCTAAATGTTGATGCAAGAAACTTTCGCACAATGGAATCAAAAAACCACATTATCAATTTGCCTATAGTCAAAGGACCTTTAGTTTGTTGATGAATTGGATGACTTCAAATGAATCCACTACGGATCAAATCTTATTGTGGGAGGCTCCAGCGTCACAAGGGATGCGTTGAGATAATGTTTTAGATAAAATTGAAAAAATAGATACCCCTTAGTTATTTGATCTTTGATCAAAATGATTTAAACTTATAGTCTCACTATTACTCCAAGAACAATTTAAGCTCCACTGAAAATATTACATGTATCTTTACAAGTTTCTGAATTCAATTGTTTTGCTGTTTTTTCATCAGCTTACATTTATATATTGATGGAAAATCTAAGACACAAGAAGTGCAAACAGCTGTCAAGTTAAAAGAGTTTGGCAGATTGTGTCTACCCAAACAAACATGGAAACGGAATATTATTGTTCTTCCTATAATCTCATACGATAATGGGAGGGTGGGGCCCACAATCCCAGCACAAAGGGAATGACTTCCATCTTCGTGGGATGGAGTGCCTTGGAAAGTAGTGGATAGCCTTTAGTTAATGCCACGGAGAAAGACGCGGCGATTGTAGATTAACCGCAGTTAACAGGTGGAGTGAAGGTTATTTAAAAACTGCCCAAGCCAAGAAGATTTTCAAATCTCGGTCGGAAAATCCAGCCGTTAGAACCTGTCCTACTCTTTAGTTATTATCAGAGGCCAATATTTTAATATTATTTAATTAAGGTTAAATACTATTATTATACTTCCTTTTGTTATATTATTCGCTTATGCACTCGAGATGAAACTGCGTGTTGTTTATCTTATTTCTAGACTCTTCGTCATTTGATTTTTCGCACTCCGTACTTGGTCATTGCTGAACCAAAATCTTCTCGACAACATCGCTAAAACTTGATCGCTTTTCCAATCACCACAGCCTGTAGATCGCAGTGTTCCACAGCTGCAGAGCAGTCAATTAAGGTTGTTCCCCAAGGGCAAGGGTTCGATTCCCGTCAATGTTAACTGGCCTGAACAATTGTTCCAGGAACAGTAATCTAAGGTGCTTGGCAAATCGCAGTAGAAAGTATCTTGTAATTTTGAAAAGCTAAGTCTTTCAATCCATCAATTCATCTTGTTTTACGGAAAGTTTGTGAAGCGTGTAAATTTAAGCTGGCAAAGGAAAACCCTGGGCTCTGTGACGCTTTGCTCACACTCACACCGGGTATTTGTTAGGGTTTTAGCATTCTCGGACAATTTGCAAATGTTTGGGGCTGGTTTGCAATTGGGGCAGGGCAATATGGGTGACCGTTCCAGCGATCCGCGCAGTAGCAAGGTTTATTCACGCGCCCAGCGTTCACGGTATTCTGTTCATCATAATGGTGGGGTTACTGCTGCCAAGGTTAATAATTCAGTTGTAGAGAACTGGGAGCCTGAAAATCGAACTCGTTCTGAAGAAAAATGCCTAAGTGTAACCTCATCCGCCTCTTTCAGAAGATCTAATTATGGGAACTTAGATCGCTTCCTAGAGTCTGCAACTCCAACTGTCCCTGCACAATATTTGCCGAAGGTATTTATTTTTTCAAAATTTCTTCTCTTTCCAATGTCTGCAATGCCGTGGACGAGAATTATGTTGAATTTTGTTCCTTCTCGTAATGTGATCTGTTTCATCATCTTCACAATTGTAGAATCACTTTCGAAAACTAATTTTATTTGGAGTCTGAGTTTTTTTTTTCTAGACTGTTGTTCTTTAAAACCCTCTTTTGTACATATTGTAGACCATAGATTTTTAGGTTAAGCGAGACTCTTAACTCTACTGTATCAGCGTTTTGGAATTTTATTATGTTTGCTTTCTCCTTTATTGTTTTAAGGGGCAATTAAATTTGTTAATTACATTTTTTTATGGTGAAGAACCCCTTGTTTTTCCTTTTCTGCCTTGACAGTTTTCTATGGTTTCTGTGCCACGTTTCTTCGTATTTTTGCAAAGCCTAATGGTTTTTTTTCTTGGGGCTGTTATTATACTCTTGTTGTATAAGCTGTAAATAACATTTAAATTTGCTAATTGAATTTTTGCCAAATAGTCCATTTTTTCTCCTGCACTTTGTCTTGTGAATTTTGTAACATTGTAATATCGTATTGAATTTTCAGAGGCCTACGGTCATTTTATTTTTCAGAATATTTTCACAGGCTTGCAATTGTGTTACACAAATTATTAGCTTGTTCATTCTTGCTGCTTTGTTTTTGTTTTTCTTCGTTTGTTTATATTTATATAGAAGATCACACGAAAAATAAGCTCATAACCAAGGGCAGAGTAAGTCATTTGTATCAATTGGCTAACAAATAAATACACAGTAATATTCCAAGTGTGCATACAAAACATTCTATGTCAAATTACATAAAAAGTTACTTTAGGTATCTAGACATTATCAAATATCTTAGCATTTCCTGTTTCCAAAAGCTTTGATTTGTTTTGAATATTCTGAGGCATCTGGGATTTTGTATAATTTCGAAATTTTTCTCTTCAAGATCTAGTAAGAAAGGACAACCTTTTGTTTGAAATAAATTTCCAGGATTTTTTAGTCCATTCAATGAATTATATTTTGTTTATAATACTATTGTGTGACTATTCACAGTTGTAAGATCAATCTATTCATGATCATGAGCATTACATGGATAAGGTTAGGTGAGGCACCTTTTTGAATTTTGACTCAGGTCTAGCATTTTTAGCAGTATCTTAATTGCAGTCACCAATCATTACGCCCTTCTTATATCTCATTTCTCTCTCTCTCTCTTTCTATTTCGTTAGAGATTCTTCCCACCTTCTTGATTGAGAAAACCCTCTTTGCTGGTTTCCAGAGGTAAGATTATTGGAGTTTTTCTTTTTGGAGGAATATTCAGTTTCCCCCCTGCAAGTAACTGCAATCCTTAAGTCACGTGGACAACTTTCCTTGGTGACTGGTGCTTATCCTCCATGAGAAGACTTCTCATCTCATAGCTGAGCCTAATTTCAGTTATTTTGATGACTAAATGTTAGGCAAATTGGCATATATCCTCCATTAGAAATCTTATACATGGCTGAGACCAAATTTGAGCTATGCTGATGATTAAGTCTAAACATTTGGACTGAGCATTACCAGCTCAAAATCAAATTATTAGTTGTGATTCATGCGGATTGCCTTGGGTTCTATTTTCAAGTTATTGGTAGCAGGTGCAATGTTACTCCTTCCTTTTTCTTCAAATACAGAAAGGTGTGTTCTGCCATTCACCATTGCTTGCAGAAACATAAAAATTTACTCAATTGTTTTTGCACATTTATATTTAAATTTTTGAATTTTCCTTGGTTACCTTGCTAATTGTGTATTTAAGGATGGTGAACTTGTGACTTTTTTTGGTGGCAAAAGTGCCAAGCCACTGATATATTAATATATAAAATATATAAACTAGTTTGAGAGCTCATGAAGGAAAGCACCAGCCAAGAAAGCCTCCAATCCCAACTAGAAATAGAATTACAATTACTTGTGAAGACGGAAGCTGTTACTAACAACTTATAGACATATTTACAAAAGGCCTTATAGGTATGGCCACACAAAAATGATCCTTACACAATTCCATCATTCAACTCGGGAGTTCCTAATCAAATGAAAAACTGTAAACATGACTCCAAGTGAATATGGCCAAAATAGAGATTTTGGGTTCAAAAAGAAATTCCACTAAATTCCTCAGTCCACCAAAGTCGACACATGGCCTGAAGAGAAGACTTTTCCTGCATTTGCAGTAACAGACCACTATGCGGGATCAAAGAAGCAGCAGCCGAAGGATGAGCATAGGGAAGATGAAATAAGATACAACTGTAATCCCATGCTTCATTAACAAAAATGACCAAAATCTGCTGCAAACAAGCAGCCATTCAATATAGCTTGGAACCGAGGTGTTGAATTCTAGCTATTTAAGCTCCAATAACCTGTGGAATTATTTTAAGGATAATAGTGTTTGTTGCTCTATGTATCTTTGATAATCAAATGGAAGTGACCTGATTGCTGGGTAGCTTCAGTCTTAATTTATTAGGAGCACAAAATGGTAGGATTCATTTTTCATGAAATTTTCCAACATGCAGTCAACTCTTTCCTTACCTTAGATTTCTAGTTTATAGAAAACTAGCAAGGCCTGGTTGGGCGTTTGTGAAGCTCTTATCTTTTAATAACTTGTTATCTTATATTTGTTAATTTCCAAAGAGAAAATTCATTGTAAGTTTGAGGGTTCCCAAGGATAAACTTGAGGCGTTAATACATTTATACTCAAATAACCTATTGCTTCCTTTTGTGGCAGGTAATTTTGGTCCATAATCTTTGTCTCAGCTTTAAGCTTTCGTTCTCCCCTCTTCTTCTAAAGATTATCGTTGTTTTTTCTTATTTTATTTGCCTTCAACCTTAATTTGCCATAATCCTTCATTGTATAAATACAGTCTTTTGTGTTGTTTTCCCTTTTTCTATTATATTAATGCTTTTGGGTAAGATTGTGTGCACTTGTTAATAACTTGCACACAATCTTACCCAGAAGCATTTAATATAATATCATGGATTGTGGAAATCTATTATTGTTAATTCCCTTTTTCTGTTATTATAAAAAGCTGTTAATGTTTTTCCCTCCTTGCCCTTTCAACTTCTGCCCTTTCAACTTCTTAATTGCAGACTGATCAAGGTATGATCTGTGGTCAACAGACATGTATGAAAGGATTGCAGAATTCTGAAGCAGAATATTATACTCTGGATGATCTATGGGATTCTTTTAAGGAACCTAGTGCTTATGGTGCTGGAGTACCATTGGTGTTGAATGGGAGTGACTCTGTTGTTCAATATTATGTACCTTTCCTTTCTGCTATTCAACTATATGCAGTTTCTTCCAGATCTACAATTGGGAAGAGGTACTCTCTAGGCTTGTCTTCTCTATATTTGCATTAGGTTTAGTCAATTATATGGCTTGTGAATTCAATCTGTCTTAGTTTTCTGGATATATTCAAATGGACAATCTGTTTATACTTGTCCTTTGAACAGTAAGTTTCAATGGCTATTTAATACTGACCAAGATGAAGCTATCTGTAGGTATTGTGGTGCTGAGAGTGAAGCAAGTGATTGTGAGTATTTTAGAGATACAAGTAGTGAGACAAGTAGTGATAGTGAAGCTGAAAGGGGCCACAGATGCAGTCATCAATTGTTTGGGTTTGATAGGCTGACTCTAGGAAATCAGACTAAAGGTTGTCAGGAATGTTCTTTCAGTGATGATAGTGAAGGTAGTAACTCTCCTGGCTACCTTGTTTTTGAATACTTTGAACGAGCTTCTCCATTCAGTCGGGAACCTTTATCTGACAAGGCAAGTTTGTTTTCAAAGTTCAAATGCAGTTTTAATGAGATTTTTTTGTGGCCATTTTTACTTGGTTTGCAATCACATTTCATTCCTATTTTGATTGTGATTCATAGGTTGCGGATCTTGCACGCAATTGCACTGAATTAAAAACTCTAAGAAGCATTGATTTGCTGCCAGCAAGTTGGATGTCTGTAGCATGGTATGTGCGTGATCTAATTTTCTGCATTGTTTGAAGTAAAACAGAACATATTGCTGGAAATGAACGAATCCCAAAGTTCTAAATTTCTACGAAAAAAATCAATCTGTGGCACAGGTACCCAATTTATAGGATACCAACTGGACCAACGTTACGAGATCTCGATGCATGTTTTTTGACATTTCATCCACTTGCGACACGCTTTAAAGGTCTGCGGCTTCTTGTTTTGTGCCAATTTCTTGATATTTCCTATTGTTTTGAGTCTATGTTTTTTAACCTATGTAAATATTACTATCCTTCATTTTTTCAACAGATAGTTGCAACAGTCAATTTGGGATTGAAGCTCAGACATGCTTTGGTACTGTTGTGACAAGTTCTGTGATGTCTCCCAAGATCTCATTACCAGTTTTTGGTCTTGCTTCATATAAGTTTAGAGGGATGACTTGGACTTCAAATGGAAGTGGTGAGCGGCAGCAAGTACATTCTTTGCTTCAGTCGGCAGACAAGTGGTTGAGGCTTCTTCAAGTTGAACATCCTGATTTTAAGTTTTTTATATCACGCAGTGCATCCAATCGGCGATGAAGGCTCAATATCAGAGCTTACAAATTTTGGGAAATGAGTTGGATTGTGTCTTATGGATCTATATATAATTCTGCCATTTTCAAGATTGCACATGCAATCTTACATGAGACAAGTACTTATGTTTATTATTCCTTGCTTGCTCTGAAGAAAAAAAGTTACTACTCTTAAACTGCTCTTTTCTAGGCTGCAGATGCAAAAAAAAAAGATTTTAAAAAAACATTGTAAAAAGAAAAAAAGTGAATAATGTGAGATGTTGCCATCATTTAGTTTTTATCTACAGCAGTGTCTGAAAAAAGAAAGAAAAGAACAGAATCAGAGTTAAAAAGGAAAGTCAAGGGAAAGGACTTTGGGCAAGAGATGATTGCAGTGCTTTTCCATGCTATTTCTGGGCACCAAAAAGCCATAAATATTTTTGCGAGTCGGTTTGCTGTGTGGCAGCTCACTGCTCAGATGCAATCGAGAGACACCGCTTGGATTGTGTGGCTCTTCTGGCAGTGTAAAGAACCCTAATCTTGCTTGTGTTGCCTCTAAGGCACTATTCAAAGATACATAAAATGTTTCTTGCAGGTCAAGATTTATCATCTAGAGACTCACTGCATTGGTATTGAAGGTAGGTTACATCCTAATCTGGAATGGCAGTGGGAGGTAAATATTGACTATACGAGTACCACTTCTGAACACCATGACAGTTCTGAAAGATGAAATGATATGCTAAACTTTGTGGATATATGGTTTTCATAAGTGTAGGCTGCAAATCATATGGAAAGTAGATAGTTCTCCATTCAAAAGTAATTTCTGAACCATATGTACATTTTTCCTTCAAGAAGATTTTGGGGTTTATCATGTGGATAAAAAAAGTATGGTATAGCTTGTCCTATCGATATACTTGAATAGTTGAAACACTTAAACGTTGTGTTTTTGACTTGTGTTATAGAGATGTCATGTATCTCTTGGAGCTGATATATTTGTCTTATGAGTTATGACAATGTATTAAAAGAAAGCTAATTGATTTTTGACTGAAGAAATTCTGGTCTAGCATTTTATAACTGCTAGATTGCATGTATCATGTTAGATATTTTTTTCTCTTGGATTTAATTGGGATATCAGTTTGTTTAATCCAATAAAAGAAGCCTGTAACTCATGTTTTCTTTTAGTCCTCTGTGAATTGTGTTCTAGACATCCTGATTGATATATTTGTCAATATCTGTCTAGCTGGTATCAAAATTTGGAAACGATAATTCACTAGAAGGACAGTATTGGTTTGGCTAAAGCATAAATCTCTATATTTGTGTTGCATGTATATGTTAGATATTTTTTCTCTTGGATTTAATTGGGATATCGGATTGTTTAATCCAATAAAAGAAAGCCTGTAGCTCATGGTTTCTTTTAGTCCTCTGTGAATTGTGTTCTAGACATCCTGATTGATATTTGTTAATATCTGTCTAGCTGGTATCAAAATTTGGAAACAATAGGATACTAGAAGCACAGTATTGGTTTGGCTAAAACATAAATCTCTATATTTGTAGGTTGTATTTAATTTTTTCTTGAAAGATCATATGGAATTTATCCCAACCAGATCATGATGGTAAATGATATCAAATGGTGCCTGTTTTATTGGTTCTTAATAAGTTGCTTTTGTGGTTATGGTGTCCTAATAAGTTTTACTTTAGGTGTATAGAATTTGGGATGCCAAATTTTGTGGATACGGAAGTGAACAAATCTTGAGTCATCATGCCAAACCTAGGAAATATTCTTTTAAATTGTTACAAAACTTTGTTCAAAAAAATGTCTGCTTACAAATATATCAATCCATGCTCTTCAACTTCATTGGTGATATCATAAATCAATGTATATAGAAGGCCTTACCAAACTTGTTAAGGATTTAATGCAGAAGCATAGAGATAAACGAGTCCATACTCAGCAATTTTCCCTCTTGTTTCACACTGAACTGTATTCCCCAATTTTTTTGAGCAAGACTTTGACAAGGGGAGCTAATCACTCCATGTTACTTTTGTCACGTTGGACAATGGTGCTCTGCCTCTAGACTAGATCATGCATGCACCCAAAGTTGAAGTCTCATTGTGCAAGTGTTTGCATTCTCATCCTAAAACTTAAATATTCTGATTAATAAATAATGGTAAGGCTGCACAATTGAGCAATAGAAGCATAGAAGAGAGTACACATCCACAAGGTAGCAACAATTTCATATACTAGGGTATATTTTTTAACAGCCACTGCTGTAGGAACATACACTTGCATGCACCTAGTGCCTGCAATATAAATTCCAAGCATTTATAGTATTATTGCCGTATCATCTTGGAAACCTGACCCGAGTTAGGTACTTATATGTGTAATGAATACTATTTTGTGATATTGCTATGAGGATTTAACTGTGTGATTTTTGAGTCAAACTCATTGATTCATGTTTCATGAGTAGTGATTCAATATGAATCCATCTTTCATGAGAATAAATGGAACACTTAGCACTCATTGGATCTAGGTGATGCTCATAGGGGTGAAGCACCGAGACTTTCTGGAAGGTCACCCATCCCAGTATTACTTCAGCCTGAGCGCGCTTAACTATGGAGTTTCCTCTATGGTTAACCTAAAAGCTTGCAAACCTATTTGCAAAACCTAGATACTATTTTGCTCAATTTAGGCATACACAAAGGGTATAGGTAGATGTTGCAGTTTTTTGTTGAAAGTTATTGAGGATCTTTCCAATCAAATACTAATGTGATTATGCCGGACATTGGCATGTTATTGAGGATCTTGCCAATCAAATACTAATGTGATTATTGTATATGTGATAATGCAGCCTATGCTAACACACACACACACTTCAACACGGTCCTTATTTGCGGATTCATCGCGGAATGAATATTGAATTGTTCATCCGAAATTTGCCCTGCAAAGCAACCTGTTGCCTTCTATCTAAAAGAATTTTCCTGTTAATATCCTCAGAATCGAGGTGCAAGCAACCAGACCCTCTAAGAACGAAGGATTTGACAATGGAATTAAGCTAAGAATGAGTATACAGATTAATCTAAAAAAAATGAAAGATGCAATGTAATCTAAAAACAAATGAAGCAAACTAGATTAAGCATATGCATGATTAAACTAAAATGAGATCAAACTAAGAATGAGAATGTATGCAAAAAATGTAAGTAAACATGAGCATGAATTTCAACAGTAATTCGATAGCAAATCAATTCATCTTTTCAAAATGAAGAGATGAGGGTCTCTTAAATAGAGTCTCTTGGAATCCATCAACGGTTGAGATCGATTCAGATCAACGGTCAGGATTGAAGATGAGTTTCAGTCATAAAGGGAGATTCCCAAATTAAAAGGAGTTAACAGACTTAATTTGAGTAAAATAAGGAGTTAACTGTTTTAATTTGAGTAGAAAAAGGAGTTAACTGAGTTAACTCATTTTTGATCAACAGTGAACTGGAAATTCCCCTTTTTTGAATTGAAGAGAGATTTTGTTGAGATATTTAATTTAATAAAATGAAATATGCTCTCATAATTACTTTTTCCATTTAATTAAATAATCTTTAATTAATTAGAGACACTTTTGTTTAATTAAATAACTTCATTTAATTAATTGGGAATGACTTCCCATTTAATTAAATAACTTTGTTTAATTATTTAGAAGTACTCCATTTAATTAAATAATTTCTTTTAATTAATTAGAAATACCTTTCCCATTTAATTAAATAATTACATTTAATTAATTAAGATAGGCGTATTTATTAAATTGAATAAATTTAATTCCATAGTACATTAGCCTTAGGATATAATTTAATTTAATTAAAGTATAAATACTTAATAATTAAATAAAATATTAATCAATAGGTTTAATGTGACTAATATGAGTAAATACTATAGGAATTAAATAATAAGCATGATGAATGTAGATTTAGGTTTTCTGCATTTGACAATTAAGTCAAGTAGCGAATAGCAGAATGAGAATTGCCTATTAGAATAGGACTTTGAAATTATCAGAAATAGACCAGAATTGGTATAATGGCAATGAGCCAATTTTGGGGTATTACATTTTGCCCCTCTTTGAATGAATGTGCGAGCAGCATGTTCAATTCAAAGAAAATTAGAAAGCATGATGCAAAGATGAGATTGGTTCCGAAGGTGATGATACAAAGACCAATTGATAAGCTTTTTAAGGACCATCTCTAGAACAGAGCTTAATCCTAAGGGATCTGAGTAGAACACTTAGATACCTAATAGTGATAGTATTTAAAAGACTAGCTCCAGAACGAATCGTAATCTTTAAGGATCCAAACAGAACGTCTAGATATCTGAAATTGATAGCATTTAGAAGATTATCTCCAAAACGGAGCTTACCCTTCAAGGATCCAGATAGAACACCTAGATACCCGAGAGTAATAGCATTTAGAAGATTATCTCCAGAACGGAGCTTAACCTTCAAGGATCTAGATAAAACACCTAGATACCTAAAATTGATAGCATTTAGAAGATTATCTCCAGAACGGAGCTTAACCTTCAAGGATCCAGATAGAACACCTAGATACCTGAGAATAATAGCATTTAGAAGATTATCTCCAGAATGGAGCTTAATCTTCAAGGATCCAGATAGAACACCTAGATACCCGAGATTGATAAAAGATAACAAGGTCCCATCATGAGTCATAGAATCATCCCCAGAACGA
The DNA here is from genome assembly GCA_028749045.1 of Cupressus sempervirens. Lineage (NCBI taxonomy): Eukaryota > Viridiplantae > Streptophyta > Pinopsida > Cupressales > Cupressaceae > Cupressus > Cupressus sempervirens. The sequence continues at coordinate 176,006,500 of CM053784.1, read as the reverse complement.
GGCTTGATCCTCAGGAGTCGGGGTTTAGATTGTCCCAATACTTGTCCATCGAACTTTGAGAAGAGTTGTTATAAGGTTGATCAATTGATGAAAAGATAGGATAGATAGCAAAGATGCCAAATAGAAAGGAACAAGATGCCCCGAGTAATTAGATGCCCCAAGTGATAGATGGCAAAGATGCCAAATAAAAGGGAACAAGATGCCCCGAGCATTAAGTATTCAATGATGTAATCATTCTGCCCCCTCGGGAGCGAAATCGAAAGATGACACACCAGAAATATGATTGAAGCAGTATATCATGTCAGCAGAATCTAGAAGAGATCAGAACGATCTAAAGATTGGGTTGATTTGAAATGATTGCGAAGTCGCAATGAGTTTGACCAAAAGTTGACCAGAGTCAGCCACAGTTGACTTAAGTTGACTATTTTCAAAATGAATTTTGAAAATATGGAGAATGTAAAGTTGAAAGGATTCCAAGAATCATAAAGTATCAGAAAGATTTGGGCTGCACAAGCGTTCGATCACGTCGGTCTCCAAAATTTTAAAACGCATTTAAGGCTCTTAAGTGTGTCAGATTTCGAATTTGATCCCGAAAATGGATCCAGAACGGTCCAATTAGCTAGGGGTGCAATTTTTGCGCAAATTCGAGCACTTTGAAAAATTTGGTCAACATCTATATAAGGGCTCGAAGGGTCATTTTCAATTCATTTGTGCTTTTGTCTTGTAGTGATTTTGAGTTCTGATAGAGACATGGCAGTGAACCTGAGATATCATCGTTTCGAGCACTCCAGACGACACAGCCGGCCAGCAGAGTACAGACCACCGGTGAGTCATCGATTTACTATCTTCGTACTTTTTTTTGTCATGCATTTCGAGGTCATTTATGCATGTTTTTAGCATGTTTTAGGATGTTCAATTCTTTCTTTGCGTGAGACCGATCTTTTCTCACATGAAGGTATTCTTTCTTCGCGCGAAGAAACAGGATGTGCTATTTCTTCGCGCGGGGCGATATTGGTTTCGCGCGAAGGTGGAGATTCTTCGAGTGAGGCAATTTGTGTTTCGCGTGAGAACCTCTTTTCTCGTGCGAGAAGATCTATCTTCGCGCGAGATGATCTTTTTTCGCGCGAAGGCTAGATGCTTCGCGCGAAGAAAGAACTATTTCGCGCGAAACTGTATGTCTTCGCACAAGATTTCACGAATCTCGCGCGAAATTCTGTGCCAATTTTGTGATTTTCGCATTTAGAAATTGCATTTTATGTCATTTTGATGCTTTGATTCGACTTGATACTGATCTTTCAAATTTTGCTTCTGGATTTGATTGTGTTCGTTTTTTTTAGCATCAACGTTTCGGATCACACTCTGTGATCCATCATCAGGATGAGAGAATGCAAGAATGAAAAAGTGAGCAGATCAGGCCAGTCAGGGGGTTAATAAGGGAAAAAGTTGGAAGGAAGGGAGGTGGATAGAGGAGAAGACAATAAAATAAAAGGAAAAAGCTAAAAAAAGGGGGGGGGGACCCATGGGAGACAAAAGACTAAAAAAGGAGTTAAATTAGACAAAACCCCTAGGAAATAGAAAACAAGAAACTAAAAAGAACCTAAACTAGAGCAAGTGCCTGAGCCTCCCTTGTAAAGAAATAGAGAAATAACAGGTAAAGAACAAAACAATCGAGAGGCAAAAGCACGCAAAAAAGGAAACTCAAAGTGCTAAAAAAGTATACAATAAAAACTATATATATATATATATATATGTATGTATATATATATATATCTATATATATATATATATATATATATATATATATATATATATATCGCCAAATAATCCTGTACAGTGAAAAGAAAAAAGCAAAATGATAATAATATAAATAAACAATAAATACACCTACCGAAGCATCTAAGCTGAAAAATAATAATGAAATATGTATAATATTATAGCTCAAAAACTATATAAATTAATATCAAATATGATGTGTGGACTAGTAATAATGTATATATTAATACTGGCTATTAGACCTATTAAAGGTGCAATAAAAAATAATAAAAATAAAAAAATAATAAAAACTGTGAAAGCTACAAAAAAATATTAATACTAAGGAGGAAATGATAATATATATTAATACAATTACAGCAATGTATTAATATATATAAATAAATAAATACCAAAAAAATAAAAGGAGAAGAAGCAAAGGGGGTACGAAGCAAAAAATTGCACCAAACAAAAAGAACCACAAAAAGAAAAACTACTAAGGGAGAAAAACCAAAAGAAAGAAGCAGGAAAGAAACTAAAACATAGAAATAATACACCTACCAATATAACGAAAAAAGGCACCTACCATTATAATAATAAAAAAAAAGGCAGGAAAAAACGAACGAAGAAAGAAGGGAGGAGGAACCAAGGAAAGAGAGGATAAGACAGGGGAGGTTGTGGTGGAGAACAAGAAGGGGGAGAGACATGACACAAAGGATAGGCAACACAAGAGGCCGAGGAGCGAGCTCGACCTGCGAAGAAGAGAGGAGAGAGGATAGGGAGCGGGGGACACTCAAGGACGGTGACGCATATCCAGCGAACTTAATAATGGTTGCCAAGACTGGCTCAAAGACCAACCATCCTCTCGATTAAGATTCAGCGGGTGGTGGTTAATTTCAATGGCTTCCATTAACTTTCTCTTGAAGTAGTTATCTTCCTTGACAAGGATTTGGGTGCTCTCGAGACAGATATGGTGTTTGGTTGCAGATGAGTGCTCTGCCAGTGCAGATTTATGGACCCTATCATGTTTGATGTCTGCACCATGCTCCCTAATTCTAGTCTGGAATGAGCGACCCGTTTCTCCTATGTAGGCTACACCACAAGAGCAAACAATCTTGTAGACTCCTGATTCAAGAAGAGCATCCCTGGGGTCCTTAAGAGGGGGCACATAGTTACGGACCCTGGATAGGGGCTTGAAGGCCACCCTGAGTCCCTTTTTGGACAAGATTTTGGCAATCTTTTGGGATAAACCATCAACAAAAGGAAGGGCAACGTTCAAGGTGGGAGGAGACAAGAGAGGTTTGGGGTTGGCACTGGTGAGAAAGAAAGATTTGGCTTGGTTGAGCGCCTTAGAAATTTGTTTATGAGAGTAACCGTTAAGTTTGAAGACTTGGCGGAGATGGGCCAACTCCTGGTTTAAGTTGTCATCATCGCAAATTCTAAGGGCTCTAAGAGCAAGGGTCTTGAGGATGCCAACCTTTTGGCTGGGGTGATGGTGAGATGAAGAGTGGAGGTATAGATCAGTGTGGGTGGCCTTGCGATACACACATCGGCTAAGGGTTCCATCTGCCTTCTTGATGAGAAGAACATCGAGGAAAGGTAAAAGGTTGTCAGACTCAAGTTCCATCGTAAAGGAGATGTTAGAGGAAAAGTTGTTGATGTGCTGGTGGAACTCCAAAAGCTTGTCATGACCATGTGGCCAACACACATTTGTGTCATCCACATATCGCTTCCACCATCTGGGTTTAAGGGGGAAAGAGTGGAGGGCCACTTCCTCAAACCGCTCCATATAAAGGTTAGCGATGACCGGGGAGAGGGGAGAGCCCATAGCCACCCCGTCAACTTGCTCATAGAAGACGCCTTGGAAGGAAAAGAAGGTGGACCTCAAACATAAATCCACTAAGGAAGCAATTTCCTCACCCATCTTTTCCTTGATGATGTCAATTGAGTCAGGAATCGGTACCTTGGTGAAGAGAGAAACCACATCAAAACTCACCAAGATGTCATTTTGCTCCATCTTGACATCTTTGGTAAATTGAACGAAGTGGCTAGAATCTTTGACAAAGGTGTCAGAATTTCTCACCAACGGGGAGATAAGCTTGGCAAGATGAGATGCCAACTCATAGGTTGGCGACCCAATGGTGTCAACAATGGGTCGAAGAGGGATACCATCCTTATGAATTTTTGGTACCCCATAGATGCGAGGGGTTACTTCTTTAGATGGCACCATCTAAAGAAGTAACCCCTCGCATCTATGGGGTACCAAAAATTCATAAGGATGGTATCCCTCTTCGACCCATTGTTGACACCATTGGGTCGCCAACCTATGAGTTGGCATCTCATCTTGCCAAGCTTATCTCCCCGTTGGTGGGAAATTCTGACACCTTTGTCAAAGATTCTAGCCACTTCGTTCAATTTACCAAAGATGTCAAGATGGAGCAAAATGACATCTTGGTGAGTTTTGATGTGGTTTCTCTCTTCACCAAGGTATCGATTCCTGACTCAATTGACATCATCAAGGAAAAGATGGGTGAGGAAATTGCTTCCTTAGTGGATTTATGTTTGAGGTCCACCTTCTTTTCCTTCCAAGGCATCTTCTATGAGCAAGTTGACGGGGTGGCTATGGGCTCTCCCCTCTCCCCGGTCATCGCTAACCTTTATATGGAGCGGTTTGAGGAAGTGGCCCTCCACTCTTTCCCCCTTAAACCCAGATGGTGGAAGCGATATGTGGATGACACAAATGTGTGTTGGCCACATGGTCATGACAAGCTTTTGGAGTTCCACCAGCACATCAACAACTTTTCCTCTAACATCTCCTTTACGATGGAACTTGAGTCTGACAACCTTTTACCTTTCCTCGATGTTCTTCTCATCAAGAAGGCAGATGGAACCCTTAGCCGATGTGTGTATCGCAAGGCCACCCACACTGATCTATACCTCCACTCTTCATCTCACCATCACCCCAGCCAAAAGGTTGGCATCCTCAAGACCCTTGCTCTTAGAGCCCTTAGAATTTGCGATGATGACAACTTAAACCAGGAGTTGGCCCATCTCCGCCAAGTCTTCAAACTTAACGGTTACTCTCATAAACAAATTTCTAAGGCGCTCAACCAAGCCAAATCTTTCTTTCTCACCAGTGCCAACCCCAAACCTCTCTTGTCTCCTCCCACCTTGAACGTTGCCCTTCCTTTTGTTGATGGTTTATCCCAAAAGATTGCCAAAATCTTGTCCAAAAAGGGACTCAGGGTGGCCTTCAAGCCCCTATCCAGGGTCTGTAACTATGTGCCCCCTCTTAAGGACCCCAGGGATGCTCTTCTTGAATCAGGAGTCTACAAGATTGTTTGCTCTTGTGGTGTAGCCTACATAGGAGAAACGGGTCGCTCATTCCAGACTAGAATTAGGGAGCATGGTGCAGACATCAAACATGATAGGGTCCATAAATCTGCACTGGCAGAGCACTCATCTGCAACCAAACACCATATCTGTCTCGAGAGCACCCAAATCCTTGTCAAGGAAGATAACTACTTCAAGAGAAAGTTAATGGAAGCCATTGAAATTAACCACCACCCGCTGAATCTTAATCGAGAGGATGGTTGGTCTTTGAGCCAGTCTTGGCAACCATTATTAAGTTCGCTGGATATGCGTCACCGTCCTTGAGTGTCCCCCGCTCCCTATCCTCTCTCCTCTCTTCTTCGCAGGTCGAGCTCACTCCTCGGCCTCTTGTGTTGCCTATCCTTTGTGTCATGTCTCTCCCCCTTCTTGTTCTCCGCCACAACCTCCCCTGTCTTATCCTCTCTTTCCTTGGTTCCTCCTCCCTTCTTTCTTCGTTCGTTTTTTCCTGCCTTTTTTTTTATTATTATAATGGTAGGTGCCTTTTTTCGTTATATTGGTAGGTGTATTATTTCTATGTTTTAGTTGCTTTCCTGCTTCTTTCTTTTGGTTTTTCTCCCTTAGTAGTTTTTCTTTTTGTGGTTCTTTTTGTTTGGTGCAATTTTTTGCTTCGTACCCCCTTTGCTTCTTCTCCTTTTATTTTTTTGGTATTTATTTATTTATATATATTAATACATTGCTATAATTGTATTAATATATATTATCATTTCCTCCTTAGTATTAATATTTTTTGTAGCTTTCACAGTTTTTATTATTTTATTATTTTTATTATTTTTTATTGCACCTTTAATAGGTCTAATAGCCAGTATTAATATATACATTATTACTAGTCCACACATCATATTTGATATTAATTTATATAGTTTTTGAGCTATAATATTATACATATTTCATTATTATTTTTCAGCTTAGATGCTTCGGTAGGTGTATTTATTGTTTATTTATATTATTATCATTTTGCTTTTTTCTTTTCACTGTACAGGATTATTTGGCGATATATATATATGTATATATATATATATAGATATATATATATATATATACATACATATATATATATAGATATATATATATATATACATACATATATATATATATATATATATATATATATACATACATATATATATATATATATATATATATATACATACATACATATATATATATATATATATATATATATATATATATATATATATATATATATATATATATATATATATAGTTTTTATTGTATACTTTTTTAGCACTTTGAGTTTCCTTTTTTGCGTGCTTTTGCCTCTCGATTGTTTTGTTCTTTACCTGTTATTTCTCTATTTCTTTACAAGGGAGGCTCAGGCACTTGCTCTAGTTTAGGTTCTTTTTAGTTTCTTGTTTTCTATTTCCTAGGGGTTTTGTCTAATTTAACTCCTTTTTTAGTCTTTTGTCTCCCATGGGTCCCCCCCCCCCCCCCTTTTTTTAGCTTTTTCCTTTTATTTTATTGTCTTCTCCTCTATCCACCTCCCTTCCTTCCAACTTTTTCCCTTATTAACCCCCTGACTGGCCTGATCTGCTCACTTTTTCATTCTTGCATTCTCTCATCCTGATGATGGATCACAGAGTGTGATCCGAAACGTTGATGCTAAAAAAAATGAACACAATCAAATCCAGAAGCAAAATTTGAAAGTCTAATGGATTGTGGAAACCTAATCAAATTGATTGATACTGATCGTTTGTTTGTCATTTTTTTGTTGTTGTGTGTGCAGGAGGTCTTCGGAGACGTATCATTTAGATCTTATTATCTGTGCCTTATGGAGAGTTATTGCAGAGTTTGGATGATGCAGATCGGGCACACATTGCCCGATTGGGTTTGTCTTCACTATGCCGGATTCCAGCCGTGATGGTGAATCACAGTTTACTGACTGCATTGGTAGAGCATTTCCATTTAGAGACGAACACATTTCATTTGCTGATGGGTAAGATGACAATTACCCCGGAGGATATTTGGAAGATACTGAGGATCCCATTTCACAGTGCTCGAGTCATCTATGATATAGTGCCTCGATTAGGGACAGAGGCACTTTCCATTGTATTCGGGAGAGAGCTACCAAGAGGCAGAGCCATCAGCTGGGATGAGCTGATGCATACTTATGGACCCACACACAGGTTGGCATCCATGCTGGGTATTTTCTTGAGTTGCTTCCTATGTCCTGATAGGGGACAGCATGGATTGGAGTGTGGATGGGGTGTCATGCTCCGTAGGATGGTTGAGGCACCCGAGATCTTTGGGTGGGGTCAGTGCATGTTGGCCCATCTTTTTCATGAGATGCATGAGGTCGTCTTCCACGAGAAGAAGACCATGGCAGCAGGTGTTTACGTGCTACAGATCTGAGCCTGGGAGCATCTCCCTGTATGTAGGCCAATTTTTGAAGATTCTCGGGAGCCCATGGAGCCCTACATCTGTAGATATCGAGGGCATATTACCCAGGCCCACCTGGGTAAGACTGAGCACTGGCGGAGTCATCTTGATGACCTAGTGTCTGTTATATGGCGACTCTGGAGAGAGACAGAGGACTAGGATGATGCCCCAAGAGAGTTACCTTGGATGTTTAGTTCTCGACCGCTGGCAGGCAGGACGACATCCGTTATAGAGAGATTCGTGATCTCACGAGTGTGATGGAAGTACGGCCGACCACGGGACATTTCAACTGAGTACTGTGCCTATGCCAGGGTGCAGAAAGATATAGAGCAGGGATGGCCTCCACGGATGGATGCAGGATGATCCATGATAGATATCCGCAGCTTAGTTGCAGTTCAGTGGGACTACCTGCCAGAGGTAGTAGATGCCGGGATGACGCCTGCATATCAGGCATTTTTGATGAGCCATCCATTCCCACGCTTCACGGATCCACTAGGGATGGAAGGGCAGGTACAGGGATAGAGACAGGTGCCCCAACAGCAGCAGGCACAGCCATAGATGCCACCACAGGTCCAACACCAGGTACAGAAGATACCTATTCCTCCACGCCAGATGGGATCAGACCCAGGTGCTGGGGGTAGTGGGGCAGGACATAGTCGGCAGAGGAGGCAGAGGACAGAGGAGCAGGCCTCTCAGCAGGAGGTCCCACAGCAGCAGGTGCCTCCACAGCCATAGGTACCTCCACCAGAGATGGTTGATGAGGATATGCTAGATCAGCTGGTAAGTGGGGTACAGGATGCGGTATGGCGGTACCAAGAGCGAGTTTGTGCGACCTCCCGATAGTTGGGAGAGTTGCAGATTGCATTGGCAGTCAGGGATGCGCAGCTGGTAGAGCGACAGCGAGAGACAGGTCGTCAGAGAGAGCGCGCGGAGGCTGCAGAGCGTAGGCTGGAGCTGGCACAGGATGAGATCCACTTCTAGTCTGCTCGAGCTGCATATTATTATGCTGCATACACCAACGCCGTACGTGATGAGACATTGTAGGTGCAATGATTCTCTCAGTATGCATGAGAGTTTGGAGGTGCACGACCTCCTATCAGGCCAGATATGCCACCACCGCCTCCGCCACCTGCTGCCCCTGCTCCTCCTTCTTTTCTTGGAGGCGAGAGTTCGAGACAGAGTTAGACACTCTGTGCTTGATTTTTGATTTTGATATCTGGCTATGTATCGATTGGTGTGCCAGCACCACATGTATCATTTTTGATCGATTGCGCTCGAGTAGTGCCCATTTTTGTACTGACCCATTCTTTGATATATATATATATGAGATTTTGAGCTGAGTATTCCTGTGTACATGTCATTGTCTATTTTGTTTTGCTTTGATGTACATGAGATGTATGTTTAGATAGAACGCATATGTATGAGCTAACATCTGACGTAGTGTTGTGTGTTTTTGTTTGATAGTCACAAGTATTCTATTGAGAAGCGTGAATCGACGAATCAAATGCTTGTGCAGCCGTGGAAGAATTTGATGCATGTGGAGTATGAATAGAATTACCATCGAATTGCGTGCTAATGCAAATGGAGTATGTAATGCAAGACTATGTTAAATGCAACCCTAGGTCTGGTTACCAAGCCTCGATGATTTATTGTCATTGGATATAAAATAAAGCTCGTATGTTATACAATTTCCACTGTCATTGCAATCATGAAAATATGAATATAACATACATTATTGAGATGTCGGGATTAAATGTAAGCATTCGAGGCACAAGAAGCCAGAATGACCAGAACATTTGTCCCTTTTAATGTAGCAAGTTAACATAAGCATTAAAGCATGAATGCTAGGATGACCTGAATGTTGCTTGCATGACAGGCACACCAAACACATGGAGATTCCTCTTATGCTAAGTATTCAGTATTCATTCTGTCCACAACGACCCTTGCGTTCGTAACCTGAGACAAAAATGTGCTAGGTATACTCGCAGTGACCCGTACGTTCACTTAATAGGATGAGTATCAATATTTACTGTAGCATGAAGAGTTCACTCTAACAAACAAGGAGAAGAACCAATGTCATTGACGTATTTGTATAAAAAGAGTCGAGGTATACACGACCATCCAATACGAGATGGAGGCTCTTATAGTGGACACCCCTCTTATAGGAATAGATCAACTTATTAGAACTAAACCGCAAACAGAAAGCAAAGAAAAAGATCATGCCCCCAGTCATTACTTCTCTAGTCGAAGATGAGATCATTGAGTTACTCAAGGAGATATGATAAAGCAAAACAAAGCAAACAAAGAAAATGCTCAGCATATCCAAACAAGTATATCATTGAGTTTAATGTTTTCGGGATTGATGTCAAGTGTCAATGTCCAGAATATGTAAGAAAGAAATCTCTTCAGTAGGGTGACAACAGTAGGCAGATGCAGTCAGAACGACTGGTGACCGAGGTCAAAGAGGAATCTTCACGATGAAGAACCTAAGAAGGACTAAGCAACAGTAGACAAACACAGCCAGGATGACTGGTGACTGACACAAAAGAGATCTTCCATAAAGAAATCTTGAGACATGACCCGAGCAACGGTAGGCAGACACAGCTGAAACAACTGGTGACCGTTGCGAAAGAGATTCTATGAGGAGAATCTCAAAAAGAGTGACACTGGCGACAGTAGGCAGATGCAGTCAGAATGATTAGTGACTGTCCATAAGAGATTCTATGAGGAGAATCTCGAAAAAGAGTGACACTGGTGACAGTAGGCAGACGCAGTCAGAACGACTGGTGACTGTTGCGTAGGAGATTCTATGAGGAGAATCTCAAAAAAGAGTGACACTGGCGACAATAGGCAGACGCAGTCAGAACGACTGGTGACTATCGTGTAGGAGATTCTATGAGGAGAATCTCGAAAAAGAGTGACACTGGCGACAATAGGCAGACGCAGTAAGAACGACTAGTGATTGTCGCATAGGAGATTCTATGAGGAGAATCTTGAAAAAGAGTGACACTGGTGACAATAGGCAGACGCAGTCAGAATGACTGGTGACTGTTGCGTAGGAGATTCTATGAGGAGAATCTCGAAAAAGAGTGACACTAGCGATAGTAGGCAGATGCAGTCAGAACGACTGGTGACTGTCGCATAGGAGATTCTATGAGGAGAATCTCGAAAAGGTAACACTAAGGGGGGAATGCCCCCGAGCTATGACAAGACTCAATCTATGGATATATGAGCAGGAAAAGCAGGAAAGCGGAAGCATGAAAGTGACTATACAGAGTAGCCAGAAGATGCGGCACAAGATGGAGCATTGGGAACAAGAGGTGCCTGTTTACCAGGTTTTCACCTTCTTGGCAGGATTTCCTTTTTTTTTTTTTTTTTTTTTTTTTTGTGTTACCAAGGCACCTATTGCTAGGTTTTCACCAGGGTAACAATTTTTTTTCAGGACTTTTTCTGATTTTTAGGATTTTTTTTTTCAGGACATTTATATATGTATAGAGAGTTTGCTGAGATTGAATCAACTGTAAAACCGCTTCAGGCAGAGAGTGTTCATAGGCTCTTTAAGCACTTCTCCTTCAGTTGTGAAAAGTTGATAGGCGCCAGATCCATATACTGCAGTAATGATGTAAGGACCTAGCTAGTTTGGTTCAAACTTTCCCTTTTGCATTTGTTGTTGTTGATTCTTAGGATTCTCTCTTAGGACGAGATCACCCAGCTGGAAGTCACGTGGCCTAATTCTCCTATTGTAGCTTCGTGCCATTCTTTGTTGATATTCTCGTAGATGATCACAGGCCACTTGTCGTCGTTCATCCAACAACACAAGCTCTTGAAGCCGGGCTATCCTATAGTCATCATCTGTGATAAGACCTTTCATAGAGATTCTCAAGGTAGGAATCTCGACCTCTATCGGAAGCACAACATCTGCCCCATATACCAACGCAAAAGGAGTCGTTCCCGTTGGAGTTCTAATGCTTGTTCTATATGCCCACAGGGCTGGATTGATCTGGAGATGCTAGTCTCCCCCTGACTTACTGATTGTGCGATGAAGAATTTTGAGGATCGCCTTATTGGATGCCTTAGCTTGGCCATTACCCTGGGGGTAATAAATGGAAGACCAATGTTGTGTAATTTTGAATTTCTTGCACAGTTCCTTAAGGTCTTTATTTTTTAATTGTCCTCCATTATCAGTAATGATTGAGGACGGTATACCATATCTACAGATGATGTAGTTTGTGATAAAAAGCACTACAGTTTTGCCATCAACAATTGTGAGAGGGACTGCCTCTACCCATTTCATGAAATAATTTGTAGCGGTGATAATGAACTTATGTCCATTAGAAGAGGTTGGGTGAATCTGTCCCACCAAGTCAAAGGCCCATTGTTGAAATGGCCATGTTGTAGTAGAGGGAATCAATTCTCTAGCTGGAGCGTGAATGAGATTCTCGTGTAGTTGACACTGTTTGCAGGACCTAGCATATTTAATAGCTTCTTGCTCCATTTTAGGCCAGTAGTAACCAGCACGAAGGAGTTTGCGAGCTAGTGTTAGGCCATTGGAATGAGATCCGCAAATGCCTTCGTGAACGTCAATTAGTGCACGTTTGGACTCGTTGGGTTCTAAACACCTAAGGAGTGTTCCATCGAGACCTCTCCTATACAAATTGTCAGCAATAATGACATAATGTGAAGCGTTACAGATTAGGTAACGTTTCTCATTCCGGGTCAGACCTTTCGGAATGGTTTGATTACGAAGGTAGGAATAGATGTGATGGTAGCGGGATGATTCTTGTCCTATAATAGAACAGACCATCTTGGAATCAGGTGTGTCATAGGCTGGGTAGTGTAACACTTCCACCAAGAACTTGTGTCATAGATCATTTTCTGGCATTTGTAGAAGGGAGGCCAGAGTGGCCATGGCATCAGCTGCTTTATTATCTGCGCGTGGAACCTGTTGGAAGGTGATGTGTGCAAAATATTTCATCAAGTCATCAACCATGCGTTTGTAAGGAATTAGTTTTTCATCCTTTGTTTGATACACATCATTTACTTGGTTGATGACAAGCTGAGAGTCACCGAAGATATCCAACTGATCTACTCTCCATTCAGCTGCAATTTTCATACCATTGATCAAAGTTTCATATTCATCAATGTTATTTGTACAAGGAAACAAAATCTTGTACGCTTTGGGCAATGAGTATTTCTGTGGTGTGATGAAAAGTAATCCAGCACCTAATCCTTATTGTGTGAAGGATCCATTGAAGAACATAACCCATGTATGGTGAGTGAGTGTTAGAATTGACTCATCTGGAAAATCAATGTTTATTGGTAGAAGACTCTGTATGGGTGCCTCAGCCAGTTGGTCTGCAATTACCTGTCCCTTTATAGCTTTGCATTCAACATATTGGATGTCAAACTCACTTAGTATCATGACCCATTTAGCCAATCTTCCTGTGAGAGCTGCCTTACTGAGCAAATACTTTAATGGATCTATTTTAGCCATAAGCCATGTAGTGTGGGCAAGCATGTAGTGTCTCAAATTTTGGGAAGCAAAGACAACTGCCAAGCAAGCTTTCTCAATAATACTGTAGTTTTTCTCATAAGAGACCAATGTTCGGCTCAAGTAATAAATAGCTCTTTCTTTGTTATCATTGTCTTCCTGAGCCAACAGGATTCCCAAAGATGTTTCAGTGGCTGAAATGTATAAAAGCAAAGGCTTCCCATGCATAGGAGGCATTAGGATTGGTGGATTGACAAGATATTGTTTAATCTGTGTTAAGCTTTGCTCACAATCCTGGCTCCAATTGAATTTCACACCCTTATGTAAGGTCTTTGTGAAGGGTTGTGATTTATCCGCCAATTGTGAAATAAATCTGCGAATAGATTGAAGCCTTCCCTGTAGTCCTCTCATCTGACTGATGTTTCGAGGTGGTGGCATGTCCATTATTGCTTGTACTTTTTCTGGATCTACTTCGATTCCCTTTGCAGAAACAATATATCCTAACAGTTTTCTTGATGTGACATCAAATGCGCATTTCTTTGAATTGAGCCGAAGACTAAACTTTTCCATACGATCTAGGATTGGTCCCAAATCTTGCAAATGAGTATTGTGTTTAGTGCTTTTGACCAAAGTATCATCAACATAGTCCTCCATAGTTCTATGCATCATGTCATGGAAAATTGTAGTAACAGCCTGCTGATATGTAGCTCCAACATTCTTTAAACCAAATGGCATCACATTCCAACAAAAGGTTCCCCATGCACATGTGAAAGCTGTTTTCTCTTGATCTTCTGGCGTAATTTTTATCTGATTGTATCCAGAAAAACCATCCATAAGTGAGTACATCTCATAACCAGACGTCATGTCCATGATCATATCAATATTAGGGAGCGGGAAATCGTCTTTAGGACATGCCAAGTTAAGATCACGGAAGTCTGTACAAACTCTAATAGACTTATCATGCTTGGACACAGGGACAATATTGGATATCCATTCGGCATAATCAATTGCATGAATGAAACCAGCCTTTAGAAGTTTCTCCAATTCGGCTTTAACTAGTAATGCAACATGAGGATGCATTTTCTGAAGCTTTTGTTATACTGGTTTTATGCCTGGTGTTATGGACAAGTGATGCATAATAAGATCAGGATCCACTCCTGGCATGTCAGAATATGTCCAAGAAAAATTTATTTTCTTTCCCTTGAAAAAGGCAATGAATTGTTCCTTTTCTTCAGTTGACAATGACTGAGCTAGATGTATCACATGAGGATGTTCATCTGTGCCCAGGTTAATCGGTTGTGTTGGCTCTATTAACACTGATTATCTCTCCTGAAAGTGACTGGGAAGGACATCAAATATCTCATCTGCGGGTGCCTCAAAGAGGTTTTCACCCTTGGATACGTATTTTGTTTTTACTTTTTTTGGATCCGACACTGCCACAATGTGGTTTTCACCATTGGACCTCTTGCATTTTTTCTTTTTAATTATGTGACTGAGATATTTGATGTTGGCCTCAGTCATGTTGATGCTCTGCTCATTGGTGGAAGATGTCACAGGTTCGATAGCATTTAGGTAACAGGCAAGAGTATAGTCATTATGGAATGTGGGGACTTCATTAGATGCAATGGGGTTCTAGTCTATAAGCTCGAGATGTGTGAGTGAGAGAGTAGTGGCTGGTTCAATTGCGTTCACAGTATAGTTATTAAATGCATGGACCAGCAATTCGAGACCTACGACGACCTCACCCACAGGTGGATTCAAATGTCTCAGAGTATGAATGTTAGTAATTGACGACTCCAAGACACTAGTTAGATCAAACCCCTATGACCTATCCCTAGACGTTTCACTCACTTCGATTTGATTTTCATAGACATGTACTTGGTCAATGTCTTTATCAGTAGTCGCTTCTGAAAGATTGTCAAATTCATATTCATGAGAATCGGTGCTACATGGTGAGAGACTATAGAACTCCCCAACAGTGATAGGAACATACTCTCCTTCAGCCTCTGGATTCTTACACAAATACTCAATATGGCATGACTGACTAGATTCCCCCTTTTCTGAATGATATTTGAGTTGCTCAGTATTGTCCTCAGAAGAATCACTAGTATCATCCACAGTGCTAACACGTGGCACAAAGTCATCTGGCTCAACAAAGAATTTAGCAAGATCATAAGGAATAGGATGAGGGTAAGAATCCTCATCATCAGATTCTTCCTCTCGAGTACCTGATTCAGATTCTGACTCATTTTCAGATGAACTCTCAGGTACGGGTATGAATTTATTGGATCTCAAATGGAAAGGGACCTTCTTGAACCCTAGGCCAGTTGTGTCACTGTTGCTTCGAGCTGTTGTTTTGACAGGATCTATTAAACCATTGTTATTGCACCCAATAGGGCCGGTTCCCTTGTAGCCAAAACGCTTCATAAGCTTAAGACCAGGTCTATATTTCTTAGGAGTGATTTCTCGAGCTTGTTCTGTTAGGTCTACTGGAGACTCTTCTTTGTAAAGCCATGCAACAATGGCTCTGTTTTTGCTTTCATCTTCTAAGGGAACTATAGCTTTGACAAAAGAGCCATTAAACTTGGTCTGAGTGGTCAACACGAATGGCTTCTTTGCTACTGAGGGTCTCCCAAAATGTCGAGGGGACTCTGGAATTGATGTTAATGATAACACTGGTTCCATGGGGTACTCTCCCATACCAGTTTCTTTCAATTTAAATGACTTCTCAATTTGTTTCAGCTTATTGTTGTGACAATCAGTAGACTCACGGTTAGCAGGGACGAAAGAATCAGCAGCTTTGAGCATATTGCAAGTGTAGCTAGTAGCTGCAAGAATAGTAACTTCACAGCCATGAAATGAGAATTTAATGCATTGGTGGTATGTGGATGGCACAACGTGCATCTCATGTATCCATGGCCGTCCCAACAGAATGTTGTAGGCTAAGGGAATTTCAAGCACCTGACAGGTGACATCCCTTTCGACGGGACTGACGCGAATTGGTGAAGTCACAAGACCTAGTGACTTTCGTTCTACTTCATCGTATGCTTTAATAGTGATCTTTCGTCGAGGATCAATAGAGTCCTCAGAATAATCCAATTGTCTAAGTAGAGCCGCAGAAACAATATTTAGGCCATCGCCATTATCAATGAGTACCCGACGAACACGTGTCTGGTGGATCATAACCTCAATGTGTAGAGGCTGATTGTGTGGGTGATTCAGTGAGTTGTCATCCTCCTCGGAGAAGGTTATAAGATGAGGTGAGGTCAGGTGACCTACCATGGATTGAAATTGTTCAAGATCAAGATCTTGAGGAACGTTTGCCTCAGTGAGGGATTTGTCCAAAATTTGCCTATGAGCAGGCGAGATTTTAAGCAGCTCAAATATAGAAATGTGAGCATTGGTTCGTTTCAATTGATCTAGAGCACTATAACTGGTTGCAGTCAAGTTTGTCGTGTGTTTTGCACCTTTATCGGATGGACCAACAAGGGCTTTTTCCTTGTGTTGTTCAAGATTTGGAGTAGGAGGTGTAGGGCCTTTGAGCACCAATTTCGCATGAGAGCGAGTAACAGTGTTAGCACAGTGTTGCGAAGATGCATTATCCATGTTATTGGAAGTAGGGCCTCTCAAGACAAATGGTGTCTTGGGTTTATCGTTATCTTGCTTCCCCTTTATGGTAATAACGTCGCAGTATTCATAATCTACAGGTTCAACCATGTGAATGACATTGTCATCATTGGAATACGTATAGTTGACCTTATTGTAGGGTTCTGGTTTCGAAGTCTCTCCTTTTTCATAAGCTGGGAAAGGCTCTTTGAACGCCTTGTGGTTCGAGTTTTTGTTATGTCCATCTACCACAAGTTCACCAGCATCAATCATGTCCTGGACTTTATGACGTAAGTTTATACAGTTGATGGTTTTATGTCCCTTGTTTTGGTGATACTCACAAAATGAGGTCTCATTCCACCATGGTGGACATGGTTGTGGATCATAGGGACAAGGGTTATCCATTGGTGAGATAAGCTTGTGTTGTAGCAATGTTTTGTAAACCACATCCAAGGTTCTCCTAAAGGCGTATACTCTTGCTTGGGTCGTGCTACCCATGAGTTTCTCGGTTTGTTCCCAGACGTTTTATTGTCAGGAGGAGGCTTCTCAGCACTTTTGGCCGCTTTGAAGCAGTCTGTGAGATTAAATGCTGCTTTAGCAGGTTTTGGTGTGACATTATCAACAACCCCATCATGTACAATTTCTCGGCTCTTGTTGACATGTTTGGTTTTATCCCTGTTGGAAGTGGAACCTTGTTTTGAGTCTCTCTGAAGAGTGAGCTCACCTTTATTGACCATAAATTTTTCGATACAAGTAGCCTGTGTAATCAAGTATTCAAAGGTACGTGGACCTTGTAGTTGAACTCTATACCCGAAATCAGGTAAGAGGTTATCAGTGAAAATTTCGAGCTTCTTCGTTTCTGGGATTTTACGGGAGTACTTAGTATAAAGTTGTCTCCACCGTTGGAGGAAAGAGAGAAAAGGCTCACCAACCTTCTGTTTAAGGTTGCATAGATCTCGAATATTTATAGGATGTTGAATGTTATGAGAATATTTCTGAACAAATGAATTAGCAATTTCGTCAAATGTCTTGATACCAGGAGGTAAATGTGAGAACCACTCCAAAGCTTGACCACCTAGGCTTCTAGGGAATAAACGCATGATGTACGTTTGATTGTGTATAAATTCTATAGACAAAGCACCAAATTCCTGCAAGTGATCTTGGGGACCAGTAGTACCAAAGTACTTGTCATATTTGGGTAGTTCTACACCTCTTGGGAAAGGCAGCATGTTTATACTTTTGTCAAATGGAAATGAACAAAGAGCGTCCAATGTGTATGTCTTTTTGGGTTTCTCTTTCTCATGCATCATCTGAGCCAATTGGTCTTGCATAATTTTCAGTTGTTTTTTGAGTTTAGTGGTCTCAGTTTCTTCTTCACGTGTGATAATGGTCTCCACATCGAAATGTGTGGGCAGTTTAGCTCCCTCTTGGGCGAGTTTGAGAAAGTACTTTTCTTTCTCTTCGTTGATTAGGATTCCCATGACCTTCTGAAAGTTTTTGTCTCTTCGACATCTTGCTATGTGTTCAGGAATGATTTCCACCTCTTCTTGTTCTTCATCAGTGTTATTTTCTTTCTCTTTCTCCTTGTCATCCCTAGGTTGTTCTTGATATCGACTATGGCTACCCCGTTCAGGTTCACGATTAGTCATTATAGGAACTTGTTCAGTTTCCGTACATTGTGTTTCAAAAGGGTCCATGGAGAAAGGGTCATACATTGTGTTTGAGAATGTAGGACTCTTACCTGTCTCAGTATCCTTTTGGTAAAAAGGATTCCTAATTTGTTGCAAATTGGAAAATGTTCGTTGAACTTGAGATGACCTTGCAAGTGAGGAAGACCGTGAAGACGCCTCACTAGCCAAACTGGATATAGATTGCGTAGTGAAAGGTAAGCTACCTCTGCTGCGATTACGACCCCTAGCACGACCACGTCTAATGTTATCAGGATAAAAAACGTTTCCACTTCTGGTTGTGACAGTCATAGGCAAGGACAAGAAGCTAGAACCTGGACAAGGACTATACTGAAACTGAGTCTCAAAAAGGATAAGATAGTAGAAAAAATGATGTTCACTAAGGCACAAATGGTCTGATTTAAAGGCTAGAACAGCCAAAGATTATGACCACTGCGGCACAAAGTATGACAAGCATTAAGACGAGGACCAAGATTACGTATGAGACGAGACTAGTCAAGGTATAAGACACAAGTTTCAGTTAAGTGAAGTGTCGCTGTTCCAGGACTATTTGCAAATAGAGAGCGATAAACGGATGCAGAAAAGGACAGCATGCAGGCTGCAGATAGCTAGAAAAGACCCAGATTGTAAATGCTGATACAAAATCTAGCGTGAAAAACCTTTACGGGTCGCGTGAAGAAGTTTTATGGGTTGCGTGAAGATGTTTCTGTCTCGCACGAAGATCAGTAATAGTTTTTAATTTTGTGCGAGAATGTTTCTGGATTGCGCAAAGATGCGCAACAAAACTTTAATTTCGCGCAAGGGAAAAATGGCTTCGCACGAGAGCCAAATGATTTTGCGCGAGACCAAAAAATTTCGTGCGAAAGGACAAAACAGTTTCACAACAGCGACTAATTTTGACAAAATTTTTGATCGATCCAATAACCAAGTAGATAAACAGGCATGTAGAATAGCAAGCAAGTGATTTCAAGCACGTTTGAAAACAATGAGCAAGGGCAAAAGCAACCTTGCGCATGAACAATCAAGTGACTTAGTTTGTGTTAATGCCTAAGAGAGCTATTTGCGTACATTTTCAAAGAGTTTTGCAATCATTGCACACATTCTTAGAAAATAAAAGTTGGCTTCTCTAAGGTATTTAATAATGGTTTGACTCTGCAACTTTTATGGCTCACAGGGGTGACCTCCAATCCCGGCGCACCGAGGTTTTGACACAGTATGAGAACTTAATCTTCAAGAGCTGCTAGGGAGATCTAACAACCCACAATGAACCACACCCATGGAGATTTCTTCCACAAGGACATTTATATAGCGGTTGTCACTACCATGGTGAAAATGGCTATTACTGCTTGAGGTTTCGTCATCACAATTTTCCTTGTAGAGGGATTGTCTGCTATGGTTAACCCTCTCTAAAGGTGACCGACTCACAATAGTATACCACAAGGGGACTTAGCTTCCAAATTCAAGGTTTTGACACCTTTTCACCTTTAGCCCAATCAAAACAAACAGATTAATCCGACATGCTAGACTAAGATTATCTCTTAAAGATCTATGATATCATCTTCTTGTGATCTATCAACCTCTTCGGAGAAAGGATGCCTTAATCAACAAGTCGAAGATTCATCTATCTACGAGATGCTCAAAGTATCCTCCCCACCCATAAGGAATCCGTCATAGAGAGGAGTTTCACTGGGAACCCACTCCCTTAAGATCCACGAATAGTGTTCATGGGGGCTTAATTACTATGTGTGTACAGATGTTAATTCCTGAAAGCAAATCTATCTAAAAGTAATCAAAAAGCACAAGGTGGTACACTTAACGCTTTAACTAATGTGAGGTGAGTCTAAAGATGTGGAACATTTAACCCCTCACACAAGCCAAAATGAGTCCACAACTAAAAAATTAGTGAGTTCTAAAAAAGCACAAATGGGTTGCCTTGTGGAGCCTTTACCGCTTATGTCCTGTAGACCCCTCCCCTATTTAACGTGGTGCTGAGCTTGCAACCACAGGGTGGAACGAGGGGCCGGTGGATTAGCGAGTCCAATAACCCAAGATAGCTAATCAGATCTATCACTAAAGACTAAGCCTGCTAAATGAATACTAACAGAGATCATACCCTAGTATGAGTTTATGCATGTGTTGTAAAATGGAAATACAGAAGGAAACACACAAGCTCAACATGAAAGATGCTTGTTTTAGATCCAAATGAAATTTTATTAGCTGATGAAGATTACTTGGTGATCCTCGCAACGCGCTTAGTAGATTTTTACCTGTTTCTGACAACTTTAGCACACTTTTTTCATTGTTCCACAAACCGCTGCTATGCTATTCAAAACAAATCAAAAAACATAGAAACACTAGAAACCACGAATAGTCAGTAGAAAAATTAGAAAACACGTAAATCAATGCAAAAAATTTGCCTCTGTCAGTAGAGTTTCGCGGGAAATTCCTGACAGTCTGCACGAAGAAGTTTTACGGCCCGCGCGAAATCAAATTCGGCTCGCGCAAAATCAAACTCAACTTGCGAGAAATTAAAATCGGCTCGTGCAAAGAAATAGGTCTTGTGCGAAGCTTCGCACGCCAAAAAAAAACTTTCTCGTGCGATGCGGAAAGAATCTTTGCGCGAAGATTCTAGATCCTCGTGCAAAAATGAATAATTTCATGCCAAGATTCCCAAATCTGTACGGAACAGTACGGACAGAACAAAAAAATGATTAAAAAAATACAGAAAGAGGCCAGAAAAATTGATTTTCGAGCCCCACGGTGGGCACCATAAATGTATATGTGAAAATGCGGCCTATGCTAACACACACACTTCAACACAGTCCTTATTTGCGGATTCATCGCAGAATGAGCATTGAATTGTTCATCTGAAATTTGCCCTGCAAAGCGACCTGTTGCCTTCTATCTAAAGAAATTTTGCCTGTTAATATCATCAGAATTGAGGTGCAGGCAACAAGACCCTCTAAGAACGAAAGATTTGACAATGGAATTAAGCTAAGAATGAGTATATAGATTAATCTAAAAAAAATGAAAAATGCAATGTAATCTAAGAACAAATGAAGCAAACTAGATTAAGCATATGCATGATTAAACTAAAATGAGATCAAACTAAGAATGAGAATGTATGCAAAAAATGTAAGTAAGCATGAGCATGAATTTCAACAGCAATTCGATAGCAAATCAATTCATCTTTTCAAAATGAAGAGATGAGGATCTCTTAAATAGAGTCTCTTGGAATCCATCAACAGTTGAGATCAATTCAGATCAACGGTTAGGATTGAAGATGAGTTTCAGTCATAAAGGGAGATTCCCAAATTAAAAGGAGTTAACAGACTTAATTTGAGTAAAATAAGGAGTTAACTGTTTTAATTTGAGTAGAAAAAGAAGTTAACCGAGTTAACTCATTTTTGATCAATAGTGAACTGGAAATTCCCCTTTTTTGAACTGAAGAGAGATTTTGTTGAGATATTTAATTTAATAAAATGAAATATGCTCTCATAATTACTTTTTCTATTTAATTAAATAATCTTTAATTAATTAGAGACACTTTTGTTTAATTAAATAACTTCATTTAATTAATTGGGAATGGCTTCCCATTTAATTAAATAACTTTGGTTAATTATTTAGAAGTAAGTACTCCATTTAATTAAATAATTTCTTTTAATTAATTAGAAATACCTTTCCCATTTAATTAAATAATTACATTTAATTAATTAAGATAGGCATATTTATTAAATTAAATAAATTTAATTCTATAATACATTAGCCTTAGGATATAATTTAATTTAATTAAAGTATAAATACTTAATAATTAAATTAAATATTAATCAATAGGTTTAATGTGACTAATATGAGTAAATACTATAGGAATTAAATAATAAGCATGATGAATGTAGATTTAGGTTTTCTGCATCTGACAATTAAGTCAAGTAGCGAATAGCAAAATGAGAATTGCCTATTAGAATAGGACTTTGAAATTATCAGAAATAGACCGGAATTGGTATAATGGCAATGAGCCAATTTTGGGGTATTACATTTTGCCCCTCTTTGAATGAATGTGCGAGCAACATGTTCAATTCAAAGAAAATTAGAAAGCATGATGCAAAGATGAGATTGGTTTCGAAGGTGATGATACAGAGACCAATTGATAAGCTTTTTAAGGACCATCTCTAGAACAGAGCTTAACCCTAATAGATACGAGTAGAACACTTAGATACCTAATAGTGATAGTATTTAAAAGAGTACCTCCAGAACGAATCATAATCTTTAAGGATCCAAACAGAATGTCTAGATATCTGAAATTGATAGCATTTAGAAGATTATCTCCAGAACGGAGCTTAACCTTCAAGGATCCAGATAGAACACCTAGATACCCGAGAGTAATAGCATTTAGAAAATTATCTCCAGAACGGAGCTTAACCTTCAAGGATCTAGATAAAACACCTAGATACCTAAAATTGATAGCATTTAGAAGATTATCTCCAGAACGAAGCTTAACCTTCAAGGATCCAGATAGAACACCTAGATACCTGAGAATAATAGCATTTAGAAGATTATCTCTAGAATGGAGCTTAACTTTCAAGGATCCAGATAGAACACCTAGATACCCGAGATTGATAAAAGATAACAAGCTCCCATCATGAGTCATAGAATCATCCCCAGAACGAGGCTTGATCCTCAGGAATCGGGGTTTAGACTGTCCCAATACCTGTCCATCGAACTCTGAGAAGAGTTGTTATAAGGTTGATCAATTGATGAAAAGATAGGATAGATAGCAAAGATGTCAAATAGAAAGGAACAAGATGCCCTAAGTAATTAGATGCTCCAAGTGATAGATGGCAAAGATGCCAGATAAAAGGGAACAAGATGCCCCGAGTATTAAGTATTCAATAATGTAATCATTTTGCCCCACGGTGGGCACCATAAATGTATATGTGAAAATGTGGGAAATGCTAACACACACACTTCAACATGGTCCTTATTTGCGGATTCATCACAGAATGAACATTGAATTGTTCATCCAAAATTTTTCCTGTAAAGCGACCTGTTGCCTTCTATTTAAAGTTATTTTTCCTGTTAATATTCTCAGAATCGAGTTGCAGGAAACCAGACCCTCTAAGAACAAAGGATTTGACAATGGAATTAAGCTAAGAATGAGTATACAGATTAATCTAAAAAAAATTAAAGATGCAATGTAATCTAAGAACAAATGAAGCAAACTAGATTAAGCATATGCATGATTAAACTAAAATGAGATCAAACTAAGAATTAGAATGTATGCAAAAAATGTAAGTAAACATGAGCATGAATTTCAACAGCAATTCGATAGCAAATCAATTCATCTTTTCAAAATGAAGAGATGAGGGTCTCTTAAATAGAGTCTCCTAGAATCCATGAACGGTTGAGATTGATTCAGATCAACGATCAGGATTGAAGATGAGTTTCAGTCATAAAGGGAGATTTCCAAATTAAAGGGAGTTAATAGACTTAATTTGAGTAAAATAAGGAGTTAACTATTTTAATTTGAGTAGAAAAAGGAGTTAACTGAGTTAACTCATTTTTGATCAATAGTGAACTGGAAATTCTCCTTTTTTGAATTGAAAAGAGATTTTGTTGAGATATTTAATTTAATAAAATGAAATATGCTCTCATAATTACTTTTTCTATTTAATTAAATAATCTTTAATTAATTAGAGACACTTTTGTTTAATTAAATAACTTCATTTTAATTAATTGGGAATGGCTTCCCATTTAATTAAATAACTTTGTTTAATTATTTAGAAGTAAGTACTCCATTTAATTAAATAATTTTTTTTAATTAATTAGAAATAATTTTCTCATTTAATTAAATAATTACATTTAATTAATTAAGATAGGCGCATTTATTAAATTAAATAAATTTAATTCCATAGTACATTAGCCTTAGGATATAATTTAATTTAATTAAAGTCTAAATACTTAATAATTAAATTAAATATTAATCAATAGGTTTAATGTGACTTATATGAGTAAATACTATAGGAATTAAATAATAAGCATGATGAATGTAGATTTAGGTTTTTTGCATCTAACAATTAAGTCAAGTAGCGAATAGCAGAATGAGAATTGCCTATTAGAATAGGATTTTGAAATTATTAGAAATAGACCAGAATTGGTATAATGGCAATGAGCCAATTTTGGAGTATTACATTTTGCCCCTCTTTGAATGAATGTGCGAGCAGCATGTTCAATTCAAAGAAAATTAAAAAGCATGATGCAAAGATGAGATTGGTTCTGAAGGTGATGATACAAAGACCAATTGATAAGCATTTTAAGGACCGTCTCTAGAAAAGAGCTTAATCCTAAGGGATCCGAGTAGAACACTTAGATACCTAATAGTAATAGTATTTAAAAGACTACCTCCAGAACGAATCGTAATCTTTAAGGATCCAAACAGAATGTCTAGATACTTGAAATTGATAGCATTTAGAAGATTATCTCCAGAACGGAGCTTAACCTTCAAGGATCCAAATAGAACACCTAGATACCCGAGAGTAATAGCATTTAGAAGATTATCTTTCGAATGGAGCTTAACCTTCAAGGATCTAGATAAAACACCTAGATACCTAAAATTGATAGCATTTAGAAGATTATCTCCAGAACGAAACTTAACCTTCAAGGATCTAGATAGAACACCTAGATACCTGAGAATAATAGCATTTAGAAGATTATCTCTGGAATGGAGTTTAACCTTCAAGGATCCAGATAGAACACCTAGATACTCGAGATTGATAAAAGATAACAAGGTCCTATCATGAGTCATAGAATCATCCCTAGAACGAGGCTTGATCCTCAGGAGTCGAGGTTTAGACTATTCCAATACCTGCCCATCGAACACTGAGAAGAGTTGTTATAAGGTTGATCAATTGATGAAAAGATAGGATAGATAGCAAAGATGCCAAATAGAAAGGAACAAGATGCCCTGAGTAATTAGATGCCCTAAGTGATAGATGGCAAAGATGCCAGATAAAAGGGAACAAGATGCCCCGAGAATTAAGTATTCAATAATGTAATCATTCTGCCCCATGGTGGGCACCAGAAATGTATATGTGAAAATGCGGCCTATGCTAACACACACACTTCAACACAGTCCTTATTTGCGGATTCATCGCGGAATGAACATTGAATTGTTCATCCGAAATTTGCCCTGCAAAGCGACTTGTTGCCTTCTATCTAAATTTTTTTTGCTTGTTAGTATCCTCAGAATCGAGGTGCAGGCAACCAGACCCTCTAAGAACGAAAGATTTGACAATGGAATTAAGCTAGGAATGAGTATATAGATTAATCTAAAAAAAATGAAAGATGCAATGTAATCTAAGAACAAATGAAGCAAACTAGATTAAGCATATGCATGATTAAACTAAAATGAGATCAAACTAAGAATGAGAATGTATGCAAAAAATGTAAGTAAACATGAGCATGAATTTCAACAGCAATTCGATAGCAAATCAATTCATCTTTTCAAAATGAAGAGATGAGGGTCTGTTAAATAGAGTCTCTTGGAATCCATCGACGGTTGAGATCGATTCAGATCAACGGTTAGGATTGAAGATGAGTTTCAGTCATAAAGGGAGATTCCCAAATTAAAAGGAGTTAACAGACTTAATTTGAGTAAAATAAGGAGTTAACTGTTTTAATTTGAGTAGAAAAAGGAGTTAACGGAGTTAACTCATTTTTGATCAATAGTGAACTGGAAATTCCCCTTTTTTTAACTGAAGAGAGATTTTGTTGAGATATTTAATTTAATAAAATGAAATATGCTCTCATAATTACTTTTTCTATTTAATTAAATAATCTTTGATTAATTAGAGACACTTTTGTTTAATTAAATAACTTCATTTAATTAATTGGGAATGGCTTCCCATTTAATTAAATAACTTTGGTTAATTATTTAGAAGTAAGTACTCCATTTAATTAAATAATTTCTTTTAATTAATTAGAAATACCTTTCCCATTTAATTAAATAATTACATTTAATTAATTAAGATAGGCGTATTTATTAAATTAAATAAATTTTATTCCATAGTACATTAGCCTTAGGATATAATTTAATTTAATTAAAGTATAAATACTTAATAATTAAATTAAATATTAATCAATAGGTTTAATGTGACTAATATGAGTAAATACTATAAGAATTAAATAATAAGTGTGATGAATGTAGATTTAGGTTTTCTGCATCTGACAATTAAGTCAAGTAGCGAATAGCAAAATGAGAATTGCCTATTAGAATAGAACTTTGAAATTATCAGAAATAGACCAGAATTGGTATAATGGCAATGAGCCAATTTTAGAGTATTACATTTATGTAGGACATTGGCATCTGAGATGCCAACATGACTGGTCAAGGGAACTAGCAAACATTTCAAAGACGTTGACAGTCCATTAGAAATGCCTAATCTAACATTATTGCTTGCTCATTGACACTTGGATTGTGTAGTCTATAGATCAGTTCAATTTATGTTCCGTCAGACCTCAATTGTTTTCTGCCTACTGCCAAAAGAGAGAGTATTCTTTATGATACCGTAATCTAGACCTTATGTTGCCACGTCACCCTAATGATGACCTTTATAGATAGTATTCTTTAGGATACAGTGATATTGACCTTATGTTGCCACATGTCACCCTAATGATGAGCTTTATGTTGCTACATATCGAAGTAGATGACTCTTTATCCCACTCTAATGATGACCTTATGTTGCCACACGTCAAAGTCGATGACTCTTTATTTTACCCTTATGATAATCTTATGGAATTTATCCCACCGCAACGATGATTTTGTGGCAGAGTTTGATTTAAATGGTGTACATTATTTTTGTTTTCAAGAAACTGCTTTCTGTGGTTTCATATGATTCCTATGGAGTCTCAACTTTATTGTTGTAGCTTGTGTACTTGTATATCTAACTTTGAAAGAATCGATGCCAAAATCTGTGAAACTTCAGCAGTGAACACATTTATGATCATTTCCCTAATATCTTTTCACAACATTGGTGATATCATAAGTCGATGTCTGTATATGACGACCTTCCAGGGTATTTAAGAATTCTATTTTCGGTAAAGAGTAGAGATGAAAAGTCCTTTGTATGACAAAAACTTTAGTGGACAAAATTAGAAAGCCCCTCCCGCCTCCTCCAATACTCACACTCGTTTAAAATCTAGATTCTTTCTCACCCTTAGCTTTTGTATCATCCTACTCATCCTACCCTCTAGACAACACCACACATGCTTGCATCCATGATATATTTTCTAAGCTCTTGTTTATTAAGCAAATGGGATGGCAAGTAGAGTAGGTTTCATGGAGGAAATTCTGTAGTTAAGGGTGCTTGAAATGGAGTAGTATTGGCGTGGGTGACCTCTTGAAAAGTTTTGATGCTTCACCTCTGTGAGCATTACTTAGATGTGATGAGTGCTAAGTGCTCCATATATTCATATAATGTGGGTTTGTGTGAACCCTTAGTCATGAAATATGGTTCAATGAGTTTGACTAAAAAAACAGCACAATTGAATCTTGATGGCAATATCATAATTTGAGTTGTGCACAATATCTCCTATTTATCAATTGCTTCAATAGTCAAAATGGGTAGGGCTTGCTTCTAAAAGAGATCTAGCTAGACAAAATAAGAGTAGATAGGGTATGAACTTAAATCACTTAGGGTACGAGAGAACTTGCTTCTATAGGTGGTAAAGATCTCATGTGGTAGGATCTTTATTGGTAGGCTACAATTGCTATACCAACATACGGGCTCTTGCACTTTATTTGGGCTATTCACTTATGTTTTGAGCATTTTTTATGTACCGTTGTTGAATCAGATTTGTGATCTTGTTAAAAATAGATCCTTAATGCATTATAAACATAACTGTAGAAAAAATAAGACATTCTTTACATAAATACATGTAGAGGGCAAAGTTGGAAGTTACAAACTTTTAAAATAAATTATGGATGTTACCAATAGTTAGACATTGGTGCAATAATCAATGGAATCATCTAAAAAGCCAACATAATTGCACTAAAAATTCAACGTAGATAAAATGGTAGCAAAACTTCTTTGTTAGGAACATGCTTACTAGACAATAACTGCTTATATTCTTATTCCTATTCATACAAAGCTAGAATGTAAAATTTAAAGATCAATTTTAGCATTCATGGTCCTCAAAACTTCCTTTACATGGTTGCATCTAAGCCAACTTCAAGATAGACTAGTCATTGCCCCCTTCTAAATTCATTGTATTTTTTTGTTAATAGACATTGTTTTGATTAGGTGAAAGAAGGTTTTAAAGGGATCTTGAAACCTTTTACAAAATAGGTTTAAAAGGAACTTGAAATCCCATATCTAAAGATATTCAAGACTACTCACTAGATAGAACATGAAAAAGCAAAATGAGACAAAAATCAAGAACAGAGGGGAAGCCACACAAGTTTTCTCCACGACGACAAGAAGCTACATGAAAAAAGAAAAGACAAAATAAATCTGCATGCAACCCAAGCTACTCAAACATGACTAAGATTTTCCATTCAACTTTCCTCTATGAGAGTGAAGGAGGACTAAGTAGACTTAGATTTCTTACTTGTTACTATTGTGCAACCTCTGCCGCACATTCTACCAAGAAATCAAATCCAAAACAAAAATACCCCCATCTTGGGAACTCAGAGAAAGATCCCATGGAAGGACCAACAATAACATAGACTGCATACATCTGGAAAGGCGACATAGATTCAAAAGATTTGGCAAGGCTAGTAGAAGTAGCAAGGCCAACAAAATTCAAAGGAGGCGAAGTAAGACGAATAGGGGAGCAAGCATCAAAACCAATAGTCAACAAAGAGACAATGTCCAATTGAGTAGAACAACACTAATAATATAAACAACCAATGAAGGACAATCATTAGCAATATCACATGGTGAACTTTGAGCAACATTAGCAACAATCTCATGAGAGTTGCTAACCACCAATGCCACATTAGGATTAGTGGTATCAACACATGATAGACTTTGGACAACCACCTAGGAGAAGGATTTCTTCCAAATCGAGTCATACTTGAAGAGACCCCTTTCCACCAAGAAACACATTTTTCTTTTTCATTTTTTCCATCTTGCATTGAGCTGAAACATGGCCTCTCTTTAAACATCTATGACATCTGAAAGGGATGCCCTCATAGTCAAACAATTGAGTCCAATATCCTAAAGAAAATCAATCCTGATCAGTAGGGAGACCTTTAGAAACATCCAAATCAGCCAAAACATGAGCATAAGTAGAGTGCTTAACATCAAAATATTCAATACCAATAATTAGAAAGTCCCCTAGAGCCTCACCCACTTCCTCTAGGATGGAACTCGACCATAGATGATGGGGAAGGTTGGGAAGCCTCACCTAGATATGACTCTTACTAAACAATTCTGACAATGGATTGAAACCTTAATGTCAAGGCTTAATCATCAACATATGTTTATCATCCCAACTGAAGAAGTGATTTGCATATATCTTAGTTCTATCTTCCATAATCTCAAATTTTGCAATGAAGTACCCCTTCATCATTAGAAAGATGTGAAACATATCTAATAAGATTGGTTCCTAATTTTGGGAGATCTGTTCATGCAACCGAGGAAGACTTGGCCACAAACCTTAAAATATACAAATAATAACATGAGAAGCAAAAATGGAAGCATTGTTTGCAAATTCTTTCTTAGCCTTTGAAGAAAGCTTATAGGTAATAGGGGTGAAAACTAGAATAACCCCAACAACTAGAGAGACCCCATCCGATGGCAAAACCCTAGCAGATGTTAACACCCTAGCAAATGACAAGCCACCAAGAAGAGATCCAAAGTCAACACCACCAACCCTTGTAGTATATAGTGAAGCCCTAACACAATGGAAAACCCCAATAGAATGTGCAGTACTAGTAGAACCACTCTCAACAACACGATCTAGAACTCGATCTAGATCTAGAGGAAGCCTTGAAAGTAGAAGATGTTGAAATCCCAATAGGATGGTAACACCCCAATGAGAGGCAAAACCCCAAATGAAGACATATCACCCTTAGAACTTCAAATCCACTGTCAAGGAAGTCCAAACATTAGACAATGAAGCCCTAGGAGATGACAAAGTTTGAGGAGACAATGAAACTCCAACCAAACAAACATCAAAAAGTGAAGCTCTTAAAGATGGCAAAGTTCCAACAACCCTAACTTCAGAAATCGAATCACCAAGCATGGTAATTGTCAGCAATTACTATGATAGCTTGAATACAATGATTCTACATTGTTGAATCTTATTTCTTCCAAATTTAGAATTAGAGATTCACTTCAAAAGTTTATTATGTTTAGTTTTAGATTCTAAAGGGAAAATGATATATAGTAATTATAATAGATTAAATTAATGAGTTGATGTTCAATGAAATATAGTTTGATGTAAAATATCTTTATAATAGCATAAACTTGACTCTACAAAAGGAAAATCACATTCTTTTGAGAGCCACTTTACAACATACATTTAGATATCTTGAACTAGTTAAATTGGAGGAGATATTTAATTAAAGATTAGCACCAATGCAATGCATGAATGTCTGTGCAACATGTAGTTCTGTACAAATTGAAAGATGAGCAAATGATTTTTGAGTATATAATATTTGTCAATTGGTCAATTTTTAATATGTTCGAATCCAAATTTAACCAATAACTTGAGATTCAAGGCAACATAAATTTTTAATAAAATGTGGAAGAAAATGAGGCAATATATTTCCTAAATGGGGGAGGGATTGTTGAAAAGAGAGAGTTTGGGGCAATATTTTTCAAAATAGGTAGATTCTTCAGCATGCTATGTAAGTGTACTTGCTATGATTCAGGTTCATTAAATGAAGACCCCATGATTATAGCATGCATAAAAGGACTTTATGATAAAAATTCAAATTAAAAAATGAGTCGTTTATCAATTCATGTTGTTTAAAATTGAAGCTCACTCTTGTATATAAGTGTTATCCTCTATTTTTCCTTTAATCAAATAAGTGATTTCACTTCATAGGTCCTATGTTACAATTTGTGGGTTTTGTTATGTCATGACTTCAAAACTAGTTATTTGTTAAAATCTTGCATCCCTTGATTGCACAAGACCTATGGTCTAGATTAGGGCCTTTATTGGGTGATACATATGTCCCAAATGATATATAATGCAAATATTGAGTCCAAATTTAAATTGTGTACCTATCTCAATGATTTAGTGAGGGATAAAGATTTACAATCAACTCTCCCAATTCTATCTCCTAAATTAGTATGAAAGAAATACTCACACTAATTTAAATAGAAAGATGAAATTAATTGCAAACCCCAATTGGAAGACATCCTATGAAGTGATGACTTGTAAGTGAAGGATACAATAATACTTCATCAAGAAATAAAGTATTTCAATATCAACATGAATCTTCAAAAGGAATATGATAATGAGTAGCAGATCAACAACTAATTTCTAGCTTGTACTCTTGCTCCTTAGGAATGGGTATGGTTTCCTATATTATTTAGATCTACACTTTTGTCCTTCAAATCTATATTTGTTACATGATTCTAGTCACACATTGATTGAATTTTCATATAGGGTTTACTCGATCACACTAGAGTAGATATATACATTACATTTATGCACTTTAGCACATGAAATATACAAATATTTTAGATTCACAAGTATTAAATACTAGAAATTTTCTATATTGTATATTTTTAGAGGTGGGAACCACCAAATGGGGGATTAAACAAGGAAAACCCCTACATAGCTACCCACACACAATATTCATATTTGTAGGCAAATAAGCTATCAAAATCTTTATCCACTATTTCTAAGATAATCATACTACATCTTTTTTCTGAATTTAAAGGTAGGGTACAAAAATTTCCAAACATTTAATACCTCCTAGAATTAGTTGAAGTTGAGTTTGTAGATAGGTACTAGTTTCAAAATCTTAGATTTGTAATTACAATTATTTTTCTATTAGTTGGAAATTCATATTTGAGTTTTCATATCTCTTATTTTGATTACAAGTGCATTCAAATCCTCTTTAATTTCTCTCCACATTTACTTTTTAGTTCATTTAGTTCACTTCTATCTTGACTAATTGTCGTATCTTGACAATGAGTTGAAATCATAATTTCAAGGCTTAATCATCAATATATTTTTATTTGTTAGAATGACTAGAATAACTAAGAGAGTGGTGAATCAATTATCCATGGGTCCACATGTACCAATTTAACTTTTAAAAACTTGAACAAAATTATTCAAGCTCATAAATCAACTCAACTAATATTGAAATTCATTAGTTATCCAACTTATTCATATCAACACTTAACTTTCTATTTAGTGTAATAACATAAAAATATAACAATAAATATCATGAAACATGAAAGAAACATTCACACAAGTATGAAACAAAGATTTAATGTGGAAACCCAATTTGGGAAAAACCACCAAGTAACATGAAACCACTTTTCACTCTTTTGAAGTGAGCTCAGTTAAGATCCAACCATGTTAAAGGTTGCAAAACACACTATTAGGTGTGACTCTATTAAAGTATTTAATCACCCTATTATGAGTGACCTTGTTAGAGGTCTTTAAAACATCTCATCAGAATGTCACCTTGATTAAATGATTTGCAATATGACTATTAGGTCAACCTTGATTAAAGGATTTTACTACCATAATAGTTAGAAAATAACAAGTAGGTTGATCTAATAAAATACAACTCACTTTGCATGTTCAAATCTCTATTTGGCTCATTCCTAGTTCATTGACTAGTATTCATCATATTCTTAATCTCTAATCTTCTTGGAAACTCTTCAAATAAACTCACTTTCACCAACTTCTCACTTTTCTTTGAAACTATGTTCTTCACTTGTTCCTCACAAATTTTCTAGTCTAACAGCCAATTGTAAAAATTCTCCCATGCCTTCTTGAATACATAGGTTTAATATTTTTCCACTCAAACATAATCGTAGATCTTAAGGTTTTATCAGATTCATTGAAAATGTTCATCATTTTGTCCTTCTACTTATTTTCTTCAAACTTTAGGAAATTTCTCATGAAATCCTTGCCTTAGATTACTTAACATACTCAATTCATGCATTAAATATGCCATCTCATCAATCCTTATCTTTAACACAATTTGATTGATATGAAAATTCAACCATGTTAGCTCCAAATCTTGATTCTTTCACAAACTGTTAATATGATGACACTCAGCCATCACTATGTTCTTCAACTTGATCATCACTAGCTTTCTCAGTCACTATTGGTCTATCTTGCTCGAGTGACATTTCCTTTCTCGGCCATGACTATGCTCAGTCATTACTTTAGTTTCCCTTCATCTTGCCCTGATTATGTTATGTGATGAATTTAATGCTATGGTTATTTACTTCATTCTTGCTACATTATGCTATATGTGAACATGAGTGATGTAAATGGACTATTTTGGTATAAGTGAATAAATGGTTAAATTAGTCATTTAATACATTTTTTGCTTTAGCTATGTTATTATATACAATTGCACTTGATCATGTTGTTTAGTGCGCAAGATTTATATCCCTAGCAGTTGCACATGAAGTTAGTCATTCAACCATTCATATTTTACCAATGTCATCCTTGTATTGTCAACATATCCTTATTTTAATTGTTTAACTAATCCTTTCAATGATTATTAAATCCAAACTCATTTGCATTATGTGATTAGACTAGTAAGTGTGTCTATGCATTTAGAGTTTTGTATTGTTGCAAAAGTTCTTAAGGAAATTTCTGTGCTTTTGGGTTTTTGGGCTTTTAATTTTATTGAATTTAATTTCTCATAGCTTTTCTGTGGATGAATTCCTATGTCTAGGAATAGCCTATTTTTGTTTGAGTCAATTTGGGGTTTAATTAGGTTGGTTGGTTTATTTTCCCTAATTGATTATTCACTCAAAAAGTGAATAAGCATTGCAAAAAGAACTTAATTCCTCACTTCTCACTTTTGAATTAGAAAGTTTGAGAGTAAAACCCAAAATCCTCTTTATGAGGATTTACTGTTATGTTCATTGTGGGAGCTATCAGTGTGGGATCATCATGAGATTGATCTCATTGGATCTAGCTTGGGGAGACCTTGGATTGTCACAATTTTTGGCTACTTTTACAAGATTTTTATTTTATGGTTTAGATTCTTGCTTTGCCCTTTTGGCTGTGAGGTAGGTGTCTCCCTTTTTATTGTTTCTACTCCATTTCAACTTCTATTTTTAATAACCATTTGTTAGGAGGTTGAGAGCTAGTGTTCCCCTCTATTTCTGTTTGCTAGTTCTATCTAGTTGGTTGGGTATGAATATTTTCCTTGTTTTCAGGATGGAGGTTTAGGATTTTGCACCATTATGCTAGCCATTTTTGCATACTATGTCTGAATCCAAATTTTATTGAATTTTCAAGGTTTTTGTGCCCAAAGACCAAATGGGTTTTAATTTTGAAGTTTTACAATTTTTGGGGTTTTTACTTTATTTTGCATGTCACCTTTTTTTCTAGGATTTTCTTTGCATGAGTTTGGTAGTGGACTTGGATCATCCATTTGGATGTTAGTTATACCATTTTTTCACTTTTATGGTTGCATCATGATGCATGTCACATTCATACTCTTGACATTGTGTTCATTTGAGTGATTTTATATCTGGTGTTATGGTTTCTTTTGGACCTTTGTTATGGTTTTGTGGACACTAGGATTGGTGTAGAATCCATATTCCCAGATTGAGGGTGGTTGAGTGAGTTCATGAAGTTTAATCTTGTTGCATCATTGGGATTCATATAGAATCTATACTCCTAGATTGAGGCTAGTTGAGTGAGTTCATGATGTATGGCTTTATTGTTCTTGAGATTTGTGTAGAATCTGTCCTCTCAAGCTTGTTTAGTTGAGTGATATTTTACTTGTGTTCTCATCTAGTCCCTGTGTTATGATATTCATGATGGTGGTGTGCCACACACAAGTATGTGCATGTATATTTTTCAGGTGACTTGTGAGGCTTGATCTTCTGTGGTACTTCTAGAAGTTATGACCATTAGGGTTGGGTTGGGAATATGCATGCCTACAGGCACTCATTGTTGGATGAGAATGGGTAGGGTAAGGTAGCATATGGAGGGGGCTTCTATCTTTAAGCTTGGTGATCATTATGCTCATAGGGTTGGCAGAGGAAGTTTTAATTCAGTGATAACTAAATAAAGTATTGGGTGGTAATGAAAATTAAGAAGATGTGGTGTGCTAGAACTTTTTATCAAAGAGTTGAATCTGCACGATCTGAGCTTGGGCTTTTGGATGCCAAGTGTCTCTCCATGATGTCAGCCCCTACTTAGTAGCCCATTGAGTGTTTGATTAGGACCTATAGTTTATACATTGTCTATATTCTTAATTTTAGTCATCATACTATCTGGCGTAAGTGTTAGCCATGGATTTTTTTTTATGTGGGTTTGTGGTTGAATCATTATCTCCATCAGCAAAATGGGAGTGGACTTATGGGTTTCACATGGTTGGGAGGTGTAGCTACCTATACCATTGCTAGGGACTGGTGTACAAAGATGGTCTTTTATCCTAGTGCAACTGTTGCTAGATGTTTTTACTTGATACTTTGGGTTTCAGAGTATGCTTTCATTAGAATGCTTGGATATCATGTTTAGATGATGCTAGTTTATTTGACACATTCCTATATTATGATGTTTAGCATATGATTAGATGATGTGAATTTTTTCGTTGGTGTATCTATTGCTTATTGGTTTAGCATGTTAGATTTCTTGTTTGAATGATGTTTAGCATATGATAGATGATGTGGTTGATTGATTGGATTATCTTATACTTTACATTTTAGTAGTGATTTCCTAATAAGATAGCACTGATGATCTGGTTGGTAGTTTGGGATGTTATGCATAGGGGATGGCTAGGACCTATGATGGTCTTATGACAGTATTAATGGTTGGGAGGAACTACGTACTTATTTGGTTGTTCAATTATTGCGATGTTATTTTTGTACATTGCGATGTTTCTTCTATACACTGTGATGTTGCTTTTAGTTATTTCTCTTCAATGCTATGTTAGATGGTTAGATGTAGATCTATCTAGTAGCTATTATTTTCATTTGTCTATGCATTGAAATATGGATGTGGTACTCCATGGTTGTAAGAAAACTTGGAATAAAGAATATAACCATTTTCACATAACCCATAATAAATCTGAATCAATTATGCAATTGAAATCCACATGCAAGAGAATAGAAAACATACCTATAAAAATTGTGACACAAGATATACCCTAGGAAACCCTCATTGAGGGAAAAACCCAGCCTCCGAAAGCATCCATCACCATGTATTATTCAACAAAAAATACCATTGCAATACAACCATGGAAGCCTTCAAAACCATAGCCACAACTGAGCAATCCATGTGAACAAGCATAAATCCACACATCCCGTGCCATGCTTCCAATCTTCGCAAATGCTCCCTTAGCTAGCCTGTCAAGCCTTGTCCCACTCAACTCTTTCCCTTTTTTCCTTCTTCTTTTTCTCACTACTAACAAAAACTACCCTTGTGGCTGCTTATATAGTAGCAAGTCCCACAAAACCACCAAGCGGTATTACATAAACCATGTGCTACCTAACCCATTGATACCACATTTAATATTGGAAATTTAATTCTCTTCCCCTAATATTGAATATTTACATGAAATATTATCACAATGTTAAATACAACTCATCAAGTATATTCCATGAGAATCTTTACATGTTGTGTGTCTATCTAGGTGCAACATTACATAATAAAATAAAATAATACAATTTAACAATATTATGCAATGTGTGCAACACCCATTATCTCAACAATCTCCCACTAGTTGTATACATTGCATAGGGTCAATCTATAGCCACATAAATGAATAAGGGAACAATCCCTCCCAACACATCCACCATCATGGATCAAAGTACATCATGTGTTCCATCCTAGTACTTGCAACAAAATCAAAGTATCCAATATCTCAAACATGAATGATCTCACCTCCTATTACGCTACTGCCACCAAACATACATAGAAGCCAACCAAAAAGAAAGCCACCCAACCTGTCACATTAGAAGATCATAAAATCCTATACCAATTGAAATGCCAAGCACAAAAGCCTAATCCAAGGGTAATCACATGTGCCCGTAGTTGTCAAAATATCCATAGCTGAAATAGCACCCACAAAAAGTGCCAAACCCATCCAATTATCCATACCTCCAAAGGTATACCAAGTGAATCTCACATCATCAACATATCCAATCTATAACCCACAATCATAGGTATCAAGAGCAATACCTATCACATATATAACATAAAGCTCCCACTGCAAAAGACAATATCAAATCTATAACCAATCCACTCACAACATCTCAAAGAAGTGAATCCATGTAGTATCAAGGACATCCAAAACACATATACCAATATCCTATAAGAACAACTCTCATAATAAATCTCCAACGCTCTTCCAAATTCTCCACAACCAACAGAGAAAAGAGATAAAGGAATAACCATGCCATCTCTCATATGACATACATGAGCATAAACCAGTGATCACAATCTCCAACCAATCTCAAATCCAATGTAAAAAAAAAAATGAACATCTAGGAAGATAACTAAGACCAAAGAGAAACCATGTAAATCATAACCTATATCATGTCCTTCTACACATACCTCTAGATGTAAACTGTACAAGTATGATCTCCTCCATAAAACCCTAACCAAGAAGCCTCCACAACACCCAAACCATACCATATAAATGATCATGAATGTAAGCCTCTCACAAGAAAATCAAAGTCATAAACCATTCCTAATCCAAAGAATATGCCCAATATTAAACCATCTCCCAAAATTAACTAATATAACACCATATACAAATGGAGATAACCAATGCTAAACCATCTCTCAAATGAACCCTCTAGAGCTAACTCATGTACTGTAGCTCAAGATCCATATCCACGAAAGACAAGCATAAATATAATGCACCTGTGAGCAAAATGGGCTATACCTCTCAAGTAGCAAAATTGTCGAGTAGCCAAGAGTGGGGAATGAGAATGCTCATCAAGATATCCAAGTCTCCAACCAAGACTCATCTAATGACAATCTCCTCTCGAGTCTGTATTAGGTGAATGCCTAGGAGACATTTTGTTGAAACTGTCAACCGTCCCAACAAATAATTTTTTGATCCAAGAGAAATCAACATCACCATTGTCTCTAGGTATCCATGACCACTTGAAACCAACCAATATATGCCGACTCCAAATGCAACATAGTAATGAACTATCCAACTTATGATCAATGTATTCAATACTAAAAACCTAAACCAAGATCAATGTCAAAGTTCCAACCATGGCCTTAGGAACATAAATATGACAACATGATCCAACCATCTCAACCAAAGAGATAACATGCTCCATATGAACATACTATAACATGTCAAAACTCTAAATGCATATCAAGAGTATACCATGACATAAAATGAAACTATCCCTATGCCAAGGATAACATGCCAAATGAAAGCATAAACCAAACCTTTATCAAGAACCTCATTAGTCCTCAAGATGCAACCATCTCCACACACCATGAAGAAAAAACATCTATACATATCATGAAGAACTATCTTCACACACCATGAAGATAACCAAGAACCTCGTGAGTCCTTAAGATCTAACCATCTTCACACACCATGAAGATAATCAAGTGCACAATGCAAATGTCAAAGACGCTTTTGTAGCAGCAGGATCTAAGACAAGCCTCCAACATCCACAAACACTCAATAAATATATCAATGCCAGAAAAAACTCCCACTCAACTATAGTAAAAAGTCACCTATGCCATCATAAAATCCATCTCCTACATGAAGATCCTCTAGGTCTCATCATTGTCACAAGCTCTGACTAAACTTTATATCCAAGCTATCCATGACATCCTGTATATTCAATCATATCATGCCAAAATCCATGGCACCATGATCACATCCTTGAACTAGGAAACTAACTCTCAATATGTCCAACCTGTTAGCATAAAATAGTTAAACACAAACTTTCACAATGACTATACCTAGTAAAAACAACTCATCCCTTCTACATGAAGACAAATCAATAAATCATATGACTTAGGGCATAGAAAACTCAAATCCAAGCCACCGATCTGAATATGCATCAATAATGCAAGATCAATGGGCAAAGACAACTCATAACCAAACCATAAATGCAACCTATAAGTATAGATTGCTTACAATTTTGCACAACTTGTAGACCCAAAAATTTATCATACATATCCAAACCAAACACTGATAACCATATCATCATGAGACCAATCTAAAATATGAATTAAGTATACAATGACAACAAATCTTAAATCTCCAAAATGTACAATGTCGTAAACTCACAATGCTACCATAGTCAATATATATCATAAATTATTTAGATTAATATATCACCAAATAAACCATGCCAAAACTACAAAAAATCTAAACCAATATGTAGAGCTCTCTAAGAGCTTTTCATTGACTACTTGAAATCCAAAATCTAACTTTGTATGCCCAAGTTATGCCCTAATCTGTGCTCAAAGTAAACAACATCTAACATTCTGGCTCTTAAAACCTGAAAAAATTTCAAAATCATAGAACTAAACCTATACCAAGTTCTAGTACTTTGAATTAGATTTCCAACGCCTATAAGAAGTCTAAAATCTGATATCCTAAGAGAAATTCATGACTATTTTACTAAGATAGTCTTTTTACCATTTTCAACACATTTTTTTCTTTGGTGATGAAAATTCTGATGAGATTAAATTTGATAGCCATCACATGCTAAAATTAAAAAACTCTTTCATTTCCTCTAAACACATCCAAACTAGGGCATATTATATATCAAAATTTATAGAAATGTTGATCCAGATCTAATGGTGATGTCTGATTTTGCTTAGGAGGTCATTTTTGCAAGCTCCTTCTAAAAGCCTCATTTAAATGAAACATCTAAAAAACCCATTTTTCGACAATTTCACATGCCCAAAACCTACCAATATCCCATCATAACAAGAAACCCAAAACCCTTAGATTTGCAATAAAAAACTCATATGTCTTGCCCTTTTTTTTATCCTCTTATGCATTCCTATGGATTCAATCTAGGGTTACGACAATAAAACCATAGCTCTAATACTACTTGTAAGAAAACTTTCAATAAAGAATATAACCATTTCCATATAACTCATAATAGATTTGAATTAAATATGCAAATGAAATCCACATGCAAGAGAATAGACAACATACCCACAAAAATTGTGACACAAGATATACCCTAGGAAACCCTCATTAAGGGAAAAACCTAGCCTCAAAAAGCATCCATCACCATGTATTATTCAACAAAAAATACTATTGCAATACAACCATGGAAGCCTTCAAAGCCATAGCCACAATCAAGCAATCCATGTGAACAAGCATGAATCGACACATTCCATGCCATCCTTCCAACCTTCACAAATGCTCCCTTGGCTAACTTGTCATGCCTTGTCCCACTTGACTCTTTCCCCTTTCACCTTCTTCTTTTTCTCACTCCTAACAACAACTACCCTTGTGGCTACTTATATAGTAGCAAGTCCCACAATACCACCAAGTGGTATTACATAAACTATGTCCTACCTAACCCATTGACCTCACATTTAATATTAGAAATTTTATTTTTTTCCCAATATTAAATAATTACATGAAATATTATGACAATGTTACAACACACCTCATCAAGTATATTCCATGGGAATATTGACATGTTGTGCATCCATCTAGGTGTAACTTTACATAATAAAATAAAATAATACAATATAACAATATTATGCAATGTGCATAAACCCCATTATCTCAACATTGGTGTGGAGGAAATTTATTTCCTATCTTTTTACTTTTATATTTTTTGGCTTATTGATTTGTATCCTTGTGTGAAATTATACTTTCTCACACTCAAATGCAAATGTTCACATGGTGTTGGGTTCCTCACATGGCTTGTGGTAAATCCTCACATGAAACCCCACACTAGTTTGGGTGTTTTGGCTATTGGTCCAAGCATGTCTTGACATGAGATGGTGTTTCCTCATGTGGCTCAGTATACTTTCTTATGCAAAGAGGTACTTCCTTGTGCAAGATTGTCATATGTTATTCTCTTGCATGAAAAACAGGGGGCATCTCTACTATTTTTCAAAGAATGCAATTTGAACTTTTAAGTACCCTTTAGGAATGCTAA
This sequence comes from Cupressus sempervirens, assembly GCA_028749045.1. Classification (NCBI taxonomy): domain Eukaryota; kingdom Viridiplantae; phylum Streptophyta; class Pinopsida; order Cupressales; family Cupressaceae; genus Cupressus; species Cupressus sempervirens. The sequence goes on along the minus strand of CM053784.1, from coordinate 175,964,884 downwards.
TGGTTCCATGATTCATTAGATCAAAGATTTTGTGTTTTGATGTCATCTTGGGTTTTCATTCTTCAGTTTTGTTGTGTCAGTTAGGTTGTAGTGTTTGGAGACCTGTTGGTTGTTGGGATTGTTGGTGAAGTCTTCCATTGTAATCTTTGTGATCCCTATATGATGTTGTAATGTGCATTCATACTTGTAAAAAAAAACATCTTGGCTTCTATTGAATCCTTGTTCCAAGAATCTCCAATCAGGGCATTACAAAGTTTCTCACCCCTTCCAAATTTGCAACTGGGGAAAATGTCTCTCCATAATCATTTCCTTCCTCTTGTGCACATCCCTTACAAACCAATCTTGTTTTATTCCTTATGACTTCACCTTTCTTATTCAACTTTCTTTTGAATGCCCTCTTGGTTCCAATCACATTCCTATCCTTTGGCCTTGGTACCAATGTCCATGTTTTGTTCTTCTCTATTTGATCAATCTCCTCATTCATTTCTCTAATCCAATCTTCATTCTCCATTGCATCTTTGACTATTTTTTTCTCAAACTCACATAGTAGACATGTATCATTCTTCAAGTTGTTTATTGTCATGATCGAATCTTTTTCTCCAATGATTTGATTAGGTGTGTGGTATCTTCTCACATATTTTTCTAAGACACTTTCAAATCTTTTTTCTCCTTGTTGTAGTCCACTTGGTTCAACTTTCTCATCTTCTCTAGGTATCTATTGCTATAACTCGACTTCCTCTATCTGGTGTTCCATCTCCTCTCTTGTGACTCAACTCCTATAGCTTGATGTTTGGTAGCTTGCTAATGCTCAAAAAAATTCTCTACTATTGGTCGACAGTGCCTGTCTATTAATACTTGATAGCATCTTTCTCTTGTTCAAGTAAAGTACTTGGTTCTCCTTCATAGATGTATACAAAGTTTATGTAGTTTTTAGGTTCCTTCTTGCAATCTTCTTCATTCTTTTTTGCATATTCATCACCTCTATCATTTGCACTTGTCAAAATTTTGTTAGTGTTCATATTCAAACACTTATATGCCTTGATTTTAGTGGAATATCTAAGAATATACCTTCATCACTCTTTGCATCGAGTTTTCCACTCCTTGCATCTTTCAATATATAAAACTTCCAAATACTTTAAAATATTTTACATTTCATATCATAGTTAAAAAGGGGTTTTCTTTGTACCTTTCTTGACTTGAACTTGGTTAAGTGTATAAACAACATTACTTAAATATTATCTTCAATAGTTTTGTGAAATATTCTTTTCCATCATCAGTGCTCTTCCATAGTAGATGATTGATCTAAATCTTTGTTCAGTTATCCCATTTTGTCATGGAGTCCTTAGTGCTGACATTTGTATTTTTATTCCTTTGTCATTGCAAAATGTATTGAAATCCTTTGATATGAATTCAACTCCTTTATTTAATCTCAAGAATTGTAAACTCTTACTTGTTTGTGTTTCAACTCTAGCTAAATACCACTTAAACTTTTGAAAATCATTAGATTTGTCTTTGAAAAATATCATAGTCATCATTTTAGAGAAATTATCAACAAATAGGATAAAGCACTTATGACCATAATAAATCTATACTACAATAGAAATCAGTATGAACCAACTCCAAAGCACTAGCATAAGAGTAGATCTTGCTCTTGAAACTAGACTTTGTCATTTTTTCCATTTGACATTGTTTGAACATCATTTTATTAGGTTTTCTCAATCTTGGTAATCCTCTTACTCTTTCCATCTTACTAATGCTTACCAAATTATCAAAGTTCACATGACACAACCTCTTATACCATAACAAAATATCTTCAAATTGTGCAAATAAGCATGTATTTTTTAGATAGGTCTAGATAGAACAAGTTATCTCTTGTTTTGTCTCCACCTCCAATCAATTTACTAGTAGCATCATAGATTTTTGCCTTCTTCTTTTGAAATTCAACTCAGTAGCTTGAACTATTTAGCCATGCCACACTCAACAAAGTAGATTTTAGTCCATCAACCCAATATGCATTTCCACATCTAATCTTGTCATTTAATATAATAGATCCTTTACCTTTCACACAACATGTTGCATCATTTCCAAACTTAACATAAATTACATTATAGTGTCCTAGCTTTTCAAACTTACTTGTATCACTAGTCTTATGATGTGAGAAACCACTATCAATTATCCATTTATCATTCTTAATCACTTGTGAAATAAGAGAAGTTTCCTAAAACTTTTCATCTTCATCAGATTCTTCTTTCATTCACCATAAGCAACTTCTTCATCATGTTCATTAGACTCACTTTTAGAACCATCTTCTTCAACAATGTAACAAGACTTTTTACCTTTTCCCTTGTAGTCTTTGTTACCTTGCTTGTCTCTATTGTCTCTCCCTCCTTACTATTTCTTGTCTTTCCTTTCCTCATTTTCATCTCTGTTAGGACACCTTGTAGCAATATGACCAACTTGTTACACATAAAACATATCATAGGAATTTTATCTTTATATTTGCCTTTCCCTCTTGGTATCCTTCTTTCCAATAATGCTTCTAGATCATCAAGAGCATCATCTAATTCACTATCACTGTTCACAGGATTAATTTTTGAGCTTTTCTTTCTTTTGGATCCATCTAGGTTTAGTTGAGAATTGAAAGCACATTCTACACTAGAAGATGTATAATTATCAAAATTTGACAATTCAAATGCAATGAGTCTACCAATTAGACTATCTAGGGTTAGATCATTACTAGGTGCACATCTCACTTCTTGTATCACAAATACTCTAATGAAATAAACATGAAGTAAATTTCTTAATACCCAATAGGTCACAATCTCTTCAGGTATGTCTACTCCAAAACCTCTAATTGAATTCACCACCTCTTTGATTCAGCTAGAGTACTAGGCAATAGTTTCACCATCTTTCATTCTCATGTCATCAAACTTTCCTCTCAAACTTTTAGCTTTATTACTTAACACATTTTTTTCTCCTCCATGAATTGTGCCAACTTCTCCCACATTTTCTTGTATTAGTTCAATCCTTCACATCATCAAACTCATCATAACATAGGGAAGATGCCAAATCTATCATCATTCGATTATGCTCCTACTCTTTGATTTTCTCAATTGTCATGGGTCTAGGTGCCTCTATGTATTCAGTGTCCAAGTAGTATAGTGCATAATCTCCAACTCCATATAGATTCAATCTCATCAAATGTTTCCATGCTATGAATTTCTCTTTGGTCAGCTTAGGTACCTCTCTCTTTTACATCTCGATCTTTAGCTTAAGTCCCTTCAAACTTTCTTTACAAGTACCTAAACTCTGAAACCAATAGTTAGAATGAGTGGAATAAATGAGAGGGGGGATGGAAAAATTAGTTATCCTTAGGTCTAGATGTACCAATTAAAATTTTAACAACTTCAACCAACTTATTCAATCTCTTAAATCTACTCAACCAATATACAAATTCATAAATAAGCCAAATTATTTATATCAACACTTAGCTCTTTGTTTAGTGTATGCCAAATAATAGAAACATATAATAGTAAATAAAAAGAAATATGAAATTAACATTCAGAGAAGTATGAGACTAGGATTTAACAAATAAAATCAATTTGTGAAAAACCACTAAGTAACATGCTTCCACTTTTTACTCTTTAGAAGTGAGCTTGAATAAGATACAACCTTGTTAAAGATTACAAAACACACTATTAGATGTGACCCTATTAAAGGATTTAATCATTCTGTTAAGAGTGGCCTTGTGAGAGGTATTTAAAACATTCCATCAAAATGTCACCTTGATTAAAGCATTTACAATATGGTTGTTAGGTCAACCTTGATTAAAGGATTTTATTGCCACAATGGCTAGAAAGTAACAACTATGTTGATATGATAAAACGCAACTCACTTTGCATGTTCAGATCTTCATTCCTTTTATTCTTGGTTCATTATATGGTCTTCATCACATTATCCATCTCTAATAATGTTGAAAACACTTCAAGAATACTCATTTTTGCCAACTTCTCACTTTCCTTTGCAACTTTGTTCTTTTTGGAATTAACAATGGAAAAGTAAGTTTTGAGAGGGGAGGGGGGTGGGGTGAATCAACACTTAAAACTTCAACCTAAAAAATAATTAACCTAACATCCATCTCATTACTTAGCATGTAAACTAAAGTAACTATACATCACATCCATAACATAAAGAAAATTCAACACAACAAAAATAATTTGGTTTCCTAGAAACCTGTTAGCTATTTTCCCCTCTTGCTAAAATTCATATTTCATATTTGGAAAAATGCCTGATGATCATTCAAATATTTGAAAATTCAAACATTAGGGCATGCAAAAGTAATATCTTTAAAACCTTGGCTTATACCTTTTTCCCTATATGGCTATGCAATTTAATATTTTACAGGCCCGTATCTTCTTATCTGTTAGATCAAAAAAATCCATGGTTGTTTTTTTGTTGTTACCAAAAATTGCACATCTTTTAATTCATATGACAAAGCAACAACGTGCCATGTAGCATCATGGGCCCCTGATCAACAAGTTTTCATTCACCGTTAGCTCAAAGATTATCTACAGTTGTCATTATGTCACTATGCAGAGATGTGAGGAAGTTATTTTATGTGACATAATGAGAGCTTGACATGTGGAATTTCTAAGGTCACTTCTCTTGTAGACCACAAAGTAGACTAGTGTTAGAACTTGTCAAACCAACATGGGTATGTCAGAGCAGCATGGCAACATGATAGGTTTTGATTGGTCAATGATGCTGCATTTTTAGGTGGGCTAAGTTTTTCCTTGCCTTCATCGTTTGATTGCATTAGTTATTTAGCTGACCTAAGTTAAGGTTCTGAAGATGCAATTTCCTTTACTTCAAACAGTTTCTGTAAGTTGGGGTAACCATGTGTTGGGTGCTGTAATCATGTGATGGTCAGTTTTAAGTAGTGATGGTGTAATAAAGGGAAGATCTCTAGTGTTTCAATGATTTATTTTGTAACATTAGATTTTCAATTTCTACGACCAGTGCATGATCACAAGGAGCTAAGGAGAAATTGTAGTTAGAGTTGTGATCAAGTAATTTTCTTTGCTTCACTTGGTCACAAGGTTAAGAGGCTAACTTCAGGTTAACGTAGCAATGTCATGAATACAGTAAGGATCATGGTCTTTGCAAGGATTCCATGGTTAGAAGAAGATGCTGACATTAAGCTATGAAGTAGCAACTAGCAATTTACTATTGATGTTTGCAGTTTTGCATGGATAAACAATTTATGAAGCAACAAGGTGTTGAAGCTACAATAGAATAAGGTGGTCAAACCTATGAAGACTTTATAGGGTGGTAGAAGGAAATAAAACTATTGGGCCACATGGAAGATTCTTTGAGTTTCTTCATTGAATTGCTAATTTTTTAGGGTTTTGACACATTAAAAGGGTTTGGAAAGGGAAAATAATGGAGAAATCCAATCTTGGATCGATAACAACCACTTTGCAGTTCTCCCCATGCACAGTTATGGCTAGGGCTTTCTCTCTTACCATCTAGTGGTTCATATTTCTCCATTCTATATTGATGGCCACCACTTTTGTCCCTTCCAAGATTGAATATGTGTATGCAGATCAGATTTTTGCATATGGGTGCGTAGCTAAGAAAATCCTTTTTTATTAGCATTGATGTATCTCTACAACTTGTTAATAGTGGTTGATTTTTTGTCTTCCAATAGAAGTTATCTTAATTATGCCTAAGCTACAAAGATAGATTTTGTAATCTTTGTAAGGGTTGATCTTTCTCTAATTCTTTAGTATTGCTTCCCCATGCATACTACTATAATTTTGTGTGCCTTTGACCCATTGTAATTCTCTACCTCATCTCTTTTAGACATTAACACATTGTGCAAGACTTCTTTGCCTATAATTAATGTTCTTGTCTATATTATGCAACTATATGATTGTATCTATTTTGGCATTTGAATGATATTGAGTGAAGTTTCTTCCAATAGCATTCTTGTTTTTTTTGATCTACATGTGGTTGTTAGATTAAACAAGGTTTGAATCTGTATTCTTTGAGATTATAACTAGTTAACTGTACATTTATGAGTTAGAATAGGTAGAATTTCTTTCTTGCATCTCCTTCTCCCTTTTCCTCTCCAAGTGTAGTTGTTTCTCTAGAGACTCAACCTCAAAGTTCAAGTCCCACAAATTGGAGCTTATTTCCATGTTTCACAAGGTTGTCCTTAACAAAAAACTTTGAAAAAGGGTGCTAAATTTTGTGACAATATTTTTTTGGTATGCTTGGTGAAATAATCATATTAGAAAATTACAAGTTCATTGGTGTCAAAGAAATATTTCATGGTCATGATGAAGAGATAGTAATTCCTTTAGTGTTTAAGCCTTCAAGAGGCTCATTTTTCAAGTACTTGGTGACTCCAAACTTCAAATACATCTTGTTCTAGACCTAGTTGCTATGATTCATGCTCACATAAGAGCATTGTCTAGAGGTAATTTTCAGTATTTAGAGCTTTCATTTTCAAATCCTAGAAGAAATAAGTCTAGATTATCTCTATTGCTAGTTAGGAGCATTGAGGAGATAAATACACCTACTAGATCCATCTCTACCCCTTCTGCTAATAGATCCCAACCTAGAAATCCATCTGCTCATATCAATAGCCCACTTGTTTATATGGCTAGAGCTCCTTTACCACCTTTAATGGTGGAAGTCCTCTCTTATTGGATCAAAGACATGACATACTAGTATCAACATTAAAAAGTATCCCTAATTTTACTGGTGAAGCTTCCACCTCCCCCATTGAGCATATTTAGGAAGTATCAAATGTTTGTAATATTCATGGCATCATTGAAGATAGTGTAGCAGTTAGGCTTCTAGCCTCATCCTTGAAAGGAACAACATTGAAATGGTATAGAGGTTTTCCTCATAACTCTATAATAGATTTGGATGGGTTAGGAGAAGCCCTATGAAACCATTTTGAGGATAAAAGTGACTATCTTTCACTTTTAGAGATATTGACCACTATCAAGAGAGTCCCCCATAAATATATGATTGATTTTAATTATAGATTTTGAAAGACATGGGATATTATACCCACTTTAGTTAAGCCTTCTCCTAGTAATACTTTCTTGTATTACCTTAGAGCCTTTAATAGTGATATTTCTACCACTCTACAATCCATGGGGGGAGACACCTTACCTAATGCCTATGAAATTGTCATCAAGGAAGAGAATATACTGATATAAGAAAGAAAATTGTCTCCAACACCTCCTACGCCCTTCTTCCCAAATATGCCTAATCGTAGACCTCTAGTAGCCCCTATTCCCAGTGCTTCCAAAAGCTAATCTCTTGTTATGACTGCGTTAGCTTCCACATATTCAAGTGAGTTTGGAGAGTTGAAGGACATGATTTAGGCCCTCATGTTGATTAATTAGAAATTGGAAGATTAGGATTCTAAGATTGGCAAGAAGTTGCAAGACCAAGAAAAGAAGCTAGAGGACAATTTCTTAGTGGTCCAAAAGATGGGTAACAAGGTAGTGACTATAGAAAGGTAAAAAGTTCAAAATTTTAGGCCCCCCAACCTTATTTTCAAAACCCTACTTATAATAGGCTCATCAATTAAATACTTCTACAAAAAATGCAAACCCAAATCCAGTGAGGGCATTAGATCCTCAAAATGATCTTGCTTAGATCAACACTTTTGTCCCTCCTTCAATTATTCATATATTTATTATATGTGCCAAAGGGAAGAAGCATACCTAGCATTGACCATAGAAGATTCATATGTTGGACAACAATATGATGACCCTCAGTCTACTAATGCTACCTATTGCAATGACCGGGTGATTTTTCTTTCATGAATCATCAAGTGGAGGAACATTGTAATGTAAACTAGGATTCTATTGCTCACAACACTAGGAGCAATAGAAGAGTTGTTGAGGATGCTACTTCTCACCCTAATTAGGATTCAACATCAAATGTAATACCTCATGTACAAGTAGTGAATGATCAAACCAATGCTCCTCAACAACAAAGACAAAATAATAATAGAGGAGATGTGAATGGCCCTCAAGTTATTCCATCTCAGCCTCCTATACATGTAGCTCCCAAGGCTTCTACTAAAGCACTTAATGTCTCATGTAGTGTGTTAGAATAGATGAAGAAGAAAAATGTGAATATTACCATGTGGGATGTTGTTGCTATTGTACCCGTGCAAAAGAAGTTGCTACAATGAGAATTGGAGAGCATTGAACCAAAGGATTAGCCACCTAGCATGGAGAGTGCCACAAGTCTTGTACAACCATCAAAGGAAGGAGAAATGATTAAAAAGGTTAGACCTCCTCTATTTTATGTTTCTCTATTTATAGGGGATAAGCTAGTACAAAATTGGATGATTGATTTAGAGGCTAGCAGTTCAATGATGCCTAAGTGTGTTGTTGATGCTCTAGAAATGAAATATGAGCCAATTGTTAGGGATGTATTACAGTTGGATGGTAGTATTTTCAAGACTATAGGAATCCTTAGGCATGTTGAAATGGACCTACATGCATGCCCTAGTTATACTATTAAACAAGATATATCAGTTGCTGAGGTCAAATGACACTTTGCCATTTGTCTCTCAAGAGATTTCACTACCCAAATAGGTGGCTACATATCTTTTGATTGGTCATACATATTTTTTAGAACAAGATATGGAACAAAGGCTTCAATTAGAGTCAAGCCTCTATACCTCCACCATATTGAGCCCTACACACAAAATCTCATCAATATGAATTGTACTATTGTAGAAATAGATGAAAATGATATAGTAAATGAGCTCGCTACTTCCCTAGTAGAGACACCTAATTTTCTCTTAGATGAATGGGCTAATGCATATTAATTTGATCCTATATTAGAAACCCTAGAGATAGACCTTGGTACATATTGTATATTTGAAAAGGATACTCTTGTCCCCAACCTTATGAAGACCAAAGAAGATAAAAGTGGGATATGGAATATATTTTTTGATGGATCAAGTAATAAAAATGGATTAGGGGCTGGTGTGGTGTTGATTTCTCTTTCACTAGAAAGGTACTACTTCTCCTTTAGGCTCCAATTCAATTATACTAATGATGTGGCTGAGTATGAATCCTTAAATCAAGGTCTCCTACTTGTTCAAAAAAGAGGAACTCAAGCCTTACGTTTATATGGGCATAGTGAGTTGGTGGTTAATTAGGTGATAAATTAGAATGCCACCAATAATGGTATTCTCAAGTCTTACAAACATAGAGTTTGGGATTTTCTTGAAGGTCTAAATGCATTTAATATTCAAAGAATCTCTAGGAAAGAGAATATATATGCTTATAGACTTTAGCAGTGGGTTCTTCTTATGACATACCAAGGAGCCTTGGAGATGAAAAGAAGCAACAAATCAAAGTGGTGGTTAGGCCTACTATTCCTGAAAATAATGCCAACTGGAAAGTGTTTGATTTTGATGAACAAATTGAAAGTTTCTTGTAGAATGAAGTAGAGTTTTTAGAGAGAAATCATTCAAGGTTGCATAACTAGTATAAAGATCAAATCATCAACCTCAGTTCCAATAAGTTGCCTAAGGGTCTCATTAACTTAGAGAGCATCTTCAATCCTAATGACCAAGCAAGAGATAATGGCATGAACTTAGCTATTGACAAAGATGATCACATACTAGTCATGGTTGTTGATGGAAAATCCTTAAACATGGGAAAGGTATGTATTGAAGTAGAACAAGGAAATTTCATTCCTATATGTCATGAATTCAATGATATATTTTCTTGTACATATGATGATTTAAAGGGTTTTGACCCAAGTCTATTTCAAAGTACCATAAATTTATTTGATAATGTCAAGCCTATTAGGCAAAAGTAGGGGCTAGTGAATCCCAAGATTGAGCCATTAATGAGAAAGGAGCTATCTAATTTGATTCAGACTAATATCATCTTCCAAATTAAACATTCATTATGGGTAGAAAACCTTGTCCCTATTAGGAAGAAGAGTGGAGAAATTAGGTTTTATGTATACTTCAGAGACCTTAACCAAACCTCCCTTAAGGATCACCATCCACTCCCTTCCATGGAGCATATATTGTCTAAGGTCAATAGTTTAGAGAGGCTCTCATTTCTTGATAGATTCTCTAGTTATAACCAAGTGGTGGTCAAAGAGGCCAACAAATACAAGATTGCATTCACCACAAAGTGGGGCACCTATGCCTATAGTAAAATTGCTTTTTGGATAACTAATGTAGGTGCCACTTTTTATAAGGAAATGGAGATGGCCTTTAAGAATATGATTGAAACATTTGTGTTGGTATACCTTGATGATATCATAATGTATTCAAAGAATGTATTAGATCATTTGGGCCATCTTAGACAAGTATTTATCAGATGTAGAGAGTATGGTGTGTCACTGAATCCAATCAAGTGTGTTTTCATTACCAATCAAGGGAAATTGTTAGGTCACATCATATCTCAGGATGGGTTGACCATTGATCTAGAGAGAAAAAGGGTGATACTCTCTCTCTCTCTCTCTCTCTCTCTCTCTCCCCCTACTCACAAGAAAGGGTTGTAAAGTTTTTTTGGTAGGATAAATTTTGTGAGAAGATTTATTCCTAATTCGCCACCATGATGAAACCCCTTACAACTATGCTTAAGATGAATATGAACCAAGGAATGGAAAGAAAGTTTTGAAGAGATCAAGATAGCCATATCCTTAGCCCCTACTCTCACTGATCCAAATTTTGAAAAGGATTTCACTCTTTGTAGCTTAGGTGGTGAGTCAAGCATTTCTACTGTTTTCGCTCAAAAAAATGATAAGAATGAAGAAAACCCATAGCCTTCTTTAGTGAAGGGCTTAAAGAGTATGAAGACAAATATAGTTATGTGGAGAAGCAAGCCCTTTCAGTCATAAGAGCTTTGAATAAATTTAGGCACCTTCTATCTCATAACAAGATCCATTTGCTAGTGCCTCATGCTAGTATGAAGGACTTTATTAAAAAAAAAAGATATTTGTGAGAAGAGAGATAGATAGGTTACTAAGGTAATGGAGTATGATGTGGATATCTAGATCACCAAGTTGGTAAGAGAGAAAGGATTGTTTAAAAAAATGATCTCATCTTAGGAGGCAAATGAAAAAGTTGCTATGGTATCGACAGAACACCAAGAATTAGAAAATGATAATCCAAGGAATTTAGTGGATGACATGATGACCTTCTTGTCAGGCAGTGGATATCCTCATGGATTAGATAGAGCTAAAAGAAGATAGTATAGGTTGCAGTCAATTTCTTATGCCATAGTTGATGGTATCCTTTTTGGGATGGATTTCAATGGAGCCCTATTGAGATGTATTTATATAGACCAAGCTAAAAGAGTGATCAAAGAGCTTCATGATGGTCTTAATGGTGTCCACTTTTCAACAAGGACAACTGCAGTGAGGATCATGAGAGTTGGTTACTACTAGCCATCCTTGTTCCATGATTGTCATAGGTATGCGAGAAAGTGTGAAAACCATGCTTTCTTTTTGGGTAAGCAGAGACTTGTGGTTCTTCCTCTCCACCCTATTCAAGTTGATCAACCATTTTCTCAATGTAGATTGAATTTCATAGGCTCGATGAATCTTGTTGATCTTAGATTGGTTTTGACAAGTGAGTGTCAACACACATAAGCCATTTACTTAGTTCATGCCAAACTAGTAATACATGCCAAGCATAACATGTAAATATTAGACCATGTCAAGTTGTAATTAGTTCCAAGTCACTCATATGCTGAGAAGATAGACCATGCCAAGTGGTTCAAGTGCCGAGTAAATAGTGGATGCTGAGTAGTACATGGGATGAACCTATATGTGGATTCCCTATGCAATTACATGTAGCCAATCAAAAAATGGGTAGGTTTAAGCATAAAAATAGATGAATCCCAGCCGTAGATTCATACCTAACACTAAGCCACCTAAGTATTCTTAAGGAGGATTAAGCCCTAAATTCTTTATGAGTGTACAAGGGGTGAATGATTGAATTGAAAGAGAAAACAAGATAGTTTGCAGAGAATTCAAGGTGACTTAGAAGTAAGAGTGAATTGCAGAATTAGTTAGACAAGAACACAAGATAGAGAAGGATACAACATTGATACATTAGATTGTGAAAGATCAATCAGACATTGTGTAGAGGTGATCTATCATCAGGCAAGCAAGTGCCAACTGTAGGATCTATGCTAAGACATTTTAATAGGTGATTTTAATTAAATCTCTTGACAAAGTAGTCCTAAAAGGCTATATTCAATCCTTTAATAGGGTGCTTACTTAATTGTAAGTTGAAGTCCTCTAACCAAGAACACTTCTAACAAGGTGTTGAAATCCTCTAACAAGGTGGGACTTAACAATATTTGTAAGCCTTTAACAGGGTAGGCCTTTCATATGGTAGATCATGATTTATGGTCAAACCATTGTAACCTTAATTGGATACAATTTATTGTTGTAGTAGTGAAGATTTTTGGATTTCATCTGCACCCTAGTTTTACCTTCTCACTTGGAGGGTTTCTAGGTAATCATATTTGGTGTTATGTGTATTTGATTACATGTTTACATGATTGATGAATATGCTTTACATGTTATTTCAGTATATTAATGCATGTGATGTATGAATGGTGAAAGTTTTATGAGTCCAAGTTTAAACGCTTAATTCACCCCCCCTCTTAGAATTTTACTCTCTTCCCACTTGTAACTCCAACAATTGGTATCAGAGCCAAGTTCTTTGATAAAGAAGCTTTACAGCTTAGAGGAAAGATCTTGAAATGGAAGTCTACAAGTTGGGAAAGACCATTGAGAACTAGGAGATTGAGATACATCTCATACTACATCAACTGAATGAGGCAAGCACTAGTACATTTGGGCTCATTTTTTGACCTTTATTGGTCAAAATTTTGACCCATTTTTTGACCAAACTTCGACCAAATTTGACCAATGAATTGGTCGATAATTTTTTGGTCAAAAATTTGACAAACCTACTAGATGGTCAAAATTTTGACCAATACATTGGTCTAAAAATGTTGAATTTGTTAGGTCATTTTCTGCCATTCATTGGTCGAACTTTCGACCAATGCTTGGTAGAAATCTGTAGGACATTGGTCAAAATTTTGACCAATGCATGGTAGAAAACTAGATGGCATTGGTCGAAAACTTTTTGGTCCAAAATTCAACCATCCAGTAGGTTGGTCAAAATTTTGACCAATATGGTGGTCGAAAAATGTTGGAATTGTCAGCACATTTTTTGCCATTCATTGGTCAAACTTTCGACCAATGCTTGGTAGAAATCTACAGGGACAACGATATCATTGACCCACTTCCCATGTACTAGGTATGAAGATTTTTGATCGTGAGATTGAGCTGGGATCAAAGGGTGGCGTTGACTCGCTCTGAAGAAGTGCTCGGAAGTTAAGTCTAGCGAGTTAGTGAGTGTGGCCCACCATTGTTGAAGTAAAATTGTTGTCCACAAGATCAAGTCTAGATTGACGATGCTTATTGACTCCCTATAAAGAGATGTGAAAAAATTAGATATAGAAAGTTAATGAGCAATGGACCCACCATTGTGTTCTTAAAGGCTGTTTCAATTGTCTACCACATGATTAAAGTAAGATCAATGATCATCACTAGCTTACTGTGGAAAGGTGCTCAAGAATTATGTATAACGAGTTAGCGATTTGATGACACATGTCCGTAGTCATCCATGGGCCCGATTTGAAGTGCCAACCTTGAAGGAAAGGTACAGGTGGAGGTGTTTTATTGGCTTGACTGCCAATGTGTTAAGAAGAAAGCTGAGTCAGCTTAGTTGTCATTCCTAGATCATAGGATTTTTCAAGGATCAACGGCACAAGTTTAAAAAAGAAAGTGTGATGGCACTCTATTTTTTTGTTCGGCGCATTTATGATAAGTGAAAGCTTTGCGTGTGGGAGAAACAGAGTATAACATAGAGATTTTCATTAATTCCAGTCCCACATGAACAGAGATTGCAAATTTTCTGAGCACAAGAGCTCGATTGATTGTGTCATGTTAAGCTTGGTAAAGACATGAAACTATTCTTTTATCATTCGAGAGAAATTTTAGAAGTTCAGAGAAGAACAAGTTCAACAAGTCAAGTAAGTACTCATATTATAACCTCTGTGGCATTCTAATTCTCTCAATACTGTCAAAATGCCTCCTAAGAAACCATTCTCTGGGAAAATTAATTATATGGATAGGAATGTCCACGATGATTTATTAGAATTACTCCCAGAATCTACTATATAGCCTACACAAGTTAAAAAGTTAATTTCTTTAAACCCTAGGCTTAAAATTGGTGATGGCCTATATGACAAGGGGAACTGGGTTAAGGATGCAACAACTACTCAAACTAGCCTTATCTTGTTTAAAAAGTGGTTTTCAAAAAGAAAGTTGTTTGCCCCGCATGCTAATGTTTGGAATTTTGATTTGGAAAAGTTAGTAGTCCCAAGTGTTTTCATGGATTATGATTTTCTTGAAGCCATTGCTAAGAATTATGACCAAGCCATTAGGGTTGTAAGAAGAAAGGATGGTGTGCCTCTGGTCTCGATTAATCCTAAAGAAATTAGAGAGGTTTTTCACCTGGAACCATTATCAGACTACCATGTGCAAATCAATCTGCTAGAATTAGAGAATGAATATAAAGCAAAGAAGGATGTAATTAGGGGAGGTGCACTAAGGGCACATATTGGTACAATAGGAACTTTGCCAGTAACTATTGCCGCCTCTAGAGATCCTTTTAAGAAGAGTCTTTTCACTTCCCTAGCTGTAGAGATATACAGGACCTTATGCCAAGTTTTTGGTGAAGATGAGCAAGAATTTATGCCCATTGGTTTCATGTACATGATGGTTTAGATTTCTTCCTTCGGTGTAGATGTTATTTTTTATTTTGCTTCCTTTTTGGTTGAAGAAATTCACATTGGTTTAGTTGGGACTGCAAAGGGCAAGGTGGAAAAAACTTTTGGTCACTACTCTCTATTAATGCATATGTTTTTGTTCACAGCAGTGACATATTTTGGTAATGAGATGGAACTAAACAGAGAGGAGAATGGGGAAATACTGCCAGTCTAGTTGTGGAGTGCAAATATGACCTGGGATGCAAGTAATGCTAGTTTTGTCAGATTTGATAGATATTTTGCTGCTAAATTGAGATGCCTCATATTGAGTGACAATCCCAGAATCCCTAGGGTACTAATGAGTCTCATTAGGCCTATGGATAACCCCCATGACTTGAAAGTTTCACATAATTGGGGAGATATCATCCCCTACCCTGTTTCTACTATTTTTAGAATCTATGGTTTCAAGGGGAACCCTCATGTTTTGCCTTACCAAGTTCCTTTGAAGGTGGGAATGTCTGAAGTTTTATGGCAGTTAGGGGGAGTGGAAGAAATATTTTTGTTGAAAAGGCAATTAGGGTCAATTTTCCCTACTTGCACAGTGGCCCATCAGTTTGTGATTACAAAAGGGAGATGGATCTTTTTGCATAAAATTTTGGAGCAGTATACGATGGCTGTCTTTCATCCCCATTTTTGTGATTTTGAGGGATTTTTCAATTAGATGTTGAGGCATAGAATCAAGTTGGGACCAGTCAAGCACGATTCTTATTATCCAAAGGATATTATAAGGAATGAATTCTCTTTGCAGGAGTAGGAAACTAAAAAGGAAAAATGGAGAGTTTATTCCTGGGTCTTAGAATTCATTCATTGTTTTGATAATAAATATAATCCTTTGGACAATGCTATTACAGAGGCTGGCAAAATAAGTAAGCTCATGAATACCTTCCTTGAAATAATGGGGGTCGTGAATGAAAAGAAACAATTTTTTATTGATTCATATCCTAATAAGGTCAGAGAGGTCATGAGGAGGTTGGCTTTCACTCCAAATGTGAGAACTGATAAAATAATTGTACAAAAGAGGCCCAGATATACTATAATTTAGAATAAAAGGGTTCCTATAGACAAGGGCAAACAAATAATAGGATCTACCAGTATAGCCCAAGAGGAGAGACCTAAAGAGCCTAGTCCTAAGAGGCAAAAGGTAATGACAGAGAAAGGCCTCAAGATGAGGAATATTCACCCGCCCAATCCCCTTTGAGGATTGGAGAAGAGTAGCTCACTGGTGAACAGGTTGAACAAATGGGATCATAGGGAGATGTTTTTATTACTCAAGCAGAATTAGATGAGGGTAAACCTCCAGAACTTCCTCTCCCAAGTTTGGATCTAACAATAGCTGATTATAGAGGTAGGGAGCTGGACCTTGTATTAGAGTAGGCAAGTCATCAATTTTTGACTGATGACAATTTTGTGAAATCAAGGGCTTTTCAGCAGTTTGCATGGAGGAAAAACATGAACGTTTTCAAGGAGAAACGTAAAAGGATGAAAATAGAGCATTTGGAAATAGATGAAACTTCCATGCAAAACCAAATTAAAGAAGAAATGATGAAGGAATTGCAGAATATAATCCCTAAGGAGGGGAGGAAAATGATAAAGGCATCTAACATTTTATTATTGCCCAATTGGGATATTGTAGATGCATTAATTTTCAATTCTGTTTCAAGTAGATTAGAGTTGCAAGACCCAAATAGAAGAGACTTCCAAGGCACTTCATTCATTGAAGATCAAGCTACATTGGTCAGTTGGTCATTGAGAAAGGGATCTAGAGCCACACCATCACAATCAGATGAGTCTAGGTTGATGGGAAATATACTTGTAAGAAGGGTTGCTGACACATCACATGTACAGGCAACATATTGGAATGTGGATTCTTCTAAGTTTGTGTTGGCCACTGCTAAGAAGGAGGAACATGTTATATCTAAGTTATAGAATAAATATGAAACACTTCTTGAGGCCTATAATAGGGAGGTAAAAAGGAGAATTGAACATGAAAACAAGGCAATGAGGAAATCCACAAGGCCAAGAATAACATACCCCTGTCCTCCAGTGGAACCTTTTAAATCCACCCCCCTTGTAGAGATACCAGACACACCTCAAAGGCCTGAATATTATACAGCTGAGGAATTTGAGGAAGAGAAGAGCAAACTATGGGCCTTACATGTAGAGTTAAATAAGCAATATGAGGATAAGCTTAGAAAGGCTCTAATGTATTTAGTGGACAAAATTGAGTGGCCCTTATTCTTTGATTAGTTGGTAAAAGTAATAGATATATGGGAGGAATTGAAAACTCATGATGATACCCTAAAGCCTATTATTAATCAATGGGGAACAAGGGAAAAGGAAATCACCCTTCTATGTTATTCAGTTATAAAGTCTTCCAATGACCATGTTGAAAAATTATATGATATTGCTAATGACCTATTAGATTTTGATAATAGGAGAGTTGCTCTGCAATTGAAAATTGTTTCTTATTTGAATAAGTACAAGAATACAAAATTTGATCTATTTCCTTGTGCCTTGGATAAAAAGAAGAAATTGAAAAATAACGAAGAGTGGAGTAAAGAATTAGATGACCTTTTTTGCACAAGGATAAATAAAGTTATTAATGAAAAGGGGCATGCCTGGTGGGCCACCACGACAAAGGAATTGGTTAAAGTCCAATTATTTTTTGATTCTTTGAAGCAAGAATTTGTTGGTTTTGAAAAGGAGGCTGGTTATATTTTAAAAAAGAAAAATGATATCCTACAGTTCAGCTGGTTGGATGATATACAATTTGACACTTGGATGGCAGATCTTCTATTGGACAAGCAGTTAGAGGAGGATAGTTTAGATGATGATGAGAAACAAGAAGGAGAGGTGCAAGTTATTGACACCTCTACACTAGAATTGAAAAAAGAAGAAGGGGAAAAGGTAATAATGCCTGCTCAGGGTGAAAGTAGTGAGAACCCACAGGACAAAACTGATTTCTAGGTATCACAAGATCATCGTTCTTTGGCCACATATTCTGAGGAGCCAAAATAATGAGAGACAAATCAAAAGTTGATCATTCACAATAGAAATTGGAACAGGCCTACCTGAAGGAATATTTGATACACCTAGCATTCTATTGTGATTGTTTTTGTCTTTTGTATGATTCTTTGTTCCTTGGATACTTCTCAGATCAGAATTGCCCTTTTCTTGTTGCAACTCATGCTATATAAATGAGTTTTCAAGGCATTGTGATAGTTCGAGACTTGTGTAATTTTTTGTTTCTTTCAAGAAGAGTACATATTTAGTCAATCCAATAGTATGTAGAGGTTTTGAGTTTGCTTCCATTGTACTTTCTGATAAGCAAATTGAAATGACAAAAATGACAATCTATTCTGGGCATTCAATTGGTTTTCTATTGGTTATTGTATTAGTCACATGAAAAGGATAATACAAAGGGGTATTTACACTATATATGTGTAATCAATTTTTGTCTCCGGTTTATGGGTTTGTTTACTTTGAAGTTATTTAAATAAGGTTTATTTGGCTAAATGCAGTCTGGATGGGTTGTATGCTGGTTTTATTGTTGCTTTTAATTCAAGCAATTATATAAATGCTTCAGTAAATTAGTAGGGTTTATGAGTTCATAAAAGGGATATTGCATAAGAATGGAGATGGGTGATTGTAGTTGATCAATTCTTATACAAGTTATTTGAATTAGATCTCCCACCAATAGTCAATTTCTTGCCGAATGGATAAGGCACTGGTCCTATAAATCAAAAGTAAACAAGGATGAATTCTACTACTGCATATCAAATCATCTTACAAAATTAAAATTATTTTCAATCCTATTCAAGAATTATAAATGTTGGTCTCAACTCATTTATATCGAATTCCTGAGTCTTAGGTAGCTGCTATTTCCAGGAATATTTATAAATTTTAGGAGAATTATGACCAGATCTGTTGATAAGGGACGTGTATAAGTTTGAGAGCATTGAAGAATTGAAGTGAGCTGTGTATGTATGTGATGGCAATAGATGAGAATTAGAATGAAACTAAGATAATTTCATTTTTGAATTCTACTGCACCATGCACTTGTACAGATCCTTTCTTGTTCCTCTTTGTGCCCACCACTTAGCCCACATTATTGAGTATCCTATGCAAGAAAGTCTTATAGCAAGCAATTTACCCAAGATTCTTGGAGTTGTTCCACTATAAGATATGATGAAATCATGAACTAATTGCCTATTATTTAAGAAAATGAGAAACACTATAAGACACTTTGTAGTGCTGCAATAATAGCCAAATCACCAAATTAGGCAAGCTTTTTGAATCATATTCTCTCTCAGACACAGATGTAACATGCATTTTGGTTGCAGGTGATTTCTAGGAGCTTGGGGTTCATTATCAATTCCAACACCTTCGACTAAAATTTTTGAACAAGTCAAAAGTTGTTCCACTATAATGATTACTAATAAACTTGATCATTGTTCAAGTAAAAAGTTTATCATTAGCAAAAATGTTAGATAATTTTGTTCATGGTCTCAAGGAAAACAAAGACTGCTTGACAATAGCAAGAAACAACACAGATGACTTAGAAATAGTCTATAATAATGAAAGACATATTTTTCCCATCATAACACTAGCAGTGCTCTACTATCTCATTTTTGGTAATAGAGACACCCCCCAAATATGAAGGATTCACCCTCAAAACATCTTCATACATGAAATGATCCATTGTCTATTAGACTAGTGTGTAATCTAGGCTAAAGCTCCATCAGCAATTACCATCCAACATTGCACTTGCACCAAGTTTTCCCACTCTCCTACATTTGGTTAATATAGTACAAATAAATTATCACAACCTCATTGTCTCCCACCAATGACAGTGACTATAGGTGGTAGGAGAGAATCTATATTGGAAACTTCAGAATAAGTATAGTTGACTGTGCCTAACCTGTCACTAGTTTGAATGCACCAGTCTATTATTCCTTACTCAGCCTGCAATGAAAATTAAAAGAATGCATGGAAAAGATAACAAAAATAATAAAATGTTCTCACATTAAATATTAGTCAAAATGCATTTGATACATCATAGGAACTCACTGTTCCATGAGATAGAGGTTGAATTGCAGAGAACAAGATTATTTTATTGATTATAATTTTTTCAAAATGCCTTTTCTGACCACCTCAACTCTACTTCTCCCCCAAACACTCAACAAATCCCTTCTAAATAACCAAACAATAGTAAAAAACCACTGCTGTCTAACTATTTGTCTATTACTAGTTAGTTATAAACTAAAATTTGTTGTCTAAGTTGACACAAAGTGTCAACTTCAACAAATTACAATCATATATGCCTTTAATATATTTCACTAACCTTTTCAAAGGTTTTATAACTTCACTAACCCTTCAAAAGACACCTAAAACCATTACAAGCTGTACTAGGCCTAAAGACACCTAAAACCCTTTCAAGCTTTTCTTTGCATTTTTTCTACATTTGATACTTTTCTTATAGGTGGACATGTCTATCACAAACATCCAACATGTCTATCCTTAGACTTCATGGCAAAAACCCTACAAACAACAAAAAAAAAAGAGAGGACATGAACCATCCAAACATCTCTAATAGCTTGTGGATATCCCAAAGATGCATAAGTGCATGACTCGTGAAAACTAAAAAGATAAGACTAACTTGTATAACAAGCGAATAACCAAAATGATTTTATTTCTATGTTATGTTTGACAATGACAATGATATTTGGATTCAAGTATGAGGAAATTTGTATCAATCAATTCATTAAATATCATTTGAATACAAAGAAGATTTTAAGAAATTCAAGAGCATAATTATAAGCCAAATTTGTGGAAGACCTAAATCAGACCTAAGTGAATAGACATCTGAAGGCTTATTTTGAATATGATGAGCAGATCTAAGGCAAAATTTTTATGAAGGTATATTCCAAGTTTAGAGCATTTATTGAAAAACACTATTTTAAATCTTTGTGGATTATTCATAAGTACAAGGTAGATTTGTTGAAGACCTCGAAGGAGATCTAAGGAAAATCTACCTACATTATAAACAATTTGCATTTCAAAGGTCAGGTCCTTCTACATTGCAGGATTTGAGGTTGGTGTCTCTTGCTAATTGAGTCTACACATTGTTTGAAGTTATATACATACATGCATATATGTGTGTGTGTGTACATACACACACAATTCACCTACAAGGATTTCCATGCTAAATAGTATATGCATCTTGTCTTCTTTTGTTAGACATCAACTATGTGAATGCTTTTTACATTGCTTTCAATTGACTAAATATATATAATAAAATATGTAGGTTTCTATGCCAAACTAACTCCAATGTCAACAAATATCTAATAATTGGGATTTAAACTAAGCAAGAACTATATGTTCAAGGAACCAAAAGATGACTGCAATGAGACTATTACAAGCGAAAAAACTTCAGTCTCGTTAAAGAGAATTGGGATGTGTTTTTTAAGACTTAACAAATTTGAGCTTCACTTGGTTTCAAGAATACTATAATATTCTCTACTTAACAAGGCCAACCACATGAAGGTGGAAGCTCATCTGGCCTCACCCCCCTCCCCCTAACATCAATCTAAAGTACCCATTATCATCTAATTACATACTTCATTCATTCATTCATCCATTTATGAACTATAACATTCAATCAATACAATCACATAAAATTCATTAATATGATATAAAATTCATTAATACACAATACTAATCAAAACTTCATTAACACATAAAAATATTCATTAACATAAAATAAAAATCTGTATTAATACGCATCATTCATACATAATTACTTAAAACAAAGTTCTTTCATTATCCAACAAGGTTTATCAAAGAAGATTTTTAAAACATGATTTCTTTTTTTTGTTTTTCTGAGCTCTCTTAAGAAAAGTGCTCATAGGGACATCCATATCTGCTTCATTCTCCTCCTCTTCTAGCACATGTAATGTCAAATTATGATGTCTCCTTCTCTTTGGAGGAGTAGGAGGTTGCTGCACTAAAGGGGGCTCTGTTGAAAGAACAAGTGAATGTGATAAATTGGCATACTCTTTTTCTTTTTCTAATTGTCACAAGTTTGTAATTAAGTACGAGTACAACATAAAATGAATTTTTCTTGCCTGAAAATGTGACATCATGTACATTAGCATTTTGATTTGCCACCGCGTCAACATGTTGAACACTTGGAACATGGTCTAGTCCTTTAGCATGATGTTCAACATGCTCTAAAATATTCAAAAAAAGGATACACGTCAAATTCCAATTGAAGATGTTAAATTGTATTCATAATTGCATAATTAATTTCCAATAGAAAATTAATACCTCCACCACTATAATGCACATCATGGCCTTCATCAGGAGTAGGTTCTATGGTAGGATATGAAGGCTGCAGTAAAATGTTATGCACATTGTTATGTAGTCAATTTATATTTAAAACTAATACCAAAAAAGAATCTTCTCAACTATTTAATTTCATTTACTTTTCATCTAACCAATTTACCTGTGAGATATCATTTGGTGCACTGGATTCTTAGGCAAGGCTTACAAATTATTCACGTAGGTGTGCAACCACAACTTTATAGCCTTCCTTCAAGGAAATTTTTCTATCTTCATCTGTGACCTCCACATTGAAATCTGTGCCCTATGGTTTTTTCTTGATAATTTCAGTTTTCCATGTATGGTTTCATTAAACAAAATTGTTTGCAACATTATATTAAAAAAAAAAAACCAAAATTCATTGCTCTACTTACAAGTTGAGACTGCAGATTCATATAGCCACTAGAGCCAAGTTTGTGTTGGCCAACCTTTTCTATTCTCGCTTTTGTAGCCACGGATGTGTCTTACAATCTATGAAAAATTTCAAGCATCTTAGATTATATATTTACAAATATCAATAATTAGTGCATAATTACAATGTACTTAATACTATAATGACATACCTTCTTTTGCCCTGTGTTGTTTCATTATCTCTATCTTCACATAGCCTTTTCTCCTTTGCATCTTCTATTATTTCATTCCACTCCATCGGTGGAATCATAGGAGGATGGTCATACTTTAGGTTATCCTTAAGACCCCATCTATATTGATCCCTCACAGTCTTTATATGCTTTTTTTCTCTTTTCAAAAGTAGGCCAGTGTCAAAAATGTTTTTCCCAAATTTCTCCTCAATGGATGCAACTAGCTGATTTTTTAATTCCCCAGCTTGTAAATTCCACCTTTTTAAAAACAAATAGATTGTTAGATCAATAACTTTAATATATTACAATAAATAGAAGAAAAGAAAAATTATGTAGCAATGATATGAAACTACGTACCTTTTACGTATGGTGGGTCCAAACAGTCTTAATGTCATATGAAAAAGATGTTCAAAGAAAGCATTATTACCTATAACAACATAAAGGATTTATCAGTCCAAAATGAGTAATGTAAAAGTAAACTAAATTTACACTTTAAATAATATCAATTTGAAAGCACCTGAAAGCTTTCGTTCTCTTAATGGAAACATAGTTTTCTTATTTAGCAACAATGTCCCTTCATATGAACTAGTACTAATCACACGAACTGCTCCAAGAAATGGATCAGCTTCAGTAGTACTACTCTCTATTGCTCTATCAACTGAAACATCATAACAATTAAATGACAATTTTAGTACTGCTCTCTATTGGTCTACCTCCCTGCCTATGTCCATGTCTCTCTATGTGTGGCTATATATATATGTATGTATGTATGTATGTGTGGTGTGTGTATGCATGTGTTTGTGTGTATGCAAGCTTCTGTAGACATCATTTAAGCACTAATGTCCTACTTCATTGTTCATCAACTTGTAGAAAGACATTACAAAATATAGCACATTACAAAATATAGTAAAATAAGGTTTTACCAGTTCTATTGGGCATAGATGATGATGTTTGCATGGTCCTTGTTGCCGACAATGTAGCAAAAAATAGTGGACTGCCAACCGAAGGAGGAGTCCACACTTCATCATGAGCTGAAGAATAGAATATTGTTAACAAAGAAATTTGCAATGGATAAAGATCAAATGGGATACTAGCGAGAAACATCGAAAAAAAAGGGTAAGTGTTATAATGTTGATCAAAACAAACAAAGTGTTACTTACACGAAGGTACTGTGAAACAACCCTGACCATGTTCAATATGTGATGTCACAACAGGCACATATGTCTATACAAGAACACATAAAATCAGAGATCATGATCATAATATACTATAAAATATTAATATCTATTGAACTTCTATTACTGCTTTAGTCAAATTACTGTTTACTTTCAAAGATTGGATTCTATGGTCCAATTCTATTCTCAGTGCCTCTTTCTCCTCACTTCTGTCACCCTTGATGATAATTTGAACAAGCTCATCAATGTATCTTTGTGTAATTTTTTGGGTGATGAATATAAGGTTAGTACTAAGGCCAATGTCATGTAGATATGACGGTCGTATTTCAGATTGCATTTTATCAGCGATCATTGTAGCTTTTTCCTATCATTTGTGACATCAAATATTTGTATACTTTCATCAAAATAACTCCAAATCCATAAAGAAAAGAACATAATAATAGGAAATTTGTTTCTATATTAACATTAAAATTTACAATAATTAATGTTTACCTTTACTGAAGGTGTTTGACATGGTGCATCCATATCGCCCTGTGAAAAAAATTAGTAAGTCTTAGAAATCAGCAACGAAACTAAAGTAATAGACTTACCAAAAAAAATATTAATAATAAAGTATATTTTATATGTAAATCATTTGTCTTAAGTTAAAAATTTAGTGTAACTAATGTTTATATCTAAAAAAATATTTGACATGTTTTAATTAATGTTTATATGTGCACATATGGTTTGGAAAGAAATATTTGGTCATACAAGACCCCATCATAGTTGACATTGATCGTACCTAAAGATTTCATTGATCATCATGATCTTCATCCATGCCATCATCATCATCATCATCATCATCACCACCACCATCATTGTACTCATCACTTTGATCGTTGTTGTCACCACCACCATCTTCATCACCATCATCATCCTCTTGATCACTATCATCATCATGACCATCATCACCATGATCATCACCATCTTTGTCACCATGATCATGATCGTCATTAGCATCATCATTATCATTAGCATGACCAAAATCATCACCATCTTCTTCTTCTTCATCAATGGATAACTGTCGTTCCTGATAATCATTTACTTCCTCTTGTGCTTCTTCAATATCTTCTTCTTCGATCACATTATACTTTACCGACCTTCCTCTTGGGTCATGTCTAACAACAAATGACCAACCTGGTTTGTCTAGAACACCAAAGTAAAAAACTTACTCACATTGACTTGGAAGAACATAAGGCTCATCATTGACTGGCTCAAATGACCTTGTATTAATCATAGTAAATCCACTGTCGTGTTCAATAACAGTCCTATCAAGATCATTTCGATTTAGTCGTAACCTAAACCATTTGACGACAAATAGAACTATTTTGAATGAATTAAATTCACACTCAAGTATATCATCCAAAATTCCATAGTATCAATTTTTAGATTGTTGAGGATGTATGTCAGATCTAGATGAAATATTGGTGACTGCAAAGACAACACTTATCCCAAAATCACACGTTTTCTTCATTTCATCTAACTTTTTTGTGTAGAATTTATAGCCATGGTAGTACATAGCTTTGTAGTATTTGACCTACAATTATTCAAACATGTCAAGAATCTTCTCATTGATCTATGAGTTGATATTAAACTTATGCCTCATGATTAGTAATCTGATGCATACCTTTGTATCTCTTAAGCCATATATTAGATCAAGTACCATTGGCATAACATTGGGATCTCCATTACGATGAGCTTCTTAAACCAACAATTCAACACCATCCCATGTTAATGAGTAACCATTTTCTTGAGACTGTTCAATCCACACTATCATCCAATCAAGATTGTTTGCAATATACAAGTGTAGTGCATCCCACTCATGACCAACTATAAAGAAGACAATTACACCAGTTAGAAACAACTTATATATATATATTGATGATGGATAAGAATTGTTAAATTACAAAAAAAAAATTATAATTACCTGTCACCCTCCTCAATCTACCTTTCCCCATTAGGTACTCTCCTTTAAATTTGTCATTATAGTTGGGATCCAAAATGCGATCTGGATGGATACCTACTGCAAACTTTGGAAGATATTCACTGATATACACCATGGTCTGGTATATCATATATCCCCCTATCATAGAACCCTCAGGATGTGCTCTTTGTTGAACCAAGCCCTTCATAAATTTTAAATGCCTCTCAAACATTCACATTGATCTAGCTTGTACAGGTCCACACAATTCAATCTCCTCAACTTGATGTATGAGGTAGTGTTCTTGAGCATTGAAAAAAATTGGAGGTAAACACTTTTGCATTTCACACATAAGCTGTGGAATTTTTCTCTTCCAATCTTTTATATCTTTTATATCAATTTCTTTAGATGATAACCACCTAAGTGAGATTCAACACACAAAAACACATAGAGGAGATTTCAAATAAAATTATACAATAGATTTAAGATAAAAAGCTACAAATCTAAGAAAAAACACTCTTCTAACGTCATGTATTTTCCAAGATCATATATAACTTGTTTAATACTATTTTCAAACTGTTGTGCAAGGGATAAAGGTAGGAGGAACCGCAATCATTAAAAAATGATCATTTCAATATATTATTAAATAATGCAACTGGTACTACATTCAATCATACAAATATACTATAAATAGAAAACATGACTTACCTTGAGGAAGGTATGCCAATCATGTGTCTTCAACCCTGACCCAAAATCACCTTTCTTTGATAGAAGAGTGCTTATATTTGCAACAAATCCTATTGGAATATATATATTTTTTTTTATGACTTCTTTTAATGCATCGCTTTGTTGCTCTGTTAATAACCAAGGAAGGGCACTTGTATTTATGCGATCTCCATTCCTATTTGATTCAATGAAAACTTTTAGTGCATGATTAGATTCATGAATGTTAGTACAAATTTTAGCAATTTTTTCTCTATCACGCCTTCTATCCAACATTTTCCATAGTGTCTCTGTTAATTCTTTCAAATATGCATAGCATCAAACAAATGTGTGATTGGGAGATCCTTGTAGTATGGTAACCTACTAAATTGAGTAGGATAACTTTTCATTCCTCTAGGAAGTTGGTCATTGATGCCTTGATGACCTTCACGAGCATTAGTTACAGCATTATTAAATATAAGACAATATCAAAATACAAATTGTAAACTTCAAATGACAAATTGGACATTACCTCGACGATTTAGTCGATCATATTCCAACTTCCATAAATGAGGTGTCATTCTTTGTGGCCTTGATGATGTCTCTTCTTTCCCATTGAAAAGATATTTTTTGGCAATTCAAAACCTATGATTATTATGAAGAAAGTGTCTAAACTCATCAAACACCTACTTTCCTAAACTTCTTGAATGATGACATTTCATCTTCGGACCACAAACTAGACATGCAAATTTTACCTTTGTCTGAAGACCTAAAAGATCATGTATAATTGAATCATGTATAATTATCATGCATAACTTAAGCATTCGATAGTAATGTGTAAGCACTATAATAGACCAAAAATATGTGATCTTAACAATATAACATACCACAAAAATGAGTTAGCCTAGGGGCATCATGTATTGTCCATACAAGCATTGCATGGAATCGAAATTGTCGATGTCCTATTGGTCTAGAGATGTCATACATAGTGATGCCATTCGATAACTTCAACAACTCGTCAATTAGGGGCTCAATATACATGTTCATATTTTTAACTTGGTATTTACCTAGCAATTGAATGAACATAAACATTACGTAATTATTATAACCATTTTCATGCACTATTTATAAATTAATTTAGATAACTATAAAAAAAATACCTGGCACAATCATTGAAAACATTATGTGCTCCCTCTTTATGGACATCCAAGGAGGAATGTTATTGTTAATAACAAAAATAGGCCATACTGAGTAAACAGATCTCATATCTCCATATGGATTGACACCATCTGCCGCCAATGAAAGTTTCAGATTACGAGGTTCTTCTTTAAAGTGTGACCATGTTTCTTCTATTTCTTTAAATGCAGAACCATCGGCAAGAATTTGCATAATGTCATCCTAACTTCTATTGCATGCATGGTAATCCATAAATTGTGCCAAGCTAGTGCACCTAAATAACCGTTCCAGACGTGGAATAATGGGAATGTACCGAAAAACCTTGTGAAGCACTTTTTTTGTTATTTGATCTGACTGATATCTACTAACATGACAATTAGGACATTTTGTTGCAAATTCATGTTGTTTATGATATAGAATGTGATCATTGGGACATGCATGTATTGTATGATACTTCATTCCAATCTAATCCATAATGTTAGATAATTCTTGGTACGAACGAGGCAAAATGTTTGATGGTTGTAACACAAACTCACTAATCAACCTACAACAACAAATATGCATTGTTAATATAATGAATAGTAATTGTATGTTAACATTGAAGATGAAAAAAATGACATACCTTAGCATACGTGACATTGCTACATTGGATATGCTATTCATAACCTTTAAGTCCACCAACAACACTATAGCCGACAGTAGAGTTGTTTGGGAGCCTGGGTATAAGGGCTCGTGTGCCTTCTCAAGTAAAGGTATATCAAGACCATCTTCATCATTATTATCAGATTTGCTAGTACCATCATTGTGAACCTCTTCATCACTTGCCCCAATACCATCTTCTCCAATCATGTCCTCTGGCACATTATCATCTTCTTCCATGGGAGTGTTATCCTCAGCTTGGATATTCACACCTCCATGTTCCTCGAGTAGGAAATCCACATTCAGCAATGGATGAAAATCATGGCCCCCTTCAATATGACCATATTGCCTACAATGACTCTGGGCTGTTGTGATTAGAATTCTTCGATTCTTTAAACCCTTACACTTTTTGCAAGGACAATAACATTTATCAGATTTTCTTCAAAACTGAGCCCACAATGCAGCCATTGACTCATTATTTTCTTCTAGATTCATATTGTTAGGCATGGTATTTCTTCCTAGGAAAATATACCTACAAATAAATTGGACATGTTGTGATTAATGTTTATATCTGCACATATGGTTTTTGTTAATCAATGTTTTCAAATGTAACTAAAATGATTACAAACATATCAAAAAGGACCTTCACAGGGTCTTATTACATCAACTATTCTAACATGGTCATGTTGGTTATCTTGAGACCTTAATGTCTTCTCATGCCTTCAACCTTGACCTTGATGCTCCTGCATCATTCTCCCAAGGATCAAGGAAAGTTGGATCATCATGGAATTGAGTAGGCAAACCTTCTAGGAAGCTACAACACTTCAACCTTGTAAGTGCGATGTCAATGCAATGGGTACTAAACAAACAATTTAAGTTGATGAGAAATGGTTGTTATGAATTCAAATTGTAAGCATCATCTCAATGCATTGGGTATTAAACAAACAATTCAAGCTGATGAGTATGGGTTTTTATGAACCACAACTCATGAAATATGCATTAAGTCCATACGTACTATTTACAATGAGTATGGGTTTTTTTTCTAAGAAAATACCTTTTGTTTTTAGTCAGTAAGTTTCTATATCCTCTAACAAATTTGAAGCAATGAGCCAAAGTCACACGGTTGAAGATGATCATTGTCCCCTCAAAGTGCCATCATTTGATAAATTGTGGCATTGAAATATGATCTAGAAAGGGCCTTTCCACATAGTATGTTGGCACTATTTGGTAATCATCGATCATGTGGTTATTGCAAAGAGGCTAAGGACAAACATGGAATCATGGAGATAGTGCACGGATGTGCAAGGAAAATTTGTTTATCTTTAGCTACCAATCTTGCATATAAGTAGTGCTGAAGCATAAGACTTTGTTGAATATTTGAAGAACATCCATGTCCTAGGAGGTGAGGAAGCACATTACAAATGCTTGTCAATTAAAATTTTATTTTTAAACTTGATCTTAATACTTTTTATAATCAATGGCTTTCTTTCCAATGTCTATCTCTCAACTTAACACATTTTTTCATTTTTCTTTCCTTCTTGCTTCATCATAAATACTTGGTTCACAAGCACTTATGGTGTTCTTCTTGCTAAGATTATGAAGTGGACAATGACTTTCAATATTGTTTTTTGCATTTTCCAATTGGAAGCGATCTTGATAGTATATATAAGATGCTATGTGGTGAAGCCATGTAGGGATGTGGCCCTACATGGGGCATGTCAGAAAGATATGATTATATTCTACTAAAATTTTGTAGTAAAAGAAGTCTTTAATGTCATGGATTTTAAAGAACATATGCAACATGAAGATTATGGTAAAGATGATTATGACAGAGAAATATCTCCATGTGTGAAATGAGTCTCACATTGAAGGCAATATGTGGTGCATCAGATATGGATGAATAGAATCTACTTGCCACATTCATGTGGAAAAGGAGTAAATATTCTACACACCAATGAAGACATCAAATATAAATAGACAACATAGATATAAGATGGTATGTAATCTGAGAAATGACATGGATTGAAAAGTAGGGTCCACTATTAGAGATGAAATATGCAGTGATGAAATAAGACAAATTGTTAAGCTAGAGATAAAATAATCATGCTATACTATGATAGCATTTCTGATATAGCACAAGTTTATTAATAAGAAAATGATGCACCAAAATAGCAAGTCCTTCATGTCATAACATCACTAATAGTTGTGTCATTAAAATTCTAGATCATACCTGAAGCGAAGTTGCAAGAAAAATTAACAAAATGCACTAATTTATTGATGCACTATAATCTAGCTTTTTCAATGTCAGTATTATCTCTTCCAAAGGTTTCAAATTTTTTGAATATCTTTAAGAAAAAAGACCCATGCCAGATCATGAAACTCTAAGAGTCCTCGTATAATCCCTGTCTAAGAAACTCAACCTGTATATCATAACTAGTAGTCTAAAAATATCATGATTGTGAACATAGAAATAATTGACCATCCTTTTATATCAAATATACTAAAAATTATAATCAATGAGAACATCTCAATACTTTCTTTAGTTGAAATAGAAACACAAGATTTTCCTCAAAGAAGTTTGAATTCCACTGCTTGATATTTTTAACAACCATAACAAATATGCCTTTATTTACCAGTTCTTGCATCTCCAATACAAATTCAATTTTATTAACATAATTGTAATTCAAAATACCCTAAATAAAAGATGAAAAATAATTGAGGGTAAGTATCTAAGAAAACATGATCTCCTTAAGGGAAAATTGATCTTTTTTGCTCACATGTACATGATCAAGAGTCTTACTATTGATTCTAGAAAGAAGTTGATTATGATCTCTATGTGTTTGGTAGAATCCACCATTAAATTCCCTTTTGATTCACTCTCATTATGTCTCCCTTTCCACCTAGGATGATTTTTTAGATGTACTCCTAATTTATTAGTATGACAAGTCTTGTTGGAGCTGCAAGCTTCATTACCATGAACATGTTCGATTGGAGATCTCAATTCAACATCTTAATCATGCTTGTGTGAGAAATTTAATGGGAGTTCATACATCACCATGTCATTTGAAATGGTTTTAATAACTACCTACTCTTATCCACTCCTAATGTTAATAGTAGAAAATTCCTTTGAGCATGTATTATCTAGATTGGTATCATCTGTAATTAGCTTCAATGATCTACTTGTGAGAGAGATGTCTAAACCTATCAACAAAAGTCACAGATTATGACAATTTGAAGTAATATCTTGCTGAGGATAAATTATTTATTTCAATAATTATTGGTGTCTCAAAACTAACAAAAGACACCCTTTGAAAATGCATCTTGCATTTTCCTGAATACATAAGTGACCTTATATGAGGGATAAATTATACTAGAATGTACAAGGCCTCTATATACACAATATTCTTGAACCGAGTCATCAAGAATTCACATGTTTAGCTTCATTCGGCTAAGTTCATTCTATGAGAAGAAATACACATGAGAAAATAAATTCATTCAAAAAACCTGCAACAACTTATCATGACAGACAAAATGGAGAGGATACCTTCTATTTGGAAAATAAGTAAATAAATCCAAGGAAATACCAAATTCAAACTCATGCTCAGGTTGCATGTGTCAACATTCCCCATCGACCTTAGTTGCAAGGCTAACTAACTTATCAAGAGTGTGTATCCCACAAATGAAATTGGTATAAATGTTACAACCACCAAATTTTGAGGGCATGGAAATTCAGTCATCACTATCCTATGTAGTATGTACTTAATTTCATATGTTGGGATCATTTTGTGACGTGTACACATGATAGTCCAATAGTTTTTAATGTTATCTTCATCACAATTTTTCTATGATAGTCTAATAGTTGCAGGTGGCATCTTCGTCACAATTTTTCCATGATAGTTTTGTTCGTCTAAATTTTTGCATAATCGAATTCCTTTGTCCAAGGTATAGAATAATTTAGATTGGGATCCACCTATGGTGAATAGGGTTTCTAGCCAAGTCATATTTTGTAGGTCTTTGAAGCAATTTTTTGTCAAAACCCTAGGTCTTGTTTTCTTTTAAATTTTTGGGGCGCAAAACTAAAAATATGCGAAGATTCCCATCCTTTTCAAACTTTTCACACCCTGAGTCACAAGTATTTTACCCTTAGCGACATAGCGACCACCGCTAAGTTGAAAAGTGGCATCGTCAAGTGGAAATACGGTGACTAGAGATTGTATTGTTTCAGAGATATTTCATCACGTTTATAATAGACATGTCAGAACCTGAAAAGGAATTACAACATTGAGGTACAAAAGGTGTCAACAGAAATCTTAGCTTTTTCGATTAGTCGCTTTGTTGCTATCGGAGAAATTGGGCACTTCACCATTAGCGACATGACACCTTCACCAAAAATAATGGCTGACAATCACTTTTAAATTTTTTGATGATCGTAAGTTTTTTCAGGCTGCGTGGTGCATGTGCTATTTTATTATGTGTCAGATGCATTAATGAGGGTAGTTATGACTTCACTCACCTTTATCTTTTTGACCTTAATTTTTGATGAGTCACTAGAAATCGCTATGTCACTATCGGAGAATTGGTGTCTCTCACTGTTAGCGACATAGCACCCAAACGGAAAGTAGTACTGCAACAAATTTTCAGAGTAAGTGGGTCCTAGAAAGTACTCCATTAGATATCAATTATAAAGCTTTGGAACATGCTGGCATCTAATGGGCTACACGTATACATTGGGAAAAGCAAAGACACCGAGATTTTCTATGTTGCTATCGAGAACTTGTTCTTCTCGCTGTTAGCAACATAGCGCCTAGATGAGAAATAAACAAATATGGGCCCCAAGCAGCATGGTAATATAGCCAGGTCTTCAAAAATTTGTATCCAAATGCCAGTGGGGTAGGATTTCATCATGTCATCAATGATTGGACCCATGCCCTATTCACAAAATATATGAGAGACTCTGATCGTCAAATCTATCTTAGATCCATGATCATCGCTATCTCGCTATGGTGATTTGTACGAAGGTTACGAATAGCAACATGGCGTCAAGGGGTTCACCATATTTCTTTTGAGCAATGCATCAAATGTCATCCACATGATCAAATGAAGATCAATGACGGGAGCTATCTCGCTTTGGCAAGGTGCTCACTCTTTATGTATAGTGAGATTGCGCCTAAGTGATACGTGTCCTTAGAGTTTTGTGGGTCCAGTTTAGAGGCGCCAACAATGAAGGAAAGTTACACATGGAAAATTTTCATTGGGTTGACTGCTAGCTTGTCAAGAGGAACATGAATCGTCTTTGCTTGCATCCCTGGATCATAGGATTTTTCATAAATCCGCGGTGTAAATTTGAATATAGAAGGTGATGCCACCCTGTGCATTTATGAGAGATGAAAGCTTCATGTGTGAAGAAAAATAGAGTATAACACATAAGATTTTCTTAATTCCACTGTACTTGAACAAAGATTCAGAGCATTTCTAAGCAGAAATAGTTGTTGAGAAGATCGTGCTGGACTTGGAAGGATTATGAAGCAGTTTGTTCACAGAAATATTGCAATAACACTGACAAGAACTAGAGAAAAATTCAAAGTAAGTACTTGCATTATAATCCTTTTGCAATTTTAATTCCTTTGAGAGTTAATTAAAATGGCACCAAAATAGAAAGCATTTTTTGGTCAAGAGAACTATTTGGATAGGAATGTCCATGATGATTTTCTTGAACTGCTTCCTTCTTCCTCTATTGGAACTATAGAAGTTAAGAGGCTAACTTCATTAAACGCTAGGCTGAAAATAATAGATGAGCTGTATGACAAAGGAAACTGGGTTAGGGATGCAACAACTTCACAGAATGGTCTTGTTTTATTCAAAAAATGGTTTTTAGAGAGGAACCTTTTTGCCCTACATGCCAAAATTTGGAATTTTGGTCTAGGGAAATCGGTGATTCCCAGTGTTTTCATGGATTATGATCTTTTGGAAGTTGTAGCTAAGAATTATGACCAAGCCTTTAGGGTAGTGAGGAGAACTGATGGTGAAATCTTGATTACAATTAGCGCAGAGGAGATTAGGGAAGTTTTCAATTTAGGGCATGTCACTAATTATCATCTGCCCATTGATTTGGAAGAGTTAGAAAATGAGTATATGTCTAAGAGAGATGCAATTAGGAAAGGAGCGCTGAGCGCACACATAGGTAGAATTGGAACACTACCAACAATAATAGCATCCTCTAGGGAGCCTTTCAAAAGGGCATACTTCAATTCTAGGGCTATAGAAATATATAGGTCCTTGTGTGAAGTTTTTGGGAGAGATGAAGAAAAGTTCATGCCTGTGGATTTTATGTATATGATTACTCAAATTTCCTCTTTTGGTGTGGATATAATTTTTGATTTTTCTTCTTACTTAGCTGAGGAGATTCACATTGGACTGATTGGAATTGCTAAGGGTAAGGTGGAACAAACTTTTGGCCATTATTCTCTGTTAATGCACATGTTCTTATTTAAGGGAGTAACATATTTTAGTAAAGAAATGGAATTAGATAGAGAAGAGAGTGGGGAAGCATTACCAGTTCAATTGTGGAGTGCAGATATGACTTGGGATGCAAAGAATGCTAGTTTTGTCAGGTTTTATAGGTATTTCACTTCAAAGCTGAGATGCTTCCTATTAAGGGACAATCCCAGAATCCTCAAAGCATTAATGAATCTCATTAGGCCTATGGACAACCCAAGTGGTTTGAAAGTTTCAAATAATTGAGGAGATGTCATTCCATATTCTGTTTCTACTATATTTAGAATATATGGTTTTAAAGGAAGCCCTCATGTACTACCCTACCAAGTGTCTTTGAAGGTAGGAGTTGCTAAGATATTGTGGCAGCTGGGAGGAGTGGAGGAAACCCTTCTATTGAAAAGACAAAAGGGGTCAATTTTTCCTACTTGCATAGTGGCTCATCATTTTGTAGTCACAAAAGGAGGTTGGCTTTCTTTGCACAAGATTTTGAATCCTTATAAGATGGCCACTTCCCATCCTCATTTTTGTGATTTTGAAGGATTTTATCATTTGGCTTTGAGGCAGAGAATTAAGCTTGGTAAAATTGAGCATGAATTTTATTTTCCTGAAGACTTAATAAGGAATGAGTACTCCTTGTAGGAGCAAGAGACTAGGAAAGAAAAGTGGAAAGTCTTTTCTAAAATTTTGGGTTTCATTCATTGTTTTGATCCAGATTATAGTCCTTTGGATGATACAGTTACAAATGTAGATAAGATGAGAAAACTTATGAATAATTTTCTTGAAATAATAGAGGCAATGAATGAAAAGAAGCAATTCTTTATTAGGTTCTACTCGGATAAAGCTAGGGAAGTAATGGGAAGATTGGGTTTTACTCCCAATATAAGGGCAGGTTAATTAACTATCCAAAAAAGGCTAGGATATACTATTGTTCAAAATAAAAAGAATATAGTGGACAAAGGCAAACAAATAATTGAGTCCACTAGTAGGGTTTTGGAAGAGAGGCCTACTGAGCCCTCCCCTAAGAGGAGGAAAATAATAAGAGAGGAGGATTCTCATGTTGAGGAGTATTCACCTTCACATACCCCTTTGAGAACCGGGGAGGAGCAGCTCACAACTGAGCAAATTGAACAATTTGGATCACAAGGGGGAGTTTTTGTCACTCAAGTAGAGATTGATGAAGGGAACCCCCAGGAACCTCCCGTGCCAAGCCTCAAGCTGACTATAGCTGATTTTAAGGGAAGGGAATTGGACCCTATTTTGGAACAAGCCAGCTAGCAATTTTGTCAGATGACAGTTTTGTAAGGTCTAGGGCTTTCCATCAATTTGCTTGGAGGGCAAACATCCCCAATTTTGAGGATAGATGTAAGAACATGAAAATAGAGCATCCAAAAATGGATAAAGCCTCCATCCAAAACCAAATAAAGGAGAAAATGATGCAATAATTCTAGAACATTACCCCTGAGGAGGGAAGGAAAATGGTAAAAACTTCTAACATACTATTGTTTCCTAATTGGGATATTGAAAATGCATTGATTTTACACTCTGTTTCTAATAGACTAGAGTTACAAGACCCAAATAAAAAGGAATTTGCAGGGACTAGTTCTAGTGATGATCAAGCTGCTCTTGTTATGTGGTCATTAAGAAGAGGATCCAGGATTGTATCAGCATAGCCTGATGGTTCAAGACTGATAGGGAATATTATTGTGAGGAAAGTTTCTGATACCTCACACGTATAGGCATCCCACATGAATGTGGATTATTCTCAGTCTGCCTTGGCTACTGCTAAAAGGGAGGAAAAGGAAATGTTTTAATTACAAAGTAAATATGAGGTAGTTGTGGATGCCTACAATAAAGAGCTAAAAAGGAGAGCTGAGCTTGAAAACAAGCTACTGGGAAAATCCACCAGGCCTAAAATAAAATACCCTCACCCCCCTGTTGAACCTTTCAAATCTACCTCCCTCATTGAAATACCAAACACACCCCAAGGGCCATAGTATTACATTGCTGAGGATTTTGAAGAAGAAAAGAGTAAACTATGGGCCTTACATGTAGAGCTAGAATCTAAATATGAAGATAAACTAAGAACAACACTTACATATCTAGGAGACAAGGTTGAATGGCAACTAATCCATGATCAATTGGCTAGGGTGATTAACATCTGGGAGGAGTTAAAAGTAGATGATGAGGCTCTAAAGCCTATTGTGAACAAATGGGTGAGAAGGGAGAAAGAAATAATTATCTATTATAAATAATTCTCATGATCAAATTGATAAAAACCTTTGACATTGTTTCTAATCTTGCTGATTTTGATAGCAAAAGGATACATTTACAAAAAATAATAATAGGCTACTTAGACAAATATAAGAACCAAAAATTCAGTTTATTACCTCATGCCCTAGATAAGAAAAATAGCTTGAAAAGCAAAGAGAAATGGGCGAAGGAACTTGATGATTTATTGTATTTAAGAATGAATCAAGTCATAAATGAAATAGGGCATGCATATGGGCCACCACAACAGAAGAAATGGTGAAAGCCAAAATATTATTTGATTATTTAAAATAGGAATTTGTTGATATTGATAATGAGGCTAATTATATAATAAAGAAACAGAAGGATATTTTGCAATTCAATTGGCCAGATCACACATTATTTGACAGGTGGATGGCAGAAATGGCTTCTACTGAAAAGTTTGATGTAGATGAAACTAACAGTGATGAGGTGTAGGGTGAGGAAGTCCAAATCATTGATATCATCACTACTCAAACCCAATCAGAAGAAGAAGACAAGAAAAACCTGTCACTTTCAGTTGCAGAACCGAGACCACAAGATGCCAATACAATTAAAGAAAAGGAAAAGGTAGAAGTTTCCCTTACCATGCAGAGTGAAGGTGGTGGAAGCCTATAGGTGGAGGTTAATGTTCCATCATTAGAACACGATTCATCATTGGATAATTTAGCAGTTACATATGAAGATAAATCAGATCAATAGCCAACTCAGCAACATCAAAACATGTAACATAAGCTGACCCACCAAAAGGAATGATTTGATTTCGATATCTTCTGTTACCCATAGTTTTGTCATTTTGTGATAGGTGTATGTAGATATTCCTTGTAAAAGACACCTATCAGTTTCTCTTAGCCTGAAGCTTGTTTCATTTCACACTATATAAGTGAAATTCCAGGGCAAGAGAAAAGGTCCGAATTCTATTTGCTAAGTGATACACTTAGTCTATTTTTGGTCCACCATTTTTCAGCAAAAATTTGTGATGTATTTTCTCTGTTAGATCTTGAGAATACATGAATATAGAATGATCTGTGTTTCTTTCTTAAGGTCATTCTGAGTCTATTGTAAATTGTATACAATTTTCAAGGAAAGTGAATACAAATTATGAACTATCCCCATATTAGTTCTTTTTGAACTTTTTCTCCTTTTGATTACTTGGTTATCTTGATGTTGTATAAGTAAAGGCTTGTGCAATTAAATGCAATTCAATTAGGTTGTATATTTGTTTATCATGGCTGTTAATTCAATGGATTAAGTAAAAGCTTTGATGAATTTGATAAAGTTGCTGCAGTAGTGGAAAGGATTTTGAATGATGATTTTTGATAAGAATTGCTGATAAAATTTGTTGTAAGGCAAAAAATTAGATCTAGAGATTTGTAGTAAACTCTGAACCCCAATGGATTAGGCACTGATCAAATTTAATCCAGCTGAAAGAGAAATGTGTCACACATGATTGTCAAAATGTAGAATTATAATCAACTTTACTTTTATTTCCTGTAGATCTTCAAAGTTGGCCTCTACTTGTTTGCATGGAATGTTTTAGCTTTAGTTAGCCATTATTGCTGAGAACATCTATAGACCTATAGAAGATTTTTGGCCATATCTGTTATATGGGATGTGTTTATTAAAGTATCAAGAATTGTACATGTATTGGATAATTTGAGATGAGAATCAGAATGAAACTAAGATAACTCTCATACATTTTTCCCAGTCTTGTATCATCCCTGGGTATACCCACCCTGGTTTTGCAGAGCCAAAAGAGTAGAAAACCAGCCTTGGTTTTGTAGAAGTTGGGCCCAAATGGTGTGCACATACAATTGATAATAAGAATTGGCTAGTCTTTAGACTGTGTGAGTATTGTCATCTTGGTATTAAGCGTTTTGTTGCTTAGTAGTTTTAAAACACCAACAAGTTTGTTATTCATCCAAATGGAAACCCTTGTAGGAAGATCTAATTGCAATGCAACAATTAAATGTAATGTTGAAATATAGGAGAGAGATTCTTTTGGTTGAACTAGAAGATAAATCATCTTCTAACAAAATGATAGAGACTTTCGGTGAAGGATCCAAAGTACATCAATTCAATTATAGTCTAGTAAATTTAGGTGCCATCTTCATCATAAGTTTTTGAAGATAGTCTAGTATTTGTAGGTGTCATCTTCATCAAAAAATTTCCATGATAGTCTATTAGTTTGAGGAGTCATCTCCATCACATGTTTTCCATGGCATACTTGTAGTTAGAGGTGCATTGAAGACCTTTTATCACTACATGAGCTAGTAGTAGATGGTGATTATTCATCATCATCATCATCATCTAACATAGAATCACATGAATATCATGTTTCATAGCCCACATGGCCTAGGTATTGAGGGTACAACTCCAAGCACTAAACACACCAGATTTCAAATTATTATCTTTATGTGTTGATGTTTAAGTTGAATGTTCTAGAGTTGAAGAGAGAAACACACTCATTTTTTTTTTCTTTTTGTTCTTTTTTTGAATATGAAACTGTTGTCTAAATGATACAATATAATATGTATTATTAAAACAAAAATACAAGAAAAATATGATACCAACACAACTATATTTATAAAACAAAAAATTTGTCATTATTATTTCTTCTAAGCTTTTACAACTACAGCTTCTGCATATACATTTCCTTTCTTTTCTTTCATTACCAGAACAAAAAGTATAATAGTTGTTACAATAGACCAACATTCCAAATGATAAATCTGCATCTACACACTTTCAATAAAATGAAATAACAAGTACATTACATTCTTTTTGCAACTAAACTCTTTTTAACACTTATCATCAAAACATCACTAAGAAAAAACACTTGAGCGAAGACTCTCCCATTTATATTACACAACAATGGCTGAACTTTGGCATAAAAAATAATAATGATAGTAATAGTATTCACTTCCATCTTCAATATTATCATAAAAACCTACAACAAAAATACACATGCACCTATGGAAATATCCTCGAAGAGAAATCCCTTTCCTCGACCACTGGAGATGCAGGTGTGATTGGAGGTCATGAATGGAAGAGCTTTTGAAGTCAAGCACATTAGGAAGAATGAAAGAAAGACAATATCGAGAGTTTCGAACTACTATTTCACCCCCCCTATATTGATGCAAATGCAAGGCCCCCTTTCATATTATTCCTAGGGCTAGCAGGTGTCATTAATCAAGTGGGTGGAGAAAACCTAAAATAAAATTGGACCCAGAGAAAATCATGCAAAAATGTAGAGATAAGCATGCAAAAATGCAGAGATAACCATGCAAAAATGCTCCAAAAATGTCAAATGAAACCGAGTGCGAAAGACGTAATTGGGCAATTTTTTTTAAAACTTTGTGGATGCATGAGCCCTATGTTGGTCAAAATTTTGACCAACATAGGTCTTATATGTAAAAAAATGAAATTTTTGCCTTTACATTTCGACCACCCTAAATTTATTTAGTTGATGGTCAAAATTTTTGGTCAAAAAATGATGTTAAATGTAGTACTAAAGAGAGGAACTAAAGAAATCCTTGAAGAGAAGGAAAGAGATTGCTATTGCAGAGAATGACACACTATACAAAGAGATAGACACCACCAAGCTATTTGTAGATGGTAACTCTAATGAATTTAATGCATTAGTTGTAGATCTCATGAAAAAGAATAGAATCCAAGCTAAGGAAATTAGAAATCTCAAGTTAGAGCAAGAATCACAAGCTATACTAATATGTGAGGTGACTAAATAGAAGAATAAAGCCATAGAAGACAAAGCCACGATTGAAGAAGACAAAAGAGTTCTGGCAAATAGATTGGAAGAGAAGTCAATAGAGTGAACTAAGATCTGCAATGTGCAATTGGATACTCTAAGTGAAATGATGAATGCCAACTATGAACTAAATGTCAGTTACATTGAGATTACTACATTAAAGTTGCAAAATGACCCTAAAAGAGAAAAGGAATTTTCTAAAAGTATCAACAAGACAAATGAAGCCATCAAATACTTTGAGAAATTATTGAGATCTCCTAGATCCAACAAAGATACATCAGGATTGGGCTACACAAGCACTGAAGAAGGAGAGTCATCCAAAATCATTGAAAAGAGGAATGTCAAAGGTAAGAACATCAAACCTATTTGTCATAATTGCTAACGTGTGTAGGAGCAAGAATAAAAATTAGAATGTCAAGCCTAAGAATGTGACACATTGTCATAAGTGCAAAAAACAAGGTTATCAGGCGTAAGAATGTGGTACCAGGACCACGTAAAAACAAAGATTTGAAGGATATTGCTACAACTGTTAGAAGTATGGACATAGAGCCTTTGAATGTAGATCCAAATCCATGTGGTCATCAAACAAGCCAAAAAAGGTAAGAAACTATGGAAACCTTTACAATTGAGATTATAATACAAGATATAGCTATCACTATTGTCAAGAATATGGACATGTCCTTGAGAATTGTATTAGAACAAACTTTAGTGGTAACTACAAAAGGGGGTTGAGTCAAACTACATGTTTTATCTATTTAAAGACTAGTCACATCAGTAAGCATTGACAAACTAGGTCAAAGGCACCAAGTTGTGAATTTGATAAAGGAAAAGGCAAGGTAGATGTTGAACACATTAGAAATCAGATGAACAAGACATGGAAAAAGAAGAATGATTGCAACACATCAAATGGAGAAGGGATCACTTCACCCAATGGGTCAAGTGATAACACCTCATCAAACTGAATAAGCAAGAGGTATGTGAGACTAATATACAAGTGTTATATCATACATCAGTTCCAAAAGAGACAGTACTGAAAAGACTACATTAGCATGAATAAAGATGTAATATGTTGTAAATTCAAGGTAAATCTTTAATTTTTTCATGTTTTTGCCAATCATGAAATGTTTCATATGTATGCCAAGTGGAATACTAGTAGATGCCAAACTACTAGACTATCTAGTTGATGTCGAACTCATAGTAGTTGCCAAGTGATGGTAATATCAATGGATGCCAAGTGATTTTGAAATTGGTTGATGCCAAGCTTATAGTTGTACAAGCACTAAGTATTAAATGCAAGGTTTTTGAAGGATATATGACTAATTTATGCTCATTATTCACCATTTCAAATTCAAGAAAGAGCAAGTAGAGTGAAAGGAAATTTAGAAACCTGTTCAAGGCATTTGCAAAGAATCCAACAAGGATCACACACCAGTTCTTTAGATTTCACAAGGTATTTATCATAAGTTGGGCTATGCAATTAAATTTTACATAAACCCTAGTTTGACAAATGGAATCTAGCTTTAAGAATGTAGAAGGGAAAGAGGTTTTGAATGTTCAACTTGTTAGTAATGAAGTCAAACAATCTATGTTTAGGGCCATTCCTAACATAGCTTACAAATAAGATCCTTCTGGTGCTTTATCCATAATCCTGCCAAATGTAATAATGGTGCAAGAAATAAGGATATGTTATAATTGTAAAATTGGTAGCATTGGGGAATTAAAAATCAGAGAAGTATATGATAGGTTATGTGAAAATGGTGTTATGAAGGAAGAGTATAAAATCATTTAGAAGAAGGGTTTAACACATGCCCTAGATTTTCCTAGTGTATTTAAAATTAAATGGATTAGAATTGTGTTGAGCCAAATACATGATGGATATTTATGGCTAGAGGTTGGACCAATTAATATTACCAAAAGAATAATTCACAGGATTATTGGCTGCCCAATCCTAGATCAGCCCAACACTCTGAGGAGTGATTGCAAGGAAGTAATAGAGAAAAACACTAGAAAAAAATGGAATAAGAGAGGCATGCCAATAGATACTATTGCTGATCCATTGTTGAACTTTACTGTAATGTTCATTTCTCATAAATTCTATCAATTAGGTAGATTGAATAGTGTACCTTGCATTGCTATGGATGTTGGTTATAAGATCGTAAAGAAAGATCATACTTATGATCTGGCTAAGCTTCAACTACAACAACTAATGGAAAGTCTTGGAGCTATCAGAAAGACCAAGAGTGCTCAATGCAAATTTGGTTCAATTATAGTTTGCATATTCTTTTATGTCTAAAATACATTTCCCTCTTTTGGTACTATAGGTTGGAAAACAAATAGGTCAATTGCAATATATATCAATGAGTTTATTGAATAGATGGGAGAAAACTTTGAGACATTGACGACAAGTTATTTTGAAGATTTTAAGAAATCATTAAAGGAAAGAATGAGGATGCCTATTCCATTGGTTGAGAAAAATTATAATGATATATGCTTTCTTGTTGA
Organism: Cupressus sempervirens; assembly: GCA_028749045.1. Taxonomy (NCBI): domain Eukaryota; kingdom Viridiplantae; phylum Streptophyta; class Pinopsida; order Cupressales; family Cupressaceae; genus Cupressus; species Cupressus sempervirens. The sequence goes on along the minus strand of CM053784.1, from coordinate 175,921,289 downwards.
TGTTGATTACACCTTTGTGCAAGCTGCAACACCAAGGGTTAGATGGTTAAGGCCACTTGGGTATGAAATCAATGTTGATGAGGCATTAGTAGCCTCACAACACTCTTAGTAGAGGAGATTGACAAAAGTGAAAAGATATTTGGAAATTATGAAATGATAAAATCCAAGATTACCATGGAGTTGAAAACTACCTCCACACTCAAGAAGAAAGATAAGTTGGTCAAGAAGCTAAAGGCAAAATTTGAAGAAGGTGCAGATGAGGAAGAAGATGAAGATGATGAAGAGGAAGAACAAGCACAAGCACAAGAACCTCTTGCATTGACTCAAGGAATGGGAGAGGTTAAGGAAAAAGAGGAAATAGAAGGTGTTGAGGAAGAAGAAGCCGAGGAAGCAATCACTTATGCCAAGACAAAGAAGAGAAAGGCTAAGACACAAATAGTGGTTAAGGCAATGGCAATTGTTAAACCAAGCCCAACCAAGGCAAAAACACCTACCACTAAAGAAAGCACATGAGCAACAACTTAGAAGGCCAAGGAGAAATCCAAGAAAATAGAGCAACGTGGCCAAGTAGAAAATAAATGAAGAAGAAAATATGTTGCATAGCTAGATTTAGATGAAGAAAGGACTGAATTAGATGATATAAGATAATTCAATGTGGTAAGTTACAAACCACTCTCTGATCTTGAAAATTTGTGTGAAAATGTCAAGAATAATGCAAATTTATCTAGTTTTAGAAATGTAAATTTTGATGATTTGGGAAAAGAGGAGAAAAAGCAAGTGGAAGAAGCCCTATATTCAATGATGTCAAAATTTAAGACAACACCATTAGAGTTTTCCAACTCAGTACCCAAGAGACTATATGATTTAGTTGAGCAAAAATGACATTATTGTTTAAATTTGGAAAAACAAATAAGGGAAAGCACTTTAGCCCAGGTAATGCCAGAATTGACAAAAGGGTAGATTGATAAGGAAAATAAGAAATATGGAGTTAGGTTTACACTTCAATATAGAGCCTTCAAAATTCTTCAAAATAATATTGAAGATGTGGTCAAGAAATCAACCCAAATATGGAAACTTATCTATGGGTTGACCATTGTGAAATAAGAAGCTAACCCTTTTGAGGGTAAAGATGGTGATAAGGATGAAGATGAAAAAGATGATGACAAAGAAAATGATGATAAGAAAGATGATATAGTTGAAGAGGAAATTGCAAAGAAAATCAATGATAAGGCAACCACTAAACAACAACAAGATGAACAAAGTGTGTAGGACACACAAGTGTCGAGTGTCAGTATCCCACATGACATAGTCAAGTCTACTAAAACTATTATTGTTAAGGATGTATTTGACCTTTTAGCTCAAAACATCAATCCCTTGATTGTAGAAGACTTGAGGAAGTTATTGGACCAATCTTTACTGCAAGCTAAGCTATGTGATAATCCAATTTTGATCAGTATAAATGAGCTCCAAAATGTAGTAACTAATGTTACAAGGGACAAGATGAATCCATAAGAACCACCTTCTATCATCCCTTTAGTTACTTAGGTACAACCTTTGACTGAAACAATAGTAGATACTATTAGTCCTTAGATAGTTTTGACATTTGAGTGTCAACACACATAATCACTTTTTGTATTGAAGCTGAGTATACCATGTATGCCAAGTCATAGTGTGTGCTGAGCTAGTATCTCGATAGGTGCCAATTAGTACATAAGTGCTGAGTGATATACAGGTGCTGATTCACAATTGATGCCAAGCAAGCTAGAATGCAGCAAATGCTAAGTGAGCCAAAATCATATATGTGCCAAGCAAGATAGAGTGAAGTTGGTGCCGAGCAATCAAGGATAGTATTTGCCAAGCACCAATAGTCCAGTATGTGCTAAGTAACACAGAATCAACATATGAGTTTGTGCCCTCACAAACTCAAATGTAAACCATTTTTAGAGCTGACATAGAAATATTTTGAAAAGCCAAAATCATTTACATTCCATATGCAACCTGCATGTAGACAATTAGAAAAATGGAGGAAGCATGCAACCAATGAGAAAAATGCAAGGTATGAGCATGAATTTGAGGTTCAATATGGATCGTAGATCCATACATAACCCTAAGTCTTCACAATCTTTATAAGGAGATAAAAAAATCCATTGCAAGAGCAGTAGAGAATAGTATATGGGGAGACTATAGCAAAGTTTAGTGTGAAGAAGGAAAGACTTAGAGGAACAAAGCAACAATTTCATATCTAGTTGATTAGAACATCAAAAGGAACAAGGAACATGTTCAGATATCAGATCTCAAAGGATCAAGATCAAAGAGAGTAGATCAAGTGCCTAAATCCAACAATTAGAGATTGCATACTATCAAGTTCATTGTTCTAATACTTTCTTGACATTGTATTAGAAGTTGGAAATCCTATTTTGATAGGTTAGCTTAACAACTAGGTAGGAGAACCTTTGGAGAAGGTGATTGAAAATCCTATCTATCAGGTGGGTTTAACAACCTATTGTAAATCCTTTAATAGGATGAAACTTCATGTAAGTGTTTATAAATCCTCTAATTAGGTTACTATTGATACAATGTAAATCCTTTAATAGGGTAGGCCTTTTACAGGGTAGCCCATCAAAAGTGGTCAAATAATTATTGCTATAGTAATTTTTGTAGGCATCATCCTCACCTTAGTTTTACCTTCTTATTCCTAGAGGGTTTCTTGGTTACCAAATCTGGTGTTATGTGTCAATTCATGTGTTTACTTTATGTTCATTTATATGTTTACTTGCATGCGATTTGCTTTTCAATATAAAGGATTGAAAAAGGTTAAAAGTGTTGTACTTTTGATTTACCCCCCCTCTCAGAAGTACTCTTCCCATTTTGAACATTATAACAAATACATCTACTAAGGTTGACACAAGTGATAAAGTTGTTACTATTGAGAAGAAGTAGGCATAAGAGAAAGATAAAGCATGCTGGATAGATTCATATATAGCTAGAGCAAAAGGACAAGGTTCTATTCAAGTCATAGTAATAGATTAGGTCCAGCCTAGAGAACATGAGCAAACACATAACAAGTTCTTCAAAAGTTGAACACAGATGCTATACCATTGCAAATCTCTATGGTAGGCTCTAGCTCTTCAAAAGTTGAAAAGGTAATTCACTATGGAGATATTACTCTTGATGAAATTTTGATTAGTTTCAGTGCTCCTTCAACCATTATTCTAGATAATGCAAAATCTTTTGTAGGAGCTTAGATATGTGCATGGGTAGTTGATCATAATATATACTTGAGCACATCCTCAAATTACTATCTTCAGGGCAATCAATTGATTGAGTTTTCTAACAAGAACCTAATTCGGATTATAAAAAGGACTATAGAGGATAACCAGAGGTGTTGACATCAAAATTTGAATACTATTATGGGCTAATAGAATAACACCTAAGAGGGAAATTGGAGATTCACCCTTTATGTTGGTATATGGCAGGGAAGCGAAGCTCCCAATTTCATTAAAATTCCCATCTCTAGAGTTATCCCATCAATTGGAACTAATTGAAAATGATGCTATATCTATAAGAATAGTAGAGTTGATGGAGCTAGAGGAGAAAAGAAATCATGCCATATAGACCTTGGAAACACATCAACAAGTCAAGGAAAGTTTTGATAGGAAGGCCAAGGTGAAATTTTTTAAAGAGGGTGACCTTGTGCTCAAGTGGGATGTAGATAGGGAAAAACTAGGGAGGCACTCAAAATTTGATGCATTATGAAGTGGTCCCTATGTAATTATCAGTTGCAAGTCGGCCAATGCTTTCCATTTAAACATGCATAATAGTAAAATTTTTCCTATTCTAGTGAATGGAATATATCTTAAACCATGATTCTAATGAGGGTTAAAGTTTCCATGTACATAGTAGGTTATTATTCTTTCTATTTGTTCCTTTTGTTTCAAGAAGTGCACAAGAAAATTTGTTTTGAAGAGGTTGCAGAAGATTTTGCTTCCTATTTCATAGTTGCAGAGAGTAGTTTTAAGGTTCACAGGGCATTTTTTTCTTCAAATTTCGGGTTTTTCTGGGTGAATATTCATGATTTCTATGACTCTATTTCCCAATGGATGTGTAGGGTACTAGTCTATGCATAGCTAGCTTGCATCCCCCTTGATTCACCAAATTTATTAGCTATTTTTCCCTCCCACCAAAATTCATATTTTATATTTGGAAAAATGTCTAATGGTCATTCAAATATTTGAAAATTCAAACATTAGAGCACACAAATGTAATATCATTAAAACCTTGGGTTAAACCTTTTTTCCAAAGTGGTTATACAATTTAATATTTTACTGGCCTGTATCTTCTGATCTATCAAATAAAAAAGAATCCATGGTTGTCACTTTTTTGTTATAAAAAATTGCATGTCTTTTAACTCATGTGAAAAAGAAACAACATGCCATGTAGCATCATGAGCCTCTTTCTCTTTTTGGTTAGCATAGTCATCAAAAAGCTTCCATTCACTGTCAAATTGAAGATGATCTATGGTCATTGTTATGTTGCTATGCAGAGATGCAAGGGAGTTATTTTATGTGACATAGTAAGAGCTTGACATGTGGAATTATTGAGGTCACTTCTCTTGTGGGTTTCAAAGTGGAATGGTGTGAGAACTTGTCAGACTAGCATGGGTATGTTAGAGTAACATGGTAGGATGATAGGTTTTCATTAGTCAAAAGTGCTGAGTTGTTAGGTGGGCCAAGTTTTACCTTACCTTCATTTCTTGATCGCATGATCACTCTGGGTTGGGGTAATCATGTGTTTGGCACTATGATCATGAGATGGTTAGTTATAAATCATGATGCTGCAACAAGGAAAGATCCCTAATGTTTCAATGATTCTTTTCACACCATTAGATTTTTAGGATCTACAACAAGCACATGAATGCTAGGAGTTAAGGAGAAACTACCATTAGAGTTGTGATCAAGTGATTTCCTTTGCTTTGCTTGGTTGTAATGTTAAGAGGTTGAATTTGGGTTAAGGTGGCTATGGCATGAATATAGTTGAGGATCAAAGTCTTTGCAAGGTCACCATAGGTAGAAGAAGATGCTAGAGTTAAGTTATGAAGTAGCGATTGGTAGTCAAGTGTTGATGTTCATGGTTTTACATGGATAAATAGATTATGAGGTAAAAAGGTGATGAAGATGTGATAGAATAAGGTTGTCAAACCCATGAAGACTTTTTAGGGTCCCAGAAGTAAATAAAACTATTGGGTCATGTGGCAGATTCTTTGAGTTTCTTCATCAACTTGTTGATTTTTAAGGGTTTTGATGCATCAAAAGGGTTTGAAAAGGGAAAATAATGGAAAAATCTAATCTTGGATCAATAACAACCACTTTACATTATTGAGAATAGATTGAAAAGATCATTATTGAGAGAGATTTTTTAAACTAGATTGAAAGAGGGAGATTGTTGAAGAAGACTACGTGTTTTAATCATTGTTTTGTCACTGATATCAAACCTGCTATTTGCTAGTAAGACAACTACTTATAAGATTCAAGTACTATCACTTATTTAATTGATGAATAGGATTTGATCAAAAGATGTAACAATAGCACCTAGAGGAAAGGTTGAGTTATGATTATGTAATGAAGTATGAGGATCAGTTAAGACAATCATGACATGATGTATTAATAATCTACTTAAGGTTACAAAGGCTAGTTACACTAAGAAAGTTTAGAAGAACAAATTATACAAAGTTTGTTTCCCAAGCTTCACTAAATGGATAGTAGGTGTCTAGCAAAGATAGAGAAAGCTGAGCAAAAAACTAGTTGGAGCCGAGTAAATGGTTATTCTAGTGTATGCCAAGTAGAATAGTGGATGCCAAGTAAAGTTTAGTTGATGCCAAATACCAGTAAACTTTAGTTTGTGCCAAGTAATTTCATAGTAGATGCTAAGAAATGTAGTATGTGTTGAGCATTAGAAGCTTTATAATGCCGAGCTACTACATTATTTAAAAGATCATGGATTCTATGAATCTGAGCCAACAAATTTGTTTTCTTGGATTATGTGAACTAGGTGGAATGTAGTGCCTACCCCTAGTTCGCATTTTTGCTATCATTGTTGAACTCTTTTAGGGCTAGTTTTATGTTGATGATTAATAGTGGCATTGTTTTGAGATTATCAGATATTGTTTTTAGATTTAGTTTATTATATGATGAGATTACTTGGTACCTTATAGTTCATGTATGTATGATGATTATTTCAGTGTTTTCAATTGTTGATGATGATTAGTTAGATGATTTATTATCACATGTGTTTTCTTATGGATACTTACCCCATACTTGCATGTGTATAGTGTGAATTTTTGTTTTCTTTATGTATGGCATGTCTAATGTGGTTAAGGAAGGGAGTCGTAGTGACCTGCTAGTCAGGATCTACACGATGCACCACTTCTTGCCATTACTTGTTTAGCTTAGTATATATTGTGTGTGTACATGTGTAGATTTTATGCAGGTTGTAGGTACTGGGTATCGACTTTCCTGAATTGCCAGGATGAGTGTACCCTATCACATTATCTCAATGGTAAGAGAAGGGAGATAAATTCTCAAGTCCAAATCCTAAACCCTTAAACCATTTGTCTTAGAAAGGTAGGACAAGTATCTGAGATATTTTACCTTCCGAATGTGTCAGATGACATAATTCATGATTTTAACCCTTTAGACTGATTTTGTATGGATTGTTCTATGATGGGTTTTCATATTTTATTTTGGAGGTCTCTGGTGAATTTTCTATTAATTAAGTCTAAAATTAAAAAAATTAATTAATAATTTAATTATTTTGAGAAAAATTAATATAATATCATGATCTTTAGATATTTTGATTTTAATTAATTAAATGGGAATATATTGAGAAAAGAGAAATAAATAAAAGAAATTAAATTAATAATAATAATAAAAATATTAAATAAATAATAATAGAAATAATAAACGAATTAAAATAAAAGTTATAAGCCTGCCTAGGAGTAAACATGCCTCTTGATTGCACATATGTCAACAACATAGGAGTTAGCACACAAATTGAGCACATGGTGTCTACAACCTTGTGACTCATCTAGAAGGTTGGAAAAGACTCATGGTTAGTTGTCAACACCTTTTGGTTGTTTCTAGAGACATTCTAGGTGCTTCCTGATAGTTCTTTATATTCAGACACTCCTAGAAGCTTAGGGAGTGTGTTTGGAGGACTCGAGAATGTGGGAGAAGGAAGGATCTTGCTCTGCAGTTTCTGAGGAGAAACAAATTAGCATCAGTGTCTAGGTAGACACTTGTGATTTTGGCTTATGATATCTCACTTCTTGCTCTTCCTGTCTTCTTTGTGTCTTCTAAATGCTTTCTGAGGATTTTTATATCTTGGTTGTATGCATTTTGTTATGGGTAGTTAAAGAAATTTTCAATATGCATGGATTTGAGGAAACTATGGGGCTAGGGTTTTCAGATGTGTATGAACAAATCTATTTAAAAAGAATTAATGGGTAATTTAGAGAACAATTACCATTTAGGAAAAATATTCTCTATTCATCAAGTTGAAAAGCCCTTCTTGTTTAGAAATTATGTATACATTCTCTTTAAAAATAAAATAAAAATACATACATACATATATATGTATGTATGTATGTATGTATGTATGTACATACATACATACATACATACATACATACATACATACATATATATATATATATATATGTATTTTTATTTAGGAAAAAAATTCTCTATTCATCGAGTTGAAAAGCCCTTCTTGTTCAGAAATTATGTATACATTCTCTTTAAAAATAAAATAAAAATACATACATACATACATACATACATACATACATACATACATACATATATATATATATATATATAAAATGCTATAATATTTTTTATCTGCAAACATATATATATATATATATATATATATATATATATATATATATATATATATATATATATATATATATATATATATATATATGTTTGTCAAAAATCGTAGTCGAAAATAATATTGTTAAAATCCAAATGCTCATATGGGAAAAGCGTTTTAGAAAAATGCTTTAAAAATAATAATAATAAAGTTATTTAAAGTGGGGGGGGGACGAAACTCGTGCCCCTGTGCCCATTGCAGTCACAGTGTACCTATTGTCGCAGGTCCTGCAATGGCAGGGGTACTCTGTATCCGCTGACGTCGTAGGCCCTGTGATCGCAGGGTTCTACGTACCGCGACAGTGGATACAAAGGTGTTTTGTTTTAATTTTTTTAATTATATGTTATAAAAAAAAGGTTTATGATATATATGAAATCGATTTTTATTATTTAATATTAATAAATTTTAATATTAAATATTATATATTATTAATAATTATTAATAATAATATTTATTAATATTACATATTAATAATTAATAATTATTAAATGTTATATAAATGGTTATGAAGTTTTAAAATTATCTTTTTATTAATAATATTTGGTGATAAAGTTTTATATTGATACTTTAAATTAATAATATATAGTAACAATATTTATCAAGTTTTACTTTTGTTAGTTAAATTTATTATTAACTAATTTAATTAATATTAGTTAATAATTGAAGGGTATTAATTTATAATGATAATGAGTCTTAATAAATTTGGAATTGAATTCATTAAGAGATCATTAGTTATAGTGATTAAGTGATTTAGAATTGTAGACCATGAATTATATATTTTATTAATTAACTTAATTAAATGTTATTTAATTAAGATTAATTAATAAGGGAACTTGTTTAATTCTTGTTCTAAAATTATTATAGTATTGATTTAATAAGAGTCAAGATGAATTTCTTGAAAAGTCATAGAGCATTATTTTAATAATTTAAATAATAGATGGTCACTAATTGTTTCATTGTTTCTAGAGAAATTGAATTAAACACCAAGGAAATTTTATTTAGTTAGCAACATTGATTTTAGTAATATTGCGATTGGTTTTATTAAAAGACAATGGGGACTAGTTCAATCGATTAAATAAGTAAATTTTTATCTTCTAAATATATTTTAGAAAATTGTTTCAAAATATGGAAGGAGGGATCTTTCTCAACATAGTGATTATATAAATATCCTTAGAACATTTAGAAAATTGATTCTAAGAGTTATGGAAAAAAAAAAAAAAACTTTTACCAAAATAATTATATGAGTTAGAGAAAAATGTATAAACATTTCCTCACTTGATACCTAAATTTGAAAGGAAAAACTAGAACCCCACATTTAATTCAAATATGTAATTTTAGCAAAACCAAAACATGTGCTTGCATTTTATGTTTTCTCTATGCTATCTGTTTTGGGTTTTTGGGTTGACTAGTGTTGACCAGTTATAGGACGTCTACCAAAGGCTCAGGGGTTATGATTGCAATGTCATGATGATGTCTTTTGATCTCGATTCTTTATAAACCCAACCATGGTAATGTGATGGTATGCTCTATGAGATGTTTTTATTTACTAATTGTTATTTCTCATCAGTCTTCTTGAGTAAAGTTGAGTTATATGTATCTGAGACACTTGACTTAACCATTTTTGAGTCATCGATCAGTTATCCTTGGATTACTTTCCAGTCGCCATGATGGAACTAGAGTGTTGATTTATATCTTGATGATGTCATGTTGTGACATGTTTTGACTCGACCATTTTGGAGTCTTTGATCAGTATTATTTTATTTGAGATACTTGTTGGTTACTTGTTGAGAACCAATAGATATTGTGATTATCAGTGATACCTTCAGTTGCTAATAGAGAACTATTGTGATTAGGATTATCTATGGATGCTTTTTATTTGCTCATGGAGATTTGATGCTCTTATTGTGGATTATCTTTTTGTATTTTATCAATCTCTTGTATAGGACTATGGTGATTTTGAGATTTATGATTCCATGAGCTTAGGGTAGGTTATCTACTTGTAGTGTCAGGAAGTGGCTTGCAATGGGGGCTAGGGCCCTAAGAGGCTACCAGGGTAAGTCATTGTAAATTGTTTTAATAAGTGAAACCATTCACACCTAATACTGACTTAATGAACCTAAAAAGATAATTGTTTGTTCTCGCCCATGCCTCGAGTGCTAGTACAGACTAGGATGGGAGTAGAGAGAATACTTGGTTGTGACCTTGCATTCCGTAGTATGCCTTATCTATATGAGAGGATACTAGTGGCCACACATGGATCACTAGGGGGCCGGGGTCTATTGGGAGACTGCCAGGGTAACTCTAGCATGATCCATGCGATGACACTTTCTCGCTTGCATAGTAGGTTTCCTACATGTCTTTGTGTGCCTCTAGGATTAGATGTCGATTTTGTGTTGGAACTTTTGAGTTAGTATACTTTTAGGATTCCTGGACTTAGAGAGTACTTGTGTTATGTTGTTTTTTATCTTGTGTTATGTGATTTGATATCCTATTTGAGACTTGAGACTATCTCCTCAGCATGGTGGGAGTGGACCATTTAGGTTCCACGTGGTCGGGTGGTAGTGCTTTTTCGCTCTTATCATTTGAGATTCGTTTGAGTCACCGTGGCTGATGCATTCTTTGTGGCATCTATCTTCATTCTATTCATGGATTATGATGGTGGACATGTATCCTTATATTGATGATTTGCATATGTTAGATGATGTTATCTTGTGCTTTATTTTGCATGTTAGATTACTTTTTGCATATGATGTAGTATGTTTTTAGGAGTGACATTCCTATTTGATAATACCAATGATCTCTTCGGTGATTTGGAATGTTACGCACGGAGGGATGGCTAGGGCCACAATGGTCTAATGATGCTATTTATGGTTGGAAGGAACCATGCACTTAGTTAGTTATGTTTGTGATGATGATGTTTCATGTATGAAATGTGGTTACATTTACTTTATTGCATCATGGACTAGAATAAGGATGACGATAAACTTTATTTTCACACATGTATATTCTTTTAAGCCTTTCATACCTTGTGGCATGTATAGTGGATGATTGAGCATTGAAAAATGTAATGTATGAACGTTGGACTTATCATTATTATTTCATGAGGATGTGTTGTTAGATGGAATCATTAATAGTTATGTTAGATGTAATTTAAATGTTAAGGGATCCTTAAGAATGTAATCTGTTATGTATGTATGTTTACTTTCAGTTGGATGTTGTTAATTGCTTTTGCTACTATGTTGTGGATGGTTTTGCTTTCATGTTTAAAAAAAAATAAAAAATGCTACCAAATTTAGTGAAACTTTAGGATAATTCTTTGGATCCCTTGGCGGGGTGTTACATGGAAGATAAGGTTGATGAGCTAGTGGCACAGAATTCTAGGTAAATCATTTTTAGGTGGATTCAAACTGAATTCTAGGAGAAGTTTCTAGAAGAGATATGAGATATGGGTAGATACATTGTATCCTACCTAATCCATCCAAACCCTAAATTGGACGATGGAGAATGAGTGGCAAAATATCTTAATTTCCTATTTATAGAAATGACTGGTCATGAAGCAAGGTTGTCATGTGTGAGAACCTAAGGGAGACAAGGAGTCAAGGGTTTTTCTTGATCAAGTGACCTAACAGAAGAGTATGTACTGACATGTTAAGAAAGAAGGCTTAAGGATTTGAATGCTTGAAGGACAAACAAGCTATTAGAGCTACAAAGTATGAGGGCCAAGTAGAATTAAGGACTAAACATAGATCTATAATTTGTAAATGAAGTTTTAAGTTGTATCAGATCAAACCTTTACTATTACTCTCTAACAATTGTATTAGTCTACGGTAAATCCTTTGGATTAAGGTTGACCTAATAGTCATTTGTAAATCCTTTAACTGAGTGACATTCAAAGGGAATGGTCTAAAATTCTTTAAGAAGACTCACTCCAATTGAAATCATTTAATAGGGTCACATTTATCAGTGTTTATTGTAACCTTTAACAAGGTTGGCCTTTCATAGGGCATCACTTTAGAAGAGTGAAAAGAGTAGCATGTTACTGGTGGTTTTTCCCAGATTGGGTTTCCATGTAAATCATTGTGTCAAGTGTGTTGATGAATTTGTTATGTTTCAAGCTTTACATTTTTGCGAGGTGATTTGACAATAACCTACAAGTTTGAAGTGATTGTATAATCTTATGGGTGTATGCATGAGTATAAATGTTTTATGGGTTCACTAAGTTGTGAAAAGTTTTATTTATACATTTGGACCTTGGATAATTGATTCGAACCCCGTCTCAATTATTTTAAAGTATTCCAACAATTGGTATCAGAGCCATCTATGTAAGAGGACTATTTTAAAACCACTAGAAGCACAAAGATCAAGATGTCAAAAAGAGAAGTACCCAAGATCAATAGAGATAAATTTCTTGTATGAAAAAACTTGATGAAGCTACACCTTGGAGGATTTGAAGATCATGCACAATCTACCATTTCTGTGGAGCATGTTGATCCTGTTGGTGTCCCAACCACTAAAGATATGAAGAATAAGAAAGAACACAACTAGACAATGCTGGAGATCGCCTTTGCTCTAATTTATACTGAATTTGATGATATCAAAGGTCTTGATAGCAAAGAAAATGTGGGATGCCATAACCACTATCTATGGATTAGATTCAAATGTTCTAAGAGCCAAAGCTAAAAGTCTCAGAGGTAAGTTTGATGATACAAGAATGGAAGAAGATGAGAATATTGCTCAATATGTTAAAAGGACAAAATAAGTTGTCAATGAAATAAGAGGAGCTATTGGTAAAATAGATGATGGTACTATACTAATAAAAGTTTTAAGGACATTATTGCCTATATATGCTATTAGATTTTCTACAATTCAAGAACTAAGATGTGTTCTAGGGAATAAGCTATCACTTGACGATTTGGTAGATAGTATGACTACTTTTGAGTTATCTAAATTTGATAATTACAAACCTAAAAAGATTGAATATAATTTCAAAGCTAAGGTATCATTAAAGGAGCTTGATGAGAAGAAGAAGAAGAAGAAGAAGAAGAAGTGTGTGTCTAGTGACAGTGACACAAATGAGGAGTATGTTGAACAAATTGAAGCACTACTGGAAAGAAGATTCCATAAAGGTAAAGGCAAGTTCAAAGGTAAGTTACCTATTATTTACTTCAACTGTAATGAGGTTGGTCATATTGCTACTAGATGTCAAGAATAGAAGAACTACAGAGATGGTGACAAGTACAAAAGTAGAAGAGATGAAGAAAAAAAAGATTACGAAGACAAAGGCAAGAAGTCTTGGTACATTGCTGAAGAGGGAACAAAGGATGAATTTGATGAACATGATGATGAAGTGGTGTATGTTGCAATGAAGGATGAATCTGATGAAGATGAGGCAACTACACTTGTGACTTGTGTGAACAAGAATGATCAATGGATCATTGATAGTGAATGTTCACATCACATGACTAGAGACAAAAGTAAGTTCATTACCCTGAATTATTATGATGGAAATAGTGTAAGATTTTCTAATGATGCACATAAAAGGAAAAGGTTCTATCAAAATTATAGATAAGATTTTAGTGACAATGCTTACTTTGTTGAAGGACTTAACTATAATTTGTTGAGTATGTCACAACTAAATAATTTGGGATGTAAGGTTGAGTTTGAAAACAAGATTTCTAAGATATATGACATATATGAGAAACTAATTGGAAAGGGTGATCAAACTAGAAGTAATGTATTCTATCTTGATAGAGAGGATGGTACTTGTCTTATTGTAAAATTTGATGATGTATGGCTATGGCACAATAGGTTCTTTTATGTTAACTTTGATAACTTGGTTAGTATCAGTAACATGAAGAAAGTTAGAGGTTTGCCAAAATTGAAGAAGCTTGATAATGTAATGTGCAAACAATGTTAGTTAGGCAAAATGACAAAGTCAAGTTTTAAGAGTAAAGCTTATACCACGAAAGGAATACTAGAGATTGTTCATGTTGACTTGTGTGGACCAATTGATGTGAAAAGCCACAAAGGAGATAAGTACATTATGTTATTTGTTAATGAATATTTGAGGATGATGATAGTTATGTTTCTAAAATAGAAATCTGATGCTTTTCAAATGTTTAAGTGGTACTTAGAAAGAGTTGAAAAGAAAACAAGTAAAAGTCTAAAGTGTTTGGGATTTGACAGAGGAGGAGAATTCACATCAAATGAGTTTATGATGTTCTGTAATGACAGAGGAATTAAAAGAGAGACATCTACCCCTAGAACACCTCCACAAAATTGAATAGATAAAAGGAGGAACAGATCTATAATGGATTGTGCTAGAACACTCATGATGGAGAAGAATGTTGCTCTAAAATATTAGTGATAAGATGTAAATACAACTGTCTATATCTTGAACCATATGCAAATCAAGGTACTCATTCAACACCTTTTGAACTATGATATGGATACTCACCTAATGTAAAATACGTTAAGGTATTTGGAAGTAAATGTTACATTCTTAAAGATGTTAGGAATGGTAAACTTGATGCAAAGAGTGAAAAAGGTATATTCCTAGGATACTCCACAAGAAGTAAAGTTTATAAGTGTTTAAATACTAACACTAATAAAATTGTGGAAAGTGCAAATGTGAACTTTGATGAATATTTAAAAGCTTATGAGGCTGAAAATATGAAAGAACCAAAAGAATACAAATCATTTGTATATTTCTATGAAGGTATGCTTTCTAAAGAAGATGGTGCAAATCAAGGTACAAATCAATAGCAAGTTTCAGTGACTATCGAGTCACACCCTATGAATGTCGAGTTGCATTCAAGAACCAAGCTACATTCATATGCCAAGTTACACAATAAAGTGGATTCACATTTTGATTATGAGATTACTATATATTAAAGAGATGCTAACCTACTTGATAGAGATATATACAGTTATTTTGACGTTGAAAGACAAAATGAGGAAACCAGAGCTGAACCAAGATTGTTAAAGTATGTCAAAAGACATCATCCTATTGCTCAAATAATTTGAGATAAAGATGCTAGACTAATGACAAGAAAAAAATTAAGAAGTGATACATTTTTTTTGAGCATGAATGAACCCAAATTAGTGAATGATGCATTAGAAGATGATGATATGAGTAGAGCCATGGAAGAAGAGACTGAACAAATTGAGAAGAACAAAACATGGAGTCTAGTTCATAGACTAGAAGACAAAAATGTGATTGGTACCAAGTGGGTATTCAAAAACAAGTTAGATGAAAATGGTGAAGTCACAAGGAACAAAGCAAGATTAGTCTGCAAGGGATATGCACAAGAGGAATTGACTATGGAGAGACATTTGCCCCTGTTGCTAGATTGGAAGGAGTAAGAACTCTAGTTGCTTATTTTGCATACAAAGGTTTGAAAGTCTAGCAAATGGATGTTAAATCTACATTTTTGAATGGTATATTAGAGGAAGAAGTTTACATAGAACATCTAGAAGGTTTTGTTGATGTTAATAATAAGAACATGGTATGCAGACTACAAAAGGCTCTATATGTTGGGTGATGTGATGCGCTCCCTTGCCCACAAGTGGTTAATTATGTGGTGTTCCATGTTCACTAATAGTCATGGCTTTTGGTGCAATGGTAAATGGGTTGTACGATTGGTATCAGAGCCTGGTTTTGGTTTTGTCATAGGTTCAAATCTCCTCGGTGCCTCCTTGACTCGTGTAAGCACCTGGTATGTGTGTCGAGGGGGAGATTGTTGGGTGATGCAATGCGCTCCCCTACCCACAGGTGGTTAATTATGTGGTGTTCCATGTTCACTAACAGTCATGGCTTTTGGTGCAACGACAAATGGGCCCAACACTATATGGTTTGAAACAAGCACCAAGAGCATGGTATGAGAAACATCATAATTATCTTGTGAAGATTGGATTTGAAAGGATTGATGAAAATAGCAATCTATACATGAAGATAGATAAAGGCAAAAGTATTTTGTTATCTAAAATAGTTGTTGATGATATCATATTTGGAGGTCAAGATGCTTTATATAAGGATTTTGAAAATCAAATGAAGCAAGAATTTGAAATGTCTATGTTTTGAGAGATCAATTTTTTTGAGGGTTTGCAAGTATATCAGATGAAATATGATAAATACATCACTTAGTCAAAATATGTCAAGGAAATATTGATTTTTTTTGGATTGGATGATTCTGAACTAGTAAGTACATCTATGGTGACAAGACATAAGTTGTCAAAGAATGATGATTCACCTGAGGTGAATCAAACATTGGAGAAGTTTATGATTAGAAAATTGCAATATGTAGCACATAATAGTCCTAATATTGCATTATCTATAGTGATGGTTTCAAGATTCTCTATTAATCTGAGGGACAATCATTTAATGGCTGTGAAGAGAATAATGAGATATTTGAAAGTAACATAAGAGTTTGGTATATAATACAAGAAGAATAAAAAATTTGAATTGAAAGCCTATATTCATGCTGATTGGGCTGGAAATATTCATCATAGAAAGAACACTAGCGGAGGAGCATTTTTCTTAGGAAAGAGACTAGTTACGTGGACTAGCAAGAAAAAAGTTGTACTTCATAATCTACTGTTGAAGTTGAATATGTTGCTGCTATTGCAAATTGTACAAACATTATATGGATCAAACAACTAATCAAGGTATGAAGGAAGAGATCATAGAACAAGTGATACTTTATTGTGATAATACTAGTGCTATCAATATATCAAAGAATCCAGTGATGCATACTAAGATAAAGCATATTGCAATCAAGTATCATTACTTGAGAGGGTTAGTTCAAGATAAAGAGGCAAAGATGGAATGTGTCAACAAAAAGGAAAAAAATATTGATATCTTCACAAAATCATTATCTAAGGATGCTCATGAGTATTTAAGAGGTAAATTATGGGTGACACCCCTATCAAAGGCTATCTAAGTAACAAGAGGAATTCCTTGCATCAAACAAGCTGATATTCATATGTTACACATTGATGTAGAGGATCTTACTTTAGGAGCTGCCTAAAGTAATCAAAGAGCTAAAAATTCAAATCAACCACAAGCAAGGTGATAGAGGGAGAAACTGAAGAAACTAAAAAGTTTTATCTGTCATGTTAAAGATGACAAGTCTTTGTCATTGTTGTCAAAGAGGGAGATAATCTACTAATCAAGCTAGTATAAATGCTCATGGAGAATTCTACTGATCAAGAGGAAGCTATAAAATCAAGAGGAAGATATAAGAGGGAGAAATTATATCAAGAGATTGTTGTCAAAGAAGGAGACAATTGTTGATTAGGACAACAAAGAAAGAAAAATCTTAACATTTACCTAGTTAGAGGTAGATATAGTAAGAGGGATTTATAAGAAAGAATTTTGCAACCTAATTAGAAGATGGAAGTTGTTGATAGAAGGAGAGATTTAAATACAAGTTTTCTTTGTGGTATTGTCTCTGATGGGGACACAACCCGAGAACAGAATGGAAACAACAGAAAAGGGAAATTATATTAATTGAGAAAATAAGCTAGTACAAACAGTACAGGAAAATAAACTTCAAAACATGCCCTAAGGCTTACAATAGCATAAATCTGGAGATAATTTCTCCTTATGGCACCTCCTCTCAAACTCCACTCCGAATTGCCTTTTACAAAGCCAAAAATCTCCTTAAATAGACCCGGGAGGGTTAAGGACTAGGAGTACATTCTAGAAAGTGCTAGTAGGCATCCATCGACCAAATAGAAGGTTCCAGAAGTGGCGTTAGAAGTTGGTGCAAATCTAGAAGAATCCAGAAATGGTAACCAAACTTCCAGGAGGCATAACTTTTGAACCGTAGCTCTGATTGATGAACCGTTTACATTTTCAGAAAGCTCTCAAAGCGTTCTATAGCCATATGGACCAGCTTCACTCGTCCCCAATTTTTTGGCCCTTTTTAAGGTCATTTAATGCCCCTAACCTGACTTTGGAGCATTCTTAGGAGGTCTCCAAAACCTGAAAAACTGTAATAAATTTCAAACCGTGGGGCCTTTTGACCTGATTCTTTTTTTGGAATGCTCTAAATCACAATTACATTCATCTGGCCAATTCACACCTTCTAGGTCACCAAAATGATGGCCAAATTGCATGCTCCTTTTTTTTTTTCAGGATTTTCAAACACACTGATAGTGGAACTATGAGAGTTGGAACTTTTATTTGACCCAAATGGGTATCCAAAAATGTAAAGACATGAAACAGAAACTAAGTCCAAGTACATTATTTTGGGTGACACAGGATTGCCCTTATACCTCTGGATGCTCCTACATCAGACATCCATGGTAGATTGAAAAGTGACCTTGTCACTTTATGGATGGTAGAGGAAATCCAAAATGGGAAACCTCAACTGCTGAAATCCAAGTTGAGTCCTCGATCGGCCGTCCTTTCCATTTGACCAAATACTATTCATACTGCCTGTTTCTGGTACTCCTACCCACATGATGATCTAGAATTTCTTCTATCTCCTCCTTCTTAGAAGCAAGAATTGGACATGGCTCTAACACTAGCTCCTCATCTGCACCATCATCATGATACTCTATTAAATCTACAATGTTGAAAATGGGAGAAATCTGGATACCATCTGGCAGCTCCACTTCATATGCATTTCCTGAGTCATGTTTCTTCAAAATTTTGTAGGGGCCAAATTTCTTCATTTTCAGCTTCTTGTAAGTACCGGCTGGAAATATTTCTTTTCGTAAGTGCACCATGACTAAATCTCCTACTTGGAATTCCTTATGTCTTCTCCTTTGATCAGCCCTAGCTTTATACTCTTGATTCATCTTGGTTATGTGTGCCTGAACCTCCTCGTGTAGACGCTTGATATGTTCAGCAAATTCCTCAGCTTCAGCACTTGTCCTCTCCCCTTGTTCTATCTTCCTCGGCTCTGGTGCAGTCCTTGGGCTATTCCCATATACAATTTGGAATGGTGATTTTCCAGTACTCCTATTTATAGAGTTATTGTAAGCAAAATCTGCTTGTGGTAGAATTAAATCCCATCCCTTGGGCTTATCCCCAACTAAACATCTTAGCAAATTTCCCAGACTTCTATTTACCACTTCTGTTTGACCGTCAGTTTGTGGGTGATGCGTGGAACTGAATTTCAGGTCTGTTCTCAACTTTTTCCACAATGTCCTCCAGAAATACCCCACAAATTTAGTGTCTCTGTCAGAAACTATACTCCTTGGAAGACCATGTAGTCTTACCACCTCTTTGAAAAACAAGTCTGCAATATGGACAACATCATGAGTTTTGTGGCATGGAATGAAATGTGCCATTTTGGAGAACCTATCAACCACCACGAATACTGAGTCATTACCCCTTTGTGTCCTTGGCAATCCAGGAACAAAATCCATACTTATGTCCTCCCATGGCCTTGATGGAATAGGCAATGGCTGATATACGCCAGTATTGTGACTAAACCCCTTGGCAACTTGACAAACCTGGCAACTCTGTACAAACTTCTTCACATCCTGTGAAATTTGAGGCCAAAAATAATGTTCTCTAAGAATGGCAATGGTCTTATCTTGACCAAAATGTCCTGCCATCCCTCTATTGTGTTTCTCCTTAATAATATTTTCCCTCATGGAACTCCTTGGAATGCACAACTGACTACCTTTGAACAACATGCCATCTTGAATCAAATAGTCTAACCACTTGGTTCTATCTACAGCAACAAGTTCTTTACAAGCTTTCCATGCTTCAGTAAAATCAGGATCCTCCGGGTACAAATTCTTGAGTTCATCAAATCCAACTACTTCAACCTACATTACTGTAAGCAACAACTGCCTCCTACTTAGTGCATCTACAACCTTGTTAGATTTTCCACTTCTATGCTTCAACACAAATGTATAGCTCTGTAAAAACTCTACCCACTTCATATGCCTCTGATTCAATTTACCTTGGCTATTTAGGTACTATAATGCCTGATGATCAGTATACAAAACAAATTCCTTTGGCAATAAATAATGCCTCCATTTCTTTAAGGCCTGAACTATTGCATAGAACTCTTGATCATAAACATAATACTTCTTCTTTGCATCATTCAATTTTTCCCTAAAATATGCAATAGGCTTACCTTCTTGGCTAAATACAGCCCCAATAGTGCTACCACTAGCATCACAATCCACCTGGAAAACCTTTCTAAAATCTAGAAGTGCCAACACAGGTTATTCTGTCACCTTCTTCTTCAGCAATTCAAAGCTTCTCACAGCCGCTACAGTCCATTTGAACTCTTTTCTATCCCCTCTTATTGTATCAGTTAGGGGTGCACATATGCCATTGAAATTCTGAATAAACTTCCTATAAAAACTAACCAGACCATGAAATGATCTTACCTCAGTAGCAGACCTTGGAGTAGGCCATTCCAAGATGGCTTTTACCTTTTTTGGATCCATTTTGAGACCTTCAGGTGATATAACAAACCCCAAATAGACTAACTCTCTTTTTGCAAAGATACACTTCTTTAGATTAATTAACAATCTCTTCCCTTAGCCTTTCAAGGACACTACGAATATGCAGTAAATGTTCTTCCAAAATCTTGCTGAAAATTAAGATATCATCCAAATAGACAATAAAAAATTTTCCCAAGAACTTCTTAAGTACCTCATTCATGAGCCGCATGAAGGTGCTTGGGGCGTTCGTCAATCCAAAGGGCATGACTAACCACTCATAAAGACCCTCCTTGGTCTTGAAGGCTGTTTTCCACTAATCTCCTTCTCAAATTCGTATCTGATGATAACCACTCTTCAGATCTATCTTTGTGAAGTACTGAGCTCCACTCAAGCAGTCCATAATATCATCCATCCTTGGCAAAGGAAACTGGTACTTGATGGGGAACCTATTTATAGCTCGAGAATCTGTACATATCCTCCACTCTCCATCCTTCTTTGGTGCGAGTACTATAGGTACTACACATGGACTCAGGCTCTCTCAAATCAAGCCCTTCCTCAACAGCTCTTGAACCTATCTATTTAGCTCCTCTGTTTCAGTAGGAGTCATCTTGTGAGCAGCCTTTTTCGGAAAACTAGCTCCTGGAATCAGATCTATCTGATGACTGATTTGCCTTACTGGCGGTAATCCATCTGGAACATTATCAGAGATAATATCTCCAAATTCCCCTAGTAAATTTGAAACTTCAAATGGTATTTCACTACTACCTTCTTTATCTTTCCTACGAATCAAAGCATAGCACATATGCTGATGTTTCATGCCATCTAAAAAATTCCTTCCATCAACAAGACAAATCCTAGCACTGCTACATACCTTTTCACCTTCCTTTTTCATGGGCTTCAATTTGTGGCAAACTCCATCCTTTGTCAGAGAGTATGTGTTTGCATGTCCATCATGCATTGCATGTCTATCAAACTACCATGATCTACCCAACAATAGATGGCAAACATCCATCGAAATAACATCACAGAGAACTTCATCATGGTAACTCCCAATTTTGAATTTTACTAAACATTGTTCACTTACTAGGACCTTATGATCATCTTTTACCCAAGAAATCCGATAGGGCTAGGGATGTTTCTCCCTCTTGAGCTTCAACTTAGAGACCATCTCTTCTGATACCAAGTTATCAGTGCTACCACCATCAATGATTACGTCACAAAATTTATCCTCACACTTGCATCTGGTACGAAACAAACCCCTCTATTTTCCTAGTTCAATCTCACCACTTAGTAGGACTATTTCATTTACCAAGGTCTCTCCTCTTTCTGCATCCTTTGAATGTGATGATTGTGCATCCTCATCCACATGAGCAACCCTAGCTTGGCCCTCAGCTCTCCTGTCTGTCCTTCCTTGTTGTTGAGGGCATTCAAACGCATGATGACCTTCTTCATTGCAATGGAAATAGGTACCACAGAAGCCTCCTCTTCCTTGTCCATATCCTCTACCTCTTCCTCTCTGATTTCCAAAGTCTTGGTCACGGGAGCGGTTGAAACCCTCATTCCTCTGGTTCCTGCTAGTACCCTCATCTTCATTTTTCTTTTGGGTTTCATTGTGGCCTCCAAATGATCTATCGCTTCCCCTTCCTCCTTAACCGCACCCTCTTTGTCTTCCTTCAAACCTTTTATTCAACTTCTCTTCAACTCATAGGGAAAACTGGTATGCCTCTTCAATGCTAGTCATTCTTACCAGACTTAATTCCTCTTGGATGCTTGGTCACAACCCACTGATATAACGAGCAACCTTCTCCTTATTTGCTTCTGCACGCCCTGCTCTAATCAAGAGTTGGTAAAACTCCTCTGTATAGTCTTGGACTGATCTTCCTGCTTGGTATAACCCATGCATCTTCTTAAACAAATCAAGCTCATAGTCCACAGGAATGAACTTCTTCTTCAATTTGTCCACCATGCGATCCCATCTTGCGATCTTTTCCTTTCCTTTTCTATTTCTTTCCAGTTGAGCCTCTTGCCACCAGATTTTGGCACGTCCTTTCAGTTTGGCCTTTGCAAACTTAACCCTATCTGGGTCCCTTATATCCTCATACTTAAAGTATTCTTCCAGTTCATTGATCCAATCGATCAACTCATCTAGTTTCAGATTTCCTGAAAATACACCCACTTCAATTGTAGGTCTTTTCCCAAACTTAGTAATGGCCCTAAAAAGCCTTTCCTCTACAAGATTCAGAACTTCCCCGTCGACTTCCTCTTCTGGTTCCATTACTTCTTCTTCATTGTCCTCGTCACTGTTGTCACCTGCGGCAACATTTGGTCCTCTACGAAGCTCCTCTTGCAATGCTTGTAGCTGCCTCTGAAGAGCTGTAACCTCCTTAGGATTAATAGCTCTGGCCCTTTCGCCATGCTCTCTTCGTGGAGGCATCTTCTAACTCAAACCCACAACCACACAGTCCTAGTGTAAACTGCCTCATAGTCGGCGCTCTGTCTACACACTCAGGAAAACCCGCTCTGATACCACTTGATGGGGACACAACCCAAGAATAGAATGGAAAAAATAGAAAATGGAAATTATATTAACTGAGAAAATAAGCTAGTACAAACAGTACAGGAAAATAAACTTCAAAACATGCCCTAAGGCTTACAATAGCATAAATCTGGAGATAATTTCTCCTTATGGCACCTCCTCTCAAACTCCACTCTGAACTGCCTTTTACAAAGCCAAAAATCTCCTTAAATAGACCTCGAAGGGTTAAGGACTAGGAGTACATTCTAGAAAGTGCTAGTAGGCATCCACCAACCAAATAGAAGGTTCAAGAAGTAGTGTTAGAAGGTGGCGCAAATCTAGAAGAATCCAGAAATAGTAACCAAACTTTCGGGAGGCATAACTTTTGAACCGTAGCTCTGATTGACGAACTGTTTACATTTTTGGAAAGCTCTCGAAGCGCTCTATAGCCCTATGGACCAGCTTTTCTTGTCCCCAAATTTTTTCCCCTTTTCGAGGTTATTTAATGCCCCTAACCTAACTTTGAAGCATTCTTAGGAGGTCTCCAAAACCTAAAAAACTATAATAACTTTCAAACCGTGGGGCCTTTTGACCTGATTCTTTTTTTGGAATTCTCTAAATCACAATTACATTCATCTAGCCAATTCACACCTTCTAGGTCACCAAAATGATGGCCAAATTGCATGCTTCTATTTTTTCAGGATTTTCAAACACACTGATAGTGGAATTGTGAGAGTTGGAACTTTTATTTGACCCAAATGGGTATCCAAAAATGTAAAGACATGAAACATAAACCAAGTCTAAGTAAATTTTTTTGGGTGACACAGGATTTCCCTTATATGAAATGTCCCTTTTCTGATTTTTGTATAATATTTCCAACCTTTAATCAGATCTTTAAGATCAAACAACTAATATCACAAAGATCCACCAAATTTCTCAAGAAACCCCAAATCGGGTATGCTGAAAATAGTGCTAAAAGCTTCACAACTTCACAAATTATTAATAAATCTAAAAATAGAAATTTTTATAGAACTTTCAGTAGCATAACAGCCTACAAATTGACATTTCCAGATCCGTATAGCCTTTACACAACAGCTCAAAAATGTAGGACCAAAACTATGCTCATCGGGCTCTTGAAATAGCACAAAATATGCCCGGAAACACCACAAAACAACTAGTAATCTATCTCAGAAGTTTAATCATGTCCCAATATATATATTCAGCTCTATTTTAACATTTAAAAGTCTGATATACAGCAGCAACCCAAACTGATATGAAATACTCAACTGTAAACACCAAACTCATACAAAAACACACCCGAAAACTCACAAATCTGCACTGTTCAACACAAAGGCAACTTTGTATGAGCATGCACATGGAATGGCTTCAAACTCTTGTCCTTAGCCTTCTTGGAAACCTACAAACTCTCATTCTTGGGTCTCCCTGGAAACCTGCAAACTCCCGTTCTTGGGTCTCCTTCTCCACAGGTTTGGCAGCCTCTGAAGAATAACAAAGAATGAGCAAAAATCAAGTTCTGGAATGTGCCCAAAATGCCTCCAAACCCCTTAAAAGAGGGCATAACTATAACTCACATCCAAGAGAGGTTAATGAAACTTATTTTAATAATAATTTTCATTTATTAGTCCAACGGTTTCCAAAGATTAACCCCCTTTTTCCGAAACTTCACTTTCTTGGGCCTGCCTGCCTTAACAAAGATTATTATTTGTTAATTATTTGAAAAGGGGACATGACAAGTCCTCCCCTCCCAAAAATTTCTTGTCCTCAAGCAATGGCTGAACAATAAAC
The DNA here is from genome assembly GCA_028749045.1 of Cupressus sempervirens. Taxonomy (NCBI): domain Eukaryota; kingdom Viridiplantae; phylum Streptophyta; class Pinopsida; order Cupressales; family Cupressaceae; genus Cupressus; species Cupressus sempervirens. The sequence goes on along the minus strand of CM053784.1, from coordinate 175,896,613 downwards.
CAATCAATCCACCTGGATCCCAAATGTAGTCATGAACTATACTACTACCAATTAACACAGGCTCCTGCAATATCATCTGCAATATGACCAAGAGGAATCCATAATCAAACTGACAATTATAGCTCAACCAAACTCTGAAATCACCACTACCACAATAAAAAACCCATGAGGCACAAAATCTTAGAACATCAGAACCCAAGTAAAGTGGACAAATCAAACTACCAACACAGTAAATACCATCAACACATCCCACTAGCCTATACGGAATGTACAATCCAACTCTGCAACAATGGTTAACGCTCTCGAATGAAACTGTACCAAGTATGGAGAATCTACACATTGTACAACTCCTGCAGTCAACACAACTTTGCAAATCATCGGCCACTATCTCATAACCATAACTCCCATGCACTGCTGATGGTGAAAAGACATTACAAGATAAAGAGTAAGAAATGGAATCCAAACCAAATTTGTCTGCCATCAACTCCTCATCACAAGGATCAAATGCTAATTGATGTACATACCCTTCAATATAATGTTGATAAAAAAAACCAACCTCAGTCAACAGCTCACCATGAAGAAGTGATACAACCCACTGTGACTGATCACCAGCTAAGTCAGGAGATGTCATAGCCACAGGAGTAGAATCAATAACAACACCTGCTAAAGCATCACTCCAAAACTCCTGCTCTAAGTCATGTATTATGAACCTGTCAACTGTAGGACCTATCACCATGTCATGCCCATCACAACTCTCATCCCGAGGCATCAAACTATCCCATAATTGATGATAAGCACTAGGAACCGAAGTACATCTGTGTATCATCATCTCATCAACATGGTCATCAAAGGTAGATTGATGAGCATACCTCACAGTGTAATGCCGATAGAATGCACCAATCTCAGTCAGTGGCTCAGACTGCAATCCAGATGTAACTAACTGCAATCGATCATTAACCAAGTTGGAACTGACTACTACCTTTGAAGACATTGCGAAGGGAGTAGTATTACTAGTAGGAACCATGCCAACTATCAGCTCACCAACATCACACATGGTCTTTGATACAACATCTCTAGTCTTCGTGCCATTAGTACTAGAGGTCACCACCATGTCAAGCACACTACAAAAATCTGCTACAACACCCAACTCAATTGAACCTGACTCTAGTGGGAATGAACCTGATATGCCAATGTTAGTATCAAGGATGGATGCATCCCCATCTCCACTGTCTCTAACAATCTCAGCCATGGACATCCTCGGATCACCAAATACCACAGCTTGTGACTGTATAGAATCAGGTAAAGAATGTAGTCACTCTAACTCCATGGTCACCTTAGCCAAATGAAACTGTGACTCCTTGAAATCCAACTGTGTACTCGCAAGAATCTTAGAAGTTACCTCAAGCTGCTCAGTAAGCTCACTCACCTCATCTTCCTTGGCCAACAATGCATCATATGTTGTACTGCCCCACTCCATAAGATAATCTCTGTCAGCTACCAACTGCATATAATTCTATCTCAAAATCTGAATAGCCTCCCATAAAGAGTGGAACTCTATCAAGGAAAGATAACTGCCTCCCTGCTCATCACTAGTAGGAGAACCCCATCCATAAACTACTAACAACTGACGAGCAGCATCAAAATGCTGGCAAGTGATAGCAATATCTCGGTCACTAACTCTCAACTGATTAGACACATGATGGCACTGGCTTGATTGTCTCCTACAAACCTCCTCTGATGCACTATCTAAAGGAGTATCCTCAAAGTTACTAGTCTCTAGAGTATTACCATCCATATCTTGTGAATCAAATCTAAAGCTCATATCAACATACGGAGTATCAAAAACATTAGCATTGCTGTCCAACTCCTCTATACCCAAGGAAACTAAGTCTTCAAAACTGCCCACTGCATCCTCATGGATGTCATCAATGCCAATATGATCCTGGGACTCATCTATACACACTACCAAATATGAAATATCATCAACACATTCCAGCAAGTATGGTCGACTGGATATATGAACAAAGCCCAACATTGGTGTATAAAAACTAATACCAACATCAAATAAGATACTGGCACAAGAAAAGACAACACCATGTAATATGCTAATCAAATCCATGATAGCACCCAAACAAACACTGCTACCAAAAAGTATTAAAGATCTCCAATCAATTGAATCCCAAATGCCAATATAACAATCTCGAGTCCATATCCGTAAACTAGAATCAACTGATAACTCAAGCAAACTCCTCACCTGAGTAATATGACCAATACCAACTAACTCCACATACCTGTCATGATGAGATAATGAAGTCACAATACTATCTTTGTTCACCTTCAGCTGGCTGGACAAATCATGTGAAGTACTACTAGCCTCAACCTCATGTGATGAAGCATCTAACTGTGCCTGGTACTCTTTCTCAGCAAAGTCATGAATTCTCAATGTCTACTCATCTCTACCAGGTATCTCACCATCCTACACAACAACATCCTCATAATCATCATCTGAACCCACTACACTGTAGTCACTGCCTATTGTAACTATACCATCCTAAATACCTGTGGCATCACCCTTTGACAACCTGTAAATAATTGTCTCAATTTGAGTATCAAGTTGACTGTTACTATCAATCTATGTGATATCCTTTCCCACCACCTCTTGTGGCAGAGTAGAATCTGAGACCTCTACCTGGCTATCAACTAGTTTCTCAAACTCCTCATGCAAGTTCTTGGGAATTGTGTCATCTGTACTGTGAGAAAATTTGTGAAATAGAAATCCAGTCAACTTATCCACCTTAGCTGGGTCAGATAACATGTCATTCATTATACGGTGGTGCTCAACCAACTATTTAGACATGTCATGGCTTATTTTCATAAGTTTATCTTGAATGTCTAAATAACCATCCTTTCTACTATTTTGACTCTGGCTATCAATTGTCCAAGATCATTTCCTCTGAGACTCTGTACTATACCTGTCCATTCTGGATAAAGTAGAGTGTAACCCCAATAGGATATAACTTCTTCAAACACCAAGAACTAACATGCAAATGATTAGAAGTAGCATCCAACCATAGATTTGGACATGCAACTGATTAGAAGCAACATGCAACCACCAAATTATGTCATGCAAGATCTGGGTAGTTGTCAAAACTGACATGCAAGATCTGGGTAGTTGTCAAAACTGACATGCAAACTTCTACAACCACCAAATTCACCAAGAACTAACATGAAAATTATTAGAAGTAGCATGAAACCATAGATTTTGACATGAAACTAATTATAAGCAACATGCAACCACCAAATTATGACATGCAAGATCTGGGTAGTTGTCAAAACTTACATGCAAGATCTGGGTACTTGTCAAAACTGAAATGCAAACTTCTACAACCACCAAATTCACCAAGAACTAACATGAAAATGATTTGAAGTAGCATGAAACCATAAATTTTGACATGCATCTGATTAGAAGCAACATGCAACCATAAATTATGACATGCAAGATTTGGGTAGTTCTCAAAACTGAAATGCAAGATCTGGGTAGTTGTCAAAACTGACCTGCAAACTTCTACAAACCCTCAGGCTGGCAAGATCATGGCTCTGATACCATTGAAATGTCCCTTTTCTGATTTTTGTATGATATTTCCAACCTTTAATCAGATCTTTAAGATCAAACAACTAATATCACAAAGATCCACCAAATTTCTCAAGAAACCCCAAATTGGGTATGCTGAAAATAGTGCTAAAAGCTTCACAACTTCACAAATTATTAATAAATCTAAAAATGGAAATTTTTACAGAACTTTCAGCAGCATAAAAGCCTACAAATTGACATTTCCAGATCCGTATAGCCTTTACACAACAGCTCGAAAATGTAGGACCAAAACTATGCTCATCGGGCTCTTGAAATAGCACAAAATATGCCCGGAAACACCACAAAAAAACTAGTAATCTATCTCAGAAGTTTAATCACGTCCCAATATATATATATATATTCAGCTCTATTTTAACATTTAAAAGTCTGATATACAGCAGCAACCCAAACTGATATGAAATACTCAACTGTAAACACCAAACTCATACAAAAACACACCTGAAAACTCACAAATCTGCACTATTCAACACAAAGGCAACTTTGTATGAGCATGCACATGGAATGGCTTCAAACTCCTGTCCTTAGCCTTCTTGGAAACCTACAAACTCCCGTTCTTGGGTCTCCCTGGAAACCTGTAAACTCCTGTTCTTGGGTCTCCTTCTCCACAGGTTTGGCAGCCTCTGAAGAATAACAAAGAATGAGCAAAAATCAAGTTTTGGAATGTGCCCAAAATGCCTCCAAACCCCTTAAAAGAGGGCATAACTGTAACTCACATCCAAGAGAGGTTAATGAAACTTATTTTAATAATAATTTTCATTTATTAGTCCAACGGTTTCCAAAGATTAACCCCCTTTTTTCGAAACTTCACTTTCTTGGGCCTGCCTGCCTTAGCAAAGATTATTATTTGTTAATTATTTGAAAAGGGGACATGAAATTATACCTCTGGATGCTCTTGCATTAGTCTTACTATTTCAACCTAGTCAGTTTTGTTGAATAAAAGTGTTTAACATTTGGTTGATTTAGTTGATCAGTTTGGTTTTCCATCAATGCCAAAAAGGGAGATTGTTGAGAATAGATTGAAAATATCATTGTTGAGAGAGATTGTTAAAACTAGACTGAAAGAGGAGATTCTTGAAGAAGACTATGTGTTTCAATCATTGTTTTGTCACTGATATCAGACTTGTTATTTGTTGGTAAGGAAACTACTTATAAGATTCAATTACTATCACTTATTTAATTGATGAAGAGGATTTGATCAAAATATGTAACAATAGCAGCTAGAGGAAAGGTTGAGTTATGATTATGTAATGAATAAGGTCTTTAGTGATGAATATTCGTAATTTTATGAGTTTTAGAAATTTTTTGCTAGTAATTTGGCTAATAATTTAAGATTTAGTGCAACCTAAATTGCCACATTTTTTTATAAAATTTAGTTCTAATATATTTTAAATTGCTCAATAATTTATTTTATTAAAAAAATTAAGCTCAAAGATTCACCACAATATTCTATAAATGATTAGATTTGATTTGCCTATATATTATATATTATCAAAGAAATTAAAATTAATTCACCAATAATAATCATAATTATTAGTTACTTTAGGAATATATTACCAATATTTAGTTTTTACTATTGATTTAAAATATAATGTAATTATCCTCATAATTTCCATGAGATAAAACATTTTCAGTTTTGATTTGTAATATTCTATGATGATTAGAAAACTTCCTACTATTATTGAGATTCGCCAATATTTTCTACTAAAAAATTATGATTCCAAAATAATCACCAATGTAAATAATTTTTAAAATAAAAAAATTGAGAGATTTGCCAATAAAAATAATTTTGATTTTTCCAAATAATGAAAGATTCACCAATAATTTATACCTTTTTCTGGAGGGGGGTTTCTTAAAGTTTACCTTGGTAATGAAGTACAAAGATTAGTTAAGATAGTGATGCCATGATGTATTGATAATCTACTTAAGGTTACAAAGGCTGGTTAAACTAAAAATTTTTAGAAGAACAACTTACACAAAGTTTGTTTTCCAAGCTTGACTGAGTGGGTAGTAGATGCCAGGCAAAGAGAGAGCAAGCCGAGTAGAAAAGTAGTTGGAGCCAAGTAAATGGTTATTCTAGTGTATGCCAAGTAGAACAGTAGATGCCGAGTAAATTTTAGTTGATGCTGAGCACTAGTAAACTTTAATTCATGCTAAGTAATTTCATAATGGATATTGAGCAATGCAGTATGTGCCAAGCATCATATGCTTGACAATGCCAAGATGCTACATTATTTAAAAGATCATGAATTTGATGAATCTAAGTTGACATGTTTGTTTTCTTGGATTATGTGAACTAGGTGGAAGATAAGGTTCATGAACTTGTGGCACAAAATTCAAGGTAAACCATTTTTAGGAAAATTTAAAGTGGAGTCTAGGAGAAGTTTTTAGAAGAGATATGAGATATGGGGTAGATACATTGTATCCTACCTATTCCATCCAAACCCTAAATTGGACAATGGAGAATGAGCAAAAAAAATCTTAATTTCCTATTTATAGGAATGGCTAGTCATGAAGCAAGGTTGTCATGTGCAAGAACCTAAGGGAGACAAGGAGTCAAGGGTTTTGCTTCATCAAGTAACCTAAGAGAAAAGTCTATAATGGCATGTTAAGAAAGAAGGCTTAAGGAGTTGAATGCTTGAAGGGTGACCAAGCCATTATAGCTGTAATGTATGAAGGCCAAACATAATTGAGGACTGAATAGAGATATGTAATCTACATATAAAGTAGTAAGTTGTATCAGATCAAAGCTTTACAATTACTCTCTAACAATTGTATCATTCTAGGGTAAATCCTTTGGATTAAGGTTGACCTAATAGTCATTTATAAATCTTTTAACCGGGTGACATTCCAAGTGAATGGTATAAAGTCCTCTAATAAGGCTCACTCCTATTAGGGTGATTGAAATCCTTTAACACGGTCACATTTAATAGTGTGTATTGTAACCTTTAACAGGGTTGGCCTTTCATAGGGCATCATTGAAAAGATTGAATAGAGTAGCATGTTACTGGTGGTTTTTCCCAAATTGGATTTCCACATAAATGTTGAAATCTGATTGAAAAAGAGGGAGATTGTTGAAGAAGATTGTGTTTCAATAATTATTTTGTCATTGATATCAAACTTGTTATTTTTTAGTAAGACAATTACTTATAAGTTTCAAGTAGTATCACTTAGTTGATTGATGGGGAGGATTTGATCACTAAGATGTCACAAAAGCACCTAGAGGAAAGGTTGAGTTATGATTATGTAATGAAGTACAAGGGTCAATTAAGATAGTGATGACATGATGTATTGATGATCTACTTAAGGCTAAAAAATGGCTGACTACATTTAGAAAGTTTAGAAGAATAAGTTAAACAAATTTTTTCTACCAAGCTTGATTGAGTGGATAGTAGTTGCCGAGAAAAGTTAGTGCAAGACAATTAGAAAGTTAGTTGGAGCTGAGTGAAAGAAAATTCTAGTGGATGACGAGCAAGACAGTTGATGTCATGAAAATTTTAGTTGATGTCAAGCACCAGTAAATTTTAGTTGATGCTGAGTGATTATACAATTGATGCTAAGTGACGTAGTATGTGCCATGCATTAGAAGGTTAATAATGTTGAGCTACTACATTATGAAAAAGATCAAAGATTTGCTAAATCTAAGCTGACAAGTTTGTTTTCTTGTAAATCCTGAACTAGGAGGAAGATAAGATAAGTTTGTTTTCTTGTAAGAATTTGATGTAAATTGTTTTTATACAAATTCAAATGGGTTCTAGGAGAAGTTTCTAGATAAGACAAGATATGGGGTAGATACATTGTATCCTACCTAATCCATCCAAAACTCTAATTTGAATGATGGATAATGAACATGAAAAAATTCTAATTTCTTTTATATAGGAATGACTAGTCATGAAGCAAAGAGCTTAGAGAGGTTGGTGTCATGTGTGAGAACCTAAGGAGGAGATGGAATTAAGGGTTTTGCTTCATCAAGTGACCCAAGAGAAGAGTCTGGAATGGCATGTTAAGAAAGAAAGCTTAACGTGATGAATGCTTGAGGGGTGAACAAGCTATTAGAGCTACAAAGTATGAAAGCTGAACATAATTTAGGGCTGAATAGAAATCTATAATCTATAAGTGAAGTTGTAAGTTGTATTAGATCAAATCTCTACTATTACTCTCTAACAATTGTATCAGTCTAGGGTAAATCCTTTGGATTAAGGTTGACCTAACAGTCTTTGAAAAATCTTTTAATAGGGTGACATTCCAAGTGAATGGCCTAAAGTCCTCTAACAAGGTTCAATTTTAATAGAGTGATTGAAATCCCTTAATCAAGTGACATTTAATAGTGTGTATTATAAACTTTAATAGGGTTGGCCTTTTATAGGGCATCACTTCAGAAGAGTGAAAAATGAGTAGCATGTTATTGGCAGTTTTCCCCAAATTGGGTTTCCATGTAAATCATTGTGTCAAGTGTGCTGATGAATGTGTTATGTTTCATACTTTACATTTCTACAAATTGATTTGACAGTAACATACAAGTTTTAGTAAATACATGATGGATGCATGCATGGGTATGAATGTTTTATGGGTTCATTGAATTGTGAAAAAGTTTTTTTATACATCTGGACCTTGAATAACTACCCCACCCCCCCCCACTTATTCTAAAGTAATTCCAACAATTGGTATCAGAGCCATCTGCTTAAGAGGACTAGTTTTAAGGTACTAGAAGCACAAAGATCAAGATGTCTAAAAGAGAAGTAACCAAAGTCAAAAATGATAACTTTCCTGCATGAAAAAGTTTGATGAAGCTACACCTTGGAGGACTCAGAGATCACACACAATCTTCCATTACAATAGAACATGTTGATCCAGTTGGAACCCTGACTGTTGAAGATATGAAGAAGAAAAAGGAACACAATTAAATGATGTTAAAGACTACCTCTACTATGAAAAATTTGATGATATCAAAGGTTGTAACATTTCAAAGAAAATGTGGGATACCCTAACCACCATTTGTGGAGGAGACAAAAATGTTCAAATAGCCTAATCTAAGAGTCTCAGAGCTAAGTTTGTTGATACGATAATGGAAGAAGGTGAAAATATTGCTCAATATGTTGCTAGAATAAAAGAAGTTATTAATGCAATAAGAAGAGCTATTGGCCATATAGATGATGATACTATGTTAAGTAAAGTCGTGAGAACATTACTGCTTGTTTATGCTATTAGAGTTTCTACAATCCAAGAGGTGAGATGTATTCTAGGAAATGATCTAACATTTAAAAGTCTAGTAGGTAGACTCACTACTTTTGAGCTATCTAAATTTGATTATTACAAACCATAGATGTAAGGAAACTTGGCAATAAAGAATATAACCATTTCCGCATAACCCATAATAGATCTGAAATAAACATAGAATTAAAATCCACATGCAAGAGAATAGACAACATACCTACAAAAATTGTAACACAAGATATACCCTGGGAAACCCTCATTGAGGGAAAAGCCTAGCCTCCAAAAGCATCCATCACCATGTATTATTCAGCAAAAAATACCATTGCAATACAACCATGGAAGCCTTCATGGCCATAGCCACAACCGAACAAACTATGTGAACAAACATGAATCCACACGTGCCATGCCATGCTTTCAACCTTCACAAATGCTCCCTTGGCTAACTAGTCAAGCCTTATCCTACTTGACTCTTGCCTTTCTCACTCTTACTCTATAACAACTACCCTTGTGGCTGCTTATATAGTAGCAAGTCCCAAAAAACCACTAAGTGGTATTACATAAACCATGTGCTAAAGCCATGTGCTACCTAACCCATTGACCCCACATTTAATATTAGGCATTTAATTCTTTTCCCTAATATTAAATAATTACATGAAATATTATCACAATGTTATAATACAACTCATCAAGAATATTCCATGAGAATCTTTACATGTTGCATGTCAATCTAGGCACAACATTACATAATAAAATAAAATAATAAAATATAACAATATTATGCAATGTGTGCACCACCCATTATCTCAACAAGAGAGTCTCGAGTCCACTTCCAAAGCTAAGTTTTTATTGAAGGATTCTAATGAGAAGCAACAGAAAAAGAAGAAAAGAAAGATAAAATATGCATCTAGTAATAGTGATATAGATGAGGAAGATACTGAACAAGTGGAAGCACTACTGACAAGAAGATTTCATAGAGGTAAAGGCAAGTTCAAAGGTAAGTTACCCATCATTTGTTTCAATTGTAATGAAGTTAGTCATATCATTGCAAGATGTACACAAAAGAAGAAATACAGAGAAGGAAACAAGTATAAAAATAGAAGAGAAGATGACAACAAATATTACAAAGAAAAAGGCAAGGAGTCATGCTACATTACTGATGAACATAACTCTGATGAACATGATGATGAAGTGGTATATTTTGCAATGAAGGATGAATCTAATGAAGATTAGGTAACTGCACTTGTGACTTGTGTGAACAAGAATGATAGATGGATCATTGATAGTGGATGCTCACATCACATGATAGGAGATAAAAGTAAGTTCATTACCTTAACTTGTTATGATGGAAATAGTGTAAGATTTGGTAATGATGCACCATGTTTGATAAAAGAAAAAAGGCTCTATCAAACTCATAGACAAGATTTCATGTGACAATGCTTACTATGTTGAAGGACTAAATTATAACTTGTTAAGTGTGTCACAATTGAATAACCTAGGATGCAAGGTTGAATTTGGAAACAAAACTGCCAAGATATATGACACAAATGGGAAATTGATTGGAAAAGGTGATCAAACTAGAATTAATCTATTCTATCTAGATATAAAGGATGCTACTTTCCTTATTGCAAAATTTGATTATGGATGACTTTGGCACAAGAGATTATGTCATGTTAATTTTGATAACTTGGTTAGTATCAGTAACATGAAGAGAGTTAGAGGATTGCCTAAGTTGAAGAAACCTGATAACATAGTATGCAAACAATGTTAGCTAGGTAAAATGTCAAAGTAAAGCTTTAAGAGTAAAGCTTATACCTCTAAAGAAATACTAGAGATTGTTCATATTGACTTATGTGGACCAGTTGAAGTTCAAAGCTATAGAGGAGATAAGTACATAATGCTGCAAACTTTTACAAATAACATTATGTAATAATACCCTTGTCCATAATGCTACTTTTACATAATGATATATGTGATCCAATTGAAAGGTCCAGATGTAAAAAAATTGGACAAGGGTGCAAAATTTTGTGACAAAAAAAACCCTCCAATGAGAAGGTAAAACTAGGTTGGGGATGACACTCACAAATTTTCACTATTGTAGTTGTAAAGTGTGGCCTATTTTGGCTACAATGTCTTGATCATAAGCTTTGATCCGCCTTGCGAAACGTCTACCCTATTAAATGCTTATAATGACTATTAGGTCTCACCTTTTTAGAGGATTTAAAACTCACAATAAAGTAAGCTCTCAACTAAGATATTTACAACAACCTGTTAGGACTACTCTGATAAGAGATTTACTCTGTATCACCTATTAGAATGATTCAACACCATGATCCTTCAGTTAGCATCTTGTTGCTTGATGTTAGATCTCTTATTTATTTTTTAAACCTTGATCCTCCTAATTAGACATTTCTTCTCGATCCTTTCACTACTTCACTTTGTTCTCCTTAAACTAATTCTGTAATGTATCTCTTTCATAGCCATCTAAGACACCATGAATGCCCTCTAAAATCCTTAACATTCATATCCTCATGAATGAATAAACTTCTTAGGGTTTAACTTTCTTAAATAAGCATTGGTGGAGATGGATTAGGTTATAATCAATGATTGTGATTGATCCTTATTTCCACCTAATGCTCTCCTTATTCTGATTGGTTGCATGCATTGCATAGGGATATGTAATATGAGTTTCTCCTTATTCCTTAGAATCAAAATTATGATTATTTGAGCCTAAAAATGGATTACATATTTGTGCCATTACAAACATCTATGATATAAATTGTTCACTTAGAATTGATATGCTTTGATGCTCGACCTTCGCTGTGCTCTTTTTGTTGTAACTTGTCTTCTAAATAGCTCAATAGTCATTGTTCACTTGGTACCTGAATCACTTGACACATATTATTTACTTGACTCATTTTTTTGGTTTAGTACTTGAATGACTCATCACACATTGATTTCTCAACACCTACGAGTTCTCAGTACTAATTGTCATATTACTCAGCATGCACTATCTGAACACTTATGCTCAACATGCTTTGATCACTTAGCACACATTGTTCTTTGTTGAATAATGACTAAGTATTTTTTCACTACTTTGTCAAAACCAATCTGAGATTAACAATCACCCCCTTTGACATAAGTGGAAAAAACACTTTGTCATAGCATATACATACTTGTCTAATGCATAAGTCAGATAATGTATCTTTGTTTCTCAACTTCAATACAAAACTTCAAAATTTCAAAATTTTCAAAAAATAGGTTAAGTATCTTCCATAGCTTATTATTGCCCCTAAGTAAATGCTTTGTTTTAGTTTTTTCACTCCCCTTGAATAGTTATTTTCCTTGACAATTTTTTTGGAAAATCTTAAAAAATTTAGAATTCCCCTTTTTCAACACTAATGTCAGTTGGGTAGTACACTTAGAGTATATTTATCCAAAAATTTCTTGTGCACTTTCATGATGATTCCCAACATAGAATCCAAATTGGATCTTGTTGCATCTAGTGTTTGGATCTAAATTTCTTGTTGAGCAACCAAATTAACTAATCATTCATGAATATAAATAGAGGATCTTTCTCAATCAATGCTTCTACTTGGACTCGTTCCTTATGTAACATTTACATGTGTGGAGTCAACATGGATTGGATGCTATATAATCATAGTAGATCTAATATTTGTATCTTTTTCTTGCAGTTCAGAAAGCCTACACTATTTCAACATCAATCTCTAAAAATGTGATTAACTAGTTGTAGAAGATGCTTGTAATGAACTTCTAGTAGATTTCAACTCTCCTTGAAATTTGTCAATGGTTTGTTGAGTCTTTTGGGTAAATATATCAACATCACATAATTTTGTATACAATAAATTAATGTGACCCAAAATTGTCTTCACACCCTCAATCTTAGTTGCTAAATCAACTTGACTACATGAAATGGCACTAGATATCTTTTCCATAACTTTGGTGTGAAATTTTCACTTAGACCATTCAAGTAACTTTACTTGGTCTCTATATCTTCATCCTTTACCTTTCCAACTATGTGAACAAGTTTCTCTATGATAGGCTTATTAGTTAATGAATCTGAGAGACTAAAAGCATCAGTAAATATGTCTTTTATTTCATATAAAACTTGCTTTTGTTTGTGCTCTCTCCTCAAATTTTCTTTCCTTTTCTTATGTTGTAGATTGTCTTGAAGAATAATCAAATACTCAATAGTGATTGATGATAGATCAAAGTTTGGTAATTCAATCACTTCATCTAAGTTTACATCCTCAAATAATGTAACATCAACACCCTGTGTTGTGCTAGAACTTGGTCTTGAAATTTGTAATAGAGTAGCTTGTGTACTCAACCTTTGAAGAGGTTGACTACTAGAATGAGGTGTAGTGACTAGTAAGGTAATTAGAATCTAAATAGCTACCTATTCCTCACTTCCAGTAGACATTCTATCCTCTTCCATTTGTTCATTACCCTATTGTTCTTCACTAGGTTTTAGTGGGGCTACTATAGGGATTTCTTTCTGATCATTTCTCTTTTCATTTCCCTCTTCATCTACTTTCACAAAAACTAGTAATATTGAACTATGTAGATTTGGTAGTGATGTGACACATGGTATTGTCTCCTTTTCTTTCATCTCAATGACTACTATAGGCATTACAGATGGTACTTGACTTGGTTCTTCTTTCTATTCAAGAGTTACATTTTGATCTATTAGTTCTTCTTATGGCTCATTTTCTGTCAACTTAACTTTTGTAGCAGTTGGGGGTTCATTTGATGTGGCTTGTTGGTTTTCCCCTACAATTTATACCTTTTGAATTTCATCTACTCTTACCAATATGAGATTATTGCACATAATTGATGCATTGATAAAGTTTTGTTGTAATTTCTTCAAGTCGTCCTCAACCAATGAATTGACATTCTATGATGAATTGTCAGGAATATCCTTTATAATCACTGAGTCCTATTGATTCTCTTGGTTTCAATGAAGAGGACCGATGCTCAACATTTGAGCAGCTTGAGCATCTAGTATATCTTGTGTATTCTCCTTAGCTGTGTCATCCTTGACTTCTTCTATTGTATCATATTTTTTCGTTGTTGCTACTATACATTCCTTTTCTTTCTCACCCTTCTCTTCTATAGCTTTGATTGTTGACCTATATATATCTTGCCATAATAACTTATTCTGGTTTACCACCTCTTCTACTTTATTCTTCAAGTTGTTGAATACTTGATACTTGTGAGAAAAAGTCCCTTTATATTTCTCTACAACCTTTGTGATATGTCTTCTATCAAGTTTCAACATGCTTGTGGCTAGGGTAGCTTCTCTGATTTGTTTCTTAGTATCCAAACTGAACTTCCACTTTTTCTCAATTCTCTCATATAGAATTTTAGGTACATATTTAGGAATTTCTAATGGGGTAGTCTTGAATGTGGTCATCATATCATAAATAACCTCTTCTAGATTATGCTTATCCTCGATCCCTAGCTTATCAAAATCAATATGTGAACACATAGATAAATTGACATTTTTCTTTATATTTTCACATATATTATCAATTTCAGATGAGAGATTGTGGCTTACCACTTTAATTTGATCTAAATCATCTTATTCTATCTTCTCATCATTTGAGTACCTTTGAGGTTTTTACAATCTCCTTGGGTTCTTAGCAGGTTGGATTGACTCTGTTGTGGTACTTGCTCTCTTCTCTTTGGCCTTTGTAGTGATTGCTAGAAGGCTTTTGTTGTGACTTCTTCATGGTCTTCTTTGGTTGCTTCACTTCTTGTTTCTTTTCATTCCTCTTCTTCTCAATTTCCTTACGTGCTTCCTCAAATTCTCCTTCCTCAAAACCTTCAACATCATCATATTTGTCTTCATCTAGGCCTTGTGTTAGTTCTAGTGGTGCTTGGAATTCTTCTTCTTCTTCGTCATCTTTTTCTTCTCCTTCTTCAAACTTCTCTTTGAGATTCTTCACTATCTTGTTCTTCTTTCTTATTATTGAGGTAGCTTGTAAATTTATTGTATTTCTTGATTTGGCCACCTCATAGTTTCCAAAGGATGTTGCATCCTCGTCAATTTCCTCTACTAATAGGGTTGTGATTGCTATTGAGGCTTCACCAACATTTATCTCATATGGAAAGGGGTTTAACCATCTAAACTTGGGGATTGTTGCTTGCACATATGTATAATCAACATCAACTAGGAAACACACATCATTGTAATGTTGTTCCACTAATGATATAGTAATCCTTAACCTTTGTTTCATTAATTCCTTGAAGTCCTAAAAATAACTTGTCATCACTGACTCAAAATTATCTCCAATTTGTTCAAGAAACTCTACAATCTATTGTGTTATTGCTTTGTTGGTCTTTCGAACAACTTTTCCAAAAGTAGGGAATATATTTTGCACAAAGAAAAATATGCAAACAATCAAAGAATCAAACTTATAAGATGCACATTTGCCCTTCCTAATGGCTTCTAAATTCTCTAAAATTTGTTGTAGTTGTAACTTATCTAGCTCATAGGAATGATCTCTATTCAAAATTTTGTAGCCTAAGTCAATTTCCATATAGGAAACTCTATTTAGTTGGCTCTATTGAAAGAACCTATGTGCAATGACTCTAACTACAAAGGAAACAATGAGATCTGAAATAATATCAATTGACATCCCTCTCTTTTTCCACATGGCACCTATGTTCTTCTCAATAACCTCCTTTGCATCACTTCACATAGTTTTTGGTCAGTCAAGGGTGAGATACCCTATCACTCCATGCACAATCCTCTTTATAATTTTGATTGGTCCATCCTCTAACTGAATTTGATTGGTATGTATATGACTCAAAAAAATCTTAATCTACTCAGTTTTGAAAATTTGAGGAAAGTCTAGGGTACACATCAACCCTTTCCTCTTGATGATTTTATTTTCCTCCTCTAATACTCCATTTTCACATAACTTTCTATAAATTTCTCTAATCTCCATGTCTCCTACTTCTCCTACCTTACAATTTTAGCAAAACAATCTTAATCCACTCAGTTCTAAAAAATTAAGGAAAGTCTAGGGCACATGTCAACCCTTTCCTCTCAATAATTTTATTATTCTCCTCCAATACTCCATTGTTACATAACTTTCTATAAATATCTCTAATCTCCATGTCTCCTACTTATCCTACCTTACAAGTGTAGCAACATTGTACATCCTAAATCAATAGGACCTTTGGTTGTATCATAGAAAACACACCAGATGGGTCTCCCTTATATGTGATCTCAAGAATTTCATAGAATGGGAGCTGTCCAACATCATTGTTAATTAACTAAACATTGAAAACAAACTTCCCTTCTTTCATAATTGTTGCTGAAGGGGTATCTTCCATAATGAATCACTAGGGTTTGCAAAAATGAAATATTGTAACTTGACAGAAGCTAAATACCTTTTGAATCCATAGAATGGTGTCAAGTAGCAGTTGAATCTGGTTCACAAACACTTGAATCTCCTTTCACCAATCTCCTTCATACTCTTCATGCTCTTTAAACTTTGTTAAGTGCATATGTGTCAAAAGTCAACTATGTAACCCTTCATATTTGACATTAAATTCTTAGTTTTTATAGAGTTGTAAGCTTGACTAATATAGGATTTTCAACATGCTCAGCTAACATAGTGAGCTCAATTCATTGTAGATTTTCTCCATCACTAGGCAATAACTATAATTCTTTATGCTCGGTAGAAAAATAGGAAAAAAGAAGAAGAATAACTCTTACTTCTAACTTCTTCATTGCATTAACTCTTACTTCTAACTTCTTCATTGCATCTTAATTCATTCATATATATTCTTTTTCAGATCTTAGATATTTGGAATTGATGCTTAATGTTACAAGTCAAATATTAGTTCCACATATACCTTTGATTGCCTAGTTAAAGGTGATGTGATCACCTGATCCATTGGATGAAGTGAGATAATATTGAATTATTTGTTGTGTTGTAATATTCCTTCCTTTTTCCATGTCTTCTTCATTTGCACCTTCACCTTTTTAACATCAACCTTTTCTTTACCTTTACTAAATTTATAGTTTAGTGCTGGTGATCTAGTTGGAGAGTTTCTGCTTAAATGACTATTCTTGAGACAACTAAAGCATGTAATCTCATTGAAACATCTATTTTAGTTTCCTCTAAAATGTATCCTTATGCAATTTTTAGGAACATGTCCATATTCTTGACAATAGTGACAACTATACCTTGTATTGTAATACCAATTGTAAGAATTTCCATGATGTTGGACCTTAGTTTGCTTGTTTGATGTCCACTTGAGGTTGGATCTACATTCACATGCTTTGTGTCCATACTTCTAAAAATAAAAACATCCTTCAAATCTATAAGTGCTCATGGTCTTGGTCCTACATTCATTTTTCTGATGTCCTTGTTTTTTGCAATTGTAGCAATTTCCTCTATATTTCTACTTGAGGTTTTGGTTGGCAATTTTTCTCTTGTAGACATTTGCTGTGTAACCTAATTTTCCACATTTATGATAAGTGGGTTTGTTGTTCTTACCTTTTTTACTCCTTTTCTCACCACTTTTAGATGATTCTCCTTCCTTAGTATTAGCGTATCCCAATCCAATAGTATCATTATTAGGTCTTGGTGATTCCATGAATTTTTCAAAGTATTTTATGGCCTCACTTGGTTTGTTAAATCTTTTAATGAATTCCTTTTCTTCTCTTAATTCATTTTTCATTAGATCATTCTGTGACTTCATGGTTGTGATCTTAATGTCTTTCCCATTTAATTCATGATTTACAAGCATCAATTGATTCATCATATCCATTTTTATGTTAGAAAGATTTCGCACATTTGGTGTCTTCTCTTCAAGTCTATTAGTCAGTATTCTTTTGTCTTCTTCAATCATGACTTTGTCTTCCTAAATTTCTTTTTTATTTTAGTTATCTCACATAACAATACTAATTGTACTTCTTATTCTCTTTTGAGATTCTTGATTTCTCTAGTTAAGGCACCATTCTTTTTCACTAGATTTACAATGGCTACGTCAAATTCTTTTGAGTTCCTATCCTCAAGCAATCTGGTAGTGTCTTCTTCTTTATATTAGTGTCAATTTTCTAAATAGCCAATTCCTTTCTTCTGTTTAATGAATACTATAATTCATCTCTTGCCTGCTTAAGTTGATGTAAGGCAAGCTATATCTCACTCTTCTGGTTCTCAAAAGTCTTCACCAATTTGTAGACTTCTATCTTCAAGATCTTATCTCTAAAGCTATCAAACTTTCCTTTCTATAGAACAAAGCTGTAATACTATTTGTTGGAATTAATAATGGGAAAGTAAATTTTGAGAGGTGGGGGGGGGGGGGTGTGGGTGAATTAGCACTTAAAGTACTTAAAAATTCAACCTTAAAAGTAATTCACCTAACATCCATCTCACTACTTAGTATGTAAACTAAAATAAGTATACATCACATCCATACCATAAAGAAAATTTAACACATAAAATAAATAATTTGGTTACCCAGATAGCCTCCAATTAGAAGGTAAAATTGAGGTGGGGATGAAACCCACAAATATTCACTATTGTAGTTGTAAAGTGTGGCCAATTATGGCTACAATGCTTTGATCATAAGTTATGATCTACCCTGTGAAAAGGATTTCCCTATTAAAGGCTTACCTATTAGATCTAACCTTGTTATAGGATTTAAAACTCACAATAAAATAAGCACTTAGTTAAGAGATCACCTATTAGAATGATTCAACACCATGATCCTTTGGTTAGCACCTTGCTACTTGATGTCATATCTCCTCTTTACTATTTAAACTTTAATTCTCCTGATTAGATATGTCTCCTCTATCCTTTCACTACTTCACTATGTTCTCTTTAAACTAATTTTGCAATGTATATCTTTATCATAGCCATCTAAGCTACCATGAATTCCCTCTAAACTCCTTAGCATTCATATCCTTCTGTATAAATAAAATTCTTAGGGTTTACCTTTATTAAATAAGCATTGGTGGAAATGGATTAGGTCAGAATGAATGACTATGGTTGATCTTTATTCCTTCCTAATGCTTCACCTAATCTAATTGGTTGCATACATTACATAGGGATTCATAATATGACTTCCTGCTTATTCCTTATAATTTAAATTATGATTATGTCAACCCAAAAATGGTTTACTCAAAGTTTGTGCCATTACAAACATCTATGACATAAATTGTTCACTCGACATCCATAAGCTTTGGTGCTCGACCTTCATTGTGTTCTTTATGCTGTAACATGGATTTTGAGTAGCTCAACACTCATTGTTTTCTCAACACTTGAATCACTCAACACATACTATTTACTCTACTCCTTCTATTGGCTTGACACTTGAATGAATTGACACATTGAATGCTTAACACCTACTTGTGCTTGATACTAGTTATCATATTACTCAACATGTACTATCTAAACACTTATGCTTGACATGCTTTGATCACTTGACATGCACTATTCTTTGCTAAATAATGACTAAGTATTTTGTCGCTACTTTGTCAAAATTAATCCAAGGTTAACAATTCTCCACTTTCTCCTCACAAATTTGCTAGTCCAAAACCAATTGTAAAACATCTCCTATGTATCCTTAAATAGATGGGTTTAATATTTTTCCTCTTAAACATAACCATAGATATAAGGGTTTGATTAGATTCATTGAATCTGTTCATCATTTTTCCCTTCTACTTCTTTTCTTAAAACTTTTGGAAACTTCTTATTAAATCCCCACCATAGATCACTTAACATACTCAATTTACTCATTCAATATGCCAACTCATCAATCATTATCTTTAATGTGTTTTGATGAATCCATAAATTCAACTATGTCAATCCCAAATCTTGATTCTTTCAAAAACTATTTATAGGTTGACACCCAATTATTGCTATGTTCTTCAACTCAATCATTAATGGGTAGCTCAGTCACTACTTATGTATATTTCTTGGCCTACACTAGATCACATGAACATCACTATGCTTGTTCATTATTTTAGTTTTCCTTCATCTTTCTTGGCCTCTAACATTACTTGGCTAATACTATTTTCTCAACAATAGCTTAAGTTTTGTAATCTTTGGCTTCAACTTCTTTATTGACCTAGTAACCTTTCACTTGGATAAACTTGTATTTTACACAACTTCTTCACTTCTATCAATCATCTCTTGTACACTTTAATTCATCTTTCTTCTTCACTTAATACAATGATCAAACACCACATTATCTTGTCAATTACTAACTAATTAAGTTCCATTTGTAGTTCCATCATACTTATTACTCTTTACTCAACTATGTTACTAATTCATCTTGTTACCTCCTTTTTCAAATCCTCTTCATTAATCAACTGATATGAAACTCTACACTATTATAAAATTTCTTACTAGTAAGGTTTGAAATCAATGGAAACATAACAATTGTTTCAATTGTTGTTTCAAAAAATCAACATAGCTGAAGAAGTGGTTTTGTATATCTTAGTTCTATCTTCTAAAATCTCAAAATTTGCAATGAAGTATCCCTTTTTGATTTGAAAGATGTGAATTGAACATGATAAGATTGGTTGCTAATTTTAAAAAATCCACTCATACGAGTAAGGAATACTCGACCATGAACCTTTAAATATACAAATAAAAACATGAGAATAAGCAATAGAAGTGTGAATAAAAATAACCCCATCAACTAGAGAGACCCCAAAAAATGGTAACACCCTAGAATATGGACAATTGTAAGGAAGAGATACAATGTAAATACCACAAACCCTTGTAGTAGACAAGAAATCCCTAACAAATAATAAAACACTAACAAATTATGCAATACTAGTAGAACTACACTCAATAACCCCATATATTGAGCACAATCTAGATCTAGAGGAAGCCCTAAAAGTAGAAGATGTTGAAACCCAAATAGGATGCAAAGCCCCATCAGAAGACAAAACCCTAGTGGATGATGATACTCTAACAAGAGGAAAACCCCCTATTGAAGACAAACCACCCTTAGAACTCCAAATTCACTGATAGGATAACTCCTAACATTAGATAAAGAAGTTCTAGAAGATGAAAAATTTTGAGGAGACATTGAAACTCTAGCTAACCAAACATCAAAAAGTGAATCTTGAAGACAACAAAACTCCAATAACCCTACCTTTAGGCACCAAATCACCAACCTTGGCAATAGGAAAAAATTACTATGGTAACTTGAATACAATGATTCTAAATTGTTAATAGACATTGTTGAATCTAATTTATTCCAATTTTAGAATGTGAGATGTAGTTCAAATTTTTTTAAATAATTAAAATAATTTAAAATTTTTTTTTTATGATTAGTTTTAGGTTCTAAATGGAAAATGATATGTAGTAATTATAATAGATTAAATTGATGACTTAATGTTCAATGAAACATAGTTTGATGTTAGGAATCTTTATAATAGTATAAACTTGACTCTACAAAAGGAAAATTATATTGTGTATGTGAAGGATCATTAGGGGCCAAACTATGGCCTTGAATGGTAGTGAAAAATTAACAAATTGGGGTTGACAACTTGAAGTGCAGTTTTGAACTAGTTATGAACTTTATGTCAAAATAGTTGTAAGAATAGAATCTGTATAATATTGAATGTAGTTTTTAAACTACTAGGCCTTTTCTCAAAAAATCATAATTTAATTGGCAAAAATTTGTATTTTAATATAGCTGTACAAAAATAAAAAGTAGGTATATGTCTGACCAACTTAATCACAACTAAATGATAATTTTTTATAAGATTATACTATAAGAAATAGACTCATGCTCGGATGTGACACACATTTTTTGGGTATTTTTATTCCTAGAGTAATTAATTATGAATTTCCTACTAGAAAATTTTTAGAATAAAAAAGCACCCATGTCTAACCCTCTTAACTTATTCAAACTATTACCAAATTCAAGGTTTTTTTTCATTGTAGTAGGCAAAGCATATAATGTGATGCATCTTTTGGATTTGAAATGTTTTACTAGTCAATTTTTTATTTTTATTTTTTACAATAATTATGCCAATCAACACTTTATAAGTATTTCCATTTAAAAATAAGTAATAAATACTTAGCAAAATTATTTTTTGACACTAATTATATCGTTGAAAAGGTGAAAATATCCTTATGAAACCCTTTTCATTTCAATGAATTCAAATAGATTAAAAGTCACCAGATACTTAGCAAAGTTTGAAACTTGCCTAAACTAGAAAAAACCACATTTTTTGAGTCGACCAACTAAGCTTGGTAATAACTGGCCCTAATCAGATACTAGATTAATTAGGTACTTGATGTGTTTCACATCCATTCAAAGTTTCAACTTTTCATCTTATTCCCTAACTTTTCCCTCTTAATTTAGATACATTTTAACATCTTAATTACCTTTTAAGATTTTATATGTAGAAAAAATTGATAATTTTAGATAATATAATATTTTGTAATAATTAATAATATTTAATGATATTTCATGATATTATATTGTGTATTACTATAAAATATTATATCATCTATAATTATATAATGTTTGAATTAATATAAATTTTCTAATATCACATTATATATAAATAAGTATGTTAGTATATCATATAATACTAAGTAGTATATGATTTTTTATTACAATATAATATTATATAATTTATTAAATATAACATTTAATATGGTAAACATAATACAATTTAACGGGTCTAAAGCCTACAATCCCTTTTGGCCTATTCAATGACATTATGTGTTCTTAGGGATCATATGACCCCGAATGACATAGATCATATTATTGAATGGGTCAAAAGGGGTTATAGGGTACCCTACAATCCCTTGCAACCTATTTGATGACACGTTATGTTCTTAGGGGTCTTAGGATCCATATGGAAATATATCATATATTTGAATGGGTTGAAAGGGGTCATAGGACCACATGACCCCTTTCAATGTATTTGATGATAAAATATGTTCAAAGGGGTCATAGGATCCCTAAGAACATATATCATATGTTTAAATGATCAAAAAGAGGTCATGGGGTACCTTATGACCCCTTTCAACCAGTTTGATGACATGATATGTTCATAGGGATCCTTGGACCCATAGGGACATATATCATATGTTTTAATAGGTCAAAAGGGGTCTAAGGGTGGGTCAAAAGGGGTCGTAGGGTACTCTAGGACCCATTTCAACCCATTTGATGACATCATATGCTCATAGGGGTACTAGTGACGCCTTTTGACCCCTTTTATCACATAATATGTTCATAGGGTACCTAAGACCACTATATAACATATCATGTAATCAAATGGGTTGAAGGGGGTCATAGGCTCATAGGAGTCATGAACCCTATAACCTATTTTGATTCATTTGATGATAAGATATGTTCCTAGGGGCCCTAGGACACTTAAGGATATACATCATGTCATGAAATGGATTAGAAGGGGCAATAGAGTACCCTATGACACCTTTCAACCCATTTGATAATAATATATGTTCCTAATGGCCATAGGACCCCTAGGGACATATCTCATATTCTTGAATGTGTCAAAAGGGGTCATATGATACCTTATTACCCCTTTCAACCTATTTGATAACATGACATGTTCCTAGGGGATCTAGGACCCCTAGGGACATACATCATATGTTCAAATAGGTTAAAAGGGGTCATATGATAACCTATGACCCCTTTTGACCCATTTGATGAAATGATATGTGCTTAAGGGTCCTAGGACCCCTAGGGACATATATCATATGTTTTAATTGGTGAAAAGGGGTCATAGGGACATGGGCTTATGGTGGGAGAATTCTATGTTTTTATAAGAAGCTAACTGATAGTATGAAGAAAGCAATTGCACAATTTTGCACTCTAACTCAAGAGTGTCACCAATTGAAAATGATGTTTTGAAGTCCAAAATTGGCAATAGAGACTACACCCCACATTGGAACATTATCTGAAGGTAAGTTAAATAATGTTTTTCAAATAATTTTTTGAGACTCATACAACATTGCATATATCACAAAGGGCTTTTGAATCAATGAAGTCATTTTATTATGTGCCACTTAATATTTGAAATACATGTTGTTGCTAATATCATGTGGAGTTTTGTATGCACCATGAACTATTACACTTCATCCATTCTACTTTTGATACTAATAGAATCTTGGAATTTTTTAGTGCTAGTGAGCTTCCAAACTAATCGACAAAGTTACTACAAAAACTCTTATGTCATAGAGATTATGGCTATTTCTTGTACTAAAATAATTTCTTAAATGAGAAGTGCTCACAATTTGATGGTTTATCAAAATTTATGACATGCTTTCACGAGGGCTAAAAAGAAGATCTTGGAAAGACAGTACTTTTAGAAAGGGTATATGAAATGGTGGAATATAGATTGAAGAGTGGAGGTGAATACTCTAGATGTGAATTCGTTACAAAAAAATGTGTGTGGCTGATTTTATTTCAAAATTCAAGAGAAATCATTTTTATAGGTGTGTAAGGCAGAGTCATAGGTCTCACTAGTTGGATAAAAACTTTAGAATGTGTAAGGAAACTTTACCCATTGACACTATTATATTAGTTGACTTTGTGAAGAACTACACATCATAACCCTAAAATGAGACACAATCTTAGTATTGTAACTCCTTTCAGATACCTTTTTGCCCACATAACATATAAACATGCTCTTGACAGTACATAAGAAAACAAAAAGACAATCAAAGAGTACCATTTTTATATGAGAAATGATAGATCTCACTCTCATGAGTTTTTCTAATATTGTTTAGAGAATTATTCTAAGTTCTTGTAGGAACATGATGTTGCTATGAATAGGTAACTCATTTGGTTAGATAACTATATTGGTCAATTAAAAAATACTCCCATGTTTTATTGGTTGATTAGAATGCATGTAGAGAGAGGTGGTCCTCATATTTAGAGTATTTTTTGGTCCATTGTTGGGAAAGGGGAGCATGATGGAGTGGGGGCATTGTAAAGAGAGCTCTAGTTAAGGAGAAAATGAAGATTACAAGTACAAAACTTCTTGATTATCATAGCATAGTTGATTGGTGTACATATGCTTTATAATAGAGGGAATCTTGATTTAGTAGTGCACATGTTATTTAGGTTGGTTGAGGAGAGCTACATAGGTGATAAATTGGATTGTGCTACAACAAGAGATTCTTCACAAGTGGATTTCTTTAGCAACTTTGATTGTAGTAAATAGACCATTTGGGTATCAAAATTAGCTTTATTTTGTCTTTTTTTCCTAGTATGATTGGGATCAATATGAATCAAGTGACTAGGTGGATATTTAGGTTCTACATTATCTTATTTTATATCTCTCTATGACACAGAGAGTTTAGTTGACTATGACTATCTCTTGGAACTTCTTCAGCCAAGACACATCTTTGAATTGGTTTTACTATAGCGGAATGACAAATGATGATGGATTCACATATCTTAGTAGTTTAGTTTTTGTTGGTAGAACATGGCTATGGACATACATGCTTAGAAAGATAGACTTAATACATTCAAAGACTATGAGAATCACAAAACCATTCTCATGTATTCACACCTTATTATAGAAATAAATGTCAAGTTTTTGAAGCATCAAGGAAGGCCAAAATTTAAATAACTTTTTACTATTACTAATATTGATGATCATGAAGCCCTATTGGAGGCCCTACTAGCATGAACACTCAAGGGAGGGTGATGAATGATGATGATATTAATAAAGGGGATATTTTTAATATGTTTGGAGGGATGATTGAGCTATTATGTGTTGCATTCATGACTTGGTTTATCATTACTATCAACATATCAACTTTTTGGATTGAACAATAAAAATTACACACATAATTTTGTTTAGCATGATTCATAGATATAGAATTGTATTTAGTAGGGTCATAAGAGTATTTGTAGATATGTACTTATGATATATCTATCTTTTTAGAAAGAGTTATGAAATTTTTTGTGACTTACAAATTTTTTTAGAAGTCTGGTTGTAGCCCAACATACACAAAATAGTATATTGAAGATTGAGTTGTATCTTTTCAGCAAGGTTAAATCTGGTTCACTAGGATTGGATTTTGGTTAGAGACATGTTTTTAATTATATTTTTTAGGTAAAAGAATGAGAGGATTATTCTGAGGCTCTCTCTAAAGTGAAATGTACAGTATGTTCATTGTCCAACCGATAATGTTATGTAATTGATGTAATATCAATTTTAGCATGTAGAACTTAATTTTAATGTCTTTTGATGGTGCTATATTAATCACTGTACACTAGGAAAGCCTTAAGGATGACTCAATTAGTTTTTTTAGAAATTGGTATAAAGGAAAGATGTTTTCCTTAATTGTAAGTGTGCATATGAACTATAATGTATAATCATTATTGTATGCAAGATTTGGATGCAAATTTGATGAGACCATAACATAAGATAATGTTGAGGATGTGATAAGAACTTCAAAGGAATTGTATTGGAAAAATAAGTTTTTATTTTATTCAATACATTTCTTGGATATGTTACCTTCAATTATTTAGTGGGAAAAAAATTAAAGAAATCTGGATAGTGGGTTCAGTTGACATCTTATCAGCTCCTAACAAGGTTGAAACAAATCCTAATAGGGTCGAGATCTTCTAATAGGAATTAAAAGTTTCCTAATAGTGACTCACACATACTAATTGTATTGAATTGGCTCCTAATAGGGTCACATCCTTTCAAAAGGAACTTCTACATTAGTACATCATCTTATGGGCATCATTCCCATCAAGGTTTTCCCTCTAATCAAGGGTTTCCCTAGTTAACATATCTTGTATCACTTTGCATGGCTATCATCTTGTGGTTGTTATATCTTTTAGTTACATATTTAAGATATCATAAATTTAATTTAAGTTGTTTAAAGTGCTCTTTACTTTACTTTCTAATAGATCCAAAAGTAAAGAAATGACCATTCAAGAATACTTCATTAAGTAATCCTAAATTATAATAAGGTTACACATGTTCATTATGAAATTAAAAATTCAATTCATCCTTTGTACTTGAATGAATTCCTATGATGATCCTTAAATTCCATTCCTATGTTATGTGACTACATTTGGATACATATATCATACATATCTAAGGTTCAAACACACTTGAGTAGCTCAAAGAAATTGATGGTAAATTCCATTGTGCATTGTCCCCTTATGTTCTTTTGTTTATTTAATTCTTTATGTTCATAATGATTCGTTGACCAATTAGAATTTTTTTATTTTTAAAATTAACTTATCTTATTATCATGTCTCCCAAATGCAAGGATTACAAATGATTTGGATCTATGAAATTCCTTTACCCTAGTTTGGAGTATATTTTTGAATCAATATTTGCTTATCATTCTACTTATAATACATACATTTTGTATGCTATTGGAATGTAGGTGTCATCAGGAGTAGTAGTGCATGGAGATAGAAATATTTGAAGGAGCAAAACATAGATAATTCTATGCTAGTTTTGACCATAGCATTTTTGGTAGTTGTATATATAGGGTTATTGGTAGTGTTCAAGGAGAAAATATCATCAATGGTAATACTGCAAAAAAGACGATGAAATTTAAATACTTTCACCTTAAGACATTTAATACAAGATAAAGAGAGGCTTCCAAGCATAACTCTCGATAAGCCCAAAATTTGATTAGCTAAACCCCAAAGAGGATAAAGGGATGCTAATGTAAAATATAGAAACTCATAAAGGAAGTATGTTAGCAAGTTCTCTTTCATACAATGCAAACAAGAGATATGACAAGCATAGATCTGAAATACACACAAACAAGCCAATAGAAATCAAATATGAAGAATGATGTAGAAATCATACCAAGCCACAATTCTAAAGTACACTAACCATCTTTGAGATCCCCTTGCAGCTCCATGATTGATATATTCACCTTGAATGCTTGAATTAAGAATAATAGCCTCACGTAGAAATGAAGTATAAGAAACTACCATTTTGTTTCCACTTTAAATTGCTCAAATTTAGATTGGGGTGTTGACACTTGCTTACTTGTTTCACTTCAAGTCATCTTGTTATCATGTTATGTGAAATTGAGGTATTAGATGCCTTTTTATAGTGGATTTTTGAAATAATCATAAATTTAAACCATTACTAATGAATGTACAATATGGTATTTTAATAGGAGTGTTAAACAAATAAAATCCCAAAATCATTGGAAGCCTCAGGACTAGGTCAACCTAAGTTAGCCTAGTTTGGACTAGGTTGACTAGGTTGACCTAGGTTAACATTGTCCAGAATGTCAAACTTGTTTAGTAATGAAATGTATGTCCTAGATTATCACCCAAGGATCCAATCTAGGGTTTTGGGGTCCTAGGAAGAGAGGATGTTCATAGATTAGGTCCTAGTTCAATGATTGTGGGAAATCAAGGAGGATCAGTTAGGTCCTACCTCAATTTCACCTAAGAGAAAGAAGAGAACTTATGTGAAGTGTGTGCTAAACGTGTGAACATGAAATGAAAACCACACTAAAGAGGAGCTAAAATGCCACAAACCAAAGTGATGTTGATATCTAAGCCTATGTTGTTGATCAGTGTCCAAACAATTAGCCATTTACTAGGCACACTTACATGGTCATCATTATGACTGAGTTCTCTAGTCAAAGTTGAACATACAAGATTATAATGAGTAGGATAGTTATTTCTGAGTATTTAGTAGTGACCAAACACATGTAGCACCTAAACAATAAAGTTAAGACTAAGAACATTAAAAAGTCATTGATTTTTAAGCAAGTATATAGAAGCTGAGTCACAACATGAAGAAGTCTATATGACAGAGTGTTAGGGCATTCAAGTCCTGAGTATTTCAGGTTTGACATATAAGTTTGTAATGACATAAACACATATATAAATAATTTTGGTCAACTCATATATGATATTTAATATCTGTAGACCTAGCTAAGAAGATGATCATGCCTCATTTTAGAAGTTAATGATCCCAAGATGTGCAATTCAACCAATCAGAAAATGTGATAGAAATGACAAAAGATGATTAAGTGTAAACCATAGATAAAGATCTAGAACCTTCACAAAACATCTATTTATGGAGGATTCTAACCCTAGAATTGTAATGTCAAATGAGATATAAGGAGAAGCATATACCTCATACAAAGTATGAGGGATGAAATGAGTGAGTGCATGGGCATGTGAAGAAGAGAAGACTACATTTGTAAGTAGATCAGATAAAGAGCAATAAGAGTAGTGAAGGACTAAACATAGTTATTAGATTAGGAGATCACATTAGAGATATAGAAAAGAAGAGACCCAAAATCATCTTATAGAGAAAATTGAGGGTCAAGTTCTGAATCAATTATTGTTAATTGAGACAGGGTAAATCTCTTAACAAAGTGGTTTTAATAGACCTATGCAAACCTCCTAATAGATTCCTTACTTTATTGTGACTGTGAAACACTTTAACAAGGTAAGACCTAATAGTCTCTTAAGATTTTAACATGGAAGACCCCTCATAGGGTAGATCATATCTAATGATCAAACATTGTAACCCTTAGAGGTTAACTTTATTATTTTTGATCAAGTAAAACAAGATTTAATGGGTGCTTGAAACCCAACAACATACAAGAGGATCAAATATCAAGCCCTTAACAAAAAAAAAAAAATCAAAGGAAAAATAGGCCACTAAAGGCCAAGAGAACAAGAAAAAAAACTAAAGCCTTTGGAAGTTAGGAAAACCAACCAAAACTAGAAACCAAAGGAAAATTGGAAAAGCCAATGGAGCCAGTTAGGAAGCTATATTCTTGAGTAGCTTATTAGCCTTGAGCTCCAACATATCCATAGTTTTAGCCACATTAGTGATCAACTAAATGTCATTAGGAGAATCTTCCGTATCCCTTTTCTTGATGCTTAATCTAGTCTTTTGACTAGGTCCCTCTTCCTAGGGATGAACCTCATCTTCTCTATCCTTGTTATGCTTATTTTCTTCTCATCTTTGTCTCCTTTGATAACTTCCATCATATTGTACAATTATTTAATATTATTATTAAATGCTTTGATAATTTGGAAACTCTAGTTAATAGTGCTATTGAGAGAACTCTTCATTTTGTCCATCCTATTTTCCATGTTAGTGACCTTATTTTCTAGTTTGTTGATTCTATCATTCCTAGAATCTCCCTACATCCTTTCCAACACCCACAACCTATTTTTAATCTCCTTAGTCTCATGGAAAATCCACTTGATGGATTGAAAGTTTTCCACCATGCTATTTCTAGAATTATTAAGGAGATTCATCTCCACTTCCCTAATAGTATCACTAAGAATCACCATGGTCGAGTCAATGAGCTCATCCAAATGAATTCTACCATCTTTACCCTCCAAAACGTTGGGATGAATAGTTTCTTTGACAATGTCTGTTTTAGTCATGTGGGTCTCAAAGTTTCTCCATATAGCTTTTCTACCCTTGGAGCTAACAATACGCATGGTTTTGTTCATGCCATATTCATCATTTTTCTCTTCCTATATGTGGAGAGCAGAGTTCTACCCCTTAGGATCTTTGCCATGGTCATTTTTGCTCATGTCATTTCTTGAATCTTGATCACCATCCATTTCGTTGCCTCTTCTCTTCTTAGCTAGGCTATCCACCTTCCTATGACTAGGGGCATTACTTCTAACCACCATTTTCCTATTGTTAACATTGATATCCTCCTCTATATCAATTCCCTCATCCTCCTCATTATAGTCATCTATAGTATTTGCTTCACTTTTAATATTTTTTTCCTACTTAGCCTTTTCCAACCTTGTTGATTTTCTTCTTAGGTTCACTTTTCTTCTTATTTTTCCCCAAATTATTAATATTCTTATCAACCTCCTCATCATCACCCAAATGAAGCCCTACCCTATCCTTAGAATTAGATAGAAGATAGGTGCTCTCTATGTCCTCCGAGGACTCATCTTTCTAGGTAATATATCTACCTCAAGTTTGAGCCTTAAAGTTCTCATAAATCAACAAAGACAAGCCCTCATATAAACCTGGGTTGGAATAAGATTTCTTTTTATACCTTGCGATATTCTTATTAACAAAGAAGAAGAGGTAGTAAGGGATAGAGATTTTAATTCCATACTTGAAGTGATTAAGGATGAAAAATTGATGGGTATAGACTCTATCATACCTAGTATCCAACATGATGTAAGAGATGATTGCCCTAAAAACAAACCTCAAAAGTTTTTTAATGGAAGTTGGCTCATAGTACATTTCCATCTTCACCAAATATTTCTTCTCCTTTGAATTCTTGGAAAAATCTTTGACAACATCAAGGGAAATCTTCTTATCCATGTAGAATTTGATGCCATTGGTAGGGGAGCCAGTGAACTCCACTATAGCACATTCATTGACCTAGAAATCAACAACATCAATTTTTATTTTCCCTTCTCTCTAAGAATTTACCATATGTTCTATCACTGTAGGGTTCTAGCCATGAATGAAATTAGTAATACCCCCTTCTTTCAGCTTCTCCCAGACCTTTGACCTCCTTTTCCATTTCTCTACTTCATCCTCTAGCTCTTTGTGGTACCTTTCTCCCACCATAGTGTTGTAATGAGTTGGGATATTACTCTGCAATTTCTTGAAGAAATGAACAACCCTGTGTTTTTTCTCACCATTTCTTAGCTTACTTTTTTTCTCTCAAGATTATGAGAGAATTGCATATACAACACACCCAAAAAGTATGCTAATACACCATTAGGTTAAGTTTCCTCATGTTGAAACCATGCATACCATTCATTAAATGGTAATTGGAAAAGCTAACATTATCTATCATCATTTATTTTTAATATTTATAGTCCTTCCCTAGATTCTCTCTTTTCAACCCTACTATTTACCTCTACTTGAAGCCTGTCATCATTAGTCCACCTAGTAGACATGTCCCTTTTGACTAATCATTAGCAATGTACTCAGCAAAAAATTTGAGCTCTCTATATTCATGTAACACATAGACCTTCTCAAAGGTTAGAAGGATTTGTTTAGTTTCTTCCACCATATTCACAATGGACCAGTATGATGAATGATCACCCTTGAGGCATTTTATGATATTATTTGAATCCCCTTCAAGATTTGTGGGTTTCATCCTCACCCTAGTTTTACCTTCACCTTGAAGTGTTTGTTGGTAACCAAATCATTGTGTTATGTGTTGAAATATTTTATGGATGTGATCTATTTCATTTACATTTCACCATTATCATTTTAATGATATATCTATTATATGAGATGAATTAGGTGTGAATTTATGAAATTGGTTTTGAAGTCAAAAGTATGAGATCTTGATTCACACACCCTCTTATTATCTCGTTTCCCATTTGCTCCTTCCAACAATTGGTATTAGAGCTCAGTTCTCTTATTAGTAAGCCTAATAGATTGAGAGGATCAGCTCATGGAGATGTGAAAAATATCAAGAACCAAATGATTTTAATCCATATTATATTGCAACAATTAGAAGCAAAAGATGAGCTAAGGAAAACCCTTAAAAAAAAAGAAATAGCTATTTAGAAAAAGGACACTCAATAAAAAGAAGTTGATAGAAGGACTTCTTGATAGTGGAAAGGCTAGTATAATTGATGAAGAATTGACATAACTTCTAGAGAAGAATAGTTCCCTAGAAAAACAAGAAAAAGATCTTAAGACATAACAAGAAATTCAACCAATTACACTATGTGAAGCAATCAAAAAAAAGAAGAAAGCATAGGAGGACAAATTCATGACCAAAGAAGACAAAAGACAAATGGATAGAAAAATTGAAGATAGATCATTTGAAGTAAAATAGATTACAAATAATCAATTGGATATGATAAAACAACTAGCTATTGTAAATTAGGAAGTAAATAGAAAGGATTTGGAAACCACAAATCTAAGGCTACAAAATGAGCAACTAAAAAGTAAGTTAAGGCATGAAAATGAGCTTATGGAGAGACTAAAAAAACCAAATGGAGAAATCAAACACTTTGAAGAACTATTGAAGTCACCTAGAACAAAAGACACCTTTGGACTTGGATACAACTAGCACTCTTCATCTACTGAAGAAGGAGTATCATCTAAAAGTGGAAAAAGGAATGCAAAAACCAAAAGGAAATGTACATGTCATTACTATGGGAAAATTTGTCACACAACCAACATTTGTAGAAGCAAAAATGGCAAGAAAAATTTGAAACATAAACTAAGTGACAATTATTTTAATTACAAGAAAGCAAGACATCAAACACATGAATATAGATTAAAGAACAGTGAACCAAATAGAAATGTATCTAAATTGCAAGGTCATTGTTACAACTATCAAAAGTATGGATATATATTCAAGAAAAAGTTAAATTGGATACCTAAGAAACAAATTCATACATCAAGGAAAGGAAATTCCTAAAATTGGGATTAAAAAACATGATACAATTGTCATTATTGTGGAGATTATGGACACATTCCAAAGAATTGCATCAAAACACATTTCATAAGAAATTTTAAGAAATGGCTAAATGGAGAAAAAGTATGTTTCAATTATCTCAAAGTTGGACATATTAATAGAAACTACAAACCTAGAACACC
Source organism: Cupressus sempervirens (assembly GCA_028749045.1). NCBI lineage: Eukaryota > Viridiplantae > Streptophyta > Pinopsida > Cupressales > Cupressaceae > Cupressus > Cupressus sempervirens. The sequence continues at coordinate 175,863,176 of CM053784.1, read as the reverse complement.
AACACCAACACCAAATAATGAGAGTGAAGAACCAAAAAGAAAGAAAGATGGACAAAGATAGTAAGAGTTGGAAGTAGTAAAGAAAATGAAACTATTGTCACCCATTTTGATAGATCAAGTGATTACACCACATCTCACTAAAGAAAAATGGTCTATAGGAAATGTATATTCTATGTTTTATTTTACATCAGTTCCTAGCATAGAAGTAATAAAGGTTCATATCTTCATAAGTAGAGATGCATGAAGAACTATAAGAGAGAAAATTATAGAGTAACTAGCATTAGTGGTATAGTCTATATTGACTGAGCTTTTTAGTATAGACTAAGTGATCAAGGAAGGTAATATATTGACCAAATGAATTATTTGTGTCCAAGTGAGTAACCTTGACCAAGCTGAAATGGAGGTCGAGCTAGCTTTCATACACCAAGTATAGAGACATTAATTGCAGACCTAAAATGAAAGTTTGAAGGTATTTATAGAATTTGGACATTCATTTTCATTCACCAATTGATCAAAGGAGTTTACAAGAAGATTTCAAGGTGATTGAATCAATCTCAGCAATCAGTGCAAAAGAATCATAGGAGTTTACAAGAAAAAATGTGAAACAAAGTAAGTATTACTCTCAAGGCTAAGTTAAATATTTAGTGAAGATATTTTAAAAAAGTTAAAAAAATAAATTAAAAAAAATCCTATTTCAAAATGATATCTATAAGTGAAATGATGAAGGGTAGTGGTGCACAAATCATAATAAAATATCAAATTCCTCCACCTAACTTCACAAATTTTGTAAACCTCAAAAATGCTATTGATGATATTTGGGATTTATCATCTATTCCACCTAGAGTCTTGACTATTCAAGATTTAAGATCTTATTATCTATGCAAAGTAGGAGAAATTGGAGATTTTGAGATTAGAAAAACTTATGACAAGCTATGCATTGATGGAATCTTGAAGGATGAACACAAGATTACTACCGAGAAAAGGCTTACCCATTCCCTAGGATTTCCAAAGGTTTTAAAAGTCAAATGGATAAATATTTTACTTAGCCATATTCATGAAATGAAAGTATGTTTAGAATGTGGGATGGTCAAGATAAACAAAGCTATCATTAATAGGATAACTAGGTACCCTACTTTCGATCAACCGAAGAGCATAAGAAGTGTAACAAAGAATGAAATACTAAGAAGTGTAACAAATAATGAAATTGAAAATATGACCAAGGAAATGTGGAATGGTCATGGTATGTCAATTGATGAAATTTAGGACCCATTAGTTGAATTTTCTATTCATGTGATTGCACACATGTTTTATCAATTTAGTAGGTTGAACATTGTAACTTATGTACTAGTGGATTTGGGCTACAAAATTGTGAAGAATAATCATTCCTATGATTTCACCAACTTACAAAGAATTTAGAGGCAGAGATAAAAGAAAAGAAGAACTCTTGTAAGTTTAGAGCTTTATTAGTTTGTATATTTTTCTATGTACAATTCTTTTTCCCTACCATTGGAACAAGTACTTATGATAGAAATCAAACGAATATGGAGTAGATAAGTGATTTTATTAGTAGATTAGGAGAAAATTTCCAAGAAATACTGGAAAATGACTTTGAAGAATTCAAGGTAAAGATGAGGAATAAAATGAGGATCCCTAATTCAGTTGTGAACAAGTACTATGATGAAGTATATTTTATTATTGATAAAAAATTTTGTGTATGCTCAAATAGCTTTTCCTAGGATAGCATGGCTAAGGCCAATGCCCTATGAAGTTAATGCAGATGAGGACACTACAATAGTTACTGTACTTTTAGTTGAAGACATAGATGCTATTGTTGAGTACTTTGGGACATGTAAAATTGTAATTGCCAAGCTAAAAAATGAATCTAGCACACTCAAAGTAGGGAAACAAAGAAAGAGAAAAATTGCTAAGGGTAGAAATAAGGAATAAGGAGAATAGTATGAATAGCCTATAAAGACCTAGGAAGAAAAAAGAAAAGAATTATCTATTGTGAATCCTAAGGCTATGGTGCAAGAGCATCCTTCATTGGTTGGTAATCCTACATGTTGGCGTATTCTAGCTTTGGAGTTGGAGGACTTGGTTAGTAAAGAGGTGGTACTTGGTTGATATTGAGTTAGTTATGGTTTCTATGTTAACTAAGTGACTTGGTTAATGAAGGAATTTGGTGATGCTTGGGGAACTTAGCCTATACTGTGGGTAGATTTGTATTGGGACTTGACAGTAGTATTTCCTATGTTGGCTCAGTCAATGACAGAGCTTGGTTATGCTTGGTGGAATGATGATGCTTGGTGGTGGTTTCTAACACTTGGTCATGTCTTGGTATGTATGGTGCCTGAATTTTGTATAGTGTGAGCCAAAATTGGCATTTAATTTTGTTATGTGTCTTTAATTTGTGTTGTAGATGGCTTATGGCTTGTATGGACATTTAATGTAAGGGTCTATTTTATTTAATATTTTTCTTTACTAACTTGTGGTTTAGTTGTGTATAAGTAGAGGTATTTTGTGGAGTTTTAAGTCATCATGAGATCATCCATCTTGGAGAAGAGGATGAAGAAAAAGAGAATTTTTTTAGAAGGGCTAGTAGCTGAGGCTTGGTAAACTAGGAGATTACTTTGTGGGCTTGCAAGAACAAGTTGAAATTTCTTTGGGGTTTTCTACTAGAGTGTTCATGTAAAATAGTTGGGATTAGTGTGGAGTTGAATATTGAGGGATCTTGGAATTTTTTTTTGTAATTTTGTTTTGTATTTTTCACTAAAATGTTGAAGGCCTTACAATTGGGCATATTGCATGTAAATAGTTATTTTATGTGATATGATACTAGTCTTACTCCTACCCTATCTTCTTCTAAGCTCTCCTTGGCTCTTTCTCTTGACCTAATATGGTTTCTAGTTATCCTACTCTCCTTAGGATCCTAAAAATGAGATCCTAGTCCATTCAACTAGTGCACACTAGCTAGGAAGAACAATCATTCCTTCACTACTTCCTAGGCTTGTTAGCCCTTCTTGATTCCTTGAAAACTAGTTCAAAAGAATACCTAATTTTGATCTACAAATAGTGCATGAAAAATCATAGGTCTTCTTAAAGGTCATTTGAATCCATTCCAAGTTCCAAAACCACTTTAGGGGTTGGAACCCTAATTGAGTCTGTAAAACCACATTAATTGCTCCTAAACTACCAAACAAGGCTACAAGCAATTAGCCCTACTAATGAAGAAAAACTAGAAGAAAGTGTTAAATTATTTAACAAGGGGTAACCTATTCATTAATTAAAAAACCCTTTTAAGAGAATTAAGAGATTCTTGACGTCTCAGTCTCTCAAGACATTCGTATAGTATGACCTATATTAGTGCTTATAAATTAGGGTTTTGTAAGGAATTAAACCAGTCTAGAAAGAATGAAGTTTCACCCTCCTTAGAGCCTTCACCAGTGCTTCACCATATAGTTGTGGCTTATAAACACTCTCTTATCATAATACACACCTTGATTGAAGCATTTCAAGCATTCAACCTCTCCTAACACCTCTGCTACATACTATGATCCCTAGTCATGCATCATTGGCTTGCCTAGGGCATCAACACAAAATTAATTCCTTTACTTCTGAGGGAGAATCCTTCGCTATAGAATATAGAAAAAGAGTCATCTTCCTAATTACAAGAGAGTGTAAAGATCCTACTTTGGGAAGAGGAGTTATGATCCATGTTGCTTAATGATCTGATTCAAAACAACAGATAGGCACAACACAATTTTTTTTAAAATAACAAAAAATCTACAAAATCAAAAATTAAAATTGTAAAAAATATTTGAATGAACTCCTATAATACTTATAATTATTGAAAACTCAAATCCAATCCATTAAAGTGCCAAGATACTCAAAAACCACAATTTGTAACTATTTTTGTTGTTCAGTCCGTACACCACAAAATTGACAAAAAATTCCAACCCTCTCAAAAGGTCGAGGATGGCCTTAAATACATATACCAAGTCCCATTATAATGATTGTAGATAGTTATCAAGCCCCAACTAAAACATTTCTTGAATGCAACAACAAGTTGTCAATGTTGTCAATGACATCATTAACAATTTTTAAGCGACTTTTACATATTTTAGAGTTTGGTCCTCAAACTTTCTCCAAAGGTTACAAAACCTTACAAAAAGCCTTAAATTGACCTAATACAAGTAAAGAGGACCTTGTATCACTTATTTGTCCATCCTACCCTCCAAAATACTAAAAAAAAGCCTTATTTGACTAAATCATGCAATTATGAGCAACTAAGGTCTCATAAGGCTTCCTAAACTTATCTCACATCACTTAGGGACTAGGTTAGCCCTATTATCAAGCTAGTGGTTTGGATAGTGCCACTAAAAGCCAAAATAAATTAGGAGCCCTAGGTCTATCTTGAGCCTACCTAGATGCCCCTACACCATACCTCCCTACAAAAGAAAACTATGTCACTCCTATGGACACTAGGTCTTGGGAGATGTCAGCTTTGTTGAAATCTACCTTAGCAACCCAAGTGGCTTTTGAATCTAGTTTTTCTTTCCACTTAGTGATGTGTTCCATGTACACCTTGTGTCTATTGGCCATCTTGACTATTGAATCAAACACTTTTCCAGCCTCCAACTTTCTTGATGAAGGTGTTACTATAGGTTCTAGATCAACATTAATTCCTTGACTACTTTGAGGTAGTGTACCCTTGAAATCAACCAAATGTTGCACTTTGAAAATAGAGGAGAAGCCCAAATCTGATGGTAAATCAATCTTACAAGAATTGGCTCCATATTTGGCTATGATTTTGTAAGGCCCCACTCTTTTCAATTGCAGCTTAGTTGGTACACCCTTTTGCAACCTAGACTTGTTCAAAAGCATCATGACATAATCTCCAATAGAAAACTAAATGTCTTTCCTTCTTTCATATACCATTGCTTTCAATTTTTGTGTATTATCTAGGATTTTTTTTTGACTTTCTCTTGGATTTATTTCATGGTTTGGGAAAAATCTTTAGCATGTCCACTTTTAGGTTCCATTCTTCCAAGATCCCTCAATTCAGATACACCCCTTGAATGCATCCCATACACAATTTCAAAATGAGTTTTCCCTGTGGTTGTATTCTTACTATCATTGTAGGCACACTCTTCTTGGGGAATGTTTACATCCCATGTTTGCCCATACTCCTTAGTTAGGAAGCTCAAGAGATTACCTAACACCCTCTTAACCACCTTAATTTGGCCATCAATTTTAGGATGGTACACTTAACGAAATGAAAGGTTTTTACAAAGTCTACTCCACAAAGTCTACCAAAAGTGGCTCAGGAACTTTACATCTCTATTTGAAACAATTCTCAATGGAAGTCCATGAATCCTCACAACCTCCTTAAAGAATAAGTGTGTAATGTGGCTAGCATCATTGGTTGTCTTATAAAAAATGAAGTGTTCCATTTTATTAAATCTGCGAACCACCACATAAATATTGTCATAACCATATTTTTTCTTGGGAAGACCTGCTATGAAGTCCATGTTCACACACTCCCATGGCCTATTTGGGATTGGTAAGGGCTGATAAATACCTACATTACTCATTCCACCCTTAGCTTTCATACATATCATGCATTTCTTAACATACCTAGTCACATCCTTGACTAGTTTAAGCCAACAGTAGAACCTTTGGACTAGTTCTCAAGTTTTTCTCACAACAATGTATCCACTTAGACTTCCATTATTCTTTTCCTAAATTAGGTTCTCCCTTATTGGTCCCTTTGGTACACATAATTGATTTCCCTTAAATAACAATCCATTTTGCATGGTAAATTTAGAGAAATTTCTATGGAAATGGCTCTCAAAGTCAGAACATACCTTATATGCTTCTAGAAAGTCTTCATCCTCCTTATAGAGACTCTTGAAGCTCTCTATCCTAGTGCTATGCAGATGAACCTCTTAGACTATGAACAATCTCTTGTTCAATGCATCTACCACTTTGTTCACCTACCATTTCTTCTGCATAATTGTGAAGGTGAAAGCTTGTAGGAATTCCATCCATTTCAAGTGCCTATTACTCAACTTGTCTTGAGTGTTGATATAGTTAAGAGCTTGGTTGTCAATTAAATACAATAAATTCCTTGGGAAATAGGACATTCCTAAGAGATTGAACTAGGGCATAAAGTTCTAAGTCATAGGAAGAATACTTTTTCTTGGCCTGATTTAGTTTTTCACTAAAGAAGGCTATGGCCTACCTTCTTGACTCAACACTCTCCCTACTACTAGGCTACTTGAATCACATTCTATGGTTAAAAGTTTCTCAAAACTAGGAAATTACAAAACAAATTAGCCAGCTACTTGTTTCTTTTGCATCTCAAAGGATTTCTTTGCTTCTAAACTCCATTTGAACTTAAAATTGACTCCACCCTTAATTGTATGTAGAAAAGTTGCATATATTCCACTAAGATTCCTATTGAATTTTCTATAAAATTGAGCTAGACCATGTAAAATTCTTACCTTAGTAGTTGTAGTAGGTGGTGTGATGGGGACACAACCCAAGAACCAAATAGACACAACAGAAAAGGGAAAATCATATTAACTGAGAAAATAAGCTAGTACAAATAGTATAGGAAAATAAACTTCAAAACATGCCCTAAGGGCTTACAATAGCATAAATCTGGAGATAATTTCTCCTTTCAGTCCCTCCTCTCAAACTCCATTCCGAACTACCTTTTACAATGCCAAAAATTTCCTTAAATAGACCCTAGAGGGTTAAGGACTAGGAGTACATTCTAGAAAGTGCTATTAGGCATCCACCGACCAAATAGAAGGTTCCAAAAGCTGCGTTAGAAGTCGGTGCAAATCTAGAAGAATCCAGAAATGGTAACCGAACTTTCAGGAGGCATAACTTTTGAATCGTAGCTCTGATTGACGAACTGTTTACATTTTTGGAAAGCTCTCAAAGCACTCTATAGCCCTATGGACAAGCTTGGCTTGTCCCCCAGTTTTTGGCCCTTTTCAAGGTCATTTAATGCCCCTAACTTGACTTTGAAGCATTCTTAGGAGGTCTCCAAAACCCAAAAAATTGCAATAACTTTCAAATCGTGGGGCCTTTTGACCTGATTCTTTTTCTAGAATGCTCTAAATCACAGTTACATTCATCTGGGCAATTCACACCTTCTAGGTCACCCAAATGATGGCCAAATTGCATACTCCTATTTTTTCAAGATTTTCTAGCACACTGATAGTTGAACTATGAGAGTTGGAACCTTTATTTGACCCAAATGGGTGTCCAAAAATGAAAACACATGAAACAAAAGCTAAGTCTAAGTACATTTTTTTGGGTGACACAGGATTGCCCTTATACTTCTGGATGCTCCTGCATCATGGTGGCTAGTTGAGGATATAAGCAACCTTCTCTTGATCCATCTTCAAGGACCCCTTTGACACCACAAAACCAAAATAAACAAGATCTTGTTCGAAGAAGTCACACTTCTCAAGGTTTATAACAAGCTTCACCTGATGAAGTCTCTATAGTATTGCTTCTACATGTTTGATGTGCTTCTTCTTTGTCTTGTTGAAGATGCATATGTCATCTAGATACACAACCAAAAATATCTTAGTGAAGTCTTTAAGCACTTCATTCAAGAGCCCCATGAATGTGCTAGGAGAATTAGAGAGACCAAATGACATCACACGCAACTTGTATAGTCCATATTTTGTCTTTAATGCTATCTTCCATTCATCTCCCTTCTTAATTCTGATTTGGTGGTATCCACTCTTCAAGTCCAACTTTTTGAATTAAATTTCCCCTCCAAGACAATCTGTGAGGTCCTTAATCCTAGGTAAAGGAAAGCTATACTTGATTGTGATCCTATTTATAACCCTTGAGTCTATATATAGTCTCCATTTTCCTCCTTTTCTTGATGCTAGTATAACATGGACTACACATAGGCTTATGCTTTTCTTGATTAGACCTTGATCCAAAAGTTCCTATAATTGGCTTGCTACTTCCAAGTTTTGGTCTAGAGTGAGCTTAAATGCTGCTTTCTTTGGAAAAGATGCACCATGAAAAAAATCTATTTGATGGCTTATCACCCTTCTAGGAGGTAAAGTGGCTGGAGTACCATCATGCACAATGTCTTTGTGTTAGAAATTAGGAATATTGAGAGTGGGGGGAGGGGGCTAAATCAATATTTTACAAACTTTTGTCACCAAATAGATATTATTAATAACTTTGAACCATACATAAGAAAGTAAACAATTAATTTTGAACAAAAATGATAACCATGCATAAAGAGAACTCATAACACCATATTTTGTTAACTAGGGAAGCCCTAGCCAAGGAAAAAACTCGGTAGGGATGATACCCACTAGATGATATATTGATATATATGTTCCTTGTTAGAGGATGGACCTTGTTAGGAGTTAATGAGAAAAATTAGTATAAAGAGTCCATGTTAGGAGACTTTGAATCCATGTTAGGAGATTCAAACCTTGTTAGGAGTTGTGTACAATGGATGCAAGATGAGCTCACTGCCCAAACATGCACTTCCAATTACAAGAAGAGCTCACTGCCCAAACAATTAATTGAACTTTAAGTTTCTCAAATATAGATGTGTAGATGCTATAACTTCTTCTAGATTTATCTCTAACCTTAGCTTGATCTTATATCACAAAATTAGGTTCTCAAAATATTTTCATATATCACTTCACAAAAAGCTCATATATCACATTTTATATCACAAAAGCATAACATACACTTCTTTTTAATCTCACAAATGTCCCTCACACAAATACTGTGCCTTTTGAAAAATTGCTACTAGGTCAACTAAGCCCATAATATACTTTCCAAATTAGAGTAAACATCTAGCATGTCAACCCTAATTGGTTGAGTAATTATTTTTTAAATAAAATAATTCCTTTACCTTTAATTCTACTATTCCGTTTCAGTAGTAAATCATGAAAATCTATTTTTGGTATTGTCCATACTGATATTTGGGGTTGTATACATCATCATCAACATCTATACTATATCCATCTAGTCATAGTATGATGTCAGAAACATTTTACATATAAAATAGTGTACTGTTGTAAACCAATTTCATACTTGACAATTTTCTAAGTACCAAAAGCTAGTTATCTATATTTCTGAGGTTTACTACAAGTATGCACATCATGTGTTTCTATTAATGATGAAAATTACATCGCTATATATAACTAATTTTCAGCAATCTCCCCCTTTGGCATTGATGGCAACAAAGTAAGAAAAATTAGCTAAGTGATAAAACCTTAACAAAGATTTACAATACTTATCATCTAATACATTACATATACTTCATAATACAAATGCTCAAAATTTCTTCATTGCTCCCCCTTTGGATATGATTGCTACATCCATAACTTACTACTAAATTTTCTTCTACAACTTCTCCCCCTTTGAAATTAATGACAAAGGTCAAAAAGTCAAAAAACTGTCAAAATTTTTTTTGTCTACTGCCAAGCACTATTTTGCTACCTCAAGCTGCTAATATCTTCATGTAATAATCAAAATTTGTCTTCAAAATATTTACACCTTTCTCCCAAATGTCCTTTGTTACTTTAGTTGTTTTGAGCATTTCACATAAGGCATATGATGCAATCTCAACTGCATTAAGGTTAGAGTAGGTGAAGTTTGCATAAGTGTCCTTTGCTTTGACACATTCTTCCAACTGTCTCTCAATGAATAAAATATTCAAAGCAATAGATTCTCTAAATTTTGATAGTCTTCTCAACATTAGGTCTTTTTCAAGTTCCAATTTTCTAATGTCTATGTGAACACCAACAACTTGTCCTTTCAGATCATCAACTTTGCAAGAGGGTTGCTATAACTGATTGTTTAGAGCTTCTAGCTCACTCAACTTCCCTTGAGTCTTTTTATCCAAATTTTTGGTCAACACATGAGATAAAGTACATTTGATGTATAGTGCCTTGCCAATTTATTGACATCTTTAGAGTTCCTTGATACAAGTATCAAGACTTAGCAAATCATTCTAGATATTCTAACAAATAGTGCTAAAAAGATTAACATCATGTAAAATTTGAGCCTTAGATTCAACTTTTTTAGAAATAGGGAATAATCAGATGGTGGGGTGAATTAGTATTCTACAAAATTTTGTCACCAATTAGATATTTTTAATTACTTTGAACCATGCATAGGAAAGGAAACAAGTAGTGTTGAACAAAAAATAATAAACATGCATAAAGAGAACTCATAACACCATATTTTGTTAACTAGGGGGAAAACCCCGATGGGGATGATACCCACTAGATGATATATGAATATATATGTTCTTAGTTAGAGGATGGACCCTATTAGGAGTCAATGAGAAAATTTAGTATAAAGAGTCCCTATTAGGAGACTTTGAATCCTTGTTAGGAGATTCCAACCCTATTAGGAGTTGTGGTACAATGGATGCAAGACGAGCTCACTATCCAAAAATGCACTTCAAACTACAAGAAGAGTTCACTATCGAAACAAGCAACTAAACTTTAAGTTTCTCATATAAAAATGTATAGATGCTATAACTTCTTCTAGATTTATCTCTGACCTTAGCTCTATCTCGGATCTCAAAATTAGGTTCTCAAAATCATTGCATATATCACTTCACAAAATGTTTGCATATCACCTTTTATATCACAAAAGCATAAAATACACTTCATTTTTTATCTCACAAGATGTCACTCACACAAATACCATGCCTTTTCAAAAATTTATACTAGGTTGGCTAAGACCATAATATACTATTCCAGCTTAGAGTAAACATCTAGGATGTCGACCCTAATTGGTCAAGTAATTATTTTGTAAACAAAATAATTCCTTTACCTTTAATTTCATTGTTCTATTTCACTGGTAATTCAAGAATATCTCTTTTTAGTACTATTTGTACTGATGTTTGAGGTTATATACATCATCATCAACATGTATACTATCTCCACCTAACGTTGCTAATCATTATATGAAATTAGGAACATTTTACATATAAAACAATGTACTTCTATAAACCAATCTCATACTTAGACAATTTTTTGAGTACCAAAAGCTAAGTATCTTTATTTTTGAGGTTTACTACAATTATCTACATTGTATGTTTCCATTAATGACAAAAATTACATCACTACATATAACCAATTATCAACACTTTTTACTTGTCAAGCAATGTTTGTCCCTCCCCAAAAAATGGCTCTTTAATTGTCTTGTCTTCTCCTTTGGATTTCAATACAATTGCATAAATTTTCATCTTGTCATGCTTGAGATCTTTGAAAAATTCCTTTCCACTACATAAAAATACACTAGGCACCTTGGATTGTGGTTTTCTCCTTCCAAAAAAGATTGGATTTTAAAAGTTCTACCTCCTTTCTTGAATGATATGGAGTTTGGCTTTGCATCATATATGCTTCTCTATCATACTACCAGGGCTTACCTAATAGTAGATGATAAGCATCCATGGGTAAGATGTCACAAAATATCCTATCCTTGTACCCTACTATGGAGAAGTCAACCCAATTCTATTTATTCGATGTAGGAGTATCTTAGGTTTCCTTATAATTCTGCACTTTTTTTCTCTCTATTAGTTGCTACCAAGTTTCAATTATTGCCAAGCACCAGTTTTCTATTTGTGCCAAGTTCCTAGTGGATGCCAAACATTTGGTGGGTATTGTGTTCATCATTGTTTCCAAGTGATCTTTGGTTAGATCTATAAGATTTCCACAATCTATTAACATGAGTTATGATTTCTAGATTGGATTGTGTGTAGTTTTTTACCATCAACGTTTCGGATCATACTACATGATCCATCATCAAGATGCCAGAGAACATAAAAAATAAAAAATGATAAGATGTAGATTTAGAAAACCCCTAAAAATGAACAAAAGAGTGGGGGGGGGGGGGGGCGGCGGGGGAGTTTCAGTGAGGAGAGAGAACAAGGTACAAGGGTGACAAGGCATGACCCTAATCTACTGATTGAAAACCACCCCTACAAAAAAGGATAACTAATAAGTCAAAACAAATATAATAAAAATGATAATAATAATAAATAAAGATTTAGAAAGAAAAATAATAGATAACTTAATGAATGAATGAATAAAAGTATAATCATGATAATAATAAATAGAAAAATAACAACAATAATAATAGGAATTGAACTTGGATTAAACCAAAACAATTGAAAAATAATACATGACAACAAAGAAATAGGACAACACAAAAAATGTAATGATCTTTTTATATGTATTTGTTATTATTATCAGTATTACTATTATTATTATATATATACACACACACACACACTTCTTACACCCATCTACATATTTAGAGATTGGGGTGTTTGCATAATATTTATCAGGTTGTGTGTTGTCATGTTTCCTTTTTTGCATCTATAATGTTGTTTTATATTTGCACTTCCATGTTTGTGTTCCTTTTTTGTTTACACCCACACACACTTGCATATATATTTGTCTTCCTTGGGTATAGATATTTGTAGATTATTATTATTAATCATTGCATTTTTTTTGTAGTCCTATTTCTTTGTTGTCATGTATTATTTTTCAATTGTTTTGGTTTAATCTAAGTTCAATTCCTATTATTATTATTATTATTTTCTATTTATTATTATCATGATTATACTTTTATTCATTCATTCATTAAGTTATCTATTCTTTTTCTTTCTAAATCTTTATTTATTATTATCATTATAATTTTTATTATATTTGTGTTGGCTTATTAGTTATCCATTTTTGTAGGAGTGGTTTAGATTAGGGTCATGTCCTATCACCCTTGTACTTTGTTCTCTCTCTTCACCCAAACTTCTCCCCCCCTCTCTTGTTCCTTTTTAGGGGTCTACTAAATCTGCATCTTATCATTTTTTGTTCTTCATGTTCTCTGGCATCTTGATGATGGATCATGTAGTATGATTCGAAATGTTGATGGTAAAAAAATACACACAATCTAATCTAGAAAACATAACTCATGATCTTTTTTTGTAGAGTGATCCTTTAGTTACTGAGTGTTCCTTTGGTTGCTGAGTTCATGTAATTTCTGAATGGTCTTTGATTAGCAAGTGATCCTTTGGTTGTCGAGTGTTCCTTTGGTTGCTAAGATTCATGTGATTTTTGAATGGTCTTTGATTGCCAAGAGATCCTTTAGTTTCTAAGTTCATGTGGTTGCCGAGTGCTAGTGTTTTTGAAATCTTCATTTGTTGAGTTATACGTGTCTAGTTCTAGTTTGGGCCAACCTTACTTGTATTTAATTTTGGTATAGATAGTTAGCCTCTGACGTGAGTTGACTTGTCATTTGATTATACATTTAATGTAAGAGTTTTTTGAGTTGATAGTTTGCATCAGGCCAACTTGTGGCCTTTCTATGTTTTAGAATCTTCTATAACCCATTTTGGCAACTATTTAAAGGGGTCTAGGGTAGAGTCTTAGGATGATGATTCAATAATGGATTATTGCAAAAGAATGGAGAGGTATAATTTGGAAGTGTGGAGTCTTAGTCTAGAGTAGTTTGGAGATAGATGTTTGTATTTGAGTTTGAGATTTATTCTTCTTTGAAAGATGCATTCTTCTTTGTAATGGATATAATTTGAAAGGCCGTACAGCTGGGTATGTTGGATATAAACTTCTTGAATTGAATATATGATATATTGTCTCTCTAGATCTGAATCTCACTATAATGCCCCAATTGGAGATCCTTGGAACAAGGATTCCATACAAGCCAAGATATTTTTTTTAACAAATATGAATGCACATGATAACATCACATAGGGATGACAAAGCTCACAATGAAAGACTTCACCACCAATCCTAGCAACCAACGAATCTTCGAGCACCACTAACAAACTAACACATGCAAGAAAAATCCAATAATGACCATGCACATGATGATAGCTCAAAGAAATGACCAATCATCAACAAAACACCAAGCTAGGGTAAAATGTAGAATCCTAAAATTTGGCTAAGCTTAAAACTTGAAGCCCTAAAATTTGGCTAAGTCTGAATATTTGAAGGCCTGAAATTTCCTAGAATCTTTATCTTATCTCAGAGAGGTCTAAAACCTATCTCAAAAGATTCATCGCATATATTAAAATATAGCTTAAGTATAAAGAATCAACTTATACTTAAATGATATGTTTTAAACCCCTTAGAAAGACTATTTTGAACTAGAAAGGTGTGAAATCCAATAAGGTGTCCAAAACCAACTTTGAAACCTTCCTCAGCCAAACCTAACTGCCCCCTATTTATCGTGCAAGAAAGTACAATGGTCTTGAGTTTTGCATCAGACCTTGCATCATTGCATGCGAGAAAGTGCATGGCTCCATGTGAGGATTCACTTCATACTGCACAAGGATTTGTATCCTTGCATAAGGAAATACATTCTCACATGAGGAAGTACATTCTCACATGAGGAAGTACATTCTCATATGAAGAACTTCCTTTCCATGCAAGAAAACATATTAGTGGGACAAAAGAACAAAAATAAAAAGCATAAAAACATGAAAACCTCCACACTAGGGAGTACTAGATCCACGTAAATTGAGGAATGAACACTCGAGTGCATAAACAACAAGGAAAGAGGAACATCTATCCATCTAAATGATAGTAGTAAAGAACATACTGAAAGAAACATCATAGTGAATAGAAGCAACATCACAATGTATAGAAATATATCTTAGTAACTAAACAACCAAGCTAAGTATGTGGTTCCTCCCAACTATCAATAGCATCATAAGACCATCATGGATCCTAGCCATCCCCCATGCATAACATCCCAAGCCACTGATTAAATTGTCGATAGTATTGTAATAGGGACATCACTACTAAAACATGCTATAATATAAGCATAAGAAAATCTAACATGCTAGTAATAAAGCATAAGATAATCTTTCAAGTAGATAACATCACCTATCACATGCTGAACATCGTAATAAGTAAATCTAACATGCTAACTGATAAGCAATAGATAATCCAATACAACAATTTACAACATCTAGCCATATGCTAAACATCATAATATGAGAATGCCTCAAATAAACTAACATCATCTAAAGATGATATCCAAGAATTCCAATGAAAGCATAAATTAGAACAAAGGATACTCTAGAACTCGAAGCATCAAGTGAAAACATCTAGCAATGGTCGCACTAGAACAAAAGACCGTCTCTATACACTGGTCCCTAGTAGTGGTATAGGTAGCTATGCCTCCCAACCATGTGGCACCCATAGGTCCAAACCTACTATGCTAATGGAGATAATTATCCAACCAGAAACACATAGAAACAACATCCATGGCTAACACTCATGCCAGACAGTATGATGGCTATAACCAAGAACCTAAGACAATGCAAGGAGTATAGGTCCTGGTTAGACACTCAATAGGCTACTAAGTAGGGGCCGAGATCATGGAGAGTCGCTTGGCATCAACAAGCCCAATCTTGGTTCACATGTGGAAACTCTTGCAAGGTACTCCCTTGGAACCATCACACAAAATTTTATTATCTTAAGTTTTATTACCACTCACACATTTTCTTTAGTTATCACTTAATTAAAACTCCCTCTGCCAACCCATGGTGCCATGATCATTGAGTTGCAAGATAGGAGTCCCCTCCATATGCTACCCTACCCTACCCATGCTCATCCTATGATAAGTGCCCATGGGTATGCAAACTCCCATCCCAACCCCAATGATCATAACTTTTGGAAGTACCACAGAAGATTGAGCTTCACAAGTCACTCAAAAAATGTACACACATGTACTTGTGTGTGGCACACCACCATCACGAAGATCAAAACATAAGGACTGGATGAAAACATAATGCAAAACAAAACACCCAACTAAAAGCAACATGAGAGGATGGATTCTACACAAATCCCAAAGCCAAATAAAACCATACATCATGAAATCATTCTACCGACCTCATTTTGGGAGTATGGATTCTACAAGAATCCCAATGATGCAACAAGTCCAAACATCATGAACTCACTCAATTAGCCTCAATCTCAGAGTATGGATTCTACATGAATCTAGTGTCCATGAAAAAATAACAAAGGTCTAAGAGAAACCATAACAACAGATATAAAATCACTCAACCAAGTGTGACATCGGGAGTGTGGATGCAACATGCATCCCAATGCAACATAAAAGTGCAATAGTGGTCTAATTGATATCCAAATGGATCATCTAGGTCCACGACCCATATTGTGCCAAGAAAACTCGAGAAAATAGGGTGGCACAAGAAATGAGGTAAACACCCCTAATTTTGGAAAAAAATTGAAATTAAAACCCATTTGGCCTTTGGGTACAAAAATCCAAAAAAACCAAAAACGTTCAAGTTTGAACATCGTATGCAAAAATGGCTAGCATAACAGTGTAAAACCCCAAACCCTCATCTTGAAAAATAGAGAAATGTTCATACCTGACCAACCAGGTAGAACCAACAAATAGAAATAGAGGGGAACACTAGTTCTCAACCTCCAGCCAAAAGGCTACTAAAAAAATAAGAAAAAATGGAGTAGAAACAATAAAACATGAAAGCCCTACCTCACAGCCAAAAGGGAAAAATGGGAATTTGAAGCATAAAATAAATAACCCACAGGAGTAGCTAAAAATTGTGGCAATTCAAGGTTTCCTTGAGCTAGATCCAATGAGCTCAACCTCGTGATGATCTGACATCTGTAGCTCCCACAACAAATAAAACAGTAAATCCTCATGTAGAACATTTTGGGTTTTACTCTCCAACTTGCTAATTCAAAAGTGAGAAGTGAGGAATTAAATTGCTTTTTGGATATTTATTCACTTTTCAAATGAATAATTGATTAGGGCAATTAACTAGCCAACCTAGTTAAACCCCAAATTGACCCAAAAAAAGAGAGGCTATTCTTAGAAATAGGAATTCATCTATGGCAAAGCTAGTAGAAATTAAAATAAATCAATTAAAAAGCCCAAAAGCCCAAAAACACATAAATTTCCTTGACAACTTTCATGACAATGTGAAACTCTAAATGCACAGACACACTTATTGGTCTAATCACATAATGCAAATGAGTTTAGATTTAATAATCACCGAAAGGTTTAATTAAACAATTAAAAAATAAGGATACATTGACCATACAATGATGACATTGGAAAAATATGAATGGCTGAATCATTAAATCCATGTGCCACTATTAGGGATATAAATCCTGCACACTAAACAAAATGATCAAGTGCAATTGTATATAATAAATAGCCGAAGCAATAAATGCATTAAATCAGCTAATTTAACCATTTATTTAATTATATCAAAATAATCTATTTACATCACTCACGTTCGCATAAAGCATAACAACGTAGGAATGAAGTAAATAACCATAGCATTAAATCTATCACATAACATAATCAGTGATATGTCCAAATATTGGATAACCAGATATCATCATAAAACACACTATCGTCTCAAAATGGTACCATCATGAAAATATAATCAAATGAACATCATAGGAGTCTAAAATCTATGATACAAAAATCAAAGTATAACATCTAACCCTCAGGTCCTCTCAAATGTAAAACATAACATAAATAAAAAATATCTCTCAGATCAAAATATAACAAGGTAAATGTTCGCAACACATAACCAAATAATCCAACATGGACAATACATTTCTAATCATTTAAGAATTTAATAATGGTTGTAAAAACAACACAAAAAGGCACTTAAAACACATAAGTGAACACAGTCGTAAACATGACTAACCACTACTATAGGAACCTAGTCTAGTGTAGCATGGTAATAGTACACAGTGCAATCTTTGCACACATCTCAGGCGAATCACAGAACAACCTAATGATACCACATTGATCCTGGTAACCACTGGTACAAAACCTTAGTGAACCATAGATCACATCGTAATCTCATAATCAATCAAAACATAATCAAAGAACTAATACAAAAACATAAATCCAATCACCTCAATAGTGTAGACCACTCATGGTCACAATCATGATCCCACATAACAATAGATCAACAAGGTTGCATTCATCAGAATGACTTACATATGTCAAATGGGAGAGGCACTACACTCACTCCTCTTATTGATTTTCTATTGTGTGTTTATTTTCTAGTTTTTGGATCACCTCATTTTGGGGTACATCCAAATTAGCACTGCATCATTATTGACTAAAATAATTTGACCCTTGTTGAGACAAGTCACCTTGTATGGATTCAAATGGGGTATCTTTGTTAGTTTAATGAATCTTTTCAACTGCCTCCTCTAATTTTATGTTATCAATAGAGCCTCGATCCAACACTACCTTGTAGACCTTCCCAAGAATCTTACATCTAATTCTAAACAAAGCACTCTTATGCTTAGGTTCATCAAGAGCTGGTTTCCTGATCAATACCCTTCTAAACATAAGGTTCTCACCTTTTTCTAAATCAATGTGATCCACTTCATTCTCCTTGCCACTAGAGCTATCCTCTTGAGCATATGCCACTCTTTTGTCATTGTTTGAAGAAGAGGGCTTTTCATGGCATCTATATGTTGGATGGCCTAGTTGACCATAGTTATAAAACTTCACTAGAAAAGTAAGAGTTTCTCTTGCTTGATCCTCTACCTTTGCTATAACCTCCTTGGTTACCTCTTCCTCTACTATAACCTATTTAGTAGTGTTTTCAATACCTTTTGTTGTCACAAAAGCTTGCAACCTTGTCCAAAGTTTTTACCTGAGGATAACCTTATGAAACATGGAAACAATCTCCAAGCTATGGGACATGAGCTATGAGTTTGAGTCTCTGAAGAAGGCTAGATTCCTCTACTATTAGGATGTACTTAAATCATTCTTGAAGATAAAAGGAAAAAGGAATGTGTTGGTCTGATTTTTACAAGATAAGTTTTTCCAAATCCTAGGTTAAAAATAAGAATTGATTTCATCATTTGCCTGGTTAGGATTTTTGATTCTTTGGCCTTACATTTTAATGACTTTTGAAAAAGTTTTCAAACCCTAAGTCATGTATTCTTTTTAAATCTTGAATATTCCATGTCTCATTTAAATGTTTCACACCCCACATGCCTTTTCCCTTTTTATTTGACACCATCTGATGTTTACAAGATCAACTATCCTTGCTTTGTCACCATGGGAAGTTGCTCAAGTTTTATGTATAACGACATAGAAAACAAGGTAAATGATGGAGGGACCCACCACTATGATATTAAAAAATGCATTAAAATGTCTACCATCAGATTGAGATGAGATCAAAAAATGTTGCTTGTTGCTATGGTAACATGCACACTCTTTATGTATAGTGAGGTAGTGACTCAATGACATGTGTCCTCAAGGATTAATGGGTCTAGTTGGGAATGCCAATAGTGAAGAAAAGGTATAGATGAAGAATTTGCATTGGTTTTATTGCCAACATGTCAAGTGGAAATTTTAAGGTCTTAAATGCTATGAAGGGTTGCTTGTAGTAGAATCAAAGGAGGAAATAAAAAGAAATGAGATGCTAAGCCAATGGTTTTATCGTATGGTTGTAAAACATTTTGAGTGACTTACATCATGATCTTCTCTAATGTTACAATTCATATGCTATCGTGGGATCACCAAGTAGAATTTGAGGGGTTGTGATGTTATGATAAAGGCTTATCCTAGTATCTTGAGCAGTTAAAGGGGCATTTATAATGCTATGACAACAAGTTCATTGTAGGATAGTAAAGGTGATAAAGGATGAATAGGGAGATGAGCTATTAGACAAGTGTTTGCTTCCTGATTGGATGGAGCAAGTATATGAGTGCTAGGTGTGTTCGGTGCCAGAGTTAGTGGGACGAAAAAAGGTTTAAATGGAGCAAGAAGAAATGTTCTCTAATCTTAGAATGAATCCTTCATTGTAAGATCTCAAGGTGATGAAAGAGGCTCTCTGATTTTACGACAAGGTTTTGATCGTAAGATCACATAAGGAAATTAGTAAGCTGTCGATGTTACGATATGAAATTTTCAAGGGTTTGGTGTAGTATTATAGAACCAAAAAGGATCATTCATGATGTTATGAAAGGGTGAGCTAAACTACTAACATATGATCGAAGGGTAGATGAAAGTGACATGCGATGCTAAAAAGTTTCTTGTCATGTGATCATAGAAGGAGATAAAGTTGATGCTAATGCCATGACAAAAGGGATGTCATAAGATCATAGAAGGATTTTTCCTCTATGTTTGACTATTTGACAGGAGCTTATCAAAGTGTGTTCATAAGATTGGAAAGCCAAGGTTGTAGTAATGTGATGTTACGAAAGGTCTTTCTAGTTACCTTTGTCATAATATGAAAGGATCTTATTTTGACAGAAACATAATGTCATGAAATGAATAATAAGCTTCTCGACCATAATGGACTTAGGAGTAGTCATGTGTATAAAGAAAATTTGCTAAGGTTGAGGCCAAAATTTAGGAACTTGAAGATGAAATCGCATCACTCAAAGAGAAACTAGCACAAATAGAATAGAAGATAACTCCAACTCAGAGAGAAGAGGGATAAGGAGCATCAATGATAATCAAGGACACTAGATGAATCATCACAACCATGAAGGATGAGTATTGATACTCAATCAGTTCAACAAGGAGGTAGCTGAGATATTTTGTAAAAAGGGCGGATAAAGTGCATGGAGAATAAAAGATCAAAGAATCGACATTAATATTTTTTTGCTTCCTTAGCTACTTATCTTTTTTATCGATATTTTTGAAAGAGTGTTTTGTGTATTTATTATGTACATCTTCCAAAAGTTTTTTGTTCTCCATTAAATTTTTTACATGTGTCCTCCTCTCATCTGTAGCTTGTTACAATCCTGTATATGGATTCTCATGATGAGAAGTAGAGGTCAGTTGTCTATAGAATTTTTGTGTGTCATGTATTACTTTGTAGTCCATCCAATTTTGTTCTATAATGATCTAAATTAGCTCACATATATGCATACTTGAATACAAAAATGAATATTTGGGACCACTAGTTTATCTTTGTGTCATACTATGAGTTTTATTTGTAGTGTTAAGATTTAAATCGAAGGATTTATCCTTAAATATCATTATCTTTAAAGTTTTGTCTCTTTTTCATATATTTATAGCTTTGGAACTGAATAGAAAAGTTTCTCTTCAGTTTAATGCAATCCAAAAGGTTGTATGTCTCTTATTGATTGTTGTTGATTCAAAGAATTGGGTAATTGATTTCTATAATTGATAAGGTTTAGGGTTTATGGAAAGGATGAGAATCAGAATGTAACTAAAAATTTAATGTTGAAATTTTCAATCACAAGTTGTTTAAAAAGGTCCAAGCCTGTTAATCTTTGACTCTATGTCCCACTGGATAAGACACTAGTCCATTCTAAAGTTCAAGAGTACATTGCCGATTCACCTTTTTACACAACAATCACAACAAAAAATAAATTTCCCATTTTATTGTTGGAAATCTGATTGAAAAGCTCATTGTTGTTGAAGATCAAAGAGGGAGATTGTTGTAAAAGAATCTTTTTCATCATTGTTTTGCCATTGATCTTAAACCTGCTATTTGTAGTGATGATATTTTCTTATAAGATCCAAGCACTATCACTTAGTTGATTGATGAAGAGGATTTGATCAACAAGATGTAATAAGAGAACCTAAAGGAAAGATTGAGTTATGTTGTTCTAATGAAGTGCAAGGATCAGTTAAGACAATTGTTAAGTAATGTATTGATGACATACTCAAAGATATAGAATTTGGTCACACTTAGAAACATTGGAAGAAGAAGTTGTAACACGGTTGACTACAAAGCTTTGACTAATATCATCAGTAGGTGCCAAGCAAGTTAGTTGACGTTGAGAAAATTCTTAGTAGAAGCCAAGTAAGAAACATTTCTAGTATATGTCAAGTGATCTTCAAGTGTCGAGTGAAGATTAGGTGCCGAGCATTAGAAAATTTTTAGTTGGTGTCGAGTGATCTTCAGGTGCCGAGCATCAAGAAAAACATAGTTGATGCCGAGTAACATAGCATGTGCTGAGCACCAGTATTTCAATAGTGCTGAGCTACTATATTATTTCAAATGATGAAGATTCACCAAATCTATGCCAAAATAGTCATTGCATTGAATTTGGTGAATAAGTTGGAAGATAAGGATGATGAGTTGTTGGTATAGAATCTTATGTAAACCATTTTTGGGAAAATTCTAAAAGATTATTCAAGAAGTTTCTATAGAAAATAGAATGTGGGTTAGATAAAATGAATCCTACCTAATACATGTGAATTGAAATTGAAAATGGAAGAATTGAGCAAGAAAATGAACTCCAAGACTTCTATTTAAGAAGTCATAAACCAAGAAGCAGAGAGCTCCTAATATTGTTGCTACTGAAGTGCCAAATTTGTGAAGTGGTTGAAAGGTTGTCAAGAAAGAGATATCTAGGAGAAGGAAGAGCACAAAGGATTTTCTTCTATGAGTGTCATGAAGAGATGATTGCACTAGTACATTCAGTATGGAGACTTAAGGAGAAAAATCTTGAAAGGGAAAGCAAGCTGTTAAGAGTTGCAGAGATTGAAGACCAGGCAAGGGTATGAGCTGAGAAGTGATATGAGATCTCCAAGATAAGTTGTATGTTGTAGTTAGGTCAAGATTTTCTAATACTCTCTAGCGATTGTATTAGATCTAAAAATCCTATGGACTTAGGTTGGCCTAATAGCCATTTATATATCCTTTAATAGGGTGGCATTTCAAGTGAATGTTCTAAAGTCCTCTAACTAGGCCCACTTCTAATAGGGTGGTTAAATCCTCTAACAAGGTCACATTTAACAGTGTGTTATAAGCCTTTAACAGGGTAGGCCTTTCATAGGGCATCACTTTAGAAGGGTGAAAATTGTGTAGCATGTTAGTAGTGGTTTTTTCCAAATTGGGTTTCCACGTAAATCACTGTGTCGTGTGTTGATTTCTTGTGTTTTATACTTACATGTTGATTTACAGTAACTTGCTGATTAGATAAGTTAAAGCTTGGATGGATGAATGGTTGAATTATTTCACTATACTTAGTGAAAAGTTTGAATAGGACATTTGGACCTTGAATAACTGATTCACCCCCCCCCCCCCCCCCCGCTCTCAGTTATTCTAAAGAAATTCTAACAATTGGTATTAGAGCCATCTGCTAATTTAGTTTTAAGGTACCTGAAGCAAGAAGATCAAGATGTCCAAGAGAGAAGTTCCCAAGATCAACAAAGACAACTTTGCTATGTGGCAGAGTTTGATGAAATTGCACCTTAGATCAATAGGTGATTATGCACAAACCTCAATTGGAACATAGCATGTAACTCTAGTAGGACCCCTCACTGCAAATGACTTAAAAAAAAAGGAGCATAACCAAGCAATGTTGGAAATTGCATATGTACTTAGCTATGTTGAATATGATGACATCAAAGACTATAACACTACATTCAAAATGTGGACAACCTTATCAGATATCTATGGGGGTGATTAGGATGTCTAGAGAGAAAAGAGAGAAAGCCTAAGAGGGAAGTTTGATGACATGAAGATGGAGGAAGGTGAAAATACTGCAAGAATAAAAGAAGTGATGAGTGTAATAAGGAGTCTAGGTGGAAAACTGGAAGAAGAAACATCCATCAGAAAATACTTAAGAAATTTACTCCCTATCTATGCTATAAGAGTTTCAACCATCCAATAGTTGAGGTGTGTACAAGGGAACACACTAACCTTTGAAGGAATAGCTGGAAGACTTATTGCATTTGAGCTATCCAATTTTGACAACTACAGACCTAAGAACCTTGAATTTACTTTCAAAGCCAAGATGATAATAAAAGATACTAAGAAGGACACATCAAGCAAGAGAAGAACAAAACAAAAACATGCATCTAGTGATAGTAACATAGACAAGGAAGATGTGGAACAGTTAGAAACACTACTAGCCAGGAGATTCCATAGAGGTAAAGGAAAATTCAAAGGTAAGCTCCCTATCATATGTTTCAATTGCAATGAAGTAGGTCATATAGCTACAAGATGTCCATAGAAGAAAAACTATAAAGAAGGAAATAACTTTAGGAACAAAAGAGAAGATGACAACAACTATTACAAGGAGAAAGGCAAGAGATGCTACATTGTTGAAGAAGACTCTGATGAAAATGATGATGAAGTAGTCTATGTAGCCATGAAGGATGAATTAGACAAAGATGAAGATGATGCAACAACATTAGTTACCTGTGTGAACAAGAATGACAAGTGGATCATAGACAGTGGATGCTCAAAACACATGATAGGAGATAAAAGTAAGTTCATTACCTTTACTCTATATGATGGAAATAGTGTTAGATTTGGTAATGATGCTCCATGTCAAATCAAAGGAAAAGGCTCTATCAAACTTGCAAAGAAAATTTTATGTGATAATGCATACTATGTTGAAGGATTGAACAACAACTTGTTGAGTGTATCACAATTAGGCAATGTAGGTTGCAAAGTTGAATTTGGAAACAAAACTACCAAGATTTATGACATTGATGGAAATTTGATAGGAAAAGAGGAACAAGCTAGGAGTAATCTATTTTACCTAGATATGGAAGAAACAACATGTCTTGTTGTTAGACTTGATGATGTGTGGTTATTTCATAAAAGGCTATGCCATGTTAACTTTGATAATTTGATTAGTATCAGCAATAAAAATAAAATCAGAGGATTGCTCAAGTTGAAGAAACTTGAAAACACAATGTGTAAACAATGTCAACTAGGGAAAATGACTAAGTCTAGTTTCAAAAGAAAAACATACACTTCCAAAGAAGTACTAGAGTTAGTTCATGTAGATTTATGTGGCCCAATAGAAGTGCAAAGCTACCTAGGAGATAGATACATAATGCTATTTGTAGACGATTATTCTAGGATGATGATTGCTATATTTTTAAAGAAAATTTTTGATGCATTCCAAATGTTCAAGTGGTATTTAGTTATAGTTGAGAAGGAAACATGAAAGGACATGAAATGCCTAAAGTCATACAAAGGAGGTGAGTTCAGATCAAGAAAGTTTGAAAATTTTTGCAATGACAAAGGTATCAAAAGGAAAAAATCAGCTCCAAGAACTCCACCATAGAATGGTATTGTTGAAAGAAGAAATATGTCAATGATTGATTATTCTAGAACCTTGATGATGGAGAAAAATGTTGCACTAAAATACTAGATAGAAGCTATAAGTACTACAGTCTATGCACTAAATAGAGTTCAAGTCAAGAAAGGTATAAATGCAACACCCTTTGAACTATGGTATGGTCATTCACCTAATGTTAAAAATTTTAAAGTGTTTGGTTGTAAATGCTATATTCTAAAAGACACTATAAATGGAAAGTTTGATGCAAAAATTGATGAAGATATATTTCATGGATACTCCACCAGAAGTATGACATATAAGTGTTTGAATACTAACACTAACAAAGTTGTGGAGAGTGCAAATGTAAATGTTTATGAGCATGCACAAGTTCAGGTTGATGAGTCAAAGAAAACTGAGGGTTATGGATCCTTTGTATACTTCTACAAAGGAATGACAATTGAAGACAATTTTTAAAATCAAGTTGGGAATCAAAAAAAACTTCAGTATTTGTTGAGTCTCAACTAGTGAATGCCAAGTTACATTCAGAAGCCGAGCTACAAAATGTAAAAAATGCACATATTGATTCTAAAAATTGTATGCAAGAAAGAAATGATGAAATACCTAATGAAGAAGAATGAAATGACTCTAAAGTTGAAGGATCAAATATGGAAAGAAGGATTGAACCCAAATTAGCCAAGTATGTAAGAAGACATCACCCTGTAGATCAAATCATTGGTGATAAAGATGCTAAACCAATGACAATGAATAGATCAAGGAATGAATCATGTCTATTGAGCAATGTTGAACCCAAAATAGTCAAGGATGCACTACAAGATGATGACTGGTATAATTCCATGAAAGAAGAGATAGATCAAATTAAGAAGAAAAAAACTTGGTCTCTAGTTCACCCAGACCAGTTGATAAGAATGTGATTAGTACCAAGTGGGTGTTTAGAAACAAACTTGACAATAATGGTGAAATAACAAGAAGCAAAGCTAGATTAGTTTGCAATGGCTATGCACAAGAAGAAGGACTACATTATGGAGAGACATTTGTCCCTATTGTAATAATGGAAGGAGTAAGAATATTACTTGCATATGCTGCATATAAAGGTTTCAAATTCTACCAGATGGACATGAAGTCTACTTTTCTGAATGGCATAGTGGAAGAGGAAGTCTACATAGAACAACTAGAGGGATTTGTTGATGAGAAGATTGAGGGAGGTAACATTGATGATAGATAAAGCACTAGTGGAGAAGCACTTTTCTTAGGAAAGAGGTTGATTACATGGACACGGAAAAAAAAAAGTTGCACCTCACAGTCTACTACTAAAGCTGAATATGTAGCAGTTGCTATAAACTAACCAATATTGTATGGATCAAACATT
Organism: Cupressus sempervirens; assembly: GCA_028749045.1. Lineage (NCBI taxonomy): Eukaryota > Viridiplantae > Streptophyta > Pinopsida > Cupressales > Cupressaceae > Cupressus > Cupressus sempervirens. The sequence continues at coordinate 175,836,701 of CM053784.1, read as the reverse complement.
TGCTGCAAGGTATGAAGGAAGAAGTAATTAAGCCCATGACACTTTATTGTGATAATACAAGCGCTATCAATATATTAAAGAACCTAGTAATGCATGCTAAAACTAATCATATTGCAATCAAGTATCACTATGTAAGAGAGTTGGTGGAAGACAAACAAGTGAAGATGGAATATGTTAGCTCAAAGGAATAGATTGTTGATATCTTCACAAAAACACTACCTAAAGATTCTTTTGAGTATCTTAGAGGTAAGTTAGGGATGATACCCCTAGCTAAGGCTACTTGAACCAAAAAGAAAGAACACCCTACACCAAATAAATAGAATGTTGAAGATTTCACACACTGATGCAGAGGATGTTTACTTTGGGATCCATGCCTAAATTAGTAGAAGTGCTGAAACTTCAAATCAGTCACAAGAAAGGTGATATAGGGAGACATTAAATGAACTTGTAAGAGCTACATCTGCATATTAAGATGCTAATATGTCTTTGGCATTGTTGTTAAAGAGGGAGAAGTAAACAACTAATCAACAATTATTGAAGTATAAAGGATATAGTAGCAAAGAGGGAGAAGTGAAATGAAATAATCAGAATAGTGGTAGGAGATGTGATGTCACAATTTACTCTTTATCATTTGACTTGTTGTTCTATCCTAGTAAGCTTTTGGTGGAATAGTTAAGTCTAATGGTTGATCAGATTGGTTTGCCATCAATGCCAAAGAGGGAGATTGTTGGAAATCTAATTGAAAAGCTCATTGTTGTTGAAGATCAAAGAGGGAGATTGTTGTAAAAGAATATTTTCAATCATTGTTTTTCGATTGATATTAAACTTGCTATTTTTAGGGATGATATTTTCTTATAAGATCTAAGCACAATCACTTAGTTGATTGATGTAGATGATTTGATCAACAAGATGTAATAAGAGAACCTAAAGGAAAGGTTGAGTTATGACATTGTAATGAAGTGAAAGGATCAGTTAAGAAAATGGTTAAGTAATGTATTGATGACATACTCAAAGATACATAGGTTGGTCACACTTAGAAACATTGGAAGAAGAAATTGTAACAAGATTGACTGCAAAGCTTTAACTAAGATCATTAGTAGGTACCGAGAAAGTTAGTTGAAGATGAGAAAATTCTTAGTAGAAGTTGAGTAACAAACATTTCTAGTATGTGCCAAGTGATCTTCAAGTGCTGAGTGAAGATCAGGTGCCTAGCATCAAAAAATTTTTAGTTGGTGCCGAGTGATCTTCAGGTGTTGAGCATCAAGAAAAACATAGTTGATTCTGAGTATCATAGTATGTATCAAGCACCATTATTTCAATAGTGCTGAGCTATTGCATTATTTCAAATGATGAAGATTTTCTAAATCTAAGCCAATGTAGTTTTCCATCCTTGGCTTAGTAGAGCCTAAAGTGAAGTGAGTCCTATTGACTCTATTAATTGGCCCAGAACTAAGATTTAGCCTTGATGATAATAGGATTTAGCCCATCCTTAGGCTTGTCTATATCTTTGTTTCTTGGTATCAAGTTTAAATCCACTTGATACGTTCTTTACCAAAAAGAACTCCAAAAAATTGGTGACTCCGCTAGGGAACTAACCTAACAACATCAAAATCTCTATGTTGTTCTTCTCTATTTCTAACTTTATTTCATTTTTCCTATTATAGGGTGGTGACTCAAGTCAAGGTTTTGTAGCTAGTGCTAAAAGGTTTAAGAAAATCCTAAAATCAATGGTTGAGAAAAAGAAGAATACACATGCCTTTACTAGAAATTATCCTAAGATACCAATGTTAGCTGAGCTACCTCTTGGGGTAAAAAGGAACCAAAATAAGAAGTTGTCTAACTTTAATTCTATGTGGGTCCCTAGAAGCAATATGTCAGCCCAGTCATTATATCACCCTATGGAGGAGAAGGAGTTGTCCTCCAAAAGTATCGAGTTAGAGGAAGTTGCACTCTTGGGGGAAACTTTTTCATCCCCATTAAAGGTTTTCCATGATAAAAATATGTCACCTATGGGGGATTTTCCTTGTAGATCAAACATGGTGAATGAAATGAATCATAGTTCAAGTTTTAGGGAAAACATGGAGATGGGTTTTAGCCCTAGACCAGAATCATATGTAGCAAACCTTATAGATTTTGACCCAATGGACTCTAAGTTTGCTACTACAGATCATGAGGAGTTAGTTCCAGAGCTTGCCCTTCTTAGGAAGAAAGTTGTAGATGAGAAAGCTAGACATATGTGCTTGGAAAAGGAAAAGGAGAAAATTATTTTGAATACTATTATTAAAAGAGATAATCTACTTAGGAGGATGGCCTCCCTACAAGAGTAGAATGGGAGATTGAAAGAAAGGTCTTCTAATTTACATTCTAACATCTTTGGAGATATGGATGTTCTAAAGAATGACATTTAAAGACAAGAACAACTTCTTAAACAGAATCAGGCCCATGTTGTTACATAGGTTCAACCTTACAAGCCTTTGGAAACTAGAGTGGAGAAGAGACATAGGAAGGAGTTAGATAAGGGAAAGCAAAAGGTTGTTGGGATACAAATCAGTGAGCCACATCTTCCTAATAAGCTCATTTCTTTAGTTATGTCAAAAATTGATTTAGATTTAGAGAAGTCAAGAAAAGAAAAGGAAGATTTAACCAAGGAACTTGAAAGGGTACAAAATGAAGCTAAAGTAGCTGAGGCTAGAAGAAAAATCTAGTTCTTTAAATCAAATTCTGCATTAGTAGCTTAGTTAGACCAGCCTTCACAAGTTTTACTTACCATATCTAGTGTTAGTCCTCTCATAGTAGGCCAAAGTTCTTCACATCTAGCCCCTATTTTAACTTTTGCTACTACTGGCCATTTTCCCCTACTCCAACTTTCCTAGAAAATTTAGCTTCCTTTCCAAAGTTAGGCCATTGGGGAAATTTCTTCAAGCATTCCAGTCTCCCAAAGGAAACCAGTCTATATGGAAAACTATAGGCAGATGTCTTTCTTAGGTATCCCTAGTTTCTCTCATCTTGTTTCAAATGACCTTAGGGACAAAGTCACCAAGTTTGCTGGAAATAATACTATTACTGGTGAAGAGCATCTTAGAAGGTTCATCAATATGCTTAATGACTATGAGGTTGTATATGAGGATGTAGTGATGAAACTTTTTGTCCATTCAGTAATTGAGGATTCTAGAGATTGGTTCAAAATATTGTCTGATGATAGTATTAGACCATAGAGTGATCTTGAAACCCTATTCAAGGAATAATATGGTGACAAGACTAATGCTAGTTTTATGCTGAATGACTTCAACCCAAATGAATAAGCTTTTGACTTCAATGTTAGGTTTCAAAAAGGTATGTATAAGCTTTTCAAAGGAATGAGATTAAATGAAGATGTGTGACATACTACTTACTTCAATTCTTTTGATAGTAAGATGGCTTCTATCCTTAGGGATAAATATCCAAAAACATTAAGGGATGCTTATACAATGGCTATAAATATTGAAAACTATAGAAGAGCTACTGGAAAACTTGGGAAAAGGGATGACACTAAATTCTTCACTCCTAGAGGTAAGAAAGATAGTGAAAAGCCGATTGTAGGAAAGAAACTTGAGGATGATACAATGGGATAGGTTCTAAGTTTACTAAAAATTTTAAGTCCTCCAACTTACCAAGAAAAGAAAAGAAATGTTGGAGAAAAGGCTCCTTTTAATAACAATTTTAATAGGCAACCTAGGATGCAAAATTATCCTTATACTACTTAGTGGAAGGATGGAAAGTCAATTCCTAATCCTACATAGGGGAATATGGGCAAAGGAACACCAGACCCTTTGCAAAGAGACTCTGTAAATATGAGTGATGATGTCCCTTGGTGTCATGTTTTTCAATCACCACATTCCCCTAATTTTTGTGTTGTGGCTCAGTCTTTTAGTGCAAATTAGTACGTGCAAAATGATGAAGATGTAAATGATAGAGATCAAGAGAATGTTATACGTAATATGATTCATCTTTGTGATAGTGATGGAGAATAAGATATTAATGAATCTAAACATGATGTTGCAAACCAAAGGGATGTGTATCACACATATCACCAACAAGTATTTTCTAATAGTGAGGACCAAGATGAAAATATCATATGTAACACTTTAGCTACAATTGATTATATCAATTTGAGAAAACCTTCAAATGAAGAAATTGATAGAATCACTTCAAAATTAGTTGCAAAAGTCTAGAGTACTTACAATATGAGAAATAGAGTTGCAAATGGTGCCCCTGTGAAGTCATTTGGCATTTTCATCAAATATAATACTGAACAAATTGCTCATGAAAATAAGAAGAATTCTCCTAAGTTTCCTAAGATTAAGGAAAATAAGAATAAGAAATGGGAACCAAAAAAAAAGGTGCATTTCCAGAATGAAGAAATTAGTAAGCCAACTACCTAATAAAAGGAACCAAGATTTGAAGCTAAAAAGCAAAAGGAATTATTTGTTGTCCAAACTCCTATACCCTCAGGTGTTAGTGTGAAAAATACTACTTATGATCCAATTGATATGATTTTAGTGCTATCACAAATCACTGTCAAAGTTCCTTTGTCAGAAATGTTTAGGATAGAGAAACATAAGAGAAAGGCTCTGTCTTGGCTAAGAGGGATACAAGATAATAGTGTTGTTACACAGGAACCAACAAGTACACTGCAGATCCTAGTCCTAGAAAAAGAAAAGGAAGAGAATGGAGTTATGTCTCAAATACCCCAAATGTATTTAGAGAATTCATTAGTTGCATACTTGTAGGATATTGGCCCCTTTTTCCTAAGTTTGATAATAAAAGGTAGGACATTAAAAAATTGTATGATTGACTCAAGTGCTTCAAATATAATGCCTTTCAAGGTTATGGAGGCTCTTGGTCTAGGAGATGATACTAGACAAGGTAGATGCAAAGCAATGGTGTAATGTCCCCTTTTGGGATGTTTTCGATTTCCTTTCTATTTGTATTAGTTTGACAATATGTGATGTGACATTCCTCTCAATGTTTTTGATTTTGTATATAAATGCATGTTTCATAGGGTCATGTCTTTTGGTTAATAATAATTATATTATATTAAGAATTATAATTATATTAATTATATATATTTATATTAATAATATACCATATATTAAACATATAACATATATTATATCTATCATTATTAATAATATTACTTATTATAAATATTATTTATTCATTAATCGAGTATATCATAGTATTGAGATATATATAATTTATTTAAATAAGCTTTGATTATATTGATTAATATCATAAGATATATTATACATCATTATAATATATTGACTATATATATTATATTATATCATAATATTTTATTAATATAGTATTGCTATATTAAACATATCTTTATCATTATTTATTATTTCATTTGTATTACTATTATAATATGACATACATAATATAATTATTATAATATTACTTATATCATAATAATATTATTTTAATATTATTTATTAATATTAATTTATATACATAAAGTATTTATTATTATTTAAATTACTTGTCAAAATGGGGACATCACAGTCCTCCCCTCTTGAATTTGCTTGTCCTCAAGCAAAATTATTCATACACAAACCTTGTCATAGACATAAAACACATTTGCATTCAAGGACAAGAGAGATTTATGAAAAGCACGAAGTAGACATGATGCAGACAGATGAAGGCATGAAGCAAACATGACGAAGAAATGTCATACATAACCTTGATTAGATCCTAAAATTAACAATGCACAATGACTATACTTCTTCATTAAGCTTATGAACCCTGCAACCACAAAATAAGCATCACTACTTGCATATAAATATATAAACTTCAAAGAAACTCAAATAATAATAAGTTAATCCAAGCCAGTTCCATACTAAGCCCAAGAGCGGAACTTTGGTCCCCTTGGCCCCGGTGATAGGTGTTAGGCATCCACACAAGGTGGTCTACTTAGCAGATTTCTTGTTTGGCTAGATAGGTTCTTGTGAAAAGGAGCCATTACTATCTTTCCCTTAACTAGCACTACAATAGGACGTCCTAATTGCTCTCCCTTGATCGCAGACTCCATAGGAAAGCTGGTAGTGTGCCCTTACTATCTTCCCCTTAACTAGTACTAAAATAGGGTGTTCTCCCCTAATTGCAGACTCCATAGGAAAGTGGTAGGGTTCCCTTACTATCTTCCCCTTAACTAGTACTGCAAAAGGGTATCATAGTAGCTCTTTCCCGATTGTAGACTCTGTAGGAAGGATAGATGCCCTTATAGTCTTTCCCTTAACTAGTACTACAACAATGTGTCTTAATAGACCTTCCTTTATTGTAGACTCCATAGGAAAGTTAAATATGGCCTTTCCCTTAACTAGTACTACAATAAGGTGTCTTAACAGATCTCCCTTAATTTTAGACTCCATAGGAAAGTTAAATATGTCCTTTCCCTTAACTAGTACTACAATAAGGTGTATTAACAAACCTCCCTTAGTTGTAGACTCCATAGGAAAGTTATATATGGTAGGGTTTCTATATAGTCTCTCCCTTAACTAGTACTACAATAAGGCATCTTATAGAACTTCCTTGATTGTAGACTCCATAGGAAAGCTACTTGAAATCCCTAGATCATTTCTCAAATAATCAATCTTACACCTTTATGATTACATTAATTAAGGAAACTTACAATTTCATATTTTTAACTATGGTTGAACTTCCTCGAAACTCCATGGGTTCCCTCTCTATTCATTGACTGAATGTCATTGATGTTTTCTTGATCATATCTCATCTTCTTAATTTTAGGGTTTCACGTAAAGCTTTTCCTTCCTTAAATGTATGTTTGTTGGTATCCTATGCCAATGATCACCATAAGAGCATAACTTTGACCTCATTGCATTTGCAAAGATGATTTTTGGAGTCGAGGGTGTGTGAATTTGGATCATTCATTCTATTCATTATCATATTTTGTTCTCCTTCATTGCGTGCAATAATTTAAACCATCATTAGTCATAAATTCAATATTCAATCTTGGAAGTTTCCACCCCCATCAGTCACACTAAATATTTATTATTCCTTAGCCTTAACCAAGAAACACATATAATATACGTGGACTTGGCCTCATTGCTGAATGTTTTTTAGGTATTTTAGTTAATGCTTTTTTCAAGGGTGGTACTTTTGCTTAACTATGCTAAGTTATTTTCCTCAATTTTTTTAAACCCATTCTCTATTCTATTCCATCTACTTGGGAACTAAACTGTCTGTTATCACACTAAGAACTTGACTATTGTCGAAGGCTAATGTCTCTTTTCAATAAGTAATTAGTAGAAATAATTCTACTACTAACATGACTCTGCCCATAGTAGCTGAAATAATGATGAAACTAAATAATTTTGACTTCTGATAATAGTTATAAAGTAAAATTCCATCACTCCACTCTAATGTCATGCTAGATGTGCCATTCATAGTCACCAGCATTTCCTAAAGTGTATTTGCTAGTGTCCTTTGATGTATTGTAGACAATACTTGACATCCAATCCTTTTACGTAAAGATTGTGAGTACCTGGCTATACCTTTTGATGCAGAGGTCGTAGGTATCTAACTGTACTTCTGGCGTAGATGTAACATGGTGGAAAATGTTTATGACTTTCTTTTCAAAACTTCTTGTGTCTTATTTTTGACAATAGTTCTATTACTTCAAATGGATTTGTTCCTCCTACTAATGATATTAATTTTCTCCTCCACAAGCTTCAATTTTCCAAAATAGCTACAAGATTTATACACTTTTCTACTATAGAATCACGCTCTCATTCTACTATGAGTATCGGTGCTAGTGGAAAAAGAATTTTCCTCCACATGCATGTCTAAATTTTTTTTCAATTGTAGATTCTATGCTTATTTCCTTGACCAGATATCTTGTTCATTAACAATTTGTTATGGGGCACTAAAATTATTCACAAATGTCTACTGCATATCTCAAAAATGCCTAAGTAAATAATTGGATGAGGTAATATTATTCATTTCTCTAATTTTTTGGACATTGCAAATCTATCAACTATTAACCTTGTCACCTGATAATATTATTTTGAAGATAAAATTTATCTTTTTCAAAATTTGTGAATAAAACTTCAATGAGACCTCAAGAATTCAAACCAAGCAGTTATAAACTCCATTGTTATTAAACCTCACAGATTGGTAGGACCTTTTTCTCTGATACCATTTGTAACGTCCCCTTTTGGGACTTTTTTGATTTCCTTTCTATTTGTATTAGTTTGACAATATGTGATGTGATATTCCTCTCAATGTTTTTGATTTTGTATATATATGCATGTTTCATAGAGTCATGTCTTTTCATTAATAATAATTATATTATATTAAGAATTATAATTATATTAATTATATATATTTATATTAATAATATACCATATATTAAACATATAACATATATTATATCTATCATTAATAATAATATTACTTGTTATAAATATTATTTATTCATTAATTGGGTATATCATAGTCTTGAGATATATATAATTTATTTAAATAAGCTTTGATTATATTGATTAATATCATATGATATATTATACATCATTATAATATATCAACTATATATATTATATTATATTATAATATTTTATTAATACAATATTGCTATATTAAACATATATTTATCATTATCTATTATTTCATTCGTATTACTATTATAATATGACATACATAATATAATTATTATAATATTACTTATAGCATAATAATATTATTTTAATATTATTTATTAATATTACTTTATATATATAAAGTATTTATTATTATTTAAATTACTTGTCAAAATGGGGACATCAAAAATGGATGCTAGAGAGGTACCTATCATAGGTACTATTAATGCTTTACCTTTCAGACTAGCTGCATATCCTAATGAAGAACTAACTATGTTAGTCCTTGTAGTAGATATTCCCCCCACTATGGGATGTTACTTTCAAGGAAGTGGAGTGTTGCAATGGGAGGTAGTATGCAATATGACTTTTCATATGCCACTTTTTAGGTAAGGGAAAATCCTATCAAGGTTAATAGAGAACCAAGAGTAACTCATATGTTTGAGGAAAATATTGACAAGGATACAACTTGTTTCATAGACACATATGTGAATGCATTCAGAGCTGAATTGATCATCCAAGAAGTTGAAAAATTGACTGCACTAATTGAATAGGAGGTCACATGTTGCTTGGATTCTCCAAATTTGTGGAACATGTACTTTGATGGAGCAAGCTCAAAGGAAGGATCAAGAGCTAGGATTTTTTTTGTCTCCCTAGATAAAAATGCATTTAGGTATTCCTTTTCTCTAAATTTTACATGTACCAATAATGTTGCAGAATATGAGGCTTTGTTGTTAGGATTGAAAGTTGTAGCACATCATGGAATCAAGAAAATACATGTTATTGGTGATTCTGAATTGATTATCTCTCAAGTTAGAGGTATATATGTGTCAAAAAATAAAAGACTAAAACAATATAGGAATTTTTTTTGGGACATGATTGAGTCTTTTGATGCTTTTGGGATAATATGGAAAGACAAGAGTAATAATAAGATGGCAGATCTATTGGAAAATGTGGCTGTAAAGCTTGATGATATATCATTTTCTCTTGTATCTACTATAGAAGTACACAATAGGCCTTCAATCCCAGATAATATACATAGTTGGAAAGCTTTTAAGGATGAAAAAGATATCTTAAATTTTCTACTCAATGAGGAGAAATATCATGGACATGAACTTGATTGCAGTGCCTTGGTAGAAACAATTGATGGGAGAGAAACAATTTTTAGGCAAGAGATCCTACAACTAAAGAACAACAAGGTACCCAAAGGTTTTTTTGTATTGGAAAGTGCTTTTGATAATCAAGATAGAGTGCACTCAAATGCATAGGATAACAAACCACAAGAACTAGAGGAAATTAATTCGGGCACAACTAATTCCCCAAAGAATATAAACATTGGAAAGACCTTAACCCCTAAGATTAGAAAGTCTTTATTGATTTATTAAGAAAATTTAGATTTGTTCCAAGATGTTATACATCTTAAGGAAGATGTGAAACCTTTTAGATGAAAACAATGGCCTATTAATCCTACTCTAGCCCCTAAGATGCATGAAGAATTATTAAAGCTTAGAGATTGGGGAATAATTAATCCTATTAGGCATTCTTCATGGGTGTCTAATTTGGTACCCATTAGAAAAAAGAATGGCAATATCAAGCTTTGTGTTGATTTTAGAAACCTAAATGTTGCATCTTTAAAAGATAATTATGGATTGCCCAATATGGAGGCTATGCTTCAACAAGTAAGTAGTTCAAAATTGATGTCCATGATGGATGCTTTTTTAGGATATAACCAAGTTCATGTTGATAAAAAAGAATAGTTCAAAACAATCTTTACCACTCCATGGGGAACTTATTTGTATGTAAGAATGCCTTTCAGCCTCATAAATGTAGGAGAAAATTTCCAAAGAGCTATGGATGTGGCTTTCAAAGACTATATTGACAAATTCATGGTAGTATATCAAGATGATTTGACTACTTATTCTAAGAAAGATGAAGATCCCTGTAGGCATCTTGAAAAGATTTTCATTAAAGCTTTGGAGTATGGTGTGTCTTTGAAACTAAGAAATGTAACTTTGGGGTCATAGAGGGAAAGCTTTTAGGGCATATAGTTTCAAAAGAAGGGGTAAAGATTGATCCTAAAAGGGTAGCAGCAATTGAGAAGGTTCAAAAGCCAAAAAGTGTTAAAGGTATACAATCTTTCTTTGGACAAGTCAATTTTTTAAGGAGATATGTAACTAACTTTGCTGAAGTTAGTAGGCCAATTTCAAAAATACTCAAGAAAGGTGCTACAAATAAATTGGGAAGGTGATCCTACTATTGTTTTCCAAGAAATAAAAAATACTATTAAGAATGCTCCATTTCTTAGGACCCCTGATTATGGAAAGCCCATGCATATTTTCTCCTTTGCATCTTTTCATACTATTGCAGTAGTCTTACTTCAAAAAAATGACAATGGACATGAACAACCAATAGCATTTTTTAGTAAATCCCTACAACCCACATAACTAAAATATGACATAAATGAGAAGCAAGCATATGCTCTAGTTAAAGCTATGAAGGCTTTTATGTGTTACCTATTTGGTGTTACTATTATTGCTTTTGTGCCTAATGTAGCAGTAAACGATATTTTCTTTCAACAAGAAGTATCTAGCAAAAGATGTAGATGGATTAATAGAATCCAAGAGTTTAATGTAGATATCTAGATTACTAAACTGGTAAGAGGCTAGGTATTGGCAAAGCTCATGGCACAAAAAAATTTGGATGCCAATCAAATAAATGCTAAATATCAAAATCCTAGCCTTGGCATATGTGATATGGATCAGTGTAATTGGTATAAAGATGTAATATATTACTTGCAACATATGCAATCTCCACCTCATCTAACAGACAATGGAAGGAGGACTATAAAATTACATTCAATTAGATATATTATTGTGAATGGAATTTCATGGTGGAGAAATTTTGAAGGTGTATTACTGAAATGCATTGATCAACAGAAAAAAAAAGTAAAAACTTAAATGACATGCATTCATCAATATGTGGTGGGCATTATATGGTAAAGATTACAACCCATAAGGTTATGAGAGCAAAATTTTGGTGGCCTAGTTTGTTTAAGGATGGTCAAATCTTAGTAAGAAAATGTGATTCATGCTAGAGGTTTGCAAGAAAATTAAAATTTTCTAGAAATACACCTTTGATATCAGTTGAAGTCTAGGCACCTTTTCAGCAATGGGGAATGGATTTTATAGGTGAGATTTCACCTAGCTCTAGTAGTGGTTTTTCTTGGATCCTAGTTGCAACTAATTATTTCACAAAATGGGTTTGGGCAATTCCTACTAGAAATTCAACCAAAAAAGTGGTGAATAATTTCTTACTCAATAACATCATTACAAGGTTTGGATGTCGTGAAAGAATAGTAACTAATAATGTTGTGTGCTTTAGATATGAGGAATTCATCAAATTTTGTGAAAAATATGGCATTACTAGGTCAGTTTCCTCACCCTATCATCCACAAGGGAATGGACAAGTAGAATCTACAAATAAGAGTTTATTAAAGATCATCAAGAGGACCTTGGATGATAACAAAAAGGCTTGAATTCAAAATTATAGTTAGCTGTCTCGGCTAATATAGTGACAGTAAAGAAGGCAATAGGTTTATCACCTTTTGACCTTGTATATGGAATTTAGGCCAAAATGCCTCAGAATAATTTGATGGGTTTGTATAATTATATTCATATGTATGATGATGATATTCTTGATGACATGCATGAGAGGATTGATGAATTGGTTGGATTAGTTGAAACAAGAAAAGAAGCCTTTGCAAGAACTTTGAAATTGTAGTTATAGATGAAGCATTTATATGATAGGAAGGCAATGATTAGGAAATTTCAATATGATGATCGTGCTTTGATGTGGAATGCAAGGCTAGAAGATAAATGTAAACATGGAAAATTTGATCCCATCTAGCTGGGACCTTATTTGGTTGACTCTCCTTGGGGTGAAGATTCATAATTCATTAAAGAATTGTCAGGAAGCTTTTTAGAATTTCCAGTTCATGGGAAATTTTTGAAGAGATACTTTTGTTGAAGGCATTTTACTTCCCAAGAATAATATATCTCTGTAAATACCTATGAAAATGTTTATAACCTTTGTATATATGTACATTTTGTTTTGTAGTTCCTAGTTCTTGCTCATATTTTTAGGTATGTGCTCTGCTTAAGCCATAGATTCTATATTCTTACATAGACTCGGGTTATCTATCATCCTTAGACCGAGCCACTGTTGGTCTGATTTTTACAAAATAAGTTCTTCCACATCCTAGGTTAAAAATCAAAATTGATTTCATCATTTGCCTAGTTAGGGTTTTTGATTATTTGGCCTTGCACTTTAATGGCTTTCAAAAAAGTTATCAAACCCTAAGTCGTGTGTTCTTTTTAAATTTATCTGGGGGAAAGCTTTTTAAATCTCGAATATTCCATGTCCCATTTAAATGTTTCATACCCCACGTGCCTTTTTACTTTTTATTTCACACCATCTGATCTCTACAAGATCAACGATCATCACTTTGTCGCCATGGGAAGTTGCTCAAGTTTTACATATAGCGACATAGTGAATAAGGTAAATGAAGGATGTACCCACCATTCTAATATTAAAAAATGCATTAAAATGTTTGCCATCAAAATGAGATGAGATCAATGATTGTCACTTCATCGCTATGGTAACATGAACACTCTTTATGTATAGCGAGGTAGCGACTCAATGACATGTGTCCTCAAGGATTAATGGGTCCATTTGGGAACACCAACAGTGAAGAAAAGTTATAGATGAAGAATTTTCATTGGTTTGACTTCCAACATGTAAAGTGGAAATATTAAGGTCTTCAATGCTATGAAGGGTTTCTTGTCATAGAATCAGAGGAGGAAATAAAAGGAAATAAGATGCTACAAAATGGTTTTATCATATGATTGTATAACATTTTGAGTGACTTGCATCATGGTCTTCTCCAATATTATGATTCATATGGTATCATAGGATCACCAAGTATAATTTGAGGGGTTGCAATGTTACGATAAAGGCTTATCACAGTATTGGGAGCAGTTAAAGGGGCATCTACAATGCTACAATAAGGTGTTCATCATAGGATCATACAGGTGATAAAGGGTGAATAGGGAGATGAGCTATTAGATAGGTGTCTGCTTCCTAGACGGAGCAAGTGTATGAGTGCTAGGTATGTTTGATGTCAGAGTCAGTGGAACTAGAAAAGGTTTAAATGGAGCAAGAAGTAATGTTCTCTGATCTTATGATGAATCCTTCATTGTAAGATCTCAAGGTTATGAAAGAGGCTCTCCGATCTTATGACATGGTGTTGATCATAAGATCGCACAAGGAAATTAGTAAGCTGCCAATGTTATGATATGAAGTTTTCAAGAGTTTGTTGTAGTATCGTAGAAGCAAAAAGGATCATTCACAATGTTACAAAAGGGTGAGCTAAACTACGATTATATGATTGTAGTGTACATGAAAGTGACCCACGATGCTATGAAGTTGCTTGTCATGTGATCATAGAAGGAGATAAAGTTGATGACAATGCCATGACAAAAGGGATGTTGTAAGATTGTAGGTGGATTTTTCCTCTGTGTTTGACTAGTCGACATGAGCTTATCAAAGTGTATTCATAAGATCAAAAAGACAAGGTTGTAGTAATGCAATGTTACAAAAGGTCTTTCTAGTTACCTTTGTCGTAATATCGAAGGATCTTATTTTGATAGAAACATAATGTCATGAAATGAATAACAAGCTTCTCAGCTAGAATAGACTTAGGGGAAGTCACATGTATAAAGAAAATTTTCTAAGCTTGAGTCCAAAATTTAGGAACTTGAAGATGAAATCACATCACTCAAAGAGCAACTAGCACAAATAGAACTGAGGATGACTCCATCTTAGAGAGAAGAGGGAAAAGGAACATCAACACCAATCAAGGACACTGGATGAATCATCACAACCATGAAGGATGAGTATTGATACTAAATTAATTCAACAAGGAGGTAGTTGAGATATTTTGCAAATAGGGAAGATAAAGTACATGGAGAAGAAAAGATCAAAGATTCAACATTAATGTTTTCCTGCTTCCTCAGCTACTTATCTTTTTGATTGATATTTTTGAAAGTGTTCTATGTATTTATTATGTACATCTTCCAAAATTTTTTTGTTCCCCATTAAAATTTTGACGTGTGTCCTCCTCTCATCTGTAGCTTGTTGCAATCCTATATATGGATTCCCATTATGAGAAGTAAAGGTTAGTTGTCTATAGAATTTTTATGTGTGTCATGTATTATTTTGCAGTCCATCCATTTTTGTTCAGTAATGATTTGAATTAGTTCACATGTATGGACACTTGAATACAAAAAGGAATATTTGGGTCACTAGTTTATTCTTTGTGTCATACTATGAGTTTTATTTGTAGTGTTAAAATTTAAATCGAAGGATTTGTCCTTAAATATCATTATCTTTGAGGTTTTTTTTCTTTTTCATATATCTATATCTTTGGGACTGAATAGACAAGTTTCTTTTTAGTTTAATGCAATCCAAAATGTTGTATGTCTTTTATTGATTGCTGTTGATTCAAAGAATTAGGTAATTGCTTTCTATAATTGATAAGGTTTAGGGTTTATGGAAAGGATGAGAATCAGAATGAAACTAAAAATTTAATGTTGACATTTTCAATCAAAATTTGATTAAAAAAGTCCAAGCCTGTTAATCTATGACTCTATGCTCCACTAGATAAGACATTGGTCCATTCTAAAGTTCAAGAGTACATTATTGATTCACCTTTCTACATAACAATCACAAAAAAAATTTAATTTTCCATTTTATGTATTAAAGAACTAGAAGTGTTGTTCATGTTTTATTTGTTGTTGCTTTCTTTAGCTATAATTGACTATTGTAGTGGAGAAGTCTATCAGCAAATTATAGAAGAATATTGTCCATTTCTGCTATAAAGGATAATCTTGTAGAGAAGAATATCAAGTTAATAAGATAAACCCATTAGGTTTTCCCACCTTGTCTTAGAAAAGCCTAAAGTGAAGTGAGTCCTGTTGACTCTATTAATTGGCCCAGAACTAAGATTTAGTGTTAGGAAAAAACCATGGACAGAAATAAAAACTACATGCAAATATAACCAATAAAAGAAAATAATAGAACACACAGAAATAAACACAAGGCACCAAGATTTAACGTGGTTCACCCAATCCCTGGGCTACGTCCACCAAACAGCAAGTCCGATCTTATTACAATCCAGTGATTACAACCTGATTACAATCCGTAATTCCCTTACAGCTCAATACCACCGCAAGAACCAATTTTGTATCACCACATATAAAAAATACCCAACCCTAAGCCCTTTTTATACAAGTATTAAAAACCACTTTAGGGTTATTATATGTTGGCTACCATGTCGGCTACTGCCCAAAAAAAAATTTTCAGGCCGATCCCCCGAACCCCACTATTTATGAAGTATGTATAGTACTTTCCTGATCAATCACCACAATCTAACAATCTCCCACTTGGGGACTGATCAGGCTCCACACTAAACAAAAATCTCCCACTTGGAGACTGATCTTGTAGCAATACAACTACCGCATGGGGCTCCCACTGGATCAAACCACCCTAGACTCTGCTGTTCTTTTATTCACATTTAGTCTAAAAGACCAACTGAAGCTGAAGAGGATTTCAGCTTCTCCCTTGTTACAACCTTTGTCAACATATCTGCTGGATTTTCATTGGTATGTATCTTCTCCAGCTTTAACTGTCCATCCTCCAAAACTGACCGAATGAAATGGTACCACAATTGTATGTGTTTGGTCTTAGAATGCAGAGCTGAATTCTTAGCAAGATGAATGGCACTCTGACTATCTGTGAACAAATAATTATCCTTCTGAGGATGTCCCAATTCTTCCAAGAAGAACTGAAGCCATATCATCTCTTTGGCTGCCTCTGTAGCAGCAACATACTCTGCCTCTGTAGTGGAGAGAGCATTCATCTTGTGTAGTCTAGAAACCTAGCTCACGGCTGCCCCACCAACAGTAAAGACATAACCTGTAGTACTCCGCCTGGTATCAATATCCCCAGCCAAATCTGAGTCAACATAGCAAATCAGTAGTAGAGCCCCCAAAGTGTAAACACTTATTGGATGTTCCTCTCAAATATCTGAGAATCCACTTGACAGCATTCCAATGCTCAAAAACCTGGATGACTCATATACCTGCTAACGACTCCCACTGCATGTGCAATATCTGGCCTAGTGCATACCATAGCATACATCAAACTTCCTACAACTGAAGCATAGGGTACCTTGGACATCTTATCCTCCTCTTCCTATGTCTTGGGACACATCTCCTTAGTCAATTTCAAATGACCAGGTAAAGGTGTGCTGACAGCTTTAGCATTCTCCATAGAGAAACGTTGTAGCACCTTCTCAACATAATCAGCTTGAGATAGCATCAATGTGTTGTTCTTCCTATCTCTGCAAATCTTCATACCAAGGATTTGTTTTGCTGCCCCCAAATCCTTCATAGCAAATGCATGTGCTAATTGGCGTTTCAGCCCCTTAATATGATCCATGTTAGACCCAGCTGCAAGCATATCATCAACATATAAACATAAAATAATGTAGCTATCATCATCCAACCTCTTAAAATAAACACAATAATCTGAATGACACCTATTATATCCATGCTCATGCATAAAACTGTCAAATTTCAGATACCATTGCCGAGGTGCTTGCTTCAAGCCATATAAACTTTTCTTCAATTTGCACACTAAGTTCTCCTTACCTTTGACCTCAAAACCTTGTGGCTGAGCCATATATATTTCTTCATCCAAATCACCATGAAGAAAGGCTGTTTTAACATCCATCTGCTCTAAATGCAAATCTTCAGTAGCCACAAGACTTAAAACAGTACGAATAGAAGTCATTTTAACAACAGGAGAAAATATCTCATCAAAATCAATTCCCTTTTTCTGTGCAAATCCTTTTACAACTAACCTGGCCTTAAATATTTTCTTACCTCCTTCGTCTTCTTTCAACCTGTAAACCCATTTATTCTATAAAGCCTTTTTACCTGCAGGCAACTTGCACAAATCCCATGTCTTATTTTTCAGCAAAGAGTCCATTTCATCTTTCATTGCAGACTCCCACTGAATCTTAGTATCCACCTGCACAGCTTCATCATAACTTTCAGGTTCACCAGCATCAGTAAGTAAAATAGAATACAAAGAGGGAGAAAACCTTTGTGGAGGTCTAATTGGCCTTGTTGACCATCTAACATTCACTGGTGTGTGTGGTATTTGTTGTTGCAGTTGTTGCACATCATGAGGAATGGCTGGAACATCAGCTTTTGGAGTATCATCCAGCACTACATAATCATCTTCTTTCTTCTCATGTTGCTGCAACAGATCTTTGTACAACACTTTTTCATTGAATATGACATCCCAGCTTCTTATAATTTTATGATTTTCAAAATCCCAAAGCCTATAGCCAAATTCATTAATGCCATATCCAACAAAGACACATTTCTTTGATTTAGCTTCTAGCTTGGTTCTATTTTCAGAGTCTATATGAGCAAAAGCTTCACAACTGAAGGTGTTGAGAAAAGAATAACTCACCTTCTTACCAGTCCATGATTCCTCTGGAATACCACAACCCAAAGGAGTAGAGGGACCTCTATTAATCAAATATACTATAGTATTGATAGCCTCCGCCCACATGTGTAAGGGCAACCCAGTATGCAACCTCATGCTCCTTGCGCGCTCCATTATAGTCCTGTTCATGCGTTCAGCCACTCCATTTTCTTGTGGAGTCCTTGCAACAGTTTTTTGTCTACGAATACCATTAGTGGAGCAATAATATTCAAATTCATGACTGCAATACTCACCACCATTATCAGATCTGAGACATTTTAATTTCTTACTAGTCTCATTTTCAACCAAGCATTTCCATTTCTTAAAAGTTTGAAATACATCAGATTTCTGTCTAAGGAAATAAACCCATACTTTTCTTGTTGCATCATCAATAAATGTAACATAATAATGAGAGCCACCAAGGGAAGATACCTGAGCTGGTCCCCATACATCTGTATGCACAAGCTCTAATTTCTCCTTTTTGTTTTCCTTCCCTGTCTTTACAAAACTCACTCTCTTTTGTTTTCCATACACAAAACTTTCACAGAAATCCATATTCACACATTTTAGACCTGGTAAAGCTTTCCTTGAATGAAGTACTTTCATAACTTTCTCACTCATGTGCCCAAGTCTATTGTGCCACAGCATTGTATCAGAATCTACAACAGCTATTTGTTCTCTCTGCTCAACTGCAGTAATTGTTCCTGAATATTCATTTTTCTCTAAAACAATCAAAGTAGAAGGAAAAATATGACCTGTACAAATATATAAGGTGCCTACTTTCACACCTCTTGCTACTACAAGGGAACCTTTTGAAACCTTCCAATTTTTATCATTAAAAGTAACTACACAACCCTCATCACCGAGGTGCCCTGCTGAAATTAAATTTCTACTTAGTTTTGGAACATGTCTTACCTCATGTAGTAGCCAATGATTCCCATTCTGCAACTTAATCTTAATTTTTCCCTTTCCAAAAATCTAACAGGGTTCATTATCCCCCAAATAAACAAGCCCAAAATCCCCTTGGACATAATCAATGAAATAACCTCTATGAGGTGTAGCATGAAAAGAAGCACCAGAATATAAAACCCATGAATCATCAACATAATCTAAAGACAGAAGCAAAGTATCCTCTTCGGATTTGTTACTTACCACATTTGCCTCTTTGTCTCCATCTGATTTATCTCCTTCATTTTTCTTTCGAGTCCAGCAATCTTTCTTTTTGTGCCCTAGTTTCCCACAGTACCAGCAATCATTTGGTCCTCTCGATTGAGACCTCCTCCCCTTTGACTTTCCTCTTGATTTCCCATGATTTCCAGAGTTACTTCCTCTTTCAGTCATTCTACCCTTTCTTTGTGCATTTAAAGCACTTCTTGATGTAGATCCACCTGAGGATTTTCTACGAGTTTCCTCACTTAAAATAACACCGATCACATCATCATATTTTAGGGTACTAGATCTAGGAACAGAATTACTCACCGCCATTACCAAGCCATTCCAGCTTTTAAGCAAAGAACACAAAATCAAGAGAACCCTAATTTCTTCATCAAAATTGATACCCACAGAAGATAATTGACTAGTAATAGTATTAAACTCATTTAAATGATCTGCAACAGATCCACCTTCTGCCATTTTCATATTAAATAAACGCTTCATGAGAAATACCTTATTTGAAGAGGAGGGCTTTTCATACAATGTCGCTAGGGTTTTCATCAAATCTTCTGTCATCTTTGCTTTTGTAATATTAAATGCCACTGATGGTGCCAAGCATAACCGAATGCTTTCGAGTGCCTTTCTATCCAAAAGATCCCATTCAGCCTCTGACATAGTTCCCTAATTCTTGGCTTTTCCTTCCAACGGCTTCCATAAATCCTTTTGATATAAATAGTCTTCCATTTGCATCTTCCATAACTGGAAGTTCTGCCCATTAAACCTGTCAACGCTTAACTTACCCTCATCTGCCATCGCTCCCACTCAACTGTGAGACTCCCACTTAATCGTGAGACTTTCCTGCAGAGGATAATTGAAAGACAACCTTGCTCTGATACCACTTGTTAGGAAAAAACCATGGACAGAAATAAAAACTACATGCAAATATAACCAATAATAGAAAATAATAGAACACACAGAAATAAACACAAGGCACCAAGATTTAACGTGGTTCACCCAATCCCTGGGCTACGTCCACCAAATAGCAAGTCCGATCTTATTACAATCCAGTGATTACAACCTGATTACAATCCATAATCCCCTTACAGCTCAATACTGCCGCAAGAACCAATTTCGTATCACCATATATAAAAAATACCCAACCCTAAGCCCTTTTTATACAACTATTAAAAACCACTTTAGGGTTATAACATGTCAGCCATATGTCAGCCACCATTTATGAAGTATGTACAGTACTTTCCTGATCAGTCACCACAATCTAACATTTAGCCCTATTGAATATAGGATTTAGCTCATCCTTAGGCTTGTCCCTATCTTTTTTTCTCAATATCAGATCTAAATCCACTTGATATGTTCTTTAATAGAAAGAATTCCATAGAATGCATGAAAATAAGTACCTAATCTATTCTAAAGAGATGATGCACCAAAATAAGTTGTTTAGACCAATCTTTTCCCATACATGCATAGTACCATTATAATGACAATCCAAAGATATATAGATTCAGACTTGGTTTAATCTATTAACTACATATAGATGAGACAACCACATGAGTGACACAAGGAAAAAAATACTTCACTTCTTATCATTGATGGGTCAAAAGAGATATATAAATGCAAATTATAGATATTCATAGTACATCAAATAAAGGTAGACAAGGCTTTCACGTACATTGACAACTAAAAGAGATAAGATAGAATGCCATATAGCTTAGAGGAAAAGGGGAATTTATAGTAGCATTCCAAGGCAATACCAAAGAAAGAGAGAAGATTTGAGCCTAAGAAAGAGTACAATATTTTCCTTTATAGTGGAAGCATAACTTTGATAACTTCCATTGTAAGACAAAATTCAACCAGTACAATCAAATCTACATAAAATAATCATTGTAAAACTAGAAAGATCTAATCACAACATGAATCCATACACAAGAAGATCATTTCTTCACCAAAAAAAGCTCTAAGAGGTCAATAGTAGTGATCATTAAGTTTTGACTGAACAGATGGATAAACAGATGGCAGTGGAGTGTCTCTTTGCATTTATCAAACCAAGGGAATGATGAAAGTAGTTGTAGGAGATAAAAAAGATTGGGTTCATCATCAAGGAGCTGCCTCTACCATTGTTAATTTAAAAAAAATTAGCTATGTTATTTGGTCAACTAGATTTAACCATCAAGTCTTGCCACGTGGATGAAACATCTCTTACCATTTTCCCACTCTGTTAGCAATTCAACCTTATGCCTTACATCTGACCTTTCATGATCACAACCTCACCACCACCTTCCTTCAATAATAGTTACTAGTTGTAAAACCATGACCATTAGTTATTGCTACCTTGCAACCCACTCTTAACATTCTTCATTAACTATCATGACCTTGTAAAGGCTAAAATCTGACCACACCCACACCATTTCCACCTTAACCTAAGGTTCTTTTATAACATTTGTGACCAAGTGAAATAAGGGGAATCACTTGATCGTAACTCAAACCTTAGCCATTCTTAACCTACTATGATCATGCGATCGCTATAGATCTAAAAAGATATAACAATGGAATATATACAAGATTTATGCTTTCTGCACTATTGCAGCTTAAACCATAGTGCATTAACATAACCATGTTATTAGGAAAAAACAAAGAAATCACACCCTTTCCATCTAGAGCTTGTTAGTGCTCAACCAACCATGACTACACAAGTCACATGGTCATGACTTAAAATATTCCAAGGCACAAAATGAAATAATGAACATAGCCAATGTTAAATTATTTCATAGAAAACCCTAGGTGACCATTAGGTGGATAATAATTTGAATTTTATTTTCTGGTAGGAGGGCATTGTGGATAACAAATTTCTTAGTGAACTTGGTCTCACCTTGGTTCCTCTACTCATTACCTCTACCTTGATATCCTCCTATTTGTCCCCTTTGATTTCTACTTGCCTCTATACTTGAAGTTAGTTTCCCCTTTCTTTCTAGTCTTCTCTTCCACCTTTAGGGCTAGTTGATGGTACCTTTGAATAGTAGTAGCTGTCCACAAGCTTATCTCCTCTTGGATATTTCACTTTAAAGCACCCAAATACCAAACCATTTTTGTTGGCTCTTCTTCTTGTTTCTTGGATCTAAGGCATAATCTCTAAAACTCCTCTATATAAGAGACCACATCCAATTCTATCTGTCTTAGTCCTTGTCTCCTCTTATGGAGTTGAATCTCATAGTTCTCTGGTAGTAAATTCTCCTATAGTTTGGTTACCATGGCATTTCAATTGGCTATATGCTTCTTGTCCATCGTAATCCTCTCATCTTGGACATATTTCAACTATGTCAATGGTGATCCTCTAAGTTTTGACTTGGTGAATTTGATCTTTTGTGCCTCTTACACCCCTTCACATTCAAAATGGCACTCCATCCAATCTATCCAATCCATCACTACGTCTATGTGTACCTTTCCACTGAATAGTGGAACACCTTCCAAGGCCTTGCCCCCTAGGGCTTTTATGGCCTTCAAGAAAGGATATTCATTCAAGATAAGGCTTAGCTCAAGGAAAAAATCTTCTTTTGCTATCTCCTTACCCTTTAATATTGCTTTCTTCTTCCTTTTTCTTGGTTGCATCAATAACTACATCCAACATTATCTTAACCTCTGCTAAGGCTTCTTGAAGGAGTCTATTATTCTATTTTTTCTCATCAACCTCTTTAGCTAGCTCTACATTTGTCACCATACTTGTCTTATCCAATAACTCTCCAGTAACTATAGATAGACACCAAGTTCCCAAATCTTTAACTTTTCTAATACCACTTTAATGTGACATTAGTATTGCTCAATTCAACTAGTGCACACCAACTAGGTAGAACAATAATTCCTTCAGTACTTCCTAGGTTTGTTAGCCCTTCTTACTTCCTTAACAACTACTTTAAGATCATATCTAATTTTGATCCAAAAATACTCCATGAACAAGAATAGGTATTCTTGAAGGTCATTTGAATCCCTTGCAAATTCCAAAACTATTTTGGGGGTTGGAACCCTAATCAGGTCCACAAAACCACATTAGTTGCTCCCAAAATGCCAAACAAGGCTACAATCAATTAGCCCTACTAATGAGGAAAAAATGGAATAACTTGGAAAAATTATTAACAAGGGGGTAACCTATTCACTAATTTAGATACCCTTTTTAGAGAACTATGAGATTCTAAGGTCTCAGTCTCTTAAGACATCCATACAATACGACCTATTTTAGTGCCTAAAAATTAGGGTTTTGCAAGAATTGAACCAATTTGGAATGAATGAAGTTTTAAAATCCTTATAACCCTCTCAAATGATTCAGCTTGTACTTGGGGCTTCTACAGACACTCTCTTATCACAATCCACACTTTGGTTGAAGCATTTTGAGCATTCAATCTCTCCTAACACCACTGTTGCATACTGTGATCCTTAGCCATGCATCACTAGCTCACCTAGGGCATCACAAAAAAAAAATTTCTAACCTTCCTAGGGCCCCTCCTTTACTATATAGTATGTACAAGAAATAATCTTCCTAATCTAAATATATTGTATAGATCCTATAGTGGGAAGAGGAGTCATGACTCCATGTTGCTCAGTATCCCTATTCAGAAAAAAAGGCAAGCAAAACACTTTTTTTCTTAAAAATTGACAAAAAATCTACAAAACTACAAAATAAGATTTTACAAAATATTTTAGTGAAATCCTCTAATGATTCTAGTTATTGAAAACCCAAATTCAATCCTTTAAAGTGCCAAGATACTCAAAAATCACAAAGTATAACTATTTTCTATTGTTCAGTCCATACACCACAAAAATTACAAAAAGTTCCAACCCTATAAAAAGGTTGAGGATGGCCTTTAATACATATCTCAATTCCTATCCTAACTATTTTAGATAGATAAAAATCCCCAACTAAAAATTTTCTCGAATGAAAGAACAAGTTGTCAATGATGACATTGACAATTTTTGAGTAACTTTTACATCTTTTAGAGTTTGGCCCTCAAAATTGCTCCAAAGGTTACTAAACCTCTCAAAATCATTAAATTTACTTAATAAAACTAGAAAAGGACCTTGTATCAGTTATTTGTCCATCCTACAATCCAAAACACTAAGAAAAGTCCCATTTCACCTAATCATGCAACTATGAGCAACAAAGGCCTCATAAGACTTCCTAATCTTAACACACTTCACCTTAGTACTAGGTTAGCCCTATTATTACACTAGTGGTGTGGCTAGCACCACTAAAATCCAAAATAAATTAGGATCCCTTGGTCTATCTTGATCCCACCTTGGTGCCCTAACACCATTATGAATAAAGTCTTGAGAAGTAGTATTAGATCTTGCATTGTTGTTGTGTTTCCATTGTGTGGTTATTTGCAGGGATCTATTTTACCTCTAGTAGGGGTATTATTGGATTCTCATTGCATTAGGTGGTATTGAAGCTCATTTTTTCCTTAGTTTGTAGATCGAGTGCCAAAGTTGAGGTAGTTTGCACCAAGACTTGGGTGAAGATGGAAGTGAAGGTTGATCTTGTGGAGCTGATTGATCTTCTAGATTTGTGGATTTATTGCCTTGGGCTTACAAAGGATGTTGGAAGATGCCTCTAAGAATATTGGACCTTAGGGAGATTGATGATCTGAGTGATTCTTTGGAAGAAAGGATCTTACAGAAGATTAAAGAAAAAATCAAATCTGAGATGACACTAATGAAGAGTGATATGGTAGCTCAGATCATAAGTTCTATAGGTGGTGTACCTTAGGATGTGGGTATTGAAGATGGTTATGGGGAAGTTTCTAAAAAATTTGAAGCTTTTGGATCAAGTGGTGAGGACATAACTGATCATGTGGATAGACCTGCTAGAAATAGGGTTGGTCAATTTGTTAGGCTTGGATCTTAGTTAAGTTGAAGCATAAGATGGAGGTTTCTAATTTCTTAAGTAATTTGAATCCTAAAAACTTAATTGATTGGATTATTGAACTGGAAGACTACTTTGAGCTTGAGGATATTGAAGATCCACTCTAAGTAAGGTTGGCACAAACTAAGTTTAAAGGACATGGTACTCTTTAGTGAAAAGAACTACAAAGAGATAGAGAGGAGGAAGCTGGAATGAAGACAACTAGATTGAAGTTGATGGTAACTAAGTTGAAGGCTAAGTTCATTCTTGTTGATTATGAACTTGAGTTGTTCAAAAGGTTGCAAAATTTGAAACCAAAATGTATGACTCTAAAATATTATACCAAGGATATCTACAAGTTGACTTTTTATTCTTGACATAGAGAATTGTCAAAGGAGAAGGTAGCTTGATACATTAATAGTTTAAGATTCAATATCCAAGATGAGATTGGCATGTTGAAGATTGATTTGGTTGAGGGTGCTTATTAGTATGTAGTAAAGGGAAAAGATAAGTTGAAGAGGAAAGGTCAAGGTAATTCAAAAAGGAAGGAGAAGTAGGATAGCTCAGCAAAAGATAAACTGAGTGCTAAAGATGAACGAAAGCCTATTGATTAGAGGAGAAGGAAAAGTAAAGGTAATTTTAAGGGTACTTGCTACAAATGTGGAGAAGGGGACATAGATTTTATGAATTTCCTAAGGCTGGCGATAGAAGAGCTATTGTTATGAATGAGGTTGAGGACCATCATAGTCAACCTAAGAAAGGAGAGAGTTTTCTAGCTTGATGTGTACTAATTGGTAAAAGGACAATGAAATCTTATTAGAGGACTAGTTTGTTTAGGATTTTTTCTAAGTTTTGTGGTAAATTTTTCAATGTGATTGTGGATGGTGGTAGTACTAAAAACCTTGTTTCTAAGGAGATGGTTTAGAAACTCAGTTTGGAAAGAATGAGATATCCTTGTCCTTATAGGATTGGTCGGTTGGAAGGTGAGCATGATTTGGAAGTGAGAGAGTTGTGCCTTGTTGATTTCAAGATTAGGTAGTATAAGGATCAAGTGTTGTGTGATATTGTGGACATGAATAGTTTCCATTTGTTACTTGGTATACATTGGCAGTATGATTACAAGGTTATGCATGATTGTAATCAAGAATTTTTACAATTGTGAAAGGTGAAAGGAAGCATTCCTTTATTCCTTTGTAGATTAAAGAGCTTAGTAGGAGGAGCTTGAGTATTGGTAGCCAAGTTTAGTTGAAAGATTCTAAGAGGGTTAGAGAATAGTGTGGAAGGTAAACTTGTGGAACACTAAGGATGGATGTGAAGAAGCAATAGAAGATCAAAGGAAAAAGTGTACAAGTTGAGGACTTGAAGGATATATATGTGAAGAACCATTTAGGATTTATATGTTGAATCCCATAAGATGTTCTTATAGCTATCAAGAACATCTTTTTGGACTTGGAGTGTCTAATATAGGAGCATCCTCAGTTGGATGCCGATCCTATATGTTTGGGTACTTTGTCTTTGGAGTTGGAGGTCTTGGTCAGTGAAGAGATGGTACTTAGTCAATATTGAGTTGGTTTTGGTTGCTATGCTAACTAAGTGACTTATTTAATGAAGGTGTTCAATGATGCTTCGGGCATTTGATGTAAAATGTGGCTCTACTTGCATTGGGACTCAATAGTAGTGTTGTTCAAGTTGGCTTGGTCAATGAGGGAGCTCTCGGTTATGCATGGTCAAATGTTGATGCCCTATGGTGGTTTTTTACATTCAGTCATGTCTTAGTCTCTATGGTGCCCAAGTTTTATATAATGTGAGGAGACCTTGGCATTTAATATTTTTTATATGTATTTAATTTGTGTTGCAGTCGACTTGTTGTTTGCATGGGAATTTAATGTAAGGGTCTTTTTAATTTGTATTGGGCTAGGATGACTTGTTGTTTAGGGGGGTATAATTAGGGGTATTTTGTGGAGTCTTAAGTCATCATGAGATCATCTATCTTGGAGAAGAGGATTAAGTGGAAGAGAGAATTTTGAGAAGGGATAGTAGTCGAGGCTTGGTAAACTAGGAGATTGCTTGGTGGGCTTGCAAGCACAAGTTGAGACTTCCTTGGGGTTTTCTACCAGAGTGTGGATCTAGACTAGTTGGGATTAGTGTGGAGTTGGATCTTGAGGAATCTTGCAGAACTATTTTGTAATTGCTTTTTGTATTTGGCCCTAACCTAGAAGTCCTTATAGTTGGGCATATTGCATGTATTATTTTATGAATAAAGTCTTGAGAATTGGTATGAGATCTTGCATTATTGTTGTGTTTTTGCTATGTGGTTATTTGTAGGGATCTAGATTAACCCTAGTAGGGGTACCCTTGGATTCTCATTACATCAAGCTACCAAATAGAAAAAGGTTTTTGTTATTGAGCCTAAGATAATGGACAACCTAATGAAGGATATGTAAGAAATGGTGACACCTCAGAGGCCAATGGAAAAAGAAATCATTGACAAGAAGATGACATCTTAGCCCCCTACTAAGAAAGTCATAGGAAGCACATAAAAGAAGAGGAAATGAGCTGAAATACAAGAAAATCCAAGGAGAAAACTGATCATAGCACAAGAGGAGGAAGATAATGAGAAGGCCAAGTTTGATGAACCCAAAAAACTAATGAAGAGACTCCCTCCAATAATTGTGGATGAGGTATGTGAAAAGTTAAAGGAATTTAAAAGTGTTATGGTATTCAAAGATATTCATTATGATTCTTTGAATATTGATGATCAATTTAAGCTTGAAGGAGCTATGATTGACATGATGATCAAGTTCATGAGCACAACCCTTGAATTGGGAACTAGATTTCTAGTATGGTTGTATAAAAGAGTAGATACAAAGCAAACGTTAGTTGGCACTAACCATTGATAAAAAAAGAGGAGAGACAACACTGGCATAAACTATGCTAGATTTGGGAAAGACTCATATGTCAATAGCCCTTAAAGATTTTGTAAAGAATTTTATGTCAAGAAATAAGAAATATAAGGTTTTAAAAAATAAAGCTCATGAAGTTGAGAAAGATAGAATTTGGATATGGAAAGAAGCATCCTGGGTTTCTTACTCCATCTGTGGAAGTAAGGCATGATCAAGACACAATAGAATTTGAAGATGAATACAAGCAAGAAGTGGTTAAGATGACCATGGAGATTCAAAAACTTGTTAGTTCGTGTAAACAAAAAGATATTTTCATAGTAGGAGATGACACTAAGACCCCTCCACAAAATTTGAACACATTGATAGAAGAGGAAATTAAGGGCTTGCAGAAAGATTCAAGTAGACTCTGTACTAACCATTTTTTTCATAGATTATAGACTATCCAAAGCTTGAAAATAAGAAGACTGGTCATATTGATGGGACATCAGTTATAGAATGTACAAGTGCTAATAAACTTGGCAAGGTTTGAATTGTATATACACCATTCACTTGTATGCCTATTTTACAAAAAGAGGCAAATTTTGAAAAAGAAACATGCACTAATTTGATAGAAAAAGAAGTAACATAGAAAGAGAAAGAGACTACTCAAGTTCTTATTTAGTTTTTGAGTATAAAGGCTATATAAAATACAACTATGACACCTATGCAATAGGTGATCCCTACACCAGTGCAACAACTAAGATTGAGATCAAGTGAGAAGGGGAAACAACTGTAATTATCACTACCAGGTGGTACACCCTCACAATCTCAAGATGTGACTCATTTAGGTGAGGATGATGAGTCAATGACCCTTGATGAGGTAATCAAATTACCTATGTATGATTTGAAAAATATTACACTAGAGAAAATGAAAGAGCTACAAACCATGTTGAGCTATAAGGAAAAGGGAGAACAACTAAGAAGAGAGGAGAAGAGAAAGAGAATGCTAGTATTACATAATGTCAAAGATATTTTAGTAGATGCATTTGAGATCACATATTTGAATAATCAACATACAATATTGGATAGGCTAGTATATTTACTTGATAATATTCAAATGATAGACATAGAGAAAAAAGTCAAATTATTGCAACGGTTTAAAAGAAGAATGGAACATAAAGTGTTTCAAAAAGTCTTATAGGAACTTGTACATAGGCAAGCCGAGATTTCTACATTAGTCACATAACTAGAAAAAATCTTGCAAACCATTAATTAATTTGTTTTTCAAATTGTGTGATATTTATTTCTTTATAGTAGATACTACATGTTCATTAGAGTTACTACATATAGACATAAGAGCAAGTGTTATTACATTGGGCAAGAATGCAAGTTCAAGGTCATCCTAATATAATAAATTGACATTCAGTCAAAAGAGGTTAATCGAGCTCATGGCTAAAGACACAAAGATTAGGCATAAATTAACTTTGATTCAACTACAATTATTACCATATATAGAGATTATATAAAAGGTGGTATTTTTTGGTAACGACATTTTGTAGAAAGATATACAATTCTCACATATAGAAAGATTGATTTATCTATTTTCCAAATTGGAAATTTAGTTTCAAATTTTGGATGAAGCTAAGGAATGATGGAATACAAGCTATGCCAACATTGTGGCAAGTCATCAACAATTCTTTGATAAGTATCAATTAGCCCTAGCAGCCCCAAGTTCTACCAGTGACAAAAACAAGAGGAATAAAGCATGAAATAGTAAGAAAAGGGGATATAAGGGAATAAGATAGGAGAAGCAATGTGCAGATGATAGATTAGACAATAGATATTAGATTTTATAGGATGAAACTATGGTTTGAGTGACAGTACTCATTTTTTAATGAAATGATTATTCATGACAAAGTGTTTTTTCCACTCATGTCGAAGGGGGAGATTGTTGATCTTTATTCTTATGTTGTTGATTAGTGTTCAAACACTTAGTCATTTACTAGGAAAGATTACATGGCATCATTGTGACTGACTTATCTAGTAAAGGCTGACCATACAAAGATTATACCAAGTAGGATAGTGATTTTTGAGTATTTAGTAGAGATTGAGAACATGTAGCAACTGAGAAATATAGATAAGATTGAACATGTTGATAAGTCATTGATTTCCAAGAAAGTAGGTTTATACAAGCTAAGTGACAACATGAAGTCTACATGATTAAGCGTTAGAGCATTCAAGTGTTGAACAATTTAATTTTGACATATAAGTTTGTAATGGCACAAAAAAATATGTAAATCATTTTGGTTGACTTGTATATGATATTTAATATTTGTAGAGCCAGCTAAGAAGATGATCATGCATCATTTCAAAAGGTAATGATCCCAAGATGCACAATTCAACCAATAAGAAAATGGGATAGAAATGAAAAAAGATGATGAAGTGTAAACTATTGATTAAGATCTAGAACCTTCACAAAACATGTATTTAATGAGGATTCTAATTGTAGAACCATAATTTCTAATGAGAGATAAAGAGAAGTGTATACCTTATGTGAAGTATGAAGGAAGGAATGACTAAGTGTATGCACATGTGAAGAAGAGAAGATTAAGTTTGAAAGAAAATAGAGGGCAATTAGATTACTGAAGGATTGAACAAAGTTATCAGATTAGGAGAATAGATTGGAGATATAGAAAAGAGGATACCCAAGATTAGCTTATAGAGAAAGCTAAGGGTCAAATACTGAATCAATTGTTAATTGAGACAAGGTAAATCTCTTAACAAAGTGGTTTTGACAGAGCTATGAAAATCTCTTAGTAGAGTCCTTACTACATTGTGAGTGTAAAATCCTTTAACAAGGTAAAACTTAATAGTCTCTTAATATTTTCATAGGGTAGAACCCTCACAAGGTAGATCATATCTTATGATCAAATATTGTAACCCTAATAGGTTAACTTTATTATTGCAATAGTGAATATTTATGATTTTCTTCCCCACCCCAGTTTTACCTTCACCTTGAAGTGTTTTTGGGCAGCCAACTCATTGTGTTATGTGTTGAAATATTTTATGGATGTGAAGTATTTCATTTCTGTTTCAGCATTATACTTTTAAGTTTAGATCTATTACATGAGATGAATTAGGTGTGAATTTATGAAATTAGTTTTGAAGTCAAAAGAATGAGATCTTGATTCAACCCGCTCTCTTAGTATCTTGTTTCCCATCACTCATTCCAATAAGTGCATCTAGTTTAATATGGTACACTTTTTTCCCACTTTAGTGGGATATGACACTACATGCATATGAAAGCTAAAGTAAGAAAACATAATCAAATATTGTAAAAAGGATATTACAAAGTCCACATGCATAAATCCTGCAAGAAAATATTAGTAACCACATCTTGCAAAACCACAAGTCACTAGTAATAGGAAATCACCTAGGAGTTACCATATAAAGATTAAAAAGCTTGTGGATAACCATGTGCCCCCTTATTTTGGCTTGCTCATTAGAAAATGTGAAACCATGTATCATGCTAAATGCAATGAACTATGAGTAGGAAGTGATGAAAATATGTCCTAAAAAAATTACTATATTAAATCTAGATGTTTCAAGTGAATCTTAGAAAGGTAGGTAAATGAATAACAATTCCAATTCCTATAACAGTGAGGAAATTGAAGTTACACAACTCAAGATATCAAAAAAAGATCAAATAGATGCAATACTTGTAAACTAGGGTTTTGTAAAACATATTCAAAATGTAACCTAAAATTATGTTATATAAATCCAAGTTACCATTTGAAAGCTCATTGTTTACCTTGTTCTTGAAGGAGAAAATAAGAAGGAAGAGAGATAATGAAGATGAATTCACTATAGCCCATACCAATGGAGGTGCTTCAACATGATGTACTGGATGGTACCATGATCAAGGAGCTAAGCCTTAGATCCATCTTTATATTGTTTCATGCATTTCTACTTTCCATATTTGTAAAATGTACTATATAAGTTTTTTTGTAGGGTCCCTAATAAGAGGTCAACCTAGTCTTGGGTTAGTCTAAACTAGTCCATGGGATTTCTAGGGCATCCCAGGGGCATGTCAACCTAGTCCCTAGTGATGTGAAACTAGTTCCTAGGGAGGTCAACCTAGTCTTGGGGAAGTCAACCCACTCTCCCAAGAGGTTGAATTAGTCTAGATGTAGACTAGGTGTTATAGCAAATTGATATGATGGCATGATAGATCTCTTTTTTGGTGTATTTACATGATCCATTGGTTATGAGAGAGAATTATGGTACAAAGATAGAGGGTTCTAGAGGGCATACACAAGTACATAGTGGTGCCCTACTATTATGATGGAGTGATGTGATAGTGTGGTCTTGAGTAGGAATCTCTTGCACCCATACCTTGATATCCATATAGAGCTAGGTATAGAGATATTCCTAAGACTAAATGATGATTGATGGTGGATGATGTTACAGTGATAGATACCAAGGGTCTAGATGACATAGAGGTGCCCCCTACATTAGAGGATACAAGAGTATCTAGAGACTACCTATGGTGTCTTTAGGGTTCATGTTGTGAGAGCAATATTCTTAGACAAGTACCCTATCAATGATCCATGCCCATACCACAAAGTATTACAAGGAGATGACTGAGATAATGATGACGATGATGACCCTCTACCAAAGGGAGAGATGATAGAAGTTTAGGGTGCAGAGAATACACCAATAGGGGTTGGTAGAGAATAAGAGAGGATGCTCTCTCCTATAGCAGCTAGACCACTATTGTCATGCACACCACATGATTATACTGAGACTCCTCCCATGACCAAACAGGCTAAGTGTGGAGAGTCTAATTGTCCACCACTAGCTGTCCATTTCTCAAACATAGATCCCAGGTTCTAGGAAGAAGATACATGTATGGAAAAGTGATATAGAATGAATGCATGAACAATGATTCTAAATATATGACTGATGAAAATTTTATTTGTGCAATGAATATGAATAAGGGGAGATCATTTGTCATAGATACTCTGATAGACATGGCCATAGAAAAAAGGAGTCCTTCCACTTCAAAGATCTGGTACATGAGGAGATGAAGTCCTAGATGTCATTAAATCATCTTTACACCTATAGCAGTGGAGCTACAATTGATGCGAGAGAAACTAGATCAGTAGGGTTCGAAACTATGGGAGCTACAAGAGTACAAATGTAGATCAATAAATGATCATTGAGGGGTACCTATAGGAGTCATACATATGTATCCATGACTTAGAGGACAACCTATTCATCACATCATAGAGGAAAGATATATCCTATGGTGAAAGTTGATTGCACCATTTTGATATCTAGCACATTTTGTATCTAGTGCCTAGTTATGTATACCAAGATAGTTTTATGATATATATGATGAACATGTTTTTCTATTATTTTTATTTGATTAATTTTCTATAACTAATTATAAATGACAAGAAAAGAAAACATGTGGTATGAATGAATTATTACACATAATAACATCATAAATCATAATATTAGTGTGTTCCTTAAAAGACATGCCATTCATATCAACAAGTTTATATGTCCCAGATTCATATACTTCTATGATAATATAAGGACCTAGTGAGGTAGGACCAAACTCCCCTTTCTCACTGGGTAAGACACTTACATTCTTTGATTCTCATAAAGAACTAAATATCCTACCGATAAATAGTGTTCAATCACTTAATTTTTTAATCTTTTGTTTATATTCTTATGATAAGCCATGATGTGTTCTAGAGCATTGATTCATTATTCGTCCAAGATCTCAAGCTATTGTAATTGTTGTTCTCAAAAAGTATCTTTTTAAATTATACCTTTGAAAGAAAATCTCAAGGAAGGAAATCTCTAATTCTAAAGGCATTACTGCATCTACCCCATAAACTAAGTTATAAGGAGATGTTCTAGTTGTAGTTTGAACACTCATTCTATATGCCCATAAAGTATATACCAACTAAGTGTGCCAATCCATAGCATGCTTATTAACTATCTTCCAAGGATTTGTTTAATAACATTAATAGAAGCTTTAACTTGTCCATTAGATTGAGGGAAGTAAGGAGATACCAAATCTGAATTGAGCTCCATTATATGGTATCTATAGGGATACCAAATCTAGTGATAATGTTCTAAAATATGATGTCACAAACTGAATCTAGAGTGGTGCGATTTGTACACACTTAGTAAATTTATTTGTGGCAGTGAGGATATGTATGTCATTGAGAAGAAGGGGGATGAATCTTACCGATAAGATTAAAACCCCACACACTAAAAGGCCATAGTGGAACTTGAGAACACAAAGCATACACAGAAGCATGAATAAGGCTATTATGGTGCTGACATAGTAAACCCTTTTTGATGAAGGAGAATGAGTATTTTCCATAGTTTGCTAATAATATCCCATATGATGATTTTAGCTTTAGTAAGGCATCTAAGGAGAGGACCATCATAATATATTCTATAAAGAACATCAACAAAAATGACTTAACAAGCCCCAAGCTTCAAAGTTCTACTCCTAGAATTCCTAGTTTCTATCTAAGGAAAAGAACTATCTTTGAGATATTGATAAATATGTGAATATCAATCATCTAAATATAAGTTAAGACAAGTTACATCTAGTAGAGTATTGTGCAAAATAGAAGGCTCATAAAAAGAGTGAATTATGAATTGAAAATTTGACACACCTTCCTATAAAGTGACAAGGGATACTGCACTAGCCATAACATTAGCATGCCAATTATCTTTTTGAGGTAGGTTCTAAATAGACAATGAAGAAAAATTTCTAGGTATATCAAAAGAGAGATCATGATACTTATTCAATTTATCATTCTTAGCTTTAGACATACCATTAATCAGTTGTATGACAAGTTGTGAATCACCAAATATTTTGATATATTTGATATTCAAGGATAAAGCCACTTTCATTCTAATGATAAAGAATTCATACTTAGCCATGTTACTAGTGCATGAAAATATAAGTCTGTAAGATAAAGGAATAAGTTTCCTTGACAAGGGTATTAATATAACACCTAATTTGCACCTAGTTCGATAGCTAGACCCATCAAAGTATAACTCCCATGTCTCATCTATACCAATAGGGAAGAAAAATTCATCAAGAAACATATCAAGTTTTAATAGAAGAACATGAGAGGCAGCCTCAATTGAATGATTAGTCAATGCTTTCCCTTTAATAGATTTATGAGAAATAAAATTTAAATCATACTCCATTAAGAGCAGGGCCTATTTAACAGTCACTGAGATAAATCTATCTTTAAAAAGAGATCCTTTTAAGGATCAAACTTCACATAAACCTTAAGTTCAACTTTAAGAAGATAAATTCTAATTTTTTGACAAGAAAAAAATAAATCCAAATGTTATTTCTCAATTATGGTGTAGCATGTTTCATAATCAATGAGGGCATGACATATGTAATAAATGAGACATTTCTTACCATCTTGATATGCTAAGCTAGGATAAAACTCAATGCCTTAGAAAAGGTAGAAGTATAAAGAAAGAATGGTTTATTAGGTTGAGATGATTGCAAAATAGGAGGATTGGAAAAATAAGTCTTAAATTGTTCAAATGAGATCTTACTATAGACACTTAAAATCATTCCAAACACTCTATCAAGTTATTTAATATTTCCCTTGACACTATAATTGATTATATATTAATTAATTATATTTGACATGTTCCTCTACTTATTTAATATTTATTTAGTTAAACATTTTGATTTCCCTAATGTATTTGAATTCAATTTAAATACTTCCCCCTAATGTATTAAATTTAATTAATGAAAAGTGCTCCATAAATCCCCTTTTTAAAATAAATCTAATTTATTTAATTCCCTTCACTTTATTCAATTCTATAACCCTATGGTTAAATCAAATCCTATTTGATTTAATTCTAACCCTACCTAAAACCTAGCCTACCACCCAACACTCTCATCTTTCTAAGTTTACTCACTTGCTAAACCCACTTTATTAATCCTAAGCTCCCTTTTAAACACCTTTATAGCTCTTAAGTGGTTGCTCACACATGTCTAAGAAAGTCAATTAATAGGAGCCCTTTTTCATTAAATTCTCCAAAAGGACTCTTACATCCTTGTCCCTCACTCCTTTCCCCATTGTTTCTCAGACATGTTTGAGAAAATCTTGACACATTAAAACCTACATGTTTTTCATTGGAATGATTCTAAAATACACTCTTTAGTACCCTACAAAGAACACATATTCCATTGTAATGCATGTTAGTGAACACAATATTGAGTGCTTAAGGATTAAAGAACCATAGTGATGAAACACACAAGTTTAATGCTTAAAATGAATACAATTTGTCTTGAATGACTTAAAGGAATTCACTCTTATCCCTATCAATTTACTATGTTTCCCTATGATTTCTTATGTTGTTGATACCAAGTTGGAAAGAAAATTGTATGCTATAAACATGAGTTGCTACAAGCGTTAGATAAAAAACTTTAAAGCTTCAATTTGGAATCAACAAGTATCTTTTAAAGCCCACGGTTGCTTATGTATTCTCTCCTCTAGCACCTTTAGGTAATATTGAGTGCATAAGAAATAAGTGGTCTTATTTATTTTTCTTTTAAGAAGCCTACTTGGTGATTTGATCACCTTAAGGGATGACCTCAACTCTCATGTTTTGGTAGAGTATAAATTGTAGAAGGTGGATTCAAAGACACCTCTCTTGGAAGTAGAATCTTGTCACTCTTAGCTAAGCCCCAAAGAAGTTTATACCTTTGGGAAGTGAAGGTGGAGATTTGAGTCACCATCTCCTGGCCATGTGGAATTATTCTCTTTCATCTATAGATTTGGGACTCATGTACCTTGTGTATATCAAGGACACTCCTATTCGAGCTTGGATATCCTAGTTGAAGCCCTATTGGATTGTTGGTCTATTTGATGTGCTTGACTATTTGCAACCTTCCCCATTTTCAACCAAAAGGGGACACACCATCCAAAATTTCCTTTTATATATATCATTTTTTTCTTTGCATGTTATATAATTTTTTTATAAAACTTCAAAAATCCAAAAAATCATAAAAGTTCAAAATTCAAAAAAAAAACAAAAAACAAGGTCTAATTAGAAGGACTGGGAGGATAGATCAGCTTGGCTAAGAGGAGAATTCAAAACTTGGAAAACTGATTTCCATTCTCAACTTGATCAATGGTAACATTTTGTCCTTGACTAGTGTGTTAAAAGCAAGAGGTTTGCTAGATGTGGATGATGACAAGGATAAAGGAAGAGCCAGAACTAATGAGGATATGGAAACTAATATTACTTTCACCAGTATGGATCAAGATGTGTAGAAGACCCATGAGCAGAAGGTATAGGAGACTCACAAAGCCTATGAAGCTACTTAGACTATGTAGGAGCTTGAGCGGAAGACATAAGAGTAATTCTCTTGGTCTATCTTTTGTTGATCATAGTTTGCTATTTTTTGTTAGCTTTTTCTTGTCCTAGCTTTCTAACTAGATGTTATTCTACCCTTTTCGTTGGCCTTTTTTATTGGCAGGGCTTTTTGCTTATTATTAGCTATGTGACCTATCTTTTTTGGCTGGGCTTTAATTGCTTATTTTCAGCCATGGTTATGTAGTTACTTTTGGGTTTCAAGGTCCCTATAAAACCTATTTATCTTATCAAAAACAAAAAACAAGGTCTTGTTTTAAGTCCTCATAGTCAAGTTTTCCACAACAATTCCTAAATCAATTCTTCTCTTCATCAAAATAATCACCATCATGTATCTCTTGTCTTAATCATTCAAATCATTCCTCTATATATTAATAATCTCTAATTCTCCTAATCATTTCCTCATCTTCTTAATCATTCAATCAAATTCCTAATCTTCATTCTAGTCATGCATCATTATCCACATCAAAATCCAATTTTCTCATCCAATCTCATTATTCATCCTTAATCCAATATTTTCAACCATAATCTCTTGTAAAATTTATTTATTTCTAAATAATTCCTAAATATTCATCCATAATCTATCTTTTAGACCTCATCTATTTAAATCCTCTTCTAATTGAATTTTTCATAAAATATTCTACTTCGGACTTAGGAGCACCATTATAATCCTTAGACTTTAATACTATTTATCTTGATTTACCTACGTACAACTATACTCAAGATTAACTCAAACCATAATCATCAATAATCTATCTCCTTCATCAAGATTCTATCCAAGATCTTTCCAAAGTTGTGTATTAGACCTTCATCCTTAAGAAAACTTATCATAGTTGCACTCTCTCACATGGGATCATTTTTCCATCATCAAATATTGAGTCATCTATTGTGTATCCTATTCGAACTTGGGATCATTATCCATCTCCAAGTGGAAGAAGATATAATCATGCAAATTGAACATCCAATTGTTTGCAATATCATAAGGCCTTTATCTACATCAAGATTATCTCAAACCTTAATCCAATATTAGATAAGATCAAATCAAATAAAAGAAAAGTCCAAAATTTTTCCTAGTCCTAAGGTCATATTTCATACATCAGCAAATATTTCCCCACTCCCCATCTAAGTTTATGAATAATAATTTTCTCAGCCAAATGGTTGAAGGTCTTCAATATGGAGTTACACCTCACATTCAACCCATGTACCGAATCAATTCTCAAAATTACATGTCCAATCCTAATCCATCTCACATTCCTTATTCTTCCACCTTTAACAAGGGAAATCCACCTCATTATCCTTCATCCACATATGATTCCTTTCACAACCCATATAATTCCTCAAACATAAATCCCACTACCCAAGAATTTGAGGAACTCAAGAATCATATCTTTGACCTATCAAATGGGGGTCAAAAGAAAAAATATACCTTCCAAAACATAATTCTTCTTCCCCCACATTTCAAGTCCATAATCCCCATGTCCCATCCAACCCAAATACTCCATGTAATTCCCCACACTTTGAGCTTAATGTCAAAAATCATCATCCCAATCCCCTACCTATCTCTTAATCACCACACAATCCCAATCCTCCAAAATCAACATCATCGCCACCTTGTAATAAGTATGTATTTATCCCACAATCATTGGTAGAAATATTGTCTAAGTACCAAACTAAAAATAAAGTGATCTAATCACCCAAAGTCATACACCAAATTCCATGTCAAGAACTTGTTCCAAGGTATGCCATTATGGATTCATCCTCTCCTTTAGATCCAAGAAATTCCCCATACCATAATTCCATTATCCCTCAAAACTAATTTATCCATTCTAATCCATCTCACGATCCCCTTCCTAATCAAGATCAAGACATTACCTTTATTTCACCCATTATCGATTCCCCTTCATATCAAGAGTTAACATCCATTGATCCTCCACTCCATGAATATGTTACTTCCAATTTATCCGTTAATACTCCTCCATGTCAAGGTCAAATCACTCCATATCATTATTACATTCCCTATACTCCATTATATGATCCTATTCCATCTCATATTCCTTCCATTCCTCCACATATTCCTCTTATAAGTCAAGATCAAAGTACCCCTACATTTGCATTTCATGATCCCAACTCACCTCAATATCCTACTATTTGTCATAATTTCCCTCATGATCTCAATCCTCCATAGAATCCCATCCAAGCTATCGAATCCATTCATGAAATTCATATACATGGATTTACATCTTTTGTTGAATAATATAAATATCCCATTGAAAAAAGAATGTGTGATGATGTTGGTACATCTTCCAGTCCAAATTCAAAATTCCTCCATGTGAATATAAATTCAAAGAGGAACCCTTATATAAATCCAAGTCCATTTTGGGCCCTTATATTCCAAAGAGGAACCCTTCATCCCTTCCATCCATTTTTTCTCCATACATACATTCATCACCTTAAATCCATCATGAAGATCAAAAAATACACACATCCTTGAATTCCTTCCAATGTTCTCCATCCATAATTTCATCCATAAGTTCTCCATACCATTTATCCTCATGAACCCATAACATGGACAATGGAAGCAAATTTTATGCCAAAAATAAAGTGAATAAAGAAAAATATCCACAAAAATCCAAGGATCAACATGTCATTTATAAAAGACATGTTCAAGTAAAGAAAAATGTGATCCAAAATAAGAAGCAATTAAAAAGCCGCAAAGGTCAAAATAAAAATTTCAAAAATGATGTGAATTTCGAAGCTACTTAATGAAGAAATTATTATCAAAGAAAAGTTAAAAATGGCATCCAATTTCACTAATCCAAAAACTTCCGTCATCCATAAATTCTCAAAACTTCCATTTACCAACTCTATTTTGAGTCCTTATTTCCCAAAATCCACCATCCTAAATCCATCATCTCCTTCATCCATTTTGGGTCCTTGAATCCCAAGATTCAAACTTTCTCCTACATATCCTCCAAAATTTCCTCCTTTCCATCCCCATTCAATGTGTGTGTCAATGATGATCTTTTCACCTCCTCCATCCACTCATTCACAAGTTTTCCAACCTAGAATCCATCAACCATGTCTTCCTTCTAACTATTCTACCCCATTAATCCAAACTTTTTCATAAGTCATTTTCCTCCATTTCCCAGCCCATTTCATCCTTCATTTCGCCATATTACCAATGTATATGAGAAAATAGTAAAAATTCCTTAAAAATAACACAGAAAGAGAAATAAATATCAAGGGATACCATCCATATATCTAGATGCTTGAGTCATCCCTTTGTATCCAATGTCTTCCAATTCCACTTATCCATACATTCACTTGTCCTCTTCCACTTTCACTCTACATTGGGGGCAAGCTACATCCATACCACACTTCCTTACATATCTTCCATATTTCCATATACCATCAATCATCCTTTTCCATCTTTGATTTTGAATATTATATTCCTTCCATCCATTCATGCTCACTTTCCATATCCATCCATTATCCTACAAATTTCCATCCACTTTCACATGTTGATCTTGACATCATATAAATATCTTTCATCCCATAGTCCTCATCATGTTTAGTTCCTTCATCCTCCATCCATAATCCTACATTATTCCATCCTCCTTTCATATGTCCTTGGTCTTGATTATCCTATGAATTTCCTCTATTTCATGTTCTATATTTCATCCATATCCTTCATATAATTATCCCTATCATATTCATAACCTTCATCCAATATCCCTTATTCACACCCCCTACCATTTCATACCTATGCTCATGATTAAAACTAGAGAAATAACAAAAAAAAGGTATTAATATCCATTTATCCTTTGGAAATAATTCATGAACCTCCATTTCCTCCATGTGTATCCTTTGTACATCATCTTTCTATTTCCATGCATTCTTTCCCATCATATTTCCTTCCATTTTCCTATCCTTGGTATGGGGTATGTTAACTCCTTTGAAACATGGTCCTTGGCTTCCCATTTTCTATTACCATATCCTTTATTCTCCCATATTATTTTACCTTTCATTTCATCCCTATATCATCCCATCCATAAAAGTCTTCCCACCCTTTCAATCCATTTACCATTCCTCGGTTCTCCCTTGTCATTGGTTCTAATATATTCCACCTTCCATCAATTGTCACTTCTTCCGATTCATGCAATCAATTCATTTATCCTCTAATCTAATTACATTACCTTCTTCCAATCATTTCATACAAATTATTTTCAATCCTATCTAACTATTTTTTTCTTCTAACCCAAGCTTATCACAATCATTTTGCTAATTCAATCAAGTTCTTCCTTCATCAACCATCTTGTCCAAATTATTCTTTTTATTTATTTTTCTCATGACATAGAGCTTCACCCCATAAAACTAAGCTTATCAAAATAGTGATTGAAAATAAAAATTACATAAAATCACATGGAGACTAAATGATTTGAGAACCTTGTTCCTTTCACTATAATTGCCGACAAACAATCAAAAAAATTTCAACCAAATTCAATCAAATGATCAATCTTTTCCCTTTAGGATGATTCCTTCCTAAGTTG
Source organism: Cupressus sempervirens (assembly GCA_028749045.1). NCBI lineage: Eukaryota > Viridiplantae > Streptophyta > Pinopsida > Cupressales > Cupressaceae > Cupressus > Cupressus sempervirens. The sequence goes on along the minus strand of CM053784.1, from coordinate 175,794,508 downwards.
GAATATCAAATTTCCCCATCACAATAGAGTTCATGGAAAGAACTATGGATTGAATGACTACTTGGTCTAGAGGTCTTTTTTTTAATTTCATTTTTTTGTGTCAGTGGCTACCTCTTCAAGTTTTACTCGATCAACAATATCTTGGTGTTGCTTGGATGACTTACATTGACTATACATGTTATTTGTAGTATGATATATTTTATTTTTTCTTTGGCACATCTATGTCAATTTCTAAGTTATGGATATGCATTTCTCATTGGGGGGAAATAAGTTAGCACACTTTCTACCAAGATTCCTGAAAAGACTTTGGGTCTACCTAGACCTTTCTAGTGTGTATATGTCATTTGTTCCATCATAGCTATGAATTCCACATTGTGTTTAAGAGTCGAGTCCATGCAAAGGAACCTTATCATCTATGATACTATAGCATCTAATGTATAACTCCTTTTACAAAATCAAACTAGGGTGTGCTCTCCCATATAAACACAACTGAATCCCCCATTATCATGTAGTTAGGATGCATTTAGATTCATTATCCATATTTTTTGGGCAAGTGATCATTATCTTTTTCATTCCTATTTATCCCACAAGTCATGCATAATTCTAATTTATGTCTTTTTGTACTTTTTCCTCTCATGCTCTTTTTTGAGAAAATTGGGCAAAATATGTCCGTTTCACCCTATTCTCTCGAGGGGGCAACCTCCTCCCTTGATGTCACTATGAAAAGACTCCCAAAACTCCTCTGCTCTCTAAGGAAACCTATATATTCTTTTCTTTGATGTAATGTGGTTCCAATACAACATCAAAGAGGGGCAAAATGTTGATAGTTAAAATCTTTTCAGACACTATGTTAAGTTATTTAATAGTTCCCTTGACACTATAATTGATTATATATTAATTAGATATATTTTTCATGTTACTCTACTTTTTTAATTAATTAGATTTACTTCCATAATGTATTTGAATTCAATTTAAATACTTCCCCCTAATGTATTAAATTCATTTAATGCAAAGTGCTCCATAAATCCTCCTTTTTAAATAAATCTAATTTATTTAAATCACTCCATTTTATTAAATTCTCTAATCCTATGATTAAATGAAATCCTATTTGATTTAATCCTAATCCTACCTAAAACCTAGCTTGCCACCCATCACTCTCATCCATCTAAGTCTACCCACTTGCTAAACCAACTTTATTAATCCTAAGCTCCCTTTTAAACACATTTTGAGCCCTTAAGTTGTTGCTTGCATGTGTATGAGAAACTCAATATATAGGAGCCCCTTTTTCATTAAATTTTCCAAAAGGACTCTTACATCCTTTTACCCCACTCCTTTCCCTAGGGTTTCTCACACATGTTTGAGAAAATCTTGACCCACTCAAATCATAAAAGTGCCTTTGAATTTTAAATGGCTTGTCCTTTAGCACATGTGTCTCCCTTGTGGCACTCATGTGAGTTCCAAATAAATGCCACTTGCTCAAGGTCTCCCTCTAGCCTATAACTAGAACCCTTGTCTCAAGCATTTCTCATCTCCTTCATTGCATTGTTATCATGCTAGTTTAGATATAGAGATTTTTAGAGATTTTATGCTTAGAGATAAGCTTTGGCATATGTTTTAATTTTAATCTTAGATCATAAATTATCATTCTATATTTGTATTTTTAGTTTGATTGTTTGTATCCACATTCACCTCCTTTGAATGCTCTCAAGAATGGAATCTTCCATAGCCATTTGTTGAAGCATTCTTGATCATTTAGCATAGATTCATACTCAACATTTCACATCATGTATCATCTTGGGATTCAATAGTTGTATTTAAGAAGAGCACAACCACATCCCTGAACCTTGAGTACACCAACTGTTAGAAATAATAGTCGACCAAGATAACTAGGGGGGGTGAATCAGTTATCCAATTAAAACATTTATTAACCTTAATTAATCTTAACCATGCAACCAAAGTAAATGAAAACCATAACAAGATGCATATACACAATTAGACTAGATTTGTTAACTAGGGAAACCCTTGATTAGATGGAAAACCCTAGTGGGAATGATGCCCACAAAGATATATTGATATATATTCCTTATTAAAGGATGGACATTAGGAGTCTATAAACACATTCAATACACAAGAGTCCCTATTAGGAGAATTTGAATCCATATTAGGAGACTCCAATCATATTAGGAGTTGTGGGAGGCAGAACAACCAACTCTCCAAATAGCTTATGGGGAAAGACCCCTGAACTTCACTATACAACAGATCTCTCAACTATTCCTTGTAGAAATTGTTTGTATTGTGCTTTATTCTCTTCCATTTATCTTGCCAACTAGAACAATCACTGTGACACTTTGTATGCTAGGTCATGAACCTCAAATCCAAATATCAAACCTCGAATCTCTAAATAAAACCTTAGAAATGAAGTTTTCTCCAAGTTTTCTCTGCTCATCTTCAAAATCAACTTGTTTCTCTTCTATTTTACTCTTCTTGGTTGCTTCTATTTTTCATACATAACCAAGGAAAATGTCCTTCCTTTATATCAAATACATAAAACAATTCCTTGTGTCAACTATTACACCTTCTCAACTAATTATTATAGGACCTCATTAAGAACATGTTATACTTAGTGATAACATCAATCTATTGCCTTGTAACATGAATATATTTCCACACATGTAATATTATGATGATCACATTTAGCTACATCATATCCAATATGTATTATACATGCCTTTAATCCTACTTATTAGAATAACAACCTTGCTAAGAGATATAACAAGTTTACTAGAACATGCCTCTATAAAGTCTATCTCAGAACAATCTTCACCAAAAATTGCATAACTTCTTCTAGAATTAATATTTTTTTCTCTCAAGGTTAGCTACATATCATATACAATTATTAGTTTCTCCCATTAATCTCACTAGTGAAGATACTCAACGATCTATCAATACCAACTTGATCTTTACCATTGTTCTTCTGTTAGATACCACATAAAACTACTGTGTTGACATCAATGACAAACATAGTCATGAATATAGCATATCATCATGATAATGATCTAATCATGTTTCTATATTACTCCCCCATAGGAAAATCATCTGCATTCATGTTTCCAATAATCTCCCCCTTTGGCATTAATGGCAATGTAGATAAAAAAATAATCTACTTCCAAGAATACCAACAATTAAAGACTATTATCCTTTCTTTTCAAATCCTTTTCATCAATCATTCTCCCCCATTGATATGACTTAATGTTCTCTATAACTTCTCCATGTATTCAATTTTTTTTCTTCATGTTGTAATCTCTCCCCCATTGACATCAATGTCAAAGGTTTCTACAACCATGTATCTTTGCAACAGTTATCTCTAACCTACTCAAGTGTCCAAAGACACTATTCAAAACAAAATCTATCAAGATTCCTAGATGACTCTGGCCATTATAGATAATCCCCCATATGGGAAGCATCAAAATTCAATCCAGACAAACATTATTACTCTATAACATTGGACTGATGCACTCTTGTATCATCAACTCTATTGTAGGTAGGGGCATAACCCCTAGCATACCTTGCAAATACTCAAAAGTCTCTTTGGGAGACAATTTTCTCTTTGATGCTTACACACTCCAATCTGATTTCCTTTTCTGCATCTTACTCTCTCAACATGTGATATTTTATAGAAATGTACTTAGTCTTGGAATGCAAAATTTGTGCTTGTGTTATCACAAGGTATGACAATAGGTTTATTGAAATTTATCATTATATCCTTCAGCATGTGTTTCATCCAAACAACTTGATTAAAATTATTTGTATTTGTAACATATTCTACCTCTGCTATACTCTGTGAGATACAATCCTTCTTCTGAGTATCTATAGGATCATGGTATGCCAAAAAGTGGTGATGTGAAAAAAAAGGAGTTTGAAAATGTCTAAAAGTGTTCCAAAATCTGCTTTGACTTTATTCCACCCATCTTGATACCAAGGCAAAAAAGTTAGGACCAAGCCTTTTCAAGTATCTGATCAATAATCAGCTATCTAAAATGAAATCAAATACTCAACATTATAGTAGGTATCTGATATGAAATCGAATACACAAAACCTAAAAAATAGATTTAAAAAAAAAACCCAATAGCTCTTTTTACATTACATTTTTTTTGTTTTTGAAATTAAAAGTGACCAAAAATAAGGGGTCAGCCCTTAATAGTCAAAAGACTGGTAACTAGCACATTACCAACTAGTAACAAAAATAGAAAAATAGAACAGGAGTACCAGTAGTTAGAAACAAAAACCAAAAACTAGAGAGCTAGAACTAGAAAGGAACCCTAGAAACTAACCAAAGTCCAACAAAGCACCCAAGCCTTATAAAAACTTAAATACAGCTGATAACCATCAAAATCATAACTGCCATAATAGTATATAAAGTCTTTGGATCCTTGGACCCCATAACAAAATAGAATTAAAAAAAGACTTAGATTTATTTTATCCCTTTTCCTCTTGCATGAAGAAGAATTTGGGCCCAATCATTGGCAAGAAACTTGAAGAGTAATTTGTTGTCCTCCATGTCCAAGCCAGCTTCCTCCTTCTCCTGTGCTAGCAATTGGAGGGTAGTTGTAGAAGCATGAGTAACTTTAAGTCCAAACTTGGAGAAGGTGAAAAACCCCTCCTCCAAAGCTTTGACCCTTTCCTCTAGGTTCATGTAATGCTCCTCCACCGTCATAGTCTCCTCTTTATGCTCCTCAACCTTCTTAGTAGCAACCTCCTTCATTTTCTATCCCTGTGGTTTATCTTGCATCACCCGTGGGTTAGAGGAAATCTTTGAATTTTCCTTAATAGGGGAAGAAATGGTAATTGGGGAATTATCCTTTTTGCTCATCTCATCACAAAAAGTAAATGGTTTAAGTGAGAAGCTAGCTAAAACATGGGTTGTCTCAGTATTCCTTTCTTTGTCGTTCGACACTTGAGTTTGAGTGTCATCCATCAAAATGTTCCCAGAGTTGAAACTTTTCCCCCCTCCTCATTACCATCATCCTTTTTAGAGTTGGAAATACTTTCCTCCTCCCTTTTGTCATTGTTATTGCTGAGCTATCTTCTTCAATTTCCTCAACAGGGTATCTGATGGACTTTTGCTTACCCCTAGCCTAGGACTGAGCTAACCTACCAGACTTTCTTCTTGCTTTTCCCCCAATATCTTCACCATAATCCTCTCCAACAACCTCAACCACCTTATCAACTTTAAATTTCTTGTTTCCCTTTTGTTTTAGGGCCATGTCAAGTTTTTTCTTTTTCTTAGTATCCTTTCTAGGAGATGGCCTAGGAGTATGGATTTTCGTCCCCGTATTGGAGCTTAGGGGGGAAATTCGACTATGGCAGGGGTTTTCCACAACAACCTCTCTGGGGGGACACAAAGCTAAGTGGAACTGATATAGACAAAAAATTAACCCCTGATGAATAATGGTGAAGTTTAAACCTTTACTCTTTTTTTCCTTAATATCCTTAATCATATCCTCAAGCGAATGCAGAAGGAAAAATGGAATGGAAATGAAATCCCTATTTCTAAAGTGATTCAACAAAGGAAATTGATAGTAATAGCACACTCCAAACTTTCCTTCCAGAGTGAGATACTTCATCAAGACCAGAAACACATCATCCCAGGGCTCAAGTAACTTATCCCTTTTAAACCCTCCTCTGTAGTGAATCGGCTCCTCATTCTCTGCAAAGAAGTTTTTCATGCTAGTCTCATCTGAGACTTTAGTGACTTTCTTCCATTTTTTACCCTTCATTGTGAGTCATGTTTCCATGGCAATTACCTCCTCTGTGACTTGAAAAGTAATGTCATTGATTGTAACCTTCCTATCATCCCAATTATTCACAAATTGTAATGCACAATTTTCATCGTGCTTAGCCATGGACAACATATAGGGAAAAAAATCCCCTTCTTTCAGAAGATACTAGGTCGCCATCCCATCCTTGAAGTTCTCTAATCTCATTGGCTCCAACCGATTCAAATCACCTCCCATTTCAATTCCTACAATATCCTGTCTCTCTTCCTTAGAAATATGCATAAGAACTTTATCAATTTCAAATTCTCTATGGCTTCTCTCCTGCTTAAATACTTTGGGGAAATAGGGATCAAAATTACAGACCCATGTATGATGAGCTCCAAAATCCCATAACATCTTATTATGAGATTTGTGGGTATTAAAAAACCTAATTTTCTCTCCCTGTCAATTTTTGACATCCCAATCCATAAATTATATTTTTTTTGTTGATTGTTGACTTCCATTTGGGTATCAAATTTTTGAAAGAGTATTATATAAGGATACGTTTTCTTATTTTTTTCTTTTCAAATGAATATTATTATAAATTTGTTATTTTACATTAAATTTGTTAAAAATTAGTATTTTTTAATAGAAATTTTATGGCTAACCCAAATGATGATACTGAGGTAGGAAACAATGTTCCTCATAACCCTACACCAAATGATCTAGTATCCCCTCAAAACCATCCACCAAATGATCCCCTACCCTATCAAAACTCTCCTCAAATTAAAGATTTGATATTTGAAAATCTCATCAAACTAAGCATTTTGTGAACCACATATAACACTATACTTTTATTGGCTGCCATAATATCCACATTAAACACCATAGTGGATAATATTGAAACACTTCTCAATGAACAAAATGTTGCTCTTCAATGGCATGACCAAATGCATTCCATGTTTGATGATGGGTTGGACTATGATGAGGTTGTGGCCCTAAATATAACTAAAGATGATATAGTTAGCCTTTTGTGGACCCAAAAATGGTAAACAAGTAGAACACATAAAGCCCAATCTATCAATTAAAATGTTGCACAAATGAGGCTATGCGTGCAAACTTTTGGGATCATTAGAGGATGGTTTTTGATGTCCCTCCACACAGATTTTTAGAGGTGCCATTTTTTTAATTAAAAAATTGTATGCCAAATTTGTGTTGGGCCTCAAGGTGAACTATCAGAGCATGAGGCTCAACATGGGTGTAGGAGGAAGAGTTCCTCAAAATAGACCTTTTGCCCAGTGGAAGAAAGTGGGCACTTTTATCCCCCTACTAATGTCTCCCCTCCCTCTAGTGCAACATCTTGATATCATTACAAAGGCTATCTCTCAAACTATTAGAGCCATCCATAGATTGAGTAGCCTATTGATATCCCAAGCTAGGTTAGTGCTGCCTCCCCATGTTGATGATGCTGGCCCATGTTCATCATCGGTGAGCTCATCACATGTTTGTGTGCCTCATACTTGCATAACATGCAATAATATTTTTCTAGGTCCCATAAGTGATCTTTCTAAGTATCAATTTGTATTTGAAGATGATACACCATATGCATGTATAGAGGCTACACACCCTAACATGAGAGAGGATGGGCATGCAAGGCATGTAGAGGCATGGAATCCTTCTGTGTTAGTATGTGTATGCATTTTATTTTTTACAACATATAAAATTTAAAGTTAATCTTTATAATAAAGTATTTTAATTTTTAACCCATACAGACTTATACATGTATGTGATCTTCATTCATGTTTAGTTGATGAGTGAGGAGGAGCTTAGATAGGTTGATAATGTCATGCTCTTGGCTATTTCATTTGGCCTTGAGACATCTACAGTACATTATGTTGTGTTCTCATTATTTTTTCTATTTGATATTGGAGCATATATGGTTTCTAATCTTTCCTTTCTCTTGCAGGTATCACCTGTCAGTTAGGGACAAAGTGCACGGGATGAGGCACAACCCATTGACAAGGGAAATGTAATTAGGTACTTTAAAAGTGATTAGATATCAATGAATTCTTGTAAAAATTTTGTGGTAATAAAATTTAATTATATTTTTTATTATATAGCATGTGGCTATTAGTGATGAGTCTAGGAAGATTCCATGTCATAGACCCTCTAGCATTTTTATTTGTAGTGAGAGCCCCACTATATGTATCAGTATCACTTTTTTTTATTTTGCTTATTTTCATAAATAAATTCAAAACTGATTTCCATGATATTAACAACCAATATTGTGTATCTCATAGGAAACACCTAGGACACAACCATTATATCTATAGGAGGAGTCTACAGAGGTAAGTTGTAGTTTGAATTTTTAATTATATGTTATAAATTTAGCATGCTATGAATTATAATGTTATAGTTTAAGTTGTAGATTCATTTGACAAATATACTTGGAGATACATAGGCCACAATTAATGAGGTTCAAGAATTGTTGAGGACATATGAGATGACTCTTGACTGGTGTAGGAAGTTGACAAGAGAGGTATTTATGATGAACGTTTAATACTATAAATCTTCATTTTAAAAAGGATCATTATACATTTGAGTAATTCAATGTTAGATACATAGAATCATATAAATTTAGTAGTCTAACTTTGGGTTTTCCCTTTTTGTTTATGTAGGAGGCATTTGATCCACCTAATGCAATGAAGAGGCTACATTTTGGTCATCCAACAATAACATAGGATAATATAGTTGTCATAGGATGCATCATGAGACATTTTTAGATGGAATATGCCACATTGTATATAGAAGCATTGATATTATACACATTCGAATGGCATGATCAGCCACATTTTGTTTATGGATCTATGTATTTCGATATATATTTGTGTAATTTGTCTATGGATACATTTATTTTGATATATATTTTTGTCATTTATGTGCATAATGATATACATATTAATTTACTATAGTATTGTTAAATTTATCATTGATCATGTCTACTATTCATATTTATGGAATATCATTCACTTTTATCATATTTTTTATATTCAATTCAAATGCAATAATTTGTGAATAACATTTTAACAACCTTTATTTTCAAATTTTGATGCAATGTTTAATTTGAAATGCTATCATATGTGTTTAATTTGAAATAATCTCTACATTCTCTTAAGATGTCACTATGGTTCACCCACCCAAATGCACTTAGAGCACCTTGGAAATGAGATAATTTATTATAGGCCTCAGCATGACTATCTTGAAGTATTCAATGTTTCATCAATATCCACCATGAGATCTATGTTACGACCCTTGGAAGATCAACTTCAAAATGCACTTGGAGCACCTTGGAGACTCTTTGGTATGGGGTGACTACCAATGGTGGAGGCTATCCATGGCTAGAAAAAAGGTGTCACTAGGGTTCACCCACCCATCTAGAGCTAATGGCATTGACCATTAGATGCCAAGATCAATGGTTTAAATGTTACACTATGATGCACCTATGAACTGAGGCACGCTATGAGTTTTGGCATTGAGCATGATCGCTGTGACAAATCCAAATAAAATGTGATCTCTCAAAAATGATATAGGTTATTGTAGACCTTGGCATGACCATCTTGTAGAATTTGATGTTTCATCAATAGCCCCTACGAGCTTTTAGTTATGACCCTTGGAAGATCGAACTTAAAATATACTTAGTGCACATTGGAGACTCTTTGGTATGGGGTGGCCATGAAAAATAGAGGCTCTTAAAAGCCTAAAAAAGGGTGTCACTAGGGTTCAATAACCCATCTAGAGCTAATGGGACTGACAATTTGATGCAAAGATCAGTAGTTTCAATGTTACATTGTGACACACTTGTGAACTAAGGCACACTACGAGTTTCGGCATCAAGCGAGATCACTATGCCAAATTCAGATGGAATGTGATCACTCAAAAATGAGATTAGTTATTATAGGCCTTGGGATGACTATCCTATAGCATTCAATCTTTCATTGATAGCTCCCATGAGCTCTAAGTTATGACCCTTGGACGATCGACCTCAAAATGTACCTAGAGCACCTTCTAGACTCTTTGAAACAAGGTGGCCATGAATGATGGAGGATTTTTGTAGCCAAAAAAATGGTATTACTAGGATTAACCTACCCATCTAGAGCTAATGGAATTGATGATTTGATTGCAAGATCAGCGGTGTCAAAGTTACATTATGATGCACTTATGAACTAAGGCATACTCTGAATTTTGGCATCAAGCGAGATCGCTATGCCAAATCGAAATGGAATGTGATATCTAAATAATGAGATAGGTTATTGTAGGCCTTGGCATTATAGTCCTATATAATTTTACATTTCATCGATAGCCCCCCTAAGCTTTGAGTTATAACCTTTGAATGATTGACCTTGAAATGCACTTAGAGAACCTTGGAGACTCTTTGATATGAGGTAGTCGTGAACGATGGAGGCTCTCCATGTCTAGAACAAGGGTGTAACTAGGGTTCACCCACCCATACAAAGCTAATGGCACTAAAAATTTAATGCCAAGATCAGCAATTTCAAAGTTACATTGTGATGAACCTATGAAGTAAGGTACACTACAAGCTTTGGCATCGAGCAAGATTGTTGTGCCGAATCCAAATAGAATGCGAGCTCTTAAAAATGATATAGTTTATTTATACTTCACATGATCATCTTGTAGCATTTAATGTTTCATCAATAGTCCCCATGAGCTTTGAGTTATGACCCTTAAAAGATCAACCTCGAAATGCACCTAGAGCACTTTGGAGACTCTTTAGTATGCAATGACTGCGAACAATGGAAGCTCTCCATGGCTAGAATAGGGGTGTCACTAGAGTTTACCTACCCATTTAGAGCTAATGGCCCTGATGATTTGATGCCAAGATTAGTAGTTTCAAAGTTACAGTGTGATGCACCGATGAACTGAGGTACACTATGAGTTTTGGCATTAAGTGAGATCGATGTACCAAATCCAAACAGAATGTGACCTTTCAAAAATGAGATAGGTTATTGTAGGCCTCAACATGACTATCTTGTAGCATTCAACATTTCATCAATAGCCCCTATGAGATCTGAGTTTAAACCCTCAAAAGATCAACCTTGAAATGCACTTAGAGCACCTTAGAGACTCTTTGGTATGGGGTGGTCACGAATGATGGAGGCATTCTACATCCAAAAAAAGGGTGTCACTAGGGTTAACCCATCCATTTAGAGCTAATGGAACTAATGATTTGATGCCAAGATTAGTGGTTTAAAATTTATGCTATGATGCACCTATGAACTAAGGCACACTACAAGTTTTGGCATTGAGAAGGATCACTATACTGAATCTAAATGGAGTGTGATCTCTCAAAAATGAGATAGGTTATTTTAGGCCTTGGTATGACTATCCTATTTCATTCAATATTTCATCAATAGCCCCCACGAACTTCAAGTTATGACCCTCAGAAGATCGACCTCAAAATGCACTTAGAGCACCTTGGAGACTCTTTAGTATGGAGTGGCTATGAACAATGGAAACTCTCTATGGCTGGAACAAGAGTGTCACTAGGGTTAGTATTAAGTAAAAACATTATTTTTTACCTCTCTCAAGTTTTTGACATTGGGTATAGTGCAAGTTTGGCATTAGTATGTATTAAAATAATCATTTTTAACATCCCTCCACATAAATTGCATTAAGTAAAATTATTTTTGTTTCTTACATTAAATCAACAAGTTTACATTTACAATATGTCAAGAGTTTCATCATTATCACATCAATACACAATTATAAAAAATTGTAGCGTTAACAATAAAATACATTTTCTTCATTTTGCTCCTTATTTAGTTTTTTATCTTCATGTATCGCTACCCTTCATGATGTACCTACATTCCAATACCATAAAAATATTAGTAACTTATTGTATTAAAAAACATAGTCATTGGTTCACCAAATCATTATGAACAAAATAACATAAGAAGTAAATATACCTATTCGAGTGTTCCAAAAGGGTCCTCTCTATTTTAGGGTTTCCAATAGGGCTTCATGATCAACATTAGTAATAGTAAAATTTTATTTTCCATTTGGTCTTCCTTGATGCTTCAACAACTTCACATTTGTTTCTATAATAAGATGCAAATATATGAGAATTGTTTTGTTCTTCTAATAGCCTACGAATATAGGAATTTCATTCCTTCTAAGCATGTATGTCCGTAGCCATGTTCCAACAACAACCATTAAACTAGTAGGATATGTGAATGCATCATCATCTATAATTAGTTGTACAAGATTTTTTTTTTACCTCTTACACAACGTGCCAACCAATAATCTAATTTCTCATCATTCCCCTATGGTGCAACCAATGCAAAGACATGTCTTGGCTAAAGAAGATTTGATAGATGGTTATACTCAAGTGAACTTTCAATGTCATAATTTTTTATAGAGGGTATGATAGAAAATGGAGTAATATAATGTGGAGCACATGTGTCCACCCACTCACTCAACTCACAGTGATCCCAATCACACTAAAAATAGCTGTCATGTCCAAATGGTCCATGTATTAGAATTAGAGCTCTAGAATGGATGCATTTTTTATGAAAATCTCTTACTATAGCATAATTTGATCTATCACCTATGGACCCTTCCTCAACCAACCAAAAAAACCTATGTACTACTAAGTCAAGAGTCCCCATGGTATGATAATGCTGAACTACACCAATCAATAATGCTATGAGTATCAACAAGCTCTGGTCCTAAAATATTCAATTGCTCCTTAACTAGAGCTCTCTTCACACATCCCCTTGCTCCATCATGTTCCCCTTTCCCATGGCCAAACTAAAAAAAGATTCAAATATGAGGCACCCCTTTCTCTCTATGTGCATCGTACACAACTAATAAAACATGCAATCATTCTTGAATTGACCTATACAATTATTTGACCAAATGATATGTTTATCCATAGCAATATCATGCTCCTATGAGAAATCAAAGTAATTCTAAAAAAAAAATTGCATAATTTTGTGAGAGTGAGATCTATCATCACTAATATAAAAAATGGTACTCTCTAATAATATTTTTATTATCTTTCACACTATTAGGGGCATGTCTATATGCTATGTGGACAAAAATAGCAATCTCAACGGTGTTGTAATATTGAGATTGTGTCTCATTTTGAGGCTACAATGTGTAGTTCTCAGCAAAGTAAAGAACTGATATAATAGTGCCAATGGGAAAAGTCCCCTTCATTCCAAATTGTTAATCCAACCACTGAGACCTATGACTATGCCTTGCATATTTGTAGAAAAGACTTGTAATAAAATCTGAAACAAAACTAGCCACACTAATTTTTTTTGCAACCAATTCACATCTAGAGCACTCACTCCCACTCTTCAATTTGTATTTCACTATTTCATATACCATTTTTTTTTACTATTGTCTTCCCAAGATCTTGTTGGCATTCCTCATGGAGACATATAAAACTTGGATAAGCCACCACATTCTAAGAACTTCTCATTTGAGCAAGCATTTCTATAAAAAAAATAACCATCAACTCTACGACATAAAAATTGATCTAGCAAGTCTCTTGATGATTTTGGAAGTCCAATAGCAGCACAATTCTCTAACATTTCTTTACTATGCAAAGTAGAATGGATGGAGTGTAATAGTTCATGGTGCATAGAAAACTCAACATGATATTTGCAACAATATGTATTTCAAATTTTAAGTGGCACACAATAAAATGGCTTCAAAGATTCAAAAGGCCTTTGTGATATATGCAATCTTGGATGACACTCTCTAAATTCTTTGAACAACATAGTTTGACTTACCTCAAAATAATGTTTCAGATGTGGTGTGCATTCTCCGATGTCAATTCTCAAATTTAACATGTCTTTAACATTGGGAAATACTCTTGAGCTAGAGTGCCAAAACTATGTAATTTCTTCCTTCACATCATTAGATAGCTTCTTATCAAAACATGGAAGTCTCCCACCAAAAGCCCATGTTTCATTTTGAAGAGGATAATCAATTGTCTCTTGTCTATTCAGTTATCTTCTCAAAGTAGTATGATTTAGGTTCAAGTCAATACAAGTTTGTCTCATATATCTACCCTTTCATTAATGATGACTTTCCAAAGAGGTTGTAATAACCCTTTGAGTAACTCTCTTATCCTTCTCCCTACTATTTTTCTCAATGCAATTAAGAGAACTAAAAAGATTCTTCAAAATAATGGCATTTCTTTCCAATTTTTTATTGACACAAATCTTGAATTTGGAAAGAATAGGTCTCATATTTTGCATCTTTAATAAGTGGATATAAATTTGATATTGCTCCACCACTGTCTTGTTGTCGAAAAACATTTTCTATAGTCTTGAAGCTCATAATTGAATGGTTCTTTGTGATTTTTCCCTTCCAAATTGGTAATAATCATTTTGTCAATTTCAATTATTGATTTTGGTATTCTAGAATCTTTATGTTGATTATAATTAGGAGATATGCAACATTCCTATGCATTGTCATTTTTGACATGGTCAATCATGCAATTTACATTATGAATACTAAAATTTCATTCTCCAAAATTTCAATCTCGACATTATCATTATCAATTGGTAAATTTTCATTCCCCAAATAATACATATACATTAACTGACTCTATGATTTCACCTTTGATCAATACATCATCAACTTGACTCACATTTAACATACCTTGTCTCTTCCTTCGATGATTTACCTTCTCTCTTTCCCTATATGCTACAATGTCTTCATTCGACACCTTCCTTTTGCATTTAGCCTTTCGATGACTATTGCTCCCCATTCAAAAAATAACATTGGACACGTAATCATACATTATAGAACCTTTTTTGATCGTATAGGCATTTTTCTCCAAATCCATGAAAATGACTAGCAAAAAATGTGATTGTCTAGTCTATAGTTACAAAGAATATTTTAGAAAAAGTATGTCAGTATTTTGGATACCAGATCCCATATTGGGTAACAAATTTGTACATTATTATATATTAGTATTTTATTAAATATAACATTTTCATATAATAATAATAATTATTAAATATAATATAGTAATATATATATAATACTTAATAGGATATTATATATGATATGATCGAATGCATCGAAAGGGGTCATAAGGTATCCTATGACCCTTTTCAATGCATTTCATGACAACATATGTCCCTAGGGGCCCTGGGACCCTTGGGGACCTATTTGGTTGGTTTGAATGCATCGAAAGGGGTCATAGGTTAACCTATGACCCGTTTCCATGCATTTCATGACAACATATGTCCCTAAGTGCCTTAGGACCCCTAAGGACCTATTTGGTTGGTTCAAATGCATTGAAAAGGGTCATAGGTTAACCTATGATACCTTTCCATGCATTTCATGACAACATATGTGTTGGGATTAAACATAGAGTAACTAAGAGCGGGGAGGGGGGGGGGGGGGTGGGTGAATCAGTTACTCACAAAAATTAATCCATAGATCCCTTAGATGTCTTAAAGATCTAGTTACTATTGATACTTGGTAAACATACCAAAAATGTTGTAACTCAGTAAATTAAACTGTTATTGATCTTTAAGCAATCATGCATGCAATTGAAAACAAAATGAACACAAGAGATGCCAGATTTAATGTGGAAATCCAATATGGGAAAAACCACCAAGTAACTAGTTACCAATTTTCACTCTTCTGAAGTGAGCCCTATTAGGAGCCAACCCCTGGTAAAGGTTACAATACACACTATTAGGTGTGACCTTTTTAGAGGATTTTTATCACCCTATTAAGAATGGCCTTGCTAGAGGTCTTTAGAATAATTCAACTAAACTGTCACCTTGTTAGAGGATTTAAAAAATGGCTGTTAAACCAACTCTGTTAAGAGATTTGAAATCACTGCTACAATTTTTAGAAAGAAACAATGAATTGACTTGAACAAGATGCAACTGAATTTTTTGATTTTCAGGTCTCTGTTCTGCATCATTAGATCCTCCTTGATTAAATATGGCTTTGCTACTCCTCAATGATCTCTGATCATCCTTCAAATTTGCTTCCACAATAATCAGTCTTCATATCTCATCAAATCCATCACTCACTTAGAATTCACAACTTGACCTCTTATTGATACCATTCAGATTATCAAGTTAGCTCATTCACATGTTGCATTTACCAATAAACCATACATCAATCAGCTACATATATTATTTTAAACAAATAGACATTATTTCAAAAATCAATGAAATTCTTCATTTGGCCGACCTTGCTTGGTAAATACTACTTCCAAAAATTTGTCGAGTTAACCATATTGACTCGGGTAACATTGCAACTTCTGCAAAATCCTTTGGCTACCGAGTTTACTTGGTAAGAACTAAATTCCTTCTCTTTTCATGAGAGCTCAATAAGAGCTATTTCTGCCATAATTTTGTTTGATGACCAAGTAAGCTTGGTAATAACTGTAAGGAAACTCAGGTGCGGAAATAGCTTCCTACACTAATCTCATAAGGAAAGTATGATGCAAATCCTATTAAAACCTTCTACACTTGCAGATTCAATATCATGTAAATAAAAATATTGTAGCCAACCATGCATACAAAAATTAGATAGAGAAAGGAACACATAACACAAGGATTTTCTAGTGGGGAAGAACCTTTCGGTAAAACAACCCCACCCCTTCAGAACCTGCACAATGTATTATCTTCAACATGAAGTTACAATACACTTGCAATGCAAGTTCAACATCAACAACAGAAGACTCCAGTAGCTACTCCCAGTACCAACAATACACCTTTTTGGCATCGCATCTCTTCGCAACCCTAAAAATGCTTATAACATGCACTTCACTTTAGGGCTACTCTCAAAAGGTAAATCATATTAGGGTTTTACCATTCTCTGAGAAAATAGGAACCCCAAAATTTTTTTTGGGGCAATGCCTTGAAGCCCACTTTGATAGAATATTGATTAACAATAAACTTTATAGTTGTTTAAGAATAAGTTTATCATTTCCAATATGTCATTGTCATATGATTTATGATCTTGTTTATGTTTAAAGTTTTCCTTCTCTATCATTTTTTTATCAAGCTTAATTCTGTAAGGAAACTCAGGTGTGGAAATAGTTTCCTACACTAATCTCATAAGGAAAGTATGATGCAAATCCTATTAAAATATTCTACACTTACAAATTCAATATCATGTAAACAACAATATTGCAACCAACCGTGCATACAAAAAATAGACAGAGAAAGAAACACATAATACAACGATTTTCCAGTGGGTAAAAACCTTTCGGTAAAACAACCCCACCCCTTCAGAACCTGCACAATATATTATCTTCAACATGAGGTTACAATACACTTGCAATGCAAGTTCAACATCAACAATAAAAGACTTCAGTAGCTACTCGCAGTACCAACAATACACCTTTTTCGCATTGCATCTCTTCACAACCCTAAAAATGCTTATAACATGCGCTTCACTTTAGGGCTACTCTAAAAAGGTAAACCATATTAGGGTTTTACCATTCTCTGAGAAAATAGTAACCCCAAAAAAAATTTCGAAACCCCACTATTGGGGTAGAGTGTACAGTACTCAAATATCTTAGTTGCCACATGTCTTCACCTATCATTGAATCTTCCTAACATAGCTCTTACGTGTCATAGTAATCCATCATAACCATTTTAGTCATGATCTCCTTACACACAATTCAAGATGTCGACACATCAACATTATTTTAAAGAAATACAGTTTACAAAAAAAAAAAAAAGAATAGGAATTATACAAGGTTGAGACACCTTATTCCTAACATTCTCCCACTTGTTGAACACCTTGTAAGAGCAATAGGAACATAACAAGAACTAACCACTATAGGCCGAAAGGCCCATAGACTCCGAACACCATTTAAACTTCTTAGTGCCCACTGGTTTCGTTAATGCATCTGCAACATTCTTCATAGTATCTACCTTTTCCAAATTTACCATTCCATCTTTCACCATATCTCTCACAAAGTGATACTGCACATCAATGTTCTTTGTTCTGGCATGGAAAGTTGGATTTTTTGCAAGGCAAATAGCACTCTGACTGTGACACCAAATAGTAATCTATTCTGCATCAACACCAACATCAGAACACAATCTCTTAAGCCAAATAGCTTACTTACAAGCATGAGTAGCAGCCATGTACTCAACTTCTGTAGTGGATAAAGCAACCACAGGTTGTCTCTTGCTCATCCAACTAATGGCACCACCAAACATAGTTAACACATAAGCACTGGTGGATCTCCTACGGTCAATATCACTTGCCCAATCTGAATCCACAAACCCATGAATACAAACTGAATGTGGAGATCTAGAAGAGTTACCATGATAACATATGGAGTAATTTGATGTACCCCTCAAATATCTGAATACTCACTTAACTGCATCCCAATGTATCCTTCCATGATTAGCCATAAATAGACTCAGGACTCCCACTGCTTGGGCAACATCTGGTCTAGTACAGACCATAGCATACATAAGACTGCGAACTACACTAGCATATGGTACTCTACTCATGTCCTCCACCTCACTAGGAGATTTTGGACAATCATCTACAGATAACTTTGTTCCCATAGGAATAGGAACACATAGTGGTCTATAATATGCGATGCTAAACCTTTCCAACACAGACTTCACATACTTACTCTGACTCAACCAAAGTTTTTTGTTAGACATGTCTCTACTGATTTCCATACCCAAGATGTACCTAGCTGCCCCAAGATCTTTCATCTCAAACTGTGCTGACAACTAAGATTTAAAATCAAAAATCATATCCTTACTCTTCCCAAATAGCAACATATCATCAACATATAATGCAACAATAAGAAGGTGATCATTTTCAATTCTAAAATAAACACAATGATCTAATTTCGATCTTACAAATCCAATTGACAACACAAAGGCATCAAACTTAAGGTACCACATCCTAGGAGATTGCTTCAAACCATATAGAGACTTCTTTAATCTGCAAACTAAGGATTCTTTTCCTTTAACAATGTAGTGCTCAAGCTATGACATATAAATCTCTTCCTCCAAATCACCATGAAGGAAAGTTGTCTTCACATCCATCTGTTCTATCTCTAAATCATATTATGCAACAAGAGATAATAGAAATCTAATGGATGTCAACTTTGCAATAGGAGAGAATATTTCACCATAATCTATTCCCTCTGCCCGTGAGTACCCATTTGCAAAAAATCTAGCCTTGTACCTTTCAACACTGCCATCTGCACAAAATTTCTTCTTGAACACCCATTTACAACCAACAGATTTTATCCCTTTAGGAAAAGGTACAAGGTCCCATGTTTTTTTTTTCTCTAATGAAGCCATCTCATCATCCATAGCCTCAATCCAGGAACCTGCATCTTCCATGCCCAAAGCCTCTTTCACAGATCTAGGCTCATCAGTGTTAGTAATCAAAGCAAAAGCACAACTAGAATCTAACATAGAATAACCAAACCTTTCTGGTTGCTTTCTTTCTCTTGTGGATCTCCTCAAGGGCTGAGGTTGAGGTTTTTCTTCCTCTTCTTCTAAACTATCAGAGCTACAAGAGCTCTCCTCATCATTAGACCCAACATGGTCTCTCTGTTCAGTCTTCTCAGGGGTAGGAGGCAACTGAACAACATCTTTTTACTTTTCTTTTTCATTTGGTTGTAGCACAATAGGAGAATATGTTAGCTCTCTAATAATAACATTTCTACTATACAACACCTTACTAGTCACAGGATCCCAAAGGTTGTATCCTTTCACACCAGCATTGTACCCAATGAAAATACATTTAACAACTTTGTTTTCCAACTTAGATCTTTTCTTTATTGGAACATGTGCATAAGCTTCACAACCAAAAACACGAAGATGTCTAATTGAAGGCTTCTTACTAGGCCACACCTCCATGGGTTTCTTACCAACATGGGCTGATGTAGGAGATCTATTAACCAAATAACAAGTAGTGGCCACAGCTTCAGCCCAAAACCTTTGTTCTAAACCAGCTTCACTAAGCATACTCCTAGCATTCTCCATCAGTGTCCTGTTCATTCTCTCTGCAACTCCATTTTGCTGTGGGGTATATGGAGTTTTCTTATGCCTCTCAATACCTTGTTCTTTACAGAACTATTCAAACCCTACTAAGCAAAAATCACCACCATTGTCAGTTCTCACACACTTAATCTTCTTACTAGTCTAATTCTCTACAAGGGCTTTAAATTCCTTGAATTGACTAAAGACTTGTGTCTTAATTTTAAGGAAATAAATCCATGTCCTTCTACTATAATCATCTATGAAAGATACAAAAAATATAGACTTGGAGATTGAAGGAACTTTTACAAGACCAAATACATCAGAATGAATAAGATCCAAAACATCAGAAGATTTGTGAGAACTAGAGTAAAACTAAACACAATTTTTTTTACCATACACACAGTGTTCATAGAAGTCAAACTCAAGATTGCAATCATTTAACCCCTCAATGAGATTTTTATTTTTCAAGGTTCTGAGACCCTTCTCACCAATGTGACCAAATCTCAAATGCCACAACATTGTCTTTTCTGCACGAATTTTTCCTTCCAAAGTGTTTGCACCCTTAGGTACACTTGTTGCACTACCATCAGAACCACTAACCATAGTCTTCTTTACTTCTCATTTAGATGGTGGGGATGAAGTGATAGTTACTCTCTTCTTTGAAACAGAAGAACTATTACACTGAGAAATGTGTGCATCAAGCTGAAACAAAGTACCTCTCCTAGTACCCTTAGCAAGCACCATAGCTCCTGTCACCATCTTACATCCATCTTTAGAAAAAATAACTTGCACACCTACATCATTCAACATACTTACAAATAATAGGTTTCATGCCAAACCTAGAATGTGCATAACTCCATTGATTCCCTTTACTCATCCATTAGGAAATTTGATAGTGACCCTTCCACGTCCAACTATCTTTAGGTGAGAATCATCACCCAAGTACACCTTTCCACCATTGAACTCTTCATATCTTGAGAACCAGTTTTGATGAGAGGTCAAGTGAAAAGATATGCCTGAGTCAACCAACCACACATCATCAAATGCATGGGCTGCCAAAGCTACGATGAATGCATCGCCATCTTCTTGAGATTTTTTAGAACCAAAATCTGAGGCTTTCTTCTTCTTCTTAGGATCTTTACAGTCTTTATGGAAGTACCCAGTCTTATCACAATTTCAACATTTTACCTTGGACTTATTGGAAGTCTTTGATTTCCCACAGGATTTGGATCTACCCTTATTGTCAGACTTATTGTCATTTTTCTTCCCTCTTTTCGTGGATCTCCCATGAATAGCAAGGGCTTCTTTTTTTGAAATGGATGCCTTTCTCCACATCTCCTCTGATAGTAGCGAATACAAAAAATCATCCATTTTTAAGGTGACTAATGTGCTTCTGAGAGCCATCACAAGATGGTCCCATGAATCCGATAAAGAACACAAAAGTGTGTAGCAACAATCCTCCTCCTCGAACTTGACACCAGCTGATGTCAACTGTGCAGCTAGTAGATTAAATGCATTTAAATGATATGTTAAGGATCCACCTTCCTCCATTTGTAGAGAATACAACTTCTTCCTTAGGAACAACTTGTTCACCAAATATTTGGCCTGATACACGGCCCCAAGTGTCTCCCACAAACTATATGTATTTTTTAAATCTAGAACATTCAGAAGGATTGCATCGGTTAAACAGAGTCTTATGAGACCCTTAGCTTTACGGTCTTTGATATCCCAATCTTCTTGAGCTATAGTTGCTGGTATTGTAGTGCTTGTAGTCACTTGTCATAGGTCATGATCTTCCAACATGTCTTCCATCTTGAGTTTCCACAACTCAAAATTAGTACCATTAAATTTTTCCCCCTCCATTCTTCCATATGATGAACTCGCCATCTCAATCTGCAAATAAGATTTAGGATGCTCTCCATAAGACTCCCACTCAACTTGAGATTAGCTCAAAAACCCTACCCAACAACTAAGATCAAAAGTTGATCAAGCTCTGATACCACTTATAAGGAAACTCAGGTGCGGAAATAGCTTCCTACACTAATCTCATAATGGAAGTATGATGCAAATCCTATTAAAATCTTCTACACTTATAGATTCAATATCATGTAAATAACAATATTGTAGCCAACCATGCATACAAAAATTAGACAGAGAAAGGAACACATAACAAAAGGATTTTCCGGTGGGGAAAAACCTTTTGGTAAAACAACCCCACCCCTTCAGAACTTGCACAATGTATTATCTTCAACACGAGGTTACAATACACTTGCAATGCAAGTTCAACATCAACAACAGAAGACTCTAGTAGCTACTCGCAGTACCAACAATACACCTTTTTCGCATCGCATCTCTTTGCAACCCTAAAAATTCTTATAACATTCACTTCACTTTAGGGCTACTCTGAAAAGGTAAACTGTATTAGGGTTTTACCATTCTTCGAGAAAATAGGAACCCCACTATTGGAGTAGAGTGTACAGTACTCAAATATCTTAGTTTCCACATGTCTTCACCTGTCATTGAGTCTTCCTAACATAGCTCTTAAGTGTCATAGGAATCTATCATAACCGTTTTAGTCATGATCTCCTTATACACAATTCAAGATGTCAACACATCAACATTATTTGAAAGAAATAAATTTTACAAAACAAATAATAAGAATAGGAATTATACAAGGTTGAGACACCTTATTCCTAACAATAACTAAATTTTCTTGCTTAACCTTGAAATCTTGGTAACAACTGTCTACTCGATAGACACTACAAATTTTCTTTACTAACCTTTTGAGCTTGGTAGACTCTGTCCTTTGTCTTGTTGACCAACTGAACTCGGTAGACTCTATCTTTTTCCTTGCTGACCATCTCAGCTTGGTAGACTCTATATTTTTCCTTGCTAACCATCTGAGCTCAGTAGACTCTATTTGATGACTGATATGACATTTTTGTAACATCAAAGACAACACACAATTGAACAATTGTATCCAACAATATGTCCCTAAGGGCCCTAGGACCCCTAGGGACCTATTTGGTTAGTTTGAATGCATTGAAAGTGTTCATAGGATAACCTATGAACCCTTTCGATGCAATCACATGTCTCTAGGGGCCCTAGGACCCCTAGGGCTCCTAGGGACATTTGCATTTCATGACAATGTTATATTTAAAAATTATAATATAATACTACATATGTTAATATAATAAAAATATATTATTAGATTATATCTAATAACATAATCATAATAATAATAATATATATTACTAAATTATATTCAATAATAATAATCATAATAATAATTATATATTCTTATATTATATTTAATAACAATAATCATAATAATCATAATCATATATAGTAATAGTTAATAATAATAATGCCCACACTTCCCAAATTTTGATTTCCCTCCAAAATTTGAGTGGTTTCCCTCTAAACTTTTCAAAATTTGGGCTGGGCTATGAATATTTGAAAGAATTTGGCCACCACTTTTCGAGTACCTAATTTCATATCGGGTACTCGATCTATTATCAAGTACGCGATTAGACTTGGTATTTACCAAACCTATTTGGTCAACTCAAAAAAATGAGTTTGAGAAAGGTTTCATTGACATCCACACTTCAAGTAGCCATCTAACAATATTATTTTCATAGAAATTCAAAGAAACAAAAAGGGTTTTTTTTATAACACTCTCAAGATTCCATTGATATAATTTCTATCAAAATCTGAGTTCGATGAGTATTTATTAGTTAATTTTTAATGAAGATATTTGTGAAGTGTTGATTGACATATTGATTGAAAAATAACTATAACTTGAAAATGGTATAACATTTTTTAAATCAAAAAGCTGTGTTAGATTCTATGCTTCACCTAGTATAAAGGAAAAAAATAATTTATTTGGTAAAGTTTTCAGTTAGTTAAGGTGGTCAAACACAAGAGTTTTTTTTTTTATTCTGGAAAAGTTATAGTAGAAGATTCAAATTTAATTATTTATTCGGAAAAAAAATACCTAAAAAATATGTGTCACATTTGGCCATGAGTCTACTTTTTATTTAAATCTGTAATTATACTAAAAAATATTATCATTTGATTTTGATTAAGGTGGTCAGACATATGCTTACTTTTTATTTTTGTCCTAAAATTTTTGTAGTACTACATTAAAATCTAAAATTTTGATAAATTAAATTATTTTTTCTCTAGATAAGACCTTGTAGTTTAGAAATTACATTCAATTTCCTATAGATTCTTTTCTTACAAAATTTTGATATAAAGCCCATAACTACTTTAAAATTATGTGTCAAGTTAACATAATCCTAATTTGTTGGTTTTTAATTGCCACTTAAGGGTATAGTTTGGTTGACCAAAATATTACATATACCCTTCTTGCTTAACCAAGAGACCAATCTTCCTCTAAGAAAAAATGCTCCACCACTGGTGCTATTTCTATTATCCATACTTCCTAACCAATCAACATTAGTATAAGCATATAAAGTGAAATCATTAGATCTATCATACCACAATCTGAACTTTGGTGTTCCCTTCATATATCTAAATATCTTTTTAATTGTAGCGTAATGTGTTTCTCTGGGATCATCTTGAAATTTTGCAACAATTCCAATTGCATGCATAATATCTGACCTTGTGTGAGTTTGATAGTGCAATCCTCCAATCATAGATCTATACTTCTTCTACTCAATAGTAGATGTCTCATCCTTTGTAGATAACTTGTGTCCAATTATAATAGGTTTTCCAAATCATTTACATATTTCTAAACCAAACCTTTTCAATAGATCTTTCAAATACTTGGTTTGAGAAATAAAGATTCCTTCTTTATCCTGCATAATCTATAATCCTAGGAAGTATTTCATTTCTCTTATCATACTCATTTCAAATTCCTTCTTCATTTCTTCTATAAATTTTTTACTTTCATTATCACCTCCTTTAAATATGATATCATTAATGAATATTACCAATATCATCAATCCATCATCTATTTCTTTGCAGTATAGATTACTATCAACCATAACTTTGCTAAATCCAAGTTTTTTCAAATGCTTGTTCAACCTTGCATACTATGTTTTGGGTGCTTGTTTTAAGCCATACAATGCTTTCTTTAATCTACATATAGTGGCCTTGTCATTTGTTAAGAAAAAACCTTTAGGCTATTCTATGTATACTTCTTCTTCAAGTTCTTTATTCAGAAATGTTGACTTGACATCCATTTGGTATACTTTGAATTTCTTATGTGTTGCATATGCTAAGGTTAACCTTAATGCCTCAATTCTTTCCACATGAGCATAGGTTTTTTCATATTCTATTCCTTCTTGCTATGAGTAACATATACATACCAATCTTTCTTTGTTCCTTATAACTTAATCTTTTTCATTCATCTTGTTCCTAAATACCCATTTTGTTCTTATCACATTCTTGTTTGCTAATCTAGAGACCAATTCCCATGTTTCATTCTTCACTATTTGATCCAATTCTTCTTTCATAGATTTCTTCCAATAGTCATATTTTCATGCCTCATCTAAATTATTTGGTTCTACTTGAGATATCAAACATAGTTCTTCATTAATTCTACTTCTTGTCATCACATCTTTATCTCTATAGTTAATGATCTACTCTACTAGATGATTCTTTATCATATTCTTACCAGAAGTAGGAGTTGCTATCTCAACTCTAGGTTCCAAAATTTGTTCCTTCCTTAGCTCTCCTTCATTCTACAAATCATTGTTAGTCTTAAATAATACTTCATCATTCCTTGGTTTAGTAACAACATTCTCATCAGCAAAATTGTAGTCAATTATTCTTTCTTGTATCCTAAATTTCTCATCAACTTTTATATTTGCACTTTCAACAATAGTCCTAGCTATTAGATAATAGAATCTATAAAATCTTCTTTTCAATAAATAACCAAGAAACATACCTTCATCACTTCTAACATCAAATTTACTAATATTATCATCTCTTTTGGTATAACATTTGCTGCCAAAAATTCTAAATTACATAACTATAGGTGAGTGAACAAACCATAGTTTATAAGGGTTCTTGTTTGTGTCTTTCCTAATGTGCACTCTGTTCATAGTGCAGACTATTGTATTCACAAATTCTCTCAAAAATGTCTTGGATACATCATTCTTAGCTAACATAGCTCTTGTTGCTTTTGTTATTGACCTATTTCTTCTATCTGCAATGCCATTTTGTTTAGGGGTTCTTAGAGTAGAAAATTGTCTTTTCATTCCATTGGCTTCACAAAAGACGTTAAACTCATTTGAAATAAATTATCCTCCTCTATTTGATCTTAAACATTTAATCTTCATTCCTAATTCATTCTCAACTCTATTCTTGAATATCTTGAACTCATTAAATGCCTTAAATTTTTCTTTAAGAAATGGAACCCTCATCACTCTAGAAAAATCATCAAAAATAATGATGAAGTACCTTTTACAATAGAATCCTTTAGTCTTTGTATAAAAACTAAGATTTGTTTGTAAAATCTCCAACTTTGCTATAGTAGTAAACTTCTAGCTGGGAAAAGAAGCTCTGTTATGCTTTGCCAATACACACTCCTTGCAAATTGTGTTAGTAGGCTTTACAATCTTAGAAAAATCTCTAATTGTAAACATATTTCTAGTTTTCACAATGCTGTTAAAGTTTATATGAAAAAATATCTTATGCCATAACTAGTTGTCATCTACCTTGGCAACTAGACATGTCATTCTAGTGGGACTTAGCTAAAATACATTACCTCTAGATCTAGTTCCTATTCCAATTACCTTTCTATCTTTGTCTTTGATCATGAATGTCTTTTCTGTGAATTACAATTGATAACCTTTATCCACTAGTTATCCAACACTCACAAGATTGTGCTTCAAACCATAAACAAAATATACATCTTAAGTGTTAGTCTTACCATCAAGAGTTATAGATCCAATATGTTTAACATGGAAAGCTTCATTGTTTCCAACTCTGATAATGCCTCCATCATAACTTTTGAAGTCAAAAAACTTGTTCACATCACCAGTCATATAATGTGAATAGCCACTATCAATTATCCGATCAAATCTCTTTTCTACCTATGATATCAAGGCATTTTCTTTGGACTTTCTTCTTTAATAGCTACAAATCCTATTTCAACATCACTAGCACTTACTACTTGTTCATTAGAATGATATTATTCATTGGCATACAAAAAATCTCTCTTTTTATCTCTTTTAGGACAGTTGGATGCATAATGACCAAAATCTTTAAAAGTCCAAAAGTTAAAGATTTTCTTACCATCTTTTTTATTCTTACAAGAAGGGCTACTCCTTCTATCATTCCATCCTCATCAGATTTACTACTACTAACAAAATCTCCTCCAACACTTATGCTCCTTGATAGATTAGATCAAATGCTTAGAGAACTGAAAAGTGTCTCTATTCTAGATAATTCTCTAGATTATTTTAGCTCATTCTCAACTACTTCAATTATCACAAGTAATATTTCCTTGGTAAAATATTTGGTACAAGAGATCAACAATTATATCATTTGGACTGCTTTCTTAAATGGTGGTGTTAAATTCTTCAATATCTTCCAAATCACTTCATCATCTTCCTTGGTTCCTCCTTGAGATCTGGTACCTATAGTAATTTCTCATATTCTTCCCACATATGTTCTTATAGATTCATCTTTCATCATTTTAGTATCTTGAAATTCACAAATCCAACTTTGTAGCCTCATTTTCTTAGAATGTTCATCACCTTCAAAACTATTTTCCAAAACTTTCCAAATCTTATGAGAAGTGTCAAGTGTTTTTACCCAGTTGTACTCTATTTCAGGAAGTGTAGACAATAGTGCTTCTCTAGCTCTCATGTTGCACATGAAAAGTTCTCTCTCATTCTTAGTATAAGTATCCAATACACTATTAACAATAATTTTCTTATCTAATTTTGTCAAGATTCAATATCCTAGACCCATACACAACATATGGGTCTTCATCTTTTCCTTCTAGCTATCATAATTTGTTCCATAAAAATTTGGACTATCCTTTCTGAGTATTTTTACCATAGATCTCACAATGTTATTAAAATTTATCATCAAGGATCTAAAGCTCTGGTATCAATTGTTAGAAATAATAGTCCACCAAGGTAACTAAGAGGGGAGAAGGGAGTGTGAATCAATTATCCAACTAAAATTTTTATCAACCTTAATTGATCTTAACTATGCAACCAAATAAACAATAACCATAACAAGATGCACATACATAATTATACCATATTTGTTAACTAGGGAAACCCTTGATCAGAGGGAAAACCCTATTGGGAATGATGCCCACAAAGATATATATATTCCTTATTAGAGGATGAACCCTGATAGGAGTCTATAAACACATTTATACATAGAGTCCTTGTTTGGAGACTTTAAATCCCTATTCAGAGATTCCAACCCTATTAGGAGTTGTGGAAGGTAGAAGGACCGACTGTCCAAACAACTTCTAGGGCAAGACCATTGAACTTCATTATCAAATTGATCTCTCAACTATTCCTTGAAGAATAATTGTTCATACTCTACTTTATTCTCTTTCCTCTATCATATCAAACCTTGTATACTAGGTCATGAACCTCAGATCCAAATATCAAACCTTGAATCTCTAAGTAAAACCTCGACAATGAAGTTTTCTCCAACTTCACTTTGATCTTCTTATCTTTGCAATTAACTCATTTATCTTCTATTCCACTTATCTTGTTTGATTATTTTTTTCATACATAATAAAGGAAGATGTCCTTACTATATACTAAATACATAAAACAATTCGCTAAGTTGGCTATTACACATTCTCAACTAATTATTATATGAACCCATTAAGAACACATTATATGTAGTGATAACATCAATTTGTCACCTTATAACATGAATATCTTTCTGCATGTGTAATATTATGATGAACGACCTTAGCCAGATCATATCCAATATGTCTTCTACATGCCTTTGATCCTACTTATTATAATAACAATCATGCTAAGGGATATAACAAGTTTACTAGAACATGCTTTTGTAAAATCTATCTCAGAACAATCTTCACCAAAACTTGCATAACTTCTTGCAGACTTAATATCATTGTCTCCCAAGATTAGTTGCATTTGCTAGACACTTAGTAGTATCTCCCATTAACCTTGCTAGTGAAAATACTCAATGATCTATCCATACCAACTTAATCTTTACTGTTGTTCTTTTGTTAGATACAACAAAAACTGCTATGTTGACATTAATGACAAACACAGTCATGAATGTATCATATCATCATGATAATGATCTAATCATGTTTCCAATATACTCTGCCATAGGATTATCATTAGCATTAATGCTTCTAACATCAACAAGCTCTCATTTGGCTACCCTTGTTAAGTTGCTTCAAGGTTGCATGGGACTCTTTTCTATTCGTTGCATTAGAGTAGTGAAACACAATGATAGTTAGTAGTCTTTTGTTTGATTGAAATCTTCATATATGCACATGCTACTAACATTTTCTTATTTACACGTACTCCCAATAGATTATGTTTTCACATATATACTTATAATCTTCATTCCAATAGAAAGTAGAATTCTTTTTAAGAAAAGAAGTGAAGGGAGTAGTATGATCTACCAAGGAAGACAAAAACTTGAGAATAGCTTGTCTTCTTCCTTGTAAGCTATAAAGTTGTGAGATATTAAAAGGAGGGATCCTAATAATAGCATCAATTTTATCTCTATCTACCTCTATACTTCTATTGGATATTATGAACCCAGGGAACTTTTCACTATCAACACCAAAGGCACATTTTCATGGGTTTAAATGTATATTCTATTTCCTTATCCTTTCAAAGATCTATCTAGGAATAAGAACATGCTCATTACATCTTATAGACATTTCTAAAATGTCATCCACACAATCTTCAAGAATATTATGCATGTAATCATGGAAAATCAATGTTATAGCATGTTGATAAGTAGCACTTGCATTTATTAATCCAAAAGGCACCATTACCCAAAAAAATGTCCCCTAAGGAGTTATCAAAGAAGTCTTCTTTTGATCATAAGGAGGAATGAAAATCTGATTATACCCAAAGAATCCATCCATAAAAGATAGAAACACATGTCTAGAAGTTGAGTTTACTATCATATGAATGTTTGGTAAATAAAAATCATCTTTCAAAGAAGCCTTATTTAAATCTCAAAAATTAGTACACATATTTATCTTTCTCCCTTAGACACATCCACAATGTTAGAAATCCAAGGGGAATAATATATAGGATGTATAAATCCAATGTCTAAAAGCTTTTCTATATTAGCTTTAACCAAGAAAGAAATTCTAGGATTCATCTTAAAAGTCTTTTTGCTTAACAATTATAGTATTAGCTGTCAAAATTATGTTGTGAGTGAAAATTTTAGGTCAATGCTAGGCATATCAAAATATTTTCAAGAAAAGATATCAAAAAATTCCAAAACAAGTTCAATAAGTTGTTTTTGTTTTGTTTCATTTCATCTTTAAAATATTTTCCAATCTTAATAACCCTTTTAGATTCATTAAGATCAATGAGTACATCTATTGTTTTAGTGAACAACATGTTTTTCATCTATGTTTCTTCAATAGGAGGAAGAAGATTAGTATGTGAATATGATTCCATTTCTTCTCCAAAATATCTATTAATGTCCAAATGATAATGCTTTCTCTTATTATGATGAAAACAAGGAAAATCCTTATATGTTCCTATAAAATCAGCCAAAGCATTGTTAGAGGAGAAAACATCTAAAGAAATTGATTGGTCAAATGCAATAATGTGTAAATTTGTTAGCTTCAAAGAACCACTCCAGATATGATTCACATTTTGAAAGAAGGAAGATTTTTTATAAAAATTAAATCCTAAACCATAAATATGCTCATAAACAACATTAGATAAAGGAACTTGTATTCCTTGTTCATTTTTTCCACATAAATTGACCATAAAACCCATGCTTAGTGAGAAAATGATCCCAAGACCATAGAGATCAACCATATTTAAGATTTCCAAGAGAGCTTTATAATAAATTATCTTTTGACCATTAGGCTTAATAGTTTCAATGGTTTCCTTACATGAAGAAATGATGAAATTGTTACTTAATTCACCTGAAAGAGGAGTTGAGACATATTATTTTTCCTTAGGTTGTTTATAAGTTTTCATAAAAAAGAGATTCAAGACCTTATATTCTCCAATAAATATGGGATTAAAATCTAAAGTGACCTAATCATATTTAGACAAAGAAGAAATTTCTTCACTTGATTGATCTTTAATTTCAACTTTGTCCTTCTATTTCTCTTCCCCAGGTTTTGGCACCTTAGAAGATTTAGCTATAACAATTATTAGTTTTATCATCCACATGCAGAGTATACATGAAATTATCATAGATAAACTTGGCTTTATGATGAAGAGTAGAAAGAGTGACATGCATGTTATGTAACCAAGACATCCCCAAAAGAAGGTTGTAATTGAGAGGTCCAAGCATCACATGAATCAAAGTATCTAATGCCACCAGACCAAATTTGATAGGGAGAGTTATGACTCCAAAAATTTTCTTAGTAATATTAGCAAAACCATGGATACGAAGATTATCAAACTTCATAGTAGATATATCATTATATACAGCTTTCAATATATCTAGGATACAAACGTTCAAACCCAATACATTATCAATTTTGATTCATTCAAATATTATTCCCATTGATAAGAATTGTAACCATAAGAGAATCATATAGATCATGAATTTCCTTAAGTGGAAAATATTTATGAGTAAATACAATCTAAAGAGGTGCAAGTGTAGCATGCATACACTCTAAGAAAGAATTTACAGTATCACAATTAGGAGGAGGTTCAAGAAAAGTAGATAAAGACTTTTTTCAATCTTCATGATAGATAGGTCAATTTTGAAGAAGATCTCATAAGGAGATTTTAGTAGGAGTAGCACATAACTACTTAGCTAAGTCATACTCCTTTCCAAATGAACCTAGTAAATTAGGTGCTTGAGGAAGCACATTGTTGATAAGGTGGTAAAGATGTAGGAGATACTAGAGTAGTCAATTGAGGATTATTTTGTATTTGATAAGTGTGAGAAACTAAAGTGTAATTAGGTTTCCCTTTAAGGACTATAAGAAGCTTATTATCTTGAGGAATTCCTTCAAGAGTGATAACAAATTGAGGGAATCACATAGGTTCAATACTACACACAATATCACACATAGGAAGCCATGACATAACCCTAGTATAAAGGTTTGTTGCAAAATATTTATAGGAAGTAGTAAGATAAATGGATTCAATGAAGATCTCATTTTTTTCATTTGACCCTTTTCTACTAATACCTTTGAAGTTTTTCTAGAAAATGCATCATCAAAGTACTCATAAAAGAAATCATACATCTTGAAGTAAAACAAAATTACTTAAGACTAACATGTAAAATTTAAAGGAAACAATGCAAAAATATTTTTGTGTTTTTGAATTTATAAGTGCAATGCATAAAATAAAGATTTAACAATCAAGATCAAACAAAGATAGTGTTCATGCTGGGTTCTAGTTTATGGGCATCATATCATGAGTTTTGGGTCACTAATCAATATTTATCTTTGATCACCATAATGGCCAATTTATGGGCTAAAAATTGTGCACCATTAATCAGCCTTAATGGAGTTATTAGCTTGCTAGCCCTTTAGAATAAGATGCAGAATAAGGCCTACTATTTTAAGGTAGTAGGTTTCAAATAGTAGGGTGTTAGGCCCCTCTTTTCTATTATTATTGGTGGGAGGTCCCCAGTAAGGTCCTTAGGGTGGGATGGTTCATTGGTCACCAAAATGTTTAGGGGGAAAATGACATCAATGATAATAATGCAAACAAGAGTTGGAAAGTTAAACACTTTCACCGTGAGATATTCAATACAAGAGAAAGAGGGGCTTCCAAGCATAACTATTGATAAGCCCTGAATTTTATTAGAAAAAACCCAAAGAGGATAAAGGGATGCTAATGAAAAATCTAGAAACTCATCGAGGAAGTTGTTGGAATATTCAAATAGGAAGAATGCTTCTAATAGGGGGGGTGAATCAAAAGTACTAGCTTTTATCCTATTTTTCAACCTTTAATAACATATTATTGAAATGAACATGCATGCATTAACATTAAGCAATCATGAGAAACACATATGCATCACCACATAACACTTGAGGTTTTTGTAACCCAGAAACTGTCCAGGAATAAGAAGGTAAAATTGGGGTGGGGATGATACCCACAAAATCACTGCAGCAATAATGTTTGACCACTTCTGATGGTCTACCCTGTTAAAGGCCTGCCCTATTAAAGGCTTTACATTGGATAAATAGTGACCTAGTTAAATGATTTACAAACACTTTACATGAAGTGTTACCCTGTTAAAGGATTTAATCACCTATTTAAAGGATCTTCAAGATAGTTGTTAAACTAACCTATCACCATAGGGTTTCCTTTCTAATACAATTTCTAGAGAGTATTAAGTATAATAAATCTAATAGCTTACAATCCTTGACTGCTGAATTCAAGCACTTGATCTACTTTCTTTGATCTTGATTTTATGAAATCTAATGTCTGTTCGTATTCCTTGCTTAGTTCTGATCAACTGAATATTTAACTGGTGCTCTCTTCCTCTAATTCTTTTACTCTTCACTCTAAACTCCACTAGAGTTTTACATTCACTCCTTCATCCATCTCATAAACAATGAGATTTCATCTTCCTTATAAAGACATTCAAAGACTTAGGGTTAAACATGGATCTACGATCCACATTGAATCTCTGTTTCCTGCTCATTCCTTGCACTTTTATTATTGGTTGCATGCCTTCTCCATTTTTCTTATTGGCTGCATGTAGATTGCATAGGACATAGAAAAGATTCAATCTTTTCACTTAAATCCTTCGAGATTTATCATACTTTGTCCATGAAAATGGTTTACATCTTAATTAGTGAAGTTACAAACTCATATGTGCATTCTGTGTTACTCAAAACTTATTGATTCCAGATGCTTGGCACCTATAATAGAACTATCTCACTTGACTCCTCTTGCATTCTTGTTTTTCTTGGCATGGTCTATGACTCGGCACCTAAATATTACTCGACACTTGTATCATGCTCAGCACCTAAAGCCACTCAACACTTGATCTTCACTCGGTACTTGAAGGCTGCTCGGCACCTGAAGATCACTCAATACCTATTGCATTTCCTGACTCGACACATGTTGTGGCTCAGCATACATAGTGTGCTTGAAAGTGGTTAAGTGTGTTGGCACTCTATTGGTGTTTTAAAAGTACTAAGCAAAAAAATGTTTATACCAAGATGAGAGTACTCACACAATCTAAAGGCTAGCCAATTCTTATTAACAATTGCATGTGCAAAGCATTTGGGCCCAACTTCAACAAAACCAAGAGTAGTTTTCTACTCTTCTAGCTCTGCAAAACTAGGGTGGGTATACCCAGGGATGATTCAAGACTTGGAAAACTGTATGAGGATTATTTTTAGTTTCATTCTGATTCTCATCTCAAATCCTCAAATACATACACAATTCTTGATAACTTGATAAACACATCCCATATAACAGATATGGCCAAAAAATCTTCTATAGATCTGCAGGTGTTCTTAGCAATAGTGGCTAACTAAAGCTAAAATATTCCATGCAGACAAGTACTAGCCAACTTTCAAGATCTACAGGAAATAAAAGTAAAATTGATTTAATTTTGCATTTTTGAAAATCATTTGTGACATATTTCTCTTTTACCTAGATCAAATTTGATCAGTGCCTAATCCATTAGGGCTCAGAGTCTACTAAAAATTTCTAGATCTAATTTTTTTCCTTAGAACAAATTTCATCATCAATTCTTATCAGAACTCATCATTCAAAATCCTTTCCCCTACTACAACAATCTTATCATATTCACTAGAGCTTTTACTTAATCTATTGAATTAACAGTAGTGATAAACATATATACAACCTAATTGGATTGCATTCAATTGCACAAGCCTTTACCTATACAACATCGAGATAACCAAGTAATCAAAAGGAGACAAAGTTCAGAAAGAAAAGATATGGGGATAGTTCATAATTTGTATTCATTTTCCTTGAAAATTTTATACAATTTACAATAGACTCAGAATGACCTTCAGAAGAAACACAACTCATTCTATATTCATGTAATCTCAAGATCTGATAGAGAAAATACACCACCAATTTGTTCAAAACAATGGCCCAAAAATTGACTAAGTATATCACTTAGAAAAATAGAGTTCGAACCCTTTCTCTAGCCCTGGGATCTCACTTATATAGTGTGAGATGCAACAAGCTTCATGCTAAGAGAAAATGATAGGTGTCTTTTACAAAAAAAAAATACACCTATCACAAAATGACAAAAAAATTTGTAACAGAAGATGTCCAAATCAAACATTCCTTTTGGTGGGTTGGCTTCTATCACATGCTTTTATGTCACTAAGTTGGCTACTATTCTGATCCTTCCCTGTATGCAATAGCCAAATTAACCAATGATGAAGTTTGTTCTGATGATGGCACATCAACCTCCACCTATGGGCTTTCACCTTCTTCATCCTATATTATGGGAGTAACTTCTACCTTTTCCCCTTCTCTAGCTGTATCGGCATCCTGTGGTCCTAGGTCTATAGTTGAAGGTAATATATTATCCTTGTCTTTTTCTTCCAGATGGGTTTGAGTAGTGACAGGGTCAATGATTTGGATCTCCTCACCTTGTACCTCATCACTTTCACTTTCATCTTCATCAAACTGTTTACCAAGAGCCATGTCTTCCATCCACTTGTC
Source organism: Cupressus sempervirens (assembly GCA_028749045.1). Classification (NCBI taxonomy): domain Eukaryota; kingdom Viridiplantae; phylum Streptophyta; class Pinopsida; order Cupressales; family Cupressaceae; genus Cupressus; species Cupressus sempervirens. The sequence continues at coordinate 175,758,883 of CM053784.1, read as the reverse complement.
AAATAATGTGTCATCTGTCCAATTGAACTGCAAAATATCCCTCTATCTTTTTATCACATATTTAGCTTCATTATTAATGGCAACAAATTCTTGTTTTAAAGAATCAAAGAATATTTGGGCCTTCACCATTTCTTCTGTTGTGGTAGCCCACCATGCATGCCCTGTTTTGTTTATGACTTGATTCATTCTTAAAAAAAAAAAATCGTCAAGTTCTTTTGCCCATCCCTCTTTCCTTTTCAAATTATTTCTCTTGTCTAGGGCATGAGGAAACAAACTAAATTTCTAGCTCTTGTACTTGTTCAAGTAGCCTACTATTACTTTTTGTAAATGAATTCTTTTATTGTCAAAATCAGCAAGATCAGAAATAATATCAAATTTTTTTTTCAATTTGATCAAAAGAATCATCTATAATAGAGAAACACAAAAATGTTATTGCTTTCTCCCTTTTTACCCATTTATTCACAATATGCTTTAGAGCCTCATCATTGGCTTTCAAATCCTCCCAGATACCTATCACCTTGGCCAATTGATCATAAATTAGCGGCCATTCAACTTTATCCCCCAAATATGTGAGAGCTTTTCTTAGTTTACCTTCATATTTGGATTCCAATTCTACATGTAAGGCCCACAGTTTACCTTTTTCTTCTTCAAAATCCTTAGTAGTGTAATACTGTGACCCTTGGGGTGTATTTGGTATTTCTATGAGGGAGGTGGATTTGAAAGGTTCAATTGGGGGGTGAGGGTATGTTATTCTAGGCTTGATGGATTTTCCCAATAGCTTGTTTTCAAGCTCAATTCTCTTTTTCACCTCTTTATTATAAGCATCCACCACTGTCTGATACTTGCTCTGTAATTCAAACATGGCTTGTTCCTCTTTCTTAGTAGTGGCCAAAAGAAACTTTGAAGAATCCACATTCTAGTATGCTGCCTATACATGTGAGGTGTCACCAACCCTTCTCACAAGTATATTCCCCATTAATCCAAACTCATTTGGTTGTGATGATGTGGCCCTAGATCCTCTCTTCAATGACCAACTAACCAATGCAGCTTGATATTCAATAAATACAATGCCTTGGAAGTCCTTTTTATTTGGGTCTTGTAATTCTAATCTATTTGAAACAAAATTGAAAATCAATGCATACGTAATATCCCAATTAGGCAACAATAAATATGTTAGAAGTCTTTACCATTTTCCTTCCCTCTTCAAGGGTAATGTTCTGGAATTCTTGCATCATTTGTTCCTTTATTTGTGTTTGGATGGAGGCTTCATCAATTTCTAAATTCTTTGTTTTCAATTTTTTGCACTTTTCCTCAAACACATTCATGTTTTCTCTCCAAGAAAACTGTTGAAAAGTCCTAGATTTCACAAAACTATCATCAGCTAAAAATTGATGACTTGCCTGTTCTAATACAGGGTCCAATTCCCTTCCTCTATAATCAACTATTGTTAAGTCCAGACTCGGTAGAGGAGGCTTTGGAGGGTTACCTTCATCCAATTCTACTTGAGTAATAAAAATACCTCCCTATGATCCCATCTCCTCAACTTGCTCACCTGTGAGCTATTCTTCTCCAATCCTCAAAGGAGATTGAGTGGGTGAATGTTCCTCTACTGAAGGCTTCTCTTCTCTTATTACCTTCTGCCTCTTGGGACTAGGCTCATCAGGTCTCTCGTCTAGGGTTGTACTAGTGGATCCCATTAGTTGTTTGGCCTTATCTATAGGAGCCCTTTTATTTTGAATTACAGTGTAACCAAGCTTCCTTTGTACAATTATTTGACCAGCTCCTATATTAGGAGTGAAAATCAACCTCCTCATGAAGTCTCTAGCCTTATCAAGATGAGAATCAAATAACAATTATTTCTTCTCATTCATGGCTTCCATTATTACAAGGAAGTTACTCATGAGTTTATTTATTCTGTCAGCCTTTGTATTAGCACTATCTAAAGGACTATAATTCTGATCAAAACAATTAATGAATTCTAGGACCTGGGAGTAAAATCTCATTTTTCTTTTTTAGTTTCTTGTTCCTGTAATGAGAATTCATTTCTTATAATGTCCTCTAGATAATATGAATCATGTTTGACTAGTCCCAACTTAATCCTATGCCTCAAAGTTTGATTGAAAAACCCCTCAAAATCACAAAAATGGGGATGAGAGACAACCATCATATACTAATCCAAAAACTTATACGAAAAGAGGTGACCCCCTTTTGTAATTACGAACTAATGGTCCATTGTGTAGGTAGGGAAAATTGACCCTAGTTTCCTTTTTGACAAAAACATTTCTTCTATTCCTCCTAGTTGCCACAAAACTTCTTCCATTCCTACCTTTAGCAATACTTGGTAAGGTAAGACATGAGGAATCCCTTTAAAACCATAAATTTTGAAAATAGTAGAAATAGGGTAAGGAATAACATCTCCCCAATTATGTGAGACTTTCAAATTATGGGGACTATCCGTAGGCCTGATGAGACTCATCAGTACCTTAGGGATTTTGGGATTGTCACTCAATGAGACATCTTAATTTAGAAGCAAAATATCTATCAAATCTGACAAAATTGGCATTATTTGCATCCCAAGTCATATCTACACTCCACAACTAGATTGGTAGCGTTTCCCCATTTTCTTCTCTGTTCAATTCCATCTCATTATTGAAAAATGTCACCTCCTTAAACAAGAACATATGCATCAATAGAGAGTAGTGGCCAAAAGTTTTCTCCACTTTGCCTCTTGCAATTACAACCAAACCAATGTGAATTTCTTCAGCTAAAAAGGAGGCAAAATAAAAGATAACATCTACACCAAAAGAAGCAATTTGAACCATCATATACATAAGGCCAATGGGCACAAAATCTTGCTCATCCTCACCAAAAACATGGCACAAGGTCCTTTATATCTCTACAGCCCAGGAAGTAAAAAGACTCTTCTTAAAAGGTTCTCTAGAGGCTACAATAATTACTGACAGAGTTCCTATAGTACAAATGTGTGCCCTTAGTGCACCTCCCCTAATTACATCTCTCTTTGCTTTGTATTCTTTTTCTAATTCTAGCAAATTGATTGGCACAAGGTAATCTAATAATGGTTCTGAGTGAAAAACTTCTCTAATTTCTTCAGGGCTAATTGAGACCAGAGGCACACCATCATTTCTTCTCACAACCCTAATGGCTTGATCATAATTTTTGGTAATTTCTTCTAGCAAACCATAATCCATGAAAACACTCGGAACTACTAGCTTTCCCAAATCAAAATTCTAGATATTAGCATGAGGGGCAAACAACTTTCTTTCTGAAAACCACTTCTTAAACAAAACAAGACCAGTTTGAGTAGTTACTACATCCCTAACCCAGTTCGCCTTGTCATATAAGTCATTAGCAACTTTAAGCCTAGAGTTTAATGAAATTAACCTTTTAACCTGTGCAGGCTTTGTAGTGGATCCTGGGAGTAATTCTAACAAATCATCATGGAAATTCCTGTCCATATAGTTAACTTGCCCAGAAAATGATTTCTTATGAGGCATCTTGATTGTAATAATGGGAACTAGAATGTCAAAGAGGTTATGTGTGAGTACTTACTTGATTCACTAGAATTTTCCTTCTTTGAACTTCTGTAGTTACTCTCAAACAGATGTGGGATTGCTTCACGTCTTTACCAAGCTTAGCACAATGTGATCGACAAGTTCTTATGTTTAGAAAACATGAAATCTTTGTTGGTGTGGGACGGGAATGAATGAAAACCATTTGTATTAAATACACTATTTTTTCCACACGCAAAGCTTTCATTCATCATAAATGCACATAATAGGAAAACAGAGTAGCATCAAACTTCTTTTTTAAATTTGCACCATTGATTCTTGAAAAATCCTATGATCTAGGAATGAAAACTAGGCTGACTTAATGTTCCATTTAGCACACTAGAAATCAAACCAATAAATTTTCTCCATCTATATCTTTCCTTCAAATCTGGTGTTTCAAACTGGGCCCACAGATGACCAAGGACACGTGTCATCGACTCGTTAACTCGCTATACTTAACTTTCAAGCACCTTTCCATAGCAAGCTAATGATAACCATTGATCTTGCTTTGGTCATACAAGAAATATTTGAAGCGACTATTAAGAACACAATGGTGGGTCCCTCACTTGTTAACTCGTTATACTTAACTTTCGCACATCTCTTCATATCGAGTTAATGAGCACCGTCAATCCATACTTGATCTTGTGGACAACAATGTACTGCAATAGTGGTGGGCCATCGCTCGCTAACTCACTATACCTAACTTTTGAGCATTTATCCAAAGAAAATTAACAATGGCCTTTGATCTTGGTTTGATCTAAGGATCAGAATTCTTTGTGTGCTTTGTACATGGGGAGTGGGTCCATACACTTCTGCTGCTAAGATGGTTGAATACGTTGGCACACACATGTGCTCCTTTTTTATCTATTAATGACATCACATGTTCTTGGCCTTGTCGCATTTATGACTTTCAGGAGGGTCACCACATTGCTACCGATAAAATCACTAAATATTCGGCTAGTGACCTCTCGGTAGATAGACATCGAGAAATAAAGCTCCACTTGCGTAGAAGTAAAAGAAAAATCTGCACAAGATTTTCTTCGGGATCCTCAAGAAAATTTGTAGTTATAACATAAATGCCATGTTTTGCAATGATCGAGCCCTCGTTATGTCACTACTGGAAAAGTGGTATTCTATTTCGGCTAGTGATATAGCGACCATTGATGGATTCTAAATTTCAGTGACAAAAAACAAAATACATATTGATTGAAAACCCTTTCAGTTAATGCTAGTGTCAAAGGAGGTGGCCATGCACATTTGGAATGTTGTGTGGGAACTTTCGTGGTCATATCAACTTTTTTTTAAGAGAACACTGCCCTTTTGTCAAAATTTGAGCATTCGCTATGTCACCACCGGTGAGTCGCATGGATTTATCTAATATCGACTTAGCGAATTATCGAAAAAACTTGGACGCTGGTGACACCATTCATAGTTTTCTTCACATGCATTTATTTTTAAAACTGACAAGCATGGGACACAACATATGCCAAAATTTACCTCATGTTAACACAATTGTTGGCACTTCATTTCTTTTTTCAGTATCACAGACACATGTCATCAACTCGTTAACTTTCCATACGTAACAATCAAGCATCTTTCCATAGCGAGTTAGCAATGATCGTAGATTCAAAAGGATTTGACGGTGGGTAAAACAACGAACTCACACAGGCGGGAAAAGAATATTCTCTTATCCTCCTATTTTTTTAAATTTTTGCACTAGGAAAAAATTTAAATGGAATAGGATATAGGGTTTTAACAAAAAATTTCAAAGGCTAACAAAATATGACTTAGCTAGAAATCCTATTCACCATTAATGGATCTCAATTGGACAACGGAAAATTTATTACACAAAAATTCAAACCAACAGTTGCTCTATCTAGGGACATTGAATTCTCTAGATTCAAGTGAGGGCTCAGAATTTTTGGGATAAGCAGACCACATACAGGCTCCCAACAAAAACAACCACTTACTAAGAGAAAAACACACACGGGAAAACTATGCACAGGAAACTATACATAGATGAAAAGATTTACAGATATGTACAAGAAAACACTAAACTACTGTTCATGGAAAAAGAGAATATTTTTTCATGAAAAATTACCTTTTCAAGAACTGTTCATGAACTAGCAGCTCAAGAGTATTTTATGAGTACATAAGTATCCTCACCCCAAGTAGTTTCAATCAAATAAGGGCCTAACCCGATAGGATCAAATTTTCCATGTTTCCCTTTATCTTCAATTCTGGCATTCCACATTAAGACTATATCTCCATCTTCAAACTTTCTGCTTACCATTCTTTTATCATAGAGTGTCTTAACTTGCAGTTGCAACCTTTGATTCTTTAGAGATGCCTCTCTCCTGGTCTCAGTTAGCCCTACTAATTCATCCAATCTTTCTTGCATATCATCAATGATATCTTCATCATATATTTGTATGTAGTTATATAAACCTACCAAGTTGTTTTGGGGCATTCTTGCTTGAATTCCATATAGCATATCAAATGGAGCCATGCCAATGGCTTTCTTCACAGTTACCCTGTCAGCCCATATTGCTAACTGTAACTTGGAATCCCATGCTTTCTTGTTATCATCCAAGGTTCTTTTAATGAATTTTAATAGGATTTTATTGGTGGACTCAGCTTGTCCATTTCCCTATGGATGATAAGGAGAGGATGATGATCTTGTCATTCCATATTTATCACAAAATTTAATGAATTCCTCATACCTGAAGCACATTGCATTGTCTGTTACAATTTTTTGAGGGCAACCAAATATAGAGATAATATTATTTAGTAGGAAGTTATTGACAACTTTACTTGTTGCATTTCTTGTTGGGATAGCCTCTACCCATTTTGTAAAGTAGTCAGTAGCCACTAGTATCCAAGAATAGCCAATGCTAGACTTGGGGGAAATCTCTCCTATGAAATCCATACCCCATTGTTGAAAGGGTGCTTGAACCTCCATTGGCTTCAATGGAGTATTGCTTGAGAACTTTAGCTTTCTAGCAAGCCTCTGACAAGGGTCACATTTTTTAATCATAATTTGAGCATGTTTGAAAAGGGAAGGCCACCAAAAGCCAACCCTCATCACCTTATGTGTAGTGGTCTTGGCCATATAGTGTCCTCAACACAGTCCAACATGCATTTCCTCCAAGACTTCTTTTTCCTTTTATTGATCAACACAATTCAACAAAACTCCTTCAAAATTTATCCACCATAAACTACCTTGGACAATTTTGTATCTGATGGCTTGCAATTTAGTACTCCTCTTTTCATTTTCAGGAAAATGGGGAGGAGCTTCCATGTGTTGCAAATAATATATAACATTGGTGTACCAATCACAACAGTCCATGTCACATAAGTCTGGTCTGAGGTCATCACTTATCACATTTATCTGATTGGCATCAAAATTAGATTTAGCCATGAGTTTAGCCAAACCTTGACCTCTTACCAACTTAGTTATCTGTATTTCAATATTGAATTCTTGGATCCTATTGATCCATTTACACCTTATGCATGATACTTCCTGTTGAGCAAATATATCTTTCACTACAATAGTAGGTACAAAGGCAATGACAGTAGCTCCTACTAGGTAGTACCTAAAAGCCTTTATAGCCTTTACTAAAGCATATGCCTATTTTTCATTTATCTCATATTTCAATTCAGCAGGCTGAAGTGACTTACTGAAAAAGGAAATGGGCTATTCATATCCTTCTTCATTTTTTTGCAACAAGACTGTAGCTACAGTGTGAAAGGATGCAAAAGAAAAAATATACATAGTCCTTGAATAATCTTGAGTTCTCAGTACTGGAGAATTTTTTATTGCAATTTTAATATCTTTGAATGCTTGTGAAGGCTCACCATTCCAATCTATAGCGGCTCCATTCTTGAGCATCTTTGAGATAGGTCTACTGATTTCAGAAAAATTGGTAACAAACCTTCTAAGAAAATTAACTTGGCCAAAGAAAGATTGAATTCCTTTTAAATTTTTTGGCTTGGGGACTTTATCAATAGCTGCTACTCTCTTAGGGTCTATTTTCACCCCATCCTTGGACACTATATGTCTTAGTAATTTGCCTTCTGTGACCCCAAATGTGCATTTCTTTGGGTTCAAGGATACTCCATATTCCAGAGCTTTGATAAAGATTTTTTCCAAATGTCTATAGTGATCCTCAACCTTCTTAGAATATTTTGTAAGATCATCCTGGTATACAAGCATAAATTTATCAATATAATCATGAAATGTGACATCCATGGCTCTTTGAAAAGTAGCTCCTGCATTAATCAGGCCAAATGGCATCTTTACATATACATATGTTCCCCATGGGGTTGTGAAGGTTGTCTTGAATTGTTCACTTTCCTTTACCAAAACTTGATTATATCCAGAGAAACCATCCATCATTGACATTAGCTCAAAACCAATCACTTGCTGCAACATGGCTAACATATTGGGCAATCCATAATTGTCCTTCAAAGATGCAATGTTTAGATTTCTGAAATCCATGCATAATCTTATATCTCCATTTTTCTTTCTAACAGGTACCAAATTTAAAAACCAGGTGGAATGCCTAATTGGTTTGATTATCCCCCCATCCCTTAGTTTCATCAACTCTTCTTGCATTTTGGGAGCTAGGGTAGGGTTTACTGGTCTTTGTTTCTATCTGAAAGGTTTTACATTATCTTTTAATGGTATGACATGCTGGAAAAAATCTTCCCTATAAGCCTTAAGGTCATCATATGACCATGCAAAAACATGTCTATACTTTCTAAGCAAGTCAATTAATGTTTTTTTTATTTTAGCATACAGATTTTGGCCAATATAAACCTTTTTGGTAGCTTCATCAGTACCCAGGTTTATCTCTTCTAATTCCTGAGGCTTAGGGTCCTTAACTTCTAGTTTTACTCTATCCTACTTATCAAAAATATTTTCCAAGACCACTAACCCCTAGGGACCTTATTGGTTTTCAATTGCATAATCTCCTAGCCAAAAATGGTTTCCTTACCATCTATGGTTTCAATCAGTTCAATGCAATCCATTTCCTAACCATGGTACTTATCTTCATTTAACAAAAAAATTGTAATGTCTTTGTCATCTTCAAAGACTTGACAATTTTCAATATTACTAGGTATGCAAGGCTTATTTTGTACCTCAATTTGAGATATTCTTGCGAATGATATCTCCTTAGGCTTGATTGCTACATTTGCTAACAAATCAGCCATCTTATTTTGAGTCCTATCTGTCCATTAGATACCAAATGCATCAAAAGATTCTATCTAATCCCAAACTGCATATCTATACTACTTTAATCTCCTATTCTTGGAAGCATAAGTTTCTTTTATCTAGGAGATAACTAACTCAGAATCCCCTATGACATGTAATTTCTTAATTCCATGATGTGTGGCAACTTTCAATCCTAGCAACAATGCCTCATATTCTGCAATATTATTTGTGCAAGAAAACTTCAAAGTGAATGAATATCTAAAAGTATTTTTCTCAAGGGAAACAAAAACTACACCTACCCCTACACCCTCTTTTGAACTTGCCCCATCAAAAAAAAATGTCCATAACACTGGTGAGTTAGTGCAACACTCAACTTCATGTTCAATGATATCAAGTAAATTTTCAACTTCTTGAATAACCAATTCATCTCTGAAAGCATTGACACCAGTATCTAAGAAACAAGTGGCATCTTTGTCAATTTCTTCCCCTAAAATGTGATTAACCCTTGGCTCTCTATTTACCCTAACAACTTTATCCCCAATGTGGAAAGTAGCATAGGTTAAGTCACACTATAGGCTTCCCCCCATGGCAGCACTCCATTTGTGAGAGAGCAACATTCCATTGTGTGGAGGTATATCCACTACAAGGACAGACATGGTTAACTCCACTTCAGGATATGCAGCTAATTTGAATGGTAAAGTATTTATGGTACCTAGGACTAGGACTTCCCTAACATCCATTCCTTTGCATCTGCCCTACTTAGTATCCACTTTCTATCCTAAGGGTTCCATTACTTTGAAAGCCATTATTGTGTTAGAAGCTTCTAAGTCTATCATACAATTTTTTAGGGTGTTCCCTTTTATGATCAGACTGAGGAAAAAAGGGTCAATATCTTTTATAAATGCCACTGAGGAATCATCTAAAAACATCTAGGGAATTTGGGATATAATACCACTTTCCTCTATTACTAATGGGGTTTTTTGAGCAATAGTTTCTCCAACAATAGTAATATTGTTTCTTATCCCTCCTAACCATGATAAAGCCTTGCTCTTATGTTCTTCAATTCTAAGAAGTTCAGAAAAAGGTACTTTTATAGTTATTTGGGACAACATAGATATCATAACAACATGTTCAACAATAGTGGGTTTTACAAGAGTACCTAGAGTTGAAGTCCTTTGAATAGCAGGCACCACTGTTTGCTTGATAGTATTGGGTTCTAATTTCTTTGGTTGCACAACTACTTTTGCTATTTGATTTATTTGAAACTGAACCTTCTTTTTTGGTTCCCACTTCTTTCCCTTGTTTTCGTTGATCTTAGGCACATCAACATTGACTTTCTTATTTTGATCATTCATCTTATGGGTGATATCTTTGATGAATACATTGGATGGCTTTCCTGCATCATTATTTACTATTCTATTTCTCAAATTGTGGTTACTATGGACCTGAGAAATCATTTCTGCTATGATTTTGTCGATCACTTCTTTGGAAGGCATTCTTAAGCTTGTGTGACCTACATCAAAGGATGTAACACATACCTTATCTGTAGCATAGCCTTCATCATTTGAAAGCACTTGCTGATGATGTAAATGATAAGCAATTCTCTGACTAGTAATATCATTTTCAGGTTCCTTAGAATTAGAATCTACAGAGTCATCACACATTCTCACCATATTGCAACTTATATCATCATGGCTTTTCTCTTCACTTCCTTCTTCAGACTATAGAACTTGATCTTGGGCAAATGATTGAGCAACAACACAATAATTAGTAGAATGGGGTGATTGACATACAATGCACCATGGTACATCATCATTCATATTTACAGTATTCCTTTCCAAGGGATCTGGGGTACCCTTGTCTTTCATATTTTGTGTCTGGTTGGGGATTGACTTACCATCCTTCCACTTGGTGGTGTAAGGGTAATTTTGCATTCTAGGTTGCCTATTGAAACTATTTTTATTCATAGGGGTTCTCTCATCAACATTTGGCTTATTGAAATTAGTGGGATTAATCTTCTTGAGCAATTCCAAAACCTGGCCTATAGTGGGTTCTTCTAGCTTCTTTCCTATAGGAGTTTTATCATCCTCCCTTTTATTATTGTTCTTAGGATTAAAAAGCTTCGGATCATCTCTCCTACCTAGTTTACCAGATGCCTTCCTATTATTCTATATATTTACTACTATTTTATAGGCATCCCTTAAAGTCTTGGGATCCTTATCCCTCAATTGATAAGCCATTTTTCTATCAAAAGCATTGAAATATGTTGTAAGACAGACATCTTCATTCAACCTCATGACTTGAAACAGTCTGTACATACCTTTCTAGAATCTTACATTGAAGTCAAATGTGGACTCATTTGAGTTTTTCTTGATGTTATTGAACTCATTCAACATGAATCCTACAGTAGTGTTGTCTCCATAGTGCTCCTTAAATAATTTCTCCAAGTCACTCCATGAGGTGATATTATCATCGAGAAACCTCCTAAACCAATCTCTTGCATCCTCAATTAGTGAATGCACAAACAATTTCATTACCATATCTTCGTGCTCAACTTCATAATCATTTAACATATCAATAAAAATTCTCAAATGTTCTTCACTAGTAACAACATTATTCCTAGAAAACTTAACCACTTTGTCTCTTAAATCAAATGATATGGGATGTGGAGCACCAGGAATACCAGCAAATGATATTCGTCTATACTTTTCCAAGTATACAAGTTTCTTAAAGAAACCAGGGAAATTTGAGGTACTAGCTATGTTAGCTTGGTTTAGAGGAGCAGCTTGGGATTGTTGAAGTGGGACAAATGGGACTTGGGTGCTAATAGTGGATGATGAGGTAGGAGCAGATTGGGATATTCTCTGAGTTGAGATTATTGGACCACTAACTGGTGTAGAAGTTGCAGGTGGGATTAGATTTTATGAATTGGATTTTTCTCCTAGTTTTTGCGGCTTGAGCTTCATTCTCAACCTTCTCAAGTTCTTTTGCAAGATCTTCCTTCTCTTTTCTAGCCTTCTTCAGATCTAGATCTAATTTTGACATGGAGGGTTGTATGGGTTTGCTTGGTAGAGCTTGATGTTCATTTATTTGGATTCCTATAGCTTTGTCTTTCCCTTTATCTGGAGCTTTTGCAGTGGGATCTACAAGATCCACTTGAACAGGTTTATAGGCTTGGACTTGAGCAATAACTGGTTCTTGCCTTTGATTTAGACATTTTTCTTGTTCTTGAACTTTAGCTCTCAGATTATCTACATCTCCAAATACATCAGTATGGAGAGTTGTGGTATTTTCTTCTAGCTTTTTATTCTGTTCCTTCAAGGTAGCCATCCTTCTTAGCAGGGCATCCCTTTCTATTATGGCATCCAAGGTGGCTTTCTCCTTTTCTTTTTCAAGATGAATGCATTTAGCTTCTTCCTCAACAATCCATTTCTTTAGGACTCCTATTTCAGAATGCACTTCTTTAGGATCTGCAGAAGTAGTCTCTGAATCAATAGGATCATCCAAGTCTATAAGATTGGGCTCCACGTATGGGGCTGGTCTAAGATTAAAAGGATCATCAAATGAACTCCTAAATCCTAGCCTATTATTCATATCTACTACGGGATCTGGCCTTGATGAAGCAATTCCTACTGTGGACACATCTTTGTCCTGAAAAACTCTCTCATCTGGTAATGGGGTACTGAAAATGCCTCCTAAGAGTCTTGTAGTTTTAGATTTAGAACTGAGTGAAGAGGACTCTCTCTGTAATACTGGTTGATACTGGGAATTGATAGATGCATTACCTCTAGGTTTCTAGGTGGGATTTGGATCTATCCTTTTCTTATTTTGGTTCTTCCTACCACCTTAGGGTAAATCAGCATACATTGGTACATCAAGATTGGCTCTCATGTAAGCTCTTGTGTTCTTTCTCTTGTTAGCCATATTCACCTTTTGTTAAAATAAGTACTAGCTTCAAAACCTTAACTGAGTCACCACCCTATTCTTGAGAAAATATACAATGACAATTATTGCTGACTCAAAGAAAACAACACACAAGTAGAAATAGAAATATCTGACACAGATAGACCAATCACTGAGATCATAAGACTGCAACTCTTGCTTGTTAGATAAGACACCTAGATAGGTTGGATACGTCAGTGTGTAGCTGTGGTACTTGGGCTATACCGTCTTTAATTTCTCAAGGTTTGTCACTAAAATATTCCCTTATAACCACAAGAAAATCTTAGATAACCTGACACACACGAACACAGGGGAACCAAAGAAACTACAGTACTTTTCATAGATGTGTTGGACAATTCCCCAGTGCAGTCGCCATTTTGTTGGTGTTTTAAAACCACTAAGCAATAAAATTCTTAATACCAAGATGACAATACTCACACAATCTAAAGACTAGCCAATTCTTATTAACAATTGCATGTGCAAAGCATTTGGGCCCAACTTCAACAAAACCAAGAGTGGTTTTCTACTCTTTTGGCTCTACAAAACCAGGGTGGGTATACCCAGGGATGATTCAAGACTGGGAAAACTGTATGAGGAATATTTTTAGTTTCATTATGATTCTCATCTCAAATCCTCAAATACATACACAATTCTTGATAACTTGGTAAACACATCCCATATAATAGATATGGCCAAAAAATCTTCTACTTGTTTGCATGGAATATTTTAGCTTCAGTTAGCCACTATTGCTAAGAACACCTGCAGATCTATAGAAGATTTTTTGGCCATATTTGTTATATGGGATGTTTTTATCAATTTATCAAGAATTTTTTATGTATTTGAGGATTTGAGATGAGAATCAAAATGAAACTAAAAATAATCCTCATATAGTTTTCCCAATCTTGAATCATCCTTGGGTATACCTTCCCTAGTTTAGCAGAGCCAGAAGAGGGGCCCAAATGCTTTGCACATGCAATTTTTAATAAGAATTGGCTAGTCTTTATATTGTGTGAGTACTATCATCTTGGTATTAAGCATTTTGTTGCTTATTAGTTTTAAAACACCAACACACTCAAATGTCAAAACCATTCTGAGACTAACAAAAGTATGCTAGGAAGTTCTCTTTCATGCAATGTAAACAAGGGATAAAAAAATCATAGATCTAAAATACCCACAAATAGCCAAATAGAGATATGAAAGTAAATTTATGTTAAGAGGGAAAATGATAGATGAAGTACTTATCTAGAAACATGTAGTGGAAAATGTAATTTTCCTCTAAAATTTATAGGTTTGAATTATTTCTAAACTTTTGACTGTGAAGCTCAGAATAAAATGTCGAAAGGAACAAAACCCAAAAATTGCCCTAGAATATGAGACCAAAGGATTGGGTCAACTTTCAAAGATGTCCAACCAAGTTGATGTAGTCTATGACTCAGAAAATGATGACTCCAAAAAGATTGTGAATTATAGGTTCTAGATATGTGATCCTTTTTCCTCTCAACCTATGAATCCATATCAATTTTGTGTGCATAGGTAGTTATAAATGGGGTTTCTTTAATCAACCCCCTATTTTGGTGATTTTCACCTCCAAAAATAACCATTAGGAAAAATATTGTGTCTGTCTATATGTGTGCTATCCTAGATTTGTAGATCTAAGAATCTACTCTATGAGTGAAACCCTAGCATGTAAGTATGCATGTATACAAATATATGTAAATGTATGAAGGTGTAAATAATTAGATCTAAATAATGATGTAGAAATCATTATAAGTCCCCAAGGCTAAAGTACTCTAACCATCTTCAAGATCTATTTGCAACTCCATGATTGATATATTCTCTTTGAATGCTTGAATGAAGAATAATAGCCTCACTTAGAAATGAATAAAAAGAAAATAGCCTTTGTTTCCACTTTGAAATTGCTAAAAGTTAGATTGGGGTATCCATGATTGATTTCTCCTTGCTCCTGAAGTCTTCTTGTTATCATGTTATGTGAAAATGAGGCATTGGATGCCTTTTTTTAGGCCCAACTACACAATTAGGATTTTAATGGAAGTGTTAAAAAGCTACAAGCCCAAAATCATTAGAAGAACTAGGAAAAGGTGGACCTTGGCCAACCTTGTCTAGACTAGGATGATTTGGGTAAACCTAGTCTGGACCACATCTACCTAGTTTATAAGGTTGACATTTAGGGTCTTCATGTCTAGACTCCAAACTAGTAGAGGTTTAGTGATAAAATGTGTGTCCCAAACTATCACCCAAAGATCTAATCTAGGATTTTGGGTCTTAGGAAGAGATGATACTCATTGATTAGGTGATGATTCAATGATTGAGGAAAATTAAGGAGGATTTGTTCGCTCCTCCCTCTGTTTCATCTCAAAGAAAGAATAGAAAATATGAGATGTGTGTGCTAAAGATATGAACACAAAAAATAAAAAAAACTAAAGAGGATCTAAAAGGTCTTAGATCAAAGTGCATTTAATTTAAGATGGTACATGTAGTATTGATGTATTTATATATACTGTGGTTGTATTAATGATAGATAATGTATTTTTATACAAGGATTTGAGTAAGCACAAAAATGTAGATTGAGTAAGTTTTGTTCCATTTATATTTTACTTTATATGGTGAAGATGTAGTCATGTTACAACCATTAAGCTATAATAATGATGATACACTTGAAAAATTGCAAATATGAATTGATTGATTTGATATATTTTTTCAAAAGGCCAAGCATATTATTTTAAAGGTTCTCTAATGTATTTTCATAAAGTATATTTTAATTGAAAATTCCTATGGTCATCTATGTAACCATTTTGCCTATTACTCCCTATTGTCCAAAGGTCAATAAGAATGGTCAAAGTCATCAAATAACATGGAGAAAACATTAAAATGATGTTTTTTTAGTTTATCTAATTAATATTTGTCATGTTTACAAAGTTAAAAGTGTTATATACATAATAGTGTAAGAAATAAAAAATATTTTAAAAACTTGTCAATTGATCTTAAAGTGTTCATCATGGCATCCATTTGTCAACTACATTATATTCAGATGGGTAGGTGAACCCTAGTGACAACCTTGTTTTAGCCACAAAGAACCTACAACATTCATGACTATCATGAACCAAATTGTCCCCAAAGTGCCCTAAAAAACATTGAGTTGTACACTTTAAAGGCTTATAACTAGGATCTCATGAGAGGTATTAACATACTATTAGATGGTACATGATGGTGTTGTCATGGTCTACAATAACCTCTCTTAGTTTTAGAATATTAAAATTTATTCAAGTTTCACATAGTATTCATTCTTGATGCCAAAAGTTGTAGTGTTCCTAAATTAATTTGTGCAAAAATGTGTATCTTTCCAACCATTCATCATGGCATCAATCCATTGGTGTTGTTATATTTAGATGGGCAAGTGAACCTTAGTGACACCCTTGTTTTGACCATGGAGTTACTATGATACAAGAACAAGGTGTATGGGAGGAATAAGAGTGGAATAAACTCAACTTAAATATACCAAAACTTCCCTACCCATAGTTATAAATAGAAGCCATACACAAAAATATGATAACCACATAGAATATAAAGCCATATGTAGTGTATTCATAGGTGTACTAATTTAACTTCACATTCAAAACAACAACATGCCCACTTGTGAGGTCTTCTTGGTTAGACCTTATCTAAAATTAAGAATTAAAATTTGAAGTTGAATATTGCATCTTATATCTTTGAATTCTCTAAGAATGCTACTTCCCTACATCTAAACAAGCTTCTTTTATAGTTAGCTAAGTGACAAGTTAGCTAGTCAAGTATTTAATTACAATATAGGTCCAAACTTGGAAGACTAAAATTAAATCCAAGATAAGGAAAAAATTAAGTCACACGGCCATATACATAGGTCCATGTGTGTGTTAAGATTCAACTCCTTGATATAAAAGATGT
Organism: Cupressus sempervirens; assembly: GCA_028749045.1. NCBI lineage: Eukaryota > Viridiplantae > Streptophyta > Pinopsida > Cupressales > Cupressaceae > Cupressus > Cupressus sempervirens. The sequence continues at coordinate 175,742,212 of CM053784.1, read as the reverse complement.
TATGTAAGTGTAGGAAACCACACCAATGAAAATAACATGCCTCTGAAGATTAAAATTGTAGGAAAATAAGGACTGCAAATAATGTCATAGGGTTGACATTACAATCATGTTTGTTATTAGTGACATATGCCTATTTAGATTGTAAGTATCCACTGATTACATTGTATAGTTAACAATGTTAGCCAAACATTTTTTGTATATACTGAGTTCTATAGTTGCTAACGAGTCCAAGGGATAGTATTCAGTTTGTGTCGAGCAATTACTACCAAGGTTTTGATCAGTAGTATAAATTAAGCATCTTAGTGTATGTCAAGTTTATCAATGTAAACCAAGTTTATATGTATATCGAGTGCATGATGATGTCAAGCATTGATAGTGGATGTCAAATATTAAAACCTCACCAAGCCTATCTTTAGAACCCAAGTTCTAGTAGTTGGCTGACTTTGTGGTTTTTCTATAAACTTGTATTGTGGCTAGCATTATAATTTGTAAATTGGATTGGTATATATCTAACATATTGTATCACATCGAATGTATGATATGGAAGTAATGTAATAAGTACAAAAGAGTAGAAGAATGAATTACAAAGGCTACAACATTATAAGGAGTGACACAAATTTATCTATCACAACAAGGTGATTACTATACTCAAAGGAATCTTATTCAACAAACCAAGTTGTAGATTAGAGATTAGCAAGTATTTCATCCTAACAGGTGGTTCAATCAAATCCTTTCACAAGGTAGACTTAATAGTCTTATGTAAATCTCTTTACTAAGTGCATACTTCATTGTATGTTTGTAAATCCTTTTGTAAGGTGGACCTAGCATTCCTTATTATTCCTAATAGGGTAGATCATCAAAAGTGATCATTGTAAGCCTTAACATGCCAACTTAATACTGTAGTACTACAGCTTGTGGGTATCATCCCACCCCAGTTTTACTTTCTATTTGGAAGGTTTCTAGGTCACCAAATTATGTGTCAAAAGTGTTATGAATATTTAATGTTATCAGTTTCTCATGCATGCAATTAGATTAGAATACTCATAAAGGATTAATTTCTAATTAAGAATTAAATTTTATTGGTAACTGATTCACCCCTCCCCTCTTAGTAACTTAGCCTATCATAATATTTCCAACAATTGAAATTAGAGCTTTGTGGTTCTCAGGATAGAAGTTTAACAACTTTAGCAAAGATCAATGCTATGGAGGTATTTAGACTTGACAAGGCTATTGACAATGAGAAGCTAGATTTGGAATTGGCTATTGGACAACTCAAGAAAGTAAAAGAGAAACTCTCTCAATCCCTAAAAAGAAGAAAAGATCTTGCAATCCAGATGAATGACCAACTCTACATTGAAGAAAGAATTGAAGATATCCATTCAAGCAATTTAGATGATGCTAAGGAAGAAATCAAAGAACTATTTGAAAAAAATAGTACTCTTCAAGAAGTAAGAAAAATAAGAAGAGAGTAGGAAATTTAGTTAGTAAGATTGTCTCAAGTCATGGAAGAGAAAAGAAAGACAAAAGAAGAGATATAAGGAAAGAATAATGAAATTTTGTACCTATCCCTTCAGTAGACAGATGTCATTGTTAGCTCACAAATCCAAATGAAGAAATCATGAATATAACATCAAAGAAGGAAATATTGTAGAATGATCTAAACACTAAGAGGCAAACCAATGAGAGGATGATGAAATCTCAAGCGGACATGAATCAATTGAATGAGCAAGCCATTACAAATAAAAGGGAAAAGTAGGAATTAGATATATAGAAGAAGGTGAATCATCCAAGCAAGGAGCTTAAAGAATCAAAGACCTACTTGCAATCACTATGGTAATATAGGCCATACATTAAACAAATGTTGGAGCAATGGGAAAGTTAAATTTAATGGAAAGTGCTACAATTTCAATCAGCATGGTAATAGGGAAAAAAAATGCAAAGAGAAACCTAAGTTTGAAGAAAAATGTCATAAATGTAAGAAGCATGGGCACAAATACTTAGAATGCAAAACTAAGATATTGAACCCAAAAAAATAGATTATGAAAGCTATAGTTGGTTGGGATTATAAAACTTGGTACAGATGTCACTACTATGGAGAATTTGGACGCATTGGAATGAATTTTGTGAAACATCACATGAGGACAAGAGACAATACCAAAAGTTATTTCATTTGTACAGAAATTGGTCATCCTGCCAAGAATTATATGAATATTGGAAGAATTGAAGATGAAAAGAAGGAAAAAGCTGATAACATTAGAAAATAGATGAGACAACAATGGGTTCCAAAATCTTTTGAGAATACAAGTTCAAGCAATGATGATAATGTCACTCAAGAATTGGGTGACTCCACCATTTCCACTTGATATCTCATAGGAGAACTGGAATTAGGATTTTGAAGATATCTCACATTAGTTCCATGTAGTAGAATGAAAGATTCAAATCATAATTCAAGATACAAAGGGATCACAAAGTAAAATATGAAAATAATTACTAAGTATAGTTAAGTTGTAGAACTTACCGAGTGAGGTCAAGTTGTAAGATCCTACTAAGAAAGGTTACAAGCTGCTATATTTGTTGTGTGGTTATCGAGTCATGGAAGAATCTATTGAGAATTTAATGCAAGTGAAGTGGATGATATCTATCATTTGAGTGAATAGTCATACTAGGCATTTATGCAAAAAATTGATGAAAAAGGGAGAAATCCAAGTCATTTCCCACTACAAATTTTTGAGAGCTATTTGTCCAAGGTGATCCTTAGAACATTCAAGCAATTTGAGAAATTTTTTATTAAATATTTTTGTATTCTCTAATACCCTACCTAGTGAAGATGGACAATCTAAGAAAGGTTTAGTCATATTAGTTTGAGGTGTGGAGTGGAAGGCTCTAGATTTTAAGTTGAGTCTTTCCATTGCAAAAACCCTAGATCTGAGCGGAGCATAATTGCAAATTCCACCAAAGGTATTATTGATCAATGATATCTATTTTCATTTTAAATGTGCTATTCAAGATTTTGGAACATTGGAGATGTATGAATCATTGAAGGATTTATGCATGAATAGTGTGTTGAAAATAGATCATCAACATCTCAAAACTAAAGGTTTAACTCACATTCTAAATATGCCATGAGATTTTCAAATAAAATGAATAAGATATTTCTTAGTCATGTGCACAATGGTTAGTTATGGTTGGAACAACCTATTTTGATAACCAAGAAGATATGTAATGCCCTGCCAAGGGACCCAAAAGAAATGACCTAAAGTTTTACTAAGTTTGCCAACATTTTTTTCTTGAAGTAAGAAAGAATAAAATGCACATCAAAAACATAGTAGCGGAAGTAATAACATACAATCAACTATAACATACATAACAAGTTACATTTCTTAAGGATCCCATGACATTGAATCACATTTAAATTTAATTAATACCAAGTCTAACAACTACCACATCCACATGAAAGAATAATAGAAAGTCCAGAGTCCATAATATACATTTCTTTCAAATGCCTCTCAGTAAATGAAATACAAAAGGCTCAATCATCCACTATAAATGTCATAGGGTATGAAAGGCTCAAAAGAATATACATGTGTAGAAATAAAGATACATCCTCCTCCTTGAATCTATGATACAAGTACATTAAAATAAATGAACCAATAACATACATGATACATCGCTCCATCATAAAAGGTATATACATCCAACGTAAAACACAACTAAGTGTGTGGTTCCTCACAACTATCAATAGCATCATTAGACCATCATGGGCCCTAGCCATCACCTACGTGTAACATCCCAAGCTACCAATAAGATCATCAATACTATAGTAATAGGGATGTCACTACTAGAACATGCTACAAAAAATCTAACATGCTCCTCATCAATATAAAGAAATGCATCAATAAATAACATCATCTAAACATGATAAAAAGCATCCCAAGAATCTCTAGCCATGGTGACTATGGATGGATCTCAATGGTAAGAGTGAAAAAGCACTACCACCCAACCATGTGGAACCTAAATGGTCCACTCCCACCGTACTGAATAGATAGTCTCAAGTCCCAAACAAGATATCAAATCACATATCAAAATACTCTCTAAGTTCAGGAAATTCTAAAAGTATACTAACTCAAAGGTTCTAAGATAGGTCAACATCTAATTCCCAGAGGCACATAAGACATGTAGGAAACCTACTATATAAGCGAGCAAGTGTCATTGTACGAATCATGCTAGGAGTTACCCTGGTAGTTAGCTTAGGACTCTAGAGTTCCTTGTGATCCCTATACGGCCAATAGTACCCTCTTGTATTGACAAGACATACTACAAAATGCAAGTTGGCAACCAAGTTTTTTATCTACTCCCATCTTAGTCTATACTAGCACTCAAGGCATAGGCGAGAAAATAAAATTATCTTATTAGGTTCATTTTAATCCCCATTTAGTGTAATGTTTTCACTTATTAAAATAACTTACAATGGGTTATTCCCAAAGCCATTTAAGGCCCCCATCCCCCACTACAAGCTAGTTCTCGACACTACATATAGATAACCTACCCTAGGCTCAATAAAAGAACATATCAATAATCATATAAAAATCACCTTAGCCCTATACAAGCGACTGAAAAGCATCCAAAGATAATCCACAATAATCATAGTAGTTCTCCATGAGCAACTAGAAAGCACCAAAAGATCATCATAATAATCACAATAGTTCTCTACGAGCAATTGAAAAGCATCAAATGATAAGTCACAATATCCATCAGTTCTCAATGAGCAACTAGAAAGTATCCCAAAATAATATTGATCGAAGAATCCAAAATGGTCAAGTCAAACATGTCACAACATGACATCATCAAGACCAAATCATTCAAAACACCTCAGTCCTCTCAAAGAAACTAGAAAGCAAATCAAATATAACTAATCAAGGACTCAAAAATGTTTAAGTCAAGTATCTCATAAACATACACCTCAACTTCACACAAGAAGACTAGAAAGCAATAACAAATAGTAAATACATCCAATCATAAAGCATACTAATTACATTATCATGGTTGGGTTTTAAAAAGATCAAGACCAAAACATCCTAATATCACAATCGCACAAACCCCCTGGTAACAACCTAAACTGGTCAACATCTAATCAACCCCCAAAACCCCAAAACATAAACAATACGTAGAAAACATCATAATCTCATAGTTGGGTTTGTTTTGAAAACGCATAATTAAGTTATATATGAGTTTTCAAGTTTTTCATTCAATGTAAGTTTCAAGTAAATATTCTCATAGTTCACCCTTACAATTAACCCATTCTTGTTTTTGAAATAATTCACAAAGTTACCCCTATTTAATATAGGTCAATTTTCTAAAATGATCTAAAGGAAAGTTATTTATTTAACTTATTAAGATAAAGAAGTAATTCCAATCTAAACAATATTATTAAAAATAACATTAAATAAATCTACAATTTTTATTTAACTATATTCATCATTAATTAAACTAATTTTTAATTAAATTAATTAATGATTATCAAACTAATTACTTATATTGATATCAAACTATATTCATTAATTGTTAATTAACTTAATAATATTAATATCATACCTTAAAAATAATAATAATTTATATTTATATTAAACTCTTAATGAAATTATATTTAAACTAAACTAAATTTTAATTAAATTAATTTTTTTAATAAACTAAATTTAAATTATATTAAATATATTATTAAAAAAATACTTTAACAATCATTACATGTGATTTAAATCGTAGCTGCCCACAGTAGCTCTGCTACTGTGGCAGCTCTAGTGTCCACGGTAGCAGGTTTGTCATGGTAATCTAATAGAGAAAATATTATTAACCATTCAAATTTTCAATCTAGGATTTACAAATGAAATAGAATAGCAAAACATTCAAAATGAAGGGTGGCAAGATTCATGTAACAAAATTGGAGAAAATAAATTTCTACCAACACGAAGTAGATAGAATATATTGAATTACATAAATTTTTTCGTGATCAAAACATGAGACCCTACTTGAGCCCGATGCTAATACGCAACCGTCTAGAAATTGTGAGAGAATTCACTCCCATCCAAAAACTTCTCTCTGAAACTTTCCCCAAAAATTCCCTTCCAAAATTCACTTCCCAAAAATTTGCTTCCAAATTCGTCTCCCTTAAAATTAACCTTCAATTGGTGATAAGGAGTTATCTCAAATTAGGGCACTAATTGTGTGTTCACCCGAGAGGACTCCTTGCTCACAAGACTCAAACTCTATATTAACTTTTATTAATCTTTCTTTTATCTTTTCATGCATCTTAAATGAATTAATTACATAACTTTATTTAATTTATTATTAAATTCTCATGCACGCATTATGCAACTCTTATTAAATTCACTGGTTTTTATCTTTTTATTAATTTCTTCTATTTTAATATCATGCATATATCATGCAAACTTAACACTTTTATTAAATTAATTTCTCTTCACTTTTAAATTTATTTTTGAAACTTAATCAATAAAAGATTTATTAACTTAAATAATAATATTATTTAGCATTTATTTACAAATGAACTCTAAATATATTATTTTTTAATTTAATAAATATTATCATGTTCTAAATTTTTCCTTATGATTTTTATCTTCAAATTTAATTATTTTTATTTAATTAATTTCTCAATTAATTAAATATAATTAGATATTAAAATATCATAATAATTTCCATTAAATTAAATCATTAATTTAATCTTTTAATTAGACTTAATTAATAGAAAATTCACCAAAAACTCATAAAACAACATATGAAAACCCATCAAAGAAAAACACATACAAAATCAAACTAAAAGGTTATAATCATGAATTAACATCATTCAACGCATTCAAAGGGTACTCAACTCAGATACTTGTCCTAATTTTCAATTAGGACAAATGGTTTAAAGGGTTGGGATTTGGACTTAAGAATTTATCTACTCTCTCTTACCATTGAGATAATGTGATAAGGTACACTCATCTTAGCAATTCAGGGAAATCGATACCCAGTACCTGCAACTTGCATAAAATCGACACATGTACAAACACAATATATACTAAGATAAACATGTAATGGTAGGAAGTGGTTCATTGTGTAGAACTCAACTAGCAAGTGACTACAACTCCCTTCCTTAACCACATCAGAAATGCCATACATAAAGAAAACAAACACACACACCATACACATGCAAGTATGGGGTAAGTATCCATAAGAAAAAGAATATGAAAATCCATCTAACTAATCATCATCAATACTAAAAGAACTATAATAATCATCATGCATACATGAAATATAGAGTACCAAGTAATCTCATCATATAATCAACTGAATTTGAAACAATATCTGATAATCTGAAAGTAATGCTACTACACATCAAGCATAAACTAGCCTAAAAGAGTTTGGCATTGATAATAGAAATGCGAGCTAGGGGCAGACACTAGAGATCTATAGGATCACTGGTCTTCCTATGTTGACAAAGGTGAAAATAACCAAAACCTTAAGTTGGGTCAAACTAGAAAAGAAAACCCTTGCTACGTGGGATGGAAGGGGAATGAAGATCAATTGTATCATAGACATGGAACTCAAGTTTAGGATACATTTCATCACTCACAAGATTTACAGCTCAAGTAGACTAAATAGTGTGTCATTTGGAGTAGTGGATTTAGCATACAAAGTGGTCAAGAATAAGTTATCACTTGACCTTGCTGAGTTGATGTTGAACTAGTGTTCAATAAGAACATGGAGAGTATAAGAACTTCCAAGAACAATCCTTGTAAGTTTGGTTCACTTTTGAGTTTCCTAGTTTTATATGTACAATTTTTTTTCCCATCTAAAGGTATAGTAATATGGAGGAAGGATGTACTTGTTCTTTATCAAATCAATGAGTATATAATTGAAATGGGAGAGAACTATGTAAGTATAATGGAAAACTACATTGATGCATTCAAAGAAAAGATGAATAACAGATTTAGGATTCTCAAGAAACTAGTTGATGATTACAAAGATGATGTTTGTTTCATGATTGATAGTGACAACGTATATATTCAGGCAGTTAGACCAAGGACAGTATGAGTAAAACCTCTTGGTTATGATGTAAATATAGATGAAACCAAGGACATTATTGAGGCATTGATTAATGAGCATATTGATCCTAAAGCTACATATTTTGGCACTCATGATGAGGCAAAGGCTAGAATTGAACTTGAAATAAAACTCCCTTAGGCAATCAACAAAAGGAAGAAGAGAATTACAAAATTGAAAACTAGTTCCACTCTTATTTTCACTAAAGGTAATAATTAGGATGAAGAAGCAAAAGATGAAGAGAAATCAGAGGATGAATAACCATTGAGGAAGAAAGGTAAGGTAATTATTACCAAGTTTGCAAAGGAATCTACTATTTTGTTTACAAGAAGATCATCTAGGAAGAGAGTGGATAAAGAAGGAGGAGATATAATCCTCAAGAGGCCTTCACCTAGTTTTGAGGAAAGGATGAAAGATTTAGAATCAAGATCTAGCATAACAAATTTCAAGGTACTGAAGTATGATACTAGGACTATAGAGGACTTGATGATATCTAAAATGGGCAAATGGAAGTATTCTCCAGACCAGCTTGCTCAGCAGATTCCTAATATTCTAATGGAGAAGATCAAACCAAGATGGGAGAATGCCATGAAAACTACAATAGACATATATGGGAAGAAACCAAGGAAACTCATGCCAAGTTTGGATGACAAGGAGTTAAAGGAATATCTATAGAAAAAAGAAAAAAAGATTACTTTGAGATTCAACACTTGTCTTGTACTATTGAAAGACATTGAACATGTAGTGAAGAATGCTACAAACACCTGGAAGAACATTTATCTTCTTCACAAGTAGAGTGATTTTTTGGTTAGTGTTAGTCAAAAAGATGAAGATGATGATGAACAAGAAAAAGAAGAGAAAATTGATAATGAAGAAGTTACACATTTTGACAATATAGATGATGAGGAAGAAGAATGGGAACATGAAATTATTGAGGAAGATTTACCAAATTCTCAAGATACTAAGAAGATTGGCCCAAAGAAATTTTTTGCAATAGTCATACCCTTACTTCCTCATTCTCCAAGAAAAACATTAAAAACATCAAGCCTGAAGAAATCTTTAGTAGGATTGATTGTGAATAAAATTGAAAGCACAAGTACTCAATAAATCTTTTTACCTATCCAACTCAACACCACATTGACTAAAGTGACAAGAACTTCATCTACCAAGTAGCCAACACTTCCCTCTACATTAGTTTTGGTAAATCTAGTTATTTCTACTATAGATATTTCAGCAATAAGTGTAGTACCTACATCTAGTCCCACTATTTCTATAATTTTTTTCATTCTTGGCATGCAATTAATAAGTACAAATATAGTTGAGACCAATTCCCAATCGAGTAAAAAATTTTTGGGTGAAGAAAAAGAGAAGGAAGAAGACATAGATCTTGATGAGGAGATTGTAATTCCAAATTGGGACATCTCAAATCTCAATCATGATTAGATGCATGTTTTTGGAGAAATTCTTTAGAAGAAAGCCAAGTAGTAGAGGCTTAGAGAAGAAAGGAACAAGGAATTCAAAATAATAGAAGATGCAAAGAATATCCTTACAGAGGCCTTAAATACAGAGGTTGATACTTCTCAACAAATTTTGAACCAGTTTGTAGAGGTAGTCCAAAAATTCAATGATGATTTGAATGGGCAAGAGAAATTGTTGCAGAGAGCTGAGAAGAAGTTTGAGATAAAGTTTTGGAACTTATTACTCAACAAATTGCTATCCATCAAGTATAATTATCTATTATTCTAGATTCATTGGAGACCTCTTGCAATAGTGTGTCTTCACTATTTGGTAAACTCTATGATATCTCAAATTTCACTAAGGAGATAAGAGATAAACTATCAAATATTGATGAAGACCTAAAGGAAAGTGAACAACAATTGCAACTTGACTTGAACTACAACTCTGCCCATTACAACAAGATCAGATTCCTAACTACTATGTAGGTAGAATTATTGAGAAAAGAGGCAAGAATAAGAGCTACATTGATAGATATATAGGGAATGATTCTCCCAAACATGGATGCATTGTAGAAACACATTGCACAAGCTAAAATGCTCATCCATGAAAACAACTTCTCCATTGCAAACCATATGATAGAATTGTTAGCAGAAGTGGAAATTTCATTGCGCACATGCAAGGTGTTGCAAGAGAATTGGGACAAGATATTGGCATTAATTTTGAAGGTTCATTCAAATTTATTTTCACATCTTTTGCATTAATGTCAAAAAGGGGAAAAGATGTATATTGTAGAGAAAATATATATTGTGTAAAGAGGAGAAGATGTACAACAAAGAGGACAAAATGTATATATCAGATGTGTAAAGATGTATAGTATACTATATATTATGTATGGGGGAGAATTATAATATTATTCATGTACAAATACTTAGAGGTACATCTCTTACGAAAACCAATTTTGAAAAATCTAAAAAATAGTATACTCTACTGAGTTAGAGACATAAGGTGATGGACAAAAGATGTTCTTGAAAATTTTTAATTTAGTTTTGACTGATAAATGTTTTTGTCACTAATGCCAAAGGGGAAGATTGTTGACATTATAGTCATGTTTTTTATTAGTAACATACACTTATTTAGATTGTAAGTATCTACCAAACACTTTGTATAGTTAACAATGTTAACCAATCATTTCACTATCTACCAAGTTCTACAATTACTACTGAGTCCAAGGGATAGTATTTTGATTGCACCAAGCAGTAACTACCAAGGTGTTGATCAGTAGTATAAACTAAGCATTTAAGTGTATACAAAGTTTATTAGTGCAAATTGAGTTATGCAGTGCTTACCAAGTTTACAGTTGATGTGATATGAGTCTAGTGTTAACCAAGCCGCTCAATGTCAACCAAATGAATCACTTTATATTGAGCTTGTAGTGATAGCATTGATCAAGCTATGTAGTATGAATCGAGTGATTCATTTTATATGCCAAGTTTTACAGTATTTGCAAAGTCACCAGTGTAGACCAAGTTCAAGACTACTTGGAAGTGATTAGTATGGACCAAGCTTCTATGTCTACCAAGTACATGATGATGCCAAGAATTGATAGTGGATGCCAAGTATTAGAACCTCATCAAGCCAGTCTTCAAAACCTGAGTTCCTATAGTTGAACTAACTTTGTGTCTTTTGTGTAAAATTTAATTGTGGCTGACTTTGTAATTTGTAAATTAGATTTGTATATATGTAACATAGTGTATCATATCCAATGTATGATATGGAAGTAATGTAAGAAGCATAAAATAGTAGAAGAGTGAATTATAAAGGCTATAATAGTATAAGGATCAGAAAAGATTTATCTATCATAGCAAGGTGATTACTATACTCAAAGAAATCTCATTTAGCAAACCAAGTTGTAGATTAGAGATTAGCTACTACTTCATCCTAATAGATGGATTAGACAAATCCTTTCACAAGGTAGACTTAATAGTCTTATGTGAATCTCTTTACTAAGTGCATACTTCATTGTATGTTTGTAAATCCTTTTACAAGGTGGACCTAGTAGTCATTATTGCTCCTAACATGGAAGATCATTAGAAGTGATCATTATAAGCCTTAATAGGAAAACTTTATACTATAGTACTAAAGCTTGTGGGTATCATCCCACCCTAGTTTTACTTTTTATTTGGAAGGTTTCTAGGTCAAAAAATTGTGTGTGAAAGTGTTATGAATGCTTTAATGTTTTTAGTTTCTCATGCATGCAATTAGATTAGAATACTCAAAGGATTAATTGCTAATTATTGATTAAGTTTTGTTGGTTACTGATTCACCCTTCCCGTCTCAATAACGTAGCCTATCATAATATTTCCAACACATAGAACTCAAGAAATATGAAAAATTAGAGTCTTTTCGCTTAGGATAAGGATCTAGGATAAGTCATCAACATGATATTAGCTAAACACAAAGAGAGGCCAAAAGAAAAAATGGATACTTCACTAATAGTAGACTAGTACAACAACAAAAAAAAAAATTTGGTTGGTGCAAGATTTCTCAAAGACCCAAGATGCTTCTAAATCAAATACCTAGGTTTAATAAAGAATTGATTTCCACATTAGGCATTTGTAATATTCTCACCCGAGTCATAAGGATCCAACTCAGCTTGTGTAATCCATGAACTGTCTTCAACTAGTTTGTCTTTCTAGTAAACTAGGTATTCCATGTACTCCTTTCTTTTAAGAATTTTACTTACTATTCTATTCAAAATAATTTTAATGCTATATGTCTTCTTCTTAGGACAATCCAAGTTATTTTTCAATTTTTCATCTAATTCAAAATACTCGAAGATATCTACAATGTTGAATATAGGTGAAATATACATCTCTTCTAGTAATCCAACTTCAAAACAATTTCTACTATCAAACTTCCTTAGAATCTTCTATAATGCCCCCCAAAAATAACCATTAAACTTATTATATCTATCTAAAATAATAGTCTTAGGTAAACCATGCAATATTATCACTTCCTTAAAGAATAATTCAACCATATGTACTACATCAGATGTCTTTGTACAAGGTATGAAAAGAGCCATTTTTGAAAAAATTTAATCTACTACCAAAATAGAATCATTAAAACTCTCTAAATTCTAGGAAAACCAAGAACAAAATCTATACTAATATCTTTTGACAACTTATCAAGTACATATAATGGTGAATACAATCCCAAGTTTTGAGTAGTTCCTTTTTTTTGAAAAATTATGCAACTTCTAACCATCTTCTATACATCCTTATAAATTTGTGGCCAAAAGTATTTACCTGAAATAAATCTCATTATCTTATCAATCCCAAAATGTCTAGCAAGTCTACCACTATGCTTCTCCTTCATGATGTTCTATCTCATAGATCCTTAAGGTATATAGAATTGCATTCCCTTAAACAACTTGTCTTCCTGAATGAAATCATTAATCCACTTATCACACATCACCTAATCTTGAAAAGCTTTTCAATGTTCTGTAAACTATGATCAATTTCATACAAATACCCGAAATCATTAAAACCAAGTACTCAATTCATATTTTAGTTAGATTATTCCTTCTTCTTCTTCTCAAAGCATCAACAAGCTTGTTTGAATTCCCACTCTTATGTTTCAATAAAAAATAAGATGTAGAGCCTCTTGTGATTGTAGTCTATACCATGTATATTTTATTTGAGAAATACTTGATACTCTTATTTTATATACCTTGTGATTACCTGAGGGTAGGATGTTATACTTTGATTTAGTATCATAGATGCTTTACTACTATGTTGTTTAGTTTATCATGTTTGCATGTTGATGCCATTTTGAGATGATAATAGATCTATGATGATATCTAATTATGTGGTACTTTGACATACTTTCTGATTATGTTATGTGATGGATTTTATGCTATAGTTATTTACTTCATGTCAGGAAACTTGCAACAAAGAATATAACTATTTCCACATAACTCATAATAGATATGAACTAAATATGAAATTGAAATCCACATGCAAAAGAATAGACAACATACCCACAAAAATGTGACACAATATATATCCTGGGAAACCCTTTTTGAGGGAAAAATTAGCCTCCAAAAGCATCCATCACCATATATTATTCAAAAAAAATACCATTGCAATACAACCATGGAAGCCTTCAAAGCCATAGCCACTATCGAGAAATTCATGTAAACAAGCATGAATCCACACATCCCATGCCATGCTTCCAAACTTCACAAATGTTCTCTTGGCTAACCTATCAAGCCTTGTCCTGCTCGACTCTTGCCTTTTTTATTCTCCTTGTCATAGCACCAACTACCCTTGTGGATGCTTATATAGTAGCAAGTCCCACAAAATCACCAAGTGGTATTACATAAAACATGTGCTAAAACTATGTGCTACCTAACCCACTAACCCCACATTTAATATTGGAAATTTAATTCTTTTCTCCAATATTAAATAATTACATAAAATATTATCACAATATTGTAATACAACTCATCAAGTATATCCCATGGAAATCTTTATATGTTGCACATCCATCTAGGTACAACATTACATAACAAAATAAAATAATAAAATTTAAGTAACATTATGCAATGTGTGCAACACCCATTATCTCAACAATCTCTCGCTTGTTGTATACATTGCATAGGGTCAATCCATAGCCACATAAATGAACAAGGGAACAATCCCTCCCAACATATCAACCATCATGGATCAAAGTACACCAAGTGTTCCATCCTAGTACTTGCAAAAACATAAAAGTATCTAGCATCTCAAACATGAATGAAGCCATCTCCTATTATGCCACTACTACTAGACATACATAGGATCCATCCAAAGAGAAAGCCACCCAACTTGTCACATTACAAGATCATAAAATTCTATACCAATTGAAATGCCAAGAAAAAAAACTTGGTCCAAAGGTAATCGCATGTATCCATAGTTGTCAAAATATCCATAGCTGAAATAGCACCCATGGCAAGTACCAAACCCATCCAACTATCCATATCTCCAAAGGTACAACAAGTGAATCTCACATCATCAACATATCCAATCTGTAACTTGTAATCACAAACCTCAAGAGCAATACCTGCCACATATATACCAAGAAGCTCCCACTACAAAAAATAATTTCAAATCTATAACCAATCCACTCACATCATCTCAAAGAAGTGAATCCATGTAGTCTCAAGGAAATCCACAATACATAAATAGATATCTTGTAAGAACAATTCTAATAACCAGTCTCCAATGCTCTCCCATGTTCTCCACAACCAATAGGGGAAAGAGATAAAGGAATAACCATGTCATCTCTCACATGACATACATAAGCACAAACCAATGATAACAATCTCCAACCAATCTCAAATCCAATGTAAGGAAAACCAAACATCTAGGAAGATAACCAAGAGGAAAGAGAAACTATGCAAATCATAACTTGTATCATGTCCTTCTACACACACCTCTAGATGTAAACTATGCAAGTATGATCTCCTTGATAAAACCCCAAAAAAAAGCCTCAACAACACCCAAACTATACCATATCACTAATCATGGATGTAACCCTTTGACATGAAGATCAAACTCATAAACCATTCCTAATCCAAGGAATATGTCCAATATAAAACCATCTCCCAAACTCAACCAACATAACAACATATGAAAATGGAGATAACTAAAGCTAAACCATCTCTCAAATGAACTCTCTAGAACTAACTCATGTACCATAGCTCAAGATCCATATCCATGAGAGACAAGTATAAATACAATAAAACTAAGAGAAACAATGAGCTATACCTCTCAAGTAGCAAACCATCGAGTAGACCAATAGTGGGTAATGAGAATGCTGATCAAGATATCCTAGTCTTCAACCAAGACTCAACTAAGAAAAAATCTCCTCTCAAGTCTATATCATGTTAATGCCCCTTGGACTTCCTACTGAAACCATCAACCATCTCAACAAATACTTCTCTAATCAAAGATAAATCAACATCATCACTATCTCTAAGTATCCATGAGAACCTATAACTAATCAATCCATTCCTACTCCAAATGCAACATAACAATATCATGAAGTATCTAGCTTATGGTCAATGTACTCAATACCAAGAAACTAAACCAAGATCAATGTCAAAGTTTCAACCATGGCCTTAGGAACACAAACATGACAACATGATCTAACCATCTCTACTAGAGATAACATGCTCCATATGAACATACAATAACATGTCACAACTCTAAATGTGTATCAAGAGTATACCATGACATAAAAATGATGAAATCATCCTCAACCAAGGATAATATGCCAAATGAAAGTATAAACCACACCTTTACCAAGTACCTTGTGAGTCCTCAAGATGCAACCATCTCCACACACCATGAAGAAAACCATCTCCTCATACCATGAAGAACCATCTTTACACACCATGAACATAACCAAGTGCACTATGCAAATGTCAAAGATGCTTCTACAGCAATAGGATGTAAGACAAATCTTCAACATCTACAAACACTCAATAAATATATCATACCAAAAACTCCCACTCAACTATGGTACCAAGTCACCCATGGCATCATAAAATTTATCTCCTACATGAAGATCCTCTAGGTCTACACTCACACAACCAAAGTGTCAATACCAAGTGAAACCAAGATCTCTAAACCAAGAAGATACAAGCCAAACTAGGAACTAATCCTGTATTGTCACCTCATCATTATCACAAGTTCCCACTAAACCATGTATCTATGCTATCCATAACATCGTGATGAAAATCCATCCTCTAACCATGAGAATCAACCAAGGCATCAAACCATCAAACAACTCATAGTGCACATTATGAGCTCCTCAAATGAAACCAAATAACTATGATCCTCAAAAAAGAATATATACCACCATAACCAAATTAGGAATCAAAACCAAAGAACATCAAGGATGTACCTGTATATCCAATCATGTCATGCCAAAATCCATGGCATCATGATCACATCCATGAACTAAGCATCTAACCCTCAACATGTCCAACCTATCAACATAAAATAGTCAACCGCAATCCTCCACCATGATTGTACCTGGTAAAAACATCTCATCACTTCTATATGAAGAAAAACTAGTAAATCATGTGACTTATGGAATAGACAACCCAAATCCAAGTCACCAATCTAAATATGCATCAATCTAACAACTTGTAGATCTAACAAGTCATCATACATATCCAAACGAAACATTGATAACCATATCATCATGAGACCAATCTAAAATATAATCTTAGTATACAATGACATCAAATGTTAAATCTCCAAATATACAATGTTATAAACTCATAATGTTACCATAGTCAATATATACCATAAACTATTCAAAATAATATATCACCAACTAAGTCATGCCAAATCTGCACCAAATCTTAACCAATGTGTAGAGCTCTCCAAGAGCTTTTCGTTGACTATTCGAAGTCCAAAATATGACTCCATATGCCCAAGTTATGCCCTAATCTGTACCCAAAATAAACAACATCTAACTTTTAGGCTCTTAAAAATTGACAAAATATCAAAATCATAGAACCAAACTGACACTAAGTTGTAGTGCTCCAAATTATCTTTCCAATGCGTATAAGAAGTCTAAAATTTTATATCTTGAGCGAAAGTTATGGCCATTTTACTAAGATAGTCTTTTAACCATTTTCACTCTGATTTTTATTTTTTTGTGACAAAAATTTTGACAGGATTAAATTTGATGGTCATCACGGGCTAAAACTAAAAAATTCTTTCATTTCCTCAACATGGCCAAACTAGGGCATATTATATATCAAAATTTATGGAAATGTCGACCCAGATCTAATGGTGAGGTCTACTTTTACCCAGGAGGTCATTTTTGCAAACTCCCCCTAAAACCTTCATTTAAATGAAACATCCAAAAAATTTCTTTTGTTCAATAATTTCACATGCCCAAAATCTTTTAATATCCCATCATAACAGAAAATCCAAAACCCTTAGATCTATAATAAGAAACTCATATATCTTGCCCTTTATTTTATCCTCTCATGCATTCCCATGGATTCAATCTAGGGTTACAACAACACAACCATAGCTCTGACACCACTTGTAATGAAACATGCAACAAATAATATAACCATTTCCACATAATCCATAATAGATATGAAATAAATATGCAATTGAAATCCACATGCAAGAGAATAGACACCATACTCACAAAAATGTGACACAAGATATACCCTAGGAAACCCTCATTGAGGAAAAAACCAAGCCTCCAAAAGCATCCATCACCATGTATTATTTAACAAAAATGTCATTGCAATACAACCATGGAAGCCTTCAAAGCCATAGCCACTACCGAGAAATCCATGTGAACAAGCATGAATCCACACATACCATGCCATGCTTCCAAACTTCACAAATGCACCCTTGGCTAACCTATGAAGCCTTGTCCCACTCGACTCTTGCCTTTTTTCTTCTCCTTATCACACCAACAACTACCCTTGTGGTTGCTTATATAGTAGCAAGTCCCACAAAACCACCAAGTGGTATTACATAAACCATGTGCTACCTAACCCACTGACACCATATTTAATATTGGGCATTTAATTATTTTTCCCATTATTAAATAATTACATAAAATATTATCACAATGTTACAATACAACTTATCAAGATGTATTATATGTAATTGCACTTGATCATGTGTTTTAGTGTACAAGAATTATATCCTTGATAGTGGTACATGGAGTTAGTGATTAAGCTATTCATATTCTACCAAAGTCCTCCCTGTATGGTCAATGTATCCTTATTTTAAATGTGTAAATTAAAACCTTTTGATGATTATTAAAGTCAAACTCATTAGAATTATATGATTAGATTAGTAAGCATGTTTGTGCATTCAAAGGTTCAGTTTGACACAAAAGTGACAAGTGATTTTCTATGATTTTTGATTTTTGGGCTTTAAATCTTCTCAAAATTAATTTTTGGTAGCTTTATCTTAGGTGAATTAACATTAAAAGGAATAACCTACTTTTGTTTGGTTTGATTAAGAGTCTTGCTAGTCTAACTAGCTATTTTCCCTAATTGACTATTCACTTGAAAAGTGAATAAGTATTTAAAAATGGATTTTATTATTCAGTTCTCACTTTAAAAAAAAAGAAATTTGGAAAGCTTTCCTATAATCCTCTTCTGAAGGATTCAATTTTTGTTTTTTCTGGGAGCTATGAGCATCAGATTTTTGCAAGATCAGTCTTGTTGGATCTAGCTTAGGGAAACCTTGCTTTGATATGATTTTTGGTAGACTCATTGAGCGTTTTATGTTATTGTGTGGGTTTCAGTGTCTGCCCCTTTTGCTATTAGGTAGAAATTTCCCATTTTATCATTAGTTCTCCATTTCAACTTTTGTTTTTGGTAGCTATTTGTTAGGAGGCCGAGAACTAGTGTTCCCCTCCATTTTTGTTTTTTTTTTTGGTAGCTATTTGTTAGGAGGTTGGTTGGTCAGACATGAACATTTTCTATTTTTGGGATGGGGGTTTGGGGTTTTGCATCATTATGCTAGTCATTTTTTGCATACAGTGTCTAAAATCAATTATTATTAGACTTTTGGGTTTTTTCTACCCAAAGGTCAAATTCGTTTTAATTTTAAAGTTTTCCAATTTTTGGGGTTTTACCTTGATTTGCGTGCTACCCCATTTTCTCAATTTTTTTTGGGCATGAGTTTGGTTGTGGACCTAGTTTATCTGTTTGGATCTTGGTTAGAGCTTTTTTGCATGTTTATGTTGCATTGGGATGCATGTTGCATCTATCATCTTGAGTGTATTTTTAGTTGAGTGACTTTTTGCTTTGTGTTGTAATCTAGTCCATGTGTTATGATCTTCATGATGGTGGTGCCCAACACATGAGTATGTGCACATACATTTTTCAAGTGACTTGTGAGTCTTGATCATCTCTGGCACTTCTGGAAGTTATGACCATTGGGGTTGGGTTATGAATTTGCATGCCTACGGACACTCATCATTGGATGACCACAAGTAGGGAAGAGTAGCATATGGAAGGGTCTTCTTTTCCATAACCTAGTGCATATTTCCCAAGGGTTGGCATGCATAAGTTTTAATTAAGTGATAACTAAAGAAAACACTAGGTGGTAATAAAACTTAAGATAATAAAATGTGTTAGCACCTAATTAAGTTTGAGGACACAAGATTTGAGCTTGGGCCTTCCAATGATAAGTGACTCTCCATGATGTCAGCCCCTACTTAGTAGCCCATTGAGTGTCTGACCATGAACTTTAGTTTATGCATTGTTTATGCCTTGGTTTTAGTCATCATAATACCTGGCAAGAGTTTTAGCCATGGATGTTTTCTTTGTGTGTGTTTGTGGTTGGGTCATTATCTCCATCAACATGATGGGAGTGGGTTTGTGGCTTCCACATGGTTGGGGGGCATAGCTACCTAAACCATTGTTAGAGATTGGAGTACAAAGATGGTCTTTTGAGCTAGTGTGACCATTGTTGGATGTTTTCACTTGGTACTTTGGGTTCTAGAGCATGTTTTATTTTGATTTATGCTTTCATTGGAATGATTTTATATAATGTTTAGATGATGTTAGTTTTGCACATTTCCTTATTATGTTGATTAGCATATGATAGATGGTGTTATCTACTTTGTAGGATTATCTTATACTTTACTCCTAGCATGTTAGATTTTCTTATGCTTTTGTTGTAGCATATTTTAGTAGTGACGTCCCTAAATGACAGTACTGACATTCTAATTGGTAGCTTTGGATCTTGTGCATGGGGATGGATAGGGCCCATGATGGTTGTATGATGTTATTATGGTTGGGAGGAACTATGTACTTAGTTTGGTTGTACTATTCATTGTGATGATAATTCTGTTTACTACAATGTTTCTTTCAATACATTATGATGTTCCTTCTATTATTTCCCTTTACTGCTTGTTAGATGGTTAGATGTTCTTTCCATATAAATGTGGATTCGACACTCCCTAGTGTGGAGAAAGTCATTTTCTAGTTTTCTTCCTTTATTTTTTTCTAACTTGCTATTCTAGATTCTTGCATGAACTTGTGGTTTCTCGTGCAAGAATGCAAGTCCTCATGTGATTTCTAGGGTTTCTTCGCATAGCTTGGCACTTCCTCACACGAAACCTAACACAAGTTTTTCTGTTGGGCTAAGTACTTTCTCGTGCCATTTGGTGCACTTTCTTGCAAGGGTGGTAGTTTCTTATAGGGTGTGTTGCACTTCCTCACACAAAAAAATGTCTCTGTTGGCCTCGCTCGAAAAATAGGGAGTATCTAGGCTTGTCTAATAAAAGTTTGGAAGTTGGTTTTGGACACCCTTTTAGGTCTCACGTCTTCTTGTTTCAAAATAGATTACCTAAGGGGATTAAAATATATCATTTAAGTATATTTATTTATACTTAAGATATATTTTAATATATGAAACGAGTATTTTGAGGTAGGTTCTAGACCTCTACGAGCTAAGATAAAGATTCTATGAAATTTTAGGGTTTCAAAAATTCAAACTTAGGCAAATTTTAGGGCTTCAAGATTTCAAATTTAGCAAATTTTTAGGAGTTAGCTTTTGTCTTTCAGCTTTGTTGATCTCTTATGTTTTCTTGTTTATGTTTTAGTCAGTAGTAACACTTGGAGATCTTGGTTTGTTGGTTTTTGGTTAGTCTTCTATTGTGATCTTTATGATCCATGTATGATGGTTGTCTTCTTCTTTCATACTTTTCTGTAAAAAAATTTTTATCTTGGTTTATTTTGACCCCCATACCAAGGATCTCTGGGTAGGGCATTACATTTGGTATCAGAGCCCATGTTGCAACATTGGAATCTCTATGTTATGCTTCCACTATGGTTTTGTTTTCCATTGTGTATTATTATATTATGGTTGTTATTTTGATATCTTGTTAGTTCATGGTTTTGATGCTTATTATTGTGATCTGATTGTTCTAACAATATCTTGTCATTCCCATAGTGCTACCTCCTATGCATAGACTTGGTGGTTGTGGTGGTACTCATAGTGGTAACCATGGAGAAGAACACTAGGAGGAGAGATGGCAAGAAGGAGAGGGAGAACAAGGTAATAATGAATAGAATGGTGTGGGGCATTGATGTTAGTACTTAAGGAGATTCTTGCTCAGGTGGTCCCTTGTGTTGAGGAGCACTAACAAAATCATAATTAGGAAGAGGGATCTCATTCCATCATTTAGAGGATAGAGAGGAGGAATGTGAATGTAAACATTCTTGTACTCCACCAATTGGTAGAGGGCACCTTAGGGTGGTACGAACTATAGTAGTGAAGATTCTATCAGGTTGGATATCATGAAGTCTCTTCATCTATCCAAACCACCATTACTTGATGGTAAGGGAAGTGGCCTCAAGGTAGAAACTTGGTTATTGTACATGGAGCACTGCATCACCATGTATCCATATGTAACCAATATGAGGGTCCTATTGGTTTGATTTTTTACATATTAATTTTTCTTAGAATCATGGTGAAAAAATTAGATGTGAGTTCTTTTGTTAGGTCCTAGGATTTTAGGTTTTGGTCTTGTATTTTTGATATCTTTTAATATCTGTGTAAAACCCTAGGTCTTTCCTTTTAAATCTTATTTTGGTGCAAAATTCTTAATAGAAACTAAATATTCTTTCTTGCCTACATCAAGGTCATCATTGAGTCCTTTTGAAAAATCTTATCCTGTTGGTGGATCTTGTTAGAATCAACAGATGCCGCATTCTCACTATAAAAAGTTGCGAGGTTGTTTCCTATAGCGATGTAGCAACCACCAAAGAACTATGTCCTAGTGCTGAAAGTGAAGTCTAACATCAATAAAACTATATTAATATGAACACATTATGGTGATGTGTTATCTCCCAAGATTGTCAGTATCAGAAAGGATGTACGAGGAGGAATTCGCAAATGGTGTCACCGAAATTGAAGTTTCTTTGGCTACTTGCTAAGTCGCTATGGGAAAATCTATGTGACTTACCAGTAGTGATATAGCGAGTGCCCAGATATGAAAGGGAGATATTATATTGTTCTACACGGTTACGGGTGAGCCTTTAAGTGAGTAAGCAAAAATATGTTGGGTCTTGATCTACGTGTTTATGATCTAGGGGATAGCATAAGAGTATAATACTTTGCACAATGAAAAGGCATAAAGTCCTTTATGGTCTTACATAAGAAAGGGACTCATAAGGCCAAAAGTGTTGATTAGTGATGTTTACATGCCTTCACTTTGCAAGATGTGTGGACAATTTTAAAGACTATATTATGATGTGAATGTGTCAAGTAGGACCTGATGCAAGAAAATGCGATAATGACACATCATGTGTAACAGATGGGCCAAGCCAATGTAGTGTGTGACTTAAGTTTTTCTATCTACATGTGTTTTAAATCAACAATTATGATTTCTCTAAATCTATTAAGGTTGAATCTGGATTTTTGTTGAGCTAAAGCAAGATTTTTGCTTTACATTTTGGCAGTTTCAAGGTAAGCATATGAGTGAAAGGTTGTTGAAACTTTGTTTCCACTATTACACTTTGATCATGAGCATGTATGCGTAAAGGAGGAATGAAGAAAAGGTAAAGGGCATTACAAAACCATAGATAGACTTTGAGCATAAGACCAAAGAGTGGGTGAGTTAAGTCTTGCGATATTTTGAGTACTGAAATGTGTATAGGCGTAAAGGGTGAAGAAGGCTATGATAAAGGTTTTACGCTTATAGGATGAAAGTCTAAATTGTAAGAATGAAAGTATCAAATGAAAAGGTTTGAGGTCATACGGGGTAAAGGGCATCGCAAGAAAGTAAAAGGGATTTTCAATATAGTGCCAAGACATCATTATGTTCTTACGATTAGGGTATGCTAAAGTATCTCTGAGTGAACATAGAAATTCATCAAGGGTATCTCTGGTGTTATAAAAATTGAAGGTTTCACTTAGCATAAGAGCAGAAGACCATAATTTGAAAGAAAGTAGCTAATGTATCATGCCAAGTAAGCAAGGAAGAAAAAATCACCATAGCCAAGTAAAATAGAGCTTTGAAAAGTACATCAAAATAAAATTTCATGGTTAATATACTTTGATGACAACTTGCATGAATGGTTTTAAAGCTCGTGCATGCTAAATTTATTGAAAAAGCTGGTAGTTGCATGATTAAAACATCAAAGATTTATTTAAGTGACTAAATATTTTTTTCTTTAAAGAATTCATTTTCTGTTCCATTTTGAAATCTACCAGTTGCAGAGTTTTGTGTATCCTATGTAAAGAGTGAAGAGGATACTTGTAGAGAAGATGGCGGACAAGGAAGTTGAAGAAATGCATGAAGAAGAAGTCAAAGTTCAAGAAAAGGGTGATGATGTTGTAGAGGTCACACCTGAAGGAAAAAGAAAGAAATCTGCTGCTAAGACCAAGAAGAAGTCAAGGGTCAAGAAACCAAATAATCATGCTAAGGATTGGCTAAAAGTTCTCCCAAGATCACCGAATGTGATTTCAAAAAATTATCATATTTTTCAAGACTCATATGTTTTTTTTTGAGATTTTGAATGCCCTAGAGTGACTGGTTATGATCTTTTTATGTACTTCTATCAGAATAAAATAGAAAATGTGCTAGTGTGTAACCCATGGAACATAAATATGGAAAATCTGATATTTCTAGAAGTGTTGATTGATGTTGATTTGTTGAAGGCCCTAATGAATTCCTACAATCTAATAACCAGAACATTCCATAGGCATAATGGGAGCATACTATGCACGTTGGAAAGAACTTCTTTTGTTGAGGCCTTTGGATTAATGGGACAAATGGATGTACCTATTGACATTGTAGATTTGTAGGGAAAGTTTGACACAAATAAAATAGACTTTGTGAACAATGTTATGCTGCCACATATTCCTTACAGGGTAAAAAAGGTGGGGGATTTTTTTACTTTTGAGTAGATTTAAGAATTATTCCAAAAACATAGTGTATGGGTTGCACAATGTGATGGGAAGTGATGGTGCAGAGGATTGTGTGTATGGTTCCCTTTTTCTGATGGCATGTGATATACAGGACCCTTTCCACCATAAGGAGTATGATTATGTAGCCTTCATCATTGATAGTATGCATATGCAAATTTGTAATGCAAAGAAGGGAGAGAGGAAAGACTTCAAGTTCCAACATTATTCATTGCTAATGCACCTTATCCTATATAAAAACATTGGATACATTAGCGGGGACTTCATTGATCAAACTTATGATGAATTTGGTGAGTTACCTATGCAACTTTGGACTCGTATTTGGCATAAGGATTTATATTATTCAAATGCCCTTGTGTTCTTTAATTTGTTTAGTTCTATTATTATGAGGATGGTAGACCATACCTTTTTTAGAGCACCAAATGTTTTAAAACCTTTTCTTAGACTTGCTTTCCTAGATGAGAAAAATAGGATAGATCATAATTAGGGGGACATCTTTTTGTTTAAGGAATGCACATTGATTAGGGTATATGCATGTCCACATCCTCCTCATTTTTTACCCAAATATGTACCCCCCAGATTGGCCATTATTGAATTCTTTTGGAAATTTCTATTGATGAACAAGGAAATGATCCCTCCTACCTTACACAAGCCTACATTTTTTTGTAGAACTTTTAAAATAGGGGATTTTGAAATTGGGAAAAATGCATATGAGGAATTGAGTGAGTATTTGAGCCAATATAAATTTTCTACTGGGCCATATAGGATGTATGACCCTAAAAATTATATTACCAATGAGGTCAAGGCCATTAGGGGATATGTCCTACATCCAAGAAAACCTATTCATGTCGAGGATTTGATTGCAAATATAGTAGCTAGCAATAGGGGAGGCTGATGAGCTACTTGAAAAGTATGGTGAAATTAGGAAGGTGGAAGAGGCTTTGAGGAGAACAAATCTTGATTTTAAGGGTTTTTACACAGAAGTGCCCTATCCTAAAAATTTAAAGAAAATGGTGGAGAATTTTGACTACATTATGTCCCAAATGCCACATGAACTAGAAGGAGAAGAGGCCACTGTAAATAGGGAGTCACCTGAACAAGATGTGTAGCTAGAAGTTGAGTTAGAAGAAGAACAACCATCAACCTCAGCATGGGTCCCTAAGGGAAATAAAAGACAAAAAATAATGCATATCTCAGAGAAGGTAGTGAGTAGATCTTTGCAGGTAATCCTAAAAAATGATGAGTATTTTTCTGAAATTAGGCAAAATTATCTATATCAATGAGCTACTGAAGTAGGAAAGGCTTCAACTAATTTAAAAATTGCAACTTCAAGACTGGATGGCAGGCTCATCCAATCTGAAAAATTCAAGGAAGATGATGATTTTATTAAATCATCAAAGTTTAAAATTTTCTTGTATAAAATAAAACAAAATGAGCTCACTTTGAGCCTTATGCTAGGAGAAGACCCTGAGAAGAATAAAGAACTAGTGGACAAACTGCTTGCATATGATCTTGAGACTGAAACAATGACACCTATTGAGGCTAGGGAGTTAGTACACAAGAGTGGTATGATTTTGATAACTAACTGGGATATTGAGAGAGCTTTTGTCCTTGATCAGATGAGAAGATAGGACAAAGCTATTAGCTATGAGGCTAGTGGTAGTGAGGGATTGAAGAGGGGGTCAGGTTTAATGTAGATACAAAAACCCTAGTAGTTTGGAGTATTTCCCTTGATACAAAGAAGCCAAAAATGATGGATATACAAGAAACTACCCAAGGTAATATGATTGTTTAGACATTAGACGATACCTTTGGAAGAGAAATTTCTAGCCTAGTCAAACATTTTGTACTAATGAATGAGGCAAAAGTTGATTAAATTGAAGATAGTTTAGCTACTATGTACAACAAATGTATAGATATTTGGAAGTTGTATGAGGAGGAGCTTAAAATAAAACATGTACAAAAGCAGAGGATAGAAGAGTTAGAGGAAAAAATTTAGAGTTTGGAGATAGAAGTATCATCACTCAAAGAACAACTCAAAGCTGCATCAGAGGCAGAAAAGGTACCAAGGCAGCTGGAAGAAGAAAGGCACACTGCAAAAGCAAAGATATATATTGAGGAAGTACCTATAAGAGTAACAATACCAGTGCCAGTAATGAATGTAGAAACAAAGACTCCTCCACCTGATAATGAAACTAGGAAAAGTGTTATGATGAATGTATTGAGCCATAGGATAAGTATTTTGAAAATAATATCTCAAGATGCCTATAATGCTTTCATCAATTTACAAACTGTTGAACAGGTATACAAGGATGCAATAGGATGGCTTGATTCAATCTTCTAGTAGTGGGGACCCTATATGCAATTCTTTGACAAATTGATACCCTTGTTAGCAAAAAAATCAGATTTTCTAGATAAAGTGATTATTGTGAAAGAAGGTATGGACAAAGTAAAAGAATTATTGCAATTCTTCCTATTATTGATTCTGATGGAAAAGTGAAGGATTGTAATGAGTGGTCTAATCCCTTTGATCATATTGTAGACTTGCCACAAGTGGTATCCATTTTCCAAGATGGTATTGATGAATGTCTTTTCAATGAGTTGGTTGATACCTTATTCAAAATTGAAACTGAATTAAATAGGTTTACTACAAAAGGAAGAGTGATTATTGATGCCAGGTGACAAAAGTTTTTTAATGAATTAGAAATAGACAAGGCATGTGAGTGGCCCACTAAAAGAGAATTCATTTTTTGGGAAGCAATTGTAGAAATAAAGGCTTTTCCAGTAGGGAGCAATTAGAGAAAAGGACAAATTTGAAGTGTTATGCTCTAGCTATCATCTATAACTTCCTTTTTTTGTTCTTTTTGAGTAAAAGTATCCAGATATTTTGGAGTAAAAGTTTTTGTACTCATTTTTGTAGAGGGACACTTGTCAATCACATTTTCTCTTTGCTTTTTACAGATCATGCCTATATAAATGAGTTTTCAAGGCAATGTGATGGTCCAAAACTAGTATAAGTTTTGTTTTCTTTCAAGAAAAGTATATTTAGTCAGTCCAATAGTGTGTAATTATTTTGAGTTTTCTTCCAATTTTACTCTCTAATAACATATTGAAATGACAGAAAAAGAAATATTTTATGGGCTTTCAATTGATTTCTATTGGTCATTGTATTAGTCATCTAAAAGGATAATACAAAGGGGTATTTACACTATATTTGTGTCATCAATTTATGTCTCCA
The DNA here is from genome assembly GCA_028749045.1 of Cupressus sempervirens. Classification (NCBI taxonomy): domain Eukaryota; kingdom Viridiplantae; phylum Streptophyta; class Pinopsida; order Cupressales; family Cupressaceae; genus Cupressus; species Cupressus sempervirens. Next base: position 175,714,435 of record CM053784.1, on the reverse strand, counting down.
TTTGATGGACTTGTCTACTAATTTTACTGTTGCTTTTAATTGAAGGAATTATAGAAATGCTTCAATAAATCAGTAGGGTTTATAGTTTATAAAAGGATATTTCATAAGAATGGAAATGGGTGATTACAATTGATTAATTCATTTACAATTTATTTGAATTAGATCTCCTGCCAATAGTTAAGACTATGCCCAATGGATAAAGCATTGATAACATAAGTTAGAAGTGAGCAAGGGTGAATTCTGCTATTGCATATCAAATCAATTTTAAAATCAAAATCATTTCATGCCAATTCGTTTACAAGTTAAAAAAATCTCATCACTACTCATTTATATCTAATTCTTGAGTCTTAGGTAGCTGCTATTTCTAGGAATATTTGTTAATTCTAGGAGAATTATAACCAGATTTTCTTATAGGGGATGCATATAGGTCTAAGAAGCATTTAGAAAAAATTTCTAAACTGTGTATGTGCCTAAGAGTAAAAGATGAAAATCAAAACGAAACTAAGATAATTTCATACCATAGTTTGCATTAGAATTATCCCTAGGGATACCCGCCTTGGTTTAGTAGAGCCTAAAGAGTAGAAAACCATTCTTGGTTTTGTTGAAGTTGGGTCAAAGTGGTTTATTCATGTATTTTCTACTAGGAATTGGCTAATCCTTAGATTTTGTGAGTAATTTCATTGTGAAATTGAGCATTTTTGTTGCTTAGTAGTTTCAAACATCAATGGGTCCATTATGTGATTGTGCAGTTGAGGGAACACACATCCATTTGGTGGAATATTGAGAGTTAGAAGTTCTAGATTAGTGTTGTAGATCTCACCTGGGAGATCTTCAAGGAGAGATTTCATGAGAGATTTGTATCTCCTTAGTTTAGGGAGGCCCATGCTAATGAGTTCCATGTGATCCAACAAGGCAACATGACTATGGATTAGTACAAAAATCAAATTGTTTGAGCTTAGGTAGTATTACTACTACAATCATGATGATTTACTTCTAGCTCATCATTTCATCTGAGGCCTTAAGTATGCGCTCATTAGGGAATTCTATATGCATTAGCCTAGGACCCTTGTTGTCACTATCGAGACAAAACTTATTATAGAGGAAAATATAGCTATATGTTTTAGTAGTAGATCTGGTTCTTAGAACCAAAGTGCAAGGAATTCAAGGTAGGATACATAGTATTCTTAGCCCTTAGGGAAGGGCTAGACCCAGTTAGCACCCTCTCAGGGTGGTTATCATAGTAAGAGTAAGAAGAGGTTTTGGTGTAAGGGTGGCCAATCTTCTAGTACCACTGAGAGGAAGGGAGATAACTAGAACTAACGAAAAAAGTCTTAGTAGGACCATCCTCCTCATAGTGCTCAACAAAATTCTAGCAAGGGTAGTGCATCTTACTCTTGTGCTACTTAGGGTAGTAGCAAAATACGTTACAACTTCAGGAGAAATTATTTTTCTTATGGCTAACCTGACTATAAATCCTTTGAGTGCTCCATCAAACTATCTTTGGGGCTTGGTAAGGGTACATCTAGAACTGAGCCTACTATAGGATATGCGGGTAGGAATCACTAAGACTTTGTAGTGGTTGAAAATCATCAAGCAAATCATTAGGGTATAGTAGATGAGGCTATAGGTATGTTGCATGGTATTTCAACTTTAGTTTTGTTTTACTTTGGTCCTTTAGATTCTTTTATATCACCATCTCTAGTTCAATGATGTAGGTAAGTGGTAGTGCATCAAGTCCATAGGTGGCAGGTTGAATTAGAATGGGTTCCAAAATGGCTATAGAATCACTGGTCAGGGGTTACATTTTGAATTTGGGAACCATCACCACCACAAATAATCTACGAATTCTACCTCTAGAGTCATATGACATTATGTTGGGAATGAATTGGATAGTCGCCCATTAGAAAAATATAGATTTTTTCCATAAGGTGGTATAATGTTTTAAAGACACACATGGGTAGGTGGAACTTTTGGGAGTCTTAAGACTAGTCTCACTTTGAATGATCTCAGTTAATGGGGGTTGTTAGTTGTTTCTTGTGTTACTCAGTGATCTTGAGGATTACAATGATGCTTGATGATCGCCCACTCCTTTGTGAGTATGCATATGTGTTTCTTGGTGAGATTCCATTTATGCCACCACAACGTGACATTGATTTTCAGATTGATCTTATACTGGGAATGGAGCTAATTTCATGAGCTCCTTATTGCATGATTACTCAAGAGCTGAGTGAGCTCCAATTATAGTTGGAGGAATTATTGGCCAAGGGCCATATTCATCCTAGTGTATCCCCATAGGGTGCACCAATCATCTTTGTAAAGAAGGAGAGTTCTTTGTGTTTGTGCATTGACAATCAATATTTTCTTAAGGTGATGGTGAAGAACTGTTATCCTTTACCAAGTAAAGATGACTTGTTTGATCATATGAAGGGAGCACAAGTGTTATCAAAGATTGCTTTGAAGTCAAAATACCATCAACTTTATATCCAAGAGGTTGATATTCATTAAATAACTTTTAGTACATAATATGGGCATTATGAGTTCATGGTTATACCCTTTAGATTAACCAATGTGCCGTATGTGTTTATGAGTCTGATGAATGGAGTATTTCACACTTACCTTGATTAGTGTGTCATTCTATTTCTGGATGACATATTGATTTATTCAAAGATTGTGGAGGAGTATGAAGTCCATTTACATCAGGTATTGTAATATTTCAAAGACCATTAGTTATATGGAATCTTGAGTAAATATGGGTTGTTCTAGTTAGAGATGAAGTATTTGGGAAACATCATCACTAATGATGGAATTGCAATGGATCCAAAGAAGATTTGTGCTATCATGGATTAGCTTGTACCAACTAATGTCTCTGAAGTTTGTAGTTTTATGGGATTGGTAGGTTACTACCATTGCTTCATGAAGGATTTCTCATGAGTAGCTCATCCCATCACTTCTCTTCAATGGAAATGGAAAAAGTATGTCTAGTTAGACCAATGCAAGGTAGCATTTAATTCTCTTATGGAGTGTTTGACCAGTGCACTAGTACTTGCAGTGCCTAATCTTGTAGGTGATTGCATAGTTTGCACAGATGCTTCTTTGGAAGGTGTGGATGTGGTGTTGATGTAGGATGGTCACATAATTACATATGAGTCTAGGAAACTCAAGGACCATGAGTTGAACTACCCCACTCATGATTTGGAACTCATAGCCATAGTGCACTCCCTTGTACATTGTAGACATTTTCTTTTGGAACATAGGTTTGAGTTACATAGTGATCATTTACTCAACCAAACCTCAATGCACAACAACATCAATGGATGGAGTTCCTATGTGAGCATGACTTTGATGTTTATTATATTAAAGGGAAGGATAATTTTTTCATGGATTCTTTGAGTAGGAGGTGACACATGAGGTATTGGTGATGTCATTGGGAGTGGATTTATGAAGGTTTATCTTGCAGGCTTTACCTAGTGACACTTGGTATTAGGAGGTGAGGTTAGAGATTGAGTCTAGGTGTACCCTTGAGGGGAAATTTTTAGGTTATTTTCTTGAGTGTGATGGACTACTATGACATTTAGGGCATATCTATGTTCCCATGTTAAGTGATCTTTGTACCTTGGTTTTGTCAGAAGCACATAGTGCACTATGTTCTATACATCTTAGAGTCAAGAAGATGCATGCTGATCTCAAACAACTATAGTTTTGGGTAGGGATGAGACACAATGTTGCTGATTTTATTGCTAAAATTTCTTGAGTGCTAGAGAGTGAAGGTAGATCATTAGCATCTAATGGGTCTTCTATAGTTGCATACCATTCTAGTGTGGAAATGGGATACGATATCCATTGATTCGATCATAGGGTTGCCTATGTCATCACAGAGACAAGACTATATGATGGTGACAGTGGACAAACTATCTAAGGTAGCATATTTTTCACCCATGTGAGCATCCTACATAGCTTTTTCTATAGCACATGTTTTCTTGGAAGATATTATTTGTTTGCATGGGATTCCTCATCAGATTATTTTGGATAGAGATCCAGTGTTTACTTCTGCACTATGGATGCCTCTCCAATATAGTTTTGGCACATAGCTCTATTTTTAGTTTGGCTTAAAACCTAGAGACTAATGGTCAGACTAAGAGAGTGAATTAGGTTCTAGAGGATGTGCTTTGCATGTATGTTATGGATAGATAGGTGAAGTGGGAGAACTATTTGTACCTTTTTGAGTTTGTAAACAATAATGGGTATCATAGTTCTCTTGGCATGTCACCTTTTCAAGCCTTGTAAGGTAGACCGTGTCGTATCCCTTAATGTTGGGATTGTTTAGAGGACCAAGTTCTTTTTGGTTTAGAAATGCTTTAGAATATGGAGTAGTAGGTTGTTCACATTAGGGAGCATTTGGTTATTGCTTAGGATAATAACAAGAAGTATGCAAATGCCCATAGGTCAGATCATCACTTTTCTATTGGTGATAGGGTGTTCTTGAGAGTGCATCCAATTGGAATGACCCCAACCATTATGGAAAAGGATCTAAGTTGGTGCCACATTTTGTTAGGCCTTTTGAGACCCTCAAAAGGATTGGTCTCGTTGCTTATCGACTAGCATTGCCACCTAGCCTATCATGCATCCATGATGTTTTTAATGTTTGTATTTTGAGGTAGTATATTCTAGATGTGACCCATGTTCTTGATTGGGATGCTTTGCAGGTAGTGGATGGGAAACTTATTTTGGAGCCCATTCATATCCTATGATAATGGAGGCTAAACTTACAAGGTTGGGACATAGAGAAAGTAAGGGTCCAATGGGACCTAAGTGATGAGACCTCTATGACTTGGGAGGATGCTACATGATTGAGGAGATTGTACTCGTATCTTTTTGCTAGCTTTTGAGAGTAAGCCTATGCTAGTGGGGGAGGATATAGTGCCTCTTGCATTTGTAGTCAGTACCTTGTCTATTTGATTTAAGAGATACTTGGTACTCTTATTTTATGTACCTTGTGATGACCCGAGGGTTAGATGTTATACTTTGATATAGTATCATAGATACTTTACTGCTATGTTGTTTAGTTTATCATATTTTCATGTTGATTTCATTTTGAGATTACAATAGATCTATGATGATATCTGATTATCTAGTATTTGGACGTACTTTCTGATTATGCTATGTGATGGATTTTATGTTATGGTTATTTAATTCATTCTTGTTTCTTTATGCTTTCTATGAACATGAGTGATGTATATGGATTTTTAGATATAATTGAATAAATGGTTAAATTAGTTATTTAATGCATTTATTACTTCAACTATGTATTATATGCAATTGCACTTGATCATGTGTTTTAGTGTGTAGGAAATAAATCCCTAGCACTGGTACATGGAGTTAGTGATTCAGGTATTCATATTCTACCAATGTTGTCCCTATATGGTAGAAACATCCTTATTTTAATTGTGTAAATAAAAACCTTTCAGTGATTGTTAAATCCAAACTCATCTGCATTATGTGATTAAACAAGTGAGAATATCTATGAATTTAGAGGTTCAGTTTGTCATGAAAGTGTTAAGTGATTTTTTGTGATTTTAGGTTTTTGGGCTTTAACTCTTCTCAATTTTAATTTTTGGTAGCTTTGTGTTAGGTAAATTCCCATGATCAATAATAACCTATTTTTATTTGGTTTGATTTGAAGTCTATCTAGTCTAACAAGATATTTTTCTCAATCGACTATTCACTCAAAAAGTGAATAAGTATTGAAAATGGGATCTTATTATTCACTTCTCACTTTTTGAAAATAGAAATTTGGAGAGCTTTTCTATAATCTTCTTCTGAAGGATTTAATTTTTGTTCATTCTGAGAGCTATGAGTATGAGGATTTTGTGAGATCAATATCATTGGATCTAGCTTGGGGAGACCTTTCTTTGGTACCATTTTTGTCAAATTTGGTGAGAATTTTATTTTATTGTGTGAATTTCAGTTTCTGCCCCTTTTGTTGTTAGGTAGGGCTTTCCCATTTTATCATTTTTCTCTATTTTTGCTTCTATTTTTGGTAGCTATTTGTTAGGAGGTTGAGAACTAGTGTTCCCCTTTGAAACTATTTGTTGGTTCTACCCGATTGGTTGGGTATGAAGATTTTCCCTATTTTTGAGATGGGGATTTGGGGTTTTGCATTATTATGCTAGATGTTTTTGTATATGGTGTTTGAACTTAGTTATCATTGGATTTTTGGATTTTTGTACCAAAATGTCAAATGGGTTTTAATTTTGAAGTTTTCCAATTTTTGAGGTTTTAACCTCATTTTGCATGTTGTCCTATTTTCTTGGGTTTTCTTGCAATGAGTTTGGTCATGGACTTGAATTTTCCATTTGGATGTTGGTCAGACCTTTTTTGCACATTTATTTTGCATTGGGATGCATTATGCATCCATCCTCCTAAGTCTATTTTTGGTTGACAAACTTTCTACTTTGTGTTCTCATCTAGTCCTTGTGTTATGATCTTCATTATGGTGGTGCACCACACAAAGTACATGTATGTACATTTGTTAGGTGACTTGTGAGTCCTAATATTCTATGGTGCTTCTAGAAGTTATGATCATTAGGGTTGGGTTGGGAATTTACATTCCTATAGGCACTTATCATTGGATGAGAATGGGTAGGGTAGAGTAGCATATGGAGGGGGCTTCTAATCTACAACCTAGTGCCTATTTCCTGAGGATTGGCATGTAGAAGTTTAAATTAAGTGATAACTAAAGAAAATACTAGGTGGTATTAAAACTTAAGATCATAAAATGTGTGAGCACCCAATTAATTTTGAGGATAGAATGTGTAAAAACCCATTTAAGTTTGAGGACACACAATCCGAGCTTGGCCTTTCTAATGCCAAGCAACTCTCCACGATGTTAGCCCCTACTTAGTAGCTCATTAAGTGTCTAACCAAGACCTATAGTTTATGCATTGTTTATGTCTTGGTTTTAGTTGTCATACTGCTTGGTGTGAGTGTAAGTCATGGATGTTTTCTTTGTGTGTGTTTGTGGTTGGATCATTATCTCTATCAGCATGATTAGAGTGGACCTACAAGTTCCTCATGGTTGGGAGGCATAGCTACCTATACCACTACTGTAGAATAGTGAATAGAGATGGTTTTTTCTCCTAGTATGACTATTGCTTGATGTTTTCACTTGGTACTATAGGTTCCACAGTATGCTTTCTTGTGATTTATGCTTTCATTGGAATGCTTATATATCATGTTCAGATGATGTTAGTTTTGATGCATTTCCTTATTATGTTGATTAGCATATGACATATGGTGTATCTACTTTGTAGGATTATCTTATGCTTTACTTCTACAATGTTACATTTATTTATGCTTATGTTGTAGCATGTTTTAGTAGTTACTTCCCAAAATGATAGTACTGATGATCTGATCAGTAGCTTGGGATGTTGCACATAGGGGATATGCTATTATGGTTAGGAGGAACCATGTACTTAGTTTGGTTGTATTGTTCATTGTGATGCTAATTCTGTTTATTGCAATGCTACTTTTAGTACACTGTGATGTTCCTTCTATTCTTTCCCTTTACTTCTTGTTGGATGGTTAGATGTTGTTTCCATCTTTCAATATCATGTTTGAGTGTCCTTGCCTCGAACTATGGATCTAGTACTCCTCTGTGTGGAGGAAGTCATTTTCTAGTTTTCTTCATTTATTGTTTTCTAGCTTTCTATTCTAGATTTTTGCAATTCACATGGTGTGTTGGGTTTCTTTATGCAACTTGGCACTTCCTTGTGCAAAATCAAACTCCAATTTTATTGTTGGGCTAAGTACTTTCTTGTACCATTTGGTGCACTTTCTTGTGAGGGTGGTAGTTTCTTGCAAGGTGTGTTGCACTTCCTCATGTGAGAATCTATTTTTGTTGGCCTCACATGAAAAATAGGTGGTATCTAGGCTTTTTTGGGAAAATTTTGGAAGTTTGTTTTGGACATCTTTTTAGGTCTTGAACCTTCCTAGTTCAAAATATATTTCCTAAGGAGTTTAAAATATATTGATTAAGTATATTTCCTTATACTTAAGATATATTTTAATATATGTGATGAGTCTTTTGAGATAGGTTCCAGACCTCTACGAGCTAAGATAAAGATTCTAGGAAATTTTAGGGCTTCACGATTTCAAATTTAGCCAATTTTCAGGAGTCAAATTTTGTCTTTCAACTTAGTTGATCTCTTATGTTTCTTGTTTACATTTTAGTTAGTGGTGATGCTTGGAGATCTTTGATGGTTGGTTGTTGGTTAGTCTTCAATTGCAATCTTTATGATCCACATATGAAGGTTGTCTTGTGCTTTCATACTTATCTTTAAAAAAAAATTATCTTGGCTGATTTTGACCCTTGTACCAAGGATCTCCGGGTAGGACATTATAGAAAAGTTATGAAAAAACACAACCCACTTCATGTGTCTCTAGTATGATTTATTTTGACTTTCCAAATACTATAAAGCATTATGGCAAGTATGCAACACAAAATCTTTAGGCATCAAAAATAGTCTTCATTTATTCAAAGCTTGAATAATAGTATAAAATTATTGATCATTAAGTAAATAATTTTTATTAACATCATTCAATTTCTTAGTAAAGAGAGCTACATGTCTTCCTTCTTGACTCAAAATGACTCCTATAGGACTTTCACAAGCATCACATTCAACTTGAAAAACTTTACTGAAATCAAACAAATCAAGTGTAGGCAACTTTGCAATCTTTTGTTTCAATGTTTTATAACTCTTTTTCACTCCATGCATCCACTTGAAATCCCTTTTATCTACTCTCATATTCTTATTCATAGTGTTAGAAATAGAACTAAAATTCAAGATGATCTTTCTATAAAAAATTTCCAATCCATGAAATGATCTTACCTTGCCAACATTCTCAGATGTAGGCCAATTAAGAAACTTTTTTAGCTTTTTCACAATCCATCTTTAAACCACCAGTTGAAATGAAAAAACCAAGATACACAAATTCTTCTTTTGTGGACGAAAATTTCTTCAGGTTAATTTTCAATTTCTCCTCCTTTAATTTCTACAATACTTGTCTAATATGTTCAAGATGCTCTTCATTAGTTTTACTCAATATCAAAATATCATCACACTATAAAATCATAAATTTACCCAATAATTTCTTCGAAACCTCATTCATCAGCCTCCTAAAAGTACTAGGTGCATTACTTAGACCAAAAGGCATAACCAACCACTCATACAAACCCTCTTTAGTCTTAAAAATAGTCTCCATTCATCTCCTTCTCTAAGTCTGATATGATGATATCCACTTTTTAGATATATCTTTGTAAAATAATTAGCTCCATCAAACTCTCCATTATATCATCCATCATGGGAAAAGGGAATCTATATTTCACTATTATAGTGTTTATAGCTCTAGAATCGATGCACATTGTCCATTCTCTATTCTGTTAAGGTGTTAACACAATGGGTATTATACAAGGACTTTAACTTTCTGTAATCAAACCTTTCTCATGCAACTCTTACACTTGTCTACTTAGCTCAACCTTTTCATTAGGTTTCAATCTATGGGGTGCTTTACTAGGAAAACTAGCCCCAGCTATCAAATCCATACAATGACTTATGGTTCTTGTTGAGGTCTAATTGAAAAGATCATTGTTGAGAGAGATTCTTGAAGAAGACTATGTGTTTCAATCATTATTTTTTCATTGATGTCAAACCTACTATTTTCTGGTAATATAGTTTCTTATAAGATTCAAGTACTATCACTTAGTTGATTGATGAAGAGGATTTGATCAATGAGAGGTAACAATAGCGCCTATAGGAATGTTGAGTTATGATTATGTAATGAAGTACAAGGATCAATTAAGATAGTGATGACATGATGTATTAACAATCTACTTAAGGTTACAAAGGTTGGTTATACTTAGAAAGTTTAGAAGAATAAGTTACACAAAGTTTTTCTGCCAAGCTTGACCAAGTGGATAGTAGGTGCCAAGAAAAGTTATTGCAAACTAAGTAGAAAATTAGTTGGAGCTGAGAAAAAGTTCATTCTAGTGTATGTCGAGAAAAACACTTATGCTGAGTAAAGTCTAGTTTATGCTAAGCATCAATAAACTTTAGTGGATTCCTAGTAATTTCACAGTGGATGTCAAGCAATACAATATGTGCCAAGCATTAGAAGATTGATAATGCCAAGCTACTACATTATTTAAGAGATCAAAGATTCAATGAATCTAAGTTGACAAGTTTTTTTTCTTGAATTTTGTGAACCAAGTAGAAGATAAGGTTGATGAGCTGGTGGCACATAATTTGAGGTAAACCATTTTAATTCAAATTTAAATGGATTCTAGGAGAAGTTTCTAGAAGAGATATGAGATATGGGGTAGATACATTGTATCCTATCTAATCCATTTGAACCCTAAATTTGGATGATGGAAAATGAGTGGGAAAATATCTTACTTTCCTACTTATAGGAATGTCCAGTCATGAAGCAATGTTGTTATGTTTGAGAATCTAAGGCAGACAAGGAGACAAGGGTTTTGCTTCATCAAGTGACCTAAGAGAAGATTCTATAATGACATATTAAGCAAAGAGGCTTAAAGAAGATGAATGCTTGAAGGGTGAATAAGCTATTAGAGATGAAAAGTATGAAGGCCAAGCATAATTGAGGACTAAATAGAGATCTATAAACTACAAGAGAAGTTGTAAGTTTTATTAGATAAGAGCTCTACTATTACTCTCTAACAATTGTATCAATTTAGGATAAATCCTTTGGATTAAGGTTGATCTAAAAATCATTTGTAAATCCTTTAACCAAGTGGCATTCCAAGTGAATGACCTAAATTCTTCTAACAAGGCTCACTTCTAATAGAGTGATTGAAATCCCTTAATTGGGTCACATTTAACAGTGTGTATTGTAACCTTTAATAGCATTGGTCTCTCATAGGCCACCACTTTAGAAGAGTGAAAAGGAGTAGCATGTCGCTAGTGGTTTTTCCTAAATTTAGTTTCAACATAAATCATTGTGTCAAGGGTGTTGGTAAATCTATTATATTTCATACTTTACATTTTCCCAAGTTGATTTGATAGTAATCTACAAGTTTTAGTGATTGCATAATCTTATGGGTGCATGCATGAGTATTAATGTTTTATGGGTTCACTAAGCTGTGAGAAGTTTTTCTTATACATTTGGACCTTGGATAAATGATTCACCCCCCTTAGTTATTATAAATTATTTGAACAATTTGTATCACAACTATTTTATTGAAGAGAACTAGTTTAAAGGTACTAGAAGCACAAAGATTGAGATGTCTAAAAGAGAAGTACCCAAGCTCAATAGAGATAACTTTCCCGCATGGAAAAGTTTGATGAAGCTACACTTTGGAGGACTTGGAGATCATGCAAAATCTACCATTTCTATGGAACATGATGATCCTAATGGTCCCCCAACTACTAAAGATATGAGGAAGAAGAAAGAACACAACCAAGCAATGTTGGAGATTGCTTCTGCCCTAAGTTATGCCAAATTCAATGATATCAAAGGACTTGACTGTGCAAAGAAAATGTGGGATGCCCTAACCACTATCTATGGAGGAGATGCAAATGTTCTAAGAGCCAAAGCTAAAATTCTTAGAGGTATGTTTGATGACATGAGAATGGAAGAAGGTGAGAATATTGCTCAATATGTTGAAAGGATAAAAGAAGTTCTCAATGCAACAAGAGGAGCTATTGGTAATATAGATGATGAAACTATTTTAAGCAAAGTTTTGAGATCATTGCTACCTATATATGCTATTAGAGTTTCTACAATTCAAGATCTATGATGTATTGCAGGGAATAAGCTATCACATGAAGTTTTGGTAGGTAGACTCACTATTTTTGAGCTATCTAACTTTGATAATTACAAGCTTAAAAATATTGAATCTACTTTCAAAGCTAAAGTCTCATTAAAGAAACCTGATGAGAAGAAGAAGAAAAAGAAAAGGAAGATATATGTGTCCAGTGATAGTGATACAGATGAGGAGGATGTTGAACAACTTGAAGCACTAATAGCAAGAAGATTTCACAAAAGGTAAAGGCAAGTTTAGAGGTAAGTTACCCATCATTTGTTTCAATTACAATGGTTGGTCATATTGCTACTAGATATCTAAGGAAGAAGAACTATAGATATGGTGACAAATACAATAGTAGAAGAGATGAAGACAAAAAGGATTAGAAAGACCAAGGCAAGAAGTCTTCCTACATTGCTAAAGAGAATGATTATGATGAACATGATGATGAGGTTGTATGTGTTGCAATGAAAGATGAATTTGATGAAGATGAGCAATTGCATTTGTGACTTCTATGAACAAGAATGATAGATGGATCATTGATAGTGGATGTTCACATCACAAAGTAAGTTCATTACCCTGAATTGTTATGATGGAAATAGTGTAAAATTTGGTAAAGATGCACCATGTTTGGTAAAAGGAAAATGTTCTATCAAACTCAAATAAGATTTCATGTGTCAATACTTACTATGTTGAAGGACTAAACTGTAACTTGTTGAGTGTGTCACAACTGAACAATCTAGGATACAAGGTTGAATTTGAAAATAAGATTGCTAAGATATATGATACGAATGGGAAACTGATTGAAAAAGGTGATCAAACTAGAAGTAATTTATTCTATCTTGATATAGAGGATACTACTTGTCTTCTTGTAAAATTTGATGATTTATGCCTATGGAACAAGAGGTTATGTCATGTTAACTTTGATTAGATAGTTAGTATCAATAACATGAAGAAAGTTAGAGGTTTTCCCAAGTTAAAGAAGCCTCATAATGTAATGTGCAAACAATGTTAGCTAGGCAAAATGAAAAAGTTAAGTTTTAAAAGTAAAATATATATCTCTAAAGGAATACTAGAGATTGTTCATACTGACTTGTGTGGACCAACTGAAGTGCAAAGCTATAAGGGAGATAAGCACAAAATGTTATTTGTTGACAACTATTCTAGGATGATGACAGTTATGTTTTTGAAAGAAAAAATATGATGCTTTTCAAATGTTTAAATGGTACCTAGCAAGTTTTGAAAAGGAAATAGGTAAAAGTCTAAAATATTTGAGATCTAATAGAGGAGGAGAATTCACATCAAATGAATTTGATATGTTCTGTAATGATAGAGGAATCAAGAGACAGACATCGAACCTTAGAACATCTCCACAAAATGGAATAGCAAAAAAGAGGAACATATCTATAATGGACTATGCTATAACACTCATGATAGAGAAGAATGTTGCTTTAAAATATTGGAGAGAAGCTATAAGCACAACTATCTACACCTTGAAATATGTGTAAATCAAGAAAGGTACTCATTCAAGGGTAAGTGCACCAAGTTGTGGTGCCAAAAGTGGGGTATAAGTGGACACCTTTTTTTTGAAACTAGCAATTTATGAACTTCAATAAGAATTTGAAGATAGTTGCACTCAAAATTTTAAGATATGACAAAAATAAAAGTCATAAACCTTTGAATCTAGTTTCTAAACTACTAATTTTTTTTCAAAATGGTTTAGTTTTAGGTCCTCAAAAAAGGGGGCCATATAAAGTGGTACTGTTTATTCCAGAAAAGACATAACATAGTACAAAGTGTGGTCTCCCTAAAATTTTAACTTTTTTTGAAATTCTTTAATCACTTTGGTCAAAAGTTACTTAACACTATGTAGTTTATCCCAAATTTTTCAGGTAATTTTATAGTGTGTATTTTTTTTGATGAATTTTTTAACTAGACACATCCCAAAAACATGAAATATCTGTGTGCTCCCTGTAGAAATAATTGAAAAATAATTCAAAATCAAAACCTTTTTTTTCAAAGTGTGTAGAATGGAGTCTAGTTTCTAAAAAACTAATTTGTTGCATCAGGCTAAAATCTACAGTCCAATTAGTACATGGTGGTTTTTGACAAAAAATGGACATACATTAAAAAGAAATTATAGATGAAATACTTGAATTAGTTCAAATTAAAAATAAATTATATGGTTATATAGCTAACATAGAGACCTACAATGTCATGTAACCTAATCTTATCGGTGCCCAACCAGGAGGAATCTTGAAGGAGAGCACACAAGAAAAATCAATCATTTTTTGTATGTTTGTAGCAAAACACATCTCAAACCTATTTATAAACTCCAAACCTTTGGGTTGGATCTCCAAGGAAAAACCAATCCTTAGGCTTGGTTTTAATGCAAAAATTTGAATAGTGCATACACCCTATAGCACGTGTGAGGTGTAGCGTGCACACACTATTTAAAGATTTTGAATTTGGGTCTCAATAGAACATGTTTTGTATAGTGTGCATGAACTATTGAAACCTAAATAGTGCATAGAGAAGGAAGAAGAGATGAAAAGAAAGAGCAAGAAAAAGGGGAGGATGGTTGTGTGTGTGTGTGTGTGTGTGTGTGTGTGTGTGTGTGAGAGAGAGAGAGAGAGAGAGAAAGAGAGAGAGAGAGAGAGAGAGAGAGAGAGAGAGAGAGAGAGAGAGAGTAGGGGATGGGAGAGGAGAGAGAGATTAGGGTATGGGAGAGAGAGAGGAAGTGAAAGAGATTAGCCCAATTAGCAGAGACAGTATTGGATGGGAGAGAGAGGAAGTGTGAGAGAGTAGCCCACATGGCAGAGAGTACAAGATGGGAGAGAGAGGAAGTGTGAAAGAGAGTATAGGTGGAAAAGAGAGAGTACAGGATAAGGGATAGATATTGAGAGTAGGGGATGGGAGAGAGAGGAATTGTGAGAGAGGGAGTAGGGGTGATAGAGAGAGTACAAGATAGTAGAGAGAGATTAGGTAGTGGGAGAGGGAGCAAGAGAGGGAGAGAGGGAGAGAGTAGGGCATGGGAGAGAGTGTGAGAGTGTGAGAGAGAGTAGGGGTGGTAGAGAGAGAAAGTAGGGGATGGGAGAAGAGAGAGAGAGAAGGGGATAAGGGAGAGAGAGTAGAGAGCGAGTGGCAGAGGGGGAGAGAGGGTGGATGGGAGTGTGTGTGAGAGACCTAGAGAGGAGAGAGAGGGGGATAGAATTGTGTGGTGTGTGTGAAAGAGAGAGTAGTATATGGGAGAGGGGGGAGAGAGAGTAGGGGATGGGAGAGGGAGAGTAGGTAGTGGGAGAGATGGTGGGAGAGGGAGAGAGTGGGGGGAATGAGAATGTGTGTAAGAGAGAGAGTAGGATATGGGAGAGAGAGGAAGTGAGAGAGAGAGTAGGGGTGGCAAAGAGATTATAGGATGGGAGAGAGAGATTGAGAGTAGGGGATGGGGAGAGAGAGAGTACAGGATGGGGGAGAGAGAGAGTAGATAGTGGGAGATGGAGTGGGAGAGGGAGAGTGAGAGAGGAGAGGATGGGAGTGCATGTGTGTGAAAGAGAGAGTAGGGGATGGGAAAGAGTGTGAAAATGTGAGAGAGAGTAGATTGTGGTAGAGAGAGAGTAGTGAGGGAGAGAGTGAGAGTGAGAGAGAGAGAGAATGAGAGTGAGAGAGTGAGAGTGAGAGTGAGAGAGATTTGGTGGTGGGAGAGGGAGTCAGAGAGGGAGAGTGAGTGAGATATAAAGTAGGGGATGGGAGAGGAGAGAGAGAGTGGGAATGGGTGTGTGTGTGTGTGTGTGTGTGTCAAAGAGAGAGAGTATGGAATGGGAGAGGGGAGAGAGAGATAGAGAGAGAGAGAAAGGTATGGGAGAAAAAAAGAGTAGGTAGTAGGAGAGGGAGTGGGAGAGGGAGAGAGAGGGGGATGGGAGTGTGTGTAAGAGAGAGAGTGTGAGAGTGTGAGAGAGAGTAGGGGTGGCAAAGAGAGAGTGAGAGTGTGGGATGGGAGGGAGGGAGGGAGAGAGAGAGAGAGAGAGAGAGAGAGAGAGAGAGAGAGAGAGAGAGAGAGAGAGAGAGAGAGAAAGAGAGAGAGAGAGTGTAGGTAGTGGGAGAGGGAGTGGGAGGGAGAGAGAGGGGGAATGAGAGTGTATGTAAGAGAGATAGAGAAGGTGATGGGAGAGAGAGTAGGTGGTGGGAGAGAGAGTGGGAAAGGGAGAGGGAGTGGGAAAGGGAGAGAGAGGGGGGAATTTTAATTTGTGTAAGAGAGAGAGTAGGGGATGAGAAAGAGAGGAAGTTTGAGAGAGAGTAGGTGTGGTAGAGAGAGAGAGAGAGAGTACAGGGTGGGAGAGAGAGATTGAGAGTAAGGGATGGGGAGAGAGAGTACATGATGGGAGAGATAGATTGAGAGTATGGGATGGGGGAGAGAGAGAGTAGGTGGTGGGAGATGGAGTGCGAGAGGGAGAGGGAGAGAGAGGAGGATGGGAGTACATGTGTGTGAAAGAGAGAGAGTAGGGGATGGGAGAGGGGGGAGAGAGAGTAGCTCAAGAGGGAGTAGGGGATGGGAGGGAGAGAGTAGGCAATGGGAGAGGGAGTGGGAGAGGAGGAGAGAGGGGGGATGGAAATGTGTGTAAGAGAGAGAGAGTAGGGTGATGGGAGAGAGTAGGGTTGGTAGAGAGAGAGTAGAGAGGGAAAGAGTGAGATTGATAGAGTGAGTGTGAGAGAGAGTAGGTAGTGGGAGAGGGGAGAGAGAGAGTAGAAAATGGGAGAGAGAGACTAGGTGGTGGGAGAGGGAGTGGGAGAGGGAGAGAGAGGGGGGATGGGAGTGTGTGTAAGACAGAAAGTAGGGGATGGGAGAGAGTGTGAGAGAGAGTAGGAGGTGACAGAGAGAGAATGCAATGGGAGAGAGAGAGTGAGAGTAGGGGATGGGAGAGAGTGTGAGAAAGAGTAGGGAGATGGGAGAGAGAGTGAGAGTAGGGGATCTGAGAGAGAGAGTAGAGAAGGAGAGAGTGAGAGAGATAGTATGCAATGGGAGAGGGAGTGGGATAAAGAGAGGGGGGAATGAGAGTGTGTGTGAGAGATCTAGAGAGTAGGGGATAGGAGAGGAGAGAGGGTGAGAGAGAGTAGGTGGTAGGAGAAGGAGAGAGATAGTAGGTGGTGGGAGAGGGAGAGTGAGAGAGAGTAGGGGATGGGAGAGGGGAGATATATAGAGAAGGGAATGAGAGAGGGGAGAGAGAGTAGAGAGAGAGTAGCTTGAGAGAGAGGGAGGGATGGGCGTGAGAGAGAGAGAGAGAGTAGGGGATGAGAGAGGAAAGAGAGAGTAGGGGATGGGAGAGGATAGAGAGTGAGAGAGTAGGGGATAGGAGAGAGAGAGAGTAGGCAATGGGAGAGGGAGTAGGAGAGGGAGAGTGAGAGGGAGTAGGAGATGGGAGAGGAAGTAGGAGAGGGAAAGTGAGAGAGAGAGAGAGTAGGGGATGGGAGAAGAGAGAGAGATTGAGAGAGAGTAGGGGATGGGAGAGAGAGAAAGAGTAGGGGATGGGGGACGGTGGGATAGGGAGAGATGTGTTTTGACATAGTGCATACACACTATAGTGTGTACGCACTTTATAGTGCATATGCACTATGCCAAATCACCCAAAATGGTAAAAAAACAAGTTTGGGTCCCATTTTGTCCATTCTCTACTTTTGGTCTATTGTGCATTATGTTGTTCTAACAAAAAACATGGGTTTTAACATAGCAAGCACTATTTGAAGACTTTTTGAAGCTAGCAAACACCAAATTCAATCATTGGATATGCAATTTGAAGACTTTTTGAATATTCTTTGTATAGAAAAGGTTAGTACAATCCTATTTAAATATTGTTTATTGATATATAGATACATATTTGATTATAATTTGACATGTTGTTTAATATATAGTGAATTCATTGAAATTTGTATGTTTGAATGAAATATTATTTCAAAATGGTTAGAAATTTGACAAGTTGCTTGATATATATTGTGTATTCATTCAAATAATTGTAATTTTTATATGTATTTCAATGATTTGTAATTTACACATTGTAAGTAATTCAGATGTTGGAATAATTTCACATGTAGAAATGATCATGCCAAGGAAGAAATAAAAAACTCAAACAAATGAAGATAGGGAGAGAGAGAGATTTGGAAATTAAAAGAGATAAAATGAAACTATTATATGAATAAAGAAAATTGAAAAACAATAATGAAAAATTGACTTTCAAAGAGGATCAAGAACCACCAGTACAAAGAAACAAAGAGGAAGAATTAGAAAGACAAAGAGAATGAATGAGATTGTTACACTCAAGAAGACAATTGAGTTGTGAAGATACACCATCTTCCAATGTTGGAGTCATATCATCCTCTCATGTTGAAGAGACACTAATTTGTAGATCTGATGATATACACACTCCATCATGTCATGTTGAAGACACAACATCAACACATCAATTAGGTGATATTCCATTTTTTGCATCTTATAGCCAAGGCACATCGTCTTCGGTTCAAGGTACGCAATACACTCAACCTTATGTTGATGTTGAAAATGTTGAGGGAATGGAAGAGACTATAACACCTTCTAGAATTCATTTTAGAAGACCAAAATATTTGATTGATATTGATACTAATATTTTGAAATAAATGCCTAAAAGAATTAGCAAGCGTACTTGTCAAAGAAAAGTTAATTGTATGTAGAGATTATTTTTTGAAGAATTAAATATTACATGGCAATGCCAATTATTTGTTGAAATGATGAGGAATTCAAAATTTAGGCCTATTATGAAGATTCTTGGGCTAAGAATGATGGATGATTCAAATGAAAAAAGAATTGTAAAGAATCTAATGAGTGTTTATGACAAAGTGGGCTCTAAATCATGCACCAAAGATAGTAATATCACAAGACAAGTACTTACGTCGGCAATAGTAAGTAGCCAAATGAAGAAAGCTTGACTCATGAGAAAGACAAAAAAAATATTTAAAATTGGTAGAGGTACTCTAAAGAGAGCCATGATAAGGTGTGAGAGATTGGAAGATCAAACAAAAAATGAGTTATGGACATTTAGTGGTAGACTACCACGAAAGGATAAAGAAATTAGTGACTCTTTGAAATCATTGATCAAAGACTTTTGAAAAAATAGCACACAGGTTTCCCCTAATCAAAGAGATGTTGTTAGAGGGAGGATTGGTAGCCAAAATTGTGACCCACATGCAAAACATTTTTTGAACTCAACTTAGACACAATTTTTTGCAAAATTTATTGGTATGTATCCTCAAATTTCAATAAGTCAAATAATTTTTGAGATGGGTAAAACTTTTTATGTCAAGATAAATCACACACATACAACTTCTTGTTCTAGGATACATATTGAATTTTCTAACCATTTTGATTTTTTTAGGAATATATGTGTGTTTTTACATTCTGAGTTTGTTTTGTAGGATTGTGACATGAATGAGCCATCAAGATCTTCAATGGAATTCATATCCAAAATTTTATGTGAAATAGGGTATAGGCAAAAAAAATTCAAGACATCATGCTTGGATGGTACATGCTTAGGTTGTGGTTCTTTGCAACTTTTATCGACTTGTCAACATATGGGTAGTACACATGCAATTGGAAATGAAATAGTAAATTACAAAAAATTTAAGACAATGGCATATGCCCTAAAAAATGGGAAAAAGGGAAAAGATTTTATTTAGTCATTGAAAAGATTCCAGTGTATGAGTTTATGAAGATTTTTAGTGAAAAGATTTTTTTACGAGTATGCAAGGCATACACATAGAGCTTGATGCCTAGATTTGTAATTCAAGTTGTGCAAGGATACCTTTCCACTGGATACCATTGTTTTAGTTGTAGACTTCGTAGAGAACTGCACACCACAACCACAAAATGAGGTGCAACAAAAGTATTATACTTCTCAATAGGTTTCCATATTTGTTCACATAACATTCATGCATTCACCTACAAGTATGGAGGATGACAAGAAGATTTTGAGGGAGTACCATTTTCACATCAATGTTGATCGATCACATTCTACAGAGTTTGTATATGGTTGTTTTAAACTATTTTATGGAGATTTGGCTAATAGGGGCATAACATATTGTCAACACATTATTTGGTTAGAAAATTTTGCATCTCAATTCAAGAATGCACGGATGTTCTACTGGTTGAGTATGATGCACAAGTTGTGTAGAATTTAATATATGTGAAATTTCACAGAGGCTGGTCATGGAAAGGGAGAGCACAATGGTGTAGGCGCATGCATCAAAAGAGCCTTACCTCATGAATAAGTAAAGTACAAAGATGAAGCAATATTGAAAGATAAAAAATTCATCATCCAATGGTGTAATTCTACAATGGTTCTAGGTAAGGAAGGAGAATCTATGGTTCGTAGATTTTTTTGGTTGATAGATAATACTAACATTGCACCATATGAGGATTGTTGCACACTAGTATGATCTAGTGAGTTACACTCTTGTAGAAGCTCTGATGTAGGTTCATGGACTATCCACACATGAAAAATGGCATGCTATTGTCCATCATGTGAAGAGGAAAATTGGGATGAGTGTGAGTCGACTGAATGGGTGGATAAATGGGATATATGGGTTTTGGACCCAATTGACACCTATCATCCCCCACAAGCATTGGAAATGGTACAAATGTATTCATCTATGACTTTGACCACTTGTCTAATCTAGTGCAACCTGATAATATATATATTTATATATCTTTGTAATTTTAATATGTAACTTTATAACTTTTACCTAAGTATTTTCTGAATTAATGATTGCATTTTGTACATTTGTCATTGTAGGCCATGTTTTTGCTATTATTGCACCTAAAGACAATGAAGAAGGGACATATTATTATTTGTGTCATTGTGTCCAATCCAAACAAAAATTAGATCACTCGGTTATAGATGGTGAAGGTTTAGAGTACCATGTCAGTGAGGTGGTTGTAACTGGCACATGGCTTAGACAATATTTTATGAAGAACCCTAACTTTTAGTTATTCGAGGATTGGCAAATAGAGAGGAAGATTCTTCATTATTCAAACCTTGTTGTCACATCAAATGTCCACTTGATAAAATATGGTGCAAAACCACATAATAAGATTCTTTGGAAAGTTCACGAGTCAGAGCACAAGGCAATACTTGAGACATTAAAATGTAGAGTAGATCCAGTTGGCTTATTAGATTGAATAGGGAGAGAGGGAGAGAGAGAAAGAGTTATCAATTGGATCCAAATACAATGTTGCAACCTCTCCCCCAAGACTATCAACATGACAAGGTGGAGCGTATTGTTATGATGTGTAAGTGATGAGATAAGTTTAAATCATAGATTTTGTGTTTTGATTTGTTTAGAATCTAGATACATTATTTGAATTTATATTAGATTCTTTAATAGGACCCATTTTCAGCTTAGCCATTTGAATAAGTGAAAGTTTAGATTTTATTGTTTAGATCAAAATATAATGAAAGAATATGAAAATTTTTAGAATGTGAATGCTTTGTGATGTAAAGTCATGATTGTGTGCATGTAACCAGAAACTTCAAACTGGCAAAAGCAAGGATACAATGGGAGAAGTTACCAAGACTCATCAAGCCATTCAATAAGCCACTTGATCATTGCTAGAAGCTCAAACAAATAATTTTTTGCATTTGGAACATTGTTACCAATAATGATATTATACAATGTTGCAACCTCTCCCCCAAGACTATCAACATGACAAGGTGGAGCATATTGTTATGATGTGTAAGTGATGAGATAAGTTTAAATCATAGATTTTATGTTTTGATTTGTTTACAATCTAGATACATTATTTGAATTTATATTAGATTCTTTAATAGGACCCATTTTCAACATAGTCATTTGAATAAGTGAAATTTTAGAGTTTATTGTTTATATCAAAATATAATGAAAGAATATGAAAATTGTTAGAATGTGAATGTGTTGTGATGTAAAGTCATGATTGTGTGCATGTAACTAGAAACTTCAAACTGGTGAAAGCAAGGACACAATGGGAGAAGTTACCAAGACTCATCAAGCCATTCAATAAGTTGTTTGGTCATTGCTAGAAGCTCAAACAAATATTTTTTTGCATTTGGAACATTTTTACCAATAATGATATTATGACTAACATGTTTTTATCTTTTAATAAAAATCAGGGGAAATCTAGTGGTTCAAATGTTGAAAGTGAGTCTGCTAATAGAGGGACATTTAGGGGTAGAAGATCCAATGGCAGAGGAAGGTCTAGTGGAAGAGGGCCTAGTGTGTTCACTACTAAATGCTTTACTTGTAACCAAGTAGGACATCAGTCCTTTAGATGCCCTGAAAAGAACAAACAAGGATATTACATTTATTTGGTTCTATTCCTTCTTACAATTTTTATTGCCTTGTGTGTTTTGTGTTCAAATTTAAAAACAAGACACTCTCATGTGTCCTTTCTTAAATTATTGATGTAGTTTCGTAGATAATAATTCTTTTCAAATTAGTTTCTTTATAGAGTTGATCAATATGAAATATAGTTAGTATATTCTAAAAGAAGTAAGAGAACCTAGAAATGATTTATCCATGATCATCATGAGATGACCATCTCAAAAGTGTTTATTGAGCTCATTTTCTTGGCTATAAGACTAATACTTCCTTATCCTTAGAAATATTGGATTTGAGTGTAGTTTCAATATTTGGTAGCTCATTACCAAGGTATTAGAATAAGGGTTGAATATCAAATTAAAACCATTTTTTTATTTATAAAATTCAAATATTAAAATACAAATGGCTATGATTACTTTTTTGATTAAAATTCAAATATTTAAATGTAATTTGTCATCATTTTGATTACTTCTTGGGGGGTCTTTTTGAATCTTCTAAGTTGAGAAGCATTTCAAATGGATTGAGTAAGACCTAGCAGAAATTTCTAATTCCTTTTGAATGTTTTAAAACTTAATCAAAGTCACTATTTTGCACATCCACATAACAGTCATAGTTTTCAATACTTTTACCTAATAGTTATACTAATCTCTTTAATGTAGAGGATCCATTTCATGGGATCAAGGGCCCTGAGACTATGAAATGGAAATGATTAACCTTTTATTATATAAATCTAACATTTTATATGTAGAGAAATGGATGAGAATGTGATCACAGTTTGAAATAGTGACAAAATTAGCATGGAAATGGTGGTTAGGTACAATAGCAAGAATTCTAGCCACATGAAAGGTGTATTTTGTAATTTGGATTGAATCTTATATGACCAATGTAAAGTTGTATGATCAACCAATTTGATCTAGAAGTTTGGGGAAGGGTGATATTGGTGATACCCTAGATTTGAGGGTTTGAAAGAAGGTAATTTGGGATTTTGGGGTTATAGTAGGTCTGGGACATATTGCTTATGGAATTGAGTGTTTTATGCCATGAATGATGACTATTGAAAGTTATAAGGTCTAGGAGTCTATTATACTAGGAGTTGCTTTGTTAAATTTGCCATTTTCATGCTAAAAAATAGGGCATCAGTTAGAAATAGGGGTGTTGGTCCAAAATTGATGTAGAGTGCAACAGTGGAAGGCTTAGTCTAAGGACAATGCTCTCAAATCACCAAGTATTAAAATATGACTCCAAAGTGTTTCAAACACCCTTTACTAACTGCAACACACCTATATCAACCTCAAGAACAAAAATCCAATCCTTGAGCACACTTTTTCAACTTTCATGCAAGTTCCACCAACCTATTCACAAATAGGGCTACAAGGGCTAAAGTTGAGAAATTGTTGCATTTGACATAACCAAAAATCAAATACCTACTCTAAGGGTGGAAATGAGAAGTTTTTGACAACCCCAACAATATCCCAAAAGATCAAATTCTAATCTATTCCAGCACTCCACTAATCTACCTAAGTACATAGACCTAAATGGGTGCCTTTAGGCTTGGTTTTCAAAGGAAGACTAATGAAATGGGTGCATAGAAAAGAGCTAGGTCTTCAAAACTCCAATTGGTAATTATGACACTTCTAATCCACCTTTTATTTGGTAAATTTCCTTCACATATAAATCCAACAATCAAATTCCTTCAATTTTAGACCAAATACATACAAATATTTGGCCTAGAGCTTGCAAGAAAAATTAACTCCCTTTGGTTTTTCAACTCCTACTTTTTGGATATGAAAGTAAACTCCTAGGGCTCCCATTTTCATTGGGTTTTGTTCCATTTAATCATAAATTCATGATCTATACATCCATTTGCACAAAACCCCACTGAACCTAAGGTTTCTGGGCAGTTTTGAAAGAAAATGTTGTAACTTTTGATAGAGATCACCAATCAAGTTCAAACCAAGTGCATTGGATAGGGAACTCAACCAAGTTACTCCTTAGACCATTCAGCCACCCTTCCCAATAGGTACAGCATGTGGGAAAATGAAAACACACTAGTTTTGAGCCAAAAAAATAGTAAATTTTATTGAAATCAACAAAAATTTGTACATCAACCAGCCTGTTCTACTAGGGAGGTTGGATCATACATTTATAAGCTTGTTTGACCAATCAACTATCTAGGGAATATTTATAATTTTTTCAAACTCCTTCATTAGAAATATGCAACTTTTAAGAAAAAATTGCTTAGCAACTTTTGAAAGTTGCATAGCAACCTTTTATTGCATTTGCAATTTTTATTGAAATTGACTGCCTAGGACCTCTAAACTATTCTAGGACCCTTATTTCCTCATCTACGGTGTTTCCACCTATTACATAATTACTTAATGTCCTATAGGCCTTGGGGGCTCATGGTTTATAGAATTACCAAATGAGCCTCAAGCCTTTACAAATGGGCTTATAACATCATGAAATTATTCCTAACATCTTAAAACCTTATTATATTCCTCATGAATCCTTTAGGAAGGTGGTGTAGTGAAAGATCCTTATGTAATGCCCCATGATGACCTTGAGTTCCCTACACCAAAAATGACCATATGAAAGATTTTGATATGTTTTAGTAGTTTGAAAAGGGTGTGTAGCAATGTAATTATCTTGTCAAGTGCTTTGGATAAAGATTCAGTTGTGCATTTGGTTGTAGACTAATCCAAATGGATTCTAAGAAAAGTATACTCAAACTTGCAAGCGGTCTCCACATTACATGCCCAACCCTCAAACGTAGGGTTCTCATCTGACTTAGATCAATCACAACTTCTTAGGGACCCATTCTCCAATAGGTATAAAAAGGAAAACTCTCCCTAGATAGGTTTAGAACTCAAATTTCCTAATAGAAAAAGTTTCTATGGACCTAATCTCTTGAAAAAACCCAACTTTAAAGTTCTCAAACCCCCAATAACTGATTTACATAATTATCACCAGCATTTCTAATAGGGCTAATCCTAGCTTTCTCAGTCAAACTCCCAAAATTTGCAAAGGGCCATACTATATTTTCACCTCTTTAGACACCCTTTAACCACCTCTTAGAGATTCCAAAAGATCAAACTTTGATACAATTCTAGCACCAACACCCACTTTGAGTCACAGACCTAATTGGCCAAATTAGGTTGGGTTACAAAGGAAGTATGAGTAAATGGGTTTGCAAACCTAACTCCAACTCTGGAACTCTTTTTCACATCCAATTAATCCTCCTACACCCTTCACTAGTCAAATCAATTAGTTTGGAAGCATGAGCCTTCTTTTTTCTTCAAATCTAGACTAGACATATAACAATGTTCAGTTTAGGGCTTGCTAGTAAAAATAGGTAACCTACAGCTATAGTTTTGGAACTTTTCCATCTTGTAGTACCCTCTCTTAAATTGCATTCACCAAAGTAGCATTGAAATCCAATGGTGGAATTGCAAGTTAGGAGGCCATCTTGAAAAAACCCTCAGATTTAGGGTAAATCTAACCAACCTCTACAAAAACTGATGTAACTTTTGTTATAGATAAGATAAAGACTTAAAACAAAATGAAATGGAATTATAACTCAATCCTCTATCCAACCATACCAAAATTCACTCCTACCAATTTTTACAAGCCATATAGAATTGAAACAACAAAGAAAAAGGAAAAAATTCTAAGTTGTATTCAATGTTTTCTGCTCATTGGTCAAATTGTTCAATATAAGTATAGATATCTAGTATGGCCAGATAGCTTTGTAAATATTCTTTCTGTTGCACTTTGAATGAGGTTCTAATTAACACTACAACTCAAGATATTCCCATTTTACTAACTATTGTCCCCATTTTGTGCCATTACCTAGGGTTTCATCTATTTTCCCTCATATCTTGAGATTCCACGATGGGAAATTAATGATCGTTGGTGGAATCTGAGTTAGCACAATGTGTTTTATTTTTCTTTTGGTTTTAGATCAAAAGAATGAGGATGGAGAGAAAAATTTGATGCCTTTGGCATGCAAGATCCATGTGCATGCTAGAAATTCATAGCAACATATTCCATAACTCGATACAAAGAAGGTTTCAAGGCTTAAAACTTGGTATGTGATCATCTTACATGATCCCCCTCATGTTCTAATTTCTAGATTGAAGTTTTTCTCAAGGGGTAGGGTACTTCCTTTGTTAATGGATGCCTAATTGCCTACATTCCTAAGTGAGCCTAAAAAAACTTAGTTGCTACATACTTCTCTTGAGATACGAAGGCTTTAGTATGTTGTATAAAACCAAAAAGGGTATCCAAATTAGTGATTATTTTCTTTGGGTTGTGAGGAGATGTTTGTGATTTTCCATGTTCAAGGCTACAAGCCTAGTCTTGAGTTTGTGAAGCAACTAGCCAATAAAAATTACATATTTTGAATCTAATATTGGATTCATGTTAGTTTGGACCTAGATAGACTCTTTAGATAGTCAAATAAGCCTTGTTATGCCCTTAAGAACAACTAGTGATTAGTTGTCTTTGTGATAGGTTTTCCTTGTGATTGGGGATTCCTAGGAGTGGTTGTGTTGTGATAACCATACCATCTTATCAAGCACTAGTCATAGGTGTTTTGGGGCTGATTGGATTAACAACAACACTCATTGTTCCTTAACCTTTAGTGAAGAGGATTCTAGGAACCTTGTCCATTCCCACTACTCATTCCATTGCATCAAAGTGGTATCAGAGCCATTTCTCTTAATAAAGAGGAAGAAATACCTTTAAGGAGGAGCAATCTAAGGTTGTAGACCATGATCCATTTGTGATGATGTCAAAAGAGAAAAAATACATAAAATGTTGTCCCGTTTCATAAAATGTTGTCCTCTTGCATTTTTTACACATTTTTCCATAACATCAAGAAAATAAATTAAATATTAGGATACCCATTTCGTTACACTATAACATACCAAAAGATGAGGTATGGTTGTTTTGGACCATGTCTTTGCTAATACACTATGGGCCACTTTTTAGGCATAAAAATGACCAATATAGGTGACTTTTCAAGGAAAAAAAGAATTTTATGTTTTTTAGAAGGTTATAAAGGTCCTTAGGGTCATTAGGTTAAGTGTTAGGTGTCTAGGAGTTAAAATGTCAAAAATTGGAAAAAATTACAAAACTTGTCAAAGCAAAATTGCAAAAATGCTGACAACTTTGTAAGAGTTTGGGAATTGGTAAAGGGTTGAGCATTTGGAATTAAGTTATTTTACTATTTTTTAACCTTTTCCAAGTTGTATAATTGGAATCAAGTGAAAAATGTAAAAATTGCACTTTACATTTTTACATGTCATAGGGTTGTTATATTTGACAGGGCATATCTCATAGCTCATGTGAGCTATAGATGTGATTCTAGTTCCTATAGGACTATGCTTTAGAGACCTACAATAACCTCTCTCACTTTTTGGATATCATACTCCATTTTGATTTTGCGATGCCATCTCAGGTGATGCTGAAACTTGTAGTGTTGGCCAAAACAAAGTTGCCAACTACCAAATCTCTCTCACCTTTTGTCATGGGATTGAACTGTCTAGTCCATTAGCTTTGAGTGGTCAGAAAAACCTTGTCCCCAACCTCATCACATCCTATTTATCACTTGAAAATTTTTGGGCATGCTGAACCAAAATGTCCCTAAGGGTCACTAAATGCCATAGGGCTACAATCTTTGATGGGGTATACCTCAGAACTCGTGCAAGGTATGGATGCAATTCTAGTTCCTATAGGACCCTGTTGCAAAGACCTACAATAAGATCTCTCTATTTTTAGAGATCATACTCTATTTTTATTTTTTGATGCCATCTCGAGTGTTGCTAAAACTTGTAGTGTTTGCCAGTACAAAGTTACCAACTGCCAAATCTCTCTCACCTTTCATTATGGGATTGAACTGTCTACTCTATTAGCTCTACGTGGCTGAGTAAACCCTATCTCCAACCTTTTTTTATCCCATTCAGTGCTCAAAAATTCTCGGGCATGCCATACTGGAATGTCTCTAAGGGTCACTAAATGCCATAGAGCTATAATATTTGATGGGGTAAATCTCAGAGCTCGTGTAAAGTATGGATGTGATTCCAATTCCTCTGGGACTATGTTGTGGAGACCTAAAATAACCTCTCTTTCTTTTTAGAGATCATAATCTATTTTTATTTTGTGATGCCATCTCAGGTGATGCTGAAACTTGTAGTGTTGGCTAGTACAAAGTTGCCAACTGCCAAATCTCTCTCACCTTTCATTGTGGGATCAAATTTTCTACTCTGTTAGCTCTAAGTGGCCAAGTAAACCCTATCCCCAACCTCCTCCCATCCTATTCAACACTCAAACATTCTCAAGCATGCTAGACTAGAACATTCTTAAGGGTCACTAAATGCCATAGAGCTATGATCTTTGACAAGGCATATCTCAGAGCTCGTGTGAGGTATAGATGCAATTCTAGTTCCTATAGGACCATGTTGTAGAGACCTACACTAACCTCTCTTTCTTTTTGGAGATCATACTCCATTTTGATTTTGGAATGCCATCTTGAGTCATGCTGAAACTTGTAGTGTTGTCCAGTATAAAGTTTCCAACTGCAAAATCTCTCTCATCTTTCATTGTGGGATTGAACTATCTGCTTCATTAGCTTTGGGTTGCTAGCCAAACGCTATCACCAACCTTGTCCCATCCTGTTCAGCACTTGAACATTCTTGGGCATGCTAAATTAAAATGTCCCTTAGGGTCACTAAATGCCATAGGGAAACAATCTTTGATGGGGCATATCTTAGAGCTTATGTGAGGTATGGATGTGATTCTAGTTCCTATAGGACCATGTTGTGAAGACCTACAATAACCTGTCTCAATTTTTGGAGATCTTACTCCATTTTGATTTTGCAATGCCATCTTGGGTGATGTTAAAACTTGTAATGTTGACCAATACAAAGCTGCCAACTACTAAATCTCTCTCACCTTTCCTCCTGGGATCAAACTATCTATTCTGTTAGCTCTGGGTGGCTAGGTAAACACTAACCCCAACCTCTTCCCATCCCATTGAGTGCTCAAATGTTCTCGAGCATGCCAAACCAAAACATCCCTAACAAAGATAATGACACATTAAAGGGCTTACACAAGTTCATATTTTTCAATTTATCTCCCCCACATTGAAATATCATGGAGAAAAATGGTGCAATGTGTAGAAGGATAAGATTATAAAGGGCTCATAACTTTTCCTCCTCATCATAACTCATGATCTTAAGGATTTATTAAAGGCAGGCTTAATATGGCACATATTCTCATGTGCCATAGGTTTATAAGATTCTATCAAAACTATCAAAGGAATTATAGAGATCACTATTTTGCATCATTATGAGGGTTTATGAAGGAATAATCAATGCATCACTATTTTGTGTCACTATAGAGA
Source organism: Cupressus sempervirens (assembly GCA_028749045.1). Classification (NCBI taxonomy): domain Eukaryota; kingdom Viridiplantae; phylum Streptophyta; class Pinopsida; order Cupressales; family Cupressaceae; genus Cupressus; species Cupressus sempervirens. The sequence continues at coordinate 175,684,835 of CM053784.1, read as the reverse complement.
CATCGTTAATGATAATCAATGCATAAGGTAAGGCCATTAGGAAGGAATTAGATCAAAGGAAAATATTCAAGGCTACAATAGTGAGTGTGATGAACAAATTTTTAAACCTTTGTAGTAGTTACATCTTCCTTCATTAATGTTTCATTAAATCTTGAGAATCCTATTATGTACACCCTATTTTTCAAAGTGCTAGGATCAACATAAGTGTAGCATTAAAAATATTCATCCAATTTTGGGGTGGAAGTTGGGGAATTTTGTGGGAGCATGTTTGTTAAATTCTCATAAAAAAATGTGATTTCATCTTTTCCACTCACATTAGGGCTAAACGTGGGTCGTATTTAGCATAGGTGAAACGCCAAGATATTCTAGATTCAAAGAACTAGGAACTAGTTGCATCATAATTGTCTCAATATGATGCCATACAAGTATTCCTCTTCAAATTTCTTCTCCTCCTTAATTGCAACAAGTTTGAGTCCACAAGTTGCTATTGATGGATCATACTATTACTTTTGGGATAATATTTTGATATGCCCAAATATAATGAATGAATGATAATAGCTCTTTGCATTGAGATAGGGAATTAGAAGCTAAATTTCGTTGTCTTGCCTTTAAGTAGTTCAAAATTGATTTCATTTGTTTCTATTGATTTTGTAGCACATTTAAATTATGGTTAATTTTTTCAAAGGTAATTCTTACCATTTGGCAACACATATAAATACTTTACAATTCTTTAAAAAATGATAAAAATCTATTGATGACTAGAACTACCATGTAAATTTTATATATTAGTTTGTTAACAAGAAGGAATTATTTTCTTCAATGTTTCATCCTAAGAAGTTGTTTTAGAAATCACATATTGTTGAATTGATTTCTTTATTATTTGTTTCATTGGCAATAATGTACAAAAATTTAGTATCAATACTAAATAGAATAAAACTAAAAAAAATACTTGTGTGTAATTTTAATCATTTTATAATCATAAGAAAGTGTTACTTTTTTTTTTTTGGTTAAATTCATTTGGATTAGTTAATGGATTCATGTCGAGCTTCTAATTGTTGACTGATAGTCATTAAATGAGACCAAGCTAGTTTAAATTTTGTTGGGGATACTTTTGGAGGACTTTATGACATTATTGACACTCCCATCCCCAACTCACAAATAAGGAAAAATATGGAAAAGATGACATGATCTTGGGTTGAAGTAAAATCTCAAGAAATGATGCACTTAATGAGCCATAAGAAACCTACCTGTACGTTCCCCAACTTATAATGAATGCTTGGTTATAAAGGCTCCATATGCTGGCCCAAAAATGGAAGCCAGTGATGTAACTGTGCATGTATTGGCATAGTCTTCCTATGATGATCCCAAGTATCTACTTTTGTTATTAATTTGGGCATCACTATATGATTTGAGAATGTTATGAAGTAACTTCTCCTATCTCTCTAGAAATTATAGCATAGGTTCAAGGTCCCTTGTCTCCTAGGAATTTATAGTAGCTATTCTCAATACTATAATATTAACTTCAATGAAGAGTTGAGTGTAAGGAGTTGAAGAAGCAAGTTCTACTTATGTGTAAATGCTAAAATCTTAAGCCTCATTCCCTTGCATAAGCCTTTTCCATAATAAAATTACCTCTAAACCATGCAAAGCATGTTGAAGTGGTTCCCAACCATGCAAAACTCTTATAAACAATGCCAAAGCTAAACATTATGCATAATAGAGAACATCTTATCTAGTGCAGTATAAGATTGAGTAATTCTATGGTGTAGGAGCACCCCATCAAACCAAGGAGTGATAAGGTTTTCTCCCATCAAAATGAATAGTTTTAAGGTCTTGTAGGCCTTTTCAAACTTGTTTTTGGCATGTTTGGTTGTTTTTAGGCTTTCTTGCATTTAGACCCTATTGTGAGAACCCTTGAACAACTTTGGTATTTCTATAAACCGATTGATTCATGAGGTCATAAGGGTCTAGTAGTCTCCTAGGGTCTTGTTAGAAGTCATAGGAGGTGTTAAGATCTTTAGAAGTCTTTATAAAGTCCTAAAAAGAAAAATAAGTTGCATAACTAGGGTAATAATGCAACATTTATGCAATAATATGGATTTTGTTTGTAATGGCTCCCTCCAATGGTCACAACCATTGAAAATTGATTGGACCAGTTGGAAGAAGGTCTTCATAAGCCCTTACAAGTGGGTGGAAGACATAGATTGTACTTTTTCTTTGAAATCAATAAAGAAACCATCATTTTTCCTTCAAAAAGACTACTTTTTCATGCATTGTACAGACTGTACAAGTCAAGGGCCTTGGAGAGTTAGTTTTTATTGATAGAGTCATCTTTCCAATGAGCCTACTCTAAGCCCTTGATTTACTAGGAGGTTGGAGATATAAAGTTTTTCATAAAAGTTGCTTTCAAACCCTAACCACCTAGGGTTTTGGAAAATAATGTTGATTTCTCCCATTTTCACTGTTAGAAAATTTTGATTTTTGGTGAAATGGGAGATTGTCAAATGTACATTAAGATTTTGGTAGTTTCTAGGCTAGAGTAGATGGTGGATGTACAAAATTTGCACAAATGAGTTGGCATTACCATGTGACAACTCTGCTACATTATGGAATTTGCTAATTTGCATGCCTCAAGGTTTGAACCAATATGTGAAACTTTGGAATCTACCTTCCCTTATCTTATCCTAATTTTTGGATGCATTGGTTTGGTCTTTCTCACTAGATTTTAGGTACTTCCTTTGTTAAGGTGACCTAATTGGGGCAATTAGGCTATTATAACAGTCCAATTTTGGAAGGCTTGTAAATGGCTTCAGCACTTGCCCTTTTGGGGATATAACAAACTTTATAAAGAGTATTTGGAATGATAATTAGTTCCTAATGTCTTTTGGAAGATATGGTACTTGTTTCCTAATTTGTCTTTGGAAACGCTAGTAGCCTAGATGTTGCATTATGAGGACAGAGTTATGAAATTCATGTTTAGGTTGTTTTTTGGTGATGGTTCATTAGTTTTAGTGTTGGGATGAACCCCTTAACATGATGATCAACCTTATTTGTGATAATCCACCATGCATGGGTGTGAAGCCAAGTTTGCTAGTGTAAAGTTGTATGGATTAATGATGATTGCTTAGTGTTATTGTTGTGTCAAGGTGTAGAAGTTTGGGTGTATAATCTGTCTTGTTGGATTGACATCAGCATTGTGCTTGTTGTACCCTAACCTTTGCATCATTCTATCTATAAAATTCTATCTTCTATAAGGTACAACATTGACCAATTGTGCATATAGGGAAATATATGCATTGGAATACATGTAAGTGCCAATTACAATTGGTATTTTATGATGGAAGATCTAACATATGGGATTAATGAAACCTTGAGAATCCTATTAGGCTCTACATCATAATTAAACCTTGGAATTAATGTAATGTATTTTTTTCAATTTTAGATTTGTTATATGTTTGTAATAATAATTTATCATAAATGTTTAGATACATAACATAGAAGGTAGGCTTTAAACATGAACAAGAAGATCATAAATCAATATGAAAATGACATAAATTGCAAATGATAAATTTTTGGCTTTAACACTAATAAATTTTATTGCTGATCAATATTGTATCAAAAATTCAAAATGATTAGGTATTTAATTTGTTAGGAATAAGGTCTCTCAACCTTGTATAATTCCTATTCTTATTATTTGTTTTGTAAAATGTATTTCTTGCAAATAATGTTGATGTGTCGACATCTTGAATTGTGTGTAAGGAGATCATGACTAAAATGGTTATGACGGATTCCTATGACACGTAAGAGCTATGTTAGGAAGATTCAATGACAGGTGAAGACATGTGGCAACTAAGATATTTGAGTACTATACACTCTACACCAATAGAGGGGTCCCGAAATTTTTTTTGGGGTTCCTATTTTCTCGGAGAATGGTAAAACCCTAATACGGTTTACCTTTTGAGAGTAGCCCTAAAGTGAAGTGCATGTTATAAGCATTTTTAGGGTTGTGAAGAGATGCGATGTGAAAAAGGTGTATTGTCGATACTACGAGTAGCTATTGAAGTCTTATATTGTTGGTGTTGAACTTGCATTGCAAGTGTATTGTAACCTCGTGTTGAAGATAATACATTGGGTAGGTTTTGAATGGGTGGGGTTTTTTTACTGAAAGGTTTTTTTCCCACTGAAAAATCCTTGTGTTATGTGTTCCTTTCTCTGTCTATTTTATGTATGCATGGTTGGCTGCAATATTGTTGTTTACATGATATTGGATCTATAAGTGTAGAAGATTTTAATAGGATTTGCATCATACTTTCCTTATGAGATTAGTGTAGGAAGCTATTTTCACACCTAAGTTTCCTTACAAGTGGTATCAGAGCTTGATCAACTTTTGATCCTAGTTGTTGGGTAGGGCTTTTTGAGCTAATCTCAAGTTAAGTGGGAGTCTTGTGCAGAGCATCCTAAATATTATTTGCAGATTGAGATGGCGAGTTCATCATATGGAAGAATGGAGGTGGAGAAATTTAATGGCACTAATTTCGAGTTGTGGAAACTCAAGATGGAAGACATGTTGGAAGATCATGACCTATGGGAAGCGACTACAAGTGCTACAAGACCAGCAACTATAGCTCAAGCAGATTGGGATATCAAAGACTATAAAGCTAAGGGTCTCATAAGACTTTGTTTAACTGATGCAGTCCTTCGGAATGTTCTAGATAAGAAAACCACATATAGTTTGTGGGAGAGACTTGGGGCCGTGTATCAGGCCAAATCTTTGGTGAACAAGTTATTCCTAAGGAAGAAGTTGTATTCTCTGTGAATGGAGGTAGGTGGATTCTTAATGGATCATTTAAATGCATTTAATCTATTGGTTGTACAGTTGACATTAGCTGGTGTCAAGTTAGAGGAGGAGGATCATTGCTACACACTTTTGTGTTCTTTACCGGATTCATGCGACCATCTTGTGATGGCTCTCGGAAGTACATTAGTCACCTTCAAAATGGATGATGTGGTCTCTTCACTGCTATCAGAGGAGATGCAGAGAAAGGCTTTCATTTCAAAGAAAGAAGCCCTTGCTGTTCATGGGAGATCCATGGAAAGAGGGAACAAAAATGACAATAAGTCTGACAATAAGGGTAGATCCAAATCTCGTGGGAAGTCAAAGACTTCCAATAAGTCCAAGGAAAAATTTTGGAACTGTGATAAGACTAGGCACTTCCGTAAAGACTGTAAAGAGCCTAAGAAGAAGAAGAAAGCCTCAAATTTTGGTTCTGAAAAATCTCAAGATGGCGGTGCATTCATCATAGCTTTGGTAGCCCATGCATCTGATGATGTGTGGTTGGTTGACTCAGGTGCATCTTTTCACATGACCTCTCATTGAAACTAGTTCTCAAGATATGAAGAGTTCGATGGTGGAAAGGTGTACTTAGGTGATGATTCTCACCTAAAGATAGTTGGATGCAGAAGGGTCACTATCAAATTTCCTGATGGATGAGTAAAGGGAATCAATGGAGTTATGCACATTCCAGGTTTGGCACAAAACCTATTATCTGTAAGTATGTTGAATGATGTAGGTGTGCAAGTTGTTTTTTCTAAATATGGATGTAAGATGATGAGAGGAGCTATGGTGCTTGCTAAGGGTACTAGGAGAGGTACTTTGTTTCAGCTTGATGCACACATTTCTTAGTGTAATAGTTCTTCTGTTTCAAAGAAGACAGTAGCTATCACTTCATCCCCACCATCTAAACGAGCAATAAAGAAGATTGTGGTTATTGGTTCTGATGGTAGTGCAACAAGTGTACCTAAGGGTGCAAACACTTTGGAAGGAAAGCTTCTTGCAGAAAAGACAATGTTGTGGCATTTGAGATTTGGTCACATTGGTGAGAAGGGTCTTAGAACCCTGAAAAATAAAAATCTCATTGAGGGGTTAAATGATTGCAATCTTGAGTTTGACTTTTGTGAACACTTTGTATATGGTAAACAAAATCATGTTCAATTTTACTCTAGTTCTCATAAATCTTCTGATGTTTTGGATCTTATTCATTCTGATGTATTTGGTCCTGTAAAAGTTCCTTCAATCTCCAAGTCTATATTTTTTGTATCTTTCATAGATGATTATAGTAGAAGGACATGGATTTATTTCCTTAAAAGTAAGACACAAGTCTTTAGTCGATTCAAGTAATTTAAAGCCCTTGTAGAGAATCAGACTAGTAAGAAGATTAAGTGTGTGAGAACTGACAATGGTGGTGAGTTTTGCTCAGCAGAGTTTGAATAGTTCTATAAAGAACAAGGTATCGAGAGGCTAACATCTTCTCCTATTGTGCTACATCTTCTCCTATTGTGCTACAACCAGATGAAAAAGAAAAGGAAAAAGATGTTGTTCAGTTGCCTCCTATCCCTACGAAGACTGAACAGAGAGACCATGTTGGGTCTAATGATGAGGAGAGCTCTTGCAGCTTTGATAGTTCAAAAGAAGAGGAAGAACAACCTCAACCTCAGCCCTTGAGGAGATCCATGAGAGAAAGAAAGCAACCAGAAAGGTTTGGTTATTCTATGTTAGATTCCAATTGTGCTTTTGCTTTGATTACTAACACTGATGAGCCTAGATCTATGAAAGAGGCTTTGGGCATGGAAGATGCAGGTTCCTAGATTGAGGCTATGGATGATGAGATGGATTCATTAGAAAAAAATAAAACATGGGACCTTATACCTTTTCCTAAAGGGAGAAAATCTGTTGGCTATAAATGGGTGTTCAAGAACAAATTCTGTGCAGATGGCAGTGTTGAAAGGTACAAAGCTAGATTGGTTGCAAAAGGGTATTCACAGGTAGAGGGAATAGATTATGGTGAAATATTCTCTCATATTGCAAAGTTGACATCCATTATATTTTTGTTATCTCTTGCTGCATCATATGATTTAGAGATAGAACAGATGGATGTGAAGACAACTATCCTTCATGGTGATTTGGAGGAAGAGATTTATATGTCACAGCCTGAGCACTACATTGTTAAAGGTAAATAATCCTTAGTTTGCAGATTAAAGAAATCTTTATATGGTTTGAAGCAATCTCCTAGGATGTGGTACCTTAAGTTTGATGCCTTTGTATTGTCAATTGGATTTGTAAGATCGAAATTATATCATTGTGTTTATTTTAGAATTGAAAATGATCGCCTTCTTATTGTTGCATTATATGTTGATGATATGTTGATGTTTGGGAAGGGTAAGGGTATGATTTTTGATTTTAAATCTTAGTTGTCAGCACAGTTTGAGATGAAAGATCTTGGGGCAGCTAGGTACATCTTGGGTATGGAAATTAGTAGAGACGGGTCTAACAAAAAACTTTGGTTGAGTTAGAGTAAGTATGTGAAGTCTGTGTTGGATAGGTTCAGCATGGCAGATTCTAGACCACTATGTGTTCCTATTCCTATGGGAATAAAGTTATCTATAGATGATTTTCCAAAATCTCCTAGTGAGGTGGAGGACATGAGTAGAGTACCTTATGCTAGTGCAGTTGGTAGTCTTATGTATGCTATGGTCTGTACTAAACCAAACATTGCCCAAGCAGTGGGAGTCTTGAGTCGATTTATGGCTAATCCTAGATGAATACATTGGGATGTAGTTAAGCGAGTATTCAAATATTTGAGGGGTACATCAGATTACTCCATATGTTATCATGGTAACTCTTCTAGATCTCCGAATTTAGTTTGTATTCCTGGGTTTGTGGATTAAGATTGAGCAGGTGATATTGACCACAGGAGATCTACCAGTGCTTATGCGTTCACTATGTTTGGTGGTGCCATCAATTGGATGAGCAAGCGACAACCTATGGTTGCTTTGTCCACTACAAAAGCTGAGTACATGGCTGCTACTTATGCTTGTAAGGAAGCCATTTGGCTTAAGAGATTGTGTTCTAATGCTGGTGTTGATGTAAAACAGATTACTATTTGGTGTGACAGTTAGAGTGCTATTTGGCTTGCAAAGAATCCAACTTTCCATGACAGAATGAAGCACATTGATGTGTAGTATCACTTTGTGAGACATATGGTGGAATATGGAAAGGTAAATTTTGAAAAGGTAGATGCATTAACAAAACTAGTGGGCACTAAGAAGTTCAGATGGTGTTCAGAGTCTATGGGCCTTTCAGCCTATAGTGGTTAGTTCCCGTTGCTCTTACAAGGTGTTCGACAAGTGGGAGAATGTTAGGAATAAGGTGTCTCAACCTTGTATAATTCCTATTCTTATTATTTGTTTTGTAAAATATATTTCTTGCAAATAATATTGATGTGTCAGCATCTTGAATTGTGTGTAAGGAGATCATAACTAAAATAGTTATGATGGATTCCTATGACACGTAAGAGCTATGTTAAGAAGATTCAATGACAGGTGAAGACATGTGGCAACTAAGATATTTGAGTACTATTCACTCTACCCCAATAGTGGGGTTCCAAAAATTTTTTTGGGGTTCCTATTTTCTCGAAGAATGGTAAAACCCTAATACGGTTTACCTTTTGAGAGTAGCCCTAAAGTGAAGCGCATGTTATAAGCATTTTTAGGGTTGCGAAGAGATGCGATGCGAAAAAGCTGTATTGTTGGTACTGCGAGTAGCTACTGGAGTCTTTTGTTGTTGATGTTAAACTTGCATTGCAAGTGTATTGTAACCTCGTGTTGAAGATAATACATTGTGTAGGTTCTAAAGGGGTGGGGTTGTTCTACCGAAAGGTTTTTCCCCACCAGAAAATCCTTGTGTTATGTGTTCCTTTCTCTGTCTATTTTCTGTATGCAATATTGTTGTTTACATGATATTGAATCTATAAGTGGATTTGCATCATAGATTCCTTATGAGATTAGTGTAGGAAGCTATTTCCACACCTGAGTTTCCTTATAGAATTAAGCTTGATAAAAAAATGATAGAGAAGGAAAACTTTAACCATAAACAAGATCATAAATCATATGACAATGACATATTGGAAATGATAAACTTATTCTTAAACAACTATAAAGTTTATTGTTAATCAATATTCTATCAAAGTTTCAAACTGATTAGGTATTGAATTTAATGTCATACATGAACATATCTAATTTAATGTTATACATGAACTTGTCTAATTTAATGTCATACATAAAAAAACATATAATATAAAATGATAACCAATAATGTCATAAGTCTAATAATGTCATGCATCAAATAAATTTCATACATTAAATATAAAATGTCATATATACATCAAATGTATATCGAATATGTCCACTAACATAAAATTCAACATATATGTCCACTGATTCCTATACATGTACATGTCTATCAATTAAATCTCCTCCTTCTGATGAGGGGAGGAAACAAATCTCTAGAGGCCTTCGGTCATCATGTGGAGGGAGATGGTGGCAATGATGGGGTCCTCCTCACACACTTGCTTGATCGCTTTTTGAGGCTCTTCTCTAACTCGAGTTGATGCAAACAAAGTAGATATGATTCAATAATTATTATACATTGAAATCAAATATATGTACACATAAAATTAATTATTTTCTTACCACCATTATATAGTCGCTTTGCAAGTCCATCTTGAAGGCTCGTGGATGATTAGGTGTGACAAGACCCTACAAAAATTGAATCAATATAATTACTTATAAATAAAATTATAAATTTTGATACTAACTATTATAAACAACAACTAAAACCAAGAAAAAATTTTCATACCTCAGTCAATGACTATGAACTAGCCATAGCTGTAGCCACTCCACGATCGACTGATTTCTAGATGTTAGGAGTCTCCGATGTCAAGAGCTACATGTCATACAATACACATTAAATGTAATATGAAACATGAAACAAATATAATCAAATGAATTAACTTAACATGAAAAAAATGTACCTCTACAAAGCTCATGTAATGTATAGGCTCAAAATCTATAGTGAATGTTGACAGTCTTGTAGAGAAATGATGCACATGCATAAATTTTTTTGTCAATCCTTCATATGATTACTTAATAAATATATGTATTCATTTCAATGATTAAATTGATACATACCTCTAGACTCATCGAGGGGATGAAAAATGGGGCTAGGGGATCACTACTAGGCCCACCAACACTTTGACCCTAAATTTTGAACAATGTTAATACAGGCTAATTAATTTTTCATATTCTATACATATTAAATGTGATAAAATTAGTTTATTATAATTGTAATTTACTCGTGTGTCAATGCTAAATGTTTCATTTAGGAACTGATCAGTCACTAGCCCATCATCTGCACCATCTCCAACATGACTACCAAATGTGAATAAGGATCTGCATGATGTGCACATGTGACCGTGACATGCAAAAGGCTCCTCCTCAACTAATGGACTTGTGCAATGAATGAGGGTCTACATCAAAGCTCTAATAGTCCCTAGAGCACTAGCCTCTACATGTTCCTTCAAAATTAAAAGAATAGTCACATGCTCACCCTATGGCTTGACCACAAGTGCCCTAACTACATCAAGGTCATGATATGCCCCTAGCCTCTCAAATAATAACCCCCCATATCTACCTTGAGAGTCTAATATATAAAAATAATTGGAGATCTCCCCAAGGAAAAAATCAAAAGACAATTTCCTTAAGAAATACATGCAGGCCTCATGATTATTGCAAGGAGGAGCATCAATAACCATCCACTATCTATCCCAAAAATTATTTCTAATAGCATTGTGTATGCACCAATGGATGGGGAATCATTTAGTACCCTCTCTAATAGTATTTTGTTCACCAAGTTTTCTAAATAGTGCACATATTCTACCTTTTGGTATATCTTTTTTTTTAACATCTTGATATAATAATTTATTTGCATAATATATTTTTTGTTCTTCCCTCTTAACCTACCAAACATCTAACTGACCACTAACAGAAGCTATGTGGGTCTTAATGGATTCGAGGGATGATGCCAATTGAGCTCTCATTAGATTAGTTTGTCCACATTGTTTCAACTGACCAATGAGTCTTTCTAATTTAGTTTTGCCTCTTTATATTTCATTTATTATATTTTCTTATGTGCTAGGAGGAGATCTTGCAATTGGTTCAGGCTACAGAATTTATTGTTCTTCTTGTGGAGGGTCTTGGTTTTGATTTTCTTAAGAGTTTTTATTTTCATCTTGCTGAGGGTTTTGACCTTCTTGGGAATTTTCCAGTTCATTATTGACATTTCCTGATAAGAAATCAATTGAAATCTAAAGAAATAAACAAATTTAAAGAAAATTTGTAAAAAACCTACAAAACAATATAAAAAGCATATCAAACAATGCAAAAAGAAATTTATATAACATATGGCATGCTCATGATCTCAAAATTTGATGGAAAGTAGGCATATTGGCAAGGTGGGTGGTGAAAAACTTATTTTCTTGCAATCCGCATATGCATTGCAGCGAGGAGAAGTAGGAAAAATGAGTGAAAATGAATGGGCTGTAGGTATGCAGCCCATTTATAATATTTTTTCTTTTTACAAAGCCCATACGTGCTATGGATTGGGTTACCCAAGCCATAATGTGTGTGCACTATGGCACATATTTGCTATTGAGAATTGAAAAAAAATTAAAAATGTGTCACCTTTTTTGCACCACAACTTGGTGCACTTACCCTCAATACCTTTTGAACTATGGTATGGATACTCACCAATTTTAAAATACTTTAAGGTATTTGGAAGTAAATGTTACATTCTCAAAGATGGTAGGAAAGGAAAGCCTAATGCAAAAAGTGGAGAAGGTATATTGCTAAGATATTCAACAAGAAGTAAAGCTTATAAGTGTTTGAATACTAACACTACTAAAATTGTGGAAAGTGCAAATGTGAACTTTGATGAATATATAGAAGTACATGAGGCTGAAACTATGAAAGGGATAGAAGAATACAAATCATTTGTATACTTTTATGAAGGAATGCTTGCTAAAGAAGATGCTACAAATCAAGTTACAAATCAACAGCAAGCTATAGTGCCTACCAAGTCACACCCTTTGAATGTTGAATTGCATTTAGAAATCAAGCTACATTCAGATGCTAGGTTATAGAATGAAATGGATGCACATTCTAATTTTGAGATTAGTACACATGAAAGAGATGTTGAGATACCTAACAGAGATACACATAGTGATTCTAAAGTTGAAAGACAAAATGAAGAAACAAGAGCTGAACCAAGATTGTCTAAGTATGTCAAAAGACATCATCTTGCTGCTCAAATCATTGGAGATAAAGATGTTAGAACAATGACAAGAAGTAGATTGAAAAATGAAACATGTTTACTAAGCATGAAGGAACCCAAAATAGTAAAAGATGCACTAGAAGATGATGACTAGTACAAAGCCATGGAAGAAGGGATTGAACAAATAGAGAAGAACAAAACATGGAGTCTAGTTCCTAGACCAAAATACAAGAATGTGATTAGTACCAAGTGGGTATTTAGAAATAGGCTAGATGAAGATGGTGGAGTCACAAGAAACAAAGAAAGATTAGTTTGCAAGTGATATGCACAAGAAGAAAGAATTGACTATGGATAGAGATTTGCCTCTATTGCTAGATTGGAAGGAGTACGAACTCTACTTGCTTGTGCTGCATACAAAGGTTTCAAAGTTTATTAGATGGATGTTAAATCTACATTTCTGAATGGCATATTAGAAGAAGAAGTTTATATAGAATAGCCATAAGGTTTTTTTGATGTTAACAATAAGAACATGGTATGTAGATTGCACAAAGCTCTATATGGCTTGAAACAAGCACCAAGAGCATGGTATAAAAGACTTTATACTTATCTTGTAAAAATTGGATTTGAAAGGACCGATGATAACAACAATCTATATATAAAGATAAGGAAAGGAAAAGGTTTTTTTTTATCTTATATATATATATATATATATATATATATATATATATATAACTCAGTCAAAGTATATCAAGGAAATATTGAAAAATCTTGGATTAGAGGACTCCAAACTAGTAAGCACACCTATGATGATAGGACATAAACGTTTATTACATTATCTATAAGGATAGTTACAATATTTTCTGGTAATCCCAAGGAAAATTATTTAATAGTTATGAAGAGAATAACGAGATATCTGAAAGGAATAAAAGAGTTTGGTCTTTACTACAAGAAGAATGAAAAAAATTGAATTAAGAGCCTACAATGATGCTGATTGGGCTAGAAATATTGTTAACAAAAAAAGAACCAATGGAGGAGCATTTTTCTTAGGCAAGAGACTAATTACATGGACTAGCAAGAAACAAAGTTGCACTTCATAGTATACTGCTGAAGCTAAATATATTGTTGCTACTATAAATTGCACAAACATTATATGGATCAAACAACTACTAAAAAGAATGAAGGAAGAAATCATAGAACCAATGATACTTTACTGTGATAATACAAGTGCTATCAATATATCAAAGAATCTAGTAATGCATATAAGGAAAAAGCACATTGCAATCAAGTATCATTACTTGAGAGAGTTAGTTCAAGATAAACAAGTGAAGATGGAATATGTAAACACAAAGGAACAAATTGCTAATATCTTCACAAAACGATTACCTAAGGATGTGTATGACGATCTAAGAGGTAAATTAGGGGTGATACCCCTATCAATGGCTATCTAAATATCAAAGAAGAGTACCCTACATCAAACAAGCTGATATTCATATGTTACACATTGATGCAGAGGATCTTACTTTAAGAAACTGCCTAAAGTAATTACGGAGCTAAAACTCCAAATTAGTCATAGGCAAGGTGATAGAGGGAGAAATTGTAGAAACTACAAAAGCTCATATGTGCATGTTTAAGATGATAAGTTTTTGGTATATGTCTTTGGCATTGTTGTCAAAGAGGGAGATATTCTACTGATCAAGAACTAGAATGTATAAGGGGAGATATTCTATAGATCAAAGAGGGAGATAGATCAAACCAGTAGTATAAATGTTGAGGGAGAATTTACTGATCATAGGAAGGTATCAGGATATTATTGGTAAAGAGATAGAGAAGAATATTAGAAAGAGGGAGAAATCCTAATCTACCTAGTCAGAGGGAGATACAGTAAAAGGGAGTTATAAGAAAGAGTGAATTTTGTAACCTAACCAGAAGATGGAAGTTGTTGATAGAGGGAGAAATATCAATACAAGTTTTCTTTTTAGTATTGTCTTATTATTTTAACCTAGCTAGTTTGGTTGATTTGGTTGATCAGTTTAGTTTTCCATCAACACCAAAGAGGGAGATTGTTGAGATATGATTGAAAATATTATTGTTGAGAAAGATTATTGAAAGAAGGATATTATTGAAGAAGACTATGCATTTCAATTATTGTTTTGACATCAGTGACAAAACAATGATTGAAACACATAATCTTCTTCTAAAATCTCCTTCTTTCAATAATTTGTCTCAAAAATGACCAAAGATGGTAAAATAAGAGAAAAATTGGTTTCTATTCAATCAATGCTCCTACCTCATTTGGAGGTCATACAAAAGGAACCAAAAACTACAAAAGATTTAGTATAGAGAGATACTCATCTCCCCATTGTCGGCAATCTAATTTCTCTAGCTATCGAGATAGAAATAAAAATTTATACTTGGGAATCTATTAGATCTAGCTAGGAAAATACTTTATCTATGATCCTCTAGATTCATAAACCATGTTTAGAAAAATATAATTTGACCCCAACTCCCCAGTAGATATAAGTGCCAACAAACAAGGGAGAAATGCAATAGATTAGTGGAGGGCAATAGATTGAAGTTAAAATAGATAAACTTAGAAAAAAGATACACAAAGACAGGTATGACATCAAATTTTGACTATAGAGAATTTTATAAGTCATGTGAATATGGTGTATATAATCAATTCTTTATGAAGATCGAGTCACAATAAAAAGGGGAGTACTATTTTATAATTTTGAATGTAAAGATAAGTCATGACAAAGTGTTTTTTCTACTAATGTCAAAGGAGGAGATTTTTGATCTCTAATCCATGTTGTCAATTAGTGTCAACCACTTAGCCATTTTGTAGGTGGAGTTGGTTGGTCATCATTGTGACTGAGCCAAACAATGAAGGCCAAGAAATGTATATTGAACTTGTTCACATTTTAGTTTGAACCAAACAAGTCTTTAGTTGCCAAGTACTCTAGTATAAACTGAGTGACAACATATGTCAAGTAAGCTAGAAGTTAGTGGAAACCAAGATAAAAAAAGATAGTTCATGTTGAGTTACATAGTATGTTTTAATTGTTGAGAAGCTGAGTGACATCATGGATTTTATTCATGGCCAAGCAATAGAGTATTTGCATGCCAAGAAAGCTAGTTTTGATATATATGTTCAGAATGACACACATAATGAGGTAAACCATTTTGGCTGACTTGCACACATGTTTAGATGATTAAGGAGTTAATTATGCATTTTTTCAGAGATTATTAATCCTTATGAAGATAGTGTATATAATCAAAAAATGGAATGGGTCAACAACAAAAGGGATGAACCTAGATCATTGATCTTGGTCTAGAAGGTCCATCAATCGGCTATTTAAGGAGGGTTAAAACCCTAAATAAATAGAGACGCGAGGAGAGACAAAGAGATAAGAGATTAAATTAAATTAGAAAGAGGAGATCCGCAATCTAGCATCAGAGTGCTAATCAAAGGATCAGGTACTAATACATTCTAGCAAGTAATTTAGGGTAAATCTCTTAACAGAGTGGTCCTATCCAGTCTATGTAAATCTCATAATAGAGTGTTTACTATGTTGTAAGTTTGAAATCCTTTAATCAAGGTAGATTGAATAATTGTTTTATGCTCTTAGCAAGGTATATTAGTAGAAGTGATCAAATATTGTAGCCTTAAAATAGGAAAACTGTATTGTTGCAGTAGTGAAGATTTGTGGGTGTCATCCCCACCCTAGTTTTACCTTCACCTTAGGGGATTTCTACATAACCAAATCTTGTGTGTTAAGTGTTCACATTTACTTTTAGTTTGTAGATGTGATGAATAGTTAGATCTATTTTAGAATTATAGTTTATGGCTATATGGTTTATGATCTAGATATGAGATGGGTTAAAGGTGGCCGATGTACTTTTTGTTATTTGTTTCGAGAAGTCAAAAAAATTGTAGATCTTGATTCTGTAATACCCTGCCAAGGGATCCAAAAAAATCAACCTAAAGTTTTACTAAAATTGCCAAACATTTTTTTTAAAGAAAGAATAACATACACATCAAACGTATACAATCACATAGAAGCAAACATAACAGATTACATTCCTTAAGGATCCCAAGATGTTGAATCACATTTAAATATAATTAATACTAAGTCTAACAATTACTACAACCACATAAAAGAATAATTAAAAGTCAAAAGTCCATTTAAATAATATACGTTTGTTTCAAATGCCACTTGGCAATAAAATTTGGAATACTCAATCATCCACTATACATGTCATAGGATATGAAAGGCTAAAAGAATATACATTTATAAAAATAGATTACATCCTCCTTGTCATATCCATGAAAAAAGTACAATACAATAAGTGAAATCATCTATCATAAAGATATAACCATCCATCATAATACACAAGAATAGAATGAAAGGAAATGCAGACAAAGAAACTCCAGCCATGGTATCAATGGATAGATCTCAATGGTAAGAGTAAAAAGCACTACCACCTAATAGTGTGGTAACCCAAAAAGGCCCACTCCCACTATGCTAAGGAGATTGTCTTAAGTCCCAAACAGGATATCAATCCAAATATAAAAATTACTCTCTAAGTCAAGGAAACCCTAAAAGTAATCTAACACAATGGATCCAAAATAAATCAACATCTAGACCAAGAGGCATACAAGACACATAAGAAACCTACTATATAAGCAGGTAAGTGTCATTGCACAAATCAACACTAGAGTTACCCTAGTAGTCTCTCACAACCCCAACCCCCTTGTGACCCTATGCAGGACCAATATCCTCTCATTCTAACAAGGCATACTAACAATGCATGGTCGCAACCAAGTGTTCTCTATACTCCCATCCTAGTCTATACTAGCACTCAAGGCATGGGTAAGAACATACAAAGACTCTTATTACGTTCATTCTACTCTCATTTAGTGTCATATTTTCACTTATTATGCAACTTACAATGGGTTACCCTGGCAGGCACTTAAGGCCCCGACCTCCATTCCAAGCCACTTTCCAACATTTTATATAGATAACCTATCTTAAGCTCATGAAAATACAAATCAAAGAATCACAAATTTCACCTTAGCCCTTTACAAGTGACTGGAAAGCATCAAAAGATAATTCACAATAACACATCAGTTCTCTACGAGCAACTAGAAAGCATCCCAAAAATAATTGATTGAAGATTCAAAATGGTTAATTCATATATATCATAACGTGACATCACCAATAACAAATCATACCAGACACCTCAGTCTTATAAAAGTGACTAGAAAGCAATAAAAATCAATAGATCAACACATATCATAGAGCATATCAAATACATTACCGTGGTTGGGTTTAAAAGATTGAGATCAATTTAGCATAATACCATAATCACAAAACTCCCAAACCTCTGGTAGACGTCCTAAAATTGGTCAACACTCTAGTCAACCCAAACCCAAAGCATAAACAACATATAGAATGTAGTTTCATAGTTTAGTTTGATTTTGAAGCACATGGTTGAGTTAACAGTAAGGTTTTTATTGTGATATGAATATCAGGATTTAACTGTGTGATTTTGAGTCAAACTCGATGACCCATGTTTCATGAGTAGTGATTCAACATGAATCAATCTCTCATGAGAATAAATGAAACACTTAGCACTCATTGGATCTAGGTGATGCTCGCAGGGGTGAAGCACCGGGACTTCTCAAGAGGTCACCCATCCCAGTACTACTCCAGCCTGAGCGCGCTTAACTATGGAGTTTCCTCCATAGTTAAACCCAAAGCTTGCAAATGGGGTTGCAAGCTTTGGGTTTAACTATGGAGGAAACTTCGTAGTTAAGCACGCTCAAGCTGGAGTAGTACTGGGATGGGTGACCTCCTAGGAAGTCCTGGTGCTTCACCCCTGTGAGCATCACCTAGATCCAATGAGTGCTAAGTGTTTCATTTATTCTCATGAGAGATGGATTCATGTTGAATCACTAATCATGAAACATGGGTCATCGAGTTTGACTCAAAATCACACAGTTAAATCCTGATATTCATATCACAATTTGACTAGCTGTGGAAATTATCTCCTACTTATTAGTAAGGTTTTTAGTTTTCTTTTTAATGTATGTTGCAAATAGATATAACTTACAAATTACCCTTACAAATTAACCCATCCTCATATTCGAATAAAAAGTACAATTACCCTAATTTGATTTCAAGTCAATTATCAAAAATCATTTATTTAAATTATTAAAATAATACTTATTGATTTTTAAGTAGAACAATTTACCATTTTATTTAAAATAATATTGTTAATAATAGTAATTAAATAAATTAAAACTTTAGTAATAACCTCCTTTATTAATTAATATTAATTAATTAATTAATAATAATAATAACCATATTAATATAATTTAATTATTTATTAAATTAATATATAAATTAAACATATTAATAAAATTAATAACAAATAATAATTTTAAAATTTAATATAATAAATTTTTAATAAAACAAATTTTAATAAACTAAATTAAAAAAAGTAAATTCATTTACATATAGCATTTATTCAAAAAGGCTCGTCGACCTTTTCTAAGTCGTGCAACCTTAAACAAGCTATTGGTCATAGTGGACCTATAGCCGCAGCAACAGTAAATGTTGTTGCTACTGCCACAATCCACTTGTAGTAAGTGTAACCTTTAATATGGCATAGATGGAGGTGGGGTAAAACCCCCTCCCTCATCTATTTAATTTTTTTAAAATCTAAATCTTGCTATATTTAAATAAAACAAAAACAAACCCCCCCTTTAAAATGATTTTTCCCTTTTTATAATTATTTTTAAAATAAAAATTGCAACAATACCTTGATAGGGAAAGTATGGCCAACCAGTCAAATTTCTTATTTAGATTTTCCATTTCAATACAAACCTTCCCCAATAAAAAAAATAATTTGTAAAATTACTGACCTAGGATTCTAAGATATTTCAATCTCCATGTATACCAAAGAATCAACATGCATAACAATAATTCCAAATTGAAATATTCATCACAAACAAAATGAGATAAACAATTCACAAAGAAGATAGGAAAAGAAATAGCATAATTAACTATTTATCAATCTACCTAGACTCTGATGCTAAATCGTTATGCCCAAAAAGTTTTGTGAGAGAAATTTCTCTTCTCAAAACCTTCTCTCTTCCAAAATTTCCTTCTCCCAAAATTTTTGGTTCCCCGAAAATGAACCCTTAATTGTGATATGGATTTCTCTCCTAAAATCGGGGCACTAATTGTGCGATCACCTGAGAGGACACCTTACTCACCATACTATAACTCTTTATTATCTTTTCTTTGTCTTTTTCATGCATGTTTATTGAAATATAAAATATCTTTATTTAATTTCACTTTCCTTCTCTTTTTAATTAATTTATTAAATTTTAATCTCATGCACACTTTATGCAATCTTACAACTTTTAATAAATTAATATCTTTCCACTTTTTAATTTATTTTTGAAACGTTAATTGATAAAATATTTACTAAGTTAAATAATAAAAGTATTTAGCATTCATTTAAAAATAAACTCTAAATATATTATTATTAAATTAAATAAATATTATCACATTCTAAAATTAAACATATAACTTTTATCTTTAAATTTAATTAATTTCCAAATTAATTAAATATAATTAATTAATAAAATATCATAACAATTTTCAATTAAATTAAATCATTAATTTAATTATTTAATTTGACTTAATCAATAAAAAAATCACCAAAGACTAATAGGACAAAATACAAAAAGCCATCATAGAAAAACACATACAAGATCAAACTAAAGGTTTATAATCACAAATTAATGTCATATGACGCATTCAGAAGGTAATCAGCTCAAATACTTGTCCTAATTTTCTAGGAGAAATGGGTTTAAAGGTTAGGATTTGGACATAAGAATTTATCTCCCCTCTCTTACCATTGAGATAATGTGATAGGGTATGCTCATCCTAGTAATTCAAGGAAGTCGATACCTAGTACCTACAATCTGCATAAAATGCATGCATGTACAAATAGAATATTATAAACTAAATAGGCAATGGTAGGAAGAAGTGCATCATATAGATATTGAGTAGTAGGTGACTATGACTCCCTTCCTTATCCACATTAGAAATGTCATACATAAAGTAAATACACACGCACACCATACACATGCAATATGGGATAAGAATCCATAAAAAAACACATATTATAATCTATGTAACTAATCATCATTGATAACTAAAATCACTGTAATAATCATCATGCATACATGACGTATAGAGTACCAAGTAATCTCATCATATAATCAACTGAATGTGAAACAATATCTAATAATCCCAAAATAATATTGCTAATAACCAAGGATAAAATTGGCCTAAAAGAGTTCGACAATGTTAACATAAATGTAAACTAGGGGCAAGCACTATAGATTCACACCCACCCCGTGGTATCTTACTTTCCCAATAGACTTCCAACATTAATAACTTTATAAAACCTAATCACCTTCCCCTTTATCAATGGATGGTGGTGGAACCCCCTCAGATTGCCCACACTAACAGGTGAAACCTACAAGAGAAAAATAAGATGAGAAACAATGTATAATTCAATATTAAATAGGAAAATAATGAGTTAAAAAAAATGTCTTATAAAGGTCTTCAGGGAAAAATAAATGGTCAAGAGTGTGGCATTTTCCACCTATCTCATCTCATCCCTAGTCATCAGTTGAACATAAAGGAATCATGTACATGTACAAAAGCATGAAGTTGCCAAAATATAATCTAATATAAATATTGATTTTAAATTAACTATGTTGTGAAAAATCAAATGTATAGAATTAATGTAACAAAAGGAATCCATGACTCTACCCACCCCTCAGGTCAAATCTCATATGAGATGTTGTTGGAAATGTAATGAAAAACAAGTGTTAATCAAGAACCACTTAAACTTTTCACACTTATAATACTTTTGCATAAAGCAATAAAGAAATCAATATCATTAGACATTGACATAATATTTGGTAACCCATAAACCCTCGAAGAAGAAGGCAAAACTACAATGGGGATGACACCCACAATGCTTTACTACTACAATAATAAAGTTCACCTATTAGGACTTACAATTGATCACTTCTAGTGATCTACTCTATTACAAGTATGAAGGAATGTTAGGTCCACCTTGTAAAGGGAATTTACAATACAATGAAATATGTACTTTATCACAAGATTTAACAATGGAATGTTAGGTCCACCTAGTTAGAGGATTTGACTTATGCACCTATTAGGATGAATTAATAGGTTGGTTTTTGCTTTGCAACTCTATTTGTTGAAATAGATCCTTTGAATGCTATGATCACCTAGATGTGATAGATAAGTCTCTTCTTTTCCTTTATACTACTTGATAGCTTGCTTACTCAATCTACTCCATATTTTCTTCTTTTCTTCACATATTCAAGTTTATCACTTCCTTGCTTTTTAGAAAAATGAATTTGTATTCCATATATATCCATCAAACAATAACTTCATACCAAGCTGGCTCACACAAGAGATAACTTAATTATAACCTAATTATACCTTCAAGTTAGCCAAATGTTGATGCTTGGGCAACATTGTACATTTTGTTATTACGATGATGTTTAGGCAACATAGTGAGCTTGGGTGATACTCTAGCACTCGGGTGACATTGGATGCTATGGTAACACTTTAAAACTTGGTTAAAACTGGAGCATAGTGACTTGAACTTGATAGCTTGGTTCATACTATGAACTCGACTAGAACTATGAGCTCAATTCACACTAGAAACTTGGCTTATTCTAATAATACTAAAAAAATTGATTTATACTATGAGATTGGTTAACATAGTATATCCTTCATCTTCTTGTGCTACACTAAAACACATTATCTGATGGAAATCTTGATTGCAATATTAACTAACCTTCCTAGTAAACTTAAGTGTTTTGTCACTAATTGACAATATGTCTTGCCATAGGGTCAACAAATGTGATTGCCTCTATAGCCATGTTTGATGTATCCTTGTTTCCAACTACCAATTGAAACTTATAATCTCTAAAGAGACTAAGAAAAATATTCTTGCACATAATGCAACACACACACACATGTGAGTTACTAGTTGATGTACTAGTACAAAAATTATCAACACAAGGAGGCAACACTAACATAGTTTGGGTGACTGTTAGACTACTCAATACATGAATGACTCTAGTAGCCTCTGAGCTAGCCTTGATGATGAAATTAGAATGCTACACTAGAGGAAGGGGGGAGACATTAGTGGGGGGAACATATGTGGTAGCTTTCTTCTAGTACAAAAATGGTCTATATTGTGGAGCTCCTCCTTCTATTCTCATGTTGGGCCTTATGCTCAAGTTATTCACTTTTGTCCCTTTCTAAAACTCGACATATTTATTAAGAAGTAGATGGGAACCTCCATTTTTTAGTGTGGTGGTTTTTCAATAACCATCTGTCAATGATCCCAAAAGTGAACGCACATGGCCTCATTGGCGCACCATTTTATGGAAACTATGGGTTTCTTAAGGTTAACTTTTACACCATTTTTAAGGTTCACAAATAGGTCAACTATTTCATTTTTGGTAATTTTAAGGGATGCAACCCCATCATAATCCAATATTTCATCAAACTAGGCTTGCTTCTCCTCACACAAATGAAGAGAAACATTATATTGCTAAATAAGTGTCTTAATAATATCTACAATGGCATTTAGGATGGATAGCATTAAAGAGAATGCAAAGATATTCTTATATGAATTTTGGACAACCCTTAATTTATTTTTGGTGTCTTCAATCAAATCTTTAATGTAGGGAGGGGTTTGAGGGGGTAGAAAATACTTTAGAGGTAGTTGTGGAATTCTTTCTAGATCATTGTTTGGTGGGTAAGTGTTTGAAGGTAGCTTGGCATTAGTCATGCCTCATTATATTACAAATCAACATAAAATTACAAATTGAATTAATAAATTATAATAAAAACTCAAAAAAAATCATTACAAAACCTAAATTCTAATAAAAAATGAATAGGAACAAGTACAAACATTAAAAAATAAGCTAATTGATGATTAAATGCTGGAATAGTATGATAGCTAAGATTGTATACTCAAAATCAATCAGATGCCCAATTTGGAGGCCAAAAAAGTATGTGGAAATAGGAAGAAATGAAGAATGAAATTTAGAATTAAAATTTTAAAATAGGTTTTGGGTACTTGATATGTATTGATTATTTGATATATTGGGTATCCGATATGACCTAGCAATTTTTTTTTTTCTTTGGTATTAAGATTGGGGGAAAAATCAACACAAATTTTAAAGTGTATTTGGATGTTTTAAGACTTTGCCACTTTTTATCCCCCATGATCCTACGGTTACATGACATAATTACCTAACCAAAATAACCTTGAACAAAATAACCCATAAATAATAACCCAAGGACAAAATAATCTAGGATCATAATAACACAAGCCAAAAAAACCCATGGACATGATATCCCCATAACAATCATATACAACTGTCAAAAAATTCTTGGCACTATTTTTTTCCTGATAAGAAATTGGCTGAGGCCATATATTAAATATAAAAATATGTACAACTTAACCCATGAGGCACTTAGAGGATAAAGTTGGGTAATAGTCCTCCAGTTTTGCCTAATTTCACTTCATGAAAATAATTCGAAAGATATAATTCTTATGGCGAGAAGTTCTCCCCATCTTGGTAAGAGACATCCTCACTAATTTAAGTAACCTGAAATGATACTAGAAAACACCAAATAACAAGTAGATCCATATATTCTATACAGGTTAGATAAATCTTATAAACCTTGAAAAGAAAAATAGTTATATTGATTAAAAATTATTTCAAACTAAGGAAGCCTTCAATTAGAAATTGAAATGTAGATGTATTTTGAAAAATATTGTAAAGAATATTTAACACATGAAGGAGGATAAAACATAATATCACTATATTTATTTCCAAAAATACATCCAAAATATATTCCAAACCATAAGAAAAATCCCTAGACCATACATCCAAAGTAAATTCTAGGACAAAAGAGTCTTAAATGAAGATGGGGAGGGAGTTTTAATCCGCTTTCCTGTGATCTAGTGATGGTGGATCCTCCACCTCCAAGACTTATTCTTCCATCAAAATTAGAATTCTAAAAATTCCAAATTAAACTCATTCCCATTTTTCTAACCTCCAATCCTTTCCTCTAGCACATATTCCTCCAACCAATTGTTGATTCTAGTTTTTTAATATGCAAAATGTAATGCCTACCCCCACTTGACTTTTCTATTGTAGTGCTAGATTATTTTAGGTCAGTTTTCTAATTGTGTTTTATGATTATCAGTGCTTGGTTACTAGATTAGATTAGTTGTATTTTGTATTCTTTTGATATATATGTTGAGTTAGTGCTAGTTATTTCAGTTATTGAATGATGTTAGTTAGAGGAATGAGTTTTATGTGGTTTCTATGGATACTTACCCCATACTTGCATGTGTATGGTGTGCATGTATGTTTTCTTTATGTTTGACATTTCTGATGTGGTTGAGGGAGGGAGTCATAGTCACCTACTAGTTAGGCTCTACACGATGAACCACTTCCTGACATTTCCTATTTAGTTTAGAATATTGTATTTGTATATGCATGAATTTTATGAAGATTGCAAGTACCAAGTATCAACTTCCCTAAATTGCTAGGATGAGTGTACCCTATCATAGTATTTCAATGGTATAAGTGGGGTGATAACTATTAAGTCCAAATCCTAAACCCTAAACCAATTGTCATAGAAAACAAGACAAGTATCTAAGTTAGTTTCACCTTCTCAAATTCGTCAAGTGACATGAATTTGTGGTTTTAACCCTAGAATTGATATTGTCCTTTCTCTTCAGTTGATTTGTCATTTTTGGTTTGGTGGTTTTGCTGTGACTTTCTATTATAATTAGATCAAATTAAAAGATGATTTAATGATTTAATTTAATGGGCATTTTATAAAGAAATTTGATATTTAGTCATATTTAATTAATTGAGAAAATAATTAAATAAAAGAATTAAATTTAAAGATTTTTATTAAAGTTCTAATTTTGAAGTATTTCTATTTTTAATTTAATGATAATTATTTGGGAGTTTTATTTTAATAATAAACTCTAAAAAATATCATTAGTTAAGCTAATATATATATTATTAAAAACATCTTGTGAATTTATTTAAATAAAAAAGTCCAATTTAAAGAAAAAGCTATAGTTCTAATTTTGATGTTTTATATTTATTTAATTTAATAATAATTAATTTAAGGATTTTGTTTTTATTAATAAACTCTAAATAACATTGTTAGTTAAATTAATAAATATTATATTTAAAGTGTTTTCATGATTTAATAAGAGAGAGAAAACATAATTTAATAACTTGTTTATTTTAATTAAATGGCATAAAGTTTATGCATGAAATTGAAATATAATAAATTAATTAAAGAGAGCAAGCAAGTTAATTTAATAAAGAATATGTATTTATTTAGTATTAAAAGAAAGGGGAAAAGTAGAAATTGTGTATTTCTTTTATTAAAAAATAAATAAATAATAAAGTGATTTTATTTATTTTTTTAAAATATAAGAAAACAAAAGAAACTATTATTTTATTTTAGTTGAGTTACCTTCGTTTGTAAGTTTACTTATTTTAGACACCTTAGTTTTATCAGTTTTATTTATTTATTATTTATTAAGAGGTCATTCTAGTTTTTTTTTAGTGGGGGAGAAGATTTTTGGAAGAACAATAAGATAATTTAGAACAAAGATTTTAAGAGATAAGTTAAAGGTTATGAATTTAGATTTTGATGAAAAAGATTTTTTTCAAATCTTGGGAGTAAACTCTACAATTAGGTTTTCTTCTTCTTAAAAAATCAACTTGGTGTTTGAAGGTAGGGGTTTTTAAATCTCTTTGAACTTTATGTTGGAAAGATTGTCTTCTCCATGTTTTTTTTATTATGAGTAAATTTGTTTGTGGTTACTTGTGTGTCAGTTTTAGGGTTTGAAACATGTGATTTTGCTCTAAATTTTATCTAATTTATTTTATCAAAAATATAAAGATACTTTTAGACACCCATTTGGATTTTATTTAATATATTTAAAAATCATATCTGATTATTTTGTATAGACATAGTCAAAGATTGACTATCGTGCTTTAACAAGGCCTATTTGAGCTTGATTTTTCAATTAGAGACACACGAACAATTACTTATAAATTTTACAAAATACATATTTATGAAAATACCTTCTTTGTGATTGTAAATAAGTCTATTATGAATAATTTTCTTGATTTTTATGAATATCCAACAGTTCAAACAAAAGTTATGTTCTTTCTTCTAAAACTAGTAACCTTCAAATTTGAATAGTGCTACTAGAAAGATTCATATTTTACACCATTCAAATGAACTTTTCATTAGGATTGGTAATAACAAAGAATATGTGAAATTAAATTATCTTTCCATTGATATAGGTAGTAGATATTTACCATTCCATATGAGATTATAACATTTAAAATACCAACTAATTTACATTGAGAAAATGAATAAAATCTCAATGTTATGAACTTCAAAAATATTTTATTTTTGTTTTAAACATTATTGATTTAACATATACAATTTTTAATTCTAAAATTATTAGATAATTAACAAACTAAATTTAGCTAAACTTTTATAACATTTATATAATCAAATAGAATTTCTGAAAATAGTCTAATCTAAATCATTTGATAGAACTTAGTATTATTTTGTGTGTGTGTGTCTAATTAAAGTTTTGTGGTATTTGTTTTGTGATGGATTTTGGAAATTTTAATGTGGTGTTTTATTTTGTGATGGATTTTACGTAAACTACTTAGTACTTTAACCAAATCAGGATGTTTACCAGAGGCTTGGGGGTTTGTTCTGTGATATCATGATGATGTTTGTATATAATCTTTTATACTCAAGCATGGTAATGTGTCTTGTATGCTCTATGAGGTGTTTTTATCTATTGATTATTATTTCTTTTTAGTTTTCTTGTGTGAAACTGAGGTAAATGGTGTGACCCATCTGATATAACCTTTGAGTCTTTGATCAATTGTATTTGGATTGCTTTCTAGTCACTTTTATGGGATTGAGGTGTTTTTATGATTTGTTCTTGGTGATGTCATGTTATGATGTGGATTGGTTTATGAGTACTTCATTTTTTATTAGTCCTATTAGGGTGATTGTATTGGTAGAATCTATGATTATGATTAGTGATTTTTAGTACTTGTCACTTGCTTGTTTAAGAACTGATGTATGGTATGTGGTCTTTTGTGATCTTTTGATTTTACTAAGTTTAGGGTAGGTTACCTATATGTCATGTTGGGAAGTGGCTTGCAATGGAGGCCAAGGTCTTAAAGAGGGTAATGGGTAACTCATTATAGGTTATTTAATAAGTGATAACATTTCATTAAATGGGTTTAAAAGTACTGGGTATCAAAAGATAACAAGACAATTATTTGGGGATGCTGAGATCCCTTGGTGGAAGCAAGTTTGGAATAAAGTTTCTTGGTCCAAGTGCAACTTTTTCATGTGGCTAGTGGCTCACAACTGATATCTTATGTGGGATAATCTTTGTAAACGTTGATTTTAGCGCCTCTTATTGTGTTTTATGTGGTAATGGGGAGGAGTCTGTGTCCCATCCATTCTTCTATTGCTCCTATTCTATTTAGCTATGGCACCTTTGGAAAATTGCTTGTGGTTGCTCCTATAGGAATGCTTCCTCTTTGCCTAAGTTTTAGGCCTGCTTGGCCAGTGCTCCCTCCAAGTCTTCTCCTCTCCATGCTACTTGGATTAGTGGCCCATCATTCATGCTATGGCATATCTGGCTAGAGAGGAACCACCAAATATTCCAAGATGTTTGAATTGGTTTTATGCATCTTTGGTGGAAGATCTCACATTCTCTTCCGGAAACTATTCAAGTGAAGTATGCACCAAGTGGAGGTATGAATCTAGTTGATCTTTCTATATGCAATCATCTCAATTTTCATCTTTAGGATGGGGTTGTGGCTCAAAGGTTTCCAAGAGTGTCCAAGCAGCTTCAACATCAGAGGAAAGGTCAGGTGAATTGGGATGGGCATTGGAATACTCCTCCCCATGGAGTTCTAAAAATTAACACTAATGGTTCTTCTCAAGGGAATCTAGGCCCTACTTTTATTGGGGGAGTGGCTTGTTGCAGTTATGATGATGTTAAATTCTTTTTCTTAGTACATAAGGGTGATTACACTAACAATCTCATGGAGGCTTAGGCTATTTTATATGTTGTGGAACAATGTTTCTTATTGGGATGGAGCAAGATTATCTATGAGTCTGATTCCCAAGTGGTGGTGAACTTGCTTTCCTCATAGGAGCTCGAGGATGTTTGTTGGTAGTTGGTCACTATTGTTAATTAGATTATTCTCTTTTGTATGTCTTTTGAGTTCATTAGGTTTATTTATATTCCTCGTGAATGGAACAGAGCTACTGATTGTTTAACCAAATGAGCTTCTAATCATGCTCCAGGCTGGAATATTAATGATAGGGAGAAACTTCCCTTTGAAATGGTGCAAGAATTTGATGAATTTGTTGCTCAGGATTGAGCTCTCCTTCTTGTATTTCTTTTTGTGTTATTAAAATTTGATCTCTCTTTTTCCATTAGATGGGTTTAAAATGAGTTAACAAGATCTAGAAGAAAGTAACAAGTTTTATTCCATGTTTAGGAAGGTCATGATGATATGGTTTGCAAATCAAGAGATCCTCTTCTCAAATTAGCTAGAAAAAATTATAGATTTCTTAAGTATTTTGGCTTAAAAATATGGATGAGAAAACTAACATTTCTCTAAATGATTGGAAACCATTCAATCACCCTAGTTGGATTAGAGGATGAAAAAATCTAGAAGAAAGTAACAAGTTTTCCTCTATGTTGAGGAAGGTCATGATGATATGGTTTGCAAATCAGGAGATCCTCTCTCAAATTAGCTAGAAATATTTCTAGATTGCTTAAGTATTTTGGCTTAAAAATATGCCTAAATAGAATGTTCAAGCTTCCTTTATCTATGTCCATCATACTAGTCATGGTTATAAACATCTTTGGGATGTATATAAGGACTTGATACCCATCTATATTCATAATGAGTTCCTTTCCTAAAATTTTTAAAACAACTTAAACTACTAAAAAATAAGTATTAAGGAGGATCTATTTGAGACAAATATTAAAGATGGGACCATAAAAGGCTACCTAAAAGGGAAGGCCTTTCAACTTGATGATGGTAGTCATATTTTTTCCTCCTAGAAAAAACCACCTTGAGGCATCTTCTTATATTTACTCTACAAGGCTTTACAGATCTCTATTTGCAATTTACCTATCTAGATTGAAGGAAAATAACTAATACAATAAAGATACTATAGGACTAAGGCCTTACACTTCCTAACTGAGGGAAGACCAACATACATCATTAGTCTTATGACATATTTTAGAGTCAACTCGGTAAGATCTCTACCTATCTCTTTATTGGAAAAAATTAAAGCTAGGATGGTGGAGAATTTTACCATAAGAGGTCCCTTGAAATTAAAATATTAAACTAACATTCCTACCACTTTCTTTGATCTAGAAAATTAATACAAAACTACTTTACCCTATCCATGCTTAGCCAATAATTTGACCTAGAGCTCCTGGAGATGAACATGTCTTATAAAGATTAACCCAAACTATGGAATAAGACCCCTGATGACCTGCATTTAAAGTCCTAAAAGAGATTTAGCTCAAGACTAATAGAGGAAAAATATCAAATTCTCATAACTTGATTCTTTAAATTTGCTTAATCATTTATCCATACTAGTAGTTAAATTGAAACAAAAGATGTCAAGAACCGAAAGACATAAAATTTCCAAATCTAAGCAAAGAGTATTATTAATATTTAGAAAGTGCCCATATCACACACACTTAAAGTATCATATCAGAGTATCTATAGTATATATTTTCTATAATATGATATGATTAGACCAGTAAAACATACAAACCTTTTTTAATCTTTGGTGATATCAAAATATCTCTTATAGCCATTTTTTTTTCTTAATACCCTAACCTATCACTCTCTTTGAATTGGATAAAAAACACTAACCTTATTTACCCTATCCATGTTCAATTGATAAATTTGAGAAGAAAAATAATATTGCTAAGATTATTCCAAAATAGAACAAATATTTTCTTTTCTTGTTGAAATCCAAACAAGAGACAGTAATCATTTTAAGGGCTAAGGTTAAAATACTGAAATAAATGTTTACAAGGAACTCCTCGAGATTAGCATATCTTGTAAAGATTAACTACGAAATTGGATTTAGATCACTTAAGATTTGTATTTTAAAGTACTGACTGAGATTTATCCCAAGACTATATAAGAAAACCTACCCTAAGTGAAAATAATTACAAGCTTAGAGAACATTGTGAATGGTTTTCTTTCTTAAATTTCCTTAATCATTCATCCAAATTAATAGTTATTTTGTAATGAAAAATGGAAAATATTGAAATTTGAGAACAATAAATTACCAAATTGAAGCAAAGAGTAACATTACTATTTATAAATTTTCCATACCATATAAAATGAAAGTATTATAATAGAGTATCTATAGTAAATATTTACCAAAATACAATATGAACATCTTTTTAAACAAAATATAAACCCTACTTTTATCTCTAATAACATTAAAACACTTCTTATAGTCCTATGTATATAATTCCTAGTGTTCCAACCTATATTTTGATATCTATAACTATATCGATTACTATCCCTATCTTCTAAATCCTAGATACAATTTGGGGGCTTCCTAGAAAACCAAAAAGACTAAAAAATGTACCAAATACTATTGCAAGGTGGATGAAAAATCCAAGTTTTAATCCTTCATTAGAACTTTTCCTTTCTTCTCCTCTCTAGAGCTTTGTCTTTCTGACATCTCCCTACCTTATATCTTAATCTTCAATTTTCCTGGACATCCATCTTTAGAGTCATCCACTTCCTCCTCTTATTCCAAACATGTGACATTAGCATAGTTGTGGACATCATTGAAACCTTCCCCACCTTCCGCCTTCAGATATTTGACAAACCAATTAGGGTCACCGAGCTAATTAACATGGGATAAAGCTAGCAAGAAATTCAAAATTCTTATTTTTATTTATGTCTTGTCCCTAAAGGTTTCCCAATCACCAATTGTCAAAATTTAGTAGTTGGCAACTGACTTACCATTCACCCTATCTTGTCATGGTTCTTTACACTCAGAGCTATAAAATTTGAGTCAATGTTCTATAGAACCATTTCCATGTTCACTAGATACTTCTTGTGGAACATTTTACTACAAATATTTTTTGCCACCTCTTTATCCCTTTCAAAAAATATTGTCAATGAAAGGAACATAGAATTTTTTTCAAAATCCACTCCCATACTATTAGTGTTCTCTAGGTACTCCTCCTCAAATAGCCTTACTATAACATCCATTACCAAATGATAAGGAAAACAAATTTAATTCCTCTTATCTTCATTTGTTGCTTCTTACCCTTGAGATGTAGAATGGTGTCCATCTCTATTTTCATTCCTCACAAAAGCAATTTTGATTCCTTTTGAACTCCAAGTACTGAATATGATATAGAATTAAGGAGGAGACCATGGTGAATAGAATTTTTTTTTTACCTATCCTTTGAAAGATGATAGAGTACCTTTAACACTGATTGATATGACATGTTTCTTAAAGGGAGTTATAAAAGCCTCCTTTATGGTCTCAATTTCCCTTCTTCACAAAAATTTAGAACATATGAAGGGAATCGTGAAACAAAAAGGGTTATGAACATCACTAGTATTTTCTCTCTTTTTTGAGATAAAGAAATAATACATCTTCTATTTCTCTTAAGTCATACAAAACTATAAATTAAAAGGAAGAAAAGGTAGTAATTAAACATTAGATGAAAGAAAGGCATTAATCCCTATCCTAGATAACTCATCCACCCACTTATTTTCCTCCTAATAGATATGTTTGAAAATAATTCTATTAAAATATTTACTAAGTTCTAAGGCTATTGCCAAATTTGCATCTAATCTCCAATTGGGGAGGGTTCCTTTTCTCAAGGCATTTATTATGATCATAGAATCAACCTCTACTTCAAATTCTTTATATTAATAGATTTACATAAGCTGAGGCCCTCCTCTAAAGAAGAGATCTATGCTCAATTATTTGTGGCTTTGCCTATCTATTTGGAGATGTTATAAACTTCCTCCCTTTGGTCATTATGAATACTGCAACCTATGCCTACATGGCCAAGCTTTGTCTGTGAGGCTCCATCAAAGTTGAGCTTGAATCAACCCACCTTCAAAGTTTTCCAAACACATTCCAATGTTTTTAATTTACTTTGACTGTCTCCTTCATCTAGAAAAAGGAGTAATTTTCAAACCAATCCATATATCTCTCTCATCCTTTCATCCCAATGAGACATCTTAGCATGCTTAGTTTGTGAATTAGGGAACCTATTATTTGGTAATTCAATGATAAAGACTTTAATCTTATCTTAAGTTTATAAAAAAAATCTTCTTATCTTGGAAATTTCTTTTGTTTCTCTCCTTCCATAGTTCCCAATGAACAATGGAAGGGTAAGAGATCCAAAGGCTATGAAAGATACTATCTAATGAAAATAGAGGCCAAGAAGACAACATACTCTTTATTGACCTTGGAAAAGTGAGCTAAACTCCTAGTTGTGAACATAACCATTGCCAATGTCAACTTGAGAAAGAGGAGTGAAGAAAGAGGTGGTTAGCAATCTCCTCCTAAAATTCACATAAGGGGCATCTACTTGGTTCCAAAATAACAAACTTCTTAAGTATTTCTACTCTTAGGGATCTTTGATAAAGGATAATCCAAGAGAAAAATCCAGCATTAGGAAGGTAAAACTTGTCCCAACACAATCAATGAGGCAAAGGAGTCTTGGAAAAACCTTGAAGGGATTCAAGGTACTTATAGCCCATTTTTGAGCTATATTCTTGAATATTGCTCCCATCCCAAATTAAGAAGTCATTATCTCCTTTGAAAGAGAATACTCTAGACCTAAGTATATATTGTAGAAGGGTTTTATCTTCCAAGGGAATACCTTTAGTATCAAGATCTCTCCAGTGCCAATGCAATCCACCCTCTTAAAAAAGAATAGTCTTGAAACTATGATCCACATATCTCTTCTAGATAAGATTTAGTATTCAGAAGGGATGGGTAATGGACAAGGGGTTTGTATCTTCCCAAAGATTCATTCCATAATAAATCCTTCCCTCCATCCCCTAGCTAGATTCCAAGAGAGTTTATATTGAATGATTCTTCTACACTTCAGAAGGAAATTCTTATGAGAGAGGATTTTGACCCATTTAAAGTTAGGGAATCGAACCATTCTCCATAATAAGCTAGCTCCGAAGGAAAAAAATTTACATTTGATGTTCTTAATGCCAACTCCACCTAGACCCTTGGACCTATAGAATTGATTCTAGGAGACAAGGGGTAACTTTTTCTTATTTATATTACCTTGCCAGAAAAAATTTCTAAGATGACCATTTATTTTAGTCAATTTAATAATTGGGAGGACCAAGCAAGAAAGTTTGTAGATAGGAAGGGAAATGAAAACTAAAAAATCCATGGTTCTCTTGCCTCCTTTCCATCCATTCATTCTCCTTTTCAGTTTCTCTACTAAGGGATCCTATAGTTTTAAAACATTATATCTCGAATGAAGAGCAAGTCCTAGTTCTATTTACAAGGGAAAGTTCCTTTGTTAAGTAAAAAAATGTAATAGATTTCAACTTCTATGCAAGGAGAAGTGTCGAAGAAGAAGATATCATATTGATCTATATTAATCTTCTAACCCAATGCCCTAGAATAATTGGACACAATATCTTTCAAGGTTGAGTCCTCTCCTACCAAGCTTTCTCCAAATAAAATTGTATCATCTATAAAGGTGGATGGTTCTTCATTACTAGTTATAGGCATACATTTAATGGACCCTTCCATTATCTCTCACAACATTGATCTTCCTAATGCATTAACCATCAAAGTAAAGAGAAAGTGAGAAATTGGGTCTCCTTGACTTAGACCATAGGTAAAAGCACATATCTGTGTCACCATTTGCGATACCAAAACCTATTTTGGTCAAATCTCATTTCTCTATCAAAACTCAATTTTTTTCAAAAACTAAAAATACCCTTTTATAGATCTCAGATTCAATATCATCATTATATAAATTTTTTAGTGTTTTGATTAGTTATAATATGTTATAATCTCAAAGTATTATAAGTCAATATTTCAACATTTCACAAGATGCTCCCTCAAAAAAGGAAAAAAAATAGTAAATCATATCAAAAAAATTCAAAAATTATATTTATCTCTAGAGGAGAGAATCCTCTTTACAAATATGTAATTTTTTTTCAAGAAGGTATAGATTTGGTAGGAAAGTGTTGATGGAAGGAAAAAACTGTTAGATTTTGATAAGGTCAAACTTGAATACTTATAACAAAGAAAATATACATCAAAAATAATTATTTCTTTTTTTGTGCACTAGTTATACATGTCATTTATAAGATATTTTCAAATCAGAACAAAAAAAGATGATTTGCATATACTTGTTTGATGGGAACTACACCCTATACCTTTTACAGTTAAGAAAGGGACTTCAAAATAAAATAAAATGAATAAATTAATACTCAAAAAAATTATAAAAATTATACACATTAAACTCATTGAATTCTACACATTTCATTAGTTTACATCATCTTCATATTTTAAACACGAATACCATTTTTTTTTGTCACTAATGTTGAACTATCACATTCTGATATCACGTTTCTTTATAAAAGGTGACACAAGTTTGTGTTTTTACATGCGAGATACCAAAAAAACCTACAAGGGTGCTATTTATTAAAACATACATTTTTAGAGTAGATATACATTCAAATATTAGTTTGATCCATTTTTTAGAAAAACCATAAGCTTCTAGAAATTTACATAAAGCACAACGATCTACCCTATCATATGCTTTCTTTATATCCAATTTGATGAGCATACTTGGTTTCTTATTATTCTAAACTGAATGAATAGCTTCTTGGTATATTATGAAAATATCATATATTGGTCTTCTTGGATCAAAACCTATTCATTCATCATTGTTAATATTTGATAGAATATTTTGAAGTCTATACGCAAAGAAATTTGTGAATAGCTTGTAGATAGTGTTGCATAAAGATATAGGTATAAAGTCATTGAAGGAGTCTAAATTGTCCCTTTTTGGAATTAAGGAAATAAATGTGTTATTGACTTCTTGCAATAATTTGTGAGAGTTCCTGACTACTTCCAAGGCCTTTTTTATGTCTTCTCCAATGAAGACCCAACACTTTTGGAAGAAAAAAGCTAGAAAACCATCTAGACCCCTATGACCTATCTAGATTCATTTGTTTCAGGACTACTTCAACCTATAGTTTAGTAATATTTTGTAGTAGGATCTTATTATATTCCTCGAAGACTAATCTTGGGAAGTTTGAAAGAATATTCTATTGGTCTATAAAATTAGAACTAAATCCATTGTTACAAATACCTTCAAAATAAGAGATAGCTTCCATTTTGATATCATCCTATAAATTCTTTGGATTCCCATCCATTCCTTTGATGGAGGCTATTCGGTCGATGGCTCTTCTTTTTTTATAGCTATTGCAAACAAAAATTTTATTATTATCCCTTGCCTCTAACCATGTCTCTCTTTATTTTTATTTACAAAAAGTCTCCTCTTTTGCCAGAACCTCTTCATATTTTTGCATTAGCTTCTTCTCTTCAAGAAACTATGCCTCACCCATTCCATTTTCTATAACTTGTTTAATACTTCCAAATTTTTTTCCAAGGTTATATTATCCTAAAAAATATTACAAAAAAGTTCTCAGTTTTATTCCTTTAATTTATGTTTAATTACTTTCAATTGACTAACTACTTGAAACATCTTAGAGACCAAGGCTTCAATATCCTCCCACCACTACTTAATAAGATTAATATAGTTATAATTCTTAAGCCACATTTTCTCAAATTTGAAAGCACAATTGGTAGGGGGTTTACTATCCAAAATTCTCAACTCGACAAGATAGTGAGCCAATCCTATTATAGGTTTAACTTTAGATTGGAATTCAATTGATACCATTGACAAAAATCCATGACAAAAAAACCTATCTAATATTTATATAATATTTCTAAACTCCTTCCTTCTATTGTTCCAAGTAAAGGTCTTGTTAAAACTAGAGAATTCAAGTAGGCCTAACCTATTGAACCTATCACAAAACTCTCTAGATGCTGATGAGAGAGAATTGTTGCCTTCTTTCTTCTTTGAAGATCAAAGAATAACATTAAAGTCTCCTCCTAAAATGGATAAAACTTCCTATTCTAATATAATTCTATCCTCTAGCTCCTTCCAAAACCTGTATTTAACCTTATTATGAATTGGTCCATAGATATTAAAAATCCTATAGAAAAATTGAAATTTGATACCTTTCACCATTCCACTCATCCAATTTTTATGAAATTTGATAGATGAAGTTAATACATTCCTAGGATCCCATATTATGGATATTCCTTTAGATGCCCCTTTGGTAGGGGAATGTTTAATCTCCCTCCATCCTAAAGATCTTCTAAACATACCCATTTCAAAACTACTAAGTTTTATTTCATGTAAAAGAATTATATCACCTTTTGTGTTAGTTATGCAACATTTTAGGAATCGCTACTTATTAGGGGAAATAATACCCCTAACATTCCAAGTTAAGACATTCATGGAACCAAGGGAAGGAATTTACCCTTCACAAAATGAAGAATATTAGTAAGTTTGACCTAGGCTTTAGCAATCCCATCTTTTTGATGTAGTTCTTGCAAGGATTTTTCACCTCGCTTCCTTAACACTTTAGCACAATCTAGGGCTCCTTTTCTCATAGGGGTGACCTCTAATCCTAATAGACCTTCCAAGACACCATAAAACTCCTCTAGCTCCTCTAAACCTCCCTTAACATAGATAGGACCTATCTCCCTTCCAATGTCTACTGCTTGGATTTTAGAGATCAAAATAGATTTTTTCTATTTTAGCTTCTCCTCATTACTAATCTTATCAATAAGCTGGTCCATAATATTCTTGATGACCATATTATTTAGGGCTCCTATTAAGATGTTGACTTTTTCTTCCTTCCTCTTTGGTTTTTCCTCTTCAGCATATTGTGGTCAATCTAGGCTAATGGAAATATCCTTACTTCCTTTGTGATTAGGGAACTTTGACTGATTATAGAGTGAAACATGCAAAGGGAAAGTTATCTCAACCAAATTTGAATTAAAAATAACTTTTTTGAGATGAGGAGGGTAATTACTTGTTTTCCATTCCTCTACCACCCCCCCACCCAATTAATTGTAAACCAGCCACTCTAATTGTTCAATATTGTTTGAATATTTTCTAAGATCATTTGATTGGAGTCTCTTTAGTGTGAGTCAAGACTCAATCCAAACTAATTGTAAGCTAACCTTTAGCTAGTTTTGGTTTGATAGAAATAATTTTACCATCTACTTTGATATCTAGGGTTTTGAAATCTACTATACTAATATCCATTTTCACTATAATTATCAGGATAGATACGACCAAATCTAATTCTACCATTCCTACAAATGTTCCTAATCTAGAACCAATACATTTAAGCATATCTATAACCAAAAATTCAATAGGATGATTAGACAATAAGATCACATTAAAAATTAAAGTATTTACATACAAAAGTTTATCCTTTTAATCTACACTATCATAGGCTAAACAAAAGAAATTGTTTTCCATTACAGTTAAATATACATGCTTACGTAGGAAACCTTTCAACTAGTTCACTATAATGCTAACCTCCACCCTAGTGCCTATTCATTAGGCAAAAAAGGCCTGAATCCTAACATCTTCTCTGGACATATTCCATCATGTGGCTAGAATGATGGATTTCTTCATGATCTTACTTAAGCACTTTCCCATTTCTTTTAACACTAACTGGAGGTCCATGAGTTAGGGAATCCCTCCTTACTTCTATTTAGGGAGGTACTACAGGATAATTATCTCTACCTGTCTCTCCTCTATCCTAAAGAGGGTCATAGGTATTTGAGGATCATTGATGTCTATGGGGATTTTGAAGTTTTGCTGGGAAAAATGCCCCTATCCTTCAATGGCACTTCCTCTATTTCTTCTTGATCTATAGTTACAAACCATGATCCAACCTTCCTCTAATTCCTCATCATGGTAAGGTTGAATCAATTAAGAGTAAAATAGAAAGGCATAACCCATCCTCCAAAAATGAGTGCACTATTTATTCTTTTACAATATCATTGAGTATTCAGGAAAAAAAGCACCCTAACTTGCTAGCATAGGAGCAATGCACATTTTTAGTTTGACAGTGCTTGGAACTATTTTAACTACACCATCACTAAACCAATTTTAATATTCTTTCAGTAATTATGAATTTTTTGGTGGTGGTGAATATTAAAAAATGATTCACATCAATACTAACATGAAAAATAAACATTTACCATCTATTGCTAATTGTATATTCAATTGGTAAGATAAGATCTATTGGTGTTTGAGGATTTGGTGGTGATGCTTCACATTTTAATCTTTTTCTTTGAATAATTTTGGATAATACATTAGTTGTTGGTATTTCTTTGACTACAAGTAGTGAAATTTTAAAACATGAAGAAGCAATGATATTATGTATAGGATCCTAAGTCAAGCATTCCATGTCTTTCATTTCATTCAATTAATAATCATCTTATGTTTTGGAGCATGATTAAGTTTTGTACTACTAATCACATCACCAAATTTTGCTCATGTCATAGTATAACATAAACTTGATGCAAAATTATTTTACTAGCACCTTAGTGATGAAAGAATAATGTATAACCATTTAAAATAAGTATATTTTAAAAAAAATAGACTTGTTGAAAATTGAAGAGGCATTTTACAAAACATATTCTTTTATGAATTTGGATTTCTCCTCATCTTATCAGTCTACACAATCTTACTTTTTCCCTTCTTCATTTCTTTTTCTTAATTCTATCACTTTATGTGTCTTCTTAATGTCTATTCATAATGCCTTTTCACTTATATTTTTCATAAGAACTCTTAATTATATTATTCCCACATGTTTTTCTAGAGCTATTTATCATGTATAGGGGATTTAAGCATATCAAAGGTGTTTTAGGTATATTTTAGGGATATATGTTGTAAAACTAACCTAAATAGGCTTTGTGGTACCTCATAATCCCTTCTTTTAAACTAGTCTCTTTATTTTATTTTGTTTCTAGCTTAATAGCTTGATCTAAATAATCATGGGCTATTATTTCCATGGGTTATTATGACCTTGGGTTATTTTTCCCTTTGTTTATTATAGTGGAGTTATTGTGCCTAGGGTTATTTTTGTTGGGTTATTATGTGTGCATACTCATTATCCTATACATACCCAATTTCTTTGATAGCCTCTTTATGACATACATCTACATATATTGAAATAGTTGAATTGGAGGAGATATTTAATTATATATAAATACAATGAATATTTTGATTACAAAAATGGAAAGATGAGGAAATAAATTTTTATATCTAAATTTAAGTGTTTGATTAAGGACACTAGTGAAATGCAAGAATGTTTATCTGATGCATTGTAGTTTTGTAAAAAATTGAAATATGAGCAATGAAGTTTTTTTGCCTAATATGTGTCAATTGGCTAATTTTTGAAGCTTTAGAATCCAATTTTAACTAATAATTCAAGATTCAACACAACATAATTTTTGATAAAATGTTGAAGAAAATGAAACAATATATTTCCTAAATGGGGGGAGGAGTTTTTATGGGTAGGTGGGTAGGGGTTTGTATAGGAAAAAAGGGTACATGGGTACTAAGTGGATATTGGAGGTGAGCTTGAAAAAAAGGAGTTTGGGGAAATGTGTTTTAATATAGGTAAATTCTTTGGTATGCTACATGTATAATTTTTATGAATTTAGGTTCACTAAATGAAGACCTTGTAATTATATCATGTATAAAAGGATTTTATGATAAAAAATCAAATTCAAATATGGGTCCTCCATAAACTCATCTTGTTTAAAGTCAAAGTATGCCTTTTTTTCTAAGTGCTATCCTTTTTTTTTCCTTAATCAAATAATTCATTTCACTTCATAGGCCCTATGCTACAATTTATTGGTTTCATTACATCACAACTTCAAAACTAGTTATGTTCTAATCTTGCATCCCCTAATTTCCCAAGACCTATGGTCCTTATTAGGGCCTTTATTGGGTGATACAAATATGCCAAATATTATATACAAAAACTTAGATTAAGCCAAAATTTAATTTAAATTGGATAATATCTCAATAATTTAGTGAGGGATATTGATTTACAATCAACTCCCCAAATTCTATCTCCTAATTTAACATGAAATAAATACTCACACTCATATAAATAAAAATATGAAATCAGTTACAAGCCTCAATTTGAAGACATCCTATGAAGTGAGGACTTGTAAGTGAAGGCTTCATTAATATTTTATCAAGAAATGAAGTATTTATATATAACCACAAAGCCACACTTTCTCATTTTGTTGGAATCAAGCCACTCTCCCCAAAGTTGGGTGCTTTACCTAGGTTGCACTGAAAAAAAGAGCCTTCACAAGTGATCATCTTGCCAAATTCAATATTTCCTAACCTCTCAAATATCACTTATGTGATTTTGAATTGGAAGGTTCAGACCATCTTTTCCTGAATTGACCTTTTGGACTTCAATACTAGCAATTTTTTCTTTGCAAGCTTCACTACCCTACACCCCTTCCTAAAAAACTATGACTTTCAAGCATGACCCAAATTACACCCCTCTTCTCTCTTTTCTAGCTTATGGAAATGCATCATGGCTATTGTAGTTTGGGTTATTTGGTGGGAACAGTTGTTTTTCTTTTTTCTTTTTTACAATTGCTCTTCATCTATTAGTTCTATTCTAATTGGCATAGAAAAATCCATACCAGAAGTTGTTAATGTTAGTCATCATAGCGTCAAATGCAATCTAGTTTTGTCCATTTGGGATAGCTTAATTATTTAAGATTGGAAAGGCATCCATATTCCTATTGGCTAGTAACAACACATTTACTCAAGTTCTTCTCTAATAGAGATTCAATCCACTAGATTCCTTCTATTTGTGGTATGTGTAAAATCAATTTTGATGGTTCCTCTAGTGGAAATCTAAGTAAGTAAAGGATTGAGAATTGTATTTGAGATCATCCGGGTGATGTTATTTCCATCAAAGCATCCTCCATTCCACCAGGGACAAACAACATGGCTAAAGTTTCTACCATTTTCGAAGGATTAATTTTGGCTAAGCAGGGTGGATTTCAATCAATTTAATTTGAACACGATACCATGGTTATAATTAATGCATGCATAAAATGGGAATCATATTCTTGGAAATTATTATACATCCTTCAATAAATTTGGCTTCTTTTTTATGCATCCAAAGTGATTCACATTTTCCACACTCTGAGGGAAGGAGATATGCTAGCAGACTATCTTGCTAACTTAGAATGTAATGGGGAGAATGTTGATGACTTAAATCTAGGGGATTTTATAAAATCTGACAAGGTATTTTAGAGATTGATAGTGGAAGATAAAAAGTATTGTATTTTTCATGCAAATTTTATGTAATCTTAGTTACTAATTTCCACTAGTATATGACGAGGATTTTGTGTTTTCTTCCTGATTGTTTCCCAAAAGAGCCTTTGAATAATTTTCATAATAAGTATATATATGGTGGCTTGTCCACTTTTTCTTTAAAAAAAAAAAATATAACTACAAAGCTTCAAAATGATTATGATGATGCATAGGAGATCAAAAACTAGTTTTTGGCTTGTACTATTGCTCCTTAGGAATGGGTATGATTTCTTATCATCTTTATATTTACATTTTTGTGCTTTAGATGTACATTTTTTACATTCTTTCAATCACACATTTATTGAATTTTCATATAGGGTTTACACTATCACACTGGAGTAGATATTTGTATTATCTTAATGCACTTTAGCACATGAAATATAGACATACTTTATATTTACAAGCACTAAATACTATAACTTTTCTATATTGTCTATTTGTACAGGTGGGAATGACCAAATAAGGGGTTAAATAAGGAAAAACCCTATGTAGTCACCTACACACAATCTTCAGATTTGTAGGTAAATGAGCTATCAATTATTTTATCCATTATTTCTAAGATAACCATAGTACATATTTTTGTTTGAATCTAAAGGTAGGGTACATAACTTTCCAAACAATTTTATAGCCTATTTATTAAAAACAACATACTATAAGTAGTGAGCTCCATCAACAAATATTTTAGCAGGGAGCTTCATCAAACTACAACAACAAATATTGCCAAATTTTATGCTTATTTTGGAAACAAATATCATTCGACTAGAATAACAAAATTGCTTTCAAGTTTATTATGCAAATTTGTAGTGAGAGCAAAAGTGGCGAATAAAGGAAGTAAATGGAAAAAAAAGATTTAATTGAAAGGAAGTGAAAAAAGGAAATGAATTCTCAAAAATAATAATAACATTAATAATAGTGTTAATAAAGGTAGTGAATTGTAGGTTATGATTTCCAAAAAATAGAACAAGTAGGGAAAACAATTGCAAAGACCAAGAAACATCCCATACCCATTGCTACTCCAACAAAACTCACTAGTCAAGCTTGAAATATGTGATCAAGGTTGTCAACATATTTGATATTTAGAATTTTTGCTTTAGATCTATATTTGTTACATTCTTTCAATCATAGATTTATTTAATTTTCATATAGGTTTTACTCTTTCGCACTAGAGTAGATATTTATATTATATTTAACACTTTATCACATGAAATATAGACATACTTTAGATTCACAAGCACTAAA
The DNA here is from genome assembly GCA_028749045.1 of Cupressus sempervirens. NCBI lineage: Eukaryota > Viridiplantae > Streptophyta > Pinopsida > Cupressales > Cupressaceae > Cupressus > Cupressus sempervirens. The sequence continues at coordinate 175,641,655 of CM053784.1, read as the reverse complement.
TACTATATATTTTCTTTATTGTCTATCTGTAGAGGTGGGAATAACCAAATGAGGGGTTAAACAAGGAAAAACCCTACATAGTTACCCACACACAATCTTTAGATATGCAAATAAATGAGCTATCAAACTTTTTATCCACTCTTCCTAAGATAACCACACTACAACTTTTTCTTTTGAATCTAAAAGTAGGGTACAAAACTTTCCAAATGTTTATATAGCCTAAATTTATTAAAAAAAACATACTGTAAGAAAGACAAGCTTCATTAGAAAATATTTTAGCATCAAGCTTATCAAGACTGCACCAATGAATCTTAATGAATATTATGCTTATCTCAACAACAAATATCATTAGACTACAACAACTAAATTTCCTTCAAGTTTATTATGAAAATTTGTAATGAAATCACAAGCAATGAACAAAGACAGAGAATTTAAAATAATAATAATACTATTAATAAAAGTGTTAACAAAGCCAGTGCATTGTAGGCTATGATTCCCAAAAAATAGAAAGGAAATAAATTACAAAGAGAAAGAAACATCCCATATCCATTCCTAGTCCAGCAGATTTCACTAGTCAAGCATGAAATGTATGACCAAGGATGTCAATGGATTTGATATTTTGAGTTCAATAGATCCTTGACCCATCCAAGTGAAATTATAGAAAATAAAATCCAATGCATCTACAATAAGTTTGATCTAGAAAAGAGAAGGAATCAAGCTTTCTTTCTCCCAGAACAAAATACACCTTAGCTAAACCCTTCGATGACTAGAACAAAGTGGGTCTTCAAATAGACCAAAAACCTCATTAAATGAACAAATATTGAACCTTAACTTGGATACAAAAGAATTTATTCAATCAGTCCTTAGTGATAGGTATATAGAGGGAAAATGGGGAAAATGTAATGATTTAAAGGGCTTTATGCATTGTGGTGTGGCTCAACCCTAAATTCTTCATTACCTCTAGAGAAACTAAAGTAAGCAATTCTAGCATAGGTAAGTATAACCCTCATTTCTCCCATTACAATTAATTTATAATGTAAAAATAGAGATATTAGGGATGAATTATTAAATCAACCCCTTTTATTCATATATGGGCACTCAAATTATTTTTTTTAATGGTCTCATACACCCATTTCAAAATCTATCAAAGAATCGATGGTTCTAACAAGGGCATCCTTTCCAAATTTCCCAATAGAACTAATGCACTATAAGATTCTCAAAAGAGTAGGGGATCTCTTAAGAGAATTATAGGGTTTAAATAGAGCTTTACTGAGAACAATAATGTGAATTTTTTATTAAACTAAAACTAGGATATCATTTTCTTAAACCTATTAAAATTTATACAAACTATTCTAGATATGTATTAAATCCATATTATGTAATGAAAGTATAAAATCCATTGGGATCTTTAAAAATGACTTGATCAATGAGTTAATAGACAATTATATCACTCCCATTTAGAATTCCTTTTGTATCAGTCCATCCTATAGTCAACTTGGTAATAGTGAATAAGATTTAATTTAGGTTCTACAAACTAAAGATAAAAAAATAGTTTTCAATGAAATGGAAGAAGGTGAAATTCTAGAGGAAGAAAATGTTATAGATAAAGCTACAAGTTTTAATTCATACATATCTATAGATCCCACTTATATATTAAAGGACAACATAGTTAGATCAAAGGAATTTCCTATGGTTAAATCATCTTATAACTTTCTAGAAAGTATTTAAAAAGATAAATAGATACTTCAATCTAGGGAAGGATGTGATAAAGATCCACAAGTACAATTTGTTAGAAATTAGAGTCCACCAAGGTAACTGAGAGGGGAGGGTGATAATTTTTATATCAATACAAATTTTATCAACCTTATTAAACCTTAAACATGAGATTAATATAAACATCAACCATAAGAAGATACACATACACAATAACATGAGATATGTTAACTAGGGAGACCATTGATTAGATGGAAAACCCTGGTGGGGATGGTACCCACAAAATAATGTATAAGAGGATGGAATCTATTAGGAGCTAATGAGATACATTTAGTACAAAGCAATCTCTATTAGGATACTTTGAATCCCTTCTAGGAGATTCCAACCCTGTTAGGAGTTGTGGAAGGTAGATAGACCTACCATCCAAATAAATTTAGGGGCAAGACCATTGAGCTTAGTGTCCAACTGGCCTCTATATTATAAGTTTCACAATAATAGAAATGCAACTTATCTCAACAACTTGAATTCTTTCTCTATCCTCTTATTGTACCAATACTACACCAAACACTTCTTAGATCTTAAGTCTAGATCTCCAACTTGGGATCACAATGATCCTTGTGATTTCTTACTTACATTTACCAATACTTTTCTCTTATTGCATAAATAATCACATACCATACAATCACAAGGAAAATAACTTTCCTTTATACCACATCCTCAAAATAATTTATTAAGTTGGGCTTGAGGCTTTCCTAATTAATGATACTAGGACCTCATTAAGATAAACAATTCATTACATATTATCACAATTACAAACCATTGTTGGTTCACAGTCTTCATAAGTTTTGATATGTATAGCTTTAGACTTTGTACACTTGGTGATATCATCATTAGATTGTCTACTATCATTGTATAATTTTTCTCATCATGATTCTATCCATTTTAGGAGACAAATTCTGAATACTAAAAACCACTTCTTTGTACTCTATCTTCGAATTTTCTTCTATCAATCATAAATAACTTCCACATGTCTTCAACTTCCTACACACACACCCTTCCGTATCATCATGACACACTATATAACCTATCCTTGATTGTGCTTAACCTCATCATTAATACTCATTCGGTGTGACCTTGTTCTCTATCTTCTACTCTAAAAATTTTCATAGTGTGTTCACATCAATAACAAATATACTCATGAATGCAACACACAATCATGCTAGCTATCTCTTAACTACTTTAGCAATGCCAAAATACTCCCCCATAGTAATATCATCAACATTCTTGTTAACAATCTCCCCCTTTGGCTTTGAAGACACCATAGTTGAAAAAAATCTAAGTTCCAAGAATACTTAATCCAACTCCTCTGATGATTGCTTTAATCTTTTCAAATATTCTTCATTAATAAAATCTCAAGCTATTAGGAAAAATTGTTACTCCCCAATTGATAAACTTTTCCTCTACCTATTGAGATTAAATCTATCTATTCTTCATAATTCTCCCCTAATCACAGAAGATTCTCTCAAACACATTAACTTCTCCCCCATTCATAGGAGATGTTTTTCATGCATTCTCTCCCCCATTGAAATCAATGATAAAGGCATCAATATTTTAGCCAACTACTCAAAGTCTTCAACTTGCTCAAGTGTCTAAAGAAACTATTCAATACTAGCTACCAAGATTCCTTCATGATTCTACTCAATCAAAAACACTCCCCCATAAAAGAAGCATCTCAGTCCAGATAAATAATAGTGCTTTGTACCACTTGACTAATGCAATCTATGCATAATCTACTTTTAAGTAGGAAGGGGCATAACCCTAAGCATACCTCTCAAATACTCAAATGTATCCTTAGGAAAAGGCTTCATAAGAATATATGCAATCTACTCCTTTGCATTAACATACTCTAATACAACCTCTTTCTCTACAAATTTCTCTATTAGAACATGATATTAATCAATATATGTGTTGTCTTAGAATGTAACATAGGATTCTTAGACATACTCATTGTACTTGTGTTGTCACAATATATGATAATATGTTATGAAAATTCTATCTCAATATCCTTTAGCATCTATTTTATCCACATGATTTGATTGCAATCGTTTATTGCTACAACATACTCTTCTTATGTTGAACTTTGTGAAATACAATCTTGTTTCTTATTTATCCAATAAACCAATATTCTTCCAAGGAAAAATGCTCCACCACTTGTACTCTTTCTATCATCCATATTGGTTACCAAGTCTACACTCATTTCATCTATCATACCATAACCTAAAATAGGTGTACCCTTCAAATATCTAAATATTCTTTTTAATGCTTCATAGTGTGATTCCTTAGGGTTTGATTGAAATCTTGCTACTTTTCCAAATTTATTTTCTATATCTTGTCTAGCATGATTCAAGTATTGCAAACCACTTCTTCTCAACTATAGGTGTCTCATCTTTGCTCAATAACTTATGACTAGTTGTCATAGGTGTACCAATAGGATTACAAATTTTTAAGCCAAATATCTTCAATAAGTCTTTCAAATACTTAGTCTATGATAATAAAATACCATCACTATTCTACACAATATGTAAACCTAAAAACTATTCATCTCACCAACCATACTCATCTCAAATTCATTCTTCATTTTCTTAGAAAACCTGTCACTTTCTTCATCATTACATCCAAAGATTATAGCATCCAAAAATATCACAATAATCAAAAAATCATTCTTAATTTATTTTAAATAAAAGTTACTATCTGCAACATCCTTATCAAATACCAATTTTCCCAAATACTTGTACAACCTTACATATGAGGTTATAGGTGATTGCTTTAGTCCATACAATGTTTACTTTAGTTTGCATACCATATCTCCTTCCTTTGTCAAATGAAATTTTTTAGTTTGTTCAATGTAGACTTCTTTAAGTTTTCCATTTAGAAATACTAACTTCACATCCATCTGACACGCTTTAAAATTCTTATATTCTACATAAGTCAAGAACATCCTTACTACTTCAATTTTGGCAACATGTGAAAATGTATCTTCATAGTCTATACCTTGTTTTTATGAATATCCTTTACATGCCAATCTTGCTTTGTTTCCTACAACCTCACCTTGTTCATTCATTACATTTTTGAAAATCCACTTAGTTCCTATAAAATTCTTATATTTAGGTCTAGGTACCAATTCATATGTTTCATTCTTGACAATCTGATCTAGTTCTTCCTTCATTTCTTGAATCATGCATGCTTCATTTGCACTCTTTGATTCAAAATGAGAAATCAAACATAATTCTTCATATACTTTGTTTCTTGTCATAACTCATCTATCTTTTCTTCCAATAATATGATCAACAAGGTGATTGTTTGTCCAGTTCTTGTTCTTTGTTGGTGCCACTAACTCAATTCTTACTTCTTCTCTAGGTTTAGGTCTTGGTTCTTCTCTCTATTCCACAATGTGAATATCATTATGAAAGTCATTTCCAGTCTTATAAACAATTGGATGTTCTCTTTGTTAGCCTTAAGATTATCTTCTTCTTCAAAATTATAATCAAGTATTCTTTCTTGAACTCCAAACTTCTCATCCACTTTCACATTTGCACTCTCAACAATAGTTACTAAAAATGTATCTTCTATTACTTCCTCTTTCTCAATCAATCCAAGCTCATCATCTTCATCATCAATAACATTCAAGAATTTTTCTAGTATTTCATAAAAATTCTCATCAAGAAAAGGATAATCCTTGGGCATACTTGACTTGTAAGCTTTTCTAGTCTTCTTTACTCTCTTAGGAAATTTGGATGAAATATAACCAAATTATTTACATGTCCAACATACAAAAAAATTTATAACTTCATTTTTCTTCCCATCTTCCTCTTTCCTATTATTGTAATAAACTCCATTAAACTTAGGACATTCTTTTTTGAAATGACCCGCCATTGATATCCTTAAGTTGTTAAGCTTTTTCTTCAAGGACTTGATGCCCTAATACCATTTGTTAGAAAGTAAATTGCACCAAGATTACTAAGAGGGGGGAGGATGAATCAGTTATCAGATCAATACAACTTTTATCAATCTTACTAAACCTTAAACATGTGATCAATGTAAACAAAAACCATAAGAAGATAAACACAAAATAACACTAGATATGTTGACTAGGAAAACCATTTTTCAGAGGGAAAACCTCGATGGGGATGGCACCCACAAAATGATGTACTAATATAAAATTTCCCTATAAGAGGATGGACTCTATTAAGAACTGATGACATAAATTCAATATATATTAGTCCTTGTTAGGAAATTTTGACCCTATTAGGAGTTGTGTCAACCCTATTAGGAGTTCTGAAAGGCAGATGGACCTACTATCCAAAAAGCTTCAGGGGCAAGACCATCAAACTTTTTGTCCAAATAGCCTCTATATTATTCCTTTCAAAATAATAGAAATGCAATTAATCTTATCAAATAACACTATTTCTCTATCCTCTTACTATGCCAATACTATACCAAATACTTCTCATATCTCAATACTAGATCTCCAACTTCACATCACAATGATCCCTTTGATTGGTTACTCACATTTACCAATATTCTTCTCTTATCGCATACTTAATCACATACTATAACATCAAAAAGAAAATAACTTTCCTTTACACCATTTCCTCGAAATAATTCATTGAGTTGGCCTTGAAGATTTCCCAATTAATTATAATAGGACCTCATTAAGATAATACAATTCATTACAGCTTTTTATAATTAAAAAACACTATCATCTCGTAATCTTTACAAATTTTCATATAAATGACCTTAGACTTCATGCACTCACTAATTTTATCATCAAGTTGTCTACTATTACTGTCTAATTGTGCTCATCAAGATTCTATCCTTGTTAAGAGATATAATTTGAACACCAGAAAACACTTCTCAGGTGCTATCTACACACTATCTTCTATAAATCATAAATAAATTTCACATGTCCTTGACTTCTTGCATGTGCACTTGTCCACATCATTAGGATAGAAAGTATAAAATATCCTCAACTATGCTTGATCTCATTATTAATACTCAATTTGTGTGACATAATTCTCTATTTTCTACTCTGAAAATCTTCATAGTGTGCTGATATCAATGAAGAACATAGTCATGAATATAATACACAATCATTCTAACTATGTTCCAACTACTCCAACAATGTTAGAATACTCCCCCATAGGAATATCATTAGCTTTCTTGCTAATATGGACTCACCCCTTAGACCAAATCCTAAATTAATAAATAGAAACATATTGTTGGAAATATAAGAGTAACTGAGAGGGAAGGGGTGAATTAGTTACTACTCAAATGAATCCCAGATCCCTTAGATGTCAGTAGAAAATGCAAACTAAAAATTGAATATTGTTGAAGCTCGATAAACACATAAAGAATGTTGTAACTCTATAAATGCTTAACATATAAACTTTAGATATTATATGTGATTACCATTACTTTAACTTAGTTGCAAACACATAAAAGAAAATAGCTTGAACATATTTGACATTATGATTTTACATGGAAGCCCAATTTGGGAAAAACCACCAATTGCAACTAGTTACCATTTTCACTCTTTTGAAGTGAGCCCTGTTAGGAGCCAACCCTACTAAAGGTTAAAAAACACACTATTAGGTGTGACCTTATTAAATGATTTAATCACCCTATTAGGAGTGGCCTTTTTTGAGGTCTTTAAACAATTCAATAGAATTGCCACCTTCTTAAAGGATTTGCAAATAGCTATTAAGCCAACTCTATTAAGAGATTTAGATCACTGGTACAATGGTTAGAAAGTAACAATGAGATGACCTAATTTAAATGCAACTAATTTTTTGATTATAGATCTCTGTTTGGTTTGTATTTGATCCTTCTTGATTGAATATAACTTTTTGGCTCCACAAGGATATTCTTCTTATCCTTCAAATTCACTTCCTTTAAAAAAATCTTCAATAACATCTTCATGTATTACATCCACACCATTGAAATTATAACTTGACCTTATACTTATATCTTCCAATTTGTCAAGCTAGCTCAAATACAACATAGATAATAAATATTCATCACCTTAAAGTTAGTTGGAATTAATAGATAAATCAATTAACCTTAATATACAAAAATAAGAAAATTCTTCATTAGCTGACCCAACTTGGTAGAAAGTAACTCAAAAATTATTTCCTTTGTTAACCAATAGAAGCTCAGTTAACACTATAAACTCACAAAAATATTTTGGCAACTGAGTGAGCTCAGTTAGCATTGGTTCCATCAAACTTTCCTTCATTAATTAAGTGAACTTGGTTAACACTCACTTTTTTGTATACTTTCCTTTGATGCCCGAGTGAACTCAATAGACATTACCTTCTGAACTAGGCAATCGAAAGAATGCTCAGTAGGCACAAAAAACTATATTTATTGCCCAAGTGAGCTCAGACTATTCTAACTAATAATGATATGACATTTGTGTAACATCAAAGACAAAAAAAAATTAATCAATTGTATCTAGCAATCTCCCTCTTTGGCATTGATGGCAACACAACATGTCATAGCACAATAAAATTTTGAATTGGTTCTTTGAGAACTCCCTCTGTCAGTATGAACTCTTTCTTTCACTAGATTCTTTCTCTATCTACAACAACTGCTACCAAGTTCATTTAGAACTTTCTCCCTCTTTCAACAAACTTTTCCTTTGGAAAACTTCTCCCTCTTTGATTCCTTACTTTATTTTGGTTCCAAAAATTTCTGAGAGATATGACAATAAACTTCTCCCTCTTTGACAACACATGCCAAATATAACGATTCTATTAATACCAATGTACCTTAAGTACCAATTTATCTACAATATGCCCTTGTAAATTCTGCACCAACTAATTGATCTTCAAAAGGTTCTAGTTGATGCATCACTAAACTTCATTTAGTGAATTACAGATAGCAGAATGACCCTAGATTACCTCTTAGATAGAAAAATGTATCCTTAGTTAATCGCTTGGTAAATATGTCTGTAATCTATTCCTTTGTATTAATGTGTTCCAATTTGACTTCTTTTTCTTGCACCAATTCTCTTAAGAAGTGATATTTTTTGCAATGTGCCTTGTTTTAGTATGAATCACTGGATTCTTTGATATGTTGACTACGATGGTATTATCACAATATATGATTATTGGATCCTTGATCTCTATCTTAATTCCTTCCAACAATTGTTTCAACCAAACAATGTTAGAATAATTAACTGCTACTACCACGTATTCTCTCTCTATTAGGGATTGAGATGTACAATTTTTCTTCTTACTTGTCCAAGACACTAGTCTTTTGCCAAGAAAGAATGCTCCACCACTAGAATTTTTTCTATCATCAATACTTCCTACCCAATCAGCATCACTAAATACTTTCAAGTCCAAATTGCCTCCAAGTTTATACCATAAACCATAGTATTTAGTATCTTTCAGATATCTCATGATTATTTTAATTGCCATCATATGATTTTTCATAGGATTTTTTGAGAATCTTGCTTCTATTCGAATTGCTAGAGCAATATCAAGCCTTGTGTGTACTACATACTACAATTTTCCAATCATTGATCTATATGTGATTTGATATACTTCTTTGGAATCATCATTTTTGGAGAGCTTATGTTTAGTAGACATAGGGGTTCCAACTGGTCTTGAATCTTCCATTTTAAACTTTTTTAGTATTTCCTCGATATACTTAGATTGAGTGATGTAGATACCATTTTTGTTCTGTTGTATCTACAATCCAACAAAGAATTTTATCTCACCAAACATAGATATCTGAAATTATTTACTCATTTCTTCTAAAAATGCTTTTCACAAGTGATTATTTCTTGTAAATGGAGTATCATCAATAAATATTTCTACCAACACAATCTTCTTGTCTGGTCCTTCCTTGATATATGGACTACTATTATAATTTTTCTTTTGAAAGCCACTATGTACCAAGTAATTATTAAGTCTTTCATACCAAGCTCTAGGAGCTTGCTTGAGACCATATAATACTTTGGGTAACATGCAAACCATGTCTCTTTTGGTAGGATCTAAAAAACCTTCTGGTTGTTCAATGTAGATTTCTTCATCAAGAATTTCATTAAAGAATGCTAATTTGACATTCATTTGATATATTTTATATCCTCTATGTGTTGCATATGCTAGTGAAGTTCTAACACCTTCTAGTCTTGCCACAAGAGAAAAAGTCTCACCATAATCAATACCTTCTTCTTGAGAATAGGCTTTGCACACCAATCTTTCTTTGTTTCTTGAAACTTTTCCATCTTCATTCAACTTATTTATGAATACCCATTTTGTACCAATTACATTTTTATCCTTGGGTCTAGGAACAAGAGTCCAAGTTTTATTATTTTTTATCTATTCTATCTCTTCATTCATTGCTTCAATCAAACTTTCATTTTCCAGAGCATCTTTAACACTTCTAAGTTCAAATTCAACAAGTAAACATGTACCTTTTAATTGTCTTCTTGTCATTGTTCCATCATATTTGTCTCCAATAATCTAATCAACTGCATGATGCCTTTTGAAATATCTTGCTAACACATGCTCTTTGGGCTCTGAATGAGTTCCACCAGCTTCATCTTCAATTTTAGTTTCAAGATCGCATCCATTTGTCTATGACTCAAGTCCATCAAGCTCAGTTTGAACTAGCTTAGTAGTTTCTGATTGTGACTCAGATCCTTAATTTAGACTATAACTTGGGTTGCACTAACTATCACTAGGTAACTATTAGAGATTTTGAGGAGTTAGGATATGAAGCTTCCTTTCTTTTAGATAGATTTGGTATGGTATCAAGTTCATAGTAAAAAAATCTTCTATAATCTTCTAGCTCCTTGTTGCTTTCTTCTTCACTCTTTTCTACAAACTCAACAATTCTAACATGTGCATCTTCTATAATTTTATGAGTAGATAAGTTCAAACATTTTTATGCCCTACTTCTACAAGAATATCCTAGAAATATGCCTTCATCACCTTTTACATCAAATTTTCCTTTTCTAGATTCTTTAAAGATATAACCTTTGCCGCCAAATACTTTCAAGTAACTTACATTAGGTTTCTATCCATACCATAGTTGATAAGGAGTTTTGCTTGAACCTTTCTTCAACTATACTATGTTCAAGGTATGAATTTTAGTGCTAATAGCTTCGTTCTAGTATTTGAGAGTAACCTTCTTTTCAATCATTAGAGTTCTTGCACAATCCATGATAGATCTATTTCTTCTTTTAGCTATACCATTCTGCTATTGTGTACCAGGGGTTCATACTTATCTTTTGATTCCTCTTTCAATGTAGAAATTATTGAATTCATTGGAGATGAATTCACCACCTCTATTTGATCTTAATAATTTCAACTTCTTTCCAATTTCCTTTTCTACTCTTGCTAGATATCACTTGAATATTTAAAAGGCTTCTAATTTTTCTTTTAGATACATTACTGTCATCATTCTAGAATAGTCATTAACAAAAAGAATGAAAAACTTTTCTGCACTATAGCTTTCTATTCCAATAGGTCCACATAAGTCTATATGAATAATTTTCAAGACTTTTTTTGACTAATAGTTTTTACTTTTGAAACTACTCTTTCCCATCATACCAATTTGGCAATTCTTGCATAGACACATATTAGTTTTCTTCAATCTAGGAATATCTCTTACTCTTTTATGTTTTCTTATCTTAATCAGATTATCAAATTTTACATGACATAGCCTTTTGTGTTATAACCAGATTTCCTCTACTTGAGCAATAAAACATGAATAATCTCTGAGATCAAGATAAAATAGATTACCTTTTTTAAACTTACCAAATCCAATCAGATTTCCTTTTCCATCTAGTAGTTTGGCCTATCCATTCATGAATTCTACCTTGAATCCAATGTTATTGAATTGTGCCACACTTAGTCAATTATTTTTTAGTTCTTCAACCCAATAAGCATTGTCACATACAAGTTATTTATTCAATGAAATACATCCTTTTGCTTTTATGTTACAAGGTTTATTATTTCCAAATCTTACATTACCTCCATCATAATATTCCATGTGCTCAAATTTTATTTTTTTCTCCAGTCATATGATGTGAATAGCCACTGTTAATAATCCATATATCATTTTTTATAACATGAGAGATCAGTGTCATCTTATCTCCTTCATCATCAGATTCATCTTTTATAGCAATATATAGCATTTCATCTTCATTGTTAATAGAATCTTTAAATATAAAACAAGATTTCTTACATTTGTCCTTGTAGTTCTTGTAGTTTTTGGAATTCTTCTTGTCTTTGTTCTTATTTCTTTTCTTTTCATCTTTGATTTCCTTATTTGGACACTTAGCAACAATGTGTCCAACTTCTTCATAGGAAAAATAGATCAAAGGAACTTTACCTTTGTACTTTCCTCTACCTTTGGAATACTTTCTTGCAAGTAGGGCTTCAACAACTTCAAGATCATTGTCTAAACTTTTTTCTAATGATCCTTCTTCTTCACTTATTTATTGAATGAATTTTGATTTCTTACCTTTTTCTTTGTGTGAGAGTTTAGCTTTAAAAAAAGATTCAATAACCTATGAACTAGGAACATAGTTATCAAAATTATCTAGCTCAAAAGATGTCAATAATCTTCCAACTATAGCATCCAAAGATATTTTATTATTTGGATCACATCTCATTTCTTAAATAGAAGATACTCTAGTTGCATATATAGGAAGAAGAGCTCTAAGTACCTTGCTTACAACTATTTTCTCTTCAATGTCTCCTCTAGATGCTTTGATTGCACTTACACTTGCTTTGATCCTTTCCACATATTTGGAAATGTTCTTGTCTTTCTCATTCTCATCTGATCAAACTTGTTGGAAATATAAGAGGAGTAACTAAGAGGGGAGGAGTGAATCACTTACTACAAAACTAAATCCTAGATCCATTTTGATGTCAGTACAAAATACAAACAAATAACTGAATATTGTTGAAGCTAGGTAAACACACAAAATGTTGTAACTCGGTAGTAATTAGATTAGCTCAATAAAAGATTACATGTAAACCATTAGATGTTATCTGTGATTAGCATTACTTTAACTTAGTTACAAACACATAAAGAAAATAACATGAACACTTTTGACACAAGGATATAATGTGGAATCCCAATTTGGGAAAAACTACTAATAGCAACTAGTTATTGATTTTCACTCTTCTAAAGTAACCCCTATTAGGAGCCAACCCTATTAAAGATTACAAAACACATTGTTAGGTGTGACCCTATTAAAGGATTTAATCACCCTATTAGGAGTGGCTTGGTTAGAGGTCTTGAGAATAGTTCAATGGAATTGCCACCTTGTTAGAGGATTTACAAATAGTTATTAAGCCAACTCTATTAAGAGATTTAGATCACTACTATAATGGTTAGAAAGTAACAATGAGATGACCTGATTTGAATGCAACTAATTTGCTAATTTAAGATCTCTATTCTAGCTTGTACTTGATCCTTCCTAATTGAATATGGCTTTGCTACACCACAAGGATATTTTGCTTATCTTTCTAATTTTCTTCTTCTGCTCATCAATAGATCTTCAATCATATCACCATAATTTACACATTCACTTTCACTTGTTACTTTCTTGCACACTTTGAAATCACAACTTGACCTTATACTTATACCTTCCACTTTGTCATGTTGGCTCAAATACAACTTACAATAATCAATATTCATCACCTTAATCAGTTGGAATCAATAGATAGATCAATTAAACTATATACAACAAAATAAGAAAATCCTTTGTTAGCTAACCATTCTTAGTAGTAACTAACTTTGAAGTGATTTCCTTCGTTAACCAATAGAAGCTTGGTTAACACTACAAAATTATGAAAATCCTTTGACAACTAAGTGAGCTTGGTTAAAACTACGTTTTTGCAACTTTTCTTTTGACGCTTGAGTGAACTTGGTAGACATTGCCTTCTAAACTAGACAAACACATGAATGCTCAATAGACACTGAGAATTGTTTTCACTACCTGAGTAATTCGATATATGATAATGATTATGACACTTGTGTAATATCAAAGACAAAACACAATCAACCAATTGTATCCAACAATCTCCCTCTTTGGAATTGATGGCAACACATGTCATAGCACAATGAAAGTTTGGATTTGAAAACTTCATCTGTTAGTATGAGCTCTTCCTTTAACTAATTTTTTTTTGCAATGGTTGTTACCAAGTTCATTCAGAACATCCTCCCTCTTTAAGAATACTTCATCTATAGAAGACTTCTCCCTTAGGTAATGGCTTGGTGAATATGTCTACAATCTATTCATTTGTATTCACATATTCCAATCTGACTTCTTTATCTTGCACCAATTCTCTTAAGAAGTGATATTTAATACCAGTATGTTTTGTTTTGGAATGCATCACTAGATTCTTTGATATGTTGGTCACATTGGTGCTATCAAAATATATGAAAATTGGATCTTTTATTTTTACCTTCATTCCTTCCAATAGTAGGTTTGAACCAAACAATGTTAGAGCAATTGAATATTGTTGCTACATATTCTGCCATAGTCTTTTACTAAGAAAGAAAGCTCTGCCACTAATGCTTTTTCTATCATCAAGACTTCATGCCCAGTTAGCATTAGTAAATACTTTCAAATCCAAATTGCCTCCAAGTTTGTACCATAAACCATGGTCTTCAGTACCTTTCAAATACCTCATGATTCTCTTGATTTCCATCATATGATTTTTCTTGGGATTTGTTGAGAATATTGCCACTATTCCATCTACTAGAGCAATATCAAGCCTTGTGTGAACTACATACTACAATTTTCTAATCATTGATCTGTAAGTGGTCTTATCTACTTCTTTAGAATCATTATTTTTATAAAGCTTATGTCCAGTAGACATAGGTTTTTCAACTAGTCTTGAATCTTCTCTTCCAAATTTCTTCAGTATCTCCCTGATATACTTCGGTTGAGTGATGTCGATACCATTCTTGTTCTATTATATTTGCAATCCAACAAAGAAATTTATTTTACCAAACATGGACATCTCAAATTTTTTTCTCATTTCTTCTAAGAATGCTTTGCATAAATCATCATTTCCTATAAATAGAGTGTCACCAACAAATATTTCTACTAACACAATCTTCTTATCTCATCCTTCCTTGATATATAGACTACTATTATCATTAGTCCTTTAATAACCATTATGTACCATGTAGTTATGGATTCTTTCATACCATGCTATAGGAGCTTGCTTAAGACCATATAAAGCTCTGTGTAGTTTTTAAACCATGTTTCCTTTGCTAGGATCTACAAAACCTTTAAGTTGTTCAATGTGGACTTCCTCATCAAGAATTCCATTCAAGAATGTAGATTCAACATCCGTTTGATATGCTTTAAATCTTCTATGTGCTGCATATGGTAGTAAAGTTCAAACACCTTCAAGTCTTGCTACATGAGCAAAAGTCTCACCATAGTCAATACCTTCTTCTTGAGAGTAACTCTTGTCTATCAATCTTGCTTTGTTTCTTGATACCTTTCCATCTTCATTCAACTTATTTCTAAATATCCATTTTGTACCAATTACATTTTTGTCCTTGTGTACAAGAGTCCAAGTTTTGTTCTTCTATATCTATTCTATCTCTTCATTCATTTCTTCAATCCAATTTTCATTTTCTATAGCATCTTTAACACTTCTAAGTTCAAATTTAGTAAGTAAACATGTACCTCTTAATTTGCTTCTTGTCATTTTTCCATCTAATTTATCTCCAATGATCTGATTAGGTGCATGATGCCTTCTAACATATCTTGCTAATACAGGCTCCTTAGTCTTTGAATGAGTTCTACCATCTTCTTCTTAAATTTTAGTTTCAAGTTCGAGCCCTTTTATCTATGACTCAGGTCCATTAGGCTCAATTTGAACTAGCTCGGTAGCCTCTAATTGTGACTTGGGTCCTTCTAGCTTGGGTTGCACTGTCAACAACTCAGTAGCTATTGGAGATTTTGGGGACTCAAGAGTTGAAGCCTTTTTTCTTTTAGATAGATTAGGAAGGATATCAGGTTCATAGTACACAAATCTTCTATAATCTTCAGGTTCCATGTTGCTTTCTTCTTCACTCTTTTCTACATACTTATCAATTCTGACATGTGCACTTTCTATAATTTTGTGAGTGGATAAATTCAAACATTTGTATGCTTTACTTATGTAGGAGTAACCTATAAATATTCCTTCATCACCTTTTGCACCAAAATTTCCTTTTCTAGATTCTTTCAATATGTAACATTTTTTGAAAAATACCTTAAAGTAACTTACATTAGGTTTGTAGCCACACCATAGTCGATAAGGTGTCTTGTTTGAATCTTTCTTTAATTGAACTCTCTTCAAGGTATGAACTACAGTGTTGATAGCTTCCTTCTAGTATTTGAGAGCAACGTTCTTTTCAATCATTAGG
Organism: Cupressus sempervirens; assembly: GCA_028749045.1. Lineage (NCBI taxonomy): Eukaryota > Viridiplantae > Streptophyta > Pinopsida > Cupressales > Cupressaceae > Cupressus > Cupressus sempervirens. Next base: position 175,625,479 of record CM053784.1, on the reverse strand, counting down.
GTTCTTGCATAGTCCATGATAGATCTATTTTTTCTTTTTGCTATACCATTTTGTTGTGGTGTGCCTGGTGTAGATACTTATCTTTTGATTCCTCTATCAATGAAAAAATTGTTGAATTCATGGGAAATAAATTGACCACCTCTATTTGATCTTAGGAATTTCAACTTCTTTCCAGTTTCTTTTTCTACTCTTGCCAGATACCACTTGAATTTTTGAAAGGCTTCTAATTTTTCTTTTAGGTACATTTCTATCATCATTCTAGAGTAGTCATCAATAAAGAGAATGAAAAAAATTTCTCCACTATAACTCTCTATTCCAATAGGTCCATATAAGTTTGTATGAACAATTTCCAAGACTTCTTTTGACTGATAGTCTTTGCTTTTGAAGCTTGTCTTTCCCATCTTACCAATTTGGTAATTTTTGCATAGACCCATGTAAGGCTTCTTCAAAATAGGAATACCTCTTACTCTTTATGTTTTCTTATCTTAACTAGATTATCAAAGTTTACATGACATAGTCTTTTGTGCCATAACCATCTTTCCTCTACTTGAGCAATAAAACATGAACAATCACTAAGATCAAGATAAAATAGATTACCTTGTGTTTTCTTGCCATAACCAACTAGATTTCCTTTCCCATCCAGCAGTTTGGCCTATCCATTCATGAATTCTACCTTGAATCCAATGTTTTTTAGTTGTGACACACTCAATAGATTATGCTTTAATCCTTCAAACCAATAGACATTGTCACATACAAGATACATCCTTTTCCTTTTATGTTACAAGGTTCATTCTTTCCAAACCTTACACTACCTCAATCATAATATTCCATATGCTCAAATTTCATTTTTTCACCAGTCATATGATGTGATTAGCCACTATCTATAATCCATATATAATTTTTTCTATCATGAGAGATAAGTGCCATCTTATCTCCTTCATCATCAGATTCATCTTTCATAGCTATATAAACCATTTCATCTTTAATGTTATCAGAATCTTTAGCTATGAAACAAGATTTCTTACCTTTGTCTTTGAAGTTCTTTTAGTTTTTGGAGTCCTTGTCTTTATGCTTATTTCTTTTATTCTCAACCTTCATTTCCTTATTTGGATACCTAGCAGCAATGTGACCAATTTCTTCACATGAAATGAAAATCAGGGGATCTTTACCTTTGTGCTTTCCTCTTCCTTTGGAATACTTCCTTGCAAGTAGGGCTTCAACAACTTCAAGATCACTGTCAAAACTTTCTTTTGATGATCCATCTTCTTCACTTCCTGATTGACTGAATTTTTACTTTCTACCCTTTTCTTTGAGTGAAAGTTTAGCTTTAAATGTAGATTCAATATTCTTTGAAGTAGGAACATAGTTATCATAATTTTCTAACTCAAAATTTGTTAATCTTCCAACTAGAGCATCCAACCATATCTTATTAGTTGGATCACATCTCATTTTTTAAATATTAGATACTCCAATTATAGAAATGGGAAGAAGAGTTCTAAGCACTTTACTTACAATAGTTTCCTCCTCGATGTCTCCTCCAGATGCTTTAATTGCACTTACACTATCCTTGATTTTTTCCAAATATCTTTCAATATTTTCATCTTCTCTCATTTTCATTTGATCAAATTGTCCTCTAAGGCTTTTTGCTTTGGCTCTGCTGACATTGTCCTCTCCTGCATAGATATCTTTTAGTTTGTTCCACATTTTAAAAGTAGTTTTTCAATCTTTTACCTCATCAAATTCAGCATAATTGAGAGCCGATGCAATATCAATCATCATGATAAATTATGATTCTTCTTTTCAACAATGTCTTCAACTAATAATGTTCCAATGGGAGTCTTATATTTAGAATTGAGATACTTGCAACTTGAATCACTGATGGTAGCTAGATGCAATCTCATAATTCCTTGCCATGCTGTAAAGTTGTCTCTATTCAGCTTGGGTATCTCTCTTTTATAAGACATCTTGATCTTTAGCTTAGGTCCTTGAAACCTTCTTTGAAGCACCAAAAGCTCTGATACCAATAGTTGGAAATATAAGAGGACTAAATGAGAGGGGAGGGGTAAATTATTTACTACAAAAATACATCCTAGATCCCTTTTGATGTCAGTACAAAATGCAAACAAATAAATGAATATTGTTGAAGCTTGGTAAACACAGAGAATGTTGTAACTCAGTAGTAACTGGATTAGCTTAGTAAAAGATTAAAATATAAACCATTAGATGTTATCTATGCTTACCATTACTTTAACTTAGTTGCAAACAAAAAGAAAATAGCATGAACACTTTTGACACTAGGATTTAACGTGGAAACCCAATTTGGGAAAACCCAACAATAGAAACTAGTTCTTAATTTTCACTCTTCTGAAGTGAGCCTTGTTAGGAACCAACCCTGTGAAAGGTTACAAAACACACTATTAGATGTGACCCTGTTAAAAGATTTAATCACCCTATTAGGAGTGGCCTAGTTAGAAGTCTTGAGAACAATTCAATGGAATTTCCACCTCGTTAGAGGATTTACAAATAGCTATTAAGACAACTCTATTAAGAGATTTAGATCACTACTATAATGGTTAAAGAGTAATAATGAGATGACCTGATTTGAATGCAACTCATTTGCTAATTTCAAATCTCTGTTCTAGCTTGTACTTGATCCTTCCTAATTGAATATGGCTTTGCTACACCACAAGGATATTCTACTTATCCTTCCAATTTTCTTTCTCTACTCATCAATAGATCTTCAATCATATCACCATAATTCACACATTTACTTTTACTTGTTACTTTCTTGCACACTTTGAAATCACAACTTAACCTTATACTTATACCTTCCACTTTGTCAAGTTGGCTCAAATACAACTTACAATAATCAATATTCATCACCTTAGTCAGCTAGAATCAATAGATAAATCAATTAAACTCAATACAAAAAAATAAGAAAATCCTTCATTAGTTGAACCTCCTCGGTAGAAACTAACTATAAAGGGATTTCCTTTGTTAACCAATAGAAGCTTGGTTAAAACTGCAAGCTTATGAAAATCCTTTGGCAACTGAGTGAGCTCGGTTAACACTGGCTTTCTGCAACTTTTCTTTTGACACTAGAGTGAACTTGGTAGACACTGCCTTCTAAACTAGATAAACATAGGAATGCTTGGTACACATTGAGAACTATCTTCACTACCCAAGTGAGCTCGACATATACTGACTGATAATGATTATGACATTTGTGTAACATCAAAGACAACACACAATTAACCAATTGTATCCAACATAAAGGGCCCTTTAAGACTATCAGCCTTAGATCTTCTTACATTTCCATCTCCTCCATATATATCTTTCAGTTTGATCCACATCTCATAAGTTGTCTTGCAATCTGTGACTTCATCAAATTCAACATAACTAAGAGCTGATGCAATATCAATCATCATAATGTTATGATACTTCTGTTCAACAATATCTTCAATAGATAATATTCTAGTGGGAGTCTTGTATTCAGTATCAAGATAATTTCATCCTAAGTCATCGACGGTAGCCAAGTGTAACCTCATAAGTCCTTTCCATGCTACAAAATTGTCTTTGTTTAGCTTGGGGATTTATCTTATGTAAGACATCCTGATCTTTAGCTTAGGTCCTTGAAACATTCTCTGCAAGCACCAAAAGCTATGATACCAATTGTTGGAAACATAAGAGGAGTAACTAAGAGGGGAGGGGTGAATCAATTACTATTAAAATAAATCCTAAATCCATTAGATGTTTGTACAAAATGCAAACTAAAAATTGAATATTGTTGAAGCTTAGTACACACATACAGAATGTTGTAACTTGATAAATGCTTAACATATAAACTTTAGATTTTATCTATGATTAACATTACTTTGACTTAGTTGCAAAAAAAATATATATAGCTTGAAAATATTTGACACTAGGATTTAACGTGGAAACCCAATTTGGGAAAAGCCACTAATTGCAACTAGTTATTGTTTTCACTCTTCTAAAGTGAGCCCTGTTAGGAGCCAACCTTGTTAAAGATTATAAACACACTGTTAGGTGTGAGCTTGTTAATGGATTTAATCACCTTGTTAGGAGTGGCCTTGTTAGAGGTCTTTAGATAATTCAATAGAACTGCCACCTTGTTAGAGGATTTGCTAATAGCTGTTAAGCCAACTATGTTAAGAGATTTAGATCATTTCTACAATGGTTAGAGAGTAAGAATGAGATGACTTGATTTGAATGCAACTAATTTGCTCATTATAGATCTTTGTTCTAGCTTGTACTTGATCCTTCTTGATCAAATATAGCTTTTCTATTCCATAAGGATATTCTGCTTATCCTTCAAATTTGCTTCCTCTTCTCATCATTAAATGTTCAATAACATGTTCATGCATTACAACCACACCATTTAAATTACAACTTGACCTTATACTTATATCCTCCACTTTGTCAAGTAAGCTCAAATACAATAGAGAATAATTAATATTCATTGCCTTAGTTAGTTGGAATTAATAGATAAATCAATTAAGCTTAGTATACCAAAATAAGAAAATCCTTCGTTAGCTGACCCAACTTGGTAGAAACTAAGTTAGAAATGATTTCTTTTGTTAACCAACGGAAGTTCGATTAACACTACAAACTTGTGAAAATACTTTTGCAATCGAGTGAGCTCAGTGAACACTAGTTCCATCCAACTTTCCTTCATTAAACAAGTGAGCTCAATTAACACTCACTTTTCTACATACTTGCATTTGATGCTCGAATGAACTTGGTAGACACTACCTTCTAAACTAGGAAGTCACAAGAACATTTAGCAAACATAAAAAAACTATCTTTACTGCCTAAATGAGCTCGGCATATTTTGACTGATAATGATATGACATTTTCTTAACATCAAAGACAACACATAATTAATCAATTTTATCCAACACATATATATCTCCGGACCATTCCACGTACAAGCTAAATCCTCATATATCCTTCAAGTTGATTATAAGACTACTATAAGTAAACAAAAAGAGGTATATAAGATAGATGTGAATTATACAATTAATTCAGAGCCAATCTCAAAATCTACTCTTGATGGTGTGATCTCAAATGAAGAAGATCAACCAGATAATTCTAATTCTAAATCAAAAGATGAAGACAATCAAAGAATGATAAAGGTAAAAAGAAGTCTTATATAAAGAATCTTGGAAATTGATGCTTTAGAGTTAGAAGATGATTAGTCCTATCTAAAAAGTCTTAAAATTAGTATTTAATAACTATTTAGATGATATCCAAACCCTAGATAACAATTATTATTACTATAATGTTATTATATTTTAAACATAATGTAAATTATACTCAAATAGATGTTATTTAAATAGTTTTTAATGAAAATTTATAACATAATCATGTAATTTTTATAGGAAAATTGGAGGCTCAAAATTTTGGCTATAATTTTTTTAAAATTATTTAGTATTAGTATCGAATGATTATTTACACACACCTTTTGAGTATATATATAATCCATCCAAATATTAAATGTGTCCCTAATATATCTAATTTCATTATAACAAAAAAGACTTTGACCAAAAAGCCACTAAATTTATATAACATGATACAATATGTCTTAACTCATAATTAGTGAAAACAATAATTAATTGAAATATCAAACAAATTTAATTAACCTCCTCCATTAATGTACCTTATTGATTTATTTTTTCTTTATATAGTTATTACATATATTTCATCTAACAATGATCTCGGTCAAGAAGTGTTGATTTTTGCAAATACAGATTCCATTCTTTAAAATGAGGGAGAAGGACCCTCTTTCACATTTTAGTTGTTTATTTCATTTACATGAAAGGATTCGGCATGGACAAACCCCTGTAAAAAAATGTTTTTCTTAATAAAAAATATGATTAAATTGAGAAATTTAGAAATTTTTCATAAATAAGGGAATTCCCTAACAATTTTTTGTAAAATGAGGCATGCTTCCTTAAGACCTATATATTCTAAATTCTAGATTTTGAATAAAGTCCTAGGAAAGACTGGAGGTTTTCTTCTCCTTTCTTTCCTACTAGTGCCTACATTTAACATGGACTTTGTAAAATTTAATTTAATTAATAAAATTATTTTATTTCATCCTTTTACTATCTAAACATTTAATACATCCTAGAATTAGTTGAAATTGAGTTTGAGATAGGTACCAATATCAACATCTTAGACTTTTAATTACAATTGTTTTTCCATTAGTTGGAAATTCATATTTGAGTCTTCCTATTTATCATTTTGATTCCAAGTTCTTTAAAATCCTCTTTAATTTCTTTGTACATTTACTTTTTAGTTTATTTAATTCACATCCTATCTTGATTAATTATCATATCTACCTCCTTATTGATCGTAAGAAGCAATAGAATAGAAACACCAAAACTTAAAGTATTGTTAAAACACCCTCCTTGTCAAGTGGGCCTCACAATACTTTTCTTGACATGATTTGAGTTGTTTGAAGGAAGAGTTATTTTATGAATATTGGTGATAAACTATGATGGTTGTGGGATTCCCCTAGTGGAATATACATTTTTCTACTATTTTTGAAAAAAATAATCTAATGGATTAGTAAGAATTTTTAAGATTTTCAATGAATACAAATTTTTTTCTAGGGCTTTATGAGAATACAAGAATTTTTATAGCTAACAAAATTCTAAAGCTTTTCTAGTGTTTTCTAAGAATTTAGAAATTTCTATAAGATTTACTCTATGATTGAAATATGTCAATTATATATCGAAGAATACAAGAATTTCAAAATTAGAGCTAGACATATACTTGCCTAAATAAATTTAAAAATACAACATCAAATATTTAAAAACATAAAAAACTCTAGAAAAAATACAATCAATTTTGGTCAAGAAATGATGCAGGAGCATCCAGAGGTATAAGGGCAATCCTGTGTCACCAAAAAAAAAATACTTAGACTTAGTTTCTATTTCATATGTTTTCATTTTTGGATACCCATTTGGGTCAAATAAAGCTTCCAACTCTCACAGTTCCACTATCAGTGTTTGTGTAAATCCCAAAAAAAATAGGAGTATGTAATTGAGCCATCATTTTGGTGAACTAGGAGGTGTAAATTGGCTAGATGAATGTAATTGTAATTTACAGCATTCCAGAAAAAGAATTAGGTCAAAAGGCCCCACGGTTTGAAAGTTATTGTAGTTTTTCACGTTGTGGAGACCTCCTAAGAATGTTTCAAAGTCAGGATAGGGGCATTAAATGACCTCGAAAAGGGCTAAAAAATGGGGGACAAGCAAAGCTGGTCCATAGGGCTATAGAGTGCTTTGAGAGCTTTCCAAAAATGTAAATGGTTCGTCAATCGGAGCTACGGTTCAAAAGTTATGCCTCCTGAAAGTTCGATTACCATTTCTAGATTCTTCTAGATTTGCGTCGACTTCTAACGCAGCTTCTGGAACCTTCTATTTGGTCGGTGGATGCCTACTAGCACTTTCTAGAATGTACTCCTAGTCCTTAATCCTTCGAAGTCTATTTAAGGAGATTCCAAGCATTGTAAAGGTAGTTCAGAGTGGAGTTTGAGAGGAGGTACTAAAAGGAGAAATTATCTCCAGATTTATGCTATTGTAAGCCCTTAGGGCATGTTTTGAAGTTTATTTCCCTGTACTATTTGTACTAGCTTATTTTCTCAGTTAATATAATTTCCTTTTTTTTCTATTGTGTCCATTCTGTGTGGCTTGTGTCCCCATCAAGAAAATAAATAATTTAATGTACAATTGGTATAGTAGAGCTTTAAAATGGTAGGCAATGCTCACACTCAAGAATTTTCAATCAAAAATTGCCAAAATGGTTTTCTCTTATGCCTCATAAGTCCAAATCACTAAGTAAAAATTATAGAATAACTTTCACCTTGTTAGAAATATTAATTTCCACTAAGAATTAAATATTTCTAGATTATTAGGTTTAGGTTTAGGGTGTGTTTGTTGAAGTATTTTCTTGAAGTTTGAGTCAGCTTTAGTATTTTCTAGAAATATGTAGATATTTTGTCTTGTCAGCTAATGCTAGATTTCTCTAAAATATTATACACTTACAATATATTCATTTGAAATCACGGTGAATTAATACGATATGTTTTTATAGTGTCGTAGCACATTGTGTTCTATGTTTTGTATTTTTCCTATGCCTCTACCTATCCATCAGATTGGTATCAGAGCCCAAGGTTAAAGATCATGGAAAGATAAAGATTTTAGAGCACATGGATCAAAATCTTGCAAAGTTGAAGACTACAAAGTCAATGGCTAAAAAATGCTAGTAAGATTTGAGCTTGTGTGAAGCTTTCTTAATATTTTGTGTTGACAAGTTAAGATAGCAAATGGAAATGTAGATAAGGCTGAAAATGAATGGTTGCATAAAATTATAATTCTATGAAGAGGAAAATGTGTGACTTGATTTGTTTCAGATGTGTTATCATAACAGTTTGCAGAAAATGAATGAATAAAGTTTCATGTGTTAATTGTTGAAAGGGGTAAATATTTATTTGTGGAAAAAGCTTTGAAAAAGTTCATAAAGAAATCTTGAAAGGATACAATATTGAGTCATTGAAAAGGGATAAAGTGTGTTTAATCTCTTTTATTTCAATGGGAAAACCTGGTAGAGTTCAAAAAGAGAAGACAAATAAGTTAGAAGAAGAATTAGTGATGGTGAAGAAAGAAAGGGCAAGATTATTGTGTGAAAAAATATTTTGCAAAAGGAATTGGAAAAAGTAAGAAATGAAATGGAAGAAGAAAGGTCTAAATTGTTAAATGAAATTAGTGTCCATATAGAGGCAATTGAAGAGCTAGCGGATAGGCTAAAATTTGTGGAAGAAGTACATAATTGGCATGTGAAGAAACATTCAAGCTTAGAGAGAAAAATAAAGAATTAGAAGAAACGTTAATTTTTTTTAATGATGTTGAGAAAAAGAATAGTGTTTTAGAAGAAAATGTGAAGAAATTAGAAGAGGAAAATAGTATGTTAGAGAAGTATTTGTATACTCTAAAACAAGAGAAAGAATGTTTGAGTGTGAAACCATTTGTATGTGATGTATCTTGTGACACAAATGATTTGAGTGATTATGCAATTGAGAAATGTGATTTTGCTAAAGTTGAGAGTGTTTGTGATGAAAAGTTTAAGAAAGAAAATGACAAGAATTTTGCATATTTTGTTTGTTATGATAATAATAATAGTATTGGTTTGAAGATTATGAAAAGAATAGGTTTTAAAGTTAAAGGATTAGGAAAGGATGAACAGGGATTAAGGAATCCGATTGAGACTATAGTCAGGCCAAAATATGTAGGTCTTGGATTTGATGTAGGCAGTGGAAAGATGAATAAAGGTTCAAGAGAATCAATTGAAAGAATAAAGATTATGCAATTTTCACATTGTAATAGGAAAGGGCATACAAAGGATAGATGTTGGGTTATAAATCCTTGTAATATTTGTGGCTTTAAAAATCATTGTGATAGGACATGTTGGAATAAAGAATGTAATAAAGATTTTATGGTAGGTTGCATCAAAATGGATTGTGGATGGAGCTATGGATAAATTGGCAAAGAATTGCAGGAATGATGAGAGGTTTATTCAGGTACAAATGTTCAAGTGTAAGAAATAATGCAGTAACATTGGGAAACATATTAGAGCAAGGCATCAAGAGGCAAAAGGTTATTAGTGAACCTTGTAACCAACATTTTTGAGAAATGAGGAAAGATTATCAAGATTATTAGTGGATCATGTGAAAAGAGGAAATTTTTGGCAACCTATTGCTGACAAAATATTTCTAGAAATTAAAGGCCACAACCTTGGAAGACATTACACATGCATAACAGATATGAAGATTACATGGCACATTGGAATTTTTATGCGACAAATTTTGATAATAGAAATTAGGGGGGGTGTTAGAAAGATTAATTTCTACTAAAAATTAAATGGTCTAAATTATTAGGTTTAGGTTTAGAGTGTGTCAGTTGAAGTATTTTCCAAAAGTTTGAGTCAGTTGTAGTATTTTCTAGAAATGTTTAGATATTTTGTCTTGTCAACTAATGCTAGATTTCTTTAGAATATTGTACGCTTATTATGTATTCATTAGAAATAAAAGTGAATTAATACAATATATTTTTATAGTGCCACAACACATTGTGGTCTATGTTTTGTATTTTTCATGTGCCTCTGCCCATCCATCACACCTCAAGATTAAATAAAAAAATTATTCAAAAATGGTTCATTTGAAGGAATGAATCTATCAAAGTATTAATAAATTAACCATCATAATGACCTCTATCCAAATGGCTTTGACATTAGATGATGTGCAATCAAACATCTCGCTTCACATGAAGGGTGATTCCTATTTTTTTCAATCATGCAAGTTCAAATCAAGATCTTTCCAAAAATAATTTGGCATCCACATTTATCCTTCATGGATGAAAGTGTAATCCACTATTGCTAGATCACTTAGGTGTTTTAAAGGGTTTATGGATATTTTTAGTATAGTCATAATATTTAATTTTTATTATTTTCTCTAACATTTTCTCAAGTGAAAATCTCTACAAAAGAATGGTAAGCCACATATTTGGTTCTTTGATACCATGTTATAGTTGATTGTTGAACTCCATAACTACAAGAAATAACTTACAACCATCACAACTATCGTAATGTAAAAAAATAATAACTTATTTTCTATGTAACCTTGTGCATTATATTGATCCAAAAATGCATTTTAATAAAAGTTATTTGAATGGTAAAAAATGTAAAATATTAATCTTTATAAAAAGAATAAGAAAAGGAAAACCTAGATAAAATATTGCATGTGGATTAAAAACCATATCATTCAATATTTTAAGATAAAATATTGTGACTGAAAATTAAAAAAATAATTACTTTATTTTAATTTTATCTTAAATTTGATTACTAATATCTATTTTATTCACTCCTTTTTATATATTAGTTACTAATTACTTTAGATAGGAGTGAAAATGGGCTTTATTTTATCTTAATAATAATTACTAATGTCAAAGGGGGAGATTGTTGGCATTATGTTGTATTTGTCATTAGTGATAACACTTATTCAATTTTGAATGGTTACCAAGCTCATCACTCAGTCTATAGTTTATACTGAGCATTCAATGGTTACCTAGTAAGTTCATCACTTAAGCAGTTTGCACTGAGCATTCCTAAAGCTACAAAGTGAATGTGCAATTTAGCAGTGTTCACTGAACAAATAGTGGTTATCGAGCTTCACAGTGTCTACCAAGTTATTAGTTTGTGTGATATGAAGCCAATTTCTACTAAGTGATGAATGTGTAGTGTTTACCAAGTGACAACATGGTAAATGAAGGATTCAGTATCGATCAAGTGACACTATATCTACTAAGTCATCAATGGTTACCAAGTTCCAAGGTACGTTGTGTGATTAGTATGGACCAAGCTTCTACTTTTACCAAGTGCATGATGATGTTGAGTAATGCAATGGATGTTGAGTATTAGAAGGTCACCAAGTTAGCTTGAAAAACTCGAGTTTTCTACTATTTGGATGACTCAGTAATATTTTGTTTACTTGTGTTTTAGTTGAACTTGTAATTGTAATTATTGGAATGATATATATGTAATGTATTGTATCATTTGAAATGTATGGATATATGGATCAATGAAATGGACATGTAATGTTTTGAGAAGAGTGAATGCAAACTAGTAGTAGAGTAGATTATTCAACAAGGTCTACAAGGAGTAGCAAAGACATATCAATCACAACAAGTGATCTATACTTCAAAGATCTATTCAACAATCAAGTTGTAAGTCAATTCTGCTATTTCATCCTAACAAGTGAATTAGTTTTCCAAATCCTTTAACAAGGTAGACTTAACAATATTTTTATAAATCTCCTAACAGAGTGCATACTTCATTGTATATTTGTAAAACTTCTAACAAGGTGGATCTAGTAGTCCAAATTTCTCTTAATAGGGTAGATCATCAGTAGTGGTTAATATAAGCCCTAACAGGCAAACTTTATATTGTAGTAGTAAATTTTTGTGGCTATCATCCCCACCCTAATTTTATTTTCTATTTGGAAGGTTGTTGGGTCACCAAAATACTATGTTCATGTGTAATGAATGTTTATCTTTCTCATGCATGCAGTAGATCAGATGAATGAATGGTGACTGATTTATATTTCTTAATTGCTCTAAAGTTTTTGAGGTTACTGATTCACCTCTCCCCTCTTAGTAACCTAGCTAGTCTTGATTATTTCCAACAATTGGTATCAAAGCTCTATGGTTCTCAGGATAAAGTTTCATAGCTTGAGCAAAGATCAAGGACAATGGATATATTCAAACTTGACAAAGCTATTGATAATCAAAAGTTGGATCTAGAGATTGCCATAGCTCAACTCAAGGAAGCAAAAGAACATCTTTCCCAATCACTAAAAAGAAGGAAGGAACTTGCAAAAGAAATGAAAGATCACCAATATGTTAAAGAAAAGATTGAAGACTTTTTTCCATCAAGTAGTTTAGATGAAGCTAATGAGGCAATCAAAGAACTCCTACAAAATAATGGCTCTCTGCAAGAAGAGGTAAGAAAATTGAAAAGAGAATAGGAAATTCAGTCAATAAGGATGTGTGAAATTGTGGAACAAAGGAATAAGACAAGTGAGAACCTGGAAGCAAGGAAGAATTCAAATCAAAGTCAATCCCTTCAGCAAGAAAGTCTTATCAATTAGCTCTCCAATGCAAATGAAGAAATCATGAATCTAAGATCTGAAAATGAAAATTTAAGGAATGATCTGATCACTAAAAGACAAATCAATGAAAGATTGAAAGTTGATCTAATCTTTGAAAAAAAAATCAACAAAAGGATGATGAAATCTCAAGTAGATATGGATCAATTGAATCAGCTAAGTGAGGAGAATCTTCATAGGCAAAAAGGTAAAGCAGGACTTGGATACAAAGAAGAAGGTGAATCTTCCAAACAAGGTGCCCAAAGGAATCAAAGACCTACTTGCAATCACCATGGTAAGTTAGGTCAAACATCAAAAAAATGTTGGTGCAATGGAAAGGAAAAATTCAATGGAAAATGCTACAATTGTAGTAAACATGGTCATAAAGCTAATGAATGTAAGGAGAAACCAAAATTTGAAGGAAAATGTCACAAATACAAGAAACAAGGTCACAAGGCATCTGAATGTACATCGAAATCATTCAATCCAGTTGAACAAATTGTCAAAGAAATATTTGGTTGGGACTACAACACCTTGTGTAGATGTCACTATTGTGGAGAACATGAACACATTGGCATAGACTACACAAGGCATCACTTGAGAAAGAGGGACTCAATAGTAAGATGTTATACATGCATTGAAATTGGTCATATAGCTAAAAATTGCATGAATATAAGAAGAATTAAAGTTGATAACATCAGGAAGTAGATGAGATAGTAGAGGATTCACAAATCTATTGAGTAGAATAGTTTAAATGATGGTCATGTCACTCAAAAAGTGGGTGACTCCACCATTTCCAATTAGACTCATAAAGGAGGAACTAAAACTGTATATTCAAGCTATATCTCAAGTAGTTCCAAATGGAGAAAGTAGAAGATCCAAATTAGTATTTTAGATAAAAAGGGATCACATGAGATCAGGCCTTACTGAGTGAGGTTAGTCACAGACTCAACCGAGCAAGGTCAAGAGTAATGAAAAGTTTGTTCAGTCGCTGAGTCACAAGTTTCTACTGAGCTAGTGAGTGAATGACAGTCTATCATGCACTACATCAGTATGGTACCTAGCATTAATGGTGAATTTTCATCAAAAAGGGTAGAATTCGACTTCATTTTTCACCATGACTTCAGTATTCACAGAGCTAAGAGATTTCCAGGTGCATCCAGGTGATTTCGAGCAAATTTCAAATGAATAATTTGTTTGAAAATTTCTATCATTTACTGAGCAATGATGGCATCCAGAAGTACCAGTAGTAGCAAGGTGAAAAGAGGTTAAAAAATGTTGGTTAAGGGTGTAGAGTGGAAAGCACCAAACTTCAAACTAGTTTCAGTAGTTGTGAAGGCACTTGACCCTAATGGAGCTCAATCCTAGATTCCACCAAAGGTACTACTAATTAATGACATTCGCACTCATTTTAAGTGTTCTATTCAAGAAATTAGAACCCTAGAGATGGATAGTGCATTAGAAGAAATGTGTGTTGATGGTTCATTAAAAATCAAGCATAAACATCTTGAAACAAGAGGATTGACCCATATCACACACCTACCAAGAATCTTTTAGATTAAGTGGATTAGATACATTCTTAGTCATGTGCACAATGGTCAACTATGGTTAGAGCAGCCTATGTTAATAACCAAGAAGATGATTCACAAGATTATTGGTCTCCCCATGCTGAGTAAAGCAAAATCTACCAAAACCCTAGGTCAAGACAAACTCCAAAAGAAAACCTTGGCTGAGTGATGGTAGAGGTTTGAAAATTAGCATTTCTTCTTATGTGTAGTTAAGATTTGGTATTCAAGTAATTTATCACAAAATTTATAGCTCTAGTCATTTGAACATCGTACCATGTGAGGCAGTAGATTTAGCATTTAAGGTTGTGAAGAAAAACATGAAATTTGACTTGTCAGAGTTACTGCTGAAACAATTGAATAAGAATATGGACAGTATTAGGAATTCAAAGAAGAACCCTTGCAAATTTGGTTCTTTGTTGACATGTATTTTCTTTTATGTGCAAAAAATTTTCCCATCTAAAGGCTTTGTTATGTGGAGAAAAGATGTTCCTATCCAGTATCAAATAAATGAGTTCATTGTAGAAATGAGTGTAAACTTTAACAGAATTATGGACAATTATTTTGAAGATTTCAAGGAAAGAATGAACAATAGGTTCAGGATTCCTCTTAAACTTATTGAGGATTATAAAGATGATGTGTGTTTCATGGTGGACTATGATAGATTTTACATTCAGGCAGTTAGGGCCTGAGTTGCATGGGTAAAACCTCTCCCATATGAGGTCAATGTTGATTAAACCAAGGATATTATTGAAGCACTGGTAAATGAACCAGTTGATCCTAAGATACCAATTTTTGGTACATATGATGAGGCCAAAGAAATAATTGAGCTTGAAATCAAGCTACCCCAGGAAATCAGCAAAGGCAAGAGGAAGATAGCTAAGATGAAAATTGACATTGGCCCTCTTATGCTTATTGAGGGTAAAGGAGAGGATGAAGAAGAAGAAGAAGGAGAAGAATAGGAAGCTGAGAAGGAGGTAGAGCTAGCAAAGAAGAAGGGAAGGGTAATCATTACTAAGCCACCAAAGGCCTCCATAGTTGTTTTCACCAGAAGAGGAAAAGGAAAAGGTGAAGTTGTGCTCTGCAAGCCCCCACTTACCTTACAAGAAAGATTGAAATAGATGGAAGAAGGAGAAGGCATCACAAACTTCAAGACTCTAAAATTTGAGACTAGAACTAATTCTAACAAGAAGAAAATTGAGGAGTTGGTACTCACCAAAATGGGAAAATGGAAATATTCCCTAGATTAGATTGCTCCACAAATTTCAAAGGAATTATTGGCAAGATTGTAGCCAAGGTGGGAGTCAGCTATACAAATAGAAAAAGATATATATGAACAGTCTTTTAGGAAGCAACTACCAAATCTTAAAGATGCAAAAGTGAAGACAACCATGAAAGTAAATAAAGGTAAAATGATTATTAGATTCCATACATGTTTGATTGTAATCAAAGACAATGAGCATGTTGTTAGAGATGCAACAAACATGTGGAAGAACATCTATCATCTACATAAGCCTAGTGAAGATCTAGTGGAAATCAAGGAAGATGATAGTGATAATGATGATGATGAAGAGGATAACACTCCATGTGTTACTTTTGATTTTCAAGATTATTAGGCATTAAGGGTTGATGATGAAGAGAAAGAGGAAGAAGCTAGAGAGGAAGACAATGAAGAAGATGAAGAAGATGATCCAATGAAAATTGCAATAGAAGTCATTGCTTCCCTTCCTCATTCTCCACCTAAATCTGCTACATCATCAGGTGTGGAGATAGCTTCAGCAAGTATGATTTCCACCACCACAAATATATCATCTACACAATCATTAGTTGATACCTCATAGCTCCAAGTATCTACAATGGAAGTGTCAGTCACTTCATCTACTGAGTTGAAGCCCTCTTCATTAACTCCCAAGCAATCTACTTTAGCAATATGCATAGCTGCCAGTTCTCCAATTGTGTCAACTTCTTCAGAACCATGTACAATAAGTTTATAGAATGTTCTCTAGTTTTGTCAACTATAGCTTTAACTTCACCAATTTTTTTTCCAGTCAATTCTTCAGTTGTAAGCATTCTAGTGTGTACACCACCTATTGGTACTTCATTTTTGGGAAGCACATTAATTTTGGATACAGTTAGTACCTCTCTCAGTTTTCCTTTATTTGGACCAATTCAAGTTTTCACTGCTAGTCTAGCTACTTTTACTATTGTTTCCATTTCTAAGTCCAAAGAAGTAAGTTAAGAAGTAAAACCAAAGACTCCTCTAAAAATTTTGCTTACTAGCAAAGCAATTAATGAAGACATTGATTTGGACAATTAAATTATTATTCCTAAGATAGCTCTGGACACTACCACAGCTAATGAAATGATATTGTTTAGTTAGCTTTTAGAGAAAAAGGAAAGGTAGAAGAAGCTTAGAGATGAGAGAGATAGAGACTTCACTATAATTGAAAATTCCAAAAATATAATAACAGAGGCTATAGGTGTTGATGTGGACTCATGTCAACACATTTTGTTGCAATTGGAAGAAGCTATGAATAAGTTCAATGAGGATACCTTTGGACAAGAAAATCTCATTGAGAAGGTAGAGAAAAAATTTGATAATAAGGTGCTCGAGCACATTGCTCAGCACATTTCCATTAATTAGGTAGAGTTATCTTCAATTTTGAG